>OW569403.1:98896278-100291278 GCA_937654795.1 Cistogaster globosa | reverse complement strand
AGGGTTGCAATGCTGGTAAATGGTGGTGTACTCGATACCAAGGGACAACCTCTGGGCTTTATTACTTGTGGAGATGCGGACGAGGACCTCCCCACACTTTCATTGTTGGCATCGAGGGAATCAGGCTCCGACAGCTCCAGGTCAGCCCAAAATGGTGATGCCAGCAGTGACAAACAAGGAGTCTGTAGTGGCGACGGTTCCGAGGTTCTCTGAGATAGGCGGTGTACCGCCACGCAGCTTAACAGAGTAAACACCTTACGTAGACTTTCGACTTCTGGCCATGATGCAATGGTGGCACCAGTTGGTCAGGTCTGCCTGCTAGTCTGGGCAGTACGTTACTTTAATTCATCAGTACTTGTTGTTGCATCCCGGTGTTGAGGATAACTAACTTCTGGCCAATATTCAGCATTGTTAATCCAGAAGCGATAGACAATACTTTTCTGGTTACCATCGAAACCGATGATTGAGTGACACTTGACGTCTTCAACATCGACTGTTGCCCATCCATGCATTCGATTTTGTGGGCTGGATCCTGTGGACACCGATGATGATGATGTTGAGGGAGGGCGGTAAGCGTCCAAATTATTATCGAATTCGCCAAACTGGGATCGAAACATCTCCTCTACATCTATCGGAATTTCTTCCTCTCAGAACGTCCGTGGTAGGATTTCATTACTGCCGAGACTGATGTGACTCGCTGGTCCACTGGACGAGGACAATGTAGATGGTACCTTCTGCCCCGGTGTTGGTGGTTGGTCATGTAGTGGAGTAAACCAAGGCATGCTGTCCTCCTCTATTTGTTGGCCACCAGCATCTGAAGGTGATGAATCTAAAAAAAGATATTGCCTCCAGGTGTTATGTGCACTTCTCTAGAATCTTGGTGCATAGAACCAGTATTGCTATAATCCGCCGCGTCCTCCAGTACGAGCCCGCAGTTTTTCGCGCCGCCGGTAGCATCAGTTTCGTTTCTTATCGGGGGGTAAGCCATGAAGTTATCTTTGGCGCTTGCAGCGTCGTTGTATGACGGGGAGTTTGTAGGTGCGTATTCTATTACGGCGGGACTACTGACCGCGACCACCTCGCCTGGTGTTGCATGTGAATCTTTAGTTTTACCTTTATCCAACCTATTCGACTGCGATTCTTTTGGGATTTCAGCGCGTTGAAGATTTCTTTAAGCTCCCTTTGGGGGTTGGCAGGGCTGCACACTCCTGCGCCGGTGCCCCACGTGACTTCACCATATAGCGCCCTAGGCAAACGTGATTCACGACCTTGTGTTATGAAGGCCGGGGTGTACTCTGCCGACTCGGCCACGCTTGAATTGATCGCCAACATTATTTCTGGGAGTTTCTCGTCCCAGGTCTTATGATGCTCATCTGAAAGCTGTGCCATAATAGTGTTCACCGTACGATTTATGTACTTTATTGAATTTTCCTGAGGCTTATATGGTGCTGGTGTATGCCGATATCTCCTAAGAAACTCTGAACACTCCGTGAAGTAAATTGGGTGCCATTGTCTGTCACCAGTACCTTCGGTACTCCGTATCTAGAGATGACAGGTTCACGCAATGCTTTGATAAACCTTTCAGTTGTGGCCTTACGCATTGCTTTCAGTTCTGTCCACTTCGAGAATTTATCACATATCACTAGTAGCCCGTGTTAGCATGCTTTGAGCGTGCCAATGGTCCTACGAAATCGGCACAGATTGTTGCCCAAGGTTCCTCCGGAATCCTTGTCAACATCTCCCCAGCTGGCTTTTGTTGACTTTTCTTGTACCGTTAGCAGGATTGGCACCGCTGTACATATCGCCCCACATCGCGATACATTCCAGGCCAATAATATCGATTGATTACCCTGTGGAGAGTTTTCCGTATTCCCAAATGCCCTGCTACAGCACTATCGTGATTTTCATCCAGGACTCTTCGTCGTTGGTTGGCAACACATAGTTTCCAGGAAGTGGCATCCTCATCTTCCTGATGGTGCTTAAAATGCCGATACAATTGATTATTCACTACCATATAATCGGCGTATTTCCTTAGAACGGCCTGCACTTGTTGTCGCATTTTCTGGAACCAGTTACACTCCACTGTTGTCGTTACACTCTTCACTTGGTTAGCTACCTCTACCGGCTATCGCCACAATGCGTTCCCTGTAACGTTACTCTTGCCTTTATGATATTGAATTGTAAAATCGAATTGCTGCAACTCTAACGCCCACCTAGCCAGTCTTACCGCGGACTCTCTAGGGAGTTCAACTATTAATGCCATGTGATTAGTGATAGCTGTAAATTGGTATCCCTCTAGGTACGTTCGCATTTTCCTCACACTCCAGAAGAAAGCAAGACATTCCTTTTCTGTAGTTGAAAAGTTATTTTCGGCTCCTCCCCACTAAGTTGTTGTGTAGTTACGGCGCCTAGGCCATAATCGTTTGCATCGGCTTGGAGAATAAATCGTGCCGAAAAATCCGGGCATGCCAGAACATTTGCCTGCGTCAACTTCGCTTTAAGGACGAGGAATCCTGCTGTTGTTCCTGGCCCCATTTCCAATGTTTGCCCTTCTTAAGTAAATAAGTTATTGGTTATGAAATGGCTGATTTAATATGCGGCCTAAAAAGCTTGTCTCTCGTGCAAAAGATTTACACATTTTTTTGTATTTATCTTCAATTTAGCCTCTCGCAGTCGCCTAAAAACTTCCTTCAAGTTAGGCATGTGATCATCAAATGTCTTCTCCATCACGATGATATCGTCCAAACACAAGAAGGCATGGGGTTCCATATTCGAGCCAATTACCTTATCTAACGCTCGCTGGAAGGTTTCCGGAGCAGAGTGTAAGCCAAACGGCATTACTTTCCACTGAAAGGGTCCCCAGCCAGGTACCGCAAATGCTGTGTACTTCTTGCTATTTTCCACTATAGGAATCTGCCAGTTACCATTCTTCAAATCGATGCAGCTAAAACCTTGACTCGCTTAGTCTATTAAAGATAATATCGATCCGTGATAGCAAGTAGATATTCGCAACTGACCTAATATAAAGCTGACGAAAATCCATACAGGTTCTCCAGTAGTGCGATTTACTATGCTTTTTAAACCACAATTGTTTCGTTTAAAAATGTTAACCACAAAATTAACCATTTTGCTATTCACAAACACTTTAAACGATATCTATTGGTGTTTAAAGCAAGCTGCTTTAGTCAGCTGTTATTTTTAGCAAAAAAAATTGTGATTTATTAACAGCAGCAATTTTTGTGTGGTTTAATCTGTTTAAAAAAGTGTTTGTTTATTATGTATATGTATTGTTTTTATAACATTTTATTTATATGCCTCTTTTATTAAATAAAACCCTTTTTTAATGATTTCGTGAAATAAAACAATTTTATTCATTTATTTATTTATTATTGAATAACGTTAAAAAATTAAAAATTCAATAAAAAAATAAAGCATTCAATGAAATGAAAAAAAAATAAAATGTACTTTATTACTTCATTAAAAAATTATTAAAATAAAAAAATTATTAAAAAAGAAAAGCCACTGGTTGACCGCTTTAACCGCCCCACCAAGACTATTTAGCTTTTTGGACAATTCGCTCCACTTCTTGTCGCAATCCAATTTTCCATGGAGCTTTTTAAATTTACCGCCAGCAAGTCCCATTCTACTTGAAAATTTAAAAGCATTTACTAAATGAATAAAATATATTATAATTTTTTACTTACTTTGCATAAAACTATTTAAAATTTATTAATCATAAGGCTTTTGTTTTGTTTTTTTTGGTATTTTTCTTTGTTATTTTCTCCTATTTTAACATTTCTCCTGGCAGAGTAGCCGTGTAATATCAATTTGAATAGAGAGAAATATAAAACTGTTTACCATGGTTATAAATAAGTTAGTGAATCACATAGTGGTTAGTGCAAACAATAAAATGTGTGGTTAAAGTTAACACCTTTTAAAGTTTTAAAAGTTAGTGAATCGCACTACAGGTGCCATCCTTCTTTTTGACCAGTGTTATAGAGAAACAGTAAGGACTTTTGGAGGGCCCGATGTATCCTTGTGCTATAAACTGGTTTACATCCGTGTCAATTATGGACTGCATGGCTGGATTTCGGGCCGAATATCTAATTTTTACTGAATGCTCATCTGTCACAAAAATTTTGTGTGTGGCAATTGTGGAAGGACCTTGCAAGTGTTAGAATTTTGCTGGCTCTTCTTCCAGAAACGATTTATGGTGTTCTGTTCGCTTGATGTGAAATTTTCTACAACATCTTTTTTTTTCGTTTTTACTACTCCCCTCGCAAGACTCAAGAACATTATTAACTAAGTGTGATACCGAATTTTTTGAGGAGAATATTTACTCTGTGTATACTCCGGTGCCGAACGGTCATTGTCGGTCGCAGCACAATTTAAGGAAAGGCCTGCCATCTGTATTGTGGTGTAAAATTGGTGTAGGAATTTCAATCCCACGATTACATCTTCAGAGTAACCTTAATGGCTGCTGAATTTGATATTGCCCGCATTGACCCATCGGCAAGCAATAATTTTCTTAGAACATTTATCTTCGAGGTTTATTGGTTTGATTAAACTTTGTCGAGTAAAATTTTTACTGGTGCCGGTGTCAATGACGGCCTTGACCATAGTGTCTCCGAGGAAGATATATGCGGTAAGACGATTCTCCTCACCTTCCAGTGCCGTGTGTTGAATTAAGGATTGTTTTCTTTTGTAGGAAGAATCGACCATCCTCAATTGATTTGGCCGCCCTTTGCGTTTCCATCTAGACGCGAAGGTCCCATTTTGACTGCACTGGAAACAAATCTGTTTGGCTATTGTTATACCTGTTGCCTGGACGTGTAACTTCAACCCGGGCTTTCGGGACTATGGCTGGAATACTTTCCAGATCTTCTGCTAGTCGTGTTAACTGAGGTAAGGTCTTAAAGTCCTGCCTTTTGATACACCACTAGTACTCGGTCTGCGAATTCCGGAAGAGTCGCTGGAGTCTCTGTTCACCGGTAAGACTGGAGTGACGCATTAAACTCTGAATGTCCAGGAGGTAGTCTATGAAGTTTTCTTTTGGACGTTGAATGCGGTTTCTGATTTCATCCTCCAGTTTTTAAAAATATCAGGCTGGTAATAAAAATGCTAAAAAATTAGCTTTAAAAAAATCCCCTGCATACCAGTGAGCATTGTTGTTTTGGTACCAATGTCAACCAACTCCCCTACACGTTCAATTAAGACCAGTGGCTCAATTTTGCCGCCATAGAAAAGGTCCCACTTCCTTGTTTGATCTATTAAGTTACTTCTGCATCCCGTGGAGGTACAGCTCGGCTTTGGTGTGGTTATTTCAGTGTACATGCCGATTGCTGTCCATCAGTTTTAACTGGTGAATAGGTTGATTCATTGTCTAGGTTAGGTGTCTTTAATGTTTTTATACTTCATATTTTTCTTCAGCTCCAATAATTGTCTTAGAATTGTCTCATTGCGTTTTCCACTTATGAATTTCGCCAACCTTTTTCGTAACTCTTCTACTGTACCGCTTGTGGCCAAAGCAAGTTCATTAAGATGCTTCAGTAGCTCCTCTCGCTTAAGTAGGTAGACCCAGCTTGTCCTCAACATAGTGTATCACTTTAATTTATTTATGTATAAATTTTTATGGTGGATTCTCTTTTTTTTTTTACTGATTTATTCTTATACTTGTTATCTTTTTTTACTGGTTATTTTTAGATTAATTTTGCTTAAAGCTACTTTCACAAGAATAGATTTTTTTCCTTTCTTTTACCTCGAGATGTACCTGCACGGGCGCCCATTGTGACGATGCTTTCTACGGCTGGGGTATCACTCGCCGGTGTCCAGGGTTCGTCGCAATAAAATTACTTTGATTATTCGTGACCCTCGAGAAAAATAAAGAAATAAAACCGCTTTGTTTAAACTTCACTCTTTATTTTATACCACAATTTAGTAAGGGCAAAACTAAACTAGCATCTAATTAATAAAAAAAACTTGCGCTCCGTTTGACTAGAACTTCGTGTGTGGGGTATCTCCGTGAACAATTTATTCTCTTCTTGGCGTATAAACTCACTTATAATTCGTAAGTTTAAGCTTTGCTTAGCTACGTACTAAAACTCGGGGTAACAAGTGAAAGACAGCGGGACACCACCGAATATAGTTGACTTCCGCGATAATTCCCTTGATCCATGTTTGTTATAGTTTTTGTCGAACACAGTAGTTAGCGGGACACCACCACTTATACTATAACTGAGGGTCGTACATTATAAACAGCGGGACACCACCGAATATAATTGTCATCCCCTTTAGTGATAAAGCCCTAACTACTCGCGAATTATAGTAATCGTTAAAAAAATAGTTAACGTTACTCCGAACTCTAGGTAAAAATAATTATAAACAGCGGGACACCACCGAATATAATTGTCTTACCCACAGACGTAACCAAACTGCTCAACACTGACGTTTAAAAAGTTAGTTATCATATGCAATTAACCCCTAAACATGAGAAAGAAAGTAAAAAGTGGCATCTTCAAAAATAATGCGAAAAACAAGCAACTATATATACAATTCTTACCTCAACAAATACACAAAAAACTAATGACAGCTACAAAATCATGGACGACACACACAAAATAAACAAAAAATAAATAAAAAACACAGCAATTAAAACAATATATATAGGTTATTGAAATTTGATTATTTTGCGGCAAATTCGTAAGTATTGGCTGGTGGCAAATTAGAAGTAATATGCTGAAAACATAATAGATAGATAATTTAGTTCCTTTAATACATTTTCTTTTTTTTTTGTTACAGGAACTTACCTCCAAATGGAAATATTTTGTTTGCCCGGTGGACGGACAATTGGCAGAAGAGGACCCAAAATGGTAAGTTTTGCTAAAAATAAAAATTGAATTAGTTTTTTAATAAACCCAATGTGATTTTTACAGGAATTTGCCTGCAAATGGAAACAATTTGTTTGCCCGGTGGACGGACAACTGGATCGAGATTTCAGAGCTAGAATCCTCATTTACGATACCAGCCAAGGTGTCAGAAGAAAAAAAAAGTCTACATCTGGGGCAGCACAGGGATCACTTCTCGGCCCAGACTTATGGAACGTCAGCTACGACACTATTTTAAGAACGAATTTGCAAGAGGGAGCTTTTTTAGAAGGCTACTCAGAGGACATCGCAGCTATAATACAGGCACGGACCATGGAAAACGTGAAACGGTGACTTCATCAGATCGTGATACGTACACGAAACTGGCTAGAACCATGAGGTTAAGAGTTGGTAACACATAAGACAGAGCTGCAGCTTATGACTAGGCACCGCATTCCCACCGAGATTACTAAGAGGGAAGGCGACATGAAAATAGATACAAAGAAGTCGATAAATTACGTTGGCTTAAGACTGGATACGTTTTTCAGCCAAATTAAATTTCCCACGAGAATGCAAGTGATATTACGGCTAGATTAAGCAGGATAGAAGCAACCGTTGGAGGTCCTCTCGCGACAAAGAGAAGCTTACTAATGGAGGGTTGTAAAACAGTGTCCTTCTCTATAGATGTAAGATTTGGGGCTTTTGCACACAACAGAGAACTGCAGCACTAAGGTTTGCATCGTCATACCGTACGGTGTCGGCAACACCTGTGTAAGTTATAGCAGCGATGATCCCAAAAGATCTGCAGGTGGAGGAGCGCAATAGGGTATTTGAATCCAAACTGAACGGACAACCTGGCCAATGACTCGGTGGAATAGCGAAAAAAAGGGTAGATGAACGGCAAATTTAATCCCTGACATAAAGAAGTGGATTAAGAGAAAACATGGATATAAAATTAACTATGTAACGCAGCTGCTCTCAGGACATAATTACTTCAGGAAGCATCTTCAAAAAATAAATAAATACAGCACATCATATTGCATACATGAAGGAGACGGCTATCTTGACAATGCGGAGCATCGAAATGAGCGGAAGGCCATGGTTTTGCTACTGGGCCCTATAACACCAGAAAATATTGTAGAGAAGATCTTGGAGCGTGAAGAAACCTGAAAATTTGTGACGAATTATTGTGAAAACATACTAAGGAGAAAGAACGTTGACCTCCCACAAAGGGAACCACCTCGAAATAATTCGGTCCCGAGGTGGTGCAACCCCCGAGGGTAAACAGGATAGCTTTTAGTCGGTAGTTGAAAATAAGGGAGTCCGACATTTCACTTAAAATTAAAATGTACTAGCAACAACTCTTAATCAAGCAAATAACTGAAAATATCAATTTATTAAATAATTTTTTGCAGAATTAAATAAAACTGTAATGGTTTTGAAGACTGCACTTTGTTGTTAATAAGTTTAAGTGATGTAAAAGTATAATTCTATACACATATATTAAGAAGAAAGAGAAATATGATTAAGTTCTAATTTGTTGGATAAAAATCATGATGATTAACTAACACATTTTTTTAAGAACGAGTACCTATTAAATAATTAAAATTTTATAATTTTGACACTTTTAAATGAGAACTAAATAAAATAATATATATATATATATATATATATATATATATATATATTTGGTTTTGGATTGTCCTTTTTTTTTTGCAACAATCCATCTAACTAAACGACTATTTATTATTTTACTAAAACTTAGTATATAATAAACAAAATTACTTTAAATAATAAAACAGCGCTGCATACACACGTGTCCCTGCTCTAGTATAAGAAATAAAGATTTAACCGTTTAGATCACTAATTGGTAATGACCGGCATATGCCATTGCCACTATTCATCCTGCAGAACATGGTAACGGTCGTAATGACATAAGCACCCTTGAATATAAAAACTAACACGCCCTAGGACGAAAAAAATAACACACTGACACTACTTAAGTAAAATTTTTTGTAAACTTTCTATTTGTACATGAAAACTGTCCAGCTACTACAACGTAACAGTTCTTAAAACTTAGCTTAATCCCTTGAAGTTTTTTTTTTTCATGAAGGAGGAGAAGAATAATATTGCAGATAAAAATGGGTTTATTGCGTAATACTACTGATCAAAATTAGTATTTGATACTAACTGAACGTTCCCTTTTTCTTAGTGAAAGGTTTATCAAGAGTCGTTGGACTGGGCGGTACAGAGTCAAGGACGCAAAAACCCATTGATAATGTGGTAAACGACGTTGTGATTAATATTGACTTCCCTGCCAAATATTTAACAATAATAATCATTCTAATAGCCATGCAGCTCTGAGCAACTATCTACCTGTTTACCTGTTTCTTAAATTATGGAATGGGAGACAATCATATCGAGGGCTAAAGCAATAAAGGGTAAGTTCCTTAAATCACATAAATGCTTCTATACTGAAAGAGATATATAACCCAATACAGTAAACAAGCATATTACCATTCTTCAAAATTAGTTGGAAAAACTCAAAATACTACTGAATACAAATTATATCAGGTGAAAGAAGGCTCATCCAACCTCTGTTGATAACTTTAAGTCTGACCTACGTGTAAAATTAATTTCCGTAATTTATGGAAAAAACCTCAAAGTTTTTGTTCGTTTTTTACCCGAAGCGGAACAAAAACAAAAATTCCAAATGCCTTAGACTTTAATAGAATTTTTAAATACTGCCTTTAAGCTAATTTCAGATTTCGATGGAAGTTCTGAAAACTGCAGAGCTTTATCGACGCTATTTATTAGGTAGATTAAGGAAACGTACGAGTCCGTAGCTGTAAAACTTATCAAAATAAAATTAAAGGGAACAGCAAGAAATTTTAAGTCATCAGAGATCACGCTAGACCAAATAATTTCTTAACTAAAAACAACGGTTAAAGGTGACTACGTTGATGTAGTTAATGCCAAATTAATAAGCACAAGAAAATCTGGAAAAAACGTTAATGCCTACGCCTAAGAAATGTAGGAATTAACGAAAAAATTAAAAACCGCCTATACTAGAGATAGGGTAGCCCACGAAATAGCCAACAAAATGCTACAGGTTTAGCTGTTACGGTTTCATCCAAAAACAGATCTAACGATAGAGTTAAATTATCATGTATCGTGTAACGTAAACAATATGAATGAAGTGATGACTCAATCCATAAGCAGTTGCACCAAAGCATACAGTCAGGAAAACTCTTTCCTAAGCTATGGCTTTAGACGCTAAAGTTACAAAATTTCTATAATAATAATAATAATAATAATAATAATAATAATAATAATAATAATAATAATAATAATAATAATAACCAAGGCAGAAGTAACAACTGAAACTACAACAGAAACTTTCTTCAGAACAGAGGAAATGGTTTCAATCATAATAGAAACAAAAATGGCGCGTCGTATCGTAATGGTGGCATTAACAACCGTAATTACAATAACAATAATTCTGTTCCTTATCGTGGTGTGGTCAACCACATCCATTTCTTACTTGCTTAATTTATTTTTATTTATCGATATAACTTGTTTGTTTTAAAATTGTAAAATTTCAAAATATGTTGTCAGTTATAAAAAATATAATTTTTCATTCTTTGATTTGACTTCAAACTTAATTGAGCTGTTTCCTTTATTTAAAATTATAAAAAGTAATATAATACTTTATTGGTGACCCCGATACAAGGAAACATGAAAACTGCTGCAGATTTGAATAGTGAAGAGATTTTATATATTCTAAGGAAGTGGAATCTGCCTGTGAGTGGTCGGAAATCTGAAAAAATACTTCGAATTGAAGCACACGTAATGGAAGCTCTACATGTGGATGATCCTAGGCGGTATGATTTTACAACTGATTTAGTAGATATGGAGAGCTCATCGTCATTTGTTCCGAATTCTGAGAGTGTTGGAATTGCTGAAAAGATGGAACAATTTGTGATATCAATGGAATCTAGATTTAATTTGTTTTTGGAAGCAGCTGCATCTTTCTCTAGTATACCAGTAGTAAATTCTGCGAATATTCAAGAGCCTGCAGAATGCGAGTGTAAGAGAGCAAATAGCCTGGTTCTTTCACAATTTTGGACACAAAATCCAGATCTATGGTTTGTACCTGCTGAAGAAAAGTTTAAAAATTTTTCAATAGTGTCTGATAATATCAAATACTCCAAAATTCTAGATTCGCTGGATTTAGTTATCATAGAGAAAATTTCCAGCATGATTAAAAATCCACCGCCTAGTGATAAATATAATTTGTTGAAATGCAAGCTTCTTAATTTATATGAAGAGTCACAAGAATCTAAGATCAATCGTTTATTTAATGAACATTATCTCGGAAATAAAAAGCCCAGTTGCCTTTTTAATGAGATGAAAGAACTAGGATGTAATCAAATTACAGATGAGGTTCTTTTCACACTTTGGTTAAAGAAACTTCCAAATGATCTAGAACAACACTTAAGAGGGTTATGTAAAATTACGATATTAGAAAAATTATTGAACATTGCTAACAATATTGTGGTTTCTCAAAGAAATAATGTTTCTGGTGTTAGCAACATTGATAGTAATTCTTCTTTGCTTTTTAATATTGAGAGTAAGTTGGACAAACTCATTCAACTTTTAACTCCAATAAAATCAAGTAAAAAGGCAAGATTTCGAAGTCCTTCTCCTAGAAATAATAAGATTTGTTTTTGTCACCGGCGCTTTAAGGAAAAAGCAAGTCGATGCATTCCTCCATGTAATTATGATTTCCAGGAAAACTCGGAAAACTCAGAAGCCAATCACTATAGACGACGAGTGATTTTAGCGCTATTGGACTAAGTCGTCGATTGTTTATTAAAGATCCCGTTTCTAAACTAAATTTTTTAGTTGATTCAGATGCAGATGTTTCAGTTTTACCCAACAATTTTAAAGATGCAATTCCATCTAAATGGATCTAAAATTAAAACTTATGGTGAAAAGATTTTACAGTTCACTTTAAATTTGAAAAGAGTTTGTATTTGGAAATTTATTATTGCAAATGTTGATGTTCCTATTCTAGGTAACGATTTTAGTGAGCACTTTGGCCTATTAATAGATGTTAAAAATCGGAAATTGATTGATAACCATAAGAACTGTTCTTCAAAATGTTTTGTTGAGAATTTACCTGCTAGATCCATCAGAACTTTTAATACTGATAACAAATTTTACAGCCTTTTAAAAGATTTTCCTAGTGTAACTCGAGATTTTAATACAAAATTTGTGGAGAATTCGGCCGTCAAGCACCATATCGTTACAAATTGTCATCCACTTAGTTGTGAGGTTAGACGATTAGATCCAGTTAAATTACAGCAAAGGAAGGACGAGTTTGAATCTTTACTTCAGCTTGGTATAATACGTCGTTCCAAGAGTCCTTGGGCAAGTGCTTTACATATGGTTAAAAAAACAGATGGAACATGGCGTGCTTGCAGTGATTATAGGCGATAAATAAATACACTACACCGGATAAATATCCTATTCCTAATATTAAAGATTTTCAAAATATTTTATATAAGAAATTTTTTTTTCTAAAATAGATTTAGTGAAAGCTTTCCACCAGATTCCAATGGCTGAAGCTGATATTGAAAAAACAGTATTAATAACTCCCTTTGGGCTGTTTGAGTATTTACGGATGCCGTTTGGATTAAAAACCGCTGCTCAAACTTGTCAACGTTTTATACATCAAGTAGTTGAAGGATTAAATTTTGTTTTCCCTTACATTGATGATTTTCTAATTGCTTCAGCTTCAGAAGAAGAACATTTAGTGCATCTTCGGATATTGTTTCAACATCTTAGTGATTTTGACATCGTTATAAATCCTAGTAAATGCGAGTTTGGAAAAAAACAAATAGTTTTTCTGGGTTACTTAATTACTCCAGAGGGTATAAGACCATCACCCGCAAAAGTTGAAGCGATTCTTCAGTATCCTAAGCCAGAGAATATAACATCCTTACGAAGATTTTTAGGAAAGCTTAATTTTTATCGGTCTTCAATTCCTCATATAGCTGAACTGCAGGCACCTTTAAATGAATTTCAAAAGGGGAATCCAAAGAAAAGTCACAAATTGGCATGGACAGACGCTCAAACTGAATCTTTTAGAAAACTAAAAGGTTCTCTTGTTGAATGTACGTTACTTGTTCACCCGTCTTTATCAGCACAACTTTCTATTTATGTTGACGCTTCTAATACATGCATTGGTGCTGTTCTACAGCAGTTGGATGTGAATTTAAAAAGACAATTACCTCTTTCATTCTTTTCTAAAAAACTCTCTAAGGATCAAACAAAGTACAGTGCTTACGATAGAGAGCTTCTTGCAATTTATGAAAGTATTAAACATTTCCGTTGTTTGGTAGAGGGTCGCAATTTCAAGATTTTTACTGATCACAAACCTCTTGTTTATTCATTTAGCAAAAATGCATATATGGCTGACGAAAAATTAAATGTTAAGAGAGTTCATTTTCAAACTTATGTTTGAATCTTTATAAAGGGGGTATTGTGGTGAACCACATCCATTTCTTACTTGCTTAAAATATTTTTATTTATCGATATAACTTATTTGTTTTAAAATTGTAAAATTTCAAAATATGTTGTCAGTTATAAAAAATATAATTTTTCATTCTTTGATTTGACTTCAAACTTAATTGAGCTGTTTCCTTTATTTAAAATTATAAAAAGTAATATAATACTTTAGTAGCAATAACGATTAATGAAACCGCAATAACAATTCATAAAATAGAGGCATAAATGTGGCTGCGGAATACAGCTCGAAAAACGAGTAAAGATCCCTAAATATTAAGTAAATACCAAAACCTACAATATTAACTTGAATTTATGTAGCTATTTACGCTGTAGAACTACACTAAATAATACAACTTCGATTTATTAATAGATGCTGATATAAATTTTTAAATGTCTATAATAGAAAAAGTTTAAGCAGTATTGGCCAAGGCATAATTTCAACGTTAGACGGTGTACAATCCGAATTGAAAATATACCGACACCTAAATTTCCAATGGTAAAGATCTAATTATTATCCGATTAAGTTAAATTGATCATGACATTGAAATACCCCCTAAAAACGGTCCAACCATAAATTAAATATCACACCCTGCCAGATATGAAGTTATAAGATCCATACGATTTGAATCACCCGAAAAAATGTTTGATACCATTTCAAACAGTTCAAAACAGCATTTACTTCGCAAATACAATAACTTCCAAATCAAATCCCCTAGTAAAAATAATTAATGCAACTGAAAATGATTTGATAATTTCTGTTATTAAACTTGTTACGGAAACTCTTAAAGATTATGAAATAGGGAAACAAAATTGTACACCTGCCAAATCCAAGGAAAAATGGAAAGACTTAAGAAACTTCCCAACTTTCGTTAAAAAATATCTAATATCATTATGCAATGAATTTATAGATATTTTTGCTCTAGAACCTGAAAACATATTAGGCAATAATTTTTTTAAACAAAGGCTGAAGGTAAGCAATACACAACCGGTTTACATCAAAAACTATCGAATACCTCATTCCAAAAAAGAGAAAACAAAATACTAGATTGATAGGCTAATTAAAGATGATATTATTGAACCATCCATTTCAGATCACAACAGCCCAATACTCCTAGTACTAAAGAAACCTTTACCTGGTACCACCCAAAAGAGATCGAGACTGGTAGTAGACTACAAGGCATCCAATAAAACCACGATTAATGGCAAGGACCCCTTCGTTGTAACACCAACTCCCTTAAAAGCTCGACAAAGAGTGATAATCGACACAATAGAAATAAATACGCTGTGACTAAAATGTGTGATTTAACTAAATATCTAGTGGATAACCCAATAACCAATAAATCAACCAGAACTGTTGCATAAGCTATTATGGAAAATTTTGTTTTAATATATGGTCCAATGAACACAATAATTGCAGACCTTGGTACTAAACATATAAATCAAGTACTCACGAAACTATGCAAGCTAACGAAGATAGAGAAATTACACTCTACTTCTTATCATAACGAAAAATTCGACATTGTTGAGAGATGTCACAGAACATTGAACGAGTACTCAAGATCTTATGTTTCATCAGACAAATCAGTTTGGGATAATTGGTCAAAATTCTTTGTATATTGTTATAATATGACTCCATCCACAGCTCATGGATATTGTGCATTTGAATTGAACAACAAAAATATTCCGAGAAAGCTAGATTTTACCAACACCAATAGAATAGAACCCTTTAATAACATTCATGCAAACGAGAAAGAAGTTAAATTTAGACACCAAGTAATTCAACGTAGAGCTCCTAGCTTTATTGAAAACGCTTAGCTTCTTAGACAAAAGATTCCCGATGGAAACTCTAATCCTGATACACCCTATGTTACCGTTTCTGTTCTAGTCTGCAACGAACCAGAACACAAACTGGATGCGGTTTACACGGGTCCTCTTACAGTCAAAGAAATTGATAGTTCTAACAATGTCACATTAATTGACACTAATGGTAAACTATTTACTGTCCATAAGAACCATAGAACCATAAAACTTCCTAATTAAACGATGTTTTTGATTGCGAATTAAATTAATATTTAATAATATTCAGTGAAATCTTATTTAAATAATTTAGTATATTTTTGTTATTGATTTTGAAATTTTTATTGAAAAATCTTATTTTAGCAATTTAATTTTAATTGTGCACAGTGAATGATATTTTTCTTGTTTTTCTCTCTTTTCTCATTCTTAAAAAGAAGGGGAGTGCTAGCGATTGAAACTGGACAATACAGTCTCCATCTTCAATAGATAGATATGAAGAAAGTTTTTTTTTGCTGTATTTTGTTTCTTTTTTTATTGTATAGAGGAAAGATCAATCTAGTATTGATTAAAAAATTATCAATCTAGTATTGATTATTTTTTTCCGAAAAGAGGAAGGTGTAGTTTGTTCGACAAGTATCATATTCATGATACTTTGTTGTATTAGTGCTAGTATATTTTAAGAATGTAGAATGTAAAATTTAATTGTAAGAAATAATCTGAAAATAGAATTAAAACAGAAAAGTCACAAATGCGGCTATTCGTAAATAAATAAAAAAATAAAAAGCTACTACAGTGTATTGAATCCAATCATTACATGGGAAACTAAATTGTATTGTAATTATTATTACACTATTAACACCTAATAACTTTTTATTGACAATTTTATTGGTAAAACGTGTAGGCATAGCTTATTTAGCCTTGCTTTAGTATACGGCCTTGAAGTTAAATTTACAATACACTGATAAATATTATCCTCTGTATTTCTTGTTCCTTAATTGTCATCATTAACCGTGTTGCATTATACTTATGCAAATCAAATAACCCTAATGATTATAAGCAGCTAGGACATACCACAGCTTCAGACAAAAACGCTAATGAATTTATGGTGGAAAATTTGAATTTTAAATCATTGACACAAGTTACAAAGCACATTTGCGTCTGCGCGGTGGATTTTGTAGACTAATTGCTTTGAGACGAGATATCGAGTAAGAGTAATAATTTCCTTTCTTTCCTTATTAAAGAAAAAAGATATAACAGAAAGACCTAAAAATTGTTTATTAGAAGCATTTGTTACATTTACAAAAAATAAGTTTCTTCTTGTTCTTGCAGCAGACCATAAAAGAGGTTTCAATAAAAGCCTATCAAATTAATTGGCAATGAAAACTCTAACTCCTAGTGTTTATTTAATTTTTTTCTTTTCTCAAATTTGGTTCCCTTTTGTTTTTTTTTTTTTCATGAACAGTCAAAAACCAGTTTAGGGGTTAATTTGAACGCTCATTATTACTTTTTCTATTCAATCCGGATTTTGAAAACTTGGAACAACAACAAAATGATTTTTATGGGATTTCTTTGCTGTTATACTGACATTTATATGCATATGAATTAATATTAAAAGTATGTCCTGCATTTTGCTCTACTTTCAATTTAGTTGCCAGAAGAACAAGTGAACGAAAATGACTAATTTACTTTTTGGTGTAACAATTATTAAATCTTGTAGTTCTCTATTTAAATACGTTTTAAACAAAAGAAAAATCTTTAGCGTTACACTTATGTAATTTTTTTCAAGCAAAAATTAATAAATAAATAAAAAATAAATAAAAATAAAATAAAAACAAGTAAGAGTGCTATATTCGGCTATGCCGAATCTTAGATACCCTTCATTATTCATGCAAATCTAGCTTGGTGAAGTAACTCCAATTAAAACAGCAAATATTAGAGTGAAAGAGAAATAAAAATAAATCATAATATATATACTTTATGGGGTCGGAAAGGGATATTGTAGAAATTACAAATGAAATGAAAAAATTCGTTATCCCCAATTTTCACTTTTTGTGGTGAAGGGTATTAAAAAAGTCGGAAATATTAGTGAATATATTTTTACAAAGAATATATTAGAGAAATGAAGTTCATCAAAAAAGAATAATTTGAGAATAATGTTAATAAAAACCATAAACAAAGAAAACACGAAGCCATAATCACGATCAGTAAAAAAAATTTTTGGGAGATTTATACTGTAATGGAAATTTTCATTACTTGATCACTGCGAGTACGAAGTGTTGCTGTAGAAAAAAAAATATTTTGCATAACAAAAATTTTTATTTCTGATAGCATATTGTAGTCTAAAGGAAAACTATAAATATCTGACTTTTGATTTATAATAAGCTGCGGTTAAATATTTATCGACGTATATGCACTACTTATGTACACATTTATCCAGAGATATTTTAGATTTATTATGTATTTATCTGCTGAAACACACAATTGTGTTTTCTTTTAAAATCAAACGATTCTGTGTTTCCGATTAGCTGTACGGTGAAACAGCGAAATACATATTAATAAATAGAGAATTTATTTTCTTTTGTATTAAGAAAGTCATCCTTGTTTTTTTTTTTTTTTTTTTTTTTTTTTTGTCAAAAATTAGCCAACGAATAATAGTCTTACTGGCAAAAAGATTACTTATATTTGGTTTCCGTATAAATAAAAGTATTATTACGCGTGCAGGACTTACTTCGTTTAATATTATTCAATTTATACACATTGAAAATTGAAGTTGATCTCTTCTGTTACCATACGAGGAACAAACCTTTTGTATATAGGTTAAACTCTAAAAAATTTTTGGACAATTAATTTCATTTTACGCCTGTTCTTTTAAATCAGTAAATTAAATCAAAAAAACGATTGTTTTTTTTTTGGATCGATAAATCTATGCACTCTTTATTTAAATATTTTAATCCATATTCATTTTTTTTTTTTTTTTTTTTTTTTTGAGGATAACATTTTTATTATAACAATATTATTAATTTAAGTTATTAATAATAGTTGAAATTCATAATTTTTAAATTAATCCATATCGAAAATTTTTAAAGGTTATTCAATAAATTTCCTGCAAGTTTGTCTTTTTTCTCAAGATTTAATATATCCATTGTATCATTGTTTTTCCTTTGCTGTTGTTCTGGGATTTTCATATTATTTTTCTAATTCCGTAAAATGTCGTTGGATCAATTTGTTCGCTAAGCCGATAGATTTGTTGCATTCGAGGCAGATCTTAATGATAATAAATATCTACTGACTTCATGCTATGCTGTCGAGGTTCATCAGAATGAGCTTATGTCCAAATGGTCATGAAATGGTCCTATGCAAATTTTCTGTTTGAAGCTGAAAAAGAATCTAAGGACACAGATGAAAAAATGGACATAGAGTCCGTTGTCTTATTTTCTAACCCAGGAGAAGTGTCCAACTATTCCATGCGACCGTGGTCTTCACAGAAGGTAGCACGTCACTTTCATTTGCATCCGATTGAAATTAAAACGTTTTACGGTGATAATGAGTCTTGCCTTACATTTCGTAATTTGCATTAGAGTAGTTTCCAACCCTTAGGCCAGTAATGTAGAAAAGTAGTGTTTTGTCTTTTGTTCTGTCCGCACGCGTTTTTGATTCGTCGTTGACATTATTACATGTTGTGTTGAAAAATATAGTGTTACTTGTTAAATTAAATGTGCCAATAATAAAACTGTTGGCTGATGTAGTCAAGGTGGTAAACACGTTGACTAAAAACCTGATTGGCCAGGGTTCAACCCCTGCGGCAATCGAAAAATAAATATGTTTTTTCTGTTTAATGATATAAATACATATTTAGAATTAACATTAAAAAGTGCAGCCTCTTTTGTTGATACTTCTTCATAGCATATTCGCCCGCGAAGTAAAATAAACTACCTCTTTCCTTTCACCACCTGTCTTACCTCTTATCTATCCCTTTCCCAAAGAGTATAGCACGATGTTATTGGCTGAAGTGCTACTTCTCTTTAAAAAAAAAAAAAAAACAGCAAAAAAACTTAATAATAACAAACAACAATAAAAAGAAAGAAAAAAATATTTACATAATCAAAATAGTAACAAACAAATAACAACAAAAAAAAGTTAAAAAAAGGAGAATATTACAACAACAACACCAAAAATTAAACCACATCAACTCAACAAGAGTTTTTATGGCTCTTAACAATGCAAATTTTACCTTTCTTTCTCCTAGTTTTTTTTAACTAGTTATTTTATTTGACTATACTTTTGTGTGAACTGTTGTTTGACTAATTGGTGGCGAAGGTATAACAATGGTCACTAA
This sequence comes from Cistogaster globosa, assembly GCA_937654795.1. Lineage (NCBI taxonomy): Eukaryota > Metazoa > Arthropoda > Insecta > Diptera > Tachinidae > Cistogaster > Cistogaster globosa. The sequence continues at coordinate 100,271,706 of OW569403.1, read as the reverse complement.
CTAGTCATAAAAACAGATTTAGATTTAGAATTAATTTCTGCAACATACGTAGGTTAAAAGCAAATTTCTTCTGTGCGTATGTGTATATTTGTCTCCATTAGCCGGATATTTTCGCCTTATGTGAGACCTAGGGTACTCTCTTCTATCTCTTTTTAGTCTACATTGGGGTCTTGCATTGTACATTGTACATTCGAAATGAAGACGTGTTTCAGTGCCAGCGATCATAAGGAACGAATGATCCGTAATTGAACTGTCTTAAGGTTAAATTCAAAGTCTGGTCGCACTTCTTGCATTTCGTTTTTTTATACAGAAGCCCAAAAGTGGAAAGGGATAAATCTATATCGGGTTTCGGTGCCTTTTCCGATTCCATATTGAGAATCCTAGAGATTTTTCCGAAATTGTTGTTGCTGGTGATTAACATTAAAGTCACCAGCAACAACAATTTGTCTTAGATTCACCATTCGAACCGTACAACTCTAGAGGGCAAATATGTTGAGTTATTCCAACATATATTTCGCGTGTTGACGGCAGCAACACAATACTCTCGACCTCTTTCTTACCTCACACCCTGATAAGTACAAAGTAAGCATTCTTGCGCCTCTCACCATTTCCGCCTACTTTTCGGTCTCTGAACTTCACTACGTTTCAAAAATGGCCACGAAACGTTTTAAATATATATACGAAAAGACTCGTTGGGCTGAGCTTAACGATTTTTTTCAGCATTTTAATTGGAAACTTTGTTTTTTTGCAAAATAGTGTCGATGGAAATGGTTGTGAAGATTATTTTGCCTGGAATAAAAACCTTGGGTAATTCAGACGTGCAAAAATGTAGCTAGATCCAGAGAGGAAGCATTAAGAAGCTGGCATTGTAACAAAAATGCAGTTACTGATTCGCTACGCGAAAATGCGAGATCTTCGTGAGCCAAAGTAATTAGGAGCGAAAACATTTTATACGAGCAGCGCCTTCGCGCTAAATTTCTTAATGCTTCTCAGGGTAGCCGGAGCTTCTGGTCATTCGTTAAAAGAGTGAAGTTCGTCAATTCGCTTTCTTTTAAGGGATGAACAAATTATTAACGTCCCGATTGATAAAGCTAGCTTCTTGTCTAAAATTTTTACAAGTAACTCTTACTTTCCGGAAAGCAATCAACCACTACGCGCACTGCAAGGAGTATCAGTCACTATGCTAGATATATTCTTTCGAGCACGTGCAGTTAAAAAGGTTTAAGCGAATCTTACCATAAGCAAGTTCCCTGGTCCGGATGGAATTCCAGCACTGGTCTTCAAGTACTGCTCTCCGACGTCAGCTCGTTCATTAAAAAAATTTTTTAGCATTTTTACCCTAAAAATCGAAATTTGCTCTGCTCTTCCCAAAGAAATGGAAAGTATGCTTAATTTTCTTCTTGTGAAATATCTGAAGCCCAACAGCTAACTTAGTGACCGGCAGTACGGCTTCCATAGGTGATTCTCTACAGGTGACTTACTGGCTTTTCTTTTGATAAAAAAATTGTATCAACCCATTTACCATTTCGCCGAAAGTAAGGTGGTGGATTTCTATATTTCCAAGGCGTTTAATAAAGTGTGGCATGGTGCACTCAAACTTGCCGCTCTTGGTGTTTGTGATAGTTTCTCTAGACTTATATCGAGCTTTCTCATTATACGAGTTGCTATAGATGGGATCTCATCAAACAAGTTCAAGGTAAGTTCAGGGTTTCTGATAGGTTTGTTGAGAGGCACCCTCGTATTTTTAAACTCTAGTTATAAGTTAATCAAAATTAATAAATGTGTACTAATGTAATATAAATCTTTTTGGCAGTCAGCACTTTATTTAGTTAAACTTTGTTTATAAGTTAATTTAAAATTAATTAACTATTGAAATATGACTCTTTAGCAAGTCAGCAATTTAATTATTTAAATTATTTATTTTTAAGAAATTCTGTTTCTGTGTAATCAGCATTTTTAGCGTTAAGAATTTAGTATAAATAGTGATGAATAATTATTAAAAGAGGGAGTTGTAAACAAGAAGTAAGAACAAACACTTATAACCTGAAATTCTTACGGGACCCTGCAGGTTATAAATAAATAAAATTAATATAAATAATAGCCTGAAATTCCCACGGGACCCTGCAGGCTATATAACTAAATAAAATTATAAAATAAAGAAAACAAAGTGTTTTTCTTGTTTACAAAACAACTCCAACATTTTGGCGCAGCCGGTAATAAAAGAATAAATATCCTGCGATTCCCAAGGGAACCTCCAGGAATAAAATTTGGTTATACAATTTTGATTGATTTTGAATCCTTTCCGAATGTGGCAATAATTTCATAGCAACGAAAGTTAGGAAACCAAATAAACACGGAAGTGAAGCATTAGGGGTCATTAAGCATCTGTATACCAGTACGCCTTTAGTGTCTTCAAAGAAGTGTGATTTGGTGGCCACATTGGGAGAAGTTTTGATTGGATTTGTTTTGCTTGTGAACAAAATCGGTAAAGTCGGTGGCAAAGAAAAATTTAAAGAAACCACTAAGTATAGAGGTGAATACCTAGGGGTCATTAAGCATCTGTATACCAGTACGCCTTTGGGATCTTTGCCAAAATACAAATTGGTGGAATTGAAAAGTAACTGCCACAGGCCTAAGCCATATCAAGCAAGGCAAATTTAAATTTTGTATGGAGTAAACGTCGCGATCAGTACATTGTGCGTCATTAAAAAAAAAATAAAAAATTTTTTTTTTTACTTTTGAAGGCAATAGCGGAAATGTTTTGGTGCTGGTAAGTATGCCTTTAAAATTTTTAGACTTGTAAATGGACAACACGAAGTCAAAGACGGAACTAATTGGGATGATTGGCTGCATCATGCCATGCATGTACATAATAACACAAGGCATTCGTCTACTAAGCAAACACCCAACAAGGTACTGTGCGGATTCGAATTTGAAATTGCTGTCAGGTTAAAAAAGCAGCCAGCACCTCTCTATAACATAGATGATTACAGCAAAATCCTTATATACCAAATTCAACGAAGGTTAGGGCAAAAGAAAAATCAAAAAAATATTATGACAAGGGCACAAAGACTAGACAGTTTAAGACCGGACAAATAGTGTGGCTAAAAAACCAGGCGCGAAAAAATAAATTTTCACCTATATGGTTGGGTCCCTATGAAGTCACGGGAATACCCACACCTGTCAATGTAAGAATACGACAGAGGAACTCCGACAAGGTTTATCATAATAATTTGATAAAACCAGTTAGATCGCGAACAATTAAAAAGGGTAATTTTTTGTTAGGATTTTTTTTTTTTTCTCTTCTGTTGAGTTTAAAGAGTATCAGTTACTCCGTTTATTTTCTGGTTATCTTGGCCCGAAACTAAAGCTACAAAGGATTTAAGCAAAAGTACAAGTGAGTTACTCATAAAACACTGATTTAGTTACTTTACAACACCGCCATCGGTAATTTGCCTGAAAGATTGAACTTAGTGCGAAAATTCGATACGATTTCAACTGACGGCAAGTGTCATGGGGTATGCGAAGAAACATTTCGAGGTAAAATATGAAAGGGTAGCAACAAATAGGCAAAATTGAACAAAGGTTGATGAGATTAAAAAAAAAAGATAATATAGTAAAAGAAAATCGTATAATACGCTACAAAGTGTATCAGTCAACCAATTTCTGATCCTAGATACTTTGGCTCGAAACCAAAGCTACAGGACGAAAGTGGGATATGAGGGCGATAAAGAATAAAATATTAAAGTGAATAGAAAGGAGGAAAAAGACCAGAGGGTCATATAAGGGAAATAATAGAAGAATATTAACGAATATGAGAAAAAATGAATAGTATGAAAATATATAGTCAGAAAAGGAAAAAAACAAGGAATTATAAAATAAAAAAAAAGTGTGAAGAAACATAAAGGAAAATAAGTAAAAATAACGGTAGAAGAATATGTTAAAAAAGGGAAAACCAGAAGGGTCATAAGATTAAAGTATAAGAAAATATCGAAATTTTCAGGAAAAAACTCTTATATGAACAAAATAAAGAAAATGAGGGGGCACAAAAGGAAGGTTAAATTTTTAAATTGAAGTCTAAATACGCACCCTGCACTAAGGTTTTTTAAAATGAGTAGTTCCTGACTAAGGTAAATTTACATCAAAAAATTTGTTATTAGCACAAAATTGCTACAAATGTCGTAAAAACAGTAATATATAATGGCCTATTATGAATGGATGAAGTTAGTTCTAACATAGATACAATTTCAGCTAAAGGTAAATATATGAGGAAGGACCTGGAATTGGGCCGAAGAACATACCGAATCAGCATCGGCACAACAGGAAAGGCAAACATAAGACTGTTGTGAGACTATTGCATTAAGTTTTTAATTTTCAAAAACACACTTGTTTTAAGCAGTGAGTTTTGGAATGCAAATATTTTAAAGTACAGCATCAAATTTGCTGAAAAAGTAGAGTAAAGTCTTTGCCATTTTCGGTCATTTTATTGAATTGTTAAGAAAAAAATATATTCTGCAAAATTTTTATGCACCTGAATTTTCACATTATTTTTTTTTTGCAAATGTTTTGAATTAAATTTGAGTCTTCTTGAAAAATATGCCTTTAATTTTTGAAATTAAATGAAATTTTTACAAAATCTCACTTGGAATATTTCAAATTAACAAACAACTTTTAACGTTTAAGCACCACATTTTGTGCTTTACTTTTGATATTTCATTGCAAATGTTTTAAAGTACTTATTTTATAGCGTGAAGTTGGTTTTAAAGAAAAAAAAATATTCTTGGTTTAACATTTTTAAACATTGATTTATTTTAAGCAGAAAATGTTTTGTTAATTTGAAATTTGAGTAAAAATGTATTTTTTGTTTAAAATTTTAGTGTCTGGTTTCTTGTGCATTTTTTTATTCTTGCTGTTGTTTTGTAAATTATTCACTGCTTTTTGGCATACGCAACACTCTTTTTTGTGTCACTGGCCTGACGATAATAATTTTATGTAATAATTTAAATTCCATAAACAAAAAAAAGATTAATATTTTTAAAAGTGCTACTCTCAGCATTAAACGTAAACATTATAGCATGTATATATATATATATGTATATACAATTATAAACATACTTTTGTGTTTGTTTTGGGTTTTTTGTGTTTCACCGAACAAACATTAAGTTAAAACTTTCTTAAATAGGTAATATTATAAATAAATATATATAATAGATATATTATAAATATATATATATATATATATATATATATATATATATATATATATATATATATATATATATATATATATATATATATATATATGTATACATATATATGTGTTGTATGTTTCTATGTATGCATGTATATTTGTGTTTATATGTATACACATATATAGGTGTATAAAGATATATATTGGAAAACGCCTGATTCAAATGTTTAAATTATTGTTTTCAAAATCCAAAATATATGAACAAGCTCAATAGGCATTAAAATGCTTGCTTGGTAACAAAAAAAAATAAATAAATAAATAAATAAAATAAAAAAAACATAAAATAAAAAAGATTCATAAATACTAACAACAACAACATACAAAATATTTATGCATTTTTTGTGTTGTTTTAGAAGTAGAAAAAGAAAATTAAAAAATTTTTTCTATAAAAGTAGCAAACAAATCAAAAGTAATGTTTTTACGTTTAAATTATAGCAGTAAAATACCAAAACCCTTATATATTATCGTAAATAATTTAATATCAATATAATTTTTGGCAAAAAATTTTATATTTAGAATTTTTTTGTTTTTGTTAACAATTTTAAAAGGATGAGTTTTTGAAATTTAAGTATTTTTTAGTTTTAAAATTTTAAAAATAAACTAGGATTACGTGTGGTGTTCTCCAACACTATAAGCGGAATCGTTACGTATCAACTAACATTATGGACTCATCTTGTCCAGCCCCCAACGGAGTAGCAACACAAATGAACAAAAAATGCGGAATAATAGCACTAGAAATGCAATAAAATAAACAAAAAAATTGTTTAACTTGGAGGGATTTATTTTTTCTAAAGTGGATGAAAAACATTCAAAAATCTCAATTATTATTTTCCTCACTTTATTTAATTGAATTTATCATTAGCAGATGCTGAACCTTATCCGAAGAGTACCTTTTGATCTAGAACGAAGTTTTTTTATTGTGGTCACGATCTACGGTTTTTCCCTGAGGTGTGGTAAAAACAAGTGTGATTAAAGCTATGTTTAACCACTGCAAAATGCAGTAGAGGCAACACAACCGCCACCTTTATCACAACACCTCCGAATACGCAGATGAAATATGAAGCAAGTTTGTGCATAAGAAAGCAGCCGGTGGAAAAATTTCGTTTCGATGCAAGTCCGATATGCATAGTAAACATTGTTCTTTGAACAGCATTGACTATTAAAGAAATACTAAAATTTTTCCCGAAGTTGAATTGGTTGGCTATAAAGGACCGTCCATAATAAGGTGCAGTCTATTTCAGACCAACATTGATTGTCAACATTCGCATCAGTTGGTTGTACGAAAAGATGATCATGATATATGTGATCCACATAATTTGAAGGTGTTACAAGATGTTGGCTATTTTGCAGAATTTAAGAACATGGGTATTATACATACGGCAAAAAAGGATTTATTGAAAAAGAAGCGACAATATTCAAGACGTGACTTTTTAAGAATTAAAGAAGATCAGAAGTTGATAAAACAAACAAAAAAAGAAGCTAAGGAGATAAATTTGATTCTAGTACGGCTATGCTGTGAAGATTTCCGAGTTGAGAAAAACAAATCATATACAACATAGCCCCACCAATTTATACAAATCCAGTTAGTGTTCCGGAAAGAAGGTGAAATAACACAAAACAACGCACCTAAAATAAGCAGCAAAAGACGCATCCTTCATATACGAACGTTAGCTCTCCAATTGCAGCAACTTCAACACCATACGCAGGGTCGCAGTTTCCGATAAGGGGGGAGGGATGTTGAGAGGCACCCTCGTATTTTTAAACTCTAGTTATAAGTTAATCAAAATCAATAAATGTGTACTAATGTAATATAAATCTTTTTGGCAGTCAGCACTTTATTTAGTTAAACTTTGTTTATAAGTTAATTTAAAATTAATGTACTATTGAAATATGACTCTTTAGCAAGTCAGCAATTTATTATTTATTTTTAAGAAATGCTGTTTCTGTGTAATCAGCATTTTTAGCGTTAAGAATTTAGTATAAATAGTGAGGAATAATTATTAAAAGAGGGAGTTGTAAACTAGAAGTAAGAACAAACACTTATAACCTGAAATTCCTACGGGACCCTGCAGGTTATAAATAAATAAAATTAATATAAATAATAGCCTGAAATTCCCACGGGACCCTGGAGGCTATATAAATATAAAATTATAAAATAAAGAAATCAAAGTGTTTTTCTTGTTTACAAAACAACTCCAACAGATTCCGTCCTTTCTTTTACCACATTTCTTGTTTTTCTAAACGACCTTCTACGTCAAACTTCCAACCCTGTATATTCTTTTGCAAATAACAGTAGCATATGCCATTCAATAGGCCAAGCCTTCGGGAAATTGGGGCTATGCGAAAGCGCATGGATGATACCCTTAACCGCGACATTAACGCTAATGCGCTTACGGCTGAATAAGCTTCATCAACTGTAATTATGGATGATATACATATTAAGGAACCAGAAGCTTTTGAAGTTCTTGGCATGAACATTTTATGCAATATTCGGTGGCATAAGCATTTTTTCATGTCGCAAAAGAAGCATTCAAGTGTCTAGGTTTTCTGAAATGTTCACTCCATTTGATCTCCTTGCTATCTATGTCATCTTTATCCGACCAAAAATAGAATGCAACTCTCATGTTCGGCTGGTGCTTCATAGTATAATTTGGATTTACTTGACCGCGTGCAGGAGAGAGCGAAGAAATTTATCGGTGACAATAGGTTATTCAGCTCTATTGATTCACTGGAGCATCGACGCAATGTGGGGTGTGTTTCACAGTTTTATCGTTACTACAAGGGAATATGGTCTTATGAAATCAGGTATCATATTCCTGAAAACTGTAATTTCGTACGCGCAATGCACTCTGAACCAAGAGCGCATTCCTTTGTAATCGATTGGTCAGTGAATCGCACTACGCATTACAGAGAAAATTCGTGTTGCAGCCGGACCTAATTTCCTGGTTCTGACACAATGCATTGCGTAAGTAGGGGTCATTTCCTGAGTGCTGGTCCTAATAAAAAAAAATATTTTTAAATTTTTTCCAAATCGGGGATTGAACCGTGGAATATTATAAATGATTTAAAATTTACTTTTTTGGCTTAGGTTCATATTTTTAATTTAATTTTTAGAAAGGAAAAAAATTTCAAATGTATGCTAACGTTTTCCAAAGAAAACGATAAAAATTAGACGCTGGCAGAATGTAATGCCGTATTTTCCGGACCGCCAAATCTTTCATCAGCATTTTTCGCATCTATCTGTTTTAAGTTGTGCACATTGTAAACAATCAATCAAGTTATCATTTTGCCACCATTTGGAAGTGTTGTTTACTTATTACACAATTTTAGATTCTTTACTCAAAACCAAAAACATAAATATAAAATGAACCAAGATTAAGTACAATCTTTTTGCAACAAATACTACTGACCTGCATTCCATCATGTAACAATAAAATACTAAAAGCAAATTTAAAATTCTGTAACACAACAACAAAGTTATTGAAAGTAAAATTTTTTAACGCAACTACAAAATAATTCAAGGCAAATAAAAAGTTAATAAAAACTTTACAAAAAAAAATTAAAACCATACTTATTGCAATAAAATGAATAAACCACCTAAAATAGCAAACGGTCAAATGCTTGAGTTTGACCATAACAAATCTATGAGTGATCTTACAATTGGACCGAAATACCTTATTAAGGAAATTTATGAAAGGTTCCACCCTGCCTTATAAAAAAGTTATTGATGGTGTTTGTGGCGAAGTTGAAATCTGTAAAAAACTCCAATCGGATAAAATTTTTATAAAAACAAAAAACTTTTCTGAACCTAATAAGCTAATAAAACTAATGTCGTTGGGTCAGTCAATAAAAATTGATATTTTTAAGCATAAAACGTTGAACTACTCCAAAGGGGTTATATACCCCAATGACCTTAAAAATATACGAGAAAATGAAATCCTGGATGAACTTAAACCACAAAAAGTCATCGAGGTTAGAAAATTCTTAAAAAGTCTTAATATTTGCTTCAATTGTCCTACCCGAAACTGTTAACATAGGATATAAAGTTACAAGAATAAGTCCCTATATACCCTTGCCACTAAAATATCATAACTGTTTCCGATTCGGCCATGTCTCTAAATTTTGCAAATATGACAAATTATGCTTTAACTGCTGCAATATCGATCACCTTGCTAAAAATCAATCTTGCGAAAATCCTATTAAATTTAACAACTGCGATGAAAACGGTTTAAAAAATACGAATCACTCGGTACTTATTAAAAGCTGTCTAAAAAATAAGGAAATTCAAGCCATTAAAACATTCGAAAAAGTCGACAACAAAACTGCTGTGCAGAAATACTATGAAAGGCATCCAACAAATACGAGATTTCCAAATGTGGTCAGAACAGGCATCGACTATTTAAACGTAGAAAATGATAATACCAAATATACCACTAAACCTATGGTAATTAAACAAACAGAACCTAACATACCCAAAACTGAACCGGAAGAATCTAAAAATATATCTCCATCCCGCAACACCTACACAAAAAATAAAAAAAATCTAACAAAAACACTTCAAGACGCAGAAGAAGTCAATTGGAAAATGAAGCATAAAGAGCGGGAACATTGAAAAAAATTCAGGATAGTAAAGAAACAGACAGTTATGTATTAGAAGGAAAAGTTATGCTGATAAGGCATTCGGCTACTGTGGTCGACTGGTGTTTCAATTTTGGAACGGGCTGGCTTAGTAGTCCGTGTCGCGGATGGGACACCGGAGAACATAAGTAATTAAGACACATAACTTTTATCCTTATTAATCTATATTCTTTAATCCCATTCATACAATTATGGCTCTAACTATTCTTCAATGGAACATAAAAGGATATAATAACAACAATCCCCAAATTATAACATTACAATTTCATTTAAATTGTATCACACAATACTTCCAGACAATTGAACTCATTGCTATGCAGGTTCGGCTACCCTTTAAAAAAAAAAAATTCACCAATTTTCCACCAAGCTAAAGGGGATTACCTACATATGTATGTAAACAAATATTTTATAGATATTTTTAAGGTCTAATTTAATTTGAAAAATCTTAATATTTGAGTTAAAAAGGAACCTTTTATGACATTAAAAAAATTATATGCCTGATGTAACCAACTTTGTGGGCCTACCCAGAAGCCCCGTTTGTCCTAGGATACTGATACTCTGTAAATTTTATTAAGATAGCTGTAGTGGTTCCCGAGCCACCGAATTTTGTCCAAAACAAATCGCGGGGAAATCAAAATATTTTAGAAATAACTCAGTCATTTGTAAGTGGCTAGACCAATTGATTAAAAGGCATAGCAGTAGAGTATGTGAGTTTAATTTTTAAGCCTAGTCATTCCTTTTTTCCAGGAATGCCGCTATTTAGCTTTAAAGTTGGGTACTTCCCATCTGCGAACTTTTCTAATGCTTGGCATTTCTTTAATTTTTGTCTGATTTTTAAAAAAAATTATACATGGTCTTAAAGGCCTTGTCGATAATAGTGTCATAATCTACACATCCATGTCTTAAAATGATCAAGCCATGGCGTTTTAATATTAAAATGTTTTAAATTTTGGTACCCCTCTTCAGTTTTCATGGGTACAATCTTCAGCAAATGTTTTTGAATATTTTATTGTAGTTAGCGAGCAAAATTTAAAATACTGTAACGACCAAAACTTAAATATTTTTAGCCTACACCAAAGAGAACTGTGCAGAAGGATTTATATCCATCTGTTGGGGGCATGTTCGTCACATAACCTTGTTCTTTTAAGGCAGAAGCAGCGGCATAGAAGTCCGCGTGCGAAGCAGTGAGAAATGCAACAACAACAGCAGCAACACAGCATTCAAGAGATTAGTTATATAATTTGATGCAACAAAACACAAGGAACAACATAGCGGCAAAAATGTAAATGAACCGGTTTGACACAACTTAACTACAAAGATGCAGTTTTGTAGTTAAACAGCACAAAAGGCGAGGAAGTAAACAAATCGGTCTCTTTTTCTTTTTTCTGTGGTGGCGAACAGAAGCAGACGTGGTAAAAATCAAAATAATAAAAAAAAAACAAAAAAAAATACAAGTGGTTAGTAAATATTGTAAAAGAACGAGAAGTGATTAGTAGTGACAGCCGTGCGAGTAGTAAGTAAATCAGGTTAGGTTTATACCAACCCAAGACAGGAGTTACTAAGGCAGAACAAGCAAAATTTATATCCGACTTGATTAAATCTGGTCTTTTTCATAACGATTTCTAAAAGGGTTATACCCAGAAATCGAAGAGCTTGATTTATATCAAGAAGGCAGGACTTGTTTCTCATCCATAACCGACAACATCAATAGAATGCAGACAGGGCTCGGCAGGAAGTTTGCGCGGCAATGGATGGCCCAATCAATCCAGATATCTACCAGTCTGAGACAAAGTTGCTGACCAAGGTTCATGTTTTTAAACAGCACAGAAAGGCCACCATATATATATATGTAGATGCATACAGAAGTTATGTGATTGAGAACGTGGCCAAAGAATTAAGAAAATACTGTGAGATAAGTCCTACAGAGAGTCGGATTAGCTTAGAAAACGGTACAAAAGTCGAAGTAAAGGAGCCAATCAGGGTGAAGGTATGCTAAGTTGGGAAAAGCTGTCAATAGGAGATGGGTGACATGCCAAGAATGCAGGACAAAGTGCCTGCCTGGATTTCCTAGGAGCCACAGAATGTGAAGCACAGTGTAGTGATCGAAGGATAAAATTGACTTCCATTACTCAGCAGGTTATGGTAGCTGTCTTCAGAGACGGGGAACATCACAGCAGATGAAACCAAGGCGATTGCATTGTTTTTAGAAGAAGAACTAGGAAAATTAAAAGATATTAAGGAACCAACAACGCTGGCCCTACATAAATCATTTTTAAGGATCGAAGGCCAGTTCGGCACAGATTTCCCCAGCGTAATCCTGAAGTGCAAGGAAAAATCAAATGTTTTAACAGCGTCGTAAAAAATAGGTGTAAAAAACCGTCAAAGAGCCCTTTCAGCTCTCCAGTTTTAATAGTCTAAAAAAAATGGTTCCCTTAGGTTGCGCATCGATTACAGACAGCTAAATGCATAAACGGTTTCCGATGCTTATCCACTGCCCAAAATCATTGCAATCTTAGACCACTCATGAAATGCAAGGTACATCAACACTATTGACTTCAAGAACGGATATTGGAAAATACACTGCTATAATGTATAACCAGTACTATTGGCAAAAAAGGATAAAACGGTTTAAGGAGTATATCAGACTTTATACAATTTGCAATCGAAATAAATATAATAGACATTCACAAAAAGTTCTAATTGGAGAGCCTTCAATACCAAACAAAGAGAAGGAGTTCCTTAATAAAGATATTTTTAAATTTGTAACATGCATTGGTGCTTATTCAAAATTTCTAGTTACTAAAAACATTGAAGATAAGACTAACATTGGAGAAAAAGTTTTAGATGACCTTCAAAATTTTACCAATGCCAAAAAATAACACTTGATAACGAACCAGGTTTTTTAACTGCCCAATTTAAATCTTTATTGTACACCCCGACAAAGCTCAACGAATGGTCAAGTCGAAAGAGTCCATTCAACTTTAATTGAAATAGCTAGATGTATCAAAAAGGAATTTATAAGCTATATAATGATGCATTCATTTACACTTAACAAACCAGTAGATATACTTTTTAATAGGGTGACACATGATGTAGTTGAAATAATAAAAAAGGCATAGGATAACATGCTATCAAGAAATAATTCAAGCCAAGTAAAAACTTATCAACCAGGTGATATAGTATACAAAAAGATTATAGGGCAGAGAAATAAATTATTGCCTTGATTAAAAAAACAAAATGGAGAAGAAGACTTTGGTAATAAAGTAATGATTAAGTTTCGAAATAGAATAATAAATAAAGATAATGCTAGATCTTGATGCATCTTATATAGTTTTGCGTTATTTTTATTTTTTCTTTTTTTTCGAAAAATAAGTTTTTAATAATACTTTTTACAAATTTGCAATTAATTTCAAAACACAAAGGACAAGTTAGACTACAAAACAGAAACTTTAAACTTATTTATACATTAGAACTTGACGAATATGAACGAACTGTTAACGATCTAAATAATAAAATTTAGAAGAAAGTATTAAGAAAAAGCACATCATTACCATTTTAAATTCATGATATCGACAAGATAAGAAATCAAATTAAAATGATGAAACCAAGATTTTAACGCTCAGTTGACATTACTGACACAGTTTGAAAATGGAAAGCTGGTTCACCATATCACGAGGATCACAACATTGTAGTGAACAAGATAAATGAACTACTTGTGAATAACGAACGACAGAAAATTATTAATGAAAAATTCATTGACAGGATAAACTTATTGACAAATATTACTGATAATAGCAATAATAATAATTACTAATAATTGTTGCTAATTGTTACGAAAACGTGTTCACGTATTCAAGAAACTTGCGAGTAGAGAATGAAAAAAGGGCATAAAATATGAAAGAGAAAAAATTTGGTACAAGTTTTGGCTATTAAAATTATTAATGCAAGAATTACCCAAACAAATATTTATTAGTTTTGCTAACAAAAAAATTGCTATGGAAGTACTCAGCAATGAAGTGTAAAGGAACAGAAATTTGGCTTATAATCTTCGAGCTTTGTAGGAGATTGTATTGTTCTGACAATCAAAATTAAACAAACCATTGATGAAACATTTAATACAATGTACTATTTTTCTGTACAATTTAAAGAAAAATAGTACAATTATTGTGTATAATTATAAATAAGTTATACATATGTATGAAGTTAAAATTATTTTTAAAATAAATATTTTTGAACTAAATCATAAAAGAAATTTTTATTAGAACAAACTGCAGAAAAATAAATTATATTCATGATGCATTTAAACATTATAAACGCTTTTGGAAATAACCTGATAGTTAAAATAATACATATAAAACATTTTATGAACATATTTTTGCTAATATACTTAGAGTATTATTTTTTTTCGACTGGTTCCCAGTTTGCTGGCTTTTAGTGGCCTTTGTTTTATACATGTTTGCACTACACTTTTAAGTCTTACGTGTCATTCCCAAAGCCACAAAAATTTTCTTTACTAATTTTTGCTAGTAAAGCGTTCATTTACTTTTTTACATTTAAGAGCATAATTTTAAAAATTTCTGCCTTACTCTCACGTTTCTAATATTTGCTAGTAAAGTTACTGAACAGACCTTATATTTTAAAAACAACTCAGTCTTTAGAAGAAATTCATAGAATTATAAAAGAGTCCATAAAATAAGCATAAATGCTGTCAAAACGGTTGTTATTAATATAGAATACACCTTACAATGGGCAAAAGTAGGAGTAATTAATTCATTCATATTTTCGGAAAAAGAAATCAGAAAAGCAAAACAATTTTTAGATCTTGAAAAATTTCCTTTCACTAATTAGAAGAAGCGTTGGGTTTTGCTATAGTTCAGTTAGCCACAGACTATTCTTTATTAGTTTATATTGTAAACCTACCTGCATTTAACAAAATTAATTATGAAAAAATATTAATTAATTAAACCAGTAAAACAGAATGAGAAATTTTAAACTAACTCCGAAAATCTTTTAAAATGTTAGAGAAAAATTTTTGAAATCATTTTAATCAATTTAAAAATTTATGTATTTGCAATAGTAAAAATTTAATAGACATAAGTAAAACAAATTGTATACCATTACTGTCAAAAAGCAAGAATCACAATTGATCGTTTGTAAACAATCAACATATTTCTTCTGCACAAAAAATAAATAAAGGAACAATACTTTTAAATCAATTGAACGGAAGTATAGAAATATTTGAAAGTAAGACATATCAATTAACGGGAATATATTTAATTAATTTCATAATTAAACAATATTCAAAATCAAATATTCACTGTACTACTATTATCATCTAATAAGTCCAAAGTCAAAGAAATCTTATCTTTAGAAATGACGAAAACCTCTCAAGCTAATAACATAAATGCAATTAATTCAATTTTAACTTGTTAACGTGAGATACGAAGTATTATATTTTTTCTTTATGTTTTATTTATATTATTGCTCGTATTCCTTTACACTCGTAGTGTATGATTTTATATTGGAATTTTAAATACATCTATTATTCTTTACTAATTATACTAAGAACAGTTTTTTCCGTATGTTCTATAGCTGCCCTTATTGTAACTTTCATCAATAAGTGAGTATTTAGCTTTTAAAGAAACGACAAGAAGTATTTTACACACATCAGAAGTAAAATAACCCACTTTATAAAAACTTACTCATTTTGTTTTATTATTTCTTTTAATAGAATTTTTCATATAAAAATACATTGAAGCTTCTGCCAAACATTTGCCGGTCCCTCGAGCCGGATTTGAAATAAGTCTTTTTATGTGAAAAATTATATTTTTGCAGATTTTGTAACGAAACGTTTTCCGCTGGTTGCTGGGGCAGTCTCAGCGGGTTCCAGGGTAGTTGCAAATAATGATTTTTTTAAGTAAAAGTCGGGTTTATTTAGATGTTTTAAGCCTTACTCTTTATTAATTAAATATTACGTTATTAATTAATTTTATACACGGTGGTAGCTGGTTGGTAGTTCTGCAGCATAAGTGTGGAGGTAGCCCAAGTAGGCTTGTTCGCGAGTGTATGGGTAATAGCATTGGACCATGGGAAGCTGGTGCAAGACCGCTTGGAGACCTTTCCACAGAATTACTGCAACCAGTCGTTCTGTAGCTCAGGGCACTACCTAACGGTGTTGCAGCCCCTAGTAGCACCGGCACACTGGGTTAGTATTGGCGTTGGATAACTGGAGCCTGTCGTCCAACTCCTCCACTGCCCACGTCAGCTCGTTTGGTGTGCTGTAATCAGCAGTCCCGTCACGTAGTGTGTGTTTCGTCGTCAGATAATTGAATCCAGTCGTCAAACTCCTCCACCGCACAGAACTACTTCGTCGTAAAGTGCTTTGGGTAACCGAGGCTCCCTTCCCTGAGTCAGGTATGCCGGGGTGTGTCCTGTGTAAGCAGAAGTGATGGTGTTAAGGGCTAACATGATTTCCGGCACCCGATCGTCCCATGTTTTATGCTGTCCTCCAGAAAGTTGTACCAGAAGGGTTTTAATCATCCGATTTGCCCTCTCAGTCGGTTTTTCCTGTGAGGTGTATGGGGTAGTAAACTATTTACTTACGCCCGCCTTACTTATGTATATCTTAAAAACCCCGCAGTAAACTGGCGCCCATTGTCGGTGACGATAACTCTTGGTAACCCATACGTGGCCTCTATTCGCTCCCTGAGTGCCTTGACTACGCCTTCGGCAGTGGCTTTCCGCATTGGAACATACTCGCACCACTTGGAGAGACTGTCACAGAGCACAAGGAGCATCGTGTTCCCATGTAGTGCTCTTGGCAGTAGTCCCACAATATCTGCGCACAGGATTGCAGTCATGTAAGCATTTTTTCTGCCGGCAATTGTTGGTAAATTTTGTATCTCTGACAGACTTGGCACTGGGTGATTTCTGAAAAGGTAGGAACAAAACGTCAATACCATGAGGTGACCCCTAAAGATCGGCGCGTCTCTTTCACGTTTAATGCAGGGTGCATGTTGGCTATGGCCGATATTTTGTCTGGATCCGTTTCAGGAGTACAAAAGCACAGCGCCAGTGTATCCCACAAGTTTTAAGATATATGTAACTTTTCTCCAGGAACTGCACCTATATATGTATATATATATATATATATATATATATATATATATATATATATATATATATATATATATATATATATATATATATATATATATATATATTTTTTTTTTTTTTGTTACAATTACTTACTGTATCATCTTTCTTACTTACTTCTGTTTTGTACTTGTATTTGTTCGCAATAACGGACGTTTAATTCTTATAAAAGTCAATCTTAATAAATTTAAGAATATAAAAGAAGCATGCGTTTGTTTCATTGATTTTCTTACATTGGTTATGCGCCTTCCTCCACGTTAAAAATATATGTTCCTAAAAATTAAGACTAGATACAAAATAAAAACACAAAATCTATCAAAGAAATCGAACTTGACGACAGCGAAAGTGATTGTGATAGTGAAACCATAAAACCGTTGGAAATATCAATTTCGGAACCATCCAGATCTAATAATGCTGCAATGTCATCAAACTTATTTAATATAGAAAACTTAGACGGAAGACACTACGACTCGTAGTGTGTGTAAGTACGCAGTATCCTTATGCATTCGCAACTATTGAAAGTGGTATCTGGAAATCTGAAAAAGACGCAAACAAATAGTGAAGAGTGGAACCTATTTTATAAAAAAGCGCTTGCAACGCTGGTACTGTCTGTAAAACCCACGCAAATAAGCCATGGAAAAAATTGGACAAATTTACAAGCCAAAAGGCCCAGCTCGCAAGGTAACGCTTTATAAAACGCTCTTAAGTCTCCGCTTTTTAGAAGATGAAAACGTAATAGCATTTTTGCATATTTTTTCGGACATTGTAGAAAAGTTAGATGAAATTGACATAGTTTTCAAGCCTACCACAATATTATGAGGGATTTTTCATCGCAATTGAATCAAGGGATTCATTACCTACATTTACTGCACTTAAAATAAAACTCACAGAGGAATGTGAGAGAAGAAAATGTCATCATGCTAATGTACAACAACAAGAAAAACAAGCGGGTGTCGCAAATTATAAATATAAGGGCTTTAACAGATAAAAAGATAAAGTAAAAATTAACACAAATTCTCAAAATAACAAAAGCAGCAACAGCATTAACTACAACAACAAAAGAAATGGTCACTTTGCGAACAACTAAAGAAGCCAAATCGAACATAAGCAAAATAATTTATTCGCGATGACTGCTTGCTTACAAAGCCAAATTCAACAATAAAGCTGAAAGTCCATACAACGCGTTCTCTGCGTACACGCTTTTTAAGCTTTTCATACTTTTTACGCTTTCTACACTTTTTAAACGTCAAGTTACATACAATACTTTTTATGTGTCAAGTTGTTTGTTTTGATTAGCTGTAGTGTAAATATTTTTATCTAAAAAATAAGTATTGTAAACATGGAAAGTGAAATAAAAATTTTTAAAGAATTTATGTTATATATTGAGTTTATGCATATAATATTTTATGTGACAAGGACCTATAAAAAACTTCAGAAAAAAAGGATACGGTTTTGTATATTAAATTCATTTAGTCTTTTTATTAAAACAAACTAAAACAAACAATAAAGGAAAAAAATATTTACATATATAATAAGTTTAAAAAAATCATTCTTTTGCAGAATCCATTAGCTTCCACAAATAAGCAAATATTTCGAGCACCATAGCAAAAAACCGTCATGCCCGCCACTCTCTTTCTTAGCTGATGGAATGGTGAACCGCGTTTCCGCAATTTAACGCATTTTATTTAAAAATTCGGTGAAAGCATCAGAATCACTCTACCGTTTTGCTTTTTTTCGCCTGCTACCTGTAACATCACGCAGGAGTTGGTAGGACTTCCAAGATCTCCACCTTAAATAGAAGACAAATATTTAGTTGGCTATATACGTCTGTATGTATGCAAGTATTTTTATACTTAGATCTGTTAAAGTCTCAATGCTTTGGTAGTAGTCATCTTCCAATGGTGAACTTAGCGTTGCTTCCATACTAATTTCATCCATAATTTTTGATGGTGTTATATTTGTCGCCGTTCTGCAACGGGAAAGTAAATTTAAAAGTTATTTTGGACACAAATAAAATTCACTTTCGTGGCTATACGTGCTCACGCAAAAATTCCATTTGCTCCTGGTATTATCATTGGGTTTCAGAAATATCTGCTGCATTGCCAGAGGCACGACGGCTCTCTGCAACTTTTTTTTACAAATTTATCCCGAAGGAATTTCCACCGACCTTGGAAAATTTCCTCTTTAAACAAAAGCATACAAAATATAAGTGATGTTCTACATGGATATAAAAAAGTTTTTACATACATATGTAAATATGCACATACCTGGTAAATTTAATTCCTTGCTGATGCAACTCCAAGCAGCTGCTCTCTTAAATTTATTTCTATAAAGAAGAGAGCTTTTGTCGTAAAAAATTTCTAAGTTTTTCCTCCATAACACTTGAATTAATAACTTTATAAAGTAAATAAACACAATAGGGATGAAACTGAGTACGTAAAAGTAATCGATAGCAAAAACACAAATTTTGTTGATGAAAAAATTGTTGTAAATTAATAATATTAACGTATTTTTTCTGAATTCATTGTTAAACTTTATTAGAAAAGTTTTTATTTATTAAAGAGGCTCTTTAAAATAAAAAACAAAAAAGTTATCATCAACGCAACAATATTTATCGATACCATTTACAATAAAATATAATTTACCATCCTTGGCTATCAAAAACCAGCTGACATTTTTCATGACGCTTGCGAAGCGTAGAAAGGTAGAAAGTAAGCGAACTTCATGCTTTTTACGCGTTCATGTTTGCTGCGATTTGTGCTGATTAACTTGTCACATATATTTACATTGATTCTACTTTTGTAACAGATGCGTATAAAGCGTGTACGCATAAAACGCGTCCTATGGACTTTCAGCTTAAGGAATTTAAAACATTATAACATTACAATTTGCTACAAAAAATAATAATAATAAAAATACATCTAATTTAATTAATTTACTCTGGCTGATAGATACTGGAGCAAGTAGCCATATGTGTAAAAAGCGCGAACTGTTTGTGACATATAAAAAAGAAATAAACAAAAAGTGATGGTAGCAGGGGGAAATTTTGTATACGCCAAAGGAAGAGGCGAAGTATATATTAAAGTAAACAAATACGGTATCTTCCTAAAAAATGTATTACATGTTCATTCTTTGCAAGCAAATTTTTTATCAGTGAGCAAATGAGTTTATAATGGCGCTATATTAATATTTAAAGACAATAATGTAATAATAAACGACAAACACAATAATGAATTAATAAAAGCACATAAAGAAAACGGCCTATTAACTTTTGGCGTCAATAACAAAATAGAAAAGAATTACTCGTGTGTTGCAAATTCCACAAAATGTCATGAAAGATTTGGCTATCTAAATTATCAAAGTTTACTTAAAATTAACAACAAAAATATTGTACACGATTTCGAGAAAATTAACATACCAAATCAAAAATGTGTTACATGTATGACGAGCAAAATAACCATGAAACCATTTGCAAATTGCCAAGAGTAACAAAGTGAAAATGTACTTGATTTAATCCATTCCGACCTTTCCGGGCCATTTGCCACAGAAAGTCTTAACAAATCACGTTACTTCATTGCTTTTATTGACGATTTTTTGAAAAGAGTTTTTGTTTATTTCATATAAAATAAATACGTTGAAAAATTTAAATATTTAAATTATAATTTAACATAAAGTGTCTGTAGTTAACGAAATTAAATCTGAGAAAAAGAAATTATTTATTATTTAATTCAGTAGTTATTTTGAAAAAGGCAATAGATCTTCTTCTCGATTTAAATACGATGACGGCTGACGAACATTATACAGATGTTTAGTTAACTCATATTTTGCTCCGCTAAAAGCTCCACTAATTCTGTTGTCCACATGATGTTTTTTTATTTTATTAATAAATTAAAATTATTAAGCCTCACTTGTTTGAAATTTATGTTTTTTTATAAAGTGCTGCCAAAAATTAATTTTTAAAAAAATATTGAACAATAGAAAAACGGCTACCTTGGCAAGATCGCTCAAGCATAAAACTGCAAAAATACGTAAGAGAGAAACAGAAATGGGAGAAAAACTGAAAAGTGTCATGAATATTCATTTCGTGCATCTTTTACTACCCCGTAAGCTTCTCTACACCTCTTGCCCACAAACTTCTGCGTTATGACTTTTGTAGCTGGTAAAATGCCCTTCATGTAAACTGGCTCTATTTCTTTTTGAGTTTTTGACATTTCAGAGGTTATAAACTCACGCTCTCTTATAAGCTCTTTAAAAAAGATTTATCATTAATTTATAATCGCCCTCCTTTTGCATTAAAATTTTCAACTGAAAAGTTTTGTCTTTGGCCTTGGTTCTCTTGACCTCGTAGATGAGAATCATTTCTAGTTGCCTTGTTTCAGGTATTATTTTTTTGTGTGTTTTGTTTAGTTATATATTTATTTGAGTATTTAGTTTAACTAATTGATTTGGTTTTGCGAAATATATAGATTACACTCAATAATTTTTTTGTTTATTCGTTGTACTTTGCTATTATATATATATATATATATATATATATATAACAGCACTGTAACAGCAAGTGCTTATTCCTATTTATTATTCCATCTATAGCTAAGAAGTTTGCATAAAATGTTAACGAACAGTTCAGTGACTTTATAAAATACCAAAAGTGTTGATTATGCATAAGTGTGGCGGTTAAACAAATTTAGTAAGGTAATCGACCTTTTTCATTTTTGCCAATTTATATTTAACTTTGTTGGAGTCGGAGCTGTTTCTGACGTAATTCATTCCCCTTTGTTACAAAATTCTCCTGAATTTTTGGTTTTATTGTGTATACACTGACCGTTGTTAATAACATGATTAATAAGAAAATTAATATAAATATTGAAATAATTAATGTATTAATATTTTTATGATATTTTAATTCCTTAAATTTTTCTTCTTTTCAATTTAGCTTGAAACTATTTCAACAAAAGTAAGTTCTACGATATTAATTTGATTCAGTTTGAATAAATTTTCTCAGAGGATGACAAAATTATATCTTAATTATAATAATAAGTAATAATAGTAAATAAATAGTTTTTGATAATTGAAAGATTCCATTCATCACAATACATTCTTTCGTTTGAATTCTTTAGGAGTATTTAGCCGGATTGTAATTCTGTTACTTCTTTTTTATTATTATTATAAAATTTTTATTATTATTATTACTGTTATTAATATTACTATATTATTATCAGTATTACTATCAGTGTTTTTATTATTATTAATATTATTATTATTATTATTATTATTATTATTATTATTATTATTATTGTTATTGTTATTATTGCTACTGTTTTATTATTTTTATAATTATCATTATTATTAATATTATTATTATTATTTTTATTATTATTATTATTATTATTATTATAATTATTATTACTATTATTATTATTATTATTATTATTATTATTATTATTATTATTATTATTAATTTCTAAAAACCTTTTTAGAAAGAAAAATTATTTTACAAATGTATGCGGACATTTTCCACAGAAAACAAGAAAATTTAGACGCTAGCAGATTGAAATGCTGCACTTTCTGGACCGCTACGTCCTTTATCAGCATTCTTTGTATCTATCTACTTTTAGTTGTGTAATTGTAAACATTACCTAATTAACCAACTAAATTTTTAAATAAGACTACGAGTAGTATTCATATCAGTGTTAATTTGGTTAGACCTAATTTACACACAAACTAAAGTATTTCTTCACCATTCTCTCTGAATTTCATCCTGTACATTTGTTTTTGCTTTTATTTCAATCATCGATCGGACACGAATGCAATTTTAATTCTTGAGGCCCAACTATAATGTGCATATACTAGCTTATGCTAACTTATACAACTGTGCAAACACATATAAATCAAATGTGGTAAACTATAACGTACTTGAGAGAACTTTTCGTCAAGTTTCGTCAAATGTCATTTGCTTATGCAATGTACGAAAGTGATCGCACATTCCGTACAGAAACGGCTGATTGCGCTTGGTGTATACATACATAAAGTGATAAAGAAAATATTGCAATGGAGAGCAACAGTGAAAAAGAATTTTTTTTAATATAATAGGAGATGTAGAAAAAAATTGTTTATATGAAAAAAAGACGCATTTTATGATGACAATTCCCTATAAAATTTATTTTTTAATTGCTTTCGAACTAAATCATGCACACCGTTGCTTCTTTTGGTACTTTTGGCCAAAAATACATAAGCAAAAAGAAAAAAACATGCGATTTTTTTTATCGAATTTTATTGAAAAGTAGTAAAAGAAAATATATTTATTTAGATCAATGTTATAATATATTACTTCGATGCCTTTTTCTCTAAAGATTTTATTTATTAAAAAAAAATATATATATATATTTTTTCAGGAAAGTACAATTTAAACACAAATGTGCAACTGTGGGAAATTAGTTTTTAAATTTATGTAAGTACATTGTAGCCACATAAAATTCTTTAAAGAATTACCTAAGCATTTGACAGGCTTTTCGTTGGGTTTTTGACATAAGCACAAGCTAGCTTATGCACATTAATTTGGGCCTTTGTCATTCTTAAGGCCCAACTATAATGTGCATAAGCTAGCTTGAGCTTATCAAACTAGGAGTTGTTCCTGGATGGGACCAACTGTGGATGAAAGCTACATATATTGGCTCTAAGCTGGCATATAGGTTATATTTGTTGAGCATATTTTCTTGAACAAAGTATTAAAAAAAAATAAATTTTCAAATTTCACTCATATTACAAATGGGCTTATATCTCGAAAACTAGGAGTTGTTCCTGGATGGGACCAAATGTAAATGAAAGCCACATATATTGGCTCTAATCTGGCATATAGGTTATATTTGTTGAGCATATTTTCTTGAACAAAGTATTAAAAAAAATAAATTTTCAAATTTCACTCATATTACAAATGGGCTTATATCTCGAAAACTAGGAGTTGTTCCTGGATGGGACCAATTGTAAATGAAAGCCACATATATTGGCTCTAATCTGGCACATAGGTTATATTTGTTGAGCATATTTTTTTGAACAAAGTATTAAAAAAAATAAATTTTCAAATTTCACTCATATTACAAATGGGCTTATATCTCGAAAACTAGGAGTTGTTCCTGGATGGGACCAATTGTAAATGAAAGCCACATATATTGGCTCTAATCTGGCATATAGGTTATATTTGTTGAAATTACTTATGTAAATACATTTCCTATTTTAATGAACTTAAAGTCTATTTCTTGTATAGAATTCTTACATGTTTTTTGTCTTAAGAAAAAACCGAAATTTATATAAAAAATATATTAAAAAAAAACATTTGCATAGTTTTCCACACAACCCAGGAGGTACCATGCGATGTGCGTTGCCAATTTTTTTTTATGGCTGGCTTCCCCATTAGGCCTACATACCATTCATTTTGTACTTAAATTATATAGTTACACAGTTTTACAATAAAGTTTATTTTATAAAAGGCTTCCGTCAACAAAGATCTTTGACAGAATGTTTTAATGCATCTAAAATTTATATAGATAGTATATCTTGTTCAATAACTTTACAAGCTTTTGAACCAATTGAACGATGGTTTACTGTACAAGTTTGACAAATATAGAAATTGCAGTCTTCACATATAAAGATATTACCATTAGTCTTTTTAAGATTACCACAATGACAACAAAATCTTGATCTGTCACCCTGATGCTTAAGCAACAATATTCTCATTTTCTTTCGGAAATCTTTAGGATTCCATAAATTTGTTAACGGTTTGTTTGAATTATTTTTAATGCATACATTAAAACAAAAATTCCGCAATTTCCACCATCGTCTTGCATTTCCCTTTCAGTTATTTCTCTATATGTTCACGAATTTTTATTAGTTTCTAACTTGGCTATCAAGAGATCATAAACTCTTTTTCCAACACTAAAATCTTTTAAAGAATTAACATATATAAACTCATAAGTACCTAACTTAAGTATACATAAAGTAAAATGGGCTAAACTCAAAATTGGAACAAATAACAATTCCGCTTGATTTTGAATAAAAATGCTTATTGTTTCAACATTTATTTCATTCGATTGGGTAGGCATGCAGAACCATGCAGTTGATCTACTGTCCTTTAGAATTGCTAAAAGGCAAGAATCTAGTACAAAGTATGTTAACCAATTTCCATTTTTTAACGAATTCCAGTCTGAAGTTTCTAAATAATCCATAAAACCAACTTCGATTGGATTATTTATATTATTAATTTCAGTATATAATAAATCAAATTTAAACAGATAAAATTTATCTTGTTTAATTATTTTATTCTCTATTTTTTTAATTTTTGAAATTTTTTTGCTTGCTTTTGAAGCAAACATCACTTTAGGTCGAACTACCTTTTGCTTTTTAAAGTCTTTTTTTTCCATTCTTCGACAGGTTCAATATTTGAGCTGTTTTGTGAATAACTGTGGTCCTTTTCTACTATATCAACATCATCAACTTCTTTGTTGATGGGTGTTGAAGTAACATAACAGTGTTCTTTTTTTAATCTTGTACTAGTAACTTCTTTATTTAAGTTATTTAAACTTGAGGTAAGTATATCCTCAATTTTCTCGGATATTGACCCAAACATTTTATATTTGTACCGCAATTCCTTCAGTGAACTAAGGTAGTCCATTCTCATAACTTTCACAAATACATCAGCTCGTACTGATTTTTGAGGTAATATAATATGCTTTTGTAAATAGAAAGCGAATTCAACAGGGGCATTACTTACATGCTCCCCAGATGAATCAACATGAATACCCATAATATTAGTCCAGAGAACAATAAAAGGGCAATATTTGTTTAGTATAAACAAACATATTTCATCATTTCGATATGGATTTAAATCATGTCCCTTATTTATTTGTTTAATATCATTTTCAATTTCATTAAAAATTGAAAGGAACATTTTTCGAAATGGGCTGTTAAATGCAATTGATTCCAAGAAAAGATTTTGATCGTTATCTGGAAGATTGTATTCTTTCCCTTTACTCTCCTCATCAACTTCTATTAAGCATTGACGTAATATTTCAATACTTCTTTCAAATTTTGGTGACTTAAATGGTGTAAGCAATACTATAAACATATGCCTAAACCACTGTTGGGCTTCTTCCATAGTGGTTAAGTTAAAAGCAGCTATTAAGGCATATTTTAATAGAGGCCTTAAAATATGTCTTCTGCCCAATTTCGCATCTAAGTCCTTGCACATAATGTGAATGTAATGACATTTACACCACTGTAATATAACAAATTCAGGTTTAGAATTCGGGTTTACTTTAAAATGGTTCAAAAATGTTGCACAAGCATTGAGGTATTCTAACAAAGTTTGATTATTAAAACTTTTAAGTACGGCTCCATATAATGCTGCACTAACATCTGTACACACCCTTTTACAAAAAGACCACTTAAATTGATATTTAATTTTATTTTCTTTTAAATAAAACTTTAAGCAATCCACAAAAGAACATATTGCATCGCGTGTGTGTCGCGATAGAATTGCTTCAGCAATTGGAACAATTTTTTTTAGTTTACAGTTTCGTAAAACTAATTTATAGATTAAAATTCTTTTTTCAGCGCATTCTAGTTGTTTAACACTTTCACCAGAAGCATCTAAATGTAGGGTGAATTTAGAGTCTTCAAGAATCTCTTTATTACTTGAGATTGTCTCAAATGTAATTTTTTCCCATGTATAAACAGCAAAGGGTGAAAAAACTAAATGTATATAATTTTTATATGGTCCTCTTTTCATTAAAATGAGAGAGAAAATTGTTTCTGAGTGATAATAATAATCATAATTTCCCTCAGATTTACATTTTCTTAATGCTTCCAAACTACATATGTCCTGTAAATTGCCTTTTTCAGCAATTTCATCAGCCGCATTCAAAATTTGTTGTTTTCTAAACAAATATGCATTATTATTTTTAAGTTTGCTTTTAAAAACAGAGAGTTTCACGCCTCTTATTTGACCAACATGCATTTCGTCCTTCGCATGTTGAATTTCTTTTGTTCTATAAACAGATACATCTCCATTAGGATTTATCTCAAAGCGAAAAGTGGTACAATCGTTAAATCTGCAGTATGCATATATAAATGTATTTTCTTTAACAGACTTAACGCAATAAAAACATAAGATGCAAACATTATTATGTTTTAAATATTCTTCTCTAACTATGTCTTCGAGAAGTTTCTTTTTAGTAATTTAAATGTCATTAAAATCTTTTAAAATACTTAAATTTATTGAAAAGGAACAGTCAAAAATTTTCCTTTGAAATATTCTTTTTGGCCTCAAAGACTTAGCCTCTTCCCGCAACACAATTCTATTGCACTTTTCATCGGGATTAGCTTCTTTTCTGTATTTTATAAACTTCGAAACATTTAAGGTATCGTCACTTATTTCAAAAGGACCCAATGTATGATTGCGGTTATCGTTCTCCAATTTTAACTCTTTACTAGAATGCTCTAGAATATTGTAAAATTGTGGTTTGCAATTCTTATTGCTTTCAATAATTTCTTGATTACTACATAACGACATTTTATCAATAACTTTAACTAAGCTATCTTTTATTATTTTTAAATCAGATTTCAATTCTTCAAAGGATTTTATATGTTCGTAAACATCTTTACGAAATTTTTGTGGAGAATCATTTATTACTGTTTGACTGTATGTATTTGTGTTCAACTGAAAATTCTCAGGAGCACATTCATTAAAACTACTTTCTTTCTCAATTGGACTTGACATGGGTGCTTTAACTACGTATGTTTTATTTTCACTAGCTTAATTATTATTTGTGCTATTCAATAACGCAGATATATAATCGTTTTCTATTGAAAATGAGTTTTCTTTAAAGCAGTTTACATAACAACTTTTGTTTGGAATATTGTCAAATTTCGATATTTCATTTTCAGAATCATAATGTATATTACAAATAATACTATCGGCATTTTCAGGTGTGCCTGAGCCAGATTTTACTACTTCGCAGTTTTTCAGCAAAAATTTTGCCATACTACAGATTCTTCTTCTATTTCGCAAATTATTTTGTATATTATAACTTTCTCTTCTTTTCAAAGAATTTAAAGAATTTATAATAATTTTAAATAATTCACAATTTTTTGAAGAAATGCACTGCAACTCTTTCAAAAAAGAGCATTTTATCAGTATGGACTTTAAATCAGTTGAATTAAAATTCGATTTACGCTTTACTCCCATTATGCTTTCCTTGCTCTGTATAAAGAAAAAAGAAGTTTTTAAGTTGTAAGATATAAAAACGTTTTTTATATTCTTTATTTTGTATAATATAAAAATACAATTGATTAATTTAATATGTTACCATTTTAGCTAATTAATAAAATTAACGTTAAACAGAACTCACCGTCCAAAAAATGTAAGCCTTCCTTCTTTTTGTATGATCCATAAAAAGTTAATAAAAAAAGCGGGTTAGCGAAAAAACAGCACAAAATAAAAAATAAAGTTAAAAAACCGTCTATATTTTTTTACAAAAAAAAAAAAATATATTAAACAAAAAAAGTTCCAAAAATTGTTTGTGATTTTTTAATTTTTTTTATTAAATAAATATGTTTTTTTAGCAAAATCTAAATAAGAACTTTGACGATTTTTAACACTGCATTAGGCGAACTAAACGAAAAAGTTTCTGGCAACACTGATTAGGAACATTTTTATTTAAATTTTACTATATAACTTTAAACTATTATTTCACATAAACTTACCTTCGCTGGTGTCCTTTATCGGCGTTTTTTTCCTTATACAGTGATGGTCCTACTCTGTAAAAGAAGATAAAAATATATTAAAATTTAAAAATATGTAGTGTAGATTAAAAATGGCTTTTATTTGGGTGTTTTTTTTAACTTGACATAAAATAATGCCAAGTTGATACATGTACTAAAATCAGAGCCATACTTTGTTTTTTAATTTTTTTCTGGCAACTATAGTTATCTAAATAAAAAAGTTATTGTCTGGCAGCCTACATAAAGAAAATGAGTTATCACTCATTTTGTCTCTCAGTATAAAGAAAGAGAAAGAGAGCAATTCTCTCTTCGTATTGAGTTTGTTACATTTACAGTCCACCCTAAATACGGGCGTTAGGCACGACGTAATTTAGCGTCTAGTTTTTAAGCTGTAATGAGTAACTTAAATACGTGCGCCAACGTTGTGAAACGAACAGTATTGTTTACTTATCTTATTTGCTAAAAACCACAAAATTAAAATAATTAAGAGAGATAAAATCGCGAAATTGACCTTAAAGTAGCTGTAATGTCATTACTGTTGGAAATACTTTTGTATATACCACAAAAACAAAAAACAATAACAGCACTTCTTTTGCAGCCAACTTCACTTTTTACGCGCGTCAAAATTGGATTTTTCAATTGTTTAACGTCGCGCTATTTGGGTTGGTCTCATACATTTTGTATGGGCATGAGAATTTTTGACATTTAAATAACGTCTTACGCTCGTATTTAGGGTGGACTGTTAGTTTGTTATCTTCTCGCCCGCTTATAGTTTACCACTTTTGATTTATATGTATTTGCGCAGTTGTATAAGTTGGCATAAGCTTGTATATGCACTTTATAGTTGGGCCTTTACTTATTTACTTACAACATTATAGATGCTGCTTCAGTATCATATTGATTGTTATGAGTTAAACATGACTGTACGTAACGCTGTGCCGTGCGTTTTATAATTTTAATTTTTATTAAAATATGATTTGCACTTTGGATATTATAAATGAATTGAAATTATTTTGGCTTAAGTTCATTTGTATTAATTTCTAAAAACCTTTTTAGAAAGAAAAATTATTTTACAAATGTATGCAGACGTTTTCCAAAGAAAACAAGAAAATTCAGACGCTAGCAGAATGAAGTGCTACACTTTCTGGACCGCTACGGCCTTCATCAGGATTCTTTGCATCTATCTACTTTTAGTTGTGTAATTGTAAACATTACCTAATTAACCAACTAAATTTGTAGATAAAACTACGAGTAGTATTCATATCAGTGTTAATTTGGTTAGACGTTCTCTCTGAATTTCATCCTGTACATTTGTTTTTGCTTTTGTTTCAATCATCGATGGGACACGAATGCAATTTTAATTCTTGTCATTCTTACTTATTTACTCACAACATTATAGATGCTGCTTCAGTATCATATTGATTCTTGTGAGTTAAACATGACTGTACGTAAGGCTGTGCCGTGCGTTTTATAATTTTAGATTTGCACTGCACAGTGGGGCAGAATCAAAATATTTTGGAAATAATTCAGCCATTTGAAAACGGCTAGGCCGATTGATTCAAAATTTGGCACGAGCATAGCAGAGGAGTACTTGAGCTTAAGTTTTGAAGGTGGTTACCCTCCACTTTCCAGGGATGGCGCTATGCGGTCTCAAAGTTGGACACCTCGCTCCTGAAAATTTTTCTAACGCTTGGCATTTCTTCAATTTTTGTCTGATTTTTAAATATTTTACATGGTCTTAAAGCTCTTGTAAATACCTACAAAACGGTGCTTTAAACTGCATATTTATGTGTAAAAATGATCGAGTTATAAGCATTTTAAAATTAAAATTTTTGATTTTTTCCATACCCTGGTCCAGTTTTTTCGAAATATTGGGTACAATTTGCAGCAAATTTGTTTGAGTTTTTCACCGTAGATAGCAAACAAAATTTAAGATTTTCTGAAAGAAATTTGAGAGTAATATCTTTTCTGGCTTAAAAATTATACGATTTTCAATTTAAAAAATCCAAAATTATTGCAGTTTTGTGTATTTTAGCCTAAAATGGGACACTAATCTAATTTTTTAGATAGAAAAAAATTTTCTTAAGGAATATATAAAAATTTTTTATTTTTATTAAAGCTAACTATATGTGTGTACGTTTAAACCAAATTTCGTATAAAACTGATCATTCTTGTAGAAGATGTAAGTCTTTCAACTTGACCTATTTTACATCGAAATTTTGACTTTACCCCATATTTTCTAAAATCCCAAAGCTGGGATCGGAAAAAGAAGAATACTATAAAAAAGCTATATATACTCCAAATTGTTTCAAAAAGTATTTCGTGAGCCCTAGTCCATATGTGGACTTTATGGGCAAAAGAGTAAAAAATTCCAATTTTGGGATATTTCGTCTTTATTTTGGGAATTATGGGATTTCCTTTAGCAAAATGTTGCAGATTTTTTTACCGTTTGATTTTAGTTAGCAAACTACATATGCACAGAAAATTTTATCTGATTTGCTTAATTAATAAAAGTTTTATAGCATATTTAATATTTTTACTTTTCTCAAATTGGACCGTTTTTACCATAATTTTTCGAAATTTTCGGAGCTCAGCAACGAATATTAAAATTTTGTTCCATTTTTTTTATTTTTTTTTTATACATGTGAATAAAGATGACGCAATTTCCTATTAAATAAAAAAAGATTCACCTCAATATCATTCTTACGTGCAAAACTATGCGTTCTTAAATATGAGTGTTTCAATATGTATCTCACTTTTATACATTTATGTTACGGAAGTAAAAATTTTCATTCCTGTGTAAAAAATTGTGTAAAAAAACAATTATACCTGAATAGAGGATAACCAAGAGGCATATCTTAAATTAATAAACATTATAAAAAACATCAGATAAAAAATAAAATTTTCTGTTAATTTTTATTTACGAAAAGTCGTTAAAAGTATTTTTTATTTCCTTAAAATTATTATTTATTTTCTATAAAATAATCTGTCATATCATTATGCATGTCTAAAAGATAAAGTAAATCCTTTAATTCTGTTTTGTTAGAAGGTGAAGAAGCCTCATAATTAATCCAACGTTTTCTCATTGATGAGAGTACAGGATTAGAAGATGACAATAGGCTATAGAAAATGTCTTCGTTTTGTGACTGCCTAGAACATTTTCGAGAACTGAATGTTTGAATGTACTTGAAATCGCAGTTTCTTGCTTCTTGAGCTTCTTCTGTTAATTCCCCAAGAGGAAGAATATTCGATTCTATAATTGTTTTACCATGACATAATATTTTATGTACTGTGGGCGTCATATCCCTCCACGGATATAGGGAAACGAGTAGCTGAGATATTTTTGCTGTATATTCTCCAAAGCGAAAAGATATAATTTGAGTTTTGCTATTAATTGCCATTAAAACTACGTTAACCATTCTAAGCAACTCTTTGTCAATTCCAGTTATGTTTGAAGTAGTTTCAAAATCCCCAAAAAATTTTCTTGCAGTATTTCCGTCGTTAGTGTTTCCTCCACTACGAAGAGGCTTATCAATTATTAACCCCGTTTGTACTCTAAACTCTTCTTGGATTCTACTTTTCTCAGAAGCTCTTAGAGCTTTTAGTTCATCATTGTTTTTTTTTTTTTTTTTTTTGTTATTAAATTTTCTGTCGTACTTCTGTATTTTAAGTCGTATGCAATATGCAGAAAATGCTCCAAAAATCTTATTCAAGCATGAAGGGGGGATATTCCGAAAGATAGAACTTCTTCGTTGACTACGTTGTTTTTTTTTTATCTGAGAATTCTGACTTCTTCTGATCACACATGAAACATTTCCAATAAGAAGTTGTGTTAGTTATAGCGTTACTAACTTTTCCATCAATCATTGTTAAACTAAGTTGAAAGGATATGTTAACACAGTATTCTTTTATTTTTATTGATATTGGTTCCAATGATCTTATTTCGTCTTTGATATGCTCGACTAATTTTTTTGTCGTAGTATTTGATTCCTTTACATACTCAAAACAAATAGGCCTACAAAAATTTTTGGATCCTGGGGTTGTGTTTTTCCATATATCTTCAAAAGTGTTTGCACGTACTGATGAAGATGCAACCAGTGAGTATGAACGAATTCTTAGTGGTACTAAGGATGCCATGAATATGCTCTTAAAATCTATTGTATGTTTTTGTTTGTACTCAGGAAGGGCTGATATTTCATCACATCCCCACTTACACATTAGTACTACATCGCAGTTTTTAACCTTTTCTAGTTGGTCAGTAGAAAAATCTGAAATAATCCGTGACGCCGTATTTTCTAGCAAAGAAGATAGTCCAATAGAAGCTTTCGTTTCATCAACTGTTATTGGAGATGGCATAATCGCTTTCTTTTTTCTTGAATAGACTTATATGATGGTAATATTGCATGTCCTTTCTCAAGTAAAGCTTTTCTCAAAATTTGGTACTTATTTCGGCTTATTTTCATTTCCAACATCAGAGCAATAGCTTCTTCCTCCGTAAAATTTGACTGCGATGTCGGAGTAGGTATGCTGTTAACAATTCGTTTCAACCATTTTGGAGATGCGCTGGGAAGAATATTGGCGATGTGCACTGCCTCGGAAGGCTGATTTTCTTTTTTTTTAGCAATTCTTTGAACGTATCGCAAACTTCATCTTTTGAAACTGAATAAAGTTTTTCGGTTAACCTTTTTTTCTTAGACTTCGAACATAAGTCATCATAAGATTTGCAGGGAGCTCCACATAATGCGATGTAGGTTGAGAATTTCGCAACAGTATCCATCCAAGTAAGATACTTTACTTTAAACTTATTTTTGTTTCCGCGAACTGATTTCATTTTTTGATCAAATAATTTAAAAAATTTTTCCAGTTTTGCAGTACCAATGACATCAACTCTGCAGTTGTATGTAGCCTTAATAAATTTTTTCATGGCCTTAATTCTATC
Organism: Cistogaster globosa; assembly: GCA_937654795.1. NCBI lineage: Eukaryota > Metazoa > Arthropoda > Insecta > Diptera > Tachinidae > Cistogaster > Cistogaster globosa. The sequence goes on along the minus strand of OW569403.1, from coordinate 100,237,948 downwards.
AACTCCTTTTGTAGCATCAGTCCACAAAAAAGAACACAATGTCTCAAACTTCAATGTGATCGGCATGATGTTTTTTTTTTTAAATATGATATCTATTGTATTTATGCAAATATTTATTTATTTATTTATTTTTAGCTAGCTGCTTTGCTTTTTTAGGTACCCAACTGTTCGATGACCTGAACACGCATATAAATATTTGCATAAATACAATAGATATCATATTTAAAAAAAAAAACATCATGCCGATCACATTGAAGTTTGAGACATTGTGTTCTTTTTTGTGGACTGATGCTACAAAAGGACTTGATAGAATTAAGGCCATGAAAAAATTTATTAAGGCTACATACAACTGCAGAGTAGATGTCATTGGTACTGCAAAACTGGAAAAATTTTTAAAATTATTTGATCAAAAAATGAAATCAGTTCGCGGAAACAAAAATAAGTTTAAAGTAAAGTATCTTACTTGGATGGATACTGTTGCGAAATTCTCAACCTACATCGCATTATGTGGAGCTCCCTGCAAATCTTATGATGACTTATGTTCGAAGTCTAAGAAAAAAAGGTTAACCGAAAAACTTTATTCAGTTTCAAAAGATGAAGTTTGCGATACTTTCAAAGAATTGCTAAAAAAAAGAAAATCAGCCTTCCGAGGCAGTGCACATCGCCAATATTCTTCCCAGCGCATCTCCAAAATGGTTGAAACGAATTGTTAACAGCATACCTACTCCGACATCGCAGTCAAATTTTACGGAGGAAGAAGCTATTGCTCTGATGTTGGAAATGAAAATAAGCCGAAATAAGTACCAAATTTTGAGAAAAGCTTTACTTGAGAAAGGACATGCAATATTACCATCATATAAGTCTATTCAAGAAAAAAAGAAAGCGATTATGCCATCTCCAATAACAGTTGATGAAACGAAAGCTTCTATTGGACTATCTTCTTTGCTAGAAAATACGGCGTCACGGATTATTTCAGATTTTTCTACTGACCAACTAGAAAAGGTTAAAAACTGCGATGTAGTACTAATGTGTAAGTGGGGATGTGATGAAATATCAGCCCTTCCTGAGTACAAACAAAAACATACAATAGATTTTAAGAGCATATTCATGGCATCCTTAGTACCACTAAGAATTCGTTCATACTCACTGGTTGCATCTTCATCAGTACGTGCAAACACTTTTGAAGATATATGGAAAAACACAACCCCAGGATCCAAAAATTTTTGTAGGCCTATTTGTTTTGAGTATGTAAAGGAATCAAATACTACGACAAAAAAATTAGTCGAGCATATCAAAGACGAAATAAGATCATTGGAACCAATATCAATAAAAATAAAAGAATACTGTGTTAACATATCCTTTCAACTTAGTTTAACAATGATTGATGGAAAATTTAGTAACGCTATAACTAACACAACTTCTTATTGGAAATGTTTCATGTGTGATCAGAAGAAGTCAGAATTCTCAGATAAAAAAAAACAACGTAGTCAACGAAGAAGTTCTATCTTTCGGAATATCCCCCCTTCATGCTTGAATAAGATTTTTGGAGCATTTTCTGCATATTGCATACGACTTAAAATACAGAAGTACGACAGAAAATTTAATAACAAAAAAAAAAAAAAAAAAAACAATGATGAACTAAAAGCTCTAAGAGCTTCTGAGAAAAGTAGAATCCAAGAAGAGTTTAGAGTATAAACGGGGTTAATAATTGATAAGCCTCTTCGTAGTGGAGGAAACACTAACGACGGAAATACTGCAAGAAAATTTTTTGGGGATTTTGAAACTACTTCAAACATAACTGGAATTGACAAAGAGTTGCTTAGAATGGTTAACGTAGTTTTAATGGCAATTAATAGCAAAACTCAAATTATATCTTTTCGCTTTGGAGAATATACAGCAAAAATATCTCAGCTACTCGTTTCCCTATATCCGTGGAGGGATATGACGCCCACAGTACATAAAATATTATGTCATGGTAAAACAATTATAGAATCGAATATTCTTCCTCTTGGGGAATTAACAAAAGAAGCTCAAGAAGCAAGAAACTGCGATTTCAAGTACATTCAAACATTCAGTTCTCGAAAATGTTCTAGGCAGTCACAAAACGAAGACATTTTCTATAGCCTATTGTTATCTTCTAATCCTGTACTCTCATCAATGAGAAAACGTTGGATTAATTATGAGGCTTCTTCACCTTCTAACAAAACAGAATTAAAGGATTTACTTTATCTTTTAGACATGCATAATGATATGACAGATTATTTTATAGAAAATAAATAATAATTTTAAGGAAATAAAAAATACTTTTAACGACTTTTCGTAAATAAAAATTAACAGAAAATTTTATTTTTTATCTGATGTTTTTTTATAATGATTATTAATTTAAGATATGCCTCTTGGTTATCCTCTATTCAGGTATAATTGTTTTTTTACACAATTTTTTACACAGGAATGAAAATTTTTACTTCCGTAACATAAATGTATAAAAGTGAGATACATATTGAAACACTCATATTTAAGAACGCATAGTTTTGCACGTAAGAATGATATTGATGTGAATCTTTTTTTATTTAATAGGAAATTGCGTCATCTTTATTCACATGTATAAAAAAAATAAAAAAAATGGAACAAAATTTTAATATTCGTTGCTGAGCTCCGAAAATTTCGAAAAATTATGGTAAAAACGGTCCAATTTGAGAAAAGTAAAAATATTAAATATGCTATAAAACTTTTATTAATTAAGCAAATCAGATAAAATTTTCTGTGCATATGTAGTTTGTTAACTAAAATCAAACGGTAAAAAAATCTGCAACATTTTGCTAAAGGAAATCCCATAATTCCCAAAATAAAGACGAAATATCCCAAAATTGGAATTTTTTACTCTTTTGCCCATAAAGTCCACATATGGACTAGGGCTCACGAAATACTTTTTGAAACAATTTGGAGTATATATAGCTTTTTTATAGTATTCTTCTTTTTCCGATCCCAGCTTTGGGATTTTAGAAAATATGGGGTAAAATCAAAATTTCGATGTAAAATAGGTCAAGTTGAAAGACTTACATCTTCTACAAGAATGATCAGTTTTATACGAAATTTGGTTTAAACGTACACACATATAGTTAGCTTTAATAAAAATAAAAAATTTTTATATATTCCTTAAGAAAATTTTTTTCTATCTAAAAAATTAGATTAGTGTCCCATTTTAGGCTAAAATACACAAAACTGCAATAATTTTGGATTTTTTAAATTGAAAATCGTATAATTTTTAAGCCAGAAAAGATATTACTCTCAAATTTCTTTCAGAAAATCTTAAATTTTGTTTGCTATCTACGGTGAAAAACTCAAACAAATTTGCTGCAAATTGTACCCAATATTTCGAAAAAACTGGACCAGGGTATGGAAAAAATCAAAAATTTTAATTTTAAAATGCTTATAACTCGATCATTTTTACACATAAATATGCAGTTTAAAGCACCGTTTTGTAGGTATTTACAAGAGCTTTAAGACCATGTAAAATATTTAAAAATCAGACAAAAATTGAAGAAATGCCAAGCGTTAGAAAAATTTTCAGGGGCGAGGTGTCCAACTTTGAGACCACATAGCGCCATCCCTGGAAAGTGGAGGGTAACCACCTTCAAAACTTAAGCTCAAGTACTCCTCTACTATGCTCGTGCCAAATTTTGAATCAATCGGCCTAGCCGTTTTCAAATGGCTGAATTATTTCCAAAATATTTTGATTCTGCCCCACTGTGCACTGGGGATATTATAAATGAATTGAAATTATTTTGGCTTAATTTCATTTGTTTTAATTTCTAAAAACCTTTTAAAAAGAAAAATTACTTTACAAATGTATGCGGACGTTTTCAAAAGAAAACAAGAAAAATTAGACGCTAGCATTGAATTCATAATGTGCAGTCGAAGTAGAAAATGCTGTCTTACGTCTATGTTCCGGTGAGATAGGAATTTGATTAAATCCCTTCGCTAAGTCTAGAATGCTAAAGTACTGAGAAAATAAAATCCTCTAGAATTATCATAGGGATATCATTTATTGTAGCTATTTTATGTCGATATTTAAGAACAGGTGATAAGTTTTCACCTTCTATATAAAAAAAATTTAAACCTTTAACTAACTTTATTTATTCTTTGATCTCTTCTTTATTTAAATTTTTATTTTTTAACGACTCTTCCAAATATTCAAATTAAGGTTCATTAAAATGTTTATCATTCTCATTAAATTCTGTTGAAGATGTTGTATATAATATTGAAATTTTCACATATGCAGTAACTAACATGTTCTTTTTTAAGTCAACTCTTAAGAATATTACAGACAAAAATTCCATTGAAAGTACTTAAAATTTCTGTCTCGAGGAATTTTTTATTTTTGATCATATTTTAATTTTAGAACAAATAGTACTTAAATAATTGAAGTTTCTAGTTTTGGTTTAAAGAACTATTTAATAATCCTTTCCTAATGAGACTGTATATAGTTTTATTTTTATAGTTTCTGTTTTTAAAACTATACAGGGTAAAGATCTTCGGCAAGTAATTGAAAATTTGAGGCCAGAATATTATAAACTTTCATTATACTTGAACTATTAATGCTACTTTGTCGAGACTCTCCTGTATTACGAATTTACCAATTACTAGTACAGTTTTTATTAGAATTACTAAAACTTCTTTGAGAGTTTGAGGAAATTGTGTTACATTTTTTTAGTTGATATGTATTTAAAATTGTATGTTCTATATCGACTTTAATATTAAGAATTATTTTGAGAAGGGTTATTTTGGTAATGATACTCTTGAACATTGGGAATATGGTTAAAATTATTATGCAATGACGACTTAAAATATTCAGAACTGGAAAATATTTTATTTTCTACATATCTTTTTATAAAAATATTCTGTTTCTATCAATAATTCTTTTGCTTTAAGTTATAAAAACGGATTTCTTGAGTTAAGCACTAATTTTGGCTCATAAGGCCATTTAGAAAAATTTTTAATACCATTTTTTCATTATTTTTGCAACTCCTAATTTTCGCAGTTTTAATTTGATTAACGATAGATTGTACACTATCAGATACTTAAAGTTTATTCTTAATAATACCTTCTGTGGAGATCTGGTAATACTGTCGATTGATTGATAATCGGTTTTTGGTTACTGGCAGTTCATGTACAGCGCTGAGTTGAACAGGTTGTCTTTGGTTTTATTGTCTTTCATGTAAATTATTATAAAATAGAAAAAACTAATAAATTGTTTGACAATCAAATTATAACTTTGTTGTGTTTTGCGAGTTATTACACCTTCTTATAGGGTTTTTGTTGTTGTTGCTGTTTATAAGGCATAAATTTGCTTTTCATGTTATTTTGTTCCTTATTCTTAAATCAAATAATCAATGTAACAAGCGTACGAATTTCTTCTACATGTTTTGTGAACATTTCAAGTTCCCCAACCCTTCCATCAAATTCTGGTACACTTTCCAGTAAACTAAAGGGATAAAGGAACATTGGGAAATAAATTATTTTTCTCCCTTGTTGCTCTCTTCATAAACCAGATTGATTATTTTCTCTTCTGTTGCTAATGTCGTATTCCAACTGTAAATTTTTAGTTTTGATGTGTTACTTTAGTTGCCTCTATATATCTTTGTGCTTTAAATCTGCTTAACGTTTTTGAGGCTTTTCCTCAGTAAAGGTTAATTGTCTTGCCAGTCTTAATTTGTAAAAGCTATGTTTATTGCTATTTAGTATGCTTGCTTAAAATTTTCAATTTTCGAAATCGTATGTTTTTTTTTTTTAATTTGCTTGCCTTTTTCGTGTTTTTTATGTAAAAATTCACCACACTGAATTGTTGAAAAACTTCTTATTGAAAAACTTTGTTTCGAGTTTTTCGCTTGGTGCATTTCAAGACTACGCCAATAAAATAATTAACGGAACAAAAGAATTTAATGATTTGTTATTTTATTATTTCTTTCTTTAGATTTAATTTTAAAAATAATTTCAAATATAAAATATTTGATATGAAAATATGAATTTCAATATTTTTCAACAACTAAAACTAAGTTAAAAAAATCCAAAATTTTAAACAGTAAAGCCTATAAAAAGAAAATACAAATATTTAAGGTATTTTAGGGATAAAGTATAAAAAGATTCTATGCAATATATAAATATAGGCTAAGCGGGTTTTTTTCTGCAGAGACATAGCACAAATCATCACAAGCGTTAATTTCCGTGTAGGAAAAATTTATATTAACAAACTTATTGTTAAGAAAAATAACATCGAGATCAAAATCACTTAAAATCTTTAATTTTTTTGTCCGCTATAATGTTGCTAGAGATTATATAAAATTTATGTGAATACTTTATTATTCTGGATATACTTTTAATTTGAGCGGAGTATCTAAATAGTACAGCTTTTTAATTATTTTATCATAATTTTTATTTATCTCGTTGAACTGGTTTGGAATACTTTTACTGTCTGTGTCAATTGTTTCCTTGGGCTTGTTTAATGTTTTATTGAAATGGTTATTTATGTATTTATTTTTTTAAGATCGTCTATTGTGTTGTGATTATTTTTATCTATAATTATACCCTCTACTACAAAAATTGGAAAAATGCTTCATCTAGCTTGTCATTCCGTCTGCAATTTCTAAAATATTCATTTCCGACCCCATAAAGCATATATTCTAAGTCCTTATGCTTAGCAAAGTCGATTGAGCGGATTTCCGTCTGTTCGTCCGTGTAAGTGTTGAAATACACTTTGCAAAGGCTCTAGACAAGATAGGTAAAATTTAAATACGCCAGTCGATCAGATATAGTTTCAAAAGAGTTGCTACTGAAAATCAGCAAGATCGGTTTATGTCCCTCGAGGAAGTGGGCTAAACAGCACGCCTACCTCTTATTTTTCCATATCATTTAGAACAATGAAGTAACTTCAATATAAAAAAAACAAATGTATGGAGCGATAGAGAAATAAAACATAAGAAAAAATCATTAAGTAAAAAATTTGCGCTTGCCCATATTTTCCGAGTTATAGACCTCTGAAATGGGTATCATTTAAAAGCTTTTGAAGAGATCTTTCAGAAAATATTAAAATTTTTTTCAAAATGCTTAACCCATTAAGCAGCTGCTTCACTAGAATAGATTTACATACATGGTGAAGGGTATATCCGATTCAGCATAGCCCAATATAACGCTCTTACTTGTTTTTAAATATTCTTTATCGTCGCTCATTTTTCTTGTTATCCATTTTCCCCTGATCCTTTCGCGTTCAATGAACCTCAGTTAGGGTGTTAGGTTCGTGCTTTTATTTTAAGGTTTTCTAATTCGTGCTTAAAAATTACTTTATTGCTGATAGATTGAAATTGGCTCATGTCTCTTTGTATTTGTTGATATCAATGCTTTTGGTATATGTATTTAATTTTTTTTTTGCGTCATCTTATTTAATTTCGGCGAATCCCTCAGAATCATAGAGTCGCTGGACTATCAGGGATGATATTTTCATTGGTATTAACATTATCAAGATAACGGGTAAGGTACAATGGTCCTGAACATTTATTTTTCGTCTAATATTTAAAAAATGAATGTTTTGTTTTATTTTACTTTTGTCAAATCTACCTTCTACGATATTATATGGTTTTTCTTCAACTATCGAGTGAATAGATTTGCTGTATCATTCTACACACTTAAATATTCGTTCCTGAGTTAAAAGGAAGGAATATTCAGATTCTAGTGCACTAAACTTTTTTGATATTGTACTACGCAATCTTTCTCTCGTGATATGCTATTTTGGGTTTAATGGGTTACGATCATATTTTAATTTATTTCATATTTCACCGTTGTTTATATATTTGACTATTAAGATTTAAAAATAAAAAACTTAATTTTTAATTCCTCATAATTTTCTGGTATACCACCTTATCCATCTTCCATTTTGTGTTTAAAAGTTTCATCCTCATTAATATTGTTGTAAGTAGATAGAAAAACACTTCTTGCTTTGATGAGAAAATTATAAAGAGTATTTATTAACGAAGAAGAAGTAAAAAGATTACAAGTATAATACAGGGTTGGCAATTATTAATTGTAGATGTAACATTTAAATAGTCGACTATAATATTTAGTTCTAACACCCGCACTTGAGACTTAATTCAGTAATTACATGATTGTGTATTTAGAGTACAAAATTATGTTTCAATAAATAAATTAAAAATGTGTATTTTAATATGCTAAGCTTATTTGAAAAAATTAAGTTTGGATTATACCATATTTTTCAATAAACTGATATAATTTTGGCTTGGTCATAACATCAGCAATCATTTCATTTGTGTTTAAATAATTAAGTTTTATTATGCCTTCAGCAAGTTTTTAACGAATGAAATAAATCTTGACATCGATGTGTTTTGTTCGAGCATGATAATTGTTGTTCATAGCTAACTTAATCGCTCCTTGGTTTTCGCAATAGAGCTGTATTGAAGATGAGGCATTAGGAAAAATTTCACTTTCAAAACGCTTAAGCCAAAGTGCTTCTTGTATTGCAGCTATCATCGAAATTAACTCTGCTTCTGTAGATGACAGCGAAATTGTGGGTTGTTTGCGTGTAGCCCACGAAATCGCTCCAACCTGGAAAGTAAATACGTAACCCGTCGTGGAACGGCGTTCTATTTTGTTGTTAAAATCTTTTAGAAACATTAGCTTTTTGTCCAAGGTACACTTTAAGTAGCGAAGCACCCGCTTTACAGCTGCGCAATGCGCTTTGCCATAGTTTGCATTAAATCGTTTGAGCGAACTCACAGCAAAGCTAATATCCGGACGGCTGATTTGTGCAGCATACATTTTGCAGCCGATGACTTTTTCTATGGTATCGATGCCATTTCTTGCCTTTCCATCTCTAAACTTGAACACATTTCTTTTGGTAAGCGTTAATTTGGATTCATAGGGGTGCTTACTGAACTACAATCAATCATGTTAAATCGCTTCAGAACATCTAATAAATATTGTTTTTAGTCTATGGAAATCGACCCATCGCTATTTCTTGAGATATTTGCAGGACACATATACTTCATTTTAAATTGTGTAGATAAAGCAGCTTTTAAGTTACTAATCATGGTAGCGTAGTTTCAAAAAATTAGGATGTCGTCAACGTATGCTGACACTATGATGATATTCTGAGCTGAGTGTTTAAAATAAACACATTCATCAAAGTTTGATCTTTGGAAACCAAGTTTTTATGTCAGAACAGAATTTCATATCCCACATGCGAGTAGACTGCCTTAAACCATATAAAGACTTACGCAGGCGACACACTCTATTGGTTTGATCTTCAAAACACTGGGGCTGACGCATATAAATTTCTTCGTCTATTTCGCCTTGCAAAAAAGGCGGATACAGCGCCCATTTGGTGAACAGCCAGATCCAATTTTACAGCAGTAGCCAAAAGAAAGCGAAATGATGAGTAACGAGCGACTAGAGAGTATGTTTCGTCGTAATCGATACCTACAATTTGGGAGTAGACTTTCACCACAAGTCTGGCGTTATACCTATCGATTCCACCCTTAGGGTCCCTTTTTACCTTGAAAACCCACTTGGAGTCTATAGCCTTTCTTGCAGGGGTAAAATTGTGAGCTGCCAAGTATCATTTTGCAATAAAGCTTTGTATTTAGACTACATTGCCTCATTCCATTCTTTTGCGTTTGAGCTGCTCAATGCTTCACGAACGGTCAAAGGCTCAGAAGAGATCGCAACTGCTGTCAGCAGCTCGTGATAAATTATGTTGAGGATTCCCTTCATTGACGCTATAACTATCACCGTCACTTAATCCGAAAAGCTTTGATTCATCAGTAGAAGTCATTCTGACTTCATAAGGTAAAATTGAATTTTCTAGTTGTGCGGTGTTCTCGTTTTTATTAGATTCTTTAAATGAATCCCCGTTTGGCTTAGAAGGAAGATGACCATTGTAATTTGAATAGCCCTCACTTAACACGAAAGATTCATCATCGTCACTGGAATCGTCATGTGTAATATTGAGAACCACCAAGCGACTCATTGCCATCGGTCCACAAACGTCCGTGTATATTATTTGTAAAATTTTCGATGCGCGACCGCTATTTTCTACAAATGACGCATGTGCTCGTTTATCTTGCATACATACAGTACATGGAACTTACAAACCATTTGGCAAATCAAAACAATCCTCCGATGTTTTGATGCGATTTAAATTTGTGTCGCACGCATGAACCCTTCGCCTATGCCACAAGTTGCAATCTGAAGTAGCAGCCAGTGCTATTCCACCTTGTTCTGTTGTACATTTTAATCGGTATAAAGCGTCGATTAAAGGAGCGGAAGCCAATAGTTTTGCATTTTTATTAAAAATGTGGCAATTCAATTCATTAAAAACAAGTGTCTTACCTTGTTCGGGTAAATATTTGGTATGCATAGCACATTATTCACGATTACTTGTTCATTGCTTACTTTTACGTCAGCAGAAATTTACATTCGTACATCACCCGCACATTCCACTTTCAAATGTCCGTTGTCACCTACAATTATTTCGTTGGATTTTGCCTCACGCAGCTCAGTTAAATTTGTTGAATTCATGGTTATGTGGGATGTTGCACCAGATCTAGATACCGTTCGTTACGAGTTGGTTTGCTACAAGAGATATTTATGCTAATATCTTGTGTTGTTTTAGATTTCGTCGGACATTAATTCGCATAATGCCCTTTTTCGTTGCATTCAAAATAAACCACTATTCGGTTTTTCTTTGAATTTGAAGTACGTAGTTTTTTAGTTTTTTTTTTATATAAAAGCCATGGTTTCACCAACAGTCGAAGTTGAAGAAGGTTTGTACGTACTAAGTCCGTAGTCAGCATTTTGCCACTGTTTGTGGGTGCCATTACCATTGGCCGGTATTCATCAGTCAAACCACTGAACATATTTTGTGCAACAATATCATCTGGAATTTTTGTGCCAGACTTATTTAACTTTTGTTGAGTGCATGTCATCTTGTTTACATAATCCGCCATTGATGCACATACGAATAGTTGGATGGCTCTATAAGCAAGTGCTGAAATTGCATGTAAGTTTTTGGTAAAGTCACCCTCTGATCCCTCAATGCATGGCCAATACCCCTTGAGCACAAGATAAGATTTTGAAGCAAATTTCCAAGTATCGTAATTTTCTCTTCCCTACAACTTTTCAATTTTACCGTTGCCCACTGTAAAAAAACACATAGCTTCAAGATATTACTTAAAGTAAGATTGATCTTGAGCGAATAAAGTTAAATTTATTACAAATATATTTGCGATAAAAATAGCGAAGAGCAAGTCCTTTTTCTTTTAATTAAATATGGACATATGGTTTTGCTTTGATGAGAAAATTATAAAGAGTATTTATTAACGAAGAAGAAGTAAAAAGATTACAAGTGTAATATATGGCTAATTTAATAATTTGTATATATTTACTAAAGGGATGCGGTGATCAATAAAATTTTATTTTGGCGCTTTTGAATAATTATATTCCATAGTAGCATATAAGTTTTAGAATCGCGTAATAAATAAAAGTTTTCAGTATAGCTTAAGTTTAGAGTTTTTTTTCCAATTAGACAGATTATTTGTGTTGCTTAAACTTCTTTTGCGTCCAAGTTAAACGCCTAAACATATAATTGGCGAGGTTTCTAACTTTCAGATGTTGGGATATTGATTGTTTTTTTGTTTGAATGATGCTTTGTGCAGCTTAAAAGTTATATGCTTATTAACCTTAATATTTTTATTTTTAAACCATTTTTAAAAAAAGGTATATGTATTTGCAAATATATGAATGTTTCATTGGGACTTTCGTAAATTCTGAGAAAAGTTATGTTACCGGAGAAAGTCTAATGTTAAGTGGCATATCAGACATATACGGCAAGCAGAGAATTGTTCTAAATTTACTACCTTGATGAACTTCAGCTTGAAAAAGCTATGCAAAATGTGGAAAATCTCCAACTAATTAATTGCTTTTTAATAGCTTATAGAAGTATTTATAAAGGATTAACTTCAGGTTAAATAATAGATATTCAAAAGCTTCAAAGGCTTGCGACACATTCATAAAAATCGCAAAATATTATTTATACCTTAAGAGTTTTTTTTACCACATTCACTAATCAGTGTGTTTCCTCGATGGAGCCATATCATCTTCAAGTCCGAATTGACGGTTCGAAATACATCACTTCTTATTTGGAATAGAATCCATCTTGATTAATAACAGTTTTTTTTAAAGGTTTTTTAACATATGGTAAGATGCTGGTTTTTGGATAATGATAATCCACGAAATCATTTAGAAGCTAACTTATAAGTTCTCTTGTCAATTTAATTTAGCAATTTCCCTTTCGACGAGTAAATTTACGTGGGACTTCTGGCTTAAATTTTATAGGGGTAACTCAACTGTGTCGGTTGATACAGTTTTGTATAGCGGGCTTACATGCTACTGGTCCTTCAAGATTTTTTGCGTGCACCACAACCAATAACTTGATTTTGGAGTTCTATCAAGCTTTCTAGGTAGTTTTGTAAAAATGCAAGGTTTTTCGATACATTGATGGATTTTGGATTGCGGAGATCTATTTAGTTGCAACTGTTTACGTTTTTTTTTTTCAGCCAAAAACGTGTGACATCTTTTTTTGTCTTATATAAGGTCTGGTATGTGTGGCATGTTTGGCAGCTAACTTTATATATATAAGATATATAAGATATATATATGATATATATATATATATGATATATATATATATATATATATATATATATATATAAGATATATAAGATATATATATGATATATATATATATATATATATATATATATATATATATATATATATATATATATACATATATATATATATATATATATATATATATATATATATATATATATATATATATATATTAATATGAGTATCATTTAAAAGCTTTTGAAAAGAGCCTGTGACATTTTTGTGAAAAATTTTATAAGCTATTTATTTTTTTCATTCTGTGTCATCCCAATATTTGTTGTTTTGATTGGAATTACTTCACTAAACTAGATATACATACATAATGAAGGGTATATGAGATTCGACATGGCCGAATATAGCTATCTTATTTGTTTTAAGCTTTAATCGATTTTAGACTTATAACACCAGGATAAGCCGTGCACTTTGCGTTCACAAGGCAGACTGTGGACAGTTTGCAATAGGCTTTAGAATAGCCAAATTCTTGGCAGCTCTGCTACTGTACTGCACCTCTCCGTTTATATGGTTCTTTACCTGGTATTATACAGGTCTTGATTGTTGTTTCAGTAATTTTGCAATGCTGAACAGGCGCAACATAAAATGTATTTCCTTAATAATTAAGGTTTTTTACCAAACATATGTACCTGGCTATTATAAATAAATGGGGGAGTTAAGGTAATGATGTGAGGTGATTCCTTTCATTGTATATATGTAGTGCTTTTTTTGAAAACGGAGATGAAGTTGAATACTCACCTCATCTTATTTAACATATGCATTGTAGAATCTGTCGAAAAGAGGAAGTGTTTTTTTTTTCAGTGCGTTCTATGACAAAGAGCAGACTACACATATAAGTCTTAGTAACTTAAAACTTGTTATTTGTCAGTCAGTGTAAAAGATTTAAGACAAAGAATTATTCAATCGATTTTATTGCAAATGTATACCTTTCTCGAGAGTCTTTAAACAGTTTGATATTGATAACTAAAATGACAAGAAATTTATGATTTATTCTTATAAAACATATATTTGAATACAATAATATGAATTAAAAAATTCAAAACGGTTAACTTTTTCTATGTAAGTTTCTCAGTCTTACAACAAACATGGTGAGCGGTCAAATGATAATTGAAATGAAGTGTAGCTACTGGTATCGTATAAAGGGAAATGTTGTTGGTAATGCAGCCCAACAGTATCCATCTGCGTGTTCTTTGTAAATTTATATTTACTGTATGTGTCAAAGGGAAACAAACGAAAGCCATTCTACTAGAGAACATGTCCAAACCAAGCTGTCAGAAACAGCGAATTTCAACTTAACGCAGCTATACCAAAATATATCCACATTTAAAGTTATTTTCTGTATTTAAAATTACTTATGCTACTTTCTTGTGCTCCCTTTTACATCAACCCTCTTAAGCAATTACATACATATCTAGAAATACAACGTTCTGGCAGTCAGGCATTACTTCCATTCAGCTGACGTTGCATTGATGTTTTGAAGTACATTCTTGGTAATCTTCAAGTATATTACACTACGGACCTAAGTACACACACAATAAAATAACTACATTATTCGAGGAATAATGGAAGGGGTCAAAGTTTTGGCTGGACGACGTAGACTTTTTGTCTGCCCAGTGCTTGGCTTAAGGATGACTACTACGACGATTTCCGGAGAAATTCTAGTGTAAATACAACAACACTGTGACAATCAAAGCACGAGAAATATAATTAAATGAATAGTTTGGGTAACAGCACAGGCTGTAGAATTAAGTGAGCTTACCTTTTTTATGCTAGCTTAGTTTCTTGTAGACTCCTGGCAGAAAATCAAAAGCGACAGCAACAAACACAACAGTTAAGTAAAAAAGGAAACATAGCTATGTAAAAAACCTACAAGACACCTTTTGGTCAGCTCCTAGTCAATACATGTGTTCTATTTTCTGGTTGTCCTAAGCGTTTTTTCGTTTGGTAGAAATATAGTTTACTTTTTCAACGTATGTATATTTGTAAGATTGTTTTTTTTTAAAGATTTTTTGTTTCATTTGAATATGTTTCGTTGTTTTTCAATATCCATCCACCTTTAAGTTTGTTCGCTATTTGTTTGTTCACCCGCTCAATAATTTACTCCCCCATTTTCAGGACGTAGGCCGTCTGCCAGTTTATTTTCTTTCGTGGCAACAGTCTAAAGTCGTTTAATGTTCTTAAAATATTGAGAATAATAGTGGAGGGTAAAACCCATTCTCATTTATGGTAAATATTATTCTGCACATACAAACATACTTGTTGATTACGTACATCATTGTCTCCATCTCAATTTCATTAGGACATTACCAAAACACACTTTAAGTTACCCCTTTCCAACTGACCTCAAAGGCAGGTCGATCGATAATTTCCATAGCTGACCGCTCTGTATACATCTGTGAATTTAAAATGAAGTGGACATGTATGTGTAAAATATACTTTTATTCACTGCAACACAGATTTTCATAGAAAAATCTTTGACAGAAATATGTACGTTTTTGTGTGTACTTTCCAGTCTTGTGCTTTACATATACAAAGGAGCATTATAAGGACGAAGATGAAGATGAATCGAAGACCAAGTAAAAGGAATTCAAAACAGTCGTTTTTTGCATACAACTTGCGAAATGTGAATAGTTGTAACAAGAAAATGTGTGTGTGTTTCTGTAGTTCATAGAAAACGGTACGAGTTCGATGTTAATTGGTAGCTAAGAAGTATGGGTGATATTTTGTTGGTAACCACTCAAAATTTTACTTTTTAGTTTCAGTACTTTTGTGGGGTTAACGTAGGTGTAGTCTTGTACATCTAGTGGCTTAGATTGTACGGACGATGTGTTTAGCAGCGAAATTTATTTCTATAGCGTGGCATATATTCTCTCACACAAACAAGCTTTTACCAATGCATTATAAAATTTGTTTGATTGTGTGTCTACAAGAACATGTGAAATGATGATTTGGTTGAGCATTAGAACAAGCACTTCTTACTAAGAATATCCTACATCTGTTAATGTGGGCTGTTGAAGGTTACTGCTTTCGAATTTTGAAAACTTAAATGGATACCCCCATAGTATTTTAGTGCATACTTGTATACTAATATACATAATTATTAGAACATATTTACAAAAGGTTGTGATAGAAAAAAGTCTGCTAGGATAGACAACAACGGTGCAGTATGAAACATTTTGTGAGAGACGGTCACAAGTATATAACGGCGTAGAGTGAGTTTTTTGTTTTTCATTTTCGTTGAGTAGGGGGCACTAAAGTCTTCAAATTGAGATATTGACTTTTTAAATCGAACTATAGCAAAATGTATACATACGTGTGGGTTTGAAAATAATTGTTTTTATTTAAAGTTTTTTAAAACAATATAAAATTTATAACTTTAAGCAATGGTATTAAATTTATTTTATTGACTTAAAATATTGTGATCGAATTATGGGTAGAGGCGATGTGTCGGTTAAGCAACAAAGTTGGAACACAGAAAATTTGTGATTTCAGTTATGGTGGCGATAAAACATTCTATTTAGTGATACAAACTTTAAAATTGCGATTAAAGAAATAATATATGATATTTAAAATACTCATACTAAACTTTATATCTATATACTTTATGCTTTACTGTATATATATATATATATATATTTACTATTAATATAGCCTTTTTTCGTTATATATATGTATGTATATTTTATATCCTTCTATACGTGCTATTGTCTTTGTTTTATGATATGTATGTATATATTTTCATACAAGCTTTAATACAGTTAATGAATAAAGTATACGAGCATATATTTTGTTATTTGGAACTTTTTGATTCTTGGGTAATTTTTTCTATAAATTTGTTGTGTACTTAAACTTTATTAATTGACTGTATTTATTTTTATAGTGTTGATGTTTATATTTTACAAAAAAAAATTTTTTTTTATGGTTTATTTCATTTGCTATGCCTTTATAACCCATCATTCAGCAACATGGTATAAAAAAAATTATTTTTAAGGTTTTACCAGATTGTGCTGGTTACTTTGTTCCCTTTTTTAATTCTTAGCCTTACTTTGACATCTACTATAACATATGGTCCTAACCATAGTTGTGAAAAATTGTTTTTCATGCTTATTTTTGTTCGGCCTTATATTTTCGTCGTTTACAAACTTTTTCACAATATTTCTTCGACCCTTTCCCTCTCTTGATTTTGTTTAACTACTTGATAACTTCTTTGAATCCGATATTTGATTATCTTAGTGAAGTCATCCATACTTAGCGATGCCTAGTTTCTTCAGTTTTAATAGGAACTTCAAACTCGAAACTTATAAGGTGTTGTTTTAAATACCTGCTAACTTTAAAATTGCGATCAAAGAAATAACTTATAATATTTGAAATTCTTGGCGATATTAAATATAAAAATGCAAGGTGGACTTAAAATAGCACTTGCACATACCTTGTTAGTCTGCCTAGTATATAGAAATACATGCTATTTGTTGATTTAAAAGTCAAATCAGGTAAGCGCCAAAAAAAAAAACAAAAATGGCAGTGTAATGCAAATTTTTTTATACATATCAGATTTTTAAAAATCCAATTATATTTGGATTGATGCATTTATAAATTATTTAATTTTTTATAAATAAAAAAAGTATAAGTAAAAAAATAAAGCAAAAAAAAAGACTATAAAATAAATATTATATTTTTTTTATACGATTTTGATCTCGAAGCTAAGGCTTAAATTAATTGAACTAAGCCAAAATAAAAAAAATAAATAAGTTTTAATTGAACTAAATTTTATGTATCTAATAAATTTTGCTTTGCGAGATTTTATGTTTGTGTCCGTTGAAATTGGAGGTATGTTTATATTGCAAACATTGTGGGTGCATTCTTCTCTGTGGTAGAAGTCTGCAAAAACCCTACAAAAATTAATTTTATCCTATTCTTTAAATTCAAAAATCTTGTGTTCGCGGGTTATTGCATATTGTACGTGCTATGATCGCAATGCATAAAATGCCATATATTGACTTAATAACGTAGTCATTGTTTTTCTCTCTTTCTATATAATATATCCTTCCGACGTGCAGATTATATACTAATATTGTCACAAATGTAAAAGTTTTTAACAAATAAAATAAAATTGTTTAAGTTAAAGTTCAGTTTTGTTGTTATGTAAATTTTCTTTTTATTATCCTATATTTCGTTTTCTGTTTTTCCGATTTCAGAAACAATTTTACAACAAGACAATCAATTAGAATTACTTATTTATAACAAAAAGGTCGAAAGTAATATAGAATTTAGTTCTTGAGACTTTTTTTCTACTGCCAATTTAGTACATATTTTTGGTATTTGGCATGATAGTTGCACGTACTTTGCCAATTTACTCCCAAAACTGGTGCCACATTATTATTAAGAGTATCAGCAATGTTCGTTTTTTCTTTTAATCGACCTGCAAAGCTATTTTGACTTTATTTAATGATTTTCCTAAGGTTTGTTCGCTTCTGTAGGGCTAATTGCTTAGCCGAAGGACCTATTTTACCTTCATTCGTCTTATTACAACGAAATATTCCTTGCCTTTAATAGTTTTACTGTTTCATTTTCTCTGTGCTATTATGATTTATTTCAACTACTTATCGCTTCTTGGGAATCTGGTGGAAGTTTCAGAATTTTGGTCGAAGATAACAAAATGCACAAAATTGACTTACATTGCGGCTTACTTAGGGTTATTTTGCAAATCTAGACGAATATAAGGCAAAAAATTAAATTTAAGTACATAGTTCGACAGACTGCAAAATTTTACATCGTATGGTGTATTTTCAAGACCTTTGCATAGACTTGTCGCTTTGAGAATTTGCTAAATAGAGAGAAGTTAGGTAAACTGCATACGTTTTTATTGACATTATACGGCTTTAAAAGATTTTCAATAAATTTTCTTGTATAATAAAGCTTTTGTATTATTTTTTTTTCCTGTCGAAAGCTATATGCACAGCTCCTTGTATTAATTTAAATGAAAAAAAATCCGTTCAGAATTAAAAAAATTGTATTCTTTTTAGTAAAAAGAAAAAAAATATATAA
Source organism: Cistogaster globosa (assembly GCA_937654795.1). Classification (NCBI taxonomy): domain Eukaryota; kingdom Metazoa; phylum Arthropoda; class Insecta; order Diptera; family Tachinidae; genus Cistogaster; species Cistogaster globosa. The sequence goes on along the minus strand of OW569403.1, from coordinate 100,219,150 downwards.
ATATATATATATATATATATATATATATATATATATATATATATATATATATATATATATATATGTATATATATATATATATATATATATATATATATATATATATATATATATATATATATATATATATATATATATAAGCATGTCACAAAAATCAATTGCGATCGAAAGTAGTTTCGATTCCGCAAATTGGTTCTTCACAAAACGAAAAACGGAAAATTTTTTCGGAATAAAACCACTATTAAGTTCCATAACGGAATTGATTTTCTTTCAAATTTTATATATTGCGGTTTTTCAACTTTTTTTTGTTTATTTTTAGATTAGTATGACATGCCTGATAAAAAAGTTTTCTAAATTGAAGGCAGTCCCGATCCTAAAGGTGATTTAAATCACTATAAAATTTGAGATTTCTACTTTAATCCTGTAGTTATGCCAGAACTAGGAAATTAGATTAGGTAAGGGGGATGGAGGGAGTAGTGCTTGTGGATATTTCCACATTGAAAGTGGCAGGAAAGACCTCTGCACATACGAACTGTTCGGCTAGGAAACGAATTTTCTCTGTGATTCACTGGCCAATCGACCACAGAGAGCGTTGCGCGTATGATTTTAAGGTTTTCAGGAATAAGTTCCCTGATTTCATAAGAGCACATTCCGTTGTAGTAGGGATAAGATAGTGAAACACACCCCACATTGTGTCGATGCTGCAGTGAGTCAATAGAGCTGTATACCCTACTGTCACCGATGAGCTTCTTCGGTCTCTTCTGCACGCGGTCGAGTAACTCCAAGATAGACTTTGCAGCACCGGCCCGTACATGAGAGTGTATTCTATTTTCGGTCTAATATAAGCGATATATATAGTAAGAAGATCAGGTGGAGTGTAGTACTTCTTACACCGTTTCAGAAAAACTAGGCACTTAAATGTTTCTTTTGCGATATGAAAAATATGATTGTTCCAACGAACATCGCGTTGAATTTTTATGCCAAGAACATCGAGAGCTTCTAATTTCTTTATATATCACCCATAATTACAGATGAGGTAGCATGTTCAGCAGTACGCCTGGTGAAAACACACAGCACTGGGTTTTATGAGCGTTTAACTAAAGCTAGTTCTCCAGACCCCATTGGGAAATTACCAAAAGGTTGCAATTAAAACAAAAAAGAATAGATAGGGTTTGAAATCTGACGTAGAAGGTTATTAAGAAAAATAAGAAATAGGGTAGGAGAAAGCACGGAACCTTGCGGTATGAGATCCCATCTATAACAACTCGTATAGTTTGATCCCTGAGAAAACTCGATATAAGTCGAGTGAAGCTATTACCGACACCAAAAGCAATAAGTTTTGATATGAGTGCAACATGCCATACTTTATCAAACGCCTTGGAAATATCTAAAGCCACCACCTTACTTTCGCCGAAATGGTGAATGGATTGACACCATTTTTACGAAAGGAAGGCCAATAAGTCACCCGTAGGGCGTGCCCTACGGAAGCCGTACTGCCGGTCACTAAGTAAGCTGTTGGACTCCAGATATTTCACAAGATGAAAATTAAGCATACTTTCCATTACTTTGGAAAGTGAAGATCAAATTGCGATTGGGCGGTAATTTTCAGGGTTGCTAGCATCTCCTTTTTTGGGGATTGGAGTTACATTAGCAACCTTCCAACATGATAGGAACTCACCAACATGGTACAAAGTGCTGAAAAGTTTTGCTAATGGATGCGCTAACGTCGTACAGCACTGCTTAAAGACCAGTGCTGGAATTCCATCCGGACCAGGGGACTTGTATATGTTGAGATCCGCTAAAACCTTTTTAACTGCACGTGCTCGAGAGAATATATCTGGCATAGTTACTTGTAATTTATTTCAAGTGCTTGCCTCGCTCCTCCTTTAAATTTTGAATAAATTATGTCAGAAAAAGGCAACTGAGACACTTCGTCTTAGATGCGTAAGTGTGGGTAAATTTTGTCAATAAAGGTGGTGAAATTCTGTTAGTCTTTTGCGTGCCCACAAAAGTCAGGTAGTGTGTTTAAGTATTTTAACGGGTCTACTGTCAATTTGTTTACTTCAACTGACCCTGCCATTTAAAACAATTTTGCTTAAAAGGGTTAACAAACAGAAAAATACACTCAAAAAAATGTAATGTTACCGTTTGCAGTTTATTCAATAAGTTTTCAATTAAGGTTAAAATAAGTGAAAATATCCTCATTTTAGGAAGAAAATTTTTATTTTACCTAAAAATATTGATTTTCAGTGCAGTCAAAATTATTAATAAATTTTAGCTTCGTTTCATTTAAAATGAAATACTGAATTAAAAAAGTTCGTCAGTCAAAAAACAATTAAAACATACTGGTACGTATTTTACATAATATTTAAATTTACATTAAAAAATAATGATTTTACCATGGAAGGTTATAAAAATTTTTAAATTACAGACATGTGTATGAAGTTCTAGAGTTGGTTGCACAAATATAAAGTATATTGGTTGCATTTTCAATTTCGGAAATGCAGCAAAAACAACGTGTTACAAATTCTTTGCACAAATAATAAAAATGAATATTGCGATTCTTTGGAAAATGCATTTGGTAAGGTAATTTCTTTGGTAATTACAACAACATATGCATGTGTTATAGATTTTATAGTTGCCTATATTATCCTGGAGGGTGCCGTGGGATTCGACGGAAAGTATTAGGAAACTATTTTAACTAAAGTTATAGCATTTCTTATATTATCCTGGAGGGTCCCATGGGATTCGCAATAAACTATTAAGAAAACTATTTATTTTAATGATAACAAGTTATTTTTATGATGACAAGTACTAGACAGCAGCGTATTAGCCACTGTGATTTACTTTATTTTTTTATTTTCCTTTGTACATAAACTCTAAATTTAAAACTTAAGCTTAAGCATTTCATAATTCACAATGTGTGATAGTAATTAAAATCTACTTTCTGCAGTTTAAAGCAAATAACATCAGCAATTTAGCAGACAGAAAACAAATAACAATCGGGTTACTTTAGACATTTGTTATATTTTAAATTATTTAATAGGGTTGTTTATAACATGCTATCTGATTTTTTGTAATAGTTGATCGATACTGCTAATACTGTAAGTAGTTGCAGATGATTAATTTTTGTCTGCCGTAATACCATCTTGATCGCTTTGTTACTGTTGGTATCAGTGTTGTGTAACTTCCTGTCTTTGGGTTGCCTTGGTCTCTGATTCTGAGCCTTTTGTGGTGGCCTGGCGACAACTAGTTTTTTTCTGATTAGGTCACTGCTAACGTCAGCCAACATTGTTATTGTCTGATGTGAATAGATCGTTTTTCTAGATGGCCAATAGCAATTTCTATTCCGGACCTTTCAGCTCCCATAGTGGCACCTGCTTTTAAAAGGAAAGTATTGTACGATGTGCCAGAAAAGGTAATTACGGCCTTAGGTAGGCCGTTTGAATCAGGAATTAACTAAGGTACTTGGAATGCAACACTTGCGCGCCACAGTGTACAACCCCCAAGTGAATGGCGTGGTTGAAAGTAGCACCGTATTCTTAAAACATAATTATTGATTGGTTTTCTGCAATTCTACTCGTCCTTTTGGATCTTCTTTACAATGTTAAGTTAGGTACTGAACAAAATTTTAAAGAACGGATTATGAACATTGTGGCCTTTATACCTAAATTACTAAATAATTTGTTTAAGCGGCAACTATTCATTAAAAATGAAATTGGTGTAAGTTACCTTTTCGATCTCCATAGCTTAGCTAAAACAGAAAACAGCAATGAACTTATAAAGAAACTTAATGAGCAATCTGCATGCACAAAATACGTTTTAGATAAGTTTTACATTGACGTTTTGATTATGAAGTACCAATAACCCTAAACGTGTTCGATGGCCGCTATTAATATGTGGGTAGGTCCACTACTAAATTAAGAAACTAATTGAAAACTAATCGCTAACTTAACTAATTATATGAAAGTTTTGATTCAATAACTAATCATTAAAAATTATTTGATTTTTTTATATAAAATAAGAGTATGAGTAAAGAAATAAAGCAAAAAAATAAAAATATAAAATAAATATTGTATAATATTTTCATACACGATTTTGATCTTGAAGTTTAAGCTTTAATTAAAAAAACACTTAAATCGTATGAATTGGCTTTTTTGAACTAAGCTTTTTGTTTGTGTTTTCCCCCATAGGACAAAAATCAACAAAATAAAATGGTTTTTTTAAGCGTTATTAAACTAAATTTCATGTATCTAATAAATTTTGTTTTGCGAGATTTAATGTTTGTGTCCGTTGAAATTGGAAGTATGTTTATATTGCAAACATTGTGGGTGCGAAGTGATTAAATAAAAACTTAAGTTTATTTAAAAAGTTATTCGCTATATTGTGGTAGATGTCTTCAAAAACCCTACAAAGAATCAATTTTATCCTATTTTTTAAATAAAAAAATTTTGTGACCGCGTGTTGTTGCATATAGCACGTACTTTAATTGAAATGCATAAAATGCCACATGTTGACATTGTTTCTCTTTCTACATAATACATCCTTCCGACCTGCAAGTCGTCACGCAAGTAAAAGTTTTTAACAACTTATTATTATAAAATAAATGTTTAAGAAATAGGTCAGTTCTTTTGTTATGTTAATCTTCTTTATATTATCATATTATTATATTTCGTTTTCTATTTTTCTTATTTCTGAAACAATTTCACTACAAGACAATCATATTAGAATTATTAATGTATAACAAAAAGGTCGAAAGTAATTTAGAACATTTAGTTCTTAGGAGTTTTCTTTTATTGGCAATTTAGTACATATTATGTGGTATCTAACATGATAGTTGCACGAACTTTGCAAATTAAGTCCCAAAACTGGTGCCATATTATTACTGTTATATCTAATAGTTTCGTGTATTATCCTGGAGGGTCCCGTGGGATTCGCAGGAAAGAATTAGGAAAACCGATATTGCTGCTAGTGGTCTAGTGAGGAGTATATTGCTATGTAATTGTAGATGATTAAATTTTTGTCTGCCGTAATAACATCTTGATGCCTGCGTGACTGTGTTGATATCAGTGTTGTATAACTTCAAGTCTTTGGAATGCCTTGCTCTCTGTTTGTGAGCTCTTTGTGGTGACCCGGCGACCACTAGTTTTTTGCTGTCAGGCAGATTTTGTCACGGTGCGTATACAGAACACCTGGATATATAAGTAACTTTAGTTATGAAATTTTCGTACAATGGAGTGGCTTTGCTTTTAAAATCCTGGTTTAAATCACTTCATCGAAAATATATTTGTTGCGATTTTTATCAAGGTTTAGATCTAAACGTTGCAGATGACTGGGCGTGCTGATCGTAAAAGATTGATATTTTTTCCTTATCAACGTTTTGCTGAAGCAAAAACGGTAAACAGAATATATATGTTTACTGCATAGTACTTTTGTACTTTAATACAGTTAATATAGCCTTTTTTTCGTTGTATATATATATGTATATTTTCTATCTTTTCATACGTGCTATTGTCTTTGTGTTATGATACACATACATGTACATATATATTTTCATACAAGCTTTAATTTGTTGTGTACTTTAAGTTTATTAATTGACTGTATTTATTCAAATAATATATATATGTATATATATATATATATATATATATATATATATATATATATATATATATATATACATACATATTTATATTTGTATAGTGTTAATGTTTATATTTAAAAAAAAATTTTTTTTCTGATGATTATAGTTGCCCAATAATTTAATGTGTATTTATAGATTCTATTATTCTCGAGCTCGTAAGGCCTACAGTTGTCAAGTAATTAAAAATCCAGCTTTTTTTTTTGTTTATGGTTTATTTAATTTCCTATGCCTTTACGAACCCTCCTTTATCAACAGGGTATTAAAAAATTATTTTTTTTAGGGTTTTACCAGATTGTACTGGTTACTTTGTCCCCTTTTTTAATTTTTAGCCTTACGTTGACATCTACTATAACATATGGTCCTACCCATAGTTGTGAGAAATTGTTTTTTCATGCTTTATTTTTAATAATACCATTTGTTCGGCCTTATATTTTCGTTGTTTACAACCTTTTTTATAATATTTCTTCGACCCTTCTTTGATAACTTCTAAAAACCCGATATTTGAGTATCTTACTAAAGTCATCCATGCTTAGCAATGCCTAGTTCCTTCAGTTTTAATAGGAACTTCAAACTCGAAACTAAGTAATTTTCTATTAGGTGTTGTTTTAACTACCTGATAACTTCTTTGAATCTGATATTTAAGTATCTAACTGAAGTCATCCATGCTTGGTGATGATTGTTTCTTCAGATTTAATAGGAAATTCAAATTCGAAACTAAATAATGTTCTACCAAGTGTTGTTTTAACTACCTGATAATTGCTTTGAATCTGATATTTGAGTATCTTATCATTCATGCTTGGTGCTGGTTGCTTCTACAGTTGTAATAGGACCTTTAAATTCTAAACTAAATAATGATCTATTAGGTGTTGTTTTAGCTTCAAATTCAAAACTAAACAACGTTCTACTAGGTGTTGTTTTAACTACCTCATAACTTCTTTGAATCTTATATTTGAGTATCTTACTAAAGTCATCCATGCTTGGTGAAGGTTATTTCTTTAGTTTTAATATGAAGTTTAAATTCGAAACTAAATAATGTTCTATTAGGTGTTGTTTTAACTAATTCATAACTTCTTTGAATCTGATATTTGAATATCTTACTAAACTCATCCATGCTTGGTGATGGTTGTTTCTTCAGTTTTAATAGGAACTTCAAATTCGAAACCAAATAATGTTCTATTAGCTGTTGTTTTATTGTTTTTATACATTAACATACTATCCGTTTGAATAGGTTATCAATATCTCTATATATGTATGTAATATACATAATCTTTAATATTTTTCTTTTACTTCTATTTTTTTTTTTTTTCTTTTCTAAAGGCTTAAAATAACATCTCATAGTATTATTTTTATCCAACATGGCTGTTATATTACTGTTGACTGTTTCGGTAATATTTGTTGTTTTTAATGTCGCTTATTAGCTTAGATCTGCGTTGTTTCATCCTGCACTGGGAATTTGCGACGTATTACTGTTGACTGTTTTTGGTGATATTTGTTGTTTTCAATGTCGCTTAATGGTTTAGATCTGCGTTGTTTCATCCTGCACTGGGAATTTGCGAGGTATTACTGAATTTCTTTCTGTTTGTGTGTTTATTATCCTTTGAGTTATTTTAACCTTCGTGGATTCTTGCCTCCTATGCAATAATGCGACTGCTACTGCGAGCCAGATCAAAGTGGTAATGCTACCACCCACTATTTTGGTTACGTTTTGGTATTTGAGTTCCTCTATAGTCTTTATGTTTTCTTTCTGTTGTAGACCAATTTCTAGAAATGTCAACGTCTTTTCCGTTGCCAAAGTTCCTTCGTAATTAGGTACTGAAAAGGATTGGGTTGTTTTGTATACTCTGTTGGTGAAGTTCAAGCTCACTACGCGAATAGTGCAATTGTTATAATTAAATTGAGTCACAGGTCACCTTAATAACTATACTTAGATTTTCATTGATCTATTTTACTAGTCCTATTTTAATACATTTCAGTGTTTCAAAATCAATGTTGAGATTTGCTACCTCCTCTGGTGTTAGTTGTTCTGGAGCAAATAATCATATCTTCGCATTTAATATTGCCTGCTAGATGTCCGCGATTTTGTGCTTCAATGCTCGAGTTTTTAGCGGTTGTGTTAAGGCCAACCGCTCACTCATGATTTGCTTGTTGTTGTTGCCCATACTAACCAAGTGCTATTCGATTTTTTTTATCTGAGATTATTACGTCTTTTAGATTTGAGATAGATTTGTTAAAGTTATCGTTTATTAGTATTGGTTGGTTTGAATTCTTAATAAGGTTGGGGTTGTTCTCTTCAATTATTCGTTGATGTTCTTCTATGTTTACTCTGTCTTCTACGTCCATGGTGCCCCACACAAATTTTAGTAGAGAGCCCTCCGCGTTTACAAGACCTCGTTAAAAGCGTTGTGGCCTTAATGTATGTAGTACTTTTATCGTGTCCAGGATGTTGTCTCTGGGTACTCGGGGAAGTTCAGTATTCTCTAGTCGTTTTATTATTGCCTTGGAGTTTCCTACAATTTCTTCCAGTTGGTTCACATCGATTGTATTTATAATATTATTATATCTGGAGACGATGCGAGCGCTTTCCATACTGATTATTGCGAATGCGTCTTCTGATGTCAGTTGTTCAATACACATTCTCCGTTCTCCAGTTGCGAGGCCTATTAATAGCATCAGCCCAGTAAGGAACAACATTTTGTATTTGCTAGCACTCTTATTTATTACAGTTCACGATAAAAAAAGTTACTTATATATATATATATATATATATATGCATATTTAACCGAAATGCGCGTTATTTGTGATAATTCTGTTGTAGATTGTAGGACTGATTTTATTGGTCCACTTTGTTACGCCGTTGTTAATTCTACCACTTTTCTTTCAAACTTTTTCGCTTTCTTTCAGATTCCAAAGGCGTACTCGAATGTAGCTGCATAAGACCTTTAGAAACTTTTCGAACACTAAAGGCGTACTCGAATGGAGCTGCTTTAGACCTTAAGTCGACTTGGAAAAATCGAATTATAGTTTTCTTAACTTTGTTATAACTTCTGTTTTTCACGTGAATCAGCTTAACGTTCCTTTCAACAGGATTGTAGGATTTTTTCCGGCGCAATCACGCGAAATTAGTTTATCAATTATTTTAAATGATCTTAAAACTCGCGATTGCGCCTCTACCGACTGCCCCAAAAAATGTTATATCTAATCAAATAGCTTCCTCTATTGTCCTTGGGATTCACAGAAAAGAATTAGGAAAGCTACTTATTTTTATTATGACAAGTAGCAGTTCACAGCTTACTAGTCTCTGTGTTCTTTCTTTATTTTACCGTTTCTTTCATACATAACATCTTAATTCAAAACGTAAGTGTAAGTATTTAAGAACTTACCTGTGTGAATACGTTAAATTATAAAAACCTATCGTCAGCAGTTTAAAGCAAATAATACATATATGAACAAAAACAATTTCAAATATCAAGTTACATTAAGGAATTTACTATCAGCAATTTGGCCGACAGTAAAAAACTAAATTTAACAATCAAATAACTATAAACATTTATGAGCATTTTGATATTTCATATATTTTAAATTATTTACGAGGGTTGTTAATAACAGTATTAGGAGTATCAGCAATATTTGTTGTTTCTTTAAATCGACCTGCAAAGCTATTTTGACTTTTTTAACGCCTTTCCTTAAATTCGTTAGCTTCTGTAAAGCTGATTGTTTAGTGGGAGGACCTATTTCACCTTCATTCGTCTTATTACAACGAAATATTCACTTTTGAAGCAAAATGTATTCATGATACAAAAAAAGTTTTAACGGTTCAAGTGGATTTTGCCGGCAAAGTATTGTGTTTGATGTAATGGTTGATAACTTGTTTCCAGGATGAGTAGTTGTTCAAGGCACTCAATGGGTTATAAACCGATTTTCGTCTATTTATTGTTGTTATCAGGGCTTTGGCTGGTGGTGATTTCGGAATAATTTACATATACAGTGAACTCCGGTCAGTCCAGGCATTTGGTGAAAGGAACTGGTAATGCTGTAAAGGGTCAGTTCTTATAATTTAAGTCTCATAAAATTTTACTTTTGTTTTCACAATTTTCAATAGTTTTCGTCTTAATTCCTCTTTTTTTATTTGAACTTTTTTCAATACATTTATTGTTAATATTATTCTATTTGCGCTTTATTTTTTTTTAATTTTAGTATAATGCCGACATTTTTTGTTAATTTCTGTTTTTACCAAAATTTACTTTACTCCTTTCCATGTTATACTTATTTTATATTATTATACACATGTATTACTTAATTATAAATAAATGTTTAAATTATAGGTATATATATTTCTTTTAATTTTACTTAAAATTGATATTAAACATTTTGTATTTGTAAGTAAAATTTTTTTGATAAACTTAACTATTAGTCCAGGCATTTGGTGAAAGGAGCTGGTAATGCTGTAAAGGGTCAGATATTTTATAATTTAAATCTCATAAAATTTTACTTTTGTTTTTACAATTTTCAATAGTTTTTTGTCTTAATTCCCCTTTTTTTATTTGAACTTTTTTCAATACATTTAATGTTAATGTTATTATTATATGTGCTACATTTTTTTTAAATTCTGTTTTTACCAAAATTTACTTTACTCCTTTCCATGTTCTACTTATTTTATATTATTATACACATGTATTACTTAATTATAAATAAATGTTTAAATTATTATATATATATATATATATATATATATATATATATATATATATATATATATATATATATATATATATATTTTTTTTTTTTTAATTTTGCTTAAAATTGATATTAAACATTTTGTATTTGTAAGTACAACATTTTTGATAAACTTAACTGTCTTAATAAATAGAAAAAAAACATTAATTTTTTCTTTTTTTGTGATTTACTAAAAGTAATTATTTGGTAAGTTTTTTATTTTTAGTACATAGCAAAACGTTCTGTGTTCTTTGTTTAATTATATACAAATATGGTCAAAATAATAAGTACAGCCTGATGTATTTTTTTAAAGAATCGTAGCCAAAAATTTATTTAAATTAAAAGAAAAACAAATACTATTTTCTTTTGTTATAACATTTGGAACAAAATTAATACTAAAACAAAAATAAAAGTCAAAAGTTAAATCCAGTCTTATTCCAAAAGTATGTAATTAATTAAAAACATTGGACAGAAAAATAAGGACATTTAGTTAAAATAAGCAAAAAAAAAATAAATAAATAAATAAAAAATACTGTAAAAAAATCGGCGATATGTCGAAAAAGTGATTGTTCTCCGAATGAGAGAAGATATGTTTCAGGACTAAGAATAAGTGCCCAAAGTCTTAGTTACATAGCAGAAACTATGAATCGGTCGTTATTTTTTGTACAAAAGGCTTAAAGCCCTAAAATCTGGTCGAAACTCGCGGAAGACCCAAAAAGCATTTAAAACAACAGATGTCTGTATTGTTACTATAGCGAAGAAAGATACACTCGTATTTTCAAGAGAGATTTCATCAGATATCGGAAATGTAATTTCATCGCAACCGGTTCCTCGAAGATTAACAAAAGCACATTTACCAGGACGGATAGCCAGAAGCGTCTCTTTGCTTACAAAAAAAACTTTAAAGGCTAGGTTGGCGTTTGCACGAAGTCATTCCAATTGGTCGAAACGTTTTGTAGAGCAATGAAAACAAAATTAATTTCTTTTGAACTCCCTGTGGCCGGAATGTTCGACGCCCTAAAGGCAAGAATTCCATGTTCGCATTACAAATAAGACGATTAAGTATGGAGGCGGCTTTGTTATGGTGTCGGTGCGATTAATTAAATTACTAATATAATGGCCAAATTCCACTACAAAGATGTACTGGAAAATACGATGTTGACCAATGCTGAGAAAAGTATGCCTCTTAGATGGACACCTCAGCAGGATAACGATCCAAAACATACTTCCAAGTTGGTAGAGGATTGGTTCCAAAGCAATCATGTGTCTCTTTCTGACCGGCTAAGTCAATCAGCTGGACTTTAACCCCATCGAAAATCTTTGGGGAGAGTCTTAACAAGGAATTGGGAAGCAGGGTTTTAAAAATAAGGATCAGCTATGGAATTTTGTTAAAAAAAAATTTGGTATGAAATACCAGCAGAGACCTGTAGGAAGCTTATTGCCAGCATGCAAAAGAAAGTAACCAAAATAATTAAAAATAATAGTGGATATTCCGGCTCTTAGCGAAATCACTCAGTCACTCAATTAAGCACAAAAAACTCGAATTTTTACTGTTTTGCTTATTTTAACTAAATGTCCTTATTTTTTGTCCAATGTTTTTTAATTAATTACATACTTTTGGAATAAGACTGGATTTAACTTTTGATTTTTATTATTGTTTTAGTATTAATTTTATTCCTAATGTTATAACAAAAGAAACTAGTATTTGTTTTTTCTTTTAATTTAAATAAATTTTTGGCTACGATTCTTTAAAAAAATTTATCAGGCTGTACTCATCATTTTGACCATATTTGTATATAAAATTAAGCAAAGAACACAGAACGTTTTGCTCTGTACTAAAAATAAAAACTTACCAAATAATTAGTTTTAGTAAATCACAAAAAAAGCAAAAAAAAAAACATTAAGCAAAAAAATAGACAGCTAAGTTTATCAAAAATATTTTACTTACAAATACAAAATGTTTAATATCAATTTTAAGTAAAATTAAAAAAACAAAAAAAAAAAAAAAATATATATATATATATATATATAATAATTTAAACATTTATTTATAATTAAGTAATACATGTGTATAATAATATAAAATAAGTAGAACATGGAAAGGAGTAAAGTAAATTTTGGTAAAAACAGAATTTAAGAAAAAATGTCGGCAGTATACTAAAATTAAAAAAAAATGTAGCACAAATAATTATAACATTAAAATGAAATGTATTGAAAAAAGTTCAAATAAAAAAAGAATTAAGACAAAAAACTATTGAAACTTTTAAAAACAAAAGTAAAATTTTATGAGACTTAAATTATAAGATATGGCCTTTTACAGTATTACCAGTTCCTTTTTGGTTTAATTGGGTTGATGTTGCTTGGCATATAATGCAGCTGGATGCAGCCTTCGTGTTAGTCAAAGCCTGACCCACTTTTCCATCTATCATTGTCAGGACTAACTGGTAGCTTACTTCAATTTGCTGCCCATCTAACTGTAATTGTAATGGTTGTAGTGTTGTAATTTGGGCCTTGATATCACTAATTTTTTATTTATAACATCATTTGTTTCTTTTTTGAATTGAAATTTGATTGGCCTGCAGTATTTCGTAGAAGGAGGTGTCTCATTTTTCCAAATATCCATTGTTTGCGTTGAACTAGTCGAAGGCTCTGAATCTTCCAAAATCTTTTTCAATCGCAATGGTACAAATGATACCATGAACATATCTGAGTCACAAATATTTTCACATACAGCTTGTTTATATTGTTTTTGTCCCGAAGAACCATCACATCCCCATTTACAAAAAAGAATTAACTTTGTGTTTCCGTATTTCTTCAACTCATTTGCTGTTATTGATTGCAGCAAGCGTTCGGCTGTGTGATCAAGTAGAGATTGTAATTGTACCTCTGCCGAAATTTGTGTGATTGTAATAGTGTCCTTTGATGGCAAACAGTCCATTTTAGCAGCGGTTATGTGATGATATGCTGGATATATATTTAAGCCTTTTTCAATCGCACGCTGTCTGAGTTTAATATATTGCTGTTTTGTTAATTTCAAATCCAGAAATAATGCTAATGCCTCCTCATTTGTGTACTGTATTGCATCATTCGGAGTTGGTATACTTTTAAGAATCCGTTTTGTTCTCGGTGGACTAGCTTTAACAACTTTTTCAATGATATCCACTTTTGTAAATTGGTTCTGTGATCGTAATTGATGTAGGAAAGATTATTTTATATTTGTAGAACCAAAGGCATCGTTAATATCTTTAAGCTTCCGCCTCTTAGATCTATCGCTGCAGTTGTCCACTAATGATTTGCGTGGTCTTCCAGCCTTATCTTGCTTTGCTGTTTCTGCAGCGACAGTAAGTTGACCTTCTAAACACTTTGCACTTTTTATATAAAATTTTTGTTTACTGTACATAACTTTTTAGCGTTTTTTTAGTGCTTTGACGAAATTATATAATTGCTCTTGCATTTCGGTGCTACACGAATTTAAGTTTAATTTTATTTTAACGTAACTAAGAACATCTTCCTGATTTTTGTTCTTAAAATACACTTCGGCCAGTTCTTTATAACTGAAGCTCTCCATTTTCTTCTGAATATTTTTGTTTGCGTTTGTTATGTTTTATCCGTACACTTAAAGGATTAACTTATTACTGAGTAATCCCTTAACGAATCCGTACCTTTATAAATTTTTAGATACATGTTCTCCACACACTGATCTTTAATTTCATAGCAGGTAGCGCTTAAATTGAACAAAACTGCACTCATGCGTCAATATGGGGTTGTTTTTTAATTTTAGTGGTTTAATGTCGCAATTATTGTTATAAAATTGTTTATGACTTTGGTTGACCCTAACATTTGATAACAGGTAAGTTTAGAAAGAGATCATATGCTCTGTAGAGCCCATTGTGATAACTTTATTACTTATTTTTTGCTGATCAAAACAAAGCCATTAAACCCTTTCGAAGGTATTATATTTATTTTTTTTAGTTATACGTAGCCTAAACTAAAAAAAAATAAACTTTTAGGCAAAAAAATGAAAATTTAATACACCATTGTATATGAATTTTTTTCGAGTAATTTCATTACAATGAAAAAAGTGTTATACAGGCGGCTCGTGGCGGGTGCAAAAGTATATATAGCCTTAAAGAGGACACTTTCACCTTTCTCGTGGTTGTATACGTTTCTTGTTCCCTTTTGTTCCCTAGAAGTTCTATTCCACTAAAGTTTAAATTTGAGGAAAATATAGTAGTTTCATAAATATTTTATAACGCCCCTAATATTAAACGCTAGAGCTGTGCCTACTTACAACAACTAAAGAAAATAATCCTACCAACATTACAAAAAAATACCGCAGACCATTATCGATGATAGCTTGCGAGTAGTAACCATTTAATTTTGGTAAAAACCCAAAGAAAAACACCTTTTTCTGAAATTAAAAAAAAAGTTGAGTTTGACAGCATGCCACGCCCACTATTATCAATATTTTAACATAATTTTTTGGCTACCTTAATTTGGATATATTAACTACAAAATGACGTAAAAATTTTAAAAATCGGTGACAAAAAAAAATTTACTTTTGGCCAACGAAAAACGATTTTCAGCCACTGTGCGCCGTGCATGAACATAACAACACCAGGCGAACAACAACTTAACAAATATCTAATATAACATTAATGGATAAGAATTTAAAGTTCCTGTAAAACTGAATAAAAAACCATCAGCCTTTTATAACATCGATGACTTCAATAAGATACTCAGATATTATATTCAAAGAAGTTACCAGCTAGTTATAAAAAAATCAAGCACGGAAAAAAATTTCACAATTATTATAATTCACCATATAGAACAGTCTCGTACCCACATCAGTCAAGGTCAGGATGAAAATGCAAAAAGCAGAGAAAGCTTTCTACAATAATCTAGTAAAACCTAACAAAAGTTTAAGTGGATTCTACCGCATTTATTTTAAATGTAGTTAATTGTGTTATAAAGTAGAGCAGGTACAGGTTACGAGAAATAAAACACTCGAAAGCGACTTAGTAAGAACTTAGGATTAATGTATGTCAATTTAAACTTAAAAAAAAATATAATAATAAAACAAAAAAAGAATACCTGAAAAAAAAATTACATAATATAAAAAACCAACTCACTCGGTAATCCATATCAATCATGTTGACATGATTCCACGCCGCAATGTATAGGAATTCAGGATTTCCCAGACTACGACGCAAGTGCGTGAAAATTTTTAAAGACGATGATTTTCGGGTTTCAATTTGTGCATAGAATAATCTTTTGTTTGTTTTCCTGCTCCTTTAAAATGTTACGACAACTTGATAAGGATCAACTCAAAATGGTCTGAACATCGTTTCAACGCTAATTCGCTGATTCTGTCTGATAGAGTTGTTGTTAGTTTTCTAAATACAAACCTTCAGCCAATGTCGAGACAACAATGACGGTGCCATAATCATAAAAATTACTTTGTTTCAGGGCCGTAGGAAGAAATAATAAAGTTTTTGTGTGTTTGTAGATTGTAATTTATTCAATTTTAGTGAACCAAACAAATATTAAATGTTTAGTTTTCTGTTTCTCACATCACGAAATTGGTACAGCAAAGGAAATAAACAAACCAAATAATAACGCTTACGTGGGAAAAATTTCTTTTGTTGAATACTAACCTTGATATTCCAAAAATACAAACAAAATAGCAACAACACCAAAGTGAATAAGATACGGAATTTGTTTTTATTTTTTGTGAATGAACAAAGTTTATGTACACAACGAATTTATAGAAAAAATTATTTAAAAATCAGAAAAGATCCAAATAATAAAATATGTGCTCGTATACTTTATTCAATAACTGTATTTAAGCTGGAATTATCGTGGATTGAAAATACACTGAGAAAATATACGACAAGACACCATATAAAAAAAAAATAAACAAAATTTTACAAAATATGATTACCACATAAATAAAAATAAGAGCTGGTTGGGCGATAACCACATCGACCTTTTTCTGAAATGGGTAGTAACTAGTTCGCTCCCTGATGCAAACGCAGATCGCATCCATGTATTCAACGAAAAATTTTATACAGCGTTAAAATTATGGAATGCGGATCCCAAGAATGAAAACAATGCATGACAAATCCAGAGAGCTTGTAAAAATATTTTAGAGATTGGACACTGGCGGCAGTATCGGGGAGAAAGATTTGATCTTTAAAGCAACATGTATGAAAAATATATACACAGAAATTGGTGCTCCACCTGACTATCTAATGTTGGAGTACGCGGACTGTCCTCAACAGGCAAAAACAATAGATTAAGGAGTATATGTGATTAGACATGCGATCTATTGCCTAAATATTTTAAATGAAGACCCTCCTACACTTTCCGCCATGTGAAATCTCAGATCAGCAGAGCACACTTAGTAAAAATTCTAAAATTGGTCCAAGCGAAACTGCAAGGGATTAACAAAGTCGGAGGCAATGTTGCAAGACATGAAGAATGCGAGGAAAATTGGCAAATACATGCAAAATGATATTGAAATTGGCCAGATAACATAAGAAATAACAATATGGAGATCCGGAAAGGCCAGAATAGATCCTCGGTAGTAAAAATATGTTTTGAATTCGAAAATTAAATATGTAAGTCAGAGCAAAATTTTGTGGTGGCCCTGTTAGAAAAACAAACGACTTAAATAACAAAACATTTTTGTTAGTGTTGATCGTAGTACATGTTCTCGGCGGCGCCCTCAAAGCTTGTTTTTCCCTTCCGCGTATTTTAAACGTGATTAAAACGTCTGAGTTTCTCTAATTATGAAAAAATATATATATATTATTAGCTCGAACAAAAAAATGTTTTTTGTTTTTGAAATTGAATATCGAAGCTAGTTAAAGATTTCTCTTTTTAGATTTAAAAAAAAAATTATTTATTAAGCGGCTATGCGCTTTCTTTATTTATTCCTTTAAAAAATGAATCTAAACTACACTTATGTTTAATACTGAATTTCGATTGAGACTCGTGTTAAATTTAGACTGCCCTCATGTCTAAAAATAATCTTTTTATATAATGTTGAGTTTTAGTACCTGTTTGCTTAAACTAGGGTTAGTTATGAAAATGTACATTCTTTATCTTATTTTTATTAACATACCCTTTTCTTGGGTTGTTTGTTTGTAAATGGTGTTTACTAAAAATGTGTTTGATATTTTCTTATCTCTAGAATATGTTTACATTTGATATTTCCCTGAAATGAATGTCTTTGTCCTAAAGTATTTGTATCTTTATTTCGATTACAATTCAGCATGTTATTAAAAATAACCTTGGTTTTGTTCTATTACAAATAATCTTTGTTTTATTACAGCTAATGTTTGTGTCTTTAAGTATGTTTTGTATCTTTGTTTTAGTTTAACATGCTTGATCTTGCTTTAGCTTAAATTATGTTTGTATCTTTGTTTTAGTTTAATATGCTTGATCTTGCTTTAGCTTAAATTATGTTTTGTATCTTTGTTTTAGTTTAATATGCTTGATCTTGCTTTAGCTTAAATTATGTTTGTATCTTTGTTTTAACAACCTTGAGGTTGTAGTGTTCCTTAACTCTCCCCTTCCTAAATTAAATCGTCCCGATTTAAACTGTATTAGCCTGTAGCTTTACTAGCTCATTTCTATAAAGAACTTTAAAATTTTCGTCTGTCTGTATATTATACAATATTTGGATATTTTTATAGCTGTGTATAGACAACTAATAATTCCAGTTGTAATTATTATTAAGTAAATAAATGACCTAAAGGGGTGATAGATACCGATAGATTACCGAAAACAAATAACCATTAGACACTAAACCAATTTCTAAATAAAAAACCAAATATATATTTACGGAAACACAAACTTTTAGGCAAATAAAAAAAAATGGCATGAAGAATCTTTTTTTTATGCCGCGCGGTCTATGCTACAAATATAAAAACTCACGTCTTAGCCGCTAGAACTAGCCGATGTAAAATCAAACATGCCGCCGTGTATTTATAGCATAGTTTTAGAATTTACTTGGGTAAACCTAACGCGTAACAGATTATTATCAAGGAATACGAATCGCTAACCATCGCCTATGCCTTACAACTAAGCGATGAATACGCGAGCGTACACAAGTAAGCCATTAAAAAAAAACACTTTATATGAAAACAATTTTGATTAAGTTTGCGATGTGAAACGCGCGCCATCGCCTATGCCTTACAACTAAGCGATGAATGCGCGAGTGCACACAAGTAACGGGAAATATTCAACGTATTTTTGCATTCTTTTATTATTAGCAAAATTTTCATTTTAGTTGAGCAAGTGCTCTGTCAAGGTTGTGTTAAAAAGACAAAAATAAATAAATATTAATAATAAGAAAAGTGCATTAAATAAATCGAAAATATAAATTATCAAAAAATAAATAAGTGAAAGGTGTGGTGTATGAAAATAATTATATCATATATATATTAATAAAAATGTTGTCAAACAAAGCACTGCGGTTGAAAAGTAAGAGAAGCCGCTAAAATAATAGCGAGAAATTGTAGTTTAAATGCAGTGGAAAATACTTGTGAATTCTGAATTCTGACATCAATATGGATGAAGAAAATGTGCTATTAAATTTGGAAAGTTCAGAAAGTGATTTTGATTGCAACGTTAATTCGGAGATATCAAATATAAGCCCTTCATCCAATTTAGATAAACTAAAAAACAGACTGTCAAGCTGGGCTATAAAACACAACATCAGTAATGTTGCTGTTAATAAAATGTTAAAAATTTTTAGAGAATGCAATATAAGTGTTCCTAAAGACGTAAGAACGTTAAAAGGAACGCCAAAAGATGTTGTTGCCCGACCAATGGGGTAAGGCAAGTACTTTCACTATGGCATCGCAGATGCCCTAACCGATTTTTTATGTGCAAGTGATTTTAACTTGGCAACAATTGCACTGGATTTCAATGTTGACGGCTTGCCTTTGTGTAAAAGTTCCATTAAACAAGTCTGGCCGATTTTGTGCAGTGTTATTAACACTTCTGATGTCCTCTTAATTGGTGCGTATGAAGGACACACAAATCCAAAAAGTGCAAAGAAATTTTTATCAGAATTTATTTCTGAATTAAAAAAGTTGACTGATGAAGGATTTTGTTATGAAGAAAAAATGTATATAATAAAAGTAAGGTGCTTCATTATGGACGAACCAGCAAGATCTTTCATCATTGGTACAAAAGGGCACACTGGTTATTACTCCTGCATACGCTGCACGCAAAAGGGTGAAATGGTTCAAAATCGTGTAGTTTTTCCACAAAGACAAGACTTTACAATGAGATCCAATGAGTCATTTAGAAGTTGTGCTCAAACAGCACACCATAATATTCAAAGTTGTACAATTGTAGAAGAACTTGATATAGACATGGTAAAGCAAATTGCTTTAGATTACATGCATATTGTATGCCCTGGTGTAACCCGCACTTTATTAAATTCATGGATAAAGAAAAAGGGCGAACAATATTCACTTGCATCATGGAAAATAGAAATGCTTTCCAATTCTTTATCTGGCCTTAAATCATGCATTCCCTGTGAATTTAATAGAAAACCTCGCTCACTTACTGAACTTGACAGATTTAAAGCAACGGAATTCAGACAATTCCTTTTATACACGGGTCCATTTATATTAAAAAAAATTTTGTCTCCCGAGAGGTATCACCATTTTCTACATTTATCACTTGCATTAAGAATTTTACTTGATAGTACGGACAGCTTAACAAACAATGAGTTTGCGCAAAATTTACTTTATAATTTTGTCGAAGAAATACCACAACTATACAATGTTAACTTTTTAACATACAATTTTCATTGTCTGTTACATCTCCACGAAGATACCAAGCTATATGGATCCCTGGAAGGTATAAGCGCTTTTAAATATGAAAATCATTTGCAAAAGATAAAGAAAAGTGTTAAAAAAAGCAGCCACGTAGCATCTCAACCATATAACAGACAAGTTGAGAAAAGTTTAATTCAGGATTCAGCTCATAAAAAAACAAATTCAGTATTTTCTTTTGGTAAAATCGTTAACGGAACTTTTGCTAGTGTAAAACTTAAGCACTTCTCTCTTACTGTGAAAAAACCAAATAATTTTTGTTTTGTTGACAACAATATAATTAAAATTACTAAAATCATAAAAAAAATCCATGCCTTTCTTTGAAGGTTATATTATAAAAAATCTTCAACCTTATTTCCAACAACCAATTTCATCCGAAGTATTTAATATTTATTGGACAAACCAACTTGAACTAGGCGAGTTCAGAAATTTTTGCTTTGACTTAATTACAAAAAAAATTATTTGTTTAGAGGATTCGCCAGACAGCACATACTTTTTTATTACATTTATTCATTAAATAAAATAAAAATGTCTAAAGAAATATATTATAACTTAAATACCGGTAAGATTTGCCAAACAATACTACGTTTTCCTTTATAATCCAACTTTAATCATATGCAGAATCTTCTAATAATAATAACAATAAGCCTGTAACTCTTGGTTTAATACTTCTGGAACTGCAAGCCTTACGGAAGCAGGTTTCACAGCAAAATTCGAAAATTGCATCGTTAGAAGGACTAGTTAATTCGTTAACTTGCGAAGTTGTGGCAGGTCGAAATGAAGTTCGAGAAATTAAAAAAAATCAACATTACATTAAAAATCGGTGACAAAAAAAAATTTACTTTTGGCCAACGAAAAACGATTTTCAGCCACTGTGCGCCGTGCATGAACATAACAACACCAGGCGAACAACAACTTAACAAATATCTAATATAACATTAATGGATAAGAATTTAAAGTTCCTGTAAAACTGAATAAAAAACCATCAGCCTTTTATAACATCGATGACTTCAATAAGATACTCAGATATTATATTCAAAGAAGTTACCAGCTAGTTATAAAAAAATCAAGCACGGAAAAAAATTTCACAATTATTATAATTCACCATATAGAACAGTCTCGTACCCACATCAGTCAAGGTCAGGATGAAAATGCAAAAAGCAGAGAAAGCTTTCTACAATAATCTAGTAAAACCTAACAAAAGTTTAAGTGGATTCTACCGCATTTATTTTAAATGTAGTTAATTGTGTTATAAAGTAGAGCAGGTACAGGTTACGAGAAATAAAACACTCGAAAGCGACTTAGTAAGAACTTAGGATTAATGTATGTCAATTTAAACTTAAAAAAAAATATAATAATAAAACAAAAAAAGAATACCTGAAAAAAAAATTACATAATATAAAAAACCAACTCACTCGGTAATCCATATCAATCATGTTGACATGATTCCACGCCGCAATGTATAGGAATTCAGGATTTCCCAGACTACGACGCAAGTGCGTGAAAATTTTTAAAGACGATGATTTTCGGGTTTCAATTTGTGCATAGAATAATCTTTTGTTTGTTTTCCTGCTCCTTTAAAATGTTACGACAACTTGATAAGGATCAACTCAAAATGGTCTGAACATCGTTTCAACGCTAATTCGCTGATTCTGTCTGATAGAGTTGTTGTTAGTTTTCTAAATACAAACCTTCAGCCAATGTCGAGACAACAATGACGGTGCCATAATCATAAAAATTACTTTGTTTCAGGGCCGTAGGAAGAAATAATAAAGTTTTTGTGTGTTTGTAGATTGTAATTTATTCAATTTTAGTGAACCAAACAAATATTAAATGTTTAGTTTTCTGTTTCTCACATCACGAAATTGGTACAGCAAAGGAAATAAACAAACCAAATAATAACGCTTACGTGGGAAAAATTTCTTTTGTTGAATACTAACCTTGATATTCCAAAAATACAAACAAAATAGCAACAACACCAAAGTGAATAAGATACGGAATTTGTTTTTATTTTTTGTGAATGAACAAAGTTTATGTACACAACGAATTTATAGAAAAAATTATTTAAAAATCAGAAAAGATCCAAATAATAAAATATGTGCTCGTATACTTTATTCAATAACTGTATTTAAGCTGGAATTATCGTGGATTGAAAATACACTGAGAAAATATACGACAAGACACCATATAAAAAAAAAATAAACAAAATTTTACAAAATATGATTACCACATAAATAAAAATAAGAGCTGGTTGGGCGATAACCACATCGACCTTTTTCTGAAATGGGTAGTAACTAGTTCGCTCCCTGATGCAAACGCAGATCGCATCCATGTATTCAACGAAAAATTTTATACAGCGTTAAAATTATGGAATGCGGATCCCAAGAATGAAAACAATGCATGACAAATCCAGAGAGCTTGTAAAAATATTTTAGAGATTGGACACTGGCGGCAGTATCGGGGAGAAAGATTTGATCTTTAAAGCAACATGTATGAAAAATATATACACAGAAATTGGTGCTCCACCTGACTATCTAATGTTGGAGTACGCGGACTGTCCTCAACAGGCAAAAACAATAGATTAAGGAGTATATGTGATTAGACATGCGATCTATTGCCTAAATATTTTAAATGAAGACCCTCCTACACTTTCCGCCATGTGAAATCTCAGATCAGCAGAGCACACTTAGTAAAAATTCTAAAATTGGTCCAAGCGAAACTGCAAGGGATTAACAAAGTCGGAGGCAATGTTGCAAGACATGAAGAATGCGAGGAAAATTGGCAAATACATGCAAAATGATATTGAAATTGGCCAGATAACATAAGAAATAACAATATGGAGATCCGGAAAGGCCAGAATAGATCCTCGGTAGTAAAAATATGTTTTGAATTCGAAAATTAAATATGTAAGTCAGAGCAAAATTTTGTGGTGGCCCTGTTAGAAAAACAAACGACTTAAATAACAAAACATTTTTGTTAGTGTTGATCGTAGTACATGTTCTCGGCGGCGCCCTCAAAGTTTGTTTTTCCCTTCCGCGTATTTTAAACGTGATTAAAACGTCTGAGTTTCTCTAATTATGAAAAAATATATATATATTATTAGCTCGAACAAAAAAATGTTTTTTGTTTTTGAAATTGAATATCGAAGCTAGTTAAAGATTTCTCTTTTTAGATTTAAAAAAAAAATTATTTATTAAGCGGCTATGCGCTTTCTTTATTTATTCCTTTAAAAAATGAATCTAAACTACACTTATGTTTAATACTGAATTTCGATTGAGACTCGTGTTAAATTTAGACTGCCCTCATGTCTAAAAATAATCTTTTTATATAATGTTGAGTTTTAGTACCTGTTTGCTTAAACTAGGGTTAGTTATGAAAATGTACATTCTTTATCTTATTTTTATTAACATACCCTTTTCTTGGGTTGTTTGTTTGTAAATGGTGTTTACTAAAAATGTGTTTGATATTTTCTTATCTCTAGAATATGTTTACATTTGATATTTCCCTGAAATGAATGTCTTTGTCCTAAAGTATTTGTATCTTTATTTCGATTACAATTCAGCATGTTATTAAAAATAACCTTGGTTTTGTTCTATTACAAATAATCTTTGTTTTATTACAGCTAATGTTTGTGTCTTTAAGTATGTTTTGTATCTTTGTTTTAGTTTAACATGCTTGATCTTGCTTTAGCTTAAATTATGTTTGTATCTTTGTTTTAGTTTAATATGCTTGATCTTGCTTTAGCTTAAATTATGTTTTGTATCTTTGTTTTAGTTTAATATGCTTGATCTTGCTTTAGCTTAAATTATGTTTGTATCTTTGTTTTAACAACCTTGAGGTTGTAGTGTTCCTTAACTCTCCCCTTCCTAAATTAAATCGTCCCGATTTAAACTGTATTAGCCTGTAGCTTTACTAGCTCATTTCTATAAAGAACTTTAAAATTTTCGTCTGTCTGTATATTATACAATATTTGGATATTTTTATAGCTGTGTATAGACAACTAATAATTCCAGTTGTAATTATTATTAAGTAAATAAATGACCTAAAGGGGTGATAGATACCGATAGATTACCGAAAACAAATAACCATTAGACACTAAACCAATTTCTAAATAAAAAACCAAATATATATTTACGGAAACACAAACTTTTAGGCAAATAAAAAAAAAATGGCATGAAGAATCTTTTTTTTTATGCCGCGCGGTCTATGCTACAAATATAAAAACTCACGCCTTAGCCGCTAGAACTAGCCGATGTAAAATCAAACATGCCGCCGTGTATTTATAGCATAGTTTTAGAATTTACTTGGGTAAACCTAACGCGTAACAGATTATTATCAAGGAATACGAATCGCTAACCATCGCCTATGCCTTACAACTAAGCGATGAATACGCGAGCGTACACAAGTAAGCCATTAAAAAAAAACACTTTATATGAAAACAATTTTGATTAAGTTTGCGATGTGAAACGCGCGCCATCGCCTATGCCTTACAACTAAGCGATGAATGCGCGAGTGCACACAAGTAACGGGAAATATTCAACGTATTTTTGCATTCTTTTATTATTAGCAAAATTTTCATTTTAGTTGAGCAAGTGCTCTGTCAAGGTTGTGTTAAAAAGACAAAAATAAATAAATATTAATAATAAGAAAAGTGCATTAAATAAATCGAAAATATAAATTATCAAAAAATAAATAAGTGAAAGGTGTGGTGTATGAAAATAATTATATCATATATATATTAATAAAAATGTTGTCAAACAAAGCACTGCGGTTGAAAAGTAAGAGAAGCCGCTAAAATAATAGCGAGAAATTGTAGTTTAAATGCAGTGGAAAATACTTGTGAATTCTGAATTCTGACATCAATATGGATGAAGAAAATGTGCTATTAAATTTGGAAAGTTCAGAAAGTGATTTTGATTGCAACGTTAATTCGGAGATATCAAATATAAGCCTTTCATCCAATTTAGATAAACTAAAAAACAGACTGTCAAGCTGGGCTATAAAACACAACATCAGTAATGTTGCTGTTAATAAAATGTTAAAAATTTTTAGAGAATGCAATATAAGTGTTCCTAAAGACGTAAGAACGTTAAAAAGAACGCCAAAAGATGTTGTTGCCCGACCAATGGGGTAAGGCAAGTACTTTCACTATGGCATCGCAGATGCCCTAACCGATTTTTTATGTGCAAGTGATTTTAACTTGGCAACAATTGCACTGGATTTCAATGTTGACGGCTTGCCTTTGTGTAAAAGTTCCATTAAACAAGTCTGGCCGATTTTGTGCAGTGTTATTAACACTTCTGATGTCCTCTTAATTGGTGCGTATGAAGGACACACAAATCCAAAAAGTGCAAAGAAATTTTTATCAGAATTTATTTCTGAATTAAAAAAGTTGACTGATGAAGGATTTTGTTATGAAGAAAAAATGTATATAATAAAAGTAAGGTGCTTCATTATGGACGAACCAGCAAGATCTTTCATCATTGGTACAAAAGGGCACACTGGTTATTACTCCTGCATACGCTGCACGCAAAAGGGTGAAATGGTTCAAAATCGTGTAGTTTTTCCACAAAGACAAGACTTTACAATGAGATCCAATGAGTCATTTAGAAGTTGTGCTCAAACAGCACACCATAATATTCAAAGTTGTACAATTGTAGAAGAACTTGATATAGACATGGTAAAGCAAATTGCTTTAGATTACATGCATATTGTATGCCCTGGTGTAACCCGCACTTTATTAAATTCATGGATAAAGAAAAAGGGCGAACAATATTCACTTGCATCATGGAAAATAGAAATGCTTTCCAATTCTTTATCTGGCCTTAAATCATGCATTCCCTGTGAATTTAATAGAAAACCTCGCTCACTTACTGAACTTGACAGATTTAAAGCAACGGAATTCAGACAATTCCTTTTATACACGGGTCCATTTATATTAAAAAAAATTTTGTCTCCCGAGAGGTATCACCATTTTCTACATTTATCACTTGCATTAAGAATTTTACTTGATAGTACGGACAGCTTAACAAACAATGAGTTTGCGCAAAATTTACTTTATAATTTTGTCGAAGAAATACCACAACTATACAATGTTAACTTTTTAACATACAATTTTCATTGTCTGTTACATCTCCACGAAGATACCAAGCTATATGGATCCCTGGAAGGTATAAGCGCTTTTAAATATGAAAATCATTTGCAAAAGATAAAGAAAAGTGTTAAAAAAAGCAGCCACGTAGCATCTCAACTATATAACAGACAAGTTGAGAAAAGTTTAATTCAGGATTCAGCTCATAAAAAAACAAATTCAGTATTTTCTTTTGGTAAAATCGTTAACGGAACTTTTGCTAGTGTAAAACTTAAGCACTTCTCTCTTACTGTGAAAAAACCAAATAATTTTTGTTTTGTTGACAACAATATAATTAAAATTACTAAAATCATAAAAAAAATCCATGCCTTTCTTTGAAGGTTATATTATAAAAAATCTTCAACCTTATTTCCAACAACCAATTTCATCCGAAGTATTTAATATTTATTGGACAAACCAACTTGAACTAGGCGAGTTCAGAAATTTTTGCTTTGACTTAATTACAAAAAAAATTATTTGTTTAGAGGATTCGCCAGACAGCACATACTTTTTTATTACATTTATTCATTAAATAAAATAAAAATGTCTAAAGAAATATATTATAACTTAAATACCGGTAAGATTTGCCAAACAATACTACGTTTTCCTTTATAATCCAACTTTAATCATATGCAGAATCTTCTAATAATAATAACAATAAGCCTGTAACTCTTGGTTTAATACTTCTGGAACTGCAAGCCTTACGGAAGCAGGTTTCACAGCAAAATTCGAAAATTGCATCGTTAGAAGGACTAGTTAATTCGTTAACTTGCGAAGTTGTGGCAGGTCGAAATGAAGTTCGAGAAATTAAAAAAAATCAACATTGCAGTGGATCTTGAAAGTATTTCCAAGCAATAGCCTTTTGCTTCCCTTGAGGATATTCAAAAATTCGAATTGGGTATAAATGAAAGCAACGACAAGGCTGAGGATTTTGTACGTTAATACATTGTTTAATATATATCTTATTTTGCTTATCTTTTATACATGTATATATATATATATATATATATATATATATATATTTATTTATTTTAAATTATTTTAAATGATTGTACTATTTTCAGACACGAATTATTAAGAGAGGTGGGGGCGCTGATGTAGTAACTTTTACTAGAAATGCCATCAAACGGGTTGTAACAGATGACTTGGCGTTGCAATTTTCTTGGAAGGGCACAAAAACAAAACAAACCGTTGAAAACATGTATTTTATAGCATTGATTAGAGGTATGCATTTTATAGATTGTATATATAACATACATATTTTTTTAACACAAATATTTTATTTTTTCATTGCATTTGTAGAAGCTTGCCAACAAAAATTCAAAGCTGCTGAGGAATCGAAAATAAATCGCGTCTTGCAGCAAACTTTTGTCCACGCAGGGGATCGCATCGCTAAGCGAAAAAAATTAATTAATTTTAAATAATTAAACGCATACATAAAATCAGTATTAAAATAGAAGATAAAAGAAATGTACACAAAAATTTTACAAATAAAAACATATATGTATGTATTATAAATAATAAAAAGATAAATATATTTTGTCATCTTAATTTTTATCCCATTACAAAGCTAGCAAACATTTTAAATATATTTTTGCGAAGCGCCGGCGAATCGTTAATTGTAAATCGCCTGCGAGTCGTTAATTGTGAATCGCCGGCGGATCTCTATTTGCGAAGCGCCGGCGAGTCGTTAATTGTGAATCGCTGGCGGATCTCTATTTGCGAATCGTCGGCGGATCTCTATTTGCGAAGCCCCGGCGAATCGTTAAATGTGAATCGCCGGCGAATCGCTAATTGTGAATCGTCGGCGGATCTCTATTTGCGAAACGGCGGCGAATCGTTGCGAGCGAATCGAAACAGGCACACAGGCGAGTGTTTTAGCGAATCGCCTGCAGTATCGCACGCGATCAATCGCCGCGATTGTAGACAACTTGCCGACGATTCGCGGGCGAAGGTTTGCTGTAGCATATATGGCGGTGATTTTTTGGGGTTGAATGCACTTTTTTAGTTCGGTAATTAAATTTTTCTCGTTAGTAAATCAGATAATATGACGTAATTTACTCTGAAATATTATTTGTGTATGTATTTCATCAGATACTTCACTTGGTATGAGTTCAATTTGTTTTCCATACGCATTAAATGGTTGTGATACAGTTTTTATTATTTGTTCACTTGAGCTATCACTTGAATGAACTGTGCCTACTGATGATGTATTTATAGCTTGTCGTGATAATGCGTCCGCCTCAACATTTTGTGTATCAAGCTTATAGGTTAATTTAGCACCATAGCCTTCGATGATGGCTTTCCATTGTTTTAGCTTGGGGTTAGGATTTTTGTCTGAGATTGCATATATCAATGACTGATGGTCAGTAAAGATGGTCAAGTCACCTATGCCGTATATGTAGTTACGTAATTTCTTTAATGCCCAAATTATAGTCAGTAATTCTTTTTCGTTAGTACTATAATTTTGTTCGTTGGTGCTCAGTGTACGAGATAAAAAATAAATTGGGTTCCTATTTTGTCTTAGAACAGCTCCAATAGCTATGTTGGAAGCATCTGTTGTAAGTTCCAATGGTTTGTTAAAGTTGGGTTGGTATAATTCCACTTGCACTTTTAGACTATTTTTGAATTTTTTTACAGCTTCTATGGCTGATTGTTCCAGTTTAACCTCTGTATTTTTACTTTTATTTTTACCAATGTAAGCATTTTCTCCTTTTAGATGCAAAGTTAAGGGTTTTGAAATTTAAGCATAATCTTTTACAAATCTCCTATAGTAACCAGTAAGTCCCAAAAAACCTCTGAGGTCTTTTAATGTTTTCGGTATTGGAATATTTTCTATTGCCTTTATTTTTTCCGGGTCAGTGGTTATTTTATTATATTTTACAATATGTCCGAGATATTCTACTTCTTCCATGAAGAATTTTGATTTCTCATTGGACACTTTTAAGTTCGCCTTATTTAGGGCATTAAAGATAGTATGCATATGTTGTATGTGTTCCTCTGGCGAGGAAGAATATATAATTACGTCGTCTATGTATACGTAAGCAAATTTTCCTATAAATTCTCGTAAAATATCATCCACACATCTTTGAAAAATGGAAGGAGCGTTCTTTAAGCCGAAAGGCATATGTAAAAACTCATATTTTCCGCCATTTACACAGAAAGCAGTCTTCTCTCTATCCTTTTCCGTTATCCTAATTTGGTGGAATCCTGATTCCAAGTCGAGTGTGGTAAAGTATCTAGCTTTTCCTAGATTCTGTAAAGTTATATTTATATCTGGAATTATATATCTGTCAGTAACTGTATGTTCGTTTAGTTTTCTGAAGTCTATCACCATCCTACGTTTATCATTCTCATCACTTCCTTTTTTGTGAACTGTTAACATAGGTGAATTATAAGGACTAATGGTGAAATTTATGTATGTATTATCCTTTCTTTCCTGTAATTCAAATCTTATTTCGTTACTGTTTATTATTGCGCCTAGATTTCTTATTCCGTCCCATCCTAATATTAAGCCAAAATTATCTATCGAATCTGAAGAAATCTACGTTTTTTCCCATAAATTTAATAGTTTGTTTAGTATTGACTATTAATTTACCATGCATGCTTATAATTTGTAAAGGCTTAATTTTTTCTGAATGGTTAAACTTTAAAGATTTTTTTATATAATTGTGGGTTGCGCCTGTATCTATTAACACTTCAAAATTTTTTTTCTCCATCATTCATTATAATAAAGGGCAACCCATTTTTTAGTTTAAAAACTTAGTAACTATTTTATTTACGGTACCTGTTTCTACATTAATACTTTGGTTATCATCTTCCGCTGCAAGGTTATTGCTTCTCAGAAATTTAGATTGGTGAAATTGTGTGCTGGGTTCTCGGTGTCTCTTCCAAGGATGATGTTGTTGATTATGAAAATTCATTCTGCGATGTTGATTGGTATTACCTGATGATGTGTCCATTGGTTCTGGACGTGGTTGATACTGATGTTGGGTAGGCACTTCTCTTTGTTGATGGATATACGATGGACGTCTGTGATGATGATGATGGTTGTTATTGGGTCTTTGTATTGCCTGTACATAAGTCCTCTGTTCATTGCTAGAGTATGATAATCGTAATTTTCGATGCTCGTCATCGTGTTCTATGGTGCGTGCTACCGCAAAAGCATGTTCCAAATCCTTTATTGGATTTCCATATAGTGTGGAACGTATGTACGAGTTACTAATTCCGTCTTTGAAGACTCGAACAGCTTCTTGAGTGGCTTCATTTGTCATTACATCTATTACCTCTTGTGAATGACCGGACATGGCATCATGAAATTCTGATAAGTTGCGTCTACCTTGTGTTAATTTCTTCATTTCATCCTGAAGTACATATAATGGTCTCTGAGCGGCTAGGTATAATCTAGTCTGTTTCGTATAGCATCGAAATTGAATATTGTGTTGTGATTTGTTAATACGTCTGCGGCTGCGCCTTGTATCTTCGTTTTTATTATTGACAAGGCTTCCACGTATCTATTTGAGTTTTGGTGAATTCTGATACCTTCCATAAGCCTCGATACGTTTTCCCTCCAAATTCGGCATCTTGCGATATTGCCGTCGAATACTGGCAATGCTTTGAATACGTCCAGATTAATTTCCTCGGGTGTGGTGTATGAGACGTTCACTGGTTGTAATCTAGCCGTTGCTGGTGGTGCTATGCCTGGGTTGATTGGTATTTGATCGAGTCTTTTTTTCAGCGTTCTATTCTCTTCCTGAATATTTTGTAGCATGATCTGCAAACTAGCCATTTGTTGTATCATTATACTTAGGTCGGCTTGTGTCATTTCTTCCTCAGTAACTAGATTTCTTTGTTCGTCAAAGATGTTAAATTTTTTTAATTCTTTTCATAAATTTCTTCACCACACTTTTTCTTCACTTTGTGCAATAATTTTACTTATGTGGAAAAGTTTTAAATATATATTTTTTCTTTTAATGATCCTTTTCTTATGAAGGATTCTTCCTTGCTGCGACAAGGATGCTTTGGTCCGCTCGTTAGAAGGATAAAAGTATATATTCCTCCTGGCAGGATCGCCAGTTCGTCAAAGATGTTAAATTTTTTAATTCTTTTCATAAATTTCTTCACCACACTTTTTCTTCACTTTGTGCAATAATTTTACTTATGTGGAAAAATTTTAAATATATATTTTTTCTTTTAATGATCCTTTTCTTATGAAGGATTCTTCCTTGCTGCGACAAGGATGCTTTGGTCCGCTCGTTAGAAGGATAAAAATATATATTCCTCCTGGCAGGATCGCCAGTTAAAGATTTCTCTTTTTAGATTTAAAAAAAAATTAATTTATTAAGCGGCTATGCGCTCTTTATTTATTCCTTTAAAAAATGAATCTAAACTACACTTATGTTTAATACTGATGTTCGATTGAGACTCGTGTTAAATTTAGACTGCCCTCATGTCTAAAAATAATCTTTTTATATAATGTTGAGCTTTAGTACCTGTTTGCTTAAACTAGGGTTAGTTATGAAAATGTACATTCTTTATCTTATTTTTATTAACATACCATTTTCTTGGGTTGTTTGTTTGTAAATTGTGTTTACTAAAAATGTGTATGATATTTTCTTATTTCTAGAATATGTTTACATTTGATATTTCCCTGAAATGAATGTCTTTGTCCGAAAGTGTTTGTATCTTTATTTCGATTACAATTTAGCATATAATTACAAATAACCTTGGTTTTGTTTTATTACAAATAATCTTTGTTTTATTACAGCTAATGTTTGTGTCTTAAAGTATGTTTTGTATCCTTGTTTTAGTTTAACATGCTTGATCTCGCTTTAGCTTAAATTATGTTTGTATCTTTGTTTTAGTTTAATATGCTTGATCTTGCTTTAGCTTAAATTATGTTTTGTATATTTGTTTTAGTTTATCATGCTTGATCTTGCTTTAGCTTAAATTATGTTTGTATCTTTGTTTTAACAACCTTGAGGTTGTAGTGTTCGTTAACTAGCTCCATTCCAAATTATATATATATATATATATATATATATATATATATATATATATATATATATATCAAACACGTTTAAGTCTGCAACAATTATAACATTTAAACAACAAAAAGCAATTTTTTGTGTAACACTGCAGTCACAAGCTGTAAACATATTTACCACAGCAACTACCGACTGCAAAATTTCAAAAATAGAATACATGTGTGCATATGAGAATGATTATCTTGAAGACAGCAAGGCAATAAGGCTAATTTTTATTTTTGTTGGCGACAATAAACAGTTACGTGATGTCAGTACTATAAGTCATGTAAATTTATAAGTGCTTAAAAAGAACTTATTCTGAAAAATGAAAAAAACAACGAAAACTTAAAATAATCTTGCGTTTTTATTATTGAAGGCTTTTTTCAGTTAAGGTATATGAATATCTATTTTCAATTATTTTTTTAATAAAAAATACTTCACTCGTGATGGCGAAAATATACGAGGAATAACTGTAAAAATGTTAAAGGAATTTGTTTAGTGTAAAAAAAATTACAATTCCCTTTTGTGTAGACATCATTTAGTTTAATATGTATATGCTTACTTATTTCTTATGACAATTTCAAATTGTCTATGCTTATAAATATGTCTCTTTTATTGGACACCTGTTTATTTTTAACAAGATACTGTTTTTGTTAGGCATCATAGAATTGTATAGCTTTCAACATATTGTTGTTTTTAGTATTTTGTTATTTCAGTGTACAAATAAATTAAATTTTTGGGAAAAACAGCACTATTTATTGCTTCTGAGAAATACTTCAATAAATTTTTAATTTTAAAGGCAAGCCAAACGAAAAATCGATGTGCTCTTAAAAAATATTATGTTAGTCTTCTATTAGCTTCACAATAATCTAAATATTTGATAAATCATAAACGAGAACTGCCTGTTTAAAAAATGCTAAAAAAATATTGAAGTCACTTCACTAAAATACAATAAAATCATATTTATTAAGGTAGCTGCTGCGTTCAAAATAATTGTGTAGCTGGCTATATGGCAGCAAATGTAGCTAGCAACATTTGATGTCGTGTGTTCGCGTAGCCTGCTGTGAATGGCGAATGTGTTTATAGCAACACTATGAAGTTTTTTTCAATTCTCTTTCAAGAAATTTACACATACTGCTTGTCAAAATTCACAAAAATTGAAAGCTGTGACATAGGCTGCACGCAATTTCAAAGCAAGTTTTCCAGCAAGATGTCATTTATATGAAGGAATATTCATATTCCACAGAAATTCATGACTTCTGTATAGTCCTATAAACCGCGAAACGTGGGTGTATTTGTTTATTTTGTTCTCAAATATATATTCTTTATTGTAAATATACTTTTTATTATTTATTTTATTAATTTCTTTGTCTTTGTACGATAAAGAGCGTTTTCCTTACCGGCAGCAACTTGTTAATTTAAAGTTGCTAAACTCATATTTTAAGGCAATAAATTGTTCCTAAGACTTCGCGACCGTGTAAAAATAAAACAGACCCGATTTGTTTCACTTCAAGATTAACACTGTTTTCTTTATTTCCAAAAACTTAAAAAATAAGTCTAACAATATGTAAATAAGAGCCACTGTTGTTATTGTTATTTTGTTTCTTACTTCCAATGTACCAATTAAACTTATTATTATTTGTATTTAAATTACAAAAACAATATTATAATATATTCATATAAGCCTACAGTTTAAGTAAACGCTTTCTTTTTAACAACAACAAAACATACTACTTGAAAGAATTTAAGTGAGAAACAAATATAAAAACTAACGGTTAATAAACAAACATTATTACAGTGGTTTGCTTATACAATATTAGCATCAAATTACAGTGGTAACAAAATAAGAAAAGTGTAATGAAATTTAATTCAAAATATAAAGCAAAATTAAGTAAATAAAAATTAATGAATTAAGTAATATTTATACGTTGATCTAACAGTCTTAAAGACACTTTTTTGCTTAAATTATTTTGGTAATTTCAAAGAAACAAAGCAACACTGGTAATTTGAAACACTCAATTGAACGGAAACTTAAAAGCAAATTCTCAGCAAATTTTTGAAGTGTGAGTTAATTGGTAAGAAAATAAAAGAAATTTTACAATTTGAATGTAAACTTGATCGTAAAAATATGCTATTGTGTCAAAAACCAGCTGACTACAATCCAAGGATAGGAAAGTCAGTATACTTATACTCTCTTTTTAATATAAATTTTAAATGAAATTTTGTTAAAAAATAATAAAAACAATATATATATTGTATCTTTTGTTTAATATTTTTATTAATATGTTGTCTTATCGTATATTTTCCCAGTGTATTGTTCAATCCATGATAATTCAAGGTTAAATACAGTTAATGAATAAAGAATATATTTGGCCATATTTTAAAAAAAACTCAAATTCAATAAATGAAAAAATTTTGTAATGATTTGTTAAGAATATTTAAATTGTATAAGTTCAAACTTCCCTATTGTTTTTAAAAATTGCGTAGGAAAGTAATAATTTTTACACTCTTGACCTCTTCTAGGCTTGGGAAATTATAAGAAAATCTCTTATGTTGAATGTGTATATTCTTCGTTTTTTAAAAATAAAGTTTACTGTTTTCTCAACCATCAACCGAAAAATAACCAATTTTATAATTTTTTCGAAGCGATATTTTAATTGATTTTTTATTTAATATCAGTTTTTTAAATTGTGCAGAACCTTACGAAACATTTTGGCGCCCAAGCAGGGACTGAATTAATAAGAAATAGAAATTTAATATAACCTACCAAAATTGTACTGCATTTCGGTGTGAAAACATGAAAAATATTAAAGTTATTGTGTTAGATAAGTTTATGAAATGAAAACATTTTTTAACAAAGCCGCAATCGTTAATAAAACACTCGGTTTAAAAACATAAAAGTTGTTAAACAATTAATATAAATGTGTATTTATATTTAAAAACAAAATATTATTTATAAATAAACAAAACAAAAACTACAACA
Source organism: Cistogaster globosa (assembly GCA_937654795.1). Lineage (NCBI taxonomy): Eukaryota > Metazoa > Arthropoda > Insecta > Diptera > Tachinidae > Cistogaster > Cistogaster globosa. The sequence continues at coordinate 100,183,794 of OW569403.1, read as the reverse complement.
ACAGTTTAACATCAACAATTTGAATTCATAAAATTTTCAACCCCCCAACTACTATCGAGCTTGCTGCAAATGCATTGCAACTACTGCTTGTGTTTAAAAGAGAAGGGAATTTCAAACCAACAACAAAACAACCAGGTATTCAAGACAAAATAATTTGGTATGAGACTAGCGAGTTATAAATACGTTTATACATAAACTAAATTATATTAAATAACTTTTAAAATACACGCAAGTTTATTCCACACAACAATTATTTTCTCTTACAAATTACATTATACTCTTGAGAAAGTGAAGCATAAAAACACAAAAACATATTTTTCATTTCTTTATGTTGAAAATTTTTGCCACAGTTTATTTTAAAAACAACACACAATCTCGGTTGATCACTTGCCACAAATTCGCTCCCGCTATTCGGCTCTCCTCGCTTTAATTCTTTGAATTTGTCTGTAAAAGAATAAATAAAAATATTTATAAATTAATAAGTAATACTTACCATTTCTCACTTTTTCATTTACCAAACTACATTAAACATTTTTCCTTCTATTAACATTGGTTTAATAGTTGTTGTTGTTGTTCTTTTATTTTAACCTGCTGTTATTTATTGTCATTGAAATTACATTAAATTTAGTATCACAGCCACATATGTTTGTGACGTCAGCAGAATAAACAGTTGACAACCCAGAAAACAGTTTTAAAAGTGATTGAAGTGAAATAATTTTACGCATTAAATAAAATAATATTTTACTAAAGCACTGAAAAGTAATATAATTAATAAAATTATATTTTATTGTACTGTAAATAATTATTAAAAGCTAGAGGATTGAGTACAGGAAAAATTAAATTATTTTCGTAATAAATTCATATTTGTATAAGCCAGTTTTGCATTTTAAATTCCATTGGTTTGTTGATAGATAATTGTATTCTTGCCAATATAACCCAGAAAATAAAATGGTTAAATTCGTACAAATATATTTTTGATGTGAATAATTACATTGATATAATAAAATATTTATTGCAAAATATTTTTATTACTAAATTGTTTGGAAGTCGCTTAATCCGGTAAGATCTCGAAAATTTCTTATTTCCAAGAAGCAAAATAATTTTCTTCCATATATTTTGGGAATTTATTTTACGTAAAGGCATATTAAGTGCAATGCAGGCTAGTAAGAAAAATGTTAAGCCGGCTACAATAGAGGCTTTAGTACAACATAAAAGTACCGTCTTTAATAGTATTGAGCGTGTCCGGCGATCTCTAAGAGAGAAGTAATATCTTTAATCCGATTGAATTGGAATGCCGCCTACATATATTAAATTCATGTATCGAACAGGCTATGGTTTTCCAGTCGGAAATTGAGATATTGGACCCTAATAATGATGACAGATCTGCAGTAGAAGATTTATGCGTATCGACAAAATGTCTACTTTTAGCACATTTATCTCCAGGTGGAAGACAAAGCTCACATGAAAACGTTTCTGCTATTGCAACTCATCAGAGCTGCCTTCCGAAAATGAAATTACCGAAATTTAGCGGCAAGTACTCAGAGTACAAATATTTTATAAGTTTGTTTGAGAGCCTTGTTGACCATGATATATCTTTTAAAGAAAAAGAAAAATTCAATCATTTAATTTCAAGTTTATCTGATGAAGCTCTAGGTACTCTGAAGGCTTTTCAAGCTACTGAACAAAACTATTCCAAAGCGTTGGCAAGTTTGAAGCGGGTTTATGATAACTCATGTCTTATATTTTTGGACAACATTAGACAATTATTTAATTTGCCAGAAAAAACGAAACCCTCCTCGTTCGCCTTGAGGAGCATGATTGACACTGTTTCGGCTATATATGATTCACTTCTCTCTATTGGTGACGACAAGGCTCTCACAAACGTGGTAATTATTCATTTAGTCATGATGAAGGTCGATTCAGCCACTCCATCAAAATGGGAAGAGCAACGCAATTATAAGTTGCCCCTATGGAGTGACTGTGAAGAGGCTTTAAATAGAAGATATCAGCATATTTCAGCTCAGGAAGCCTCTAGTACAGTACAGAAGACTGATAGACTATTCAGTAACTTGAAAAGTACAGATAGAAAGAATGACAATGGCTCTGGAAGAAAGAATAAATCGTTTTCATGTCAAGTTAAAACACAGCAAGACAGTATTAAATGCATTTTTTGTAGGTCGTTTGAGCATTACATTTCTAATTGCATAAAGGATGTACCTGCCTGTATAAATTGTCTGAGGAACGGTAACATAGTAACAAAGCATCGAAATGCCGAGTATGCAATCGCACATATCAAACACTTTTGCATCAATATAGTACGACTAACGAGCAGAGTTTAGAAGCGGCCTGTTCTAGTTCAAGCCAGCGTGCATCTGTTAATATTTCATCCTCTAAAAGGGATAACGTTATCTTGGCTACGGCTTGGGTAAAAATAAAAGATAAATCGAACAATATGTATTTGCTAGGGCCTTATTGGCATCCGGTTCACAGATAAATTTTATAACTGAAGAACTGTCGCAGAGATTTAAAGTGGAAAAAGAAGACAATAATCTAAGCCTTATCGGTGTAGGGAAACTAATTTTTTTTAATAATGGGTTTTTTATTTCATTTTTTTAGTTTAAACAAATAATTACATTTTTGCCCCAGCGCCAATTATGGCTTTGAAGAGGCTAGTTGATAAAACAGATATAGTTTTTGAACGATTGTTTGTCGTTGTTTAGTTAGCTCAAGTCTGCATCTAAATAATTTAAATTCACAGCCCGTCTTGTAGTTCTTTGTATGCGTGACATATTATTACTAAATTGAATGGTATGTGACCCAATACATCTAATACATTTAAACACATAAAGTAACAGTTGCTGCTTATAAAGACATTTTACCGGAAGCGTGGGTTTTGCATAATTTTTAAATAAATCTATTGTTCCAAATTGTAATGGAAGATTAAATAAAACTTTTAAGGCCTTATTTTGTGCTGATTGCAGTGATCCCAAGACAGAACTCCCATTACTACCATAAACTACTGGAAGGTAAGTTAAGTGCGAATGAATTAACAATTGGTAAAGTAACATTTTCATATGAACATTAAGTTTATTTTTAAATTTATATAAAACACCAATTCCTGATGATATTTTAAACTTCAGGTAGCTGATGTGATTTTCCCACAGTAGATTATAGTTACGTGCGCCAAGATAGCGTCGAAAAAATAGCTTCGATTTTGGGAATTCAAAAAACGGGAAAAAATGGGGAAGAAAAAATTCCCCGGGATTGGTAATTTTCAATTTAAAATTAAATTAGCATAAACTTTGGGATCAAGTAGAAGGAAAATTTTTGTAAATTATAAAAAAAAAACAAAACATTTGTGTATTAATTATCAAAATGCGTTTTTACTGATCACAAAAAAAAAAATATGATTTTTTTTATGAAAAGTATAATACTCTCAACAACAATTAGAGTGAATTCAGAATTCTCTGAAATCGAAGAAATTAATGCCGGTGTTCATCAAGGAAGTGTTCTGGGACCAACGTTGTACACGATATTTACGTCTGATATGCCAATTAGCAATAAAGTAACAACTGCAACCTATGCGGATGATACAGTGTTTTTAGCATCTAGCGAATGTAAATCAGAAGCTTCTAGCTTACTTCAGCAACAACTTAATAGCTTAAGTACTTGGCTAAATAAGTAGAATATCAAAGTAAACGCACAAAAGTCTTCTCATATGACCTTTAGCCTAAGGCGAGAACAATGTCCTGTGCTGTATTTAAATAATTCCGTGATACCAAGCAAAGAAGCCGTCACTTACTTAGGGCTGCAGTTAGATAAAAGACTTACATGGAAAAATTATGTGAAAAACGAAAGAAAACAACTCGAAAAAAAACTAAAAAGACTATATTGGCTACTAAGACCTAAGTCTGAATTAAGTATAGAAAATAAAGTTCTCTTATACAAAACTATCATTAAATCCGTATGGGCATACGGAATCCAATTATGGGGAACAACGAGTGAATCAAATGTTGAAATCCTTCAAAGGTTTCAGTCTAAAACACTTAGAATGATTACCAATGCTCACTGGTTTGTAACAAATAAAACCCTTCATAACGATTTAAATGTCTCATATATTATAAATGAAATTAGGAAATTTATTAGTTGTTATGTACAAAGGCTTAGCAATCGTGTAAATATCTTAGCAATGAGTTTGTTAGATGAAACAAATGAAGTCAGAAGGCTAAAAAGATATTATATCTTAGATCTCCCATTTAGACAATAATTTATAAGCGAAAATTTTATGTTGAAACCTTACAATCTTGTGCTTAATATAAATTTAAATAACATAAAATAAGAGTAATTTACATTAATATATGTACAGATATGAACATTATTTAATTATCTGCTTGATCTTTACTTTTGTATATAATATATATTTATTGTTTCTCTAAAAAAACAATAACTTCTGTTAATTTTTAAATTAATCACATTTGCTTAATATGGTACAATAGATTGCAAATAAATAAACGAGAAAAAAGAAATGATTCCCATGAAAACTATCATACTCTCGCCCCAAATGACCATCCACTATTAAAGTAAAGACCTTGATGAATAAAATTTTCCAAATTTTCCACAATTCCGCCGAGCCGTTTTCGAGAAAAGAGGCTTCATTCTGAGTGGGCACAAAAAAGCGTTGCTAATGAATCCCATGGAAACTATCATACTCTTGCCCCAAATGACTATACCTTATTAAAGTAAAAACTTTAAAGAATAAAATTTGCCAACCGTGCTACAATACCACCGAGCCGTTTGCGACAAATGTGGCTTTATTCTACATGGGCACAAAAAGCGTCGCTAATGAATCCCATGAAAACTATCATACTCTCGTCCCAAATGACAATACACTATTAAAGTAAAAGCCTTGATGAATAAGATTTGCCAACCGGACTACAATTCCGCCGAGCCGTTAGCAAAAAAAGTGTCTTCATCCTGAGTGGGCACAAAAAAAAGTTGCTAATGAATCCCATGGAAACTATTATACTCTCGCCCTAAATGACCATACACTTTTTTAAAATACGCTTTAGTGAATAAAATTCGCACAAACCTGCTACAAATCCGCCGAGCCGTTTTCGAGAAAAGTGGGTTCATCCTAAGTGGGCAAAAAAAAGCGTTGCGAATGAATCTCATGGAAACAATCATACTCTCGCCCCAAACGACCATACACTATTAAAGTAAAAGCCTTGATGATTAAGATTTGCCAACCGTGCTACAATTCCACCGAGCCATTTTCGAGAAAAGTGGCTTCATCCTGAGTGGGAACAAAAAAGCGTTGCTAATGAATCCCATGGAAACTATCATAATCTCGTCCCAAATGACCACACACTCTTAAAATAAAAGCCAACCGTGCCACAATCCCGCCGAGCCGTTTTCGAGAAATGTGGCTTGATCCTAAATGGGCACAAAAAAGCGTTGCTAATGAATCTAATGGAAACTATCATACTCTCGCCGCAACTGACCATACACTATAAAAGAAAAGCCTTGATGAATAAGATTTGCCAACCGTGCCACAATTCCAAAGAGCCGTTTTGGAGAAATGTGGCTTGATCCTAAACGGGCACAAAAAAGTGTTGCTGATGAATCCCACGGGAACTATCATACTCTCGCTCCAAATGACCATGAACTATTAAAGTAAACACCTTAAAGAATAAAATTTGCAAACCGCGCTACAATTCCGCCTAGCCGTTTTCGAGAAAAGTGGCTTTATCCTGAGTGGGTACAAAAAGCGTTGCTAATGAATCCCATGGGAATTATCATACTCTCGCCCCAAATAACCATACACTATTAAAGTAAAAGCCTTGATGAATATAATTTGCCAACCGTACTACATTTCCGCCGAGCCGTTTTCGAGAAAAGTGGCTTCATACTGAGTGGGTACAAAAAAGAAATGCTAATAAATCCCATGGAAACTATCATACCCTTGCCCCTAATGACTATACACTATTAACGTAAAAGCCTTGATGAATAAGATTTGCCTACCGTGCTACAATTCCGCCGAGCAGTTTTCGAGAAAACTGGCTTCATCCTGAGTGGGAACAAAAAAGCGTTGCTAATGAATCCATTGGAAACTATCATACCCTCGCCCCAAATGACCATGAACTATTAAAGTAGACACCTTAATGAATAAAATTTGCAAACCGTGCTACAATTCCGCCTAGCCGTTTTCGAGAAAAGTGGCTTTATCCTCAGTGGGTACAAAAAGCGTTACTAATGAATCTCGTGGAAACTATTATACTCTCGCCCCAAATAACCATACACTATTAAAGTAAACGCCTTGATGAATAAGATTTGCCAACTGTGATACAATTCCGCCGAGCCGTTTTCGAGAAAAGTGGCTTGATCCTGATTGGGCACAAAAAAATGTTTCTAATGAATCCCATGAGAACTATCATACTCTCGCCCCAAATGACAATGAACTATTACAGTAAAATCTTTAATGAATAAAATTTGCCAACCATGATTCTATTCCGCAGAGCCGTTTTCGAGAAAAGTGGCTTCATCCTGAGTGGGCACAAAAAAGTGTTGCTAATGAATCCAATAGAAACTATCATACTCTCGCCCTAAATGACCATATACTATTAAAGTAGACACTTTAATAAATAAAAATCGCCAACCGTGCTACAATTCCGCCGAGCCGTTTTCGAGAAAAGTGGCTTCATCCTGAGTGGGCACAAAAAAGCGTTGCTAATGAATCCCATAGGAACTATCATACTCTCGCCCCAAATAACAATGAGCTATTAAAGTAGACACTATAATGAATAAAATTTGCCAGCCGTGCTACAAGTCCGCCGAGCCGTTTTCGAGAATAGTGGCTTCATCCTGAGTGGGCACAAAAAAGCGTTGCTAATGAATCCCATGGAAACTATCATTTTCTCGCCCCAAATGACCATACACTATTAAAGTAAAAGTCTTGATGAATAAGATTTGCCAACCGTGCTACATTTCCGCCGAGCCGTTTTCGAGAAAAAAAGCTTCATCCTAAGTGGGCACAAAAAAGCGTTGCTAATGAATCCCATGGAAACTATTATACTCTCGCCCCAAATGACCATACATTATTAAAGTAGACACTTAAGTAAATAAAATTCGCCAACCGTGCTACAATCCCGCAGAGCCGTTTTCGAGTAAAGTGGCTTCATTCTGAGTAGGCACAAAAAAGCGTTGCTAATGAATCCCATAGAAACTATCATACTCTCGCCCTAAATGACCATATACTATTAAAGTAGCCACCTTAATAAATAAAAATCGCCAACCGTGCTACAAGTCCGCCTCGCCGTTTTCGAGAATAGTGGCTTCATTCTGAGTGGGCACAAAAAAGCGTTGCTAATGAATCCCATAGAAACTATCATACTCTCGCCCTAAATGACCATACACTATTTAAGTAAAAGCCTTGATGAATAAGATTTGCCAACCGTGCTACCATTCCGCCGAGCCGTTTTCGAGAAAAGTGGCTTCATCCTGAGTGGGCACAAAAAAGTGTTGCTAATGAATCCCATGGAAACTATCATACTCTTGCCCCAAATGATCATATACTGTTAAAGTAAAAGCCTTGATCAATAAGATTTGCCAATCGTGCTACAATTCCACCGAGCTGTTTTCGAGAAAAGTGGCTTCATCCTGAGTGGGCACAAACAAGCGTTGCTAATGAATCCTACGGAAACTATCATACTCTCGCTCCACATGACCATGAACGATTAAAGTAGACACCTTAATGAATAAAATTTGCCAACCGTGCTACAATTCCGCTGAGCCGTTTTCGAGAAAAGTGAATTTAATCTGAGTGGGTACAAAAAGCGTTGTTAATGAATCCCATGGAAACTATCATACTTTCGCACCAAACAACTATAAACAATTAAAGTAAAAGCCTTGGTGAATAAGATATGCCTACCGTGCTACAATTTCGCCCAGCGGTTTTCGAGAAAAGTGGCTTTATCCTGAGTGGGTACAAAAAAGCGTTGCTAACGAATCCCATGGAAACTATATTAATCTCGCCCCAAATGACCATACAGCATTTAAGTAGATACTTTAATGAATAAAATTCGCCAACCGTGCTACAATTCCGCAGAGCCGTTTTCGAGAAAAATAGCTTCTTTCTAAGTGGGCACAAAAAAGCGTTGCTAATGAATCCCATAGAAACTATCATACTCTCACCCAAAATGACCATACACTAATAAAGTATTCGGTTTAATGATTAAAATTCGCCAACCGTGCTACAATTACGCCGAGCCGTTTTCGAGAAAAGTAGCTTCATCCTGAGTGGGCACAAAAAAGCGTTGCTCATGAATCCCATGGGAAGTATCATACACTCGCCCCAAATGACCCTACACTATTTAAGTAAAAGCCTTGATGAATAAGATTTGCCAACCATGCTACAATTCCGCCGAGCCGTTTTCGAGAAAAGTGGCTTCATCCTGAGTGGGCACAAAAAAGCGTTGCTAATGAATCCCATGGAAACTATAATACTCTTGCCCCATATGATCATACACTATTAAAGTAAAATCCTTGATGAATAAAGTGTAGTGTATAAACAAAAACCAATGTTCATTCGTTTTTCGTTAACTAAATTTTTTTGTTGCGATAGGTCAGTAATTGATTTGCTTGACTCATAATTCTACAATGTTTAAATTCAATGCACACACACAGAAGAATGTTTAAATTGAAATTCGGATATTTGACGCTTTGAAGAATTTTTTTTGGTAAACAAAGAATTTGAAGTAATGAGTGACTTTAATATTGAACTTTAAAATGAACTCAATAATTTTTGGAGCAAATGGCATTTCACTAATTATTTCTGATTCCCTGATAGATTAAGAATAAAATACATGTAAATAGATTGTAAGTAAAATTGAGCTCGATAATGAAAATCACTCAATTGTGAATCTAGTAAATTCTCATAAGTAGTATATAAGGCAAAGAAATTTTAAATAAAGTATCAATTAATCTTGATCAAAAATAGTGAACACGCGATTATATTATTTTACCATTACATGGCGATCCTGCTTTCCTAACTGATTTTAGAAAAATAGAAAAAAGGACTGTATAGCAAATTTGCTTATCCTTTCTGCTACATCTAAAGTAAAAACGGATAATAGAATACAGCATACATAGCTTATGCTCAGCTAAATTCTATTGAAGGACCTAGAATTTTTTTAGAAGCAATTTTTCCAAATATCTGATGAACAAAGCATGGGAGGAGGTCCTCAAAGAACTGCAAGAGGCCGAAGAACGCTGGGCTAGACTCCTCGAAGAAGGACGCTTATCAGAAAAGCCAGCAATCCTACAACAAGGACCGAGACCACGAATAATAAAAAGAAAGACCGAATCAGCTGTAAAGACCCCATATTCCCGGTACAAAACTGCAACAAATCCAGAGGAGGCAGTTTAAATCGTATGAAGAAGGAGCTAAGAGTGCTTTTGGACATACAGAAATACGACACAGACAACGCTCAGCAGATAGGGCAACAAATTGAAGAACTAAAAAACACAATTAAAAATATTAAGAAAAGTCAAAAGAAAAAGCAAAAATAAAACAAACAAAAAATAAAAATAAAATAAAATGAAACAAGAAATTTTTACAAAATTATTATTACTATTGTTAGTATTTATTTTTCAACAAACATGTTTTTTTATAATTATAAAAACCATAAAATTAATTTTGGAAATAATCCAATTAATTAACTAATTAAAATAAAAACTTAATTTGATAAAAAAAAACAAAAACAAAAAAAAAAAGGAGAGTTTACATAAACAAATTAATAACTTGTTCACAGAAAGCTATTTTTTCACTTTTAAAATGAATTGTACAATTGTTCAAAAAATATACCATGCATGTATAGGTTGGATTATTTTAGCACTAATGATAATTCTATTGTTTACAGTCTTACACATGAAAATATTAAAACTTATAAAATTAATTATTATTATATGTTAAAATTTTCATAAAATATTTTATTCTCTTTGAAAAATATATTTTATGTAAAATGGACAATAAAAACCGATCAAATTTAGAATTCCAAAAAGAAGAAATAGAATCAGGTATAAAAATGCTAACGAGACTTTGGAAATTTTTAGGAATAGAAGGTACTCCTACTAGAGAAGATATTATTTACAGAACAACAGTAGAATTAGAAACGAGACTATCAATGAGAAAGGCAGATAAATAATATGAAAATAGAAAAGATCTCGACTGGTAAAGGATGGAATCTTTAAAAATATTAGAGCAGTTAATAATAAATGCAAAAAAATTATTAAACAAACCATATAGCTTAAATACAATAAATGAGAAAAAGTTAGAAATACAGAATATAGAACAAGCTTTTAACAAATTTTCCATAGAAGAAGACGAAATATTAAAAAGATTTGCTATTCCTAAGGAAGAGGCAATTAATTTACTTGAACAACATTCTAAAAAAAGAAACCATTGCGAACTTAGACATAAATGAATTATCTTTAATAACAAAGCTAGTACCAAAATTCAGTGGTAGGCCTGATGAGTTACATGAATTTATTACAAATTTGGAAATATTTCCCTAACAATATTAAATGAAAAACAAAATTCATTTTTCAATTTTATTTTTAAATCAAGATAAGAGTTACGTATTCAAAATAGAGTGAAACAAATATCTGTACAAATTTTAAAAACAACATACAAACCATTAAAAACTTCAAATACATTGTTAAATGAAATAACTCGAATATCTCAAAAGGATAACAATTTAATGGGTTTTGATACGAAAATAGAAAACCTCATAGCGGAATTAAATGAATTACAGATATCAGAAGAAGGAGAATCTATTATAGCAACAAATAGCAAAATAGCATTTATAAATGTTCGTACTGATCCACAAATAATATCCAAAATTGACGCAAGTCAGGTAAATACATTTTCTGAAGCCTTAAAAATCGCAGAAAAAATCTCATCGAGAGTAAAACAAAAACAAGTATTTTTTCAACAACAATATAACATTTCAATTAACCAAAAACATTATTGTAAAAAATGCAACGGCAAACATGGCAAAAGATGTCCTGCGGAAGGCGTTAAATGCCATAAGTCCGGAAAACTAAACCATTATTCAAAAATGTGCTTCACAAAAATAAATCACAATAATAGAAGCAATAACTACTACAATCATATAAACCACCAAATAAATAACAACAACAGAAATAGCCACAACATAAATAACCAAGGAATTAACATTCAAAAAAACTCGAACAATAACCGAGAGAGGCGGAATGACAGAAATAAAAATTATAATGTGAACCAAATACAAGACCAGGGAAACTTTCAAATCCCGGAGGCAACACAAATGCTACCTCCGACAGGAACATATTAAAAACTAAAAGAATATATTTTATACCAAACAATCTCAAAAATTATGTGAAATTAAAAATATTTAATGCAAAACATGAGCTTACATTTTTAATAGACACGGGAGCAGACATTTCTCTCTGTAAAGCTCAATTATTGAATAGCTATGAACAAAGTGAATACGATTATTGCAATCTAAATAGAATATCCAAAGACGTAATCAAGTCAATGGGTTCGACAATTATTAAGATAAACATAAATAATAATATTCTGGAATATAAAATACAACTAGTACATGACGATTTTCAAATTAACAGCGACGGAATTTTGGGACGAGACTTTCTAACAACGTACAGATGCAATATAGACTACGACACATGTACACTTTCATTTAATATACATAATGAAACAATAACCATTCCTATATATGATAACACTTTTGCAATCAATAAAATAACTTTACCACAAAGAAGTGAAATAATTTTACCGTTTGATATTGAAGTAACAGAAGACGCTGTAGTTTTAAATAGAGAAATTTTTAAAGGTGTATACTTAGCAAACGCAATAATACCCAAAAATGGAAATAAACATATAAAATTTCTTAACACAACTAATAACATAGCAATAATAAAAAATTTAAAAATAGAAACTATACCATTAAAAAGGTATGAAATATATTCAACTAATAAACAAAAATCCGATAGATATACATCCGAAAGGTTTAACAAATTATTAAATATTTTTGACCTACAAAACCTACATAAGGAAAATAAAGAAGAAATTATAGCAATACTAAAAAAGATACAAAACAGTATTCCATATGGAGGATGAGTGTTTAACAACCATCAATTTTTACAAACAAACTATAGAATTACATGACAAAAACCCCGTATACGTAAAAAACTATCGCTTACCCCAAACACCAACAACAAAAATAAACTCGCAGGTACAAAAGCTTTTGGAAAACGACATAATTGAACCATCAACAAGCCCATACAATACAATATACAAGAATACCATTTGGTTTAAAAATATCATCAAATATTTTTCAACGCATGTTAACAATAGCTCTAGCAGGTTTGGACTGTGAAGCCTTTTTATACGTTGATGGCATAACAGTTTTTGGCTGTAGTCTTAAACACCATAATACAAACCTTGTGAAGGTTCTCGATAGATTGCAACAATATAATTTGAAACTCAATGCTAGTAAATGCTGCTTTTTAAAACCGGAAGTAGTTTACCTTGGACATTTAATAACTGTAAACGGAACTAAACTAGATCCAGAAAAATTTGATGCAATAACAAAATATGCAGTGCCAAAGAATGCCGACGAAGTCAAAAGATTCGTAGCGTTTTGCAACTATTATAAACGCTTTGTTAAAAACTTTGCAGGTATAACAAGATGTTTAAATGCTTTATGCAAAAAAGATGCAAAATTTAACTGGTCAAAACAGTGTCAAGAAGCTTTTGAAACGTTAAAAGATAAACTTATAAATCCACCTGTTTTACAATATCCAAGCTTCGATGAACCTTTTATCGTTACTACGGATGTATCTAACATCGCGTTGGGAGCCATATTATCTTATGCGAGTCGTTCGCTCAATAAACATGAAATAAATAAACCAGTAATAGAAAAAGAATTACTTGGTATATACTGCAGCATACAATTTTTTAAACCATACTTACCATGTATATGGCAGAAAGTTCATAGTAGTGACAGATCACCGTCCATTAATTGCATTATTTTAACAAAAAAAACCCAAGTTATAAAAAACAAGAATTCGTTTAGAACTGTTGGATTACAATTTTGAGATAATCTACAAAAAAGGTTAAAATAACACTAACGCAGATGCATTATCAAGAGTAAAATTAAACTCAGATATGTTAAAAACAATGGTTCCTGATAAAATTGATGAAACAGTAAAGAAATTGCTGGTGATAACTAGAAAAATGAAAAGAAAAATGATACAAAATGAGGAAATAAAAAATGAGGAAAATAAAAAGAAAAATGAAAAGAAAGAGGTTGCATCAAAAGAAAATGGTAATACAAGTCCGAAGAGTCTTATCAACTCAAAGTTTGGGACTGTACATCCATAAATGATATAAAACTTGCAAGAAAGTTGAAATTTATATTAGAAAAGTCGACGAAAGAAATAAAAATTGAAAATGATTCTGTTCTAAATGAAATGCGCATCAGATGTAGCGATAATCCCTATTATTTAGATAATATGTTGGAGAAACTACCTTCTGTTTTAAGCAGAACAAATTGTGTAAAATTCGCACTAGAGAAAAGTGACTAAATATTTAAAAAGATAAGTATAAAGAAATTTAAAATAAAAATGAATAAGAATAAAGAATATGACGTCATAATAGTGTTATATAATAATCCTCAGAAAATAACATATGAAAAAAGAAAACACGAATTAATTGAACTGTATCATAATACAGCATGCGGAGGACATTTCCGGAATAAGAAAAACTGTAAACAAATTAAAACAAAAATATATATGGAAAAATATGTTTAAAATGGTTAAAAAGTACGTTTTAGGATGTGATTTATGCCAAAGAAACAAACAAATAAGACATACTAGAGAACCACTATATGTCACAGATACACCAAAAGATAGCTTTTCCACTGTAGTCATAGATACAGTTGGACCTTTACGACCATCTGAAAATTATCGATACATACTAACTATGCAATGCGAGTTGACTAAATACGTAATAGCAGCCCCAATGGAAACAAAGGAAGCCAAGTCTGTAGTAAAATGTTTGATTGAAAATTTGATATTAAAATATGGTATATTTAAAACTCTTAAATCAGATAGAGGTACAGAATTTGTTAACGAACTATTTAAAGAAATATGTACTCTACTTAATATAGAACATAAAACTTCAACACCTTATCACCATGAAACCCTTAGTACTATAGAAAGAAACCATAGAGTACTCAATGAATACTTTTTATCCTTTGTAAATGATGATAATTGGAATAACTGGATAACATACTATTGCTTTGCGTACAATATAACTCCACATATAGACACAGATTACTCACCATTTGAACTAATATTTGGTAAATTACCTAATTTGCCAGGTGAGGAAATAATGAATAATAATATTAATAATTTAGAAAATTATGCAAATGAATTAAAGACTAGATTAAGAAATTCATTACAAAACGCTAGAAAACTTATAGAAGTAGCAAAAGGAAAAAGAAGTTTAGAGTCATATAATAAATTTAACAGTATAGATCTTAATATAGGAGAACTAATTTTAATAAAAGTAGCAAATAGAAAGAAAAATGAAGCACCATATCAAGGTCCCTTTGAAATTATAAACATAGACAATATAAATGTAGAAATAAGAATGAATGGAAAAAACAGAATTGTTCATAAGAATTTTTTAAAGAAATATAATAGAAAATAATTTTACTATATAAAAATTTTTTTTATGTACTTTTTATTATTAAGCTATAAAATAAGATGCATAAAGTACTTTCATAATTAAAATATAAGAATATCCACTAAATCATCACAAAATACTTCTATAATTAAAAAATTATAAAAATATCCAAATGTTTAACTTTATTATTAAATATGTAATTAAAATTATAAAACTTCTTCAAAGCTGTAAAATTATAACCAGAAGATTGGGGGTGTATTGTATAAACAAAAACCAATGTTCATTCGTTTTTCTTTAACTAAATTGTTTTGTTGCGATAGGTCAGTAATTGATTTGCTTGACTCATAATTCTACAATGTTTAAATTCAATGCACTTAAAAAATTGTTTGGTGATTTAATGAACTTTAAAATTGTTCTAAGCAATAAGACCCTAGCGACTTGAACTGTTAACCAATTATGCTTTACATGCAGTATTTTAGTTATGAATACTGGACACTTGAAATTTACGACATACATACACACTCAAATACATTTATATAAGCAAATACATTTTTGTTAGTAAACGTTCTATTTTTCTGATTGACTGATACGTCACAATAAGAAACAAAGTGTATGAAACAAAGTGACGTCACACACAGAAGAATGTTTAAATTGAAATTCGGATATTTGACGCTTTGAAGAATTTTTTTTGGTAAACAAAGAATTTGAAGTACTGAATGACTTTAATATTGAACTTTAAAATGAACTCAATAATTTTTGGAGCAAATGGCATTTCACTTATTATTTCTGATTCCCTGATAGATTAAGAATAAAATACATGTAAATAGATTGTAAGTAAAATTGAGCTCGATAATCAAAATCACTCAATTGTAAATCTAGTAAATTCTCATAAGTAGTATATAAGGCAAAGAAATTTTAAATAAAGTATCAATTAATCTTGATCAAAAATAGTGAACACGCGATTATATTATTTTACCAATACAAAAGTAAACGCTTTAATGAATAAAATTTGCCAACCGTGCTACAATTTCGCCGATCCGTTTTCGAGAAAAGTGCCTTCATCCTGAGTGGGCACAAAAAAGCGTTGCTAATGAATTCCATAGAAACTATCATACTCTCTCCCAAAATGACAATGAACTATTAAAGTATACGCTTTAATGAATAAAATTTGCCAACCGTGCTACAATTCCGCTTAGCCGTTTTCGAGAAAAATGGCTTCATCCTGAGTGGGTACAAAAAAGCGTTACTAATGAATCCCATGGAAACTATCATACTCTCGCCCCAAATGACCATACACTATTAAAGTAAAAGCCTTAATGAATAAGATTTGCCCACCGTACTAAAAGTCAGCCGAGCCGTTTTCGAGAAAAGTGGCTTCATCCTGAGTGGACACAAAAAAGCGTTGCTAATGAATCCCATGGAGACTCTCATACTCTCGCCCCAAATGACCACAAACTATTAAAGTATACGCTTTAATGTATAAAACTTTTCAACCGTGCTACAATTCCGTCGAGCTGTTTTCAAGAAAAAGAGCTTCATCCTAAGTGGGCACAAAAAAGCGTTGCTAATGAATCCAATGAAAACTATCATACTCTCACCCCAAATGACCATACACTGTTAAAGTATACGCTTTAATGAATAAAATTCGCCAACCGTGCTACAATTCCGCCGAGCCGTTTTCGAGAAAAGTGGCTTCATCCTGAGTTGGAACAAAATAGCGTTCTTATGAATCCCATAGGAACTATCATACTCTCGCCCCAAATGATCATACACTATTTAAGTAAAAGCCTTGGGGAATAAGATTTGCCAATCGTGATACAACTCCGCCGAGCTGTTTTTGGAGAAAAGTAGCTTCATCCTGAGTGTGCACAAAAAAGCGTTGCTAATGAATCCTATGGAATCATAATCTCGCCCCAAATGATCATACACTATTATAGTAAAAGCCTTGATGAATAAGATTTGCCATCCGTGCTACAATTCCGCCGAGCCGTTTTCGAGAAAAGTGGCTTCATTCTGAGTGGGCACAAAAAAGCGTTGCCAATGAATTCCATAAGAACTATCATACTCTCGCCCCAAATGACAATGAACTATTAAAGTAGACACCTTAATGAATAAAATTTGCCAACCGCGCTACAATTCCGTCGGGCCATTTTCGAGAAAAGTGGCTTCATCCTGAGTGGGCACAAAAAAGCGTTGCTAATGAATCCCATAGAAACTATCATACTCTCGCCCAAAATGACCATACACTAATAAAGTATACGCTTTAATGAATAAACTTCGCGAACCGTGCTACAATTCCGCCGAGCCGTTTTCGAGAAAAGTGGCTTCATCCTGAGTGGGCACAAAAAAGCGTTGCTAATGAATCCCACGGAAACTATAATACTCTCGCCCCAAATGACCATACACTGTTAAAGCAAAAGCCTTAATGAATAAGATTTGCCAACCGTACTAAAACTACACTATTAAAGTTTACGCTTTAATGAATAAAATTTGTCAACTGTGCTACAATTCCGTCCAGCCGTTTTCGAGAAAAAGAGCTTTACCCTAAGTGGGCACAAAAAAGCATTGCTAATGAATCCAATGGAAACTATTATACTCTCGCCACAAATGACCATACACTATTAAAGTATACGCTTTTATGAATAAAATTCGCTAACCATGCTACAATTCCACCAAGCTGTTTTCGAGAAAAGTGGCTTCATCCTGAGTAGGCACAAAAAAGCGTTCTAATGAATCCCATGGGAACTATCATACTCTCGCCCCAAATGACTATACACTATTTTAGAATACGCTTTAATGAATAAAATTTGCCAACCGTGCTACAATTCCGTTGAGCCATTTTCGAGAAAAGTGGCTTTATCCTGAGTGGGCACAAAAAAATTTTGTTAATGAATCCCATGGAAATTTTCATACCCTCTCCCCAAATGACCATACGCAATTAAAGTAAAAGCCTTGATGAATAAGATTTGCCAACCGTGCTTGAATTCCCCCAAGCCGTTTTTGATAAAAGTGGCTTCATCCCGAGTGGGCACAAAAAAGCGTTGCTAATGAATCCCATGGGAAATATCATACTGTCGCTCCAAATGACAATGAACTTTAAAAGTAGACACTTTAACGAATAAAGTTTGCCAACCGTGCTACAATTCCGCCGAGCGGTTTTCGAGAAAAGTGGCTTCATCCTGAGTGGGTACAAAAAAGCGTTGCCAATGAATCCCATGGAAACTATCATACTCTCGCCCCAAATGACCATTCACTATTAAAGTAGACACTTTAATGAATAAAATTCGGAAACCGTGCTACAAATCCGCCGAGCCGTTTTCGAGAAAAGTGGCTTCATCCTGAGTGGGCACAAAAAAGAGTTACTAATGAATCCCATGGGAACTATCATATTCTCGCCCTAAATGACCATATACTATCAAAGTAGACACTTTAATGAATAAAATTCGCCAACCATGCTACAATTCTGCAGAGCCATTTTCGAGAAAAGTAGCTTCGTCCCTAGTAAGCACAAAAAAGCGTTGCTAATAAATCCCATGGGAACTATCATACTGTCGTTCCAAATGACAATGAACTTTAAAAGTAGGTACTTTAACGAATAAAATTTGCCAACCGTGCTACAATTCCGCCGAGCGGTTTTCGAGAAAAGTGGCTTCATCCTGAGTGGGCACAAAAAAGCGTTGCTAATGAATCCCATGGAAACTATCATACTCTAGCCCAAAATGACCATACACTATTAAAGTATACGCTTAATAAATAAAATTCGGCAACCGTGCTACAATTCCGCCGAGCAGTTTTCGAGAAAAGTGGATTCATCCTGAGTGGGTAAAAAAAAGCGTTGCTAATAAATCCCATGGAAACTATCATACTCTCGACCCAAATGACCATACACTATTAAAGTATACACTTTAATGAATAAAATTCGCCAACCCTGCTACAAGTCCGCCGAGCTGTTTTCGAGAAAAATGGCTTCATCCTGAGTGGGTACAAAATAGCGTTGCTAATGAATCCCATGGAAACTATCATACTCTTGCCCCAAATGATCATACACTATTTAAGTAAAAGCCCTGGTGAATAAGATTTGCCAACCGTGCTACAACTCCGCCGAGCTGTTTTTGGAGAAAAGTGGCTTCATCCTGAGTGGGCACAAAAAAGCGTTGCTAACGAATCCCATGGAAACTATCATACTCTTGCCCAAAATTACTATACACTACTAAAGTAAACGCTTTAATGAATACAATTCGCCAACCGCTCTACAATTCCGCCGAGTTGTTTTCGAGAAAAGTGGCTTCATCCTGAGTGGGTAAAAAAAAGCGTTGCTAATGAGTCCCACGGAAACTATCATACTCTCGCCCCAAGTGACCATACGCTATTAAGTAAAAGCCTTTTGTTAATGAATCCCATGGAAATTTTCATACCCTCTCCCCAAATGACCATACGCAATTAAAGTAAAAGCCTTGATGAATAAGATTTTCCAAACGTGCTTGAATTCCCTCAAGCCGTTTTTGATAAAAGTGGCTTCATCCTGAGTGGGCACAAAAAAGCGTTGCTAATGAATCCCATGGGAACTATCATATTCTCGCCCTAAATGACCATATACTATTAAAGAAGACACTTTAATGAATAAAATTCGCCAACCGTGCTACAATTCTACAGAGCCATTTTCGAGAAAAGTAGCTTCGTCCTGAGTAAGCACAAAAAAGCGTTGCTAATGAATCCCATGGGAACTATCATACTGTCGCCCCAAATGACAATGAACTTTAAAAGTAGACACTTTAACGAATAAAATTTGCCAATCGTGCTACAATTCCGCCGAGCGGTTTTCGAGAAAAGTGGCTTCATCCTGAGTGGGTACAAAAAAGCGTTGCCAATGAATCCCATTGAAACTATCATACTCTCGCCCCAAATGACCATACAGTATTAAAGTAGACACTTTTATGAATAAAATTCGGAAACCGTGCTACAATTCCGTTGAGCCGTTTTCGAGAAAAGAGGCTTCATCCTGAGTGGGCACAAAAAAGCGTTGCTAATGAATCCCATGGAAACTATCATACTCTAGCCCAAAATGACCATACGCTATTAAAGTATACGCTTAAAAAATAAAATTCGGCAACCGTGCTACAATTCCGCCGAGCAGTTTTCGAGAAAAGTGGATTCATCCTGAGTGGGTAAAAAAAAGCGTTGCTAATAAATCCCATGGAAACTATCATACTCTCACCTCAAATGACCATACACTATTGAAGTATACACTTTAATGAATAAAATTCGCCAACCGTGCTACAAGTCCGCCGAGCTGTTTTCGAGAAAAATGGCTTCATCCTGAGTGGGTACAAAATAGCGTTGCTAATGAATCCTATGGAAACTATCATACTCTCGCCCCAAATGATCATACACTATTTAAGTAAAAGCCGTGGTGAATAAGATTTGCCAACCGTGCTACAACTCCGCCGAGCTGTTTTTGGAGAAAAGTGGCTTCATCCTGAGTGGGCACTAAAAAGCGTTGCTAATGAATCCCATGGAAGCTATCATACTCTCGCCCAAAATTACTATATACTACTAAAGTAACCGCTTTAATGAATACAATTCGCCAACCGTGCTACAATTCCGTCGAGCCGTTTTCGAGAAAAGTGGCTTCATCCTGAGTGGGTAAAAAAAAGCGTTGCTAATGAATCCCACGGAAACTATCATAATCTCGCCCCAGGTGACCATACGCTATTAAAGTAAAAGCCTTGATGAATAAGATTTGCCAACCGTGCTAAAATTCGGCCGAGCCGTTTTCGAGAAAAGTGGCTTCATCTTGAGTGTGCACAAAAAAGCGTTGCTAACGAATCCCATGGAAACTATCATACTCTCGCACCAAATGACCATACAGTATTAAAGTAGACACTTTAATGAATAAAATTCGGCAACCGTACCACAATTCCGCCGAGCCGTTTTCGAGAAAAGTGTCTTCAACCTGAGTAGGCACGAAAAAGCGTTCTAATGAATCCCATGGGAACTATCATACTCTCGCCCCAAATGACCATACACTATTTAAGTAAAAGCATTGATGAATAAGATTTGCCAACCATGCTACCATTCCGCCAAGCCGTTTTCGAGAAAAGTGGCTTCATCCTGAGTGGATACAAAAAAGCGTTGCTAATGAATGCCATGGAAACTATCATACTCTTGCCCCAAATAATCATTCACTAGTAAAGTAAAAGCCTTGATGAATAAGATTTGCCAACCGTGTTACAATTCCGCCGAGCCGTTTTCGAGAAAAGTGGATTCATCCTGAGTGGGCACAAACAAGCGTTGCAAATGAATCCCATGGAAACTATCATACTCTCACCCCAAATGATCATACACTATTAAAGTAAAAGCCTTGATGTATAAGATTTGCCAACCATGCTACAATTCCACCGAGCCGTTTTCGAGAAAAGTGGCTTCATCCTGAGTGGGTACAAAAAAGCGTTGCAAATGAATCCCATGGAAACTATCATACTCTCGCCCCAAATGATCATACACTATTAAAGTAAAAGCCTTGATGAATAAGATTTGCCAACCGTGCTACAATTCCGCCGAGCCGTTTGCGACAAAAGTTGCTCATTCTGAGTGGGCACAAAAAAGCGTTGCTAATGAATCCCATAAGAACTATCATACTCTCGCCCTTAAATGACAATGAACTATTAAAGTATACGCTTTAATGAATAAAATTCGCCAACCCTGCTACAAATCCGCCGAGCCGTTTTCGAATAAAGTGGCCTTATCCTGAGTGGGCACAAAAAAGCGGTGCTAATGAACCCCATGGAAACTATCATACTCTCACACCAAATGACCATACACTATTAAAGTAAAAGCCTTGATGAATAGGATTTGCCAACCGTGCTACAATTCCACCGAGCCGTTTTCGAGAAAAGTGTCTTCATCCTGAGCGGGTATAAAAAAGCGTTGCTCATAGATCCCATGGAAACTATCATACTCTCGCCCCAAATGACCATACACTATGAAAGTAAAAGCCTTGATGAATAAGATTTGCCAACCATGCTACAATTCCGTCGAGCCGTTTTCGAGAAAAAGAGCTTCACCCTAAATGAGCACAAAAAAGCGTTGCTAATGAATCCAATGGAAACTATCATACTCTCGCCCCAAATGACAACGAACTATTAAAGTAGACACTTTAATAAATAAAATTTGCCAACCGTGCTACAATTCCGCCGAGCCGTTTTCGAGAAAAGTGGCTTCATCCTGAGTGGGTACAAAAAAGTGTTGCTAATGAATCCTACGGAAACTATCATACTCTCGCCCAAAATGACTTTACACTGTTAAAGTAAAAGCCTTAATGAATAAGATTTGCCAACCGCACTAAAATTCCGCCGAACCGCCTTAATGAATAAAATTCGCCAACCGTGCTATAATTCCACCGAGCCGTTTTCGAGAAAAGTGGCTTCATCCTGAGTAATCACAAAAAAGCTTTCTAATGAATCCCATGGGAACTATCATACTCTCGCCCCAAATGACCATACACTATTTAAGTAAAAGCTTTGATCAATAAGATTTGCTAACCGTGCTACAATTCCGCCGAGCCGTTTTCGAGAAAAGTGGCTTCATCCTGAGTGGGCACAAAAAAGCGTTGCTAATGAATGCCATGGAAACTCTCATACTCTCGCCCCAAATGATCATACACTAGTAAAGTAAAAGCCTTGATAAATAAGATTTGCCAAGCGTGCTACAATTCCGCCGAGCCGTTTTCGAGAAAAGTGGATTCATCCTGAGCGGGTACAAAAAAGCGTTGCTCATAGATCCCATGGAAACTATCATACTCTCGCCCCAAATGACCATACACTCTGAAAGTAAAAGCCTTGATGAATAAGATTTGCCAACCACGCTACAATTCCGTCGAGCCGTTTAGGAGAAAAAGAGCTTCACCCTAAGTGGGCACAAAAAAGCGTTGCTAATGATTCCAATGGAAGCTATCATACTCTCGCCCCAAATGACCATACAGTATTAAAGTAGACACTTTAATGAATAATCACCAACCGTGCTAAAATTCCGCCGCGCCGTTTTCGAGAAAAGTGTTTTCATTCTGAGTGGGCACAAAAAAGCGTTGCTAATGAATCCCATGGAAACTATCATACTCTCGCCCCAAATAACCATACACTATTAAAGTATACGCTTTAACGAATAAAATTCGCCAACCGTGCTTCAATTCCGCCGATCCGTTTTCGAGAAAAGTGGCTTCATCCTGAGTGGACACAAAAAAGCCTTACTAATGAATCCCATGGGAACTGTCATACTCTCGCCCAAAATGACCACACACTATTAAAGTAAAAGCCTTGATGAATAAGATTTGCCAACCATGCTAGAATTCCGCCGAGCCGGTTTTGAGAAAAGTGGTCTCATCCTGAGTGGGCACAAAAAACCGTTGCTAATAAATCCCATGGGAACTATCATACTCTTTTCTCAAATGACAATATAATATTAAATCAGACACTTTAATGAATAAAATTTACCAATCGTACTACAATTCCGCCGAGCCGTTTTCGAGAAAAGTGGCTTCATCCTGAGTGGGCACAAAAAAGCGTTGCTAATGAATCCCATGGAAACTATCATACTCTCGCCCCAAATGATCACATACTATTAAAGTAAAAGCCTTGATAAATAAGATTTGCCAACCGTGCTACAATTCCGCCGAGCCTTACTAATGAATCCCATGGGAACTATCATACTCTCGCCCAAAATGACCATACACTATTAAAGTAAAAGCCTTGATGAATAAGATTTGCTAACCGTGCTACAATTCCGCCCAGCCGGTTTTGAGAAAAGTGGCTTCATTCTAATAAATCCCAACTGTGCTACAATTCCACCGAACCGTTTTCGAGAAAAGTGCTTTCATCCTGAGTCGGCTGAAAAAAAGTTGCTAATGAATCCTATGGAAACTATCATACTCTCACCCCAAATGACCATACACTATTAAAGTAAAAGCCTTGATGAATAGGATTTGCCAACCGTGCTACAATTCCACCGTGCCGTTTTCAAGAAAAGTGGCTTCATCCTGAGTGGGTACAAAAAAGCGTTGCTAATGAACCCCATGGAAACTATCATACTCTCGCCCCAAATGATCATACACTATTAAAGTAAAAGCCTTGATGAATAAGATTTGCCAACCGTGCTACAATTCCGCCCAGCCGGTTTTGAGAAAAGTGGCTTCATTCTGAGTGGGCACAAAAAAGCGTTGCAAATGAATCCCATAAGAACTATCATACTCTCGCCCCAAATGACAATGAACTATTAAAGTATACGCTTTAATGAATAAAATTCGCCAACCCTGCTACAAATCCGCCGAGCCGTTTTCGAATAAAGTGGCTTTATCCTGAGTGGGCACAAAAAAGCGGTGCTAATGAACCCCATGGAAACTATTATACTCTCACCCCAAATGACCATACACTATTAAAGTAAAAGCCTTGATGAATAGGATTTGCCAACCGTGCTACAATTCCACCGAGCCGTTTTCGAGAAAAGTGTCGTCATCCTGAGCGGGTATCAAAAAGCGTTGCTCATAGATCCCATGGAAACTATCATACTCTCGCCCCAAATGACCATACACTATGAAAGTAAAGGCCTTGATAAATAAGATTTGCCAACCATGCTACAATTCCGTCGAGCCGTTTTCGAGAAAAACAGCTTCACCCTAAATGAGCACAAAAAAGCGTTGCTAATGAATCCAATGGAAACTATCATACTCTCGCCCCAAATGACAACGAACTATTAAAGTAGACACTTTAATAAATAAAATTTGCCAACCGTGCTACAATTCCGCCGAGCCATTTTCGAGAAAAGTGGCTTCATCCTGAGTGGGTACAAAAAAGTGTTGCTAATGAATCCTACGGAAACTATCATACTCTCGCCCAAAATGACTTTACACTGTTAAAGTAAAAGCCTTAATGAATAAGATTTGCCAACCGCACTAAAATTCCGCCGAACCGTTTTCGAGAAAAGTGGCTTCATCCTGAGTGGGCACAAAAAAGCGTTACCATTTAATCCCATGGAAACTCTCATACTCTCGCCCCAAATGACCATACACTATTAAAGTTTACGCTTTAATGAATAAAATTTGTCAACCGTGCTACAATTCCGTCGAGCCGTTTTCGAGAAAGAGAGCTTCACCCTAAGTGGGCACAAAAAAGCATTGCTAATGAATCCAGTGGAAACTATTATCCTCTCTCGAGAAAAGTGGCTTCATCCTGAGTAATCACAAAAAAGCTTTCTAATGAATCCCATGGGAACTATCATACTCCTGCCCCAAATGACCATACACTATTTAAGTAAAAGCCTTGATGAATAAGATTTGCTAACCGTGCTATAATTCCGCCGAGCCGTTTTCGAGAAAAGTGGCTTTATCCTGAGTGGGCACAAAAAAGCGTTGCTAATGAATGCCATGGAAACTATCATACTCTCGCCCCAAATGATCATACACTAGTAAAGTAAAAGCCTTGATGAATAAGATTTGCCAAGCGTGCTACAATTCCGCCGAGCCGTTTTCGAGAAAAGTGGATTCATCCTGAGCGGGTACAAAAAAGCGTTGCTCATAGATCCCATGGAAACTATCATACTCTCGCCCCAAATGACCGTACACTATGAAAGTAAAAGCCTTGATGAATAAGATTTGCCAACCACGCTACAATTCCGTCGAGCCGTTTTCGAGAAATAGAGCTTCACCCTAAGTGGGCACAAAAAAGCGTTGCTAATGAATCCAATGGAAACTATCATTATCTCGCCCCAAATGACCATACAGTATTAAAGAAGACACTTTAATGAATAATCACCAACCGTGCTAAAATTCCGCAGCGCCGTTTTCGAGAAAAGTGTTTTCATTCTGAGTGGGCACAATAAAGCGTTGCTAATAAATCCCATGGAAACTATCATACTCTCGCCCCAAATAACTATACACTATTAAAGTATACGCTTTAACGAATAAAATTCGCCAACCGTGCTTCAATTCCGCCAAGCCGTTTTCAAAAAAATTGGCTTCATCCTGAGTGGATACAAAAAAGCGTTGCTAATGAATGCCATGGAAACTATCATACTCTTGCCCCAAATAATCATACACTAGTAAAGTAAAAGCCTTGATGAATAAGATTTGCCAACCGTGTTACAATTCCGCCGAGCCGTTTTCGAGAAAAGTAGATTCATCCTGAGTGGGCACAAACAAGCGTTGCAAATGAATCCCATGGAAACTATCATACTCTCACCCCAAATGATCATACACTATTACAGTAAAAGCCTTGATGTATAGGATTTGCCAACCGTGTTACAATTCCACCGAGCCGTTTTCGAGAAAAGTGGCTTCATCCTGAGTGGGTACAAAAAAGAGTTGCAAATGAATCCCATGGAAACTATCATACTCTCGCCCCAAATGATCATACACTATTAAAGTAAAAGCCTTGATGAATAAGATTTGCCAACCGTGCTACAATTCCGCCGAGCCGTTTTCGACAAAAGTTGCTTCATTCTGAGTGGGCACAAAAAAGCGTTGCTAATGAATCCCATAAGAACTATCATACTCTCGCCCTTAAATGACAATGAACTATTAAAGTATACGCTTTAATGAATAAAATTCGCCAACCCTGCTACAAATCCGCCGAGCCGTTTTCGAATAAAGTGGCCTTATCCTGAGTGGGCACAAAAAAGCGGTGCTAATGAACCCCATGGAAACTATCATACTCTCACACCAAATGACCATACACTATTAAAGTAAAAGCCTTGATGAATAGGATTTGCCAACCGTGCTACAATTCCACCGAGCCGTTTTCGAGAAAAGTGTTTTCATCCTGAGCGGGTATAAAAAAGCGTTGCTCATAGATCCCATGGAAACTATCATACTCTCGCCCCAAATGACCATACACTATGAAAGTAAAAGCCTTGATGAATAAGATTTGCCAACCATGCTACAATTCCGTCGAGCCGTTTTCGAGAAAAAGAGCTTCACCCTAAATGAGCACAAAAAAGCGTTGCTAATGAATCCAATGGAAACTATCATACTCTCGCCCCAAATGACAACGAACTATTAAAGTAGACACTTTAATAAATAAAATTTGCCAACCGTGCTACAATTCCGCCGAGCCGTTTTCGAGAAAAGTGGCTTCATCCTGAGTGGGTACAAAAAAGTATTGCTAATGAATCCTACGGAAACTATCATACTCTCGCCCAAAATGACTTTACACTGTTAAAGAAAAAGCCTTAATGAATAAGATTTGCCAACCGCACTAAAATTCCGCCGAACCGCCTTAATGAATAAAATTCGCCAACCGTGCTATAATTCCACCGAGCCGTTTTCGAGAAAAGTGGCTTCATCCTGAGTAATCACAAAAAAGCTTTCTAATGAATCCCATGGGAACTATCATACTCTCGCCCCAAATGACCATACACTATTTAAGTAAAAGCCTTGATCAATAAGATTTGCTAACCGTGCTACAATTCCGCCGAGCCGTTTTCGGGAAAAGTGGCTTCATCCTGAGTGGGCACAAAAAAGCGTTGCTAATGAATGCCATGGAAACTCTCATACTCTCGCCCCAAATGATCATACACTAGTAAAGTAAAAGCCTTGATAAATAAGATTTGCCAAGCGTGCTACAATTCCGCCGAGCCGTTTTCGAGAAAAGTGGATTCATCCTGAGCGGGTACAAAAAAGCGTTGCTCATAGATCCCATGGAAACTATCATACTCTCGCCCCAAATGACTATACACTATGAAAGTAAAAGCCTTGATGAATAAGATTTGCCAACCACGCTACAATTCCGTCGAGCCGTTTACGAGAAAAAGAGCTTCACCCTAAGTGGGCACAAAAAAGCGTTGCTAATGATTCCAATGGAAGCTATCATACTCTCGCCCCAAATGACCATACAGTATTAAACTAGACACTTTAATGAATAATCACCAACCGTGCTAAAATTCCGCCGCGCCGTTTTCGAGAAAAGTGTTTTCATTCTGAGTGGGCACAAAAAAGCGTTGCTAATGAATCCCATGGAAACTATCATACTCTCGCCCCAAATAACCATACACTATTAAAGTATACGCTTTAACGAATAAAATTCGCCAACCGTGCTTCAATTCCGCCGATCCGTTTTCGAGAAAAGTGGCTTCATCCTGAGTGGGCACAAAAAAGCCATACTAATGAAACCCATGGGAACTATCATACTCTCGCCCAAAATGACCATACACTATTAAAGTAAAAGCCTTGATGAATAAGATTTGCCAACCATGCTAGAATTCCGCCGAGCCGGTTTTGAGAAAAGTGGTCTCATCCTGAGTGGGCACAAAAAACCGTTGCTAATAAATCCCATGGGAACTATCATACTCTTTTCTCAAATGACAATATAATATTAAATCAGACACTTTAATGAATAAAATTTACCAATCGTACTACAATTCCGCCGAGCCGTTTTCGAGAAAAGTGGCTTCATCCTGAGTGGGCACAAAAAAGCGTTGCTAATGAATCCCATGGAAACTATCATACTCTCGCCCCAAATGATCACACACTATTAAAGTAAAAGCCTTGATGAATAAGATTTGCCAACCGTGCTACAATTCCGCCGAGCCTTACTAATGAATCCCATGGGAACTATCATACTCTCACCCAAAATGACCATACACTCTTAAAGTAAAAGCCTTGATGAATAAGATTTGCTAACCGTGCTACAATTCCGCCGAGCCGGTTTTGACAAAAGTGGTCTCATCCTGAGTGGGCACAAAAAACCGTTGCTAATAAATCCCAACCGTGCTACAATTCCACCAAACCGTTTTCGAGAAAAGTGCTTTCATCCTGAGTCGGCTGAAAAAAACGTTGCTAATGAATCCCATGGAAACTATCATACTCTCACCCCAAATGACCATACACTATTAAAGTAAAAGCCTTGATGAATAGGATTTGCCAACCGTGCTACAATTCCACCGAGCCGTTTTCGAGAAAAGTGGCTTCATCCTGAGTGGGTACAAAAAAGCGTTGCTAATGAAGCCCATGGAAACTATCATACTCTCGCCCCAAATGATCATACACTATTAAAGTAAAAGCCTTGATGAATAAGATTTGCCAACCATGCTACAATTCCGCCCAGCTGGTTTTGAGAAAAGTGGCTTCATTCTGAGTGGGCACAAAAAAGCGTTGCAAATGAATCCCATAAGAACTATCATACTCTCGCCCCAAATGACAATGAACTATTAAAGTATACGCTTTAATGAATAAAATTCGCCAACCCTGCTACAAATCCGCCGAGCCGTTTTCGAATAAAGTGGCTTTATCCTGAGTGGGCACAAAAAAGCGGTGCTAATGAACCCCATGGAAACTATCATACTCTCACCCCAAATGACCATACACCATTAAAGTAAAAGCCTTGATGAATAGGATTTGCCAACCGTGCTACAATTCCACCGAGCCGTTTTCGAGAAAAGTGTCGTCATCCTTAGCGTGTATAAAAAAGCGTTGCTCATAGATCCCATGGAAACTATCATACTCTCGCCCCAAATGACCATACACTATGAAAGTAAAGGCCTTGATAAATAAGATTTGCCAACCATGCTACAATTCCGTCGAGCCGTTTTCGAGAAAAAGAGCTTCACCCTAAATGAGCACAAAAAAGCGTTGCTAATGAATCCAATGGAAACTATCATACTCTCGCCCCAAATGACAACGAACTATTAAAGTAGACACTTTAATAAATAAAATTTGCCAACCGTGCTACAATTCCGCCGAGCCATTTTCGAGAAAAGTGGCTTCATCCTGAGTGGGTACAAAAAAGTGTTGCTAATGAATCCTACGGAAACTATCATACTCTCGCCCAAAACGACTTTACACTGTTCAAGTAAAAGCCTTAATGAATAAGATTTGCCAACCGCACTAAAATTCCGCCGAACCGTTTTCGAGAAAAGTGGCTTCATCCTGAGTGGGCACAAAAAAGCGTTACCATTTAATCCCATGGAAACTCTCATACTCTCGCCCCAAATTACCATACACTATTAAAGTTTACGCTTTAATGAATAAAATTTGTCAACCGTGCTACAATTCCGTCGAGCCGTTTTCGAGAAAGAGAGCTTCACCCTAAGTGGGCACAAAAAAGCATTGCTAACGAATCCAATGGAAACTATTATCCTCTCTCGAGAAAAGTGGCTTCATCCTGAGTAATCACAAAAAAGCTTTCTAATGAATCCCATGGGAACTATCATACTCCTGCCCCAAATGACCATACACTATTTAAGTAAAAGCCTTGATCAATAAGATTTGCCAACCGTGCTACAATTCCGCCGAGCCTTACTAATGAATCCCATGGGAACTATCATACTCCTGCCCCAAATGACCATACACTATTTAAGTAAAAGCCTTGATCAATAAGATTTGCTAACCGTGCTACAATTCCGCCGAGCCGTTTTCGAGAAAAGTGGCTTTATCCTGAGTGGGTACAAAAAAGCGTTGCTAATGAATGCCATGGAAACTATCATACACTCGCCCCAAATGATCATACACCAGTAAAGTAAAAGCCTTGATGAATAAGATTTGCCAAGCGTGCTACAATTCCGCCGAGCCGTTTTCGAGAAAAGTGGATTCATCCTGAGCGGGTACAAAAAAGCGTTGCTCATAGATCCCATGGAAACTATCATACTCTCGCCCCAAATGACCGTACACTATGAAAGTAAAAGCCTTGATGAATAAGATTTGCCAACCACGCTACAATTCCGTCGAGCCGTTTTCGAGAAAAAGAGCTTCACCCTAAGTGGGCACAAAAAAGCGTTGCTAATGAATCCAATGGAAACTATCATTATCTCGCCCCAAATGACCATACAGTATTAAAGAAGACACTTTAATGAATAATCACCAACCGTGCTAAAATTCCGCCGCGCCGTTTTCGAGAAAAGTGTTTTCATTCTGAGTGGGCACAAAAAAGCGTTGCTAATAAATCCCATGGAAACTATCATACTCTCGCCCCAAATAACCATACACTATTAAAGTATACGCTTTAACGAATAAAATTCGCCAACCGTGCTTCAATTCCGCCGATCCGTTTTCGAGAAAAGTGGCTTCATCCTGAGTGGGCACAAAAAAGCCTTACTAATGAATCCCATGGGAACTATCATACTCTCGCCCAAAATGACCATACACTATTAAAGTAAAAGCCTTGATGAATAAGATTTGCCAACCGTGCTACAATTCCGCCGCGCCGGTTTTAAGAAAAGTGGCTTCATCCTGAGTGGGAACAAAAAAGCGTTGGTAATGAATCCCATGGAAACTATCATACTCTCTTCTCAAATGACAATATAATATTAAAGCAGACACTTTAATGAATAAAATTTACCAATCGTACTACAATTCCGCCGAGCCGTTTTCGAGAAAATTGGCTTTATCCTGAGTGGGCAAGAAAAAGCGGTGCTAATGAATCCCATGGAAGCTATCATACTCTCGCCCCAATTGACCATTCACTATTAAAGTAAAAGCCTTGATGAATAGGATTTGCCAACCCTGCTACAATTCCACCGAACCGTTTTCAAAAAAGTGCTTTCATCCTGGCTCAGCTGAAAAAAACTTTGCTAATGAATCCCATGAAAACTATCATACTCTCGCTCCAAATGACCATACACTATTAAAGTAAAAGCCTTGATGAACAGGATTTGCCAACCGTCCTACCATTCCACCGAACCGTTTTCGAGAAAAGTGGCTTCATCCTGAGTGGGCTGAAAAAAGCGTTGCTAATGAATCCCATGGAAACTATCATACTCTCACCCCAAATGACCATACACTATTAAAGTATAGGCTTTAATGTATAAAATTCGCAAAACCTGCTTCAAATCCGCCGAGCCGTTTTCGAATAAAGTGGCTTCATCCTGAATGGGCACAAAAAACGTTGCTAATGAATCCCATGGAAACTATCATACTCTAGCCCCAAATGACCATACACTATTAAAGTATACACTTAGTAAATAAAATTCGGCAACCGTGCTACAATTCCCTCGAGCCGTTTTCGAGAAAAGTGGCTTCATTCTGAGTAGGCACAAAAAAGCGTTGCTAATGAATCCCATGGAAACTATCATACTCTCGCCCCAAATAACCATACACTATTATTAAAGTATACGCCTTAATGAATAAAATTCGCCAACCCTGCTACAAATCCGCGGAGCCGTTTTCGAATAAAGTGGCTTTATCCTGAGTGGGCAAAAAAAGGGTTGCTAATGAATCCCATAAGAACTATCATACTCTCGCCCCAAATGACAATGAACTATTAAAGTATACGCTTTAATAAATAAAATTCGCCAACCCTGCTACAAATCCGCCGAGCCGTTTTCGAATAAAGTGGCTTTATCCTGAGTGGGAACAAAAAAGCGGTGCTAATGAACCCCATGGAAACTATCATACTCTCGCCCCAATTGACCATACACTATTAAAGTAAAAGCCTTGAAGAATAGGATTTGCTAACCGTGCTACAATTCCACCGAGCCGTTTTCGAGAAAAGTGGCTTCATCCTGAGTGGGTACAAAAAAGCGTTGCTAATAAATCCCATGGAAACTATCATACTCTCGCCCCAATTGACCATACACTATTAAAGTAAAAGCCTTGATGAATAGGATTTGTCAACCGTGCTACAATTCCACCGAGCCGTTTTCGAGAAAAGTGGCTTCATCCTGAGTGGGTACAAAAAAGCGTTGCTAATGAATCCCATGGAAACTATCATACTCTCGCCCCAATTGACCATACACTATTAAAGTAAAAGCCTTGATGAATAGGATTTGCCAACCGTGCTACAATTCCACCGAACCGTTTTCGAGAAAAGTGCTTTCATCCTGAGTCGGCTGAAAAAAACGTTGCTAATGAATCCTGTTGGAAATAAAACTATTCTTTGAGAGTAAATATTCAATATCAAATTTATTTTATTTTTGAAATAATTAACTTCAAAATTAATAGTTTTCACAAAGATAAATTTCCAACTCATAATTCAGTTGGAATAAGTTGAATAAATTATTTTACATTATTATCAAAGTTAATATAATTGAATACATATTTTTCAATAAAGTTATGTAGATAAACAAGTTTAAAGTGAAACAAGTGTCTGTTTCGAACATTCTCCCCCTCATTAAAACCTCGTTTTAACCATCTCAATTTTGGGAATCTCTTGATTGTATAACATCAAGTTTGGCTAGCTTCGCTACTGGTCTGTTTAGGGTACCATCTTTAGTTTTCACTGTGGCACTTCTGACGTTTCCATAATTTGATCTGCAAACTGACATTATAACACCCTTAGGCCAATTATTTCTTGGTAAGTTTGGATCTACTACAATAACTATATCACCAACTGCAAGAGGGCTACATTTTTTGAACCATTTTGTTCGTTTTGTTATTGTCGGAAGGTATTCTTGTATCCATCGTTTCCAAAAAAGATCAGAGAAATGCTGCATTTTTCTCCAGTTCTTCCTAAGCAAACAATCGTCTTTAGAAAAGTCACCCAAAGGCTTATTACCATTTGAAGATCCCAACAGAAAATGATTTGGGGTAAGTGCTTCGTCTGATGGGAATTCCAGATCTACATAAGTAAGGGGTCTGGAATTAATAACCCGTTCACATTCTAGTAGTCCATTATAAAGCGTAACATCGTTAAATGAAAAGTTTGGAGTAATTTGACGCAATACTTTTTTAACTGACTGCACTAAGCGTTCCCAACTGCCACCTATATGTGGAGCTGCTGGTGGGTTAAAATGCCATGTTATAGATAATGATGAAAACTTCAAAGAAATTTTATGGAAATCTATAGCCTTAAGAGCATTTTTTAGCTCTATTTTAGCACCTCTAAAATTTGTCCCATTGTCGCAGTATATCTCAAGTGGTGTACCTCGTCTAGAAATAAAATTTTGAATTGCCATTATACAACTATCACTTGTCATATCCCGGGCAACTTCAATGTGTATTGCTCTTATAGTTAGGCATGTAAAGAGTACGCCCCAACGTTTCTCCTGGTGTCGTGCAACTTTTACAGATAATAGTCCAAAATAGTCAACACCTACGTAAGTAAACGGACGCGTAAATGGTGACAAACGACCCTTTGGTAGAATAGCCATTTCAGGAATAATGGGCATCGAAGTTAAATTTTTGCAGAGTTGACAATTCCTACGCACCTTCTTTAACTCTACTCTCAAGTTAGGAATGTAGAAATATTGACGTAGTTCGTTCAGACACGTATCATGGTTAATGTGGTAAAATTTCTCATGAAAGTGTTGTATTAACAACCTTGTGCAGTAGTGATTTCTTGGCAACACGATAGGATATTTGAAGTGATCAGGTATACCAGAAGCCGAACCAATTCTTCCATTCAGACGAATCACCAAATTATCGTCAATATAGGGCGAACATTTGTATAAGACTTTTGATTTTGAAATCTCTCCAATCTTATTTAATAAAATAGCAAACTCTTCCCTAAAACATTCGTACTGTATTATGCTATAAATCGTATATTTTGCCATTGTAAATAACTTTGGAACTTCAGGTAATATATATGGTTCATTTCTTCTTTTATGAATTTTCATCTTCAACTTGTGTATAAATGTAAAAAGTTTGACAACAGCTTGAAGTAGTCTCCTCCATGATGAAAATCTGTTAAAATCTATTAGGTTAATATCAACTATCTCACGGCATGCCATTAAAACATGTATTCTGAGCTCTTCTGATACTTTTGCAGTTTGTGATTTTTCTTTAGGCCAACCTGCCTCATCCTTCTTTAGAAAGGCCGGACCATTAAACCAACGATCATTCATGTCAAATTTAAAGGATGCCGTCCACTTTGTCGCATCATCTGCTACGTTGTCTTTAGTAGATATATATCCCCACTCTGATGGCGAGCTACTATCAAGGACTTCTGCAATGCGATACATAACAAATTGTTTGTAATTCCGAGGATCTGCATTCAACCAGCAAAGAACGGTATTAGAATCGGACCAAAAGAAACGTTTTTGAAGTTGTATTTTGAGATTACTGCATACCTCATTCCCTAAACGAACACCTAAAACTGCTGCCATCAACTCCATGCGTGGAATTGATAGTGGTTGCTTCGGAGCGACTTTCACCTTGGCGCTTACTAAAGATATATTAACTTCATCATTAAAAAGCACTCGAAAATATGCTACAGCTGCATACGCCAGTTCGCTAGCATCAACAAATATATGTAGTTGAACTGAAGACTTAGGTTGAATTGCGTACCATCGAGGAATTTTGACACTTTCAATATTAGGTAAAAGTTTAATCCAGATCATCCATTTATAGAAGACATTGTCATTTACTTCATCAGTCCAACCTTTAGTTGTTCTCCATACCTCCTGTAACAATATTTTTAAATAAACTATATATACAGAAAGAAGACCAAAGGGATCAAAAATTGACATAAGTGTTCGCAGTATTTCAGTTTTTGTGGGTCGTTTTAAACCGGTTAAAACATCATTATTGACTCGATTCAATTTCAAAGAGTAGGTAAAGTTATCATCTGTGGTTGACCACCACATTCCTAATACCTTCTCTGAAGTCATGTGGATAACATCGCCACCAATAGGAACTTTGTTTGACTCTTCTAATTTACCAAGACTTTCCATTACAAACTTTGAATTTGATTTCCAATTTCGGATAAAAAAACCACCTTTGCTATGAATATGGGCCACTTGTCTGGCTATTCAACTGCCTCGCTTTCGGTATCTGCACAGTCTAATAGATCGTCAACATAGTGGTGGTTAACATTAGAATCTACCGCCTTTGGAAATTGCTCTTTAAACTCCAACGCGTTTTTATTTTTAACATATTGCGCCGAGCTTGGAGAACACGCAGCACCAAAAATCATTACTTGCATAACATAGACGTCAGGAGCTTTACTGTTATCCCCGTTTCGCCAGATGAACCGCTGGGCATTTTGATCTTCTCTACGAATGAGCACTTGATGGAACATTTCTTTGATGTCCCCACATATAGCAATTTTCCTTGAGCGAAAACTGTATAAAACTGAGAGTAATGGTGCCATTAAGTCAGGGCTTTTTAATAGCAGAGAATTTAGAGAAACTCCTTTCACCTTTGCTGCAGCATCCCACACCAAACGAATCTTACCGGGCTTATTTGGGTTAGAAACTGTAAAAATGGGTAGATACCAGGTAATCCCATTAAATTCTCTCACATCTTGTTGGGACAGTTTTCGGCCGTAATGCTTTTCCACTAATGTTTCTATTTGCTGCTTTATAATTAAAATATTTTCTGGATTCGTTTTTTTCTCGATGCACTGGAGTCGTTTTAATGCCATTGGAAAACTATTTGGCACTCTTATATTGTCCTCTTTCCAAAGCAATCCAGTTTCAAAACGCAGACCAATACGTTTAGTTGTTGTTTCAAGTAATAATTTTCCACACCTTTCTTCGGGTGAGCTCAACTCGAACTTTTGTCCAACATTTTCCAAGGACATATATTCTGATACTATCTTCTGCAACTTTTCCATTTCGTACTCACAGTTACATGGTTTGATATTGTGAAAAGCGAGTGTTTTCCCAATATTTGGATTACTACCACCATGAATAACCCATCCAAGTCTAGTTTTGGACGCGCTAGGTTCATTAATAGCCCCTTCAACTATCTTTAAAGAATTGCATACGTATCCATTGTTTAAACCAATAAGAATTTTCGGAGAGACAAAGGGACATTTCTAAGATGACGAAAGGCTTCGAAATCTCTTCTTGTAACACTTTGTTCTGGCAAAGAAAGGTTTTTAATACAACGTACATTCAAAAGTTCATACCTTTTTGAATTCCTGTTACGACCTGAGATGTATAGACTTACTTCCATCGATTCTTCTTCTAAGCGACGAGTTTCTGAAGTCCATTTGAGACAAAGGTTATTCATGTTACCCTCTAGTTCAAGTTGATCACAAATATCCTTTTGTATTAGAGTAACATTTCAACCATCGTCCAAAAATGCAAAGGTCTCTACTAAAATACCTTTGTTATACAATGTCACGGGTAAAATTTTAAAGAATGTTTTCTCAGCGTCAGGGGTAGAATGTGTTGTAACCGTGGAGTTGGACTTGAATTTATGAAGCAATTTGTGGTGCTTAGCATCACAACCGTCAACAGGGCACCTTTTATCGGAACAGCGATAATAGTCATGCTTCTGAAGGCACAAACGACAAAGTTTAAGCAACTTTACATTGTCCCAGCGTTCAGAGAGCTTCATCTCGGAAAACTTTTCACATGTCTCAACCAAGTGGTTTTTATTGCAATTAATACAGATTTTTGGAATCGCTGTTGGGAGCGAAGGCTTTACATTATGCTCATGTACATTACCTCCTATTTTATAAGATATATTTGGTAGGCTAACTTAAGCCAAAGCCTCTGCAATATCAAACAGCCATCTAGAAAACACCGATACGTCAGCATCTCTAACTGATACGTATATGGCCCAATTCAGTTTTGTTTGAGCTGGTAACTTATCCACAAGTTCTTGAAGAAGCAGCGGATTATTTTTGAGCTTCTAGTCCAGAAGCTTCTAAGGTCGAGCGAAGATTTCTAACTGAGATAGCGTAACTTATAAGAGTGTCAAGTTTATCTGCCTTGGGAGAAACATCCAATCGAATTTTTTCCAAGAGGGAATTAGTTATTATTTCTGGGCGACCAAACATCATTCTGAGCGTTCGAATCACCTCTGGCACATTCTTTGGTAACAAGAGATGCGAACTAACAAGATCAAAGGCTTTTCCTTTAAGACTCTTTTGCAACCGTAAGAGCTTTTCGGAATCAGAATTTCCGCATAGTTTTGTACTCTCTATGAAGGAGCT
Organism: Cistogaster globosa; assembly: GCA_937654795.1. NCBI lineage: Eukaryota > Metazoa > Arthropoda > Insecta > Diptera > Tachinidae > Cistogaster > Cistogaster globosa. The sequence continues at coordinate 100,146,237 of OW569403.1, read as the reverse complement.
GATAAATAACGGCCATTCTTCAGGTTTCCCAGTAAAAATTGGCAAATCATTAGATATTGCCTTTCGTGTTGAAAGTTGACTTTTAGACAAAATCGGCTCATTCTTTAAACTTTCCTTTGCATCTGTATCATGATGTTGTTGATATTCGTTTTCGCAACGAGTAGGCGAACTTTGTCTAGAATCTCCGACTTTAGGTTGATCAAAAGACTTCAAGTTAGAAACCCAATTTTTTGTGCGGGAAATAACTTCACTGCGAATACTTCCTTCACATTCTTCTGTCATTGCCAAAATTTCAAATTTTCTTCGTAAAAATCGAGATTCTAAGGCCTTTTCTTCACTTAGCCTTGAAGTTCTAAGTTAATTAAACGCTTTCTTGATGACGTAGCTGAACACATTGACATCCCCTTTTTGAAACTTTTACATGATGCTTCATCATTTGATTTTTCTTTACACTTGGAACATATCCAATGATGGTTCTCCACCGAATCGGTTACACCTGCACAGGTGAAGTGATACCATGTATCGCATTTGCCGCATTGAACCATTTCTTCGCTATCTTTCATGCAGCAATGTCCACAACTGTTTGATTTATGAGGAACCTCTTCCACAATGTTTTTAACGATTTGTACACCGGAAGCTCCTGGTTTGTCAGCATCATTAGGCGGTGTACGGTACATAATCAAATAGCTTATTAATTTCGAAGAATGTTGGAAATAAAACTATTCTTTGAGAGTAAATATTCAATTTCAAATTTATTTTATTTTTAAATAATTAACTTCAAAAATTAATAGTTTTCACAAAGATAAATTTCCAACTGAATTATGTGAATTAATTATTTTACATTATTATCAAAGTTAATATAATTGAATACATAGTTTTCAATAAAGTTATGTAGATAAACAAGTTTAAACTGAAACAAGTGTCTGTTTCGAACAAATCCCATGGAAACTATCATACTCTCACCCCAAATGACCATACACTATTAAAGTAAAAGCCTTGATGAATAGGATTTGCCAACCGTGCTACAATTCCACCGAGCCGTTTTCGAGAAAAGTGGCTTCATCCTGAGTGGGTACAAAAAAGCGTTGCTAATGAATCCCATGGAAACTATCATACTCTCGCCCCAAATGATCGTACACTATTAAAGTAAAAGCCTTGATAAATAAGATTTGCCAACCGTGCTACAATTCCGCCGAGCCGTTTTCGAGAAAAGTGGCTTCATTCTGAGTGGGCACAAAAAAGCGTTGCTAATGAATCCCATAAGAACTATCATACTCTCGCCCCAAATGACAATGAACTATTAAAGTATACGCTTTAATGAATAAAATTCGTCAACCCTGCTACAAATCCGCCGAGCCGTTTTCGAATAAAGTGGCTTTATCCTGAGTGAGCACAAAAAACCGGTGCTAATGAACCCCATGGAAACTATCATACTCTCACCCCAAATGACCATACACTATTAAAGTAAAAGCCTTGATGAATAGGATTTGCCAACCGTGCTACAATTCCACCGAGCCGTTTTCGAGAAAAGTGTCTTCATCCTGAGCGGGTATAAAAAAGCGTTGCTCATAGATCCCACGAAAACTATCATACTCTCGCCCCAAATGACCATACACTATGAAAGTAAAAGCCTTGATGAATAAGATTTGCCAACCATGCTACAATTCCGTCGAGCTGTTTTCGAGAAAAAGAGCTTCACCCTAAATGAGCACAAAAAAGCGTTGCTAATGAATCCAATGGAAACTATCATACTCTCGCCCCAAATGATCATACAGTATTAAAGTAGACACTTTAATGAATAATCACCAACCGTGCTAAAATTCCGCCGAGCCGTTTTCGAGAAAAGTGTTTTCATTCTGAGTGGGCACAAAAAAGCGTTGCTAATGAATCCCATGGAAACTATCATACTCTCGCCCCAAGTGACCATACACTATTAAAGTATACTCTTTAATGAATAAAGAATGAATAAAGACTTAAGACAGTCCCACTTTCTCCAGACAAATATAACAAAGAACTGGACACAATTTACACTATAGCAAAAAATAACGGTTACAACTGCACTACTATCGACAAACTACTTAGACAATACGACACTAAAAACAAGAAGAAAGAAAACAAGGACACAATCGATACAACACGACGACACATTTTTACTTACACAGGACCAGAAATATATAGATTAACTAACCTTTTTCAAAAAGAAGGTTTACAGACAGCACTAAAGACGAGCAACACTCTACGAAACAATCTCAAGACATCAACAGAAATAACCGATAAATTTAACACCAGCGGAGTATACAGACTTACTTGCACCTGCAACCATACATACATAGGACAAACTGGACGAACATTAAAACAAGGTTCACAGAACACATACGATCATATAAGCGGAAAAGAGAAGACTCTAACTTCGCAATACACCTTAACACACATGAACACGAGCCAAGAGAAATAGATGAATGTATGACGTTAATACATCCTAGTAAAAAAGGACGAAGACTGGACATTCTTGAAAACATGGAAATATACAAAACACGAACGTTTAACGGATATATTATTAACGAACAGGTAAATACAACCTCGGACACAATTTTTACACCACTTAAACTATTAAAACAAACTTACAAACGCAAAACACCCACAGATGGTCACACTTACCTACCTAATAATAAAAGACAGAAACAACAGAAATAAAGATGACAGATATCAGGCAATCTACCTGCATAATACCATTTTAAATAGACACCATCCTAACGGACAAAACTACCTGAACCCACCACTATCTACGCAAAAAACACCTATCCTTACCTATCCTTACCTTACACTATCTAACCAGTACTAATCAAAACGCGGCTTGAAAATGATGTCTTTACATCGAAAGCGCTCGCCAATCGTACTAAATAAACAGCCAGTGACGACGGTCTTCACCGAAAGGTATGACAACAAAATCCGCCAACCCTGCTACAAATCCGCCGAGCCGTTTTCGAGAAAAGTGGCTTTATCCTGAGTGGGCAAGAAAAAGCGGTGCTAATGAATCCCATTGAAACTATCATACTCTCGCCCCAATTGACCATACACTATTAAAATAAAAGTCTTGATGAATAGGATTAGCCAACCGTGCTACCATTCCCCCGAACCGTTTTCGCGAAAAGTGGCTTCATCCTGAGTTGGCTGAAAAAAGCGTTGCTAATAAATCCCATGGAGACTATCATACTCTCGCCCCAAATGACCATACACTATTAAAGTATACGCTTTAATAAATAAAATTCGCTAACACTGCTACAATTCCGTCGAGCCGTTTTCGAGAAAAGTGGCTTCATTCTGAGTGGGCACAAAAAAGCGTTGCTAATGAATCCTATGGAAACTATCATACTCTCGCCCCAAATGACCATACACTATTAAAGTATACGCTTTAATGAATAAAATTTGCCAACCGTGCTACAAATCCGCCGAGCCGTTTTCGAGAAAAGTGGCTTCAACCTGAGTGGGCACAAAAAAGCGTTGCTAATAAATCCCATAAGAACTATCATACTCTCGCCCCAAATGACACTGAACTATTAAAGTAGACGCTTTAATAAATAAAATTTGCCAACCGTGCTACAATTCTGCCGAGCCGTTTTCGAGAAAAGTGGCTTCATCCTGATTCGGTACAATAAAGCGTTGCTAATATATCCCATGGAAATTATCATACTCTCAACCCAAATGATCATACACTATGAAAGTAAAAGCCTTGATGAATAAGATTTGCCAACCGTGCTACAATTCCGCCGAGCCGTTTTCGAGAAAAGGGAATTCATCCTGAGTGGGTAAAAAAAGCGTTGCTAATAAATCCCATGGAAACTATCATACTCTCGCCCCAAGTGAACATGCACTATTAAAGTAAAAGCCTTGAAGAATAAGATTTGCCAACCGTGCTACAATTCCGCCGAGCCGTTTTCGAGAAAAGTGTCTTCATTCTGAGTGGGCACAAAAAAGCAATGCTAATGAATCCCATAAGAACTATCATACTCTCGTCCCAAATGACACTGAACTATTAAAGTATACACTTTAATGAATAAAATTCGCCAACCCTGCTACAAGTCGGCCGAGTCGTTTTCAAGAAAAATGGCTTCATCCTGAGTGGGTACAATAAAGCGTTGCTAATGAATCCCATGGAAACTATCATACTCTCGCCAAAAATTACCATACACTACTAAAGTAAACGCTTTAATGAATAAAATTTGCCAACCGTGCTACAATTTCGCCGAGTCGTTTTCGAGACAAGTGGCCTCATTCTGAGTGGGCACAAAAAAGCGTTGCTAATGAATCCCATGGAAACTGTCATACTCTCGCCCAAAATTACCATGCACTACTAAAGTAAACGCATTAATGAATAAGATTTGCCAACCGTGCTACAATTCCGTCAAGCCGTTTTCGAGAAAAGTGGCTTCATCCTAAGTGGGCACAAAAAAGCGTTGCTAACGAATCCCATGTGAACTATCATACTCTCGCCCCAAATGACAACGAACTATTAAAGTAGATGCTTTAATAAATAAAATTTGCCAACCGTGCTACAATTCCGCCGAGCCGTTTTCGAGAAAAGTGGCTTCATCCTGAGTGGGTAAAAAAAGCGTTGCTAATGAATCCCACGGAAACTATCATACTCTTGCCACAAATGACCAAACACAATTAAAATAAAAGCCTTAATGAATAAGATTTGCCAACCGTAGTAAAATTCGCCGAGCCGTTTTCGAGAAAAGTGGCTTCATACTGAGTGGGCACAAAAAAGCGTTACCAATTAATCCCATGGAAACTCTCATAATCTCGCCCCAAATGACCATACACTATTTAAGTAAAAGCCGTGAGGAATAAGATTTTCTAACCGTGCTACAATTCCGCCGAGCCGTTTTCGAGAAAAATGGCTTCATCCTGAGTGGGCACAAAAAAGCGTTGCTAATGAATGCCATGAAAACTATCATACTCTTGCCCCAAATGATCATACACTTGAAAAGTAAAAGCCTTGATGAATAAGATTTGCCAACCGTGCTACAATTCCGCCGAGCCGTTTTCGAGAAAAGTGGATTCATTCTGAGTGGGTACAAAAAAGCGTTGCTAATAAATCCCATTGAAACTACCATACTCTTGCCCCAAATGACCATACACTATGAAAGTAAAAGCCTTGATGAATAAGATTTTCCAACCGTGCTACAATGCCGTCGAGCCGTTTTCGAGAAAAAGAGCTTCACCCTAAGTGGGCACAAAAAAGCGTTGCTAGTGAATCCAATGGAAACTTTCATACTTTTGCCCCAAATGACCATACAGTATCAATCACCAACCGTGCTAAAATTCCGCCGAGCCGTTTCCGAGAAAATTGGCTTCATTCTGAGTGGGCACAAAAAAGCGTTGCTAATGAATCCCATGGAAGCTATCATACTCTCGCCCCAAATGACCACACACTTTTAACGTATACCCTTTGCGAATAAAATTCGCCAACCGTGCTACAATTCCGCCGAGCCGTTTTCGAGAAAAGTGGCTTCATCCTGAGTGGGCAAAAAAAAAACGCGGTACTAATGAATCCCATGGGAACTATCGTACTCTCGCCCCAAATGACCATGCACTATTAAAGTAAAAGCCTTGATGAATAAGATTTGCCAACCGTGCTACAATTCCACCTAGCCGTTTTTGAGAAAAGTGGCTTCATCCTTAGTGGGCACAAAAAAGTGTTGCTAATGAATCCCATGGAAACTATCATACCTTCGCCCCAAATGACTATACACTATTTTAGAATACGTTTTAATGAATAAAATTTCCTAACCGTGCTACAATTCCGCTGAGTCGTTTTCGAGGAAAATGGCTTCATCCTGAGTGGGTACAAAAAAGCGTTGCTAATGAATCCCATGGAAACTATCATATTCTCGCCCCAAATGATCATACACTATTAAAGTAAAAGCCTTGATGAATCAGATTTGCCAACCGTACTAAAATTCAGCCGAGCCGTTTTCGATAAAAGTGGCTTCATCATGAGTGAGCACAAAAAAGCGTTGCTAATGAATCCCATGGGAACTATCATACTCTCAACCCAAACGACCATACACTATTTAAGTAAAAGCCTCGATGAATAAGATTTGCTAACCGTGCTACAATTCCGCCGAGCCGTTTTCGAGAAAAGTGGCTTCATCCTGAGAGGGCACAAAAAAGCGTTGCTAATAAATTCCATGGAAACTATCATACTCTCGCCCCAAATCACCATACAGTATTAAAGAAGACACCTTAATGAATAAAATTAGGCAACCGTGCTACAATTCCGTCGAGCCGTTTCCGAGAAAAGTGGCTTCATCCTAAGAGGGCACAAAAAAGCGTTGCTAATGAATCCCATGGAAACTATCATACTGTCGCCCTAAATGACCATACAGTATTAAAGTAGACAGTTTAATGAATAAAACTGGGCAACCGTGCTACAATTCCGTCGAGCCGTTTTCGAGAAAAGTGGCTTCATCCTAAGTGGACACAAAAAAGCGTTGCTAATGAATCCCATAGAAACTATCATACTCTCGCTCAAACTGACCATACACTATTAAAGTATACGCTTTAATGAATAAAATTCGCCAACCGTGCTACAATTTCGCCGAGCCGTTTTCGAGAAAAGTGGCTTCATCCTGAGTGGGCACAAAAAAGCGTTGCTAATGAATCCCATAGAAACTATCATACTCTCGCCCAAAATGACCACACACTATTAAAGTATACGCTTTAATGAATAAAATTTACCAACCGTGCTACAATTCCGCCGAGCCGTTTTCGAGAAAAGTGGCTTCATCGTGAGGGAGCACAAAAAAGGGTAGCTAATGAATCCCATGGGAACTATCATACTCTCGCCCCAAATGACCATACACTATTTAAGTAAAAGCCTCAATAAATAAGATTTGTCAACCGTGCTACAATTCCGCCGAGCCGTTTTCGAGAAAAGTGGCATCATCCTGAGAGGGCACAAAAAAGCGTTGCTAAAGAATCCTATGGAAACTATCATACTCTTGCCCCAAATGACCATACAGTATTAAAGTAGACACTTTAATGAATGAAATTCGCCAAACGTGCTACAATTTCGCAGAGCCGTTTTCGAGAAAAGTGGCTTCATCCTGAGTGGGTACAAAAAAGCGTTGCTAATGAATCCCACGGAAACTATCATACTCTCGCCCCATATGACCATACGCTATTAAAGTAAAAGCCTTAATGAATAAAATTTGCCAACCGTCCTAAAATTCCGCCGAGCAATATTCGAGAAAAGTGGCTTCATCCTGAGTGGGCACAAAAAGGCGTTACCAATTAACCCCATGGAAACTCTCGCCACAAATGACCATACAGTATTAAAGTAGACTCTTAAATGAATAAAATTCGGTAACCCTGCTAAAATTCCGCCGAGCCGTTTTCGAGAAAAGATGCTTCATTCTGAGTGGGCACAAAAAAGTGTTGCTAAAGAATCCCATGGAAACTATCATACCCTCGCCCCAAATGACTATACGCTATTTGAGAATACGCTTTAATGAATAAAATTTGCCAACCGTGCTACAATTCCGCTGAGCCGTTTTCGGAGAAAATCGCTTCAACCTGAGTAGGTACAAAAAAACGTTGCTAATGAATCCCATGGAAACTATCATACTCTCGCCCCAAATGACTATACACTATTAAAGTAAAAGCCTTGATGAATCAGATTTGCCAACCCTACTAAAATTCAGCCGAGCCGTTTTCGAGAAAATTGGCTTCACCCTGAGTGGGCACAAAAAAGCGTTGCTAATGAATCCCATGGAAACTCTCATACTCTCGCCCCAAATGACCATTCACTATTAAAGTATACGCTTTAATGACTAAAATTTGGCAACCGTGCTACAATTCCGTCGAGCCGTTTTCGAGAAAAGTGGCTTCATCCTGAGAGGGCACAAAAAAGCGTTGCTAATGAATCCCATGGAAACTATCATACTCTTGCCCCAAGTGACCATACAGTATTAAAGTAGACACTTTAATGAATAAAATTGGGCAACTGTGCTACAATTTCGACGAGCCGTTTTCGAGAAAAGTTGCTTCATCGTGAGTGGGTACAAAAAAGCGTTGCTAATGAATCCCACGGAAACTATCATACGCTCGCCCCAAATGACCATACGCTATTAAAGCAAAAGCCTTAATGAATAAGATTTGCCAACCGTGCTAAAATTCCGCCGAGCCATTTGCGAGAAAAGTGGCTTCATCCTGAGTGGGCACAAAAAGGCGTTACCAATTAATCCCATGGAAACTCTCCTACTCTCGCCCCAAATGACCATACAGTATTAAAGTAGACTCTTAAATGAATAAAATTGGGCAACCGTGCTAAAATTCCGCCGAGCCGTTTTCGAGAAAAGTTGCTTCATTCTGAGTGGGCACAAAAAAGTGTTGCTAATGAATCCCATGGAAACTATAATACCCTCGCCCCAAATGACTATACACTATTTTAGAATACGCTTTAATGAATAAAATTCGCCAACCCTGCTACAAATCCGCCGAGCCGTTTTCGAGAAAAATGGCTTTATCCTGAGTGGGCAAAAAAAAGCGGTGCTAATGAATCCCATCGAAACTATCATACTCTCGCTCCAATTGACCATACACTATTAAAGTAAAAGTCTTGATGAATAGGATTAGCCAACCGTGCTACCATTCCCCCGAGCCGTTTTCGAGAAAAGTGGCTTCATCCTGAGTGGGCTGAAAAAAGTGTTGCTAATAAATCCCATGGAGACTATCATACTCTCGCCCCAAATGACCATACACTATTAAAGTATACGCTTTAATGAATAAAATTCGCTAACCCTGCTACAATTCCGTCGAGCTGTTTTCGAAAAGTGGCTTCATTCTGAGTGGGCACAAAAAAGCGTTGCTAATGAATCCTATGGAAACTATCATACTCTCGCCCCAAATGACCATACACTATTAAAGTATACGCTTTAATGAATAAAATTTGCCAACCGTGCTACAATTCTGTCGAGCCGTTTTCGAGAAAAGTGGCTTCATCCTGAGTGGGCACAAAAAAGCGTTGCTAATGAATCCCATAAGAACTATCATACTCTCGCCCTAAATGACACTGAACTATTAAAGTAGACGCTTTAATAAATAAAATTTGCCAACCGTGCTACAATTCCGCTGAGCCGTTTTCGAGAAAAGTGGCTTCATCCTGAGTGGGTAAAAAAAGCGTTGCTAATGAATCCCACGGAAACTATCATACTCTCGCCCCAAATGACCATACACTATTAAAGTAAAAGCCTTAATGAATAAAATTTGCCAACCGTGCTACAATTCCGCCGAGCCGTATTCGAGAAAAGTGGCTTCATCCTGAGTGGGTACAATAAAGCGTTGCTAATATAACCCATGGAAATTATCATACTCTCAACCCAAATGACCATACACTACGAAAGTAAAAGCCTTGATGAATAAGATTTGCCAACCGTGCTACAATTCCGCCGAGCCGTTTTAGAGAAAAGGGAATTCATCCTGAGTGGGTAAAAAAAGCGTTGCTAATAAATCCCATGGAAACTATCATACTCTTGCCCCAAGTGACCATACAGTATTAAAGTAGACACTTTAATGAATAAAATTGGGCAACTGTGCTACAATTTCGCCGAGCCGTTTTCGAGAAAAGTTGCTTCATCGTGAGTGGGTACAAAAAAGCGTTGCTAATGAATCCCACGGAAACTATCATACGCTCGCCCCAAATGACCATACGCTATTAAAGTAAAAGCCTTAATGAATAAGATTTGCCAACCGTGCTAAAATTCCGCCGAGCCATTTTCGAGAAAAGTGGCTTCATCCTGAGTGTGCACAAAAAGGCGTTACCAATTAATCCCATGGAAACTCTCCTACTCTCGCCCCAAATGACCATACAGTATTAAAGTAGACTCTTAAATGAATAAAATTGGGCAACCGTGCTAAAATTCCGCCGAGCCGTTTTCGAGAAAAGTTGCTTCATTCTGAGTGGGCACAAAAAAGTGTTGCTAATGAATCCCATGGAAACTATAATACCCTCGCCCCAAATGACTATACACTATTTTAGAATACGCTTTAATGAATAAAATTCGCCAACCCTGCTACAAATCCGCCGAGCCGTTTTCAAGAAAAATGGCTTTATCCTGAGTGGGCAAGAAAAAGCGGTTCTAATGAATCCCATCGAAACTATCATACTCTCGCTCCAATTGACCATACACTATTAAAGTAAAAGTCTTGATGAATAGGATTAGCCAACCGTGCTACCATTCCCCCGAGCCGTTTTCGAGAAAAGTGGCTTCATCCTGAGTGTGCTGAAAAAAGCGTTGCTAATAAATCCCATGGAGACTATCATACTCTCGCCCCAAATGACCATACACTATTAAAGTATACGCTTTAATGAATAAAATTCGCTAACCCTGCTACAATTCCGTCGAGCTGTTTTCGAAAAGTGGCTTCATTCTGAGTGGGCACAAAAAAGCGTTGCTAATGAATCCTATGGAAACTATCATACTCTCGCCCCAAATGACCATACACTATTAAAGTATACGCTTTAATGAATAAAATTTGCCAACCGTGCTACAATTCTGTCGAGCCGTTTTCGAGAAAAGTGGCTTCATCCTGAGTGGGCACAAAAAAGCGTTGCTAATGAATCCCATAAGAACTATCATACTCTCGCCCTAAATGACACTGAACTATTAAAGTAGACGCTTTAATAAATAAAATTTGCCAACCGTGCTACAATTCCGCTGAGCCGTTTTCGAGAAAAGTGGCTTCATCCTGAGTGGGTAAAAAAAGCGTTGCTAATGAATCCCACGGAAACTATCATACTCTCGCCCCAAATGACCATACACTATTAAAGTAAAAGCCTTAATGAATAAAATTTGCCAACCGTGCTACAATTCCGCCGAGCCGTTTTCGAGAAAAGTGGCTTCATCCTGAGTGGGTACAATAAAGCGTTGCTAATATATCCCATGGAAATTATCATACTCTCAACCCAAATGACCATACACTACGAAAGTAAAAGCCTTGATGAATAAGATTTGCCAACCGTGCTACAATTCCGCCGAGCCGTTTTCGAGAAAAGGGAATTCATCCTGAGTGGGTAAAAAAAGCGTTGCTAATAAATCCCATGGAAACTATCATACTCTCGCCCCAAATGAACATACACTATTAAAGTAAAAGCCTTGAAGAATAAGATTTGCCAACCGTGCTACAATTCCGCCGAGCCGTTTTCGAGAAAAGTGGCTTCATTCTGAGTGGGCACAAAAAAGCGTTGCTAATGAATCCCATAAGAACTATCATACTCTCGCCCCAAATGACACTGAACTATTAAAGTAGACGCTTTAATAAATAAAATTTGCCAACCGTGCTACAATTCCGCCGAGCCGTCTTCGAGAAAAGTGGCTTCATCCTGAGTGGGTAAAAAAAGCGTTGCTAATGAATCCCACGGAAACTATCATACTCTCACCCCAAATGACCATACACTATTAAAGTAATAGCCTTAATGAATAAAATTTGCCAACCGCGCTACAATTCCGCCGAGCCGTTTTCGAGAAAAGTGGATTCATCCTGAGTGGGTAAAAAAAGAGTTGCTAATAAATCCCATGGAAACTGTCTTACTCTCGCCCCAAATGACCATACATTATTAAAGTATACACTTTAATGAATTAAATTCGCCAACCCTGCTACAAGTCCGCCGAGCCGTTTTCGAGAAAAGTAGCTTCACCTGAGTGGGCACAAAAAAGCGTTGCTAATGAGTCCAATGGAAAATATCATACTCTCGCCCCAAATGACCATACACTATTAAAGTATACGCTTTAATGAATAAAATTTGTAAACCGTGCTACAATTCTGCCGAGCCGTTTTCGAGAAAAGTGGCTTCATTCTGAGAGGGAACAAAAAAGCTTTCTAATGAATCCCATAGGAACTATCATACTCTCGCCCCAAATGATCATACATTATTAAAGTATACACTTTAATGAATAAAATTCGCCAACCCTGCTACAAGTCCGCCGAGTCGTTTTCGAGAAAAGTGGCTTCATCCTGAGTGGGTACAATAAAGCGTTGCTAATGAATCCCATGGAAACTATCATACTCTCGCCCAAAATTACCATACACTACTAAAGTAAACGCTTTAATGAATAAAATTTGCCAACCGTGCTACAATTTCGCCGAGCCGTTTTCGAGAAAAGTGGCCTCATCCTGAGTGGGCACAAAAAAGCGTTGCTAATGAATCCCATGGAAACTATCATACTCTCGCCCAAAATTACCATACACTACTAAAGTAAACGCTTTAATGAATAAGATATGCCAAACGTGCTACAATTCCGTCAAGCCGTTTTCGAGAAAAGTGGCCTCATCCTAAGTGGGCACAAAAAAGCGTTGCTAACGAATCCCATGGGAACTATCATACTCTCGCCCCAAATGACAACGAACTGTTAAAGTAGACGCTTTAATAAATAAAATTTGCCAACCGTGCTACAATTCCGCCGAGCCGTTTTCGAGAAAAGTGGCTTCATCCTGAGTGGGTAAAAAAAGCGTTGCTAATGAATCCCACGGAAACTATCATACTCTTGCCCCAAATGCCAACCGTACTAAAATTCGCCGAGCCGTTTTCGAGAAAAGTGGCTTCATACTGAGTGGGCACAAAAAAGCGTTACCAATTAATCCCATGGAAACTCTCATACTCTCGCCCCAAATGACCATACACTATTAAAATTTACGCTTTAATGAATAAAATTTGTCAACCGTGCTACAATTCCGTCGATCCGTTTTCGAAAAAAAGAGCTTCACCCTAAGTAGGCACAAAAAAGCGTTTCTAATGAATTCAATGGAAACTATCACACTCTCGCCCCAAATGACCATACGCTATTAAAGTATACGCCTTAAATAATAAAATTCGCCTACCGTGCTACAATTCCGCCTAGCCGTTATCGAGAAAAGTGGCTTCATCCTGAGTAGGCACAAAAAGGCGTTGCTGATAAATCCCATTGAAACTATCATACTCTTGCCCCAAATGACCATGCACTATGAAAGTAAAAGCCTTGATGAATAAGATTTTCCAACCGTGCTACAATGCCGTCGAGCCGTTTTCGAGAAAAAGAGCTTCACCCTAAGTGGGCACAAAAAAGCGTTGCTAATGAATCCAATGGAAACTATCATACTTTCGCCCCAAATGACCATACAGTATTAAAGTAGACACTTTAATGAATAATCACCAACCGTGCTAAAATTCCGTTGAGCCGTTTCCGAGAAAATTGGCTTCATTCTGAGTGGGCACAAAAAAGCGTTGCTAAGGAATCCCATGGAAGCTATCATACTCTCGCCCCAAATGACCACACACTATTTAAGTATACGCTTTGCGAATAAAATTCGCCAACCGTGCTACAATTCCGCCGAGCCGTTTTCGAGAAAAGTGGCTTCATCCTGAGTAGGCACAAAAAAGCGGTACTAATGAATCCCATGGGGACTATCATACTCTCGCCCCAAATGCCCATACACTATTAAAGTAAAAGCCTTGATGAATAAGATTTGCCAACCGTGCTACAATTCCGCTTAGCCATTTTTGAGAAAAGTGGCTTCATCCTGAATGGGCACAAAAAACCGTTGATAGCAAATCCCATGAGAACTATCATACTCTCTTCTTAAATGACCATATAATATTAAAGTAGACACTTAAATATATAAAATTTTCCATCCGTACTACAATTCGGCCAAGCCGTTTTCGAGAAAAGTGGCTTCATCCTTAGTGGGCACAAAAAAGTGTTGCTAATGAATCCCATGGAAACTATCATACCTTCGCCCCAAATGACTATACACTATTTTAGAATACGTTTTAATGAATGAAATTTGCCAACCGTGCTACAATTCCGCTGAGCCGTTTTCGAGGAAAATTGCTTCATCCTGAGTGGGTACAAAAAAGCGTTGCTAATGAATCCCATGGAAACTATCATACTCTCGCCCCAAATGACCACACACTATTAAAGTAAAAGCCTTGATGAATCAGATTTGCCAACCGTACTAAAATTCAGCCGAGCCGTTTTCGAGAAAAGTGGCTTCAACCTGAGTGGGCACAAAAAAGCGTTGCTAATGAATCCCATGGAAACTCTCATACTCTCGCCACAAGTGACCATTCAACTATTAAAGTATACGCTTTAATGAATAAAATTCGGCAACCGTGCTACAATTCCGTCGAGCCGTTTTCGAGAAAAGTGGCTTCATCCTGAGTGAGCACAAAAAAGCGTTGCTAATGAATCCCATGGGAACTATCATACTCTCAACCCAAACGACCATACACTTTTTAAGTAAAAGCCTCGATAAATAAGATTTGCTAACCGTGGTACAATTCCGCCGAGCCGTTTTCGAGAAAAGTGGCATCATCCTGAGAGGGCACAAAAAAGCGTTGCTAATAAATCCAATGGAAACTATCATACTCTCGCCCCAAATGACCATACAACTATTAAAGTATACGCTTTAATGAATAAAATTCGGCAACCGTGCTACAATTCCGTCGAGCCGTTTTCGAGAAAAGTGGCTTCATCCTGAGTGAGCACAAAAAAGCGTTTCTAATGAATCCCATGGGAACTATCATACTCTCAACCCAAACGACCATACACTATTTAAGTAAAAGCCTCGATGAATAAGATTTGCTAACCGTGCTACAATTCCGCCGAGCCGTTTTCGAGAAAAGTGGCTTCATCCTGAGAGGGCACAAAAAAGCGTTGCTAATAAATCCCATGAAAACTATCATACTCTCGCCCCAAATGACCATACAGTATTAAAGAAGACACCTTAATGAATAAAATTAGGCAACCGTGCTACAATTCCGTCGAGCCGTTTCCGGGAAAAGTGGCTTTATCCTAAGAGGGCACAAAAAAGCGTTGCTAATGAATCCCATGGAAACTATCATACTGTCGCCCCAAATGACCATACAGTATTAAAGTAGACACTTTAATGAATAAAATTGGGCAACCGTGCTACAATTCCGTCGAGCCGTTTTCGAGAAAAGTGGCTTCATCCTGAGTGGACACAAAAAAGCGTTGCTAATGAATCCCATAGAAACTATCATACTCTCGCCCAAACTGACTATACACTATTAAAGTATACGCTTTTATGAATAAAATTCGCCAACCGTGCTACAATTTCGCCGAGCCGTTTTCGAGAAAAGTGGCTTCATCCTGAGTGGGCACAAAAAAGCGTTGCTAATGAATCCCATAGAAACTATCATACTCTCGCCCAAAATGACCACACACTATTAAAGTATACGCTTTAATGAATAAAATTCATCAACCGTGCTACAAATCCGCCGAGCCGTTTTCGAGAAAAGTGGCTTCATCCTGAGGGAGCACAAAAAAGGGTTGCTAATGAATCCCATGGGAACTATCATAATCTCGCCCCAAATGACCATACACTATTTAAGTAAAAGCCTCGATAAATAAGATTTGTCAACCGTGCTACAGTTCCGCCGAGCCGTTTTCGAGAAAAGTGGCTTCATCCTGAGTGGGTACAAAAAAGCGTTGCTAATGAATCCCACGGAAACTATCATACTCTCGCCCCATATGACCATACGCTATTAAAGTAAAAGCCTTAATGAATAAGATTTGCCAACCGTGCTAAAATCCCGCCGAGCCATATTCGAGAAAAGTGGCTTCATCCTGAGTGGGCAGAAAAAGGCGTTACCAATTAATCCCATAGAAACTCTCGCCACAAATGACCATACAGTATTAAAGTAGACTCTTAAATGAATAAAATTCGGCAACCCTGCTAAAATTCCGCCGAGCCGTTTTCGAGAAAAGTTGCTTCATTCTGAGTGGGCACTAAAAAGTGTTGCTAATGAATCCCATGGAAACTATCATACCCTCGCCCCAAATGACTATACACTATTTTAGAATACACTTTAATGAATAAAATTTGCCAATCGTGCTACAATTCCGCTGAGCCGTTTTCGGGGAAAATGGCTTCATCCTGAGTGGGTACAATAAAACGTTGCTAATGAATCCCATGGAAACTCTCATACTCTCGCCCCAAATGACCATACACCATTAAAGTATACGCTTTAATGAATAAAATTGGGCAACCGTGCCACAATTCCGTCGAGCCGTCTTCGAGAAAAGTTGCTTCATCCTTGAGTGGACACAAAAAAGCGTTGCTGATGAATCCCATAGAAACTATCATACTCTCGCCCAAAATGACCATACACTATTAAAGTATACGCTTTAATAAATAAAATTCGCCAACCGTGCTACAATTCCGCCCAGCCGTTTTCGAGAAAAGTGGCTTCATCCTGAGTGGGCACAAAAAAGCGTTGCTAATGAATCTAATAGAAACTATCATACTCTCGACCAAAGTGACCATACACTATTAAAGTATACGCTTTAATGATTAAAATTCGCCTACCGTGCTACAATTCCGCCTAGCCGTTTTCGAGAAAAGTGGCTTCATCCTGAGTGGGTACAAAAAAGCGTTGCTAACGAATCCTATGAAAACTATCATACTCTTGCCCCAAATGACCATACAGTACTAAAGTAGACACTTTAATGAATAAAATTCGCCAACCGTGCTACAATTTCGCCGAGCCGTTTTCGAGAAAAGTGGCTTCAACCTGAGTGGGTACAAAAAAGCGTTGCTAATGAATCCCACGGAAACTATCATACTCTCGCCCCATATGACCATACGCTATTAAAGTAAAAGCCTTAATGAATAAGATTTGCCAACCGTGCTAAAATTCCGCCGAGCCATATTCGAGAAAAGTGGCTTCATCCTGAGTGGGCAGAAAAAGACGTTACCAATTAATCCCATAGAAACTCTCGCCACAAATGACCATACAGTATTAAAGTAGACTCTTAAATGAATAAAATTCGGCAACCCTGCTAAAATTCCGCCGAGCCGTTTTCGAGAAAAGTTGCTTCATTCTGAGTGGGCACATAAAAGTGTTGCTAGTGAATCCCATGGAAACTATCATACCCTCGCCCCAAATGACTATATACTATTTTAGAATACGCTTTAATTAATAAAATCTGCCAACCGTGCTACAATTCCGCTGAGCCGTTTTCGGGGAAAATGGCTTCATCCTGAGTGGGTACAATAAAACGTTGCTAATGAATCCCATGGAAACTATCATACTCTCGCCCCAAATGACCATACACTATTAAAGTAAAAGCCTTGATGAATCAGATTTGCCAACCGTACTAAAATTCAGCCGAGCCGTTTTCCAGAAAAGTGGCTTCACCCTGAGTGGGCATAAAAAAGCGTTGCTAATGAATCCCATGGAAACTCTCATACTCTCGCCCCAAATGACCATTCACTATTAAAGTATACGCTTTAATGAATAAATTTTGGCAACCGTGCTACAATTCCGTAGAGCCGTTTTCGAGGAAAGTGGCTTCATCCTGAGAGGGCACAAAAAAGCGTTGCTAATGAGTCCCATGGAAACTATCATACTCTTGCCCCAGATGACCATACAGTATTAAAGTAGACACTTTAATGAATAAAATTAGGCAACTGTGCTACAATTTCGCCGAGCCGTTTTCGAGAAAAGTTGCTTCATCGTGAGTGGGTACAAAAAAGCGTTGCTAATGAATCCCACGGAAACTATCATACCCTCGCCCCAAATGACCATACGCTATTAAAGTAAAAGCCTTAATGAATAAGATTTGCCAACCGTGCTAAAATTCCGCCGAGCTATTTTCGAGAAAAGTGGCTTCATCCTGAGTGAGCACAAAAAGGCGTTACCAAATAATCCCATGGAAACTCTCCTACTCTCGCCCCAAATGACCATACAGTATTAAAGTAGACTCTTAAATGAATAAAATTGGGCAACTGTGCTACAATTCCGCCGAGCCGTTTTCGAGAAAAGTTGCTTCATTCTGAGTGGGCACAAAAAGTGTTGCTAATGAATCCCATGGAAACTATAATACCCTTGCCCCAAATGACTTTACACTATTTTAGAATACGCTTTAATGAATAAAATTTGCCAACCGTGCTACAATTCCGCTGAGCCGTTTTCGAGGAAAATGGCTTCATCCTGAGTGGGTACAAAAAAGCGTTGCTAATGAATCCCATGGAAACTATCATACTCTCCTCGAATGACCATACTATATTAAAGTAAAAGCCTTGATGAATCAGATTTGCCAACCGTACTAAAATTCAGCCGAGCCGTTTTCGAGAAAAGTGGCTTCAACCTGAGTGGGCCCAAAAAAGCGTTGCTAATGAATCCCATGGAAACTCTCATACTCTCGCCCCAAATGACCATACACCATTAAAGTAGACGCTTTAATGAATAAAATTCGCCAACCGTGCTACAATTCCGCCGAGCCGTTTTCGAGAAAAGTGGCTTCATCCTTGAGTGGACACAAAAAAGCGTTGCTGATGAATCCCATAGAAACTATCATACTCTCGCCCAAACTGACCATACACTATAAAAGTATACGCTTTAATGAATAAAATTCGCCAACCATGCTACAATTTCGCCGAGCCGTTTTCGAGGAAAGTGGCTTCATCCTGAGTGGGCACAAAAAAGCGTTGCTAATGAATCCCATAGAAACTATCATACTCTCGCCCAAAATGACCATACACTATTAAAGTAGACGCTTTAATGAATAAAATTCGCCAACCGTGCTACAATTCCGCCGAGCCGTTTTCGAGAAAAGTGGCTTCATCCTGAGTGGGCACAAAAAAGCGTTGCTAATGAATCCAATAGAAACTATCATACTCTCGCCCAAAATGACCATACACTATTAAAGTAAAAGGCTTGATGAATCAGATTTGCCAACCGTACTAAAATTCAGCCGCGCCGTTTGCGAGAAAAGTGGCTTCATCCTGAGTGGGCACAAAAAAGCGTTGCTAATGAATCCCACGGAAACTATCATACTCTTGCCCCAAATGAGCATACAGTATTAAAGTAGACACTTTAATAAATAAAATTCGCCAGCCGTGCTACAATTTCGCCGAGGCGTTTTCGAGAAAAGTGGCTTCATCCTGAGTGGGTACAAAAAAGCGTTGCTAATGAATCCCACGGAAACTATCATACTCTCGTCCCAAATGACCATACGCTATTAAAGTAAAAGCCTTAGTGAATAAGATTTGCCAACCGTGCTAAAATTCCGCCGAAGCCATATTCGAGAAAAGTGGCTTCATCCTGATGGGCACAAAAAGGCGTTACCAATTAATCCCATGGAAACTCTCATACTCTCGCCCTAAGTGACCATACAATATTAAAGTAGACTCTTAAATGAATAAAATTCGGCAACCCTGCTAAAATTCCGCCGAGCCGTTTTCGAGAAAAGTTGCTTCATTCTGAGTGGGCACAAAAAAGTGTTGCTAATGAATCCCATGGAAACTATAATACCCTCGCCCCAAATGACTATACACTATTTTAGAATACGCTTTAATGAATAAAATTTGCCAACCGTGCTACAATTCCGCTGAGCCGTTTTCGAGGAAAATGGCTTCATCCTGAGGGAGCACAAAAAAGGGTTGCTAATGGATCCCATGGGAACTATCATACTCTCGCCCCAACGACCATACACTATTTAAGTATAAGCCTCGATGAATAAGATTTGTCAACCGTGCTACAATTCCGCCGAGCCGTTTTCGAGAAAAGTGGCTTCATCCTGAGAGGGCACAAAAAAGCGTTGCTTATGAATCCTATGGAAACTATCATACTCTAGCCCCAAATGAGCATACAGTATTAAAGTAGACACTTTAATAAATAAAATTCGCCAGCCGTGCTACAATTTCGCCGAGGCGTTTTCGAGAAAAGTGGCTTCATCCTGAGTGGGTACAAAAAAGCGTTGCTAATGAATCCCACGGAAACTATCATACTCTCGTCCCAAATGACCATACGCTATTAAAGTAAAAGCCTTAGTGAATAAGATTTGCCAACCGTGCTAAAATTCTGCCGAAGCCATATTCGAGAAAAGTGGCTTCATCCTGATGGGCACAAAAAGGCGTTACCAATTAATCCCATGGAAACTCTCATACTCTCGCCCTAAGTGACCATACAATATTAAAGTAGACTCTTAAATGAATAAAATTCGGCAACCCTGCTAAAATTCCGCCGAGCCGTTTTCGAGAAAAGTTGCTTCATTCTGAGTGGGCACAAAAAAGTGTTGCTAATGAATCCCATGGAAACTATAATACCCTCGCCCCAAATGACTATACACTATTTTAGAATACGCTTTAATGAATAAAATTTGCCAACCGTGCTACAATTCCGCTGAGCCGTTTTCGAGGAAAATGGCTTCATCCTGAGTGGGTACAAAAAAGCGTTGCTAATGAATCCCAGGGAAACTATCATACTCTCGCCCCAAATGACCATACGCTATTAAAGTAAAAGGCTTGATGAATCAGATTTGCCAACCGTACTAAAATTCAGCCGCGCCGTTTGCGAGAAAAGTGGCTTCATCCTGAGTGGGCACAAAAAAGCGTTGCTAATGAATCCCATGGAAACTCTCATACTCTCGCCCCAAATGACCATACACTATTAAAGCATACGCTTTAATGAATAAAATTGGGCAACCGTGCTACAATTCCGTCAAACCGGTTTTGAGAAAGTGGCTTCATCCTGACTAGACACAAAAAAGCGTTGCTAATGAATCCAATAGAAACTATCATACTCTCGCCCAATATGACCATACACTATTAAAGTATACGCTTTAATGAATAAAATTCGCCAACCGTGCTACAATTCCGCCGAGCCGTTTTCGATAAAAGTGGCTTCAATTCTGCCGAGCCGTTTTCGAGAAAAGTGGCTTCATCCTGATGCCAACCGTGCTACAATTCCAACGAGCCGTTTTCGAGAAAAGTGGCTTCATCCTGAGTGGGCACAAAAAAGCGTTGCTAATGAATCCAATAGAAACTAGCATACTCTCGCCCAAAATGACCATACACTATTAAAGTATACGCTTTAATGAATAAAATTCGCCAACCGTGCTACAATTCCGCCGAGCCGTTTTCGAGAAAAGTGGCTTCATCCTGAGGGAGCACAAAAAAGGGTTGCTAATGAATCCCGTGGGAACTATCATACTCTCGCCCCAATGACCATACACTATTTAAGTAAAAGCCTCGGTGAATAAGATTTGTCAATCGTGCTACAATTCTGCCGAGCCGTTTTCGAGAAAAGTGGCTTCATCCTGAGAGGGCACAAAAAAGCGTTGCTAATGAATCCCATGGAAACTGTCATATTCTTGCCCCAAATGACCATACAGTATTAAAGTAGACACTTTAATGAATAAAATTGGGCAACCGTGCTACAATTTCGCCGAGCCGTTTTCGAGAAAAGTGGCTTCATCCTGAGAGGGCACAAAAAAGCGTTGCTAATGAATCCCACGGAAACTCTCATACCCTCGCCCCAAATGACCATACGCCATTAAAGTAAAAGCCTTAGTGAATAAGATTTGCCAAACGTGCTAAAATTCCGCCGAGCCAATTTCGAGAAAAGTGGCTTCATCCTGAGTGGGCACAAAAAGGCGTTACCAATTAATCCCATGGAAACTCTCCTACTCTCGCCCCAAATGACCATACAGTATTAAAGTAGACTCCTAAATGAATAAAATTGGGAACCGTGCTAAAATTCCGCCGAGCCGTTTTCGAGAAAAGTTGCTTCATTCTGAGTGGGCACAAAAAAGTGTTGCTAATGAATCCCATGGAAACTATAATACCCTCGCCCCAAATGACTATACACTATTTTAGAATACGCTTTAATGAATAAAATTTGCCAACCGTGCTACAATTCCGCTGAGCCGTTTTCGAGGAAAATGGCTTCATCCTGAGTGGGTACAAAAAAGCGTTGCTAATGAATCCCATGGGAACTGTCATACTCTCGCCCCAAATGACCATACACTATTAAAGTAAAAGCCTTGATGAATCAGATTTGCCAACCGTACTAAAATTCAGCCGAGCCGTTTTCGAGAAAAGTGGCTTCATCCTGAGTGGGCACAAAAAAGCGTTGCTTATGAATCCCATGGAAACTCTCATACTCTCGCGCCAAATGACCATACGCTATTAAAGTATACGCTTCAATGAATAAAATTTGCCAACCGTGCTACAATTCCGCTGAGCCGTTTTCGAGGAAAATGGCTTCATCCTAAGTGGGTACAAAAAAGCGTTGCTAATGAATCCCATGGGAACTATCACACTCTCGCCCCAAACGACCATTAACTATTTAAGTAAAAGCCTCGATGAATAAGATTTGCCAACCGTGCTACCCTTCCGCCGAGCCGTTTTCGAGAAAAGTGGCTTCATCCTGAGAGGGCACAAAAAAGCATTGCTAATGAATCCCATGGAAACTATCATGCTCTCGCCCCAAATGACCGTACAGTATTAAAGTAGCCGCTTTAATGAATAAAATTGGGCAACCGTGCTACAATTCCGTCGAGCCGTTTTCGAGAAAAGTGGCTTCATCCTGAGAGGGCACAAAAAAGCGTTGCTTATGAATCCTATGGAAACTATCATACTCTAGCCCCAAATGAGCATACAGTATTAAAGTAGACACTTTAATAAATAAAATTCGCCAGCCGTGCTACAATTTCGCCGAGGCGTTTTCGAGAAAAGTGGCTTCATCCTGAGTGGGCACAAAAAAGCGTTGCTTATGAATCCCATGGAAACTCTCATACTCTCGCGCCAAATGACCATACGCTATTAAAGTATACGCTTCAATGAATAAAATTTGCCAACCGTGCTACAATTTCGCCGAGGCGTTTTCGAGAAAAGTGGCTTCATCCTGAGTGGGTACAAAAAAGCGTTGCTAATGAATCCCACGGAAACTATCATACTCTCGTCCCAAATGACCATACGCTATTAAAGTAAAAGCCTTAGTGAATAAGATTTGCCAACCGTGCTAAAATTCCGCCGAAGCCATATTCGAGAAAAGTGGCTTCATCCTGATGGGCACAAAAAGGCGTTACCAATTAATCCCATGGAAACTCTCATACTCTCGCCCTAAGTGACCATACAATATTAAAGTAGACTCTTAAATGAATAAAATTCGGCAACCCTGCTAAAATTCCGCCGAGCCGTTTTCGAGAAAAGTTGCTTCATTCTGAGTGGGCACAAAAAAGTGTTGCTAATGAATCCCATGGAAACTATAATACCCTCGCCCCAAATGACTATACACTATTTTAGAATACGCTTTAATGAATAAAATTTGCCAACCGTGCTACAATTCCGCTGAGCCGTTTTCGAGGAAAATGGCTTCATCCTGAGGGAGCACAAAAAAGGGTTGCTAATGGATCCCATGGGAACTATCATACTCTCGCCCCAACGACCATACACTATTTAAGTATAAGCCTCGATGAATAAGATTTGTCAACCGTGCTACAATTCCGCCGAGCCGTTTTCGAGAAAAGTGGCTTCATCCTGAGAGGGCACAAAAAAGCGTTGCTTATGAATCCTATGGAAACTATCATACTCTAGCCCCAAATGAGCATACAGTATTAAAGTAGACACTTTAATAAATAAAATTCGCCAGCCGTGCTACAATTTCGCCGAGGCGTTTTCGAGAAAAGTGGCTTCATCCTGAGTGGGTACAAAAAAGCGTTGCTAATGAATCCCACGGAAACTATCATACTCTCGTCCCAAATGACCATACGCTATTAAAGTAAAAGCCTTAGTGAATAAGATTTGCCAACCGTGCTAAAATTCTGCCGAAGCCATATTCGAGAAAAGTGGCTTCATCCTGATGGGCACAAAAAGGCGTTACCAATTAATCCCATGGAAACTCTCATACTCTCGCCCTAAGTGACCATACAATATTAAAGTAGACTCTTAAATGAATAAAATTCGGCAACCCTGCTAAAATTCCGCCGAGCCGTTTTCGAGAAAAGTTGCTTCATTCTGAGTGGGCACAAAAAAGTGTTGCTAATGAATCCCATGGAAACTATAATACCCTCGCCCCAAATGACTATACACTATTTTAGAATACGCTTTAATGAATAAAATTTGCCAACCGTGCTACAATTCCGCTGAGCCGTTTTCGAGGAAAATGGCTTCATCCTGAGTGGGTACAAAAAAGCGTTGCTAATGAATCCCAGGGAAACTATCATACTCTCGCCCCAAATGACCATACGCTATTAAAGTAAAAGGCTTGATGAATCAGATTTGCCAACCGTACTAAAATTCAGCCGCGCCGTTTGCGAGAAAAGTGGCTTCATCCTGAGTGGGCACAAAAAAGCGTTGCTAATGAATCCCATGGAAACTCTCATACTCTCGCCCCAAATGACCATACACTATTAAAGCATACGCTTTAATGAATAAAATTGGGCAACCGTGCTACAATTCCGTCAAACCGGTTTTGAGAAAGTGGCTTCATCCTGACTAGACACAAAAAAGCGTTGCTAATGAATCCAATAGAAACTATCATACTCTCGCCCAATATGACCATACACTATTAAAGTATACGCTTTAATGAATAAAATTCGCCAACCGTGCTACAATTCCGCCGAGCCGTTTTCGATAAAAGTGGCTTCAATTCTGCCGAGCCGTTTTCGAGAAAAGTGGCTTCATCCTGATGCCAACCGTGCTACAATTCCAACGAGCCGTTTTCGAGAAAAGTGGCTTCATCCTGAGTGGGCACAAAAAAGCGTTGCTAATGAATCCAATAGAAACTAGCATACTCTCGCCCAAAATGACCATACACTATTAAAGTATACGCTTTAATGAATAAAATTCGCCAACCGTGCTACAATTCCGCCGAGCCGTTTTCGAGAAAAGTGGCTTCATCCTGAGGGAGCACAAAAAAGGGTTGCTAATGAATCCCGTGGGAACTATCATACTCTCGCCCCAATGACCATACACTATTTAAGTAAAAGCCTCGGTGAATAAGATTTGTCAATCGTGCTACAATTCTGCCGAGCCGTTTTCGAGAAAAGTGGCTTCATCCTGAGAGGGCACAAAAAAGCGTTGCTAATGAATCCCATGGAAACTGTCATATTCTTGCCCCAAATGACCATACAGTATTAAAGTAGACACTTTAATGAATAAAATTGGGCAACCGTGCTACAATTTCGCCGAGCCGTTTTCGAGAAAAGTGGCTTCATCCTGAGAGGGCACAAAAAAGCGTTGCTAATGAATCCCACGGAAACTCTCATACCCTCGCCCCAAATGACCATACGCCATTAAAGTAAAAGCCTTAGTGAATAAGATTTGCCAAACGTGCTAAAATTCCGCCGAGCCAATTTCGAGAAAAGTGGCTTCATCCTGAGTGGGCACAAAAAGGCGTTACCAATTAATCCCATGGAAACTCTCCTACTCTCGCCCCAAATGACCATACAGTATTAAAGTAGACTCCTAAATGAATAAAATTGGGAACCGTGCTAAAATTCCGCCGAGCCGTTTTCGAGAAAAGTTGCTTCATTCTGAGTGGGCACAAAAAAGTGTTGCTAATGAATCCCATGGAAACTATAATACCCTCGCCCCAAATGACTATACACTATTTTAGAATACGCTTTAATGAATAAAATTTGCCAACCGTGCTACAATTCCGCTGAGCCGTTTTCGAGGAAAATGGCTTCATCCTGAGTGGGTACAAAAAAGCGTTGCTAATGAATCCCATGGGAACTGTCATACTCTCGCCCCAAATGACCATACACTATTAAAGTAAAAGCCTTGATGAATCAGATTTGCCAACCGTACTAAAATTCAGCCGAGCCGTTTTCGAGAAAAGTGGCTTCATCCTGAGTGGGCACAAAAAAGCGTTGCTTATGAATCCCATGGAAACTCTCATACTCTCGCGCCAAATGACCATACGCTATTAAAGTATACGCTTCAATGAATAAAATTTGCCAACCGTGCTACAATTCCGCTGAGCCGTTTTCGAGGAAAATGGCTTCATCCTAAGTGGGTACAAAAAAGCGTTGCTAATGAATCCCATGGGAACTATCACACTCTCGCCCCAAACGACCATTAACTATTTAAGTAAAAGCCTCGATGAATAAGATTTGCCAACCGTGCTACCCTTCCGCCGAGCCGTTTTCGAGAAAAGTGGCTTCATCCTGAGAGGGCACAAAAAAGCATTGCTAATGAATCCCATGGAAACTATCATGCTCTCGCCCCAAATGACCGTACAGTATTAAAGTAGCCGCTTTAATGAATAAAATTGGGCAACCGTGCTACAATTCCGTCGAGCCGTTTTCGAGAAAAGTGGCTTCATCCTGAGTGGACACAAAGAAGCGTTGCTAATGAATCCCATAGAAACTATCATACTCTCGCCCAAACGGACCATACACTATTAAAGTATACGCTTTAATGAATAAAATTCGCCAACCGTGCTACAATTCCGCCGAGCCGTTTTCGAGAAAAGTGGCTTCATCCTGAGGGAGCACAAAAAAGGGTTGCTAATGAATCCCATGGGAACTATCATACTCTCGCCCCAATGACCATACACTATTTAAGTAAAAGCCTCGATGAATAAGATTTGTCAATCGTGCTACAATTCCGCCAAGCCGTTTTCGAGAAAAGTGGCTTCATCCTGAGAGGGCACAAAAAAGCGTTGCTAATGAATCCTATGGAAACTATCATACTCTTGCCCCAAATGACCTTACAGTATTAAAGTAGACACTTTAATTAATAAAATTCGCCAACCGTGCTACAATTTCGCCGAGCCGTTTTCGAGAAAAGTGGCTTCATCCTGAGGGAGCACAAAAAAGGGTTGCTAATGAATCCCATGGGAACTATCATACTCTCGCCCCAATGACCATACACTATTTAAGTAAAAGCCTCGATGAATAAGATTTGTCAATCGTGCTACAATTCCGCCAAGCCGTTTTCGAGAAAAGTGGCTTCATCCTGAGTGGGTACAAAAAAGCGTTGCTAATGAATCCCACGGAAACTATCATACTCTCGCCCCAAATGACCATACGCTATTAAAGTAAAAGCCTTAATGAATAAGATTTACCAACCGTGCTAAAATTCCGCCGAGCCATATTCGAGAAAAGTGGCTTCATCCTGAGTGGGCACAAAAAGGCGTTACCAATTAATCCCATGGAAACTCTCATACTATCGTCCCAAATGACCATACAGTATTGAAGAAGGCTCTTAAATGAATAAAATTCGGCAACCCTGCTAAAATTCCGCCGAGCCGTTTTCGAGAAAAGTTGCTTCATTCTGAGTGGGCACAAAAAAGTGTTGCTAATGAATCCCATTGAACCTATCACACCCTCGCCCCAAATGACTATACACTATTTTAGAATACGCTTTAATGAATAAAATGCGCAAACCGTGCTACAATTCCGGTTAGCCGTTTTCGGGGAAAATGGCTTCATCCTGAGTGGGTACAAAAAAGCGTTGCTAATGAATCCCATGGAAACTATCATACTCTCGCCCCAAATGACCATACGCTATTAAAGTAAAAGCCTTGATGAATCAGATTTGCCAACCGTACTAAAATTCAGCTTAGCCGTTTTCGAGAAAAGTGGCTTTACCCTGAGTAGGCACAAAAAAGCGTTGCTAATGAATCCCATGGAAACTCTCATACTCTCGCCCCAATTAACCATTCACTATTAAAGTATACGCTTTAATGAATAAAATTTGGCAACCGTGCTACAATTCCGTCGAGCCGTTTTCGAGAAAAGTGGCTTCATCCTGAGAGGGCACAAAAAAGCGTTGCTAATGAATCCCATGGAAACTATCATACTCTTGCCCCAAATGACCATACAGTATTAAAGTAGACACTTTAATGAATAAAATTGGGCGACCGTGCTACAATTTCGCCGAGCCGTTTTCGAGAAAAGTGGCTTCATCTTGAGTGGGTACAAAAAAGCGTTGCTAATGAATCCCACGGAAACTTTCATACCCTCGTCCCAAATGACCATACGCCATTAAAGTAAAAGCCTTAATGAATAAGATTTGCCAACCGTGCTAAAATTCCGCCGAGCCAATTTCGAGAAAAGTGGCTTCATCCTGAGTGGGCACAAAAAGGCGTTACCAATTAATCCCATGGAAACTCTCCTACTCTCGCCCCAAATGACCATACAGTATTAAAGTAGACTCCTAAATGAATAAAATTGGGCAACCGTGCTAAAATTCCGCCGAGCCGTTTTCGAGAAAAGTTCCTTCATTCTGAGTGGGTACAAAAAAGTATTGCTAATGAATCCAATGGAAACTATAATACCCTCGCCCCAAATGACTATACACTATTTTAGAATACGCTTTAATGAATAAAATTTGCCAACCGTGCTACAATTCCGCTGAGCCGTTTTCGAGGAAAATGGCTTCATCCTGAGTGGGTACAAAAAAGCGTTGCTAATGAATCCCATGGGAACTGTCATACTCTCGCCCCAAATGACCATACACTATTAAAGTAAAAGCCTTGATGAATCAGATTTGCCAACCGTACTAAAATTCAGCCGAGCCGTTTTCGAGAAAAGTGGCTTCATCCTGAGTGGGCACAAAAAAGCGTTGCTAATGAATCCCATGGAAACTCTCATACTCTCGCGCCAAATGACCATACGCTATTAAAGTAAACGCTTTAATGAATAAAATTTGCCAACCGTGCTACAATTCCGCTGAGCCGTTTTCGAGGAAAATGGCTTCATCCTGAGTGGGTACAAAAAAGCGTTGCTAATGAATCCCATGGGAACTATCATACTCTCGCCCCAAACGACCATTCACTATTTAAGTAAAAGCCTCGATGAATAAGATTTGCCAACCGTGCTACCATTCCGCCGAGCCCTTTTCGAGAAAAGTGGCTTCATCCTGAGAGGGCACAAAAAAGCATTGCTAATGAATCCCATGGAAACTACCATGCTCTCGCCCCAAATGACCGTACAGTATTAAAGTAGCCGCTTTAATGAATAAAATTGGGCAACCGTGCTACAATTCCGTCGAGCCGTTTTCGAGAAAAGTGGCTTCATCCTGAGTGGACACAAAGAAGCGTTGCTAATGAATCCCATAGAAACTATCATACTCTCGCCCAAACGGACCATACACTATTAAAGTATACGCTTTAATGAATAAAATTCGCCAACCGTGCTACAATTCCGCCGAGCCGTTTTCGAGAAAAGTGGCTTCATCCTGAGTGGGCACAAAAACGCGTTGCTCATGAATCCAATAGAAACTATCATACTATTGCCTGAAATGACCATACACTGTTAAAGACTACGCTTTCATAAATAAAATTCGCCAACCGGGCTACAATTCTGCCGAGCCGTTTTCGAGAAAAGTGGCTTCATCCTGAGGGAGCACAAAAAAGGGTTGCTAATGAATCCCATGGGCTCTATCATACTCTCGCCCCAAATGACCATATACTATTTAAGTAAAAGCCTCGATGAATAAGATTTGTGAACCGAGCTACAATTCCGCCGAGCCGTTTTCGAGAAAAGTGGCTTCATCCTGAGATGACACAAAAAAGCGTTGCTAATGAATCCCATGGAAACTATCATACCCTTGCCCCAAATGACCATACAGCATTCAAGTAGACACTTTAATGAATAAACTTCGCCAACTATGCTACAATTTCGCCGAGCCGTTTTCGAGAAAAGTGGCTTCATCCTGAGTGGGGACAAAAAAGCGTTGCTAATGAATCCCACGGAAACTATCATACTCTCGCCCCAAATGACCATACGCTATTAAAGTAAAAGCCTTAATGAATAAGATTTGCGAACCGTGCTAAAATTCCGCCGAGCCATTTTCGAGAAAAGTGGCTTCATCCTGAGTGGGCACAAAAAGGCGTTACCAATTAATCCCATGGAAACTCTCATACCCTCGGCCCGAATGACCATACAGTATTAAAGTAGACTCTTAAATGAATAAAATTCAAAAACCGTGCTAAAATTTCGCCGAGCCGTTTTCGAGAAAAGTTGCTTCATTCTGAGTGGGCACAAAAAAGCGTTGCTTATAAATTTCATGGGAACTATTATACTCTCTTCTCAAACGACCATATAATATTATAGTAGACACTTTAATGAATAAAATTTGCCAACCGTACTACAATTCCGCCGAGCCGTTTTCGAGAAAAGTGGCTTCATCCTTAGTGGGCACAAAAAAGCGTTGCTAATGAATCCCATGGAAACTATCATACTCTCGCCCCAAATGACCATACGCTATTAAAGTAAAAGCCTTGATGAATCAGATTTGCCAACCGTACTAAAATTCAGCCGAGCCGTATTGAGAAAAGTGGCTTCATCCTGAGTGGGCACAAAAAAGTGTTGCTAATAAATCCCATGGAAACTCTCATACACTATTAAAGTGTACGCTTCAGTGAATAAAATTTGTTAACCGTGCTACAATTCCGTCGAGCCGTTTTCGAGAAAAAGAGCTTCATCCTAAGTGGACACAAAAAAGCGTTGCTAATGAATCCAATGGAAACTATCATACTCTCGCCCCAAATGACCAAACACTATTAAAGTATACGCTTTAATGAATAAAATTCGCCAACCTTGCTACAATTCCACCAAGCCGTTTTCGAGAAAAGTTGCTTCATTCTGAGTGGGCACAAAAAAGCGTTGCTAATGAATCCCATGGAAACTATCATACTCTTGCCCCAAATGACCATACAGTATTAAAGTAGACACTTTAAGGAATAAAATTCGCCAACCGTGCTACAATTTCGCCGAGCCGTTTTCGAGAAAAGTGGCTTCATCGTGAGTGGGTACAAAAAAGCGTTGCTAATGAATCCCACGGAAACTATCATACTCTCGCCCCAAATGACCATACGTTATTAAAGTAAAAGCCTTAATGAATAAGATTTGCCAACCGTGCTAAAATTCCGCCGAGCTATTTTCGAGAAAAGTGGGTTCATCCTGAGTGGGCACAAAAAGGCGTTACCAATTAATCCCATGGAAACTCTCCTACTCTCGCCCCAAATAACCATACAGTATTAAAGTAGACTCTTAAATAAATCAAATTCGGCAACCGTGCTAAAATTCCGCCGAGCCGTTTTCGAGAAAAGTTGATTCATTCTGAGTGGGCACAAAAAAGTGTTGCTAATGAATCCCATGGAAACTATAATACCCTCGCCCCAAATGACTATACACTATTTTAGAATACGCTTTAATGAATAAAATTTGCCAACCGTGCTACAATTCCGTTGAGCCGTTTTCGAGGAAAATGGCTTCATCCTGAGTGGGTACAAAAAAGCGTTGGTAATGAATCCCATGGAAACTATCATACTCTCGCCCCAAATGACCATACACTATTAAAGTAAAAGCCTTGATGAATCAGGTTTGCCAACCGTACTAAAATTCAGCCGAGCCGTTTTCGAGAAAAGTGGCTTCATCCTGAGTGGGCACAAAAAAGCGTTGCCAATGAATCCCATGCAAACTCTCATACTCTCGCCCCAAATGACCATACACTATTAAAGTATACGCTTAAATGAACAAAGTTCGGCAACCGTGCTACAATTCCGTCGAGCCGTTTTCGAGAAAAGTGGCTTCATCCTGAGTGAGCACAAAAAAGCGTTGCTAATGAATCCCATGGGAACTGTCATACACTCGCCCCAAACGACCATACACTATTTAAGTAAAAGCCTCGATGAATAAGATTTGCCAACCGTGCTATAATTCCGCCAAGCCGTTTTCGAGAAAAGTGGTTTCATCCTGAGAGGGCACAAAAAAGCGTTGCTAATAAATCCCATTAAAACTATCATTCTCTTGCCCCAAATGACCATACAGTATTAAAGAAGACACTTTAATGAATAAAATTCGGCAACCGTGCTACAATTCCGTCGAGCCGTTTTCGAGAAAAGTGGCTTCATCCGGAGAGGGCACAAAAAAGCGTTGCTAATGAATCCCATGGAAACTATCGAACTCTCGCCCCAAATGACCATACAGTATTAAAGAAGCCACTTTAATGAATAAAATTGGGCAACCGTGCTACAATTCCGTCGAGCCGTTTTCGAGAAAAGTGGCTTCATTCTGAGGGGACACAAAAAGCGTTGCTAATGAATCCCATAGAAACTATCATACTCTCGCCCAAAATCACCATACACTATTAAAGTATACGCTTTAATGAATAAAATTCGCCAACCGTGCTACAATTCCGCCGAGCCGTTTTCGAGAAAAGTGGCTTCATCCTGAGAGGACACAAAAAAGCGTTGCTAATGAATCCCATGAACACTATCATACCCTTGCCCCAAATGACCATACAGCATTAAAGTAGACACTTTAATGAATAAAATTCGCCAACCATGCTACAATTTCGCCGAGCCGTTTTTGAGAAAAGTGGCTTCATCCTTAGCGGGCACAAAAAGCGTTGCTAATGAATCCCATGGAAACTCTCATACTCTCGCCCCAAATGACCATACACTATTAAAGTGTACGCTTCAGTGAATAAAATTTGTTAACCGTGCTACAATTCCGTCGAGCCGTTTTCGAGAAAAAGAGCTTCAACCTAAGTGGACACAAAAAGCGTTGCTAATGAATCCAATGAAAACTATCATACTCTCGCCCCAAATGACCAAACACTATTAAAGTATATGCTTTAATGAATAAAATTCGCCAACCTTGCCGGAATTCCACCGAGCCGTTTTCGAGAAAAGTGGCTTCATACTGAGTGAGAACAAAAAAGCGTTCTAATGAATCCCATAGGAATTATCATACTCTCGCCCCAAATGAGCATACACTATTTAAGTATACGCTTTAATGAATAAAATTCGCCAACCGTGATAAAATTTCGCCCAGCCGTTTTCGAGAAAACCTTGCTACAACTCCGCCAAGCTGTTTTTGGAGAAAAGTGGCTTCATCCTGAGTGGGCATAAAAAAGCGGTGCTAATGAATCCCATGGAAACTATCATACTATCGCCCAAAATTACCATAAGCTACTAAAGTAAACGCTTTAATGAATAAAATTTGCCAACCGTGCTACAGTTTCGCCGAGCCGTTTTCGAGAAAAGTGGCTTCATCCTGAGTGGGCACAAAAAAGCGTTGCTAATCAATCCCATAGAAAATATCATACTCTCGCCTAAAATGACCATACACTGTTAAAGTATACGCTTTAATGAATAAAATTCGCCAACCGTGCTACAATTCCGCCCAGCCGTTTTCGAGAATAGTGGCTTTATCCTGAGTGAGCACAAAAAAGCGTTGCTAATGAATCCCATGGGAATTATCATACTCTCGTCCCAAATGACCATACACTATTTAAGTAAAAGCCTTGATGAATAAGATTTGCCAACCGTGTTACAATTCCGCCGAGCAGTTTTCGAGAAAAGTGGCTTCATCCTGAGTGGGCACAAAAAAGCGTTACTAATGAATCCTATGGGAACTATCATACTCTTGCCCCAAATTACCATACACTATTAAAGTATACGCTTTAATGAATAAAATTCGCCAACCGTGCTACAATTCCGCCTAGCCGTTTTCGAGAAAAGTTGCTTTGCCCTGAGTGAGCACAAAAAAGCGTTGCTAATGAATGCCATGGGAATTATCATACTCTCGCCCCAAATGACCATACACTATTTAAGTAAAAGCCTTGATGAATAAGATTTGCCAACCGTGCTACAATTCCGCCGAGCAGTTTTTGAGAAAAGTGGCTTCATCCTGTTCATCCTGAGAGAGCACAAGAAGCTTTGCTATTGAATCCCATGGAAACTATCATGCTCTCGCCCCAAATGACCATACAGTATTAAAGTAGACACTTTAATGAATAAAATTCGGCAACCGTGCTACAATTCCGTCGAGCCGTTTTCGAGAAAAGTGGCTTCATCCTAAGTGGGAACAAAAAAGCGTTGCTAATGAATCCAATGGGAACTATCATACTCTCGCCCCAAATGACAACGAACTATTAAAGTAGACACTTTAATAATTAAAATTTGCCAACCGTGCTACAATTCCGCCGAGCCGTTTTCGAGAAAAGTGGCTTCATCCTGAGTGGGTACAAAAAACGTTGCTAATGAATCCCATGGAAACTATCATACTCTCGCCCCAAATGACCATACACTATTACAGTAAAAGCCTTAATGAATAGGATTTGCCAACCATACTAAAATTCCGCCGAGCCGTTTTCGAGAAAAGTTGCTTCATTCTGAGTGGGCACAAAAAAGCGTTGCTAATGAATCCCATAGAAACTATCATACTCGCGCCCCAAATGATCATACACTATTAAAGTATACGCTTTAACAAATAAAGTTCGCTAACCGTGCTACAATTCCGCCAAACCGTTTCCGAGAATAGTAGCTTCATCCTGAGTGGGCACAAAAAAGCGTTACTAATGAATCCTATGGGAACTATCATACACTCGCCCCAAATTACCATACACTATTAAAGTAAAGGCTTGATGAATCAGATTTGCCAATCGTGCTACAATTCCGCCGAGCCGTTTTCGAGAAAAGTTGCTTCATTCTGAGTGGGCCCAAAAAAGCCTTGCTAATGAATCCCAAGGGAACTATTATGCTCTCTTCTCAATTGACCATATAATATTAAAGTAGACACTTTAATGAATAAAATTTGCCAACCATACTACAATTCCGCTGAGCCGTTTTCGGGGAAAACGGCTTCATCCTGAGTGGGTACAAAAAAGCGTTGCTATTGAATCCCATGGAAACTATCATACTCTCGCCCCAAATGACCACACACTATTAAAGTAAAAGCCTTGATGAATCAGATTTGCCAACCGTACTAAAATTCAGCCGAGCCGTTTTCGAGAAAAGTTGATTCATTCTGAGTGGGCACAAAAAAGCGTTGCTAGTAAATCTCATGGGTACTATCATACTCTCTTCTAAAATGACCATATAATATTATAGTAGACACTTTAATGAATAAAATTTGCCAACCGTACTACAATTCCGCCGAGCCGTTTTCGAGAAAAGTGGCTTCATCCTTAGTGGGCACAAAAAAGAGTTGCTAATGAATCCCATGGAGACTATCATACTCTCGCCCCAAATAACCATACGCTATTAAAGTAAAAGCCTTGATGAATCAGATTTGCCAACCGTACTAAAATTCAGCCGAGCCGTTTTCAGGAAAAGTGGCTTCATCCTGAGTGGGCACAAAAAAGCGTTGCTAATAAATCCCATGGAAACTCTCAGACTCTCGCCCCAAATGACCATACACTATTAAAGTGTACGCTTCAGTGAATAAAATTTGTTAACCGTGCTACAATTCCGCCGAGCCGTTTTCGAGAAAAGTTGCTCCGTTCTGAGTGGGCCCAAAAAAGCCTTGCTAATGAATCCCAAGGGAACTATTATGCTCTCTTCTCAATTGACCATATAATATTAAAGTAGACACTTTAATGAATAAAATTTGCCAACCATACTACAATTCCACCGAGCCGTTTTCGAGAAAAGTGGCTTCATACTGAGTGAGAACAAAAAAAACGTTCTAATGAATCCCATAGGAATATCATACTCTCGCCCCAAATGAGCATACACTATTTAAGTATACGCTTTAATGAATAAAATTCGCCAACCGTGATACAATTTCTCCTAGCCGTTTTCGAGAAAACCTTGCTACAACTCCGCCAAGCAGTTTTTGGAGAAAAGTGGCTTCATCCTGAGTGGGCATTAAAAAGCGGTGCTAATGAATCCCATGGAAACTATCATACTATCGCCCAAAATTACCATACGCTACTAAAGTAAACGCTTTAATGAATAAAATTTGCCAACCGTGCTACAATTCCGCTCATCCGTTTTCGAGAAAAGTGGCTTTACCCTGAGTGAGCACAAAAAAGCGTTGCTTATGAATCCCATGGGAATTATCATACTCTCGCCCCAAATGACCCTACACTATTTAAGTAAAAGTCTTGATGAATAAGATTTGCCAACCGTGCTACAATTCCGCCGAGCAGTTTTCGAGAAAAGTGGCTTCATCCTGAGTGGGCACAAAAAAGCGTTACTAATGAATCCTATGGGAACTATCATACTCTTGCCCCAAATTACCATACACTATTAAAGTATACGCTTTAATGAATAAAATTCGCCAACCGTGCTACAATTCCGCCCAGCCATTTTCGAGAAAAGTTGCTTTACCCTGAGTGAGCACAAAAAAGCGTTGCTAATGAATGCCATGGGAATTATCATACTCTCGCCCCAAATGACCATACACTATTTAAGTAAAAGCCTTGATGAATAAGATTTGCCAATCGTGCTACAATTCCGCCGAGCCGTTTTCGAGAAAAGTCGCTTCATTCTGAGTGGGCACAAAAAAGCGTTGCTAATGAATCCCATGGAAACTATCATACTCTCGCCATAAATGATCATACACTATTAAAGTATACGCTTTAACGAATAAAATTCGCCAACCGTGCTACCATTCCGCCGAGCCGTTTTTGAGAAAAGTTGCTTCATTCTGAGTGGGCCCAAAAAAGCCTTGCTAATGAATCCCAAGGGAACTATCATGCTCTCTTCTCAAATGACCATATAATATTAAAGTAGACACTTTAGTGAATAAAATTTGCCAACCGTACTACAATTCCGCTGAGCCGTTTTCGGGGAAAACGGCTTCATCCTGAGTGGGTACAAAAAAGCGTTGCTATTGAATCCCATGGAAACTATCATACTCTCGCCACAAATGACCACACACTATTAAAGTAAAAGCCTTGATGAATCAGATTTGCCAACCGTACTAAAATTCAGCTTAGCCGTTTTCGAGAAAAGTGGCTTTACTCTGAGTGGGCACAAAAAAGCGTGGCTTATAAATCCCATGGAAACTCTCATACTCTCGCCCCAAATGACCATTCACTATTAAAGTATACGCTTTAATGAATAAAATTTGGCAACCGTGCTACAATTCCGTCGAGCCGTTTTCGAGAAAAGTGGCTTCATCCTTAGTGGGCACAAAAAAGCGTTGCTAATGAATCCCATGGAAACTATCATACTCTTGCCCCAAATGACCATACAGTATTAAAGTAGACACTTTAATGAATAAAATTGGGCAACCGTGCTACAATTTCGCCGAGCCGTTTTCGAGAAAAGTGGCTTCATCGTGAGTGGGTACAAAAAAGCGTTGCTAATGTATCCCAAGGAAACTCTCATACTCTCGCCCCAAATGACCATACGCTATTAAAGTAAAAGCCTTAATGAATAAGATTTGCGAACCGTGCTAAAATTCCGCCGGGCCAATTTCGAGAAAAGTGGCTTCATCCTGAGTGGGCACAAAAAGGCGTTACCAATTAATCCCATGGAAACTCTCCTACTCTCGCCCCAAATGACCATACAGTATTAAAGTAGACTTTTAAATGAATAAAATTGGGCAACCGTGCTAAAATTCCGCCGAGCCGTTTTCGAGAAAAGTTGCTTCATTCTGAGTGGCCACAAAAAAGCGTTGCTAATAAATCTCATGGGAATTATCATACTCTCTTCTCAAAAGACCATATAATATTATAGTAGACACCTTAATGAATAAAATTAGCCAACCGTGCTACAATTCCGCCGAGCCGCACACAAAAAATTGTTGCTAATGAATCCCATGGAAACTATAATACCCTCGCCCCAAGTGACTATACACTATTTTAGAATACGCTTTAATGAATAAAACTTGCCAACCGTGCTACAATTCCGCTGAGCCGTTTTCGAGGAAAGTGGCTTCATCCTGAGTGGTTACAAAAAAGCGTTGCTAATGAATCCCATGGAAACTATCATACTCTCGCCCAAAATAACCATACAATGTTAAAGAATACGCTTTAATAAATAAAATTCGCCAACCGTGGTTTCATCCTGAGGGAGCACAAAAAAGGGTTGCTAATGAATCCCATGGGAACTATCATACTCTCGCCCCAAATGACCATACACTATTTAAGTAAAAGCCTTAATGAATAAACTTTGTGAACCGAGCTACAATTTCGCCGAGCCGTTTTCGAGAAAAGTGGCTTCATCCAGAGATGACACAAAAAAGCGTTGCTAATGAATCCCATGGAAACTATCATACCCTTGCCCCAAATGACCATACAGCATTCAAGTAGACACTTTAATGAACAAAATTCGCCAACCATGCTATAATTTCGCCGAGCCGTTTTCGAGAAAAGTGGCTTCATCCTGAGTGGGTACAAAAAAGCGTTGCTAATGAATCCCACGGAAACTATCATACTCTCGCTCCAAATGACCATACGCTATTAAAGTAAAAACCTTAATGAATAAGATTTGCCAACCGTGCTAAAATTCCGCCGAGCCATTTTCGAGAAAAGTGGCTTCATCCTTAGTGGGCACAAAAAGGCGTTACCAATTAATCCCATGGAAACTCTCATACTCTCGCCCCAAATGACCAAACAGTATTAAAGTAGACTCTTAAATGAATAAAATTCGACAACCGTGCTAAAATTCCGCCGAGCCGTTTTCGAGAAAAGTTGCTTCATTCTGAGTGGGCACAAAAAAGCGTTGCTAATAAATCTCATGGGAACTATCATACTCTCTTCTCAAACGACCATATAATATTATAGTAGACACTTTAATGAATAAAATTTGCCAACCGTGCTACAATTCCGCCGAGCCGTTTTCGAGAAAAGTGGCTTCATCCTTAGTGGGCACAAAAAACCGTTGCTAATGAATCCCATGGAAACTATCATACTCTCGCCCCAAATGACCATACGCTATTAAAGTAAAAGCCTTGATGAATCAGATTTTCCAACCGTACTAAAATTCAGCCGAGCCGTTTTGAGAAAAGTGGCTTCATCCTGAGTGGGCACAAAAAAGGGTTGCTAATAGATCCCATGGAAACTCTCATACTCTCGCCCCAAATGACCATACACTATTAAAGTGTGCGCTTCAGTGAATAAGATTTGTTAACCGTGCTACAATTCCGTCGAGCCGTTTTCGAGAAAAAGAGCTTCACCCTAAGTGGACACAAAAAAGCGTTGCTAATGAATCCAATGGAAACTATCATACTCTCGCCCCAAATGACCAAACACTATTAAAGTATACGCTTTAATGAATAAAATTCGCCAACCTTGCTACAATTCCACCGAGCCGTTTTCGAGAAAAGTTGCTTCATTCTGAGTGGGCACAAAAAAGCGTTGCTAATGAATCCCATTGAAACTAACATACTCTTGCCCCAAATGACTATACAGTATTAAAGTAGACACTTTAATGAATAAAATTCGCCAACCGTGCTACAATTTCGCCGAGCCGTTTTCGAGAAAAGTGTCATCATCGTGAGTGGGTACAAAAAAGCGTTGCTAATGAATCCCACGGAAACTATCATACTCTCGCCCCAAATGACCATATGCTATTAAAGTAAAAGCCTTAATGAATAAGATTTGCCAACCGTGCTAAAATTCCGCCGAGCGATTTTCGAGAAAAGTGGCATCATCCTGAGTGGGCACAAAGAGGCGTTACCAATTAATCCCATGGAAACTCTCCTACTCTCGCCCCAAATGACCATACAGAATTAAAGTAGACTCTTAAATGAATAAAATTCGGCAACCGTGCTAAAATTCCGCCGAGCCGTTTTCGAGAAAAGTTGCTTCATTCTGAGTGGGCACAAAAAAGTGTTGCTAATGAATCCCATGGAAACTATAATACCCTCGCCCCAAATGACTATACACTATTATAGAATACGCTTTAATCAATTAAATTTGCCAACCGTGCTACAATTCCACTAAGCCGTTTTCGAGGAAAATGGCTTCATCCTGAGTGGGTACAAAAAAGCGTTGCTAATGAATCCCATGGAAACTATCATACTCTCGCCCCAAATAACCATACACTATTAAAGTAAAAGCCTTGATGAATCAGATTTGCCAACCGTACTAAAATTCATCCGAGCCGTTTTCGAGAAAAGTGGCTTCATCCTGAGTAGGCATAAAAAAGCGTTGCTAATGAATCCCATGGAAACTCTCATACTCTCGCCCCAAATGACTATACACTGTTAAAGTATACGCTTAAATGAATAAAATTCGGCAACCGTGCTACAATTCCGCCGAGCCGTTTTCGATAAAAGTAGCTTCATCCTGAGTGGGCACAAGAAAGCGTTGCTAATGAATCCAATAGAAACTATCATACTCTCGCCCAAAATGACCATACACTGTTAAAGTATACGCTTTAAAAAATAAAATT
The DNA here is from genome assembly GCA_937654795.1 of Cistogaster globosa. NCBI lineage: Eukaryota > Metazoa > Arthropoda > Insecta > Diptera > Tachinidae > Cistogaster > Cistogaster globosa. Next base: position 100,106,345 of record OW569403.1, on the reverse strand, counting down.
CGCCAACCTTGCTACAATTTCGCCAAGCCGTTTTCGAGAAAAGTGGTTTCATCCTGAGTGGGCACAAAAAGGCGTTGCTAATGAATCCAATAGAAACTATCATACTCTCGCCCAAAATGACCATACGCTGTTAAAGTATACGCTTTAATAAATAAAATTCGCCAACCTTGCTACAATTCCGTCGAGCCGTTTTCGAGAAAAAGAGCTTCACCATAAGTGGACACAAAAAAGCGTTGCTAATGAATCCAATGGAAACTATCATACTCTCGCCCCAAATGACCAAACACTATTAAAGTATACGCTTTAATGAATAAAATTCGCCAACCTTGCTACAATTCCACCGAGCCGTTTTCGAGAAAAGTGGCTTCATACTGAGTGAGAACAAAAAAGCGTTCTAATGAATCCCATACGAATTATCATACTCTCGCCCCAAATGAGCATACACTATTTAAGTATACACTTTAATGAATAAAATTCGCCAACCGTGCTACAATTCCGCCCAGCCGTTTTCGAGAAAACCTTGGTACAACTCCGCCAAGCTGTTTTTAGAGAAAAGTGGCTTCACTGAGTGGGCATAAAAAAGCGGTGCTAATGAATCCCATGGAAACTATCATACTGTCGCCCAAAATTACCATACGCTACTAAAGTAAACGCTTTAATGAATAAAATTTGCCAACCGTGCTACAATTTCGCCAAGCCGTTTTCGAGAAAAGTGGTTTCATCCTGAGTGGGCACAAAAAGGCGTTGCTAATCAATCCCATAGAAAATATCATACTCGCGCCCAAAATGACCATACACTATTAAAGTATACGCTTTAATGAATAAAATTCGCCAACCGTGCTACAATTCCGCCCAGCCGTTTTCGAGAAAAGTGGCTTTACCCTGAGTGAGCACAAGAAAGCGTTGCTAATGAATCCCATGGGAGTTATCATACTCTCGCCCCTAATGACCATACACTATTTAAGTAAAAGCCTTGATGAATAAGATTTGCCAACCGTGCTACAATTCCGCCGAGCAGTTTTCGAGAAAAGTATCTTCATCCTGAGTGGGCACAAAAAAGCGTTACTAATGAATCCTATGGGAACTATCATACTCTTGCCCCAAATTACCATACACTATTAAAGTATACGCTTTAATGAATAAAATTCGCCAACCCTGCTACAATTCCGCCCAGCCGTTTTCGAGAAAAGTTGCTTTACCCTAAGTGAGTACAAAAAAGCGTTGCTAATGAATCCCATGGGAATTATCATACTCTCGCCCCAAATAACCATACACTATTTAAGTAAAAGCCTTGATGAATAAGATTTTCCAACCGTGCTACAATTCCGCCGAGCAGTTTTCGAGAAAAGTGGCTTCATCCTGAGAGGGCACAAGAAAGCGTTGCTATTGAATCCCATGGAAACTATCATGCTCTCGCCCCAAATGACCATACAGTATTAAAGTAGACACTTTAATGAATAAAATTCGGCAACCGTGCTACAATTCCCTCGAGCCGTTTTCGAGAAAAGTGGCTTCATCCTAAGTGGGAACAAAAAAGCGTTGCTAATGAATCCCATGGGAACTATCTTACTCTCGCCCCAAATGACAACGAACTATTAAAGTAGACACTTTAATAATTAAAATTTGCCAACCGTGCTACAATTCCGCCGAGCCGTTTTCGAGAAAAGTGGCTTCATCCTGAGTGGGAACAAAAAAGCGTTGCTAATGAATCCCATTGAAACTATCATACTCTCGCACCAAATGACCATACGCTATTAAAGTAAAAGCCTTAATGAATAAGATTTGCCAACCGTATTAAAATTCCGCCGAGCCGTTTTCGAGAAAAGTGGCTTTATTCTGAGTGGGCACAAAAAAGCTTTGCTAATAAATCCCATGGAAACTCTCATACTCTCGCCCCAAATGACCATACAGTATTAAAGTAGACACTTCACTGAATAATCACCAACCGTGCTAAAATTCCGCCAAGCCGTTTTCGAGAAAAGTTGCTTCATTCTGAGTGGGCACAAAAAAGCGTTGCTAATGAATCCCATGGAAACTATCATACTCGCGCCCCAAATGATCATACACTATTAAAGTATACGCTTTAACGAATAAAATTCGCCAACCGTGCTACAATTCCGCCAAACCGTTTTCGAGAATAGTAGCTTCATCCTGAGTGGACACAAAAAAGCGTTACTAATGAATCCTATGGGAACTATCATACACTCGCCCCATATTACCATACACTATTAAAGTAAAGGCTTGATGAATCAGATTTGCCAATCGTGCTACAATTCCGCCGAGCCGTTTTCGAGAAAAGTTGCTTCATTCTGAGTGGGCACAAAAAAGCATTGCTAATGAATCCCATGGAAACTATCATACTCTCACCATAAATGATCATACACTATTAAAGTATACGCTTTAACGAATAAAATTCGCCAACCGTGCTACAATTCCACCGAGCCGTTTTCGAGAAAAGTTGCTTCATTCTGAGTGGGCCCAAAAAAGCCTTGCTAATGAATCCCAAGGGAACTATCATGCTCTCTTCTCAAATGACCATATAATATTAAAGTAGACACTTTAATGAATAAAATTTGGCAACCGTACTACAATTCCGCCGAGCCGTTTTCGAGAAAAGTGGCTTCATCCTTAGTGGGCACAAAAAAGCGTTGCTAATGAATCCCATAGAAACTATCATACCCTCGCTTAAATGACTATACACTATTTTAGAATACGCCTTAATGAATAAAATTTGCAACCGTGCTACAATTCCGTAGAACCATTTTCGAGAAAAGTGGTTTCATCCTGAGTGGGCACAAAAAAGCTTTGTTAATGAATCCCATGGAAACTTTCATACTCTCTTCCCAAATGACCATACGCTATTAAAGTAAAAGCCTTGATCAATAAGATTTCCCAATCGTAATACAATTCCGCCAAGCCGTTTTTGAAAAAAGAGGCTTCATCCTGAGTGGGCACAAAAAAGCGTTGCGTTGAACTATCATACTCTCGCCCTAAATGACCATTTACTATTAAAGTAGGCACTTTAATGAATAAAATTCGCCAACCGTGCTACAACTCCGCAGAGCCGTTTTCGAAAAAAGTAGCTTCATCGTGAGTAGGCACAAAAAAGCGTTTCTAATGAATCCCATGGGAACTATCATACTCTCGCCCCAAATGACAATGAACTATAAAAGTAGACACTTTAGTGAATAAAATTTGCCAACCGTGCTACAATTCCGCCGAGCCGTTTTCGAGAAAAGTGGCTTCATCCTGAGTGGGTACAAAAACCGTTGCTAATGGACCCCATGGAAACTATCATACTCTCGCCCCAAATGACCATACAGTATTAAAGTAGACACTTTAATGAATATAATTCGGAAAACGTGCTACAATTCCGCTGAGCCGTTTTTGAGAAAAGTGGCTTCATTCTGAGTGGGCACAAAAAAGCGTTGCTAATGAATCCCATGGGAACTATCATACTCTCGCCCTAAATGATGATATACTATTAAAGTAGACACTTTAATGAACAAAATTCGCTAACCGTGCTACAATTCCGCAGAGCCGTTTCAGAGAAAAGTAGCTTCATCCTGAGTAGGCACAAAAATCGTTGCTAATGAATCCCTGGGAACTATCATACTCTCGCCCCAAATGACAATGAACTTTAGAAATAGACACTTTGATGAATAAAATTTGCCAACCGTGCTACAATTCCGCCGAGGCGTTTTCGAGAAAAGTGGCTTCATACTGAGTGGGTATAAAAAAGCGTTGCTAATGAATCCCATGGAAACTATCATACTCTCGCCCCAAATGACCATACAGTATTAAAGTAGACACTTTAATGAATAAAACTCGAAAACCGTGCTACAATTCCGTTGAGCCGTTTTCGAGAAAAGTGGCTTCATTCTGAGTGGGCACAAAAAACAGTTGCTAATGAATCCCATGGAGACTATCATACTCTCGCGCCAGATGACCATACACTATTAAAGTATACGCTTAAATGAATAAAATTCGCCAACCCTGCTACAAACCCGCCGAGCCATTTTCGAGAATAGTGGCTTCATCCTGAGTGGGCACAAAAAAACGTTGCAAATAAATCCCATGGAAACTATCATACTCTCGCCCCAAATGACAATACACTATTAAAGTGAAAGCCTTGATGAATAAGATTTGCCAACCGTGCTACAATTCCGTAGAGCCATTTTCGAGAAAAGTGGCTTCATCCTGAGTGGGCACAAAAAAGCTTTGTTAATGAATCCCATGGAAACTTTTATACTCTCTCCCCAAATGACAATACGCTATTAAAGTAAAAGCCTGGATGAATAAGGTTTGCCAACTCTGCTACAATTCCACCGAGCCGTTTTTAACAAAAATGGCTTCATCCTGAGTGGGCACAAAAAAGCGTTGCTAATGAATCCCATGGGAACTATCATACTCTCGCCCCAAATGACAATGAACTTTAAAAATAGACACTTTGATGAATAAAATTTGCCAACCGTGCTCCAAATCCGCCGAGCCGTTTTCGAGAAAAGTGGCTTCATCCTGAGTGGGTACAAAAAAGCGTTGCTAATGAATCCCATGGAAACTATCATACTCTCGCCTGAAATGATCGTACACTATTAAAGTAAAAGCCTTGATGGATAAGATTTGCCAACCGTGCTACAATTCCGTAGAGCCATTTTCGAGAAAAGTGGCTTCATCCTGAATGGGCATAAAAAAGTTTTGTTAATAAATCCCATGGACACTTTCATACTCTCTCCCCAAATGACCATACGCTATTAAAGTAAAAGCCTTGATTAATAAGATTTGCCAACCCTGCTACAATTCCGCCGAGCCGTTTTTGATAAAAGTGGCTTCATCCTGAGTGGGCAAAAAAAAGCGTTGCTAATGAATCCCATGGGAACTCTCGCCCTAAATGAGCTAATACTATTAAAGTAGACACTTTAATGAATAAAATTCGCTAACCGTGCTACAATTCCGCAGAGGCGTTTCAGAGAAAAATAGCTTCATCCTGAGTAGGCACAAAAAAGCGTTGCAAATGAATCCCAATGAAACTATCATACTCTCGACCCAAATGACGATACACTATTAAAGTAAAAGCCTTGATGAATAGGATTTGCCAACCGTGCTACAATTTCACCTTGCCGTTTTCGAGAAAAGTGGCTTCATCCTGAGTGGGTACAAAAAAGCGTTGCTAATGAATCCCATGGAAACTATCATACTCTCGCCCCAAATGATCATACACTATTAAAGTAAAAGCCTTGATGAATAAGATTTGCCAACCGTGCTACAATTCCGTAGAGCCATTTTCGAGAAAAGTGGCTTCATCCTGAGTAGGCACAAAAAAGCGTTGCTAATGAATCCCATGGAAACTATCATACTCTAATCCCAAATGACCATACACTATTAAAGTATACGCTTTAATGAATTAAATTCGGCAACCGTGCTACAGTTCCGTCGAGCCGTTTTCGAGAAAAGTGGCTTCATTCTGAGTGGGCACAAAAAAGCGTTGCTAATGAATCCCATGGAAACTATCATACTCTAGCCCCAAATGACCATACACTATTAAAGTATACGCTTTAATGAATAAAATTCGCCAACCCTGCTACAAATCCGCCGAGCCGTTTTCGAGAAAAGTGGCTTCATCCTGAGTGGGCACAAAAAAGCGTTCCAAATGAATCCCATGGAAACTATCATACTCTCGCCCCAAATGACCATACACTATTAAAGTAAAATCCTTGATGAATAGGATTTGCCAACCGTGCTACCATTCCGCAGAGCCGTTTTCGAAAAAAGTGGCTTCATCCTGAGTGGGTACAAAAAAGCGTTGCTAATGAATCCCATGGAAACTACCATACTCTCGCCCCAAATGACCATACGCAATTAAAGTAAAGGCCTTGATGGATAAGATTTGCCAACCCTGCTACAATTCCGCCCAGCCGTTTTTGATAAAAGTGGCTTCATCCTGAGTGGGCACAAAAAAGCTTTGCTAATGAATCCCTTTGGAACTATCATACTCTCGCCCTAAATGACCTAATACTATTTAAGTAGACACTTTAATGAATAAAATTTGCCAACCGTGCTACAATTCCGCGGAGCCGTTTTCGAGAAAAGTGGCTTCATCCTGAGTGGGTATAAAGAAGGGTTGCTAATGAATCCCATGAAAACTATCATACTCTCGCCCCAAATGACCATACACTATTTAAGTAGACACTTTAATGAATAAAATTTGCCAACCGTGCTACAATTCCGCCGAGCCGTTTTCGAGAAAAGTGGCTTCATCCTGAGTGGGTATAAAAAAGCGTTGCTAATGAATCCCATGGAAACTATCATACTCTCGCCCCAAATGATCATACACTATTAAAGTAAAAGCCTTGGTGAATAAGATTTGCCAACCGCGCTACAATTCCGTAGAGCCATTTTCGAAAAAAGTGGCTTCATCCTGAGTGGGCACAAAAAAGCTTTGTTAATGAATCCCATGGAAACTTTCATACTCTCTCCCCAAACGACCATACGCTATTAAAGTAAAAGCCGTGATGAATAAGGTTTGCCAACGCTGCTACAATTCCGCCGAGCCGTTTTTGATAAAAGTGGCTTCATCCTGAGTGGACACAAAAAAGCGTTACTAATGAATCCTATGGGAACTATCATACACTCGCCCCATATTACCATACACTATTAAAGTAAAGGCTTGATGAATCAGATTTGCCAATCGTGCTACAATTCCGCCGAGCCGTTTTCGAGAAAAGTTGCTTCATTCTGAGTGGGCACAAAAAAGCATTGCTAATGAATCCCATGGAAACTATCATACTCTCACCATAAATGATCATACACTATTAAAGTATACGCTTTAACGAATAAAATTCGCCAACCGTGCTACAATTCCACCGAGCCGTTTTCGAGAAAAGTTGCTTCATTCTGAGTGGGCCCAAAAAAGCCTTGCTAATGAATCCCAAGGGAACTATCATGCTCTCTTCTCAAATGACCATATAATATTAAAGTAGACACTTTAATGAATAAAATTTGGCAACTGTACTACAATTCCGCCGAGCCGTTTTCGAGAAAAGTGGCTTCATCCTTAGTGGGCACAAAAAAGCGTTGCTAATGAATCCCATAGAAACTATCATACCCTCGCTTAAATGACTATACACTATTTTAGAATACGCCTTAATGAATAAAATTTGCAACCGTGCTACAATTCCGTAGAACCATTTTCGAGAAAAGTGGTTTCATCCTGAGTGGGCACAAAAAAGCTTTGTTAATGAATCCCATGGAAACTTTCATACTCTCTTCCCAAATGACCATACGCTATTAAAGTAAAAGCCTTGATCAATAAGATTTCCCAATCGTAATACAATTCCGCCAAGCCGTTTTTGAAAAAAGAGGCTTCATCCTGAGTGGGCACAAAAAAGCGTTGCGTTGAACTATCATACTCTCGCCCTAAATGACCATTTACTATTAAAGTAGGCACTTTAATGAATAAAATTCGCCAACCGTAATACAACTCCGCAGAGCCGTTTTCGAGAAAAGTAGCTTCATCGTGAGTAGGCACAAAAAAGCGTTTCTAATGAATCCCATGGGAACTATCATACTCTCGCCCCAAATGACAATGAACTATAAAAGTAGACACTTTAGTGAATAAAATTTGCCAACCGTGCTACAATTCCGCCGAGCCGTTTTCGAGAAAAGTGGCTTCATCCTGAGTGGGTACAAAAACCGTTGCTAATGGACCCCATGGAAACTATCATACTCTCGCCCCAAATGACCATACAGTATTAAAGTAGACACTTTAATGAATATAATTCGGAAAACGTGCTACAATTCCGCTGAGCCGTTTTTGAGAAAAGTGGCTTCATTCTGAGTGGGCACAAAAAAGCGTTGCTAATGAATCCCATGGGAACTATCATACTCTCGCCCTAAATGATGATATACTATTAAAGTAGACACTTTAATGAATAAAATTCGCTAACCGTGCTACAATTCCGCAGAGCCGTTTCAGAGAAAAGTAGCTTCATCCTGAGTAGGCACAAAAATCGTTGCTAATGAATCCCTGGGAACTATCATACTCTCGCCCCAAATGACAATGAACTTTAGAAATAGACACTTTGATGAATAAAATTTGCCAACCGTGCTACAATTCCGCCGAGGCGTTTTCGAGAAAAGTGGCTTCATACTGAGTGGGTATAAAAAAGCGTTGCTAATGAATCCCATGGAAACTATCATACTCTCGCCCCAAATGACCATACAGTATTAAAGTAGACACTTTAATGAATAAAACTCGAAAACCGTGCTACAATTCCGTTGAGCCGTTTTCGAGAAAAGTGGCTTCATTCTGAGTGGGCACAAAAAACAGTTGCTAATGAATCCCATGGAGACTATCATACTCTCGCGCCAGATGACCATACACTATTAAAGTATACGCTTAAATGAATAAAATTCGCCAACCCTGCTACAAACCCGCCGAGCCATTTTCGAGAATAGTGGCTTCATCCTGAGTGGGCACAAAAAAACGTTGCAAATAAATCCCATGGAAACTATCATACTCTCGCCCCAAATGACAATACACTATTAAAGTGAAAGCCTTGATGAATAAGATTTGCCAACCGTGCTACAATTCCGTAGAGCCATTTTCGAGAAAAGTGGCTTCATCCTGAGTGGGCACAAAAAAGCTTTGTTAATGAATCCCATGGAAACTTTTATACTCTCTCCCCAAATGACAATACGCTATTAAAGTAAAAGCCTGGATGAATAAGATTTGCCAACTCTGCTACAATTCCACCGAGCCGTTTTTAACAAAAATGGCTTCATCCTGAGTGGGCACAAAAAAGCGTTGCTAATGAATCCCATGGGAACTATCATACTCTCGCCCCAAATGACAATGAACTTTAAAAATAGACACTTTGATGAATAAAATTTGCCAACCGTGCTCCAAATCCGCCGAGCCGTTTTCGAGAAAAGTGGCTTCATCCTGAGTGGGTGCAAAAAAGCGTTGCTAATGAATCCCATGGAAACTATCATACTCTCGCCTGAAATGATCGTACACTATTAAAGTAAAAGCCTTGATGGATAAGATTTGCCAACCGTGCTACAATTCCGTAGAGCCATTTTCGAGAAAAGTGGCTTCATCCTGAATGGGCATAAAAAAGTTTTGTTAATAAATCCCATGGAAACTTTCATACTCTCTCCCCAAATGACCTACGCTATTAAAGTAAAAGCCTTGATTAATAAGATTTGCCAACCCTGCTACAATTCCGCCGAGCCGTTTTTGATAAAAGTGGCTTCATCCTGAGTGGGCAAAAAAAAGCGTTGCTAATGAATCCCATGGGAACTCTCGCCCTAAATGAGCTAATACTATTAAAGTAGACACTTTAATGAATAAAATTCGCTAACCGTGCTACAATTCCGCAGAGGCGTTTCAGAGAAAAATAGCTTCATCCTGAGTAGGCACAAAAAAGCGTTGCAAATGAATCCCAATGAAACTATCATACTCTCGACCCAAATGACGATACACTATTAAAGTAAAAGCCTTGATGAATAGGATTTGCCAACCGTGCTACAATTTCACCTTGCCGTTTTCGAGAAAAGTGGCTTCATCCTGAGTGGGTACAAAAAAGCGTTGCTAATGAATCCCATGGAAACTATCATACTCTCGCCCCAAATGATCATACACTATTAAAGTAAAAGCCTTGATGAATAAGATTTGCCAACCGTGCTACAATTCCGTAGAGCCATTTTCGAGAAAAGTGGCTTCATCCTGAGTAGGCACAAAAAAGCGTTGCTAATGAATCCCATGGAAACTATCATACTCTAATCCCAAATGACCATACACTATTAAAGTATACGCTTTAATGAATTAAATTCGGCAACCGTGCTACAGTTCCGTCGAGCCGTTTTCGAGAAAAGTGGCTTCATTCTGAGTGGGCACAAAAAAGCGTTGCTAATGAATCCCATGGAAACTATCATACTCTAGCCCCAAATGACCATACACTATTAAAGTATACGCTTTAATGAATAAAATTCGCCAACCCTGCTACAAATCCGCCGAGCCGTTTTCGAGAAAAGTGGCTTCATCCTGAGTGGGCACAAAAAAGCGTTCCAAATGAATCCCATGGAAACTATCATACTCTCGCCCCAAATGACCATACACTATTAAAGTAAAATCCTTGATGAATAGGATTTGCCAACCGTGCTACCATTCCGACGAGCCGTTTTCGAAAAAAGTGGCTTCATCCTGAGTGGGTACAAAAAAGCGTTGCTAATGAATCCCATGGAAACTACCATACTCTCGCCCCAAATGACCATACGCAATTAAAGTAAAAGCCTTGATGGATAAGATTTGCCAACCCTGCTACAATTCCGCCCAGCCGTTTTTGATAAAAGTGGCTTCATCCTGAGTGGGCACAAAAAAGCTTTGCTAATGAATCCCATTGGAACTATCATACTCTCGCCCTAAATGACCTAATACTATTTAAGTAGACACTTTAATGAATAAAATTTGCCAACCGTGCTACAATTCCGCCGAGCCGTTTTCGAGAAAAGTGGCTTCATCCTGAGTGGGTATAAAGAAGGGTTGCTAATGAATCCCATGAAAACTATCATACTCTCGCCCCAAATGACCATACACTATTTAAGTAGACACTTTAATGAATAAAATTTGCCAACCGTGCTACAATTCCGCCGAGCCGTTTTCGAGAAAAGTGGCTTCATCCTGAGTGGGTATAAAAAAGCGTTGCTAATGAATCCCATGGAAACTATCATACTCTCGCCCCAAATGATCATACACTATTAAAGTAAAAGCCTTGGTGAATAAGATTTGCCAACCGCGCTACAATTCCGTAGAGCCATTTTCGAAAAAAGTGGCTTCATCCTGAGTGGGCACAAAAAAGCTTTGTTAATGAATCCCATGGAAACTTTCATACTCTCTCCCCAAACGACCATACGCTATTAAAGTAAAAGCCGTGATGAATAAGGTTTGCCAACGCTGCTACAATTCCGCCGAGCCGTTTTTGATAAAAGTGGCTTCATCCTGAGTGGGCACAAGAAAGCGTTGCTAATGAATCCCATGGAAACTATCATACTCTCGCCCTAACTGACCTAATACTATTAAAGTATACACTTTAATGAATAAAATTCGCTAACCGTGCTACAATTCCGCAGAGCAGTTTCAGAGAAAAGTAGCTTCATCCTGAGTAGGCACAAAAAAGCGTTGCTAATGAATTCCATGGGAACTATCATACTCTCGCCCCAAATGCAATGAACTTTAAAAATAGACACTTTAATGAATGAAATTTGCCAACCCTGCTACAATTCCGCCGAGCCATTTTTGATAAAAGTGGCTTCATCCTGAGTGGGCGCAAAAAAGCGTTGCTAATGAATCCCATGGGAACTATCATACTCTCGCCCCAAATGATAATACACTATTAAAGTAAAAGCCTTGATGAATAAGATTTGCCAACCGTGCTACAATTCCGTAGAGCCATTTGCGAAAAAAGTGGCTTCATCCTGAGTGGGCACAAGAAAGCGTTGCTGATGAATCCCATGGGAACTATCATACTCTCGCCCTAACTGACCTAATACTATTAAAGTAGACACTTTAATGAATAAAATTCGCTAACCGTGCTACAATTCCGCAGAGCAGTTTCAGAGAAAAGTAGCTTCATCCTGAGTAGGCACAAAAAAGCGTTGCTAATGAATTCCATGGGAACTATCATACTCTCGCCCCAAATGCAATGAACTTTAAAAATAGACACTTTAATGAATGAAATTTTCCAACCCTGCTACAATTCCGCCGAGCCATTTTTGATAAAAGTGGCTTCATCCTGAGTGGGCGCAAAAAAGCGTTGCTAATGAATCCCATGGGAACTTTCATACTCTCGCCCCAAATGATAATACACTATTAAAGTAAAAGCCTTGATGAATAAGATTTGCCAACCGTGCTACAATTCCGTAGAGCCATTTTCGAAAAAAGTGGCTTCATCCTGAGTGGGCACAAAAAAGCTTTGTTAATGAATCCCATGGAAACTTTCATACTCTCTCCTCAAACGACCATACGCTATTAAAGTAAAAGCCGTAATGAATAAGGTTTGCCAACCCTGCTACAATTCCGCCGAGCCGTTTTTGATAAAAGTGGCTTCATCCTGAGTGGGCACAAGAGAGCGTTGCTAATGAATCCCATGGGAAATATCATACTCTCACCCTTAATGACCTAATACTATTAAAGTAGACACTTTAATGAATTAAATTTGCTAACCGTGCTACAATTCCGCAAAGCCGTTTCAGAGAAAAGTAGCTTCATCCTGAGTAGGCACAAAAAAGCGTTGCAAATGAATCCCATGGAAACTATCATACTCTCGCCCCAAATGACGATACACTATTAAAGTAAAAGCCTTGATGAATAGGATTTGCCAACCGTGCTACAATTTCCCCGAGCCGTTTTCAAGAAAAGTGGCTTCATCCTGAGTGGGTACAAAAAAGCGTTCCTAATGAATCCCATGGAAACTATCATACTCTCGCCCCAAATGATCATACACTATTAAAGTAAAAGCCTTGGTGAATAAGATTTGCCAACCGTGCTACAATTCCATAGAGCTATTTTCGAGAAAAGTGGCTTCATCCTGAGTGGGCACAAAAAAGCGTTGCTAATAAATCCCATAAAAACTATCATACTCTAGCCCCAAATGACCATACACTATCAAAGTATACGCTTTACTGAATAAAATTCCCCAACCCTGCTACAAATCCGCCGAGCCGTTTTCGAGAAAAGTGGCTTCATCCTGAGTGGGCACAAAAAGCGTTGCAAATGAATCCCATGGAAACTATCATACTCTCGCCCCAAATGACCATACACTATTAAAGTAAAAGCCTTGATGAATAGGATTTGCCAACCGTGCTGCAATTCCACAGAGCCGTTTTCGAAAAAAGTGGCTTCATCCTGAGTCGGTACAAAAAAGCGTTGCTAATGAATCCCATGGAAACTACCATACTCTCGCCCAAAATGATCATACACTATTAAAGTAAAAGCCTTGATGAATAAGATTTACCAATCGTGCTACAATTCCGTAGAGCCATTTTTAAGAAAAGTGGCTTCATCCTGAGTGGGCACAAAAAAGCTTTGTTAATGAATCCCATGGAAACTTTAATACTCTCTCCCCAAGTGACCATATGCTATTAAAGTAAAAGCCTTGATGGATAAGATTTGCCAACCCTGCTACAATTCCGCCCAGCCGTTTTTGATAAAAGTGGCTTCATCCTGAGTGGGCACAAAAAAGCTTTGCTAATGAATCCCATGGAAACTATCATACTTTCGCCCTAAATGACCTAATACTATTTAAGTAGACACTTTAATGAACAAAATTTGCCAACCGTGCTACAACTCCGCCGAGCCGTTTTCGAGAAAAGTGGCTTCATCCTGAGTGGGTAAAAAAAAGGGGTGCTAATGAATCCCATGGAAACCATCATACTCTCGCCCCAAATGACCATTGACTATTAAAGTATACGCTTTAATGAATAAAATTCGCCAATCCTGCTACAAATCCGCCTAGCCGTTTTCGAAAAAAGTGGCTTCATCCTGAGTGGGCACAAAAAAGCGTTGCTAATGAATCCCATGGGAACTATCATACTCTCGCCCTAAATGATGATATACTATTAAAGTAGACACTTTAATGAATAAAATTCGCTAACCGTGCTACAATTCCGCAGAGCCGTTTCAGAGAAAAGTAGCTTCATCCTGAGTAGGCACAAAAAAGCGTTGCTAATGAATCCCTGGGAACTATCATACTCTCGCCCCAAATGACAATGAACTTTAAAAATAGACACTTTGATGAATAAAATTTGCCAACCGTGCTACAATTCCGCCGAGGCGTTTTCGAGAAAAGTGGCTTCATACTGAGTGGGTATAAAAAAGCGTTGCTAATGAATCCCATGGAAACTATCATACTCTCGCCCCAAATGCCCATACAGCATTAAAGTAGACACTTTAATGAATAAAACTCGAAAACCGTGCTACAATTCCGTTGAGCCGTTTTCGAGAAAAGTGGCTTCATTCTGAGTGGGCACAAAAAACAGTTGCTAATGAATCCCATGGAGACTATCATACTCTCGCGCCAGATGACCATACACTATTAAAGTATACGCTTAAATGAATAAAATTCGCCAACCCTGCTACAAACCCGCCGAGCCATTTTCGAGAATAGTGGCTTCATCCTGAGTGGGCACAAAAAAACGTTGCAAATGAATCCCATGGAAACTATCATACTCTCGCCCCAAATGACCATACACTATTAAAGTGAAAGCCTTGATGAATAAGATTTGCCAACCGTGCTACAATTTCACCGAGCCGTTTTCGAAAAAAGTGGCTTCATCCTAAGTGGGTACAAAAAAGCGTTGCTAATGAATCCCATGGAAACTTTTATACTCTCTCCCCAAATGACAATACGTTATTAAAGTAAAAGCCTTGATGAATAAGATTTGCCAATCCTGCTACAATTCCGTAGAGTCATTTTCGAAAAAAGTGGCTTCATCCTGAGTGGGCACAAAAACGCTTTGTTAATGAATCCCATGGAAACTTTCATACTCTCTCCCCAAACGACCATACGCTATTAAAGTAAAAGCCGTGATGAATAAGGTTTGCCAACCCTGCTACAATTCCGCCGAGCCGTTTTTGATAAAAGTGGCTTCATCCTGAGTGGGCACAAGAAAGCGTTGCTAATGAATCCCATGGGAACTATCATACTCTCGCCCTAAATGACCTAATACTATAAAAGTAGACACTTTAATGAATAAAATTCGCTAACCGTGCTACAATTCCGCAGAGCAGTTTCAGAGAAAAGTAGCTTCATCCTGAGTAGGCACAAAAAAGCGTTGCTAATGAATTCCATGGGAACTATCATACTCTCGCCCCAAATGCAATGAACTTTAAAAATAGACACTTTAATGAATGAAATTTGCCACCCCTGCTACAATTCCGCCGAGCCATTTTTGATAAAATTGGCTTCATCCTGAGTGAGCGCAAAAAAGCGTTGCTAATGAATCCCATGGGAACTATCATACTCTCGCCCCAAATGATAATACACTATTAAAGTAAAAGCCTTGATGAATAAGATTTGCCAACCGTGCTACAATTCCGTAGAGCCATTTTCGAAAAAAGTGGCTTCATCCTGAGTGGGCACAAAAAAGCTTTGTTAATGAATCCCATGGAAACTTTAATACTCTCTCCCCAAATGACCATATGCTATTAAAGTAAAAGCCTTGATGGATAAGATTTGCCAACCCTGCTACAATTCCGCCCAGCCGTTTTTGATAAAAGTGGCTTCATCCTGAGTGGGCACAAAAAAGCTTTGCTAATGAATCCCATGGGAACTATCATACTCTCGCCCTAAATGACCTAATACTATTTAAGTAGACACTTTAGTGAACAAAATTTGCCAACCGTGCTACAACTCCGTCGAGCCGTTTTCGAGAAAAGTGGCTTCATCCTGAGTGGGTATAAAAAGGGGTTGCTAATGAATCCCATGGAAACTATCATACTCTCGCCCCAAAGGCCATAGACTATTAAAGTATACGCTTAATGGATAAAATTCGCCAACCCTGTAACAATTCCGTAGAGCCGTTTTCGAGAAAAGTGGCTTCAACCTGAGTAGGCACATAAAAGCGTTGCAAATGAATCCCATGGAAACTATCATACTCACGCCCCAAATGACCATACATTATTAGAGTATACGCTTTAATGAATAAAACTCGCCAACCTTGCTACAAATCCGCCTAGCCGTTTTCGAAAAAAGTGGCTTCATCCTGAGTGGGCACAAAAAAGCGTTGCAAATGAATCCCATGGAAACTATCATACTCTCGCCCCAAATGACCACACACTATTAAAGTGAAAGCCTTGATGAATAAGATTTGCCAACCGTGCTACAATTCCGTAGAGCCATTTTCTAGAAAAGTGGCTTCATCCTGAGTGGGCACAAAAAAGCTTTGTTAATGAATCCCGTGGAAACTTTTATACTCTCTCCCCAAATGACCATACGCTATTAAAGTAAAAGCCTTGATGAATAAGATTTGCCAACCCTGCTACAATTCCGCCGAGCCGTGTTTGATAAAAGTGGCTTCATCCTGAGTGGGCACAAAAAAGCGTTGCTAATGAATCCCATGGGAACTTTCATACTCTCGCCCCAAATGACAATGAACTTTAAAAATAGACACTTTAATGAATAAAATTTGCCAACCGTGCTACAATTCCGCAGAGCCGTTTTCGAGAAAAGTGGCTTCATCCTGAATGGGTATAAAAAAGCGTTGCTAATGAAGCCCATGGAAACTATCATACTCTCGCCCCAAATGACCATACGCTATTAAAGTATACGCTTTAATGAATAAAATTCGCCAACCCTGCTAAAAATCAGCCGAGCCGTTTTCGAGAAAAGTGGCTTCATCCTGAGTGGGCACAAAAAGCGTTGCAAATGAATCCCATGGAAACTATCATCCTCTCGCCCCAAATGACCATACACTATTAAAGTAAAAGCCTTGATGAATAGGATTTGCCAACCGTGCTACAATTTCACCGAGCCGTTTTCGAAAAAAGTGGCTTCATCCTAAGTGGGTACAAAAAAGCGTTGCTAATGAATCCCATGGAAACTACCATACTCTCGCCCCAAATGATCATACACTATTAAAGTAAATGCCTTGATGAATAAGATTTGCCAATCGTGCTACAATTCCGTAGAGCCATTTTCGAGAAAAGTGGCTTCATCCTGAGTGGGCACAAAAAAGCTTTGTTATGAATCCCATGGAAACTTAAATACTCTCTCCCCAAATGACCATACGCTATTAAAGTAAAAGCCTTGATGGATAAGATTTGCCAACCCTGCTACAATTCCGCCCAGCCGTTTTTGATAAAAGTGGCTACATCCTGAGTGGGCACAAAAAAGCTTTGCTAATGAATCTCATGGGAACTATCATACTCTCGCCCTTAATGACCCAATACTATTTAAGTAGACACTTTAATGAATAAAATTTGCCAACCGTGCTACAACTCCACCGAGCCGTTTTCGAGAAAAGTGGCTTCATCCTGAGTGGGCACAAAAAAACGTTGCAAATGAATCCCATGGAAACTATCATACTCTCGCCCCAAATGACCATACACTATTAAAGTAAAAGCCTTGATGAATAAGATTTGCCAACGGTGCTACAATTCCGTAGAGCCATTTTCGAGAAAAGTGGCTTCATCCTGAGTGGGCACAAAAAAGCTTTGTTAATCAATCCCATGAAAACTTTCATACTCTCTCCCCAAATAACCATACGCTATTAAAGTAAACGCCGTGATGAATAAGATTTGCCAACCCTGCTACAATTCCGCCCAGCCGTTTTTGATAAAAGTGGCTTCATCCTGAGTGGGTATAAAAAAGGGTTGCTAATGAATCCCATGGAAACTATCATACTCTCGCCCCAAATGACCATAGACTATTAAAGTATACGCTTAATGAATAAAATTCGCCAACCCTGTTACAAATCCGCCGAGCCATTTTCGAGAAAAGTGGCTTCATCCTGAGTGGGCGCAAAAAAGCGTTGCAAATGAATCCCATGGAAACTATCATACTCACGCCCCAAATGACCATACACTATTAAAGTATACGCTTTAATGAATAAAATTCGCCAACCCTGCTACAAATCCGCCGAGCCGTTTTCGAGAAAAGTGGCTTCATCCTGAGTGGGCACAAAAAAGCGTTGCAAATGAATCCCATGGAAACTATCATACTCTCGCCCCAAATGACCATACACTATTAAAGTAAAAGCCTTGATGAATAAGATTTGGCAACCGTGCTACAATTCCGTAGAGCCATTTTCGAGAAAAGTGGCTTCATCCTGAGTGGGCACAAAAAAGCTTTGTTAATCAATCCCATGAAAACTTTCATACTCTCTCCCCAAAGGACCATATGCTATTAAAGTAAACGCCGTGATGAATAAAATTTGCCAACCCTGCTACAATTCCGCCGAGCCATTTTTGATAAAAGTGGCTTCATCCTGAGTGGGCACAAAAAAGCGTTGCTAATGAATCCCATGGGAACTATCATACCCTCGCCCTTAATGACCTAATGCTATTAAAGTAGGCACTTTAATGAATAAAATTTGCTAACCGTGCTACAATTCCGCAGAGCCGTTTCAGAGAAAAGTAGCTTCATCCTGAGTAGGCACAAAAAAGCGTTGCTAATGAATCCCATGGGAACTATCATACTCTCGCCCCAAATGACAATGAACTTTAAAAATAGACACTTTAGTGAATAAAATTTGCCAACCGTGCTACAATTTCGCCGAGCCGTTTTCAAGAAAAGTGGCTTCATCCTGAGTGGGTATAAAAAAGCGTTGCTAATGAATCCCATGGAAACTATTATACTCTCGCCCAAAATGACCATACAGTTTTAAAGTAGACACTTTAATGAATAAAATTCGAAAACCGTGCAACAATTCCGTTGAGCCGTTTTCGAGAAAAGTGGCTTCATTCTGAGTGGGCACAAAAAAGAGTTGCTAATGAATCCCATGGAGACTATCATACTCTCGCGCCAGATGACCATACACTATTAAAGTATACGCTTTAATGAATAAAATTCGCCAACCCTGCTACAAATCCGCCTAGCCTTTTTCGAGAAAAGTGCCTTCATCCTGAGTGGGCACAAAAAGGCGTTGCAAATGAATCCCATGGAAACTATCATACTCTCGCCCCAAATGACCATACACTATTAAAGTGAAAGCCTTGATAAATAAGATTTGCCAACCGTGCTTCAATTCCGTACAGCCATTTTTTAGAAAAGTGGCTTCATTCTGAGTGGGCACAAAAAAGCTTTGTTTATGAATCCTGTGGAAACTTTTATACTCTCTCCGCAAATGACCATTCGCTACTAAAGTAAAAGCCTCGATGAATAAGATTTGCCAACCATGCTACAATTCCGCCGAGCCGTGTTTGATAAATGTGGCTTCATCCTGAGTGGGCACAAAAAAACGTTGCTAATGAATCCCATGGGAACTATCATACTCTCGCCCTAAATGACCTAATACTATTAAAGTAGACACTTTAATGAATAAAATTCGCCAACCGTGCTACAATTCTGCAGAGCCGTTTCCGAAAAAAGTAGCTTCATCCTGAGTAGGCACAAAAAAGCGTTGCTAATGAATCCCATGGGAACTATCATACTCTCGCCCCAAATGACAATGAACTTTAAAAATAGACACTTTAATGAATAAAATTTGCCAACCGTGCTACAATTCCGCCGAGCCGTTTTCGAGAAAAGTGGCTTCATCCTGAGTGGGTATAAAAAAGCGTTGCTAATGAAGCCCATGGAAACTATCATACTCTCGCCACAAATGACCATACAGTATTAAAGTATACGCTTTAATGAATAAAATTCGCCAACCCTGCTACAAATCCGCCGAGCCGTTTTCGAGAAAAGTGGCTTCATCCTGAGTGGGCACAAAAAAGCGTTGCTAATGAATCCCATGGCGACTATCATACTCTTGCTTTAATGAATAAAATTCGCCAACCCAGCGTTGCAAATGAATCCCATGGAAACTATCATACTCTCGCCCCAAATGACCGTACACTACTAAAGTAAAAGCCTTGATGAATAGGATTTGCCAACCGTGCTACAATTACACCGAGCCGTTTTCGAAAAAAGTGGCTGCATCCTGAGTGGGTACAAAAAAGCGTTGCTAATGAATCCCATGGAAACTACCATACTCTCGCCCCAAATGATCATACACTATTAAAGTAAAAGCCTTGACGAATAAGATTTGCCAATCGTGCTACAATTCCGTAGAGCTATTTTCGAGAAAAGTGGCTTCATCCTGAGTGGGCACAAAAAAGCTTTGTTAATGAATCCCATGGAAACTTTAATACTCTCTCCCCAAATGACCATACGCTATTAAAGTAAAATCCTTGATGGATAAGATTTGCCAACCCTGCTACAATTCCGCCCAGCCGTTTTTGATAAAAGTGGTTTCATCCTGAGTGGGCACAAAAAAGCTTTGCTAATGAATCCCATGAGAACTATCATACTCTCACCCTAAATGACCTAATACTATTTAAGTAGATACTTTAATGAATAAAATTTGCCAACCGTGCTACAACTCCGCCGAGCCGTTTTCGAGAAAAGTGGCTTCATCCTGAGTGGGTATAAAAAAGGGTTGCTAATGAATCCCATGGAAACTATCATACTCTCGCCCCAAATGACCATAGACTATTAAAGTATACGCTTAATGAATAAAATTCGCCAACCCTGTTACAAATCCGCCGAGCCGTTTTCGAGAAAAGTGGCTTCATCCTGAGTGGGCGCAAAAAAGCGTTGCAAATGAATCCCATGGAAACTTTCATACTCACGCCCCAAATGACCATACACTATTAAAGTATACGCTTTAATGAATAAAATTCGCCAACCCTGCTACAAATCCGCCGAGCCGTTTTCGAGAAAAGTGGCTTCATCCTGAGTGGGCACAAAAAAGCGTTGCAAATGAATCCCATGGGAACTATCATACTCTCGCCCTAAATGACCTAATACTATTAAAGTAGACACTTTAATGAATAAAATTCGCCAACCGTGCTGCAATTCTGCAGAGCCGTTTCCGATAAAAGTAGCTTCATCCTGAGTAGGCACAAAAAAGCGTTGCTAATGAATCCCATGAGAACTATCATACTCTCGCCCCAAATGACAATGAACTTTAAAAATAGACACTTTAATGAATAAAATTTGCCAACCGTGCCACAATTCCGTTGAGCCGTTTTCGAGAAAAGTGGCTTTATTCTGAGTGGGCACAAAAAAGAGTTGCAAATGAATCCCATGGAGACTATCATACTCTTGCGCCAGATGACCATACACTATTAAAGTATACGCTTTAGTGAATAAAATTCGCCAACCCTGCTACAAATCCGCCTAGCCGTTTTCGAGAAAAGTGGCTTCATCCTGAGTGGGCACAAAAAAGCGTTGCAAATGAATCCCATGGAAACTATCATACTCTCGCCCCAAATGACCATAAACTATTAAAGTGAAAGCCTTGATGAATAAGATTTGCCAACCGTGCTACAATTCCGTAGAGCCGTTTTCTAGAAAAGTGGCTTCATCCTGAGTGGGCACAAAAAAGCTTTGTTAATGAATCCCATGGAAACTTTTATACTCCCTCCCCAAATGACCATACGCTATTAAAGTAAAAGCCTTGATGAATAAGATTTGCAAACCCTGCTACAATTCCGCCGAGCCGTGTTTGAAAAAAGTGGCTTCATCCTGAGTGGGCACAAAAAAGCGTTGCTAATGAATCCCATGGGCACTATCATACTCTTGCCGTAAATGACCTAATACTATTAAAGTAGACACTTTAATGAATAAAATTCGCCAACCGTGCTACAATTCTGCAGAGCCGTTTCCGAAAAAAGTAGCTTCATCCTAAGTAGGCACAAAAAAGCGTTGCTAATGAATCCCATGGGAACTATCATACTCTCGCCCCAAATGACAATGAACTTTAAAAATAGACACTTTAATGAATAAAATTTGCCAACCGTGCTACAATTCCGCCGAGCCGTTTTCGAGAAAAGTGGCTTCATCCTGAGTGGGTATAAAAAAGCGTTGCTAATGAAGCCCATGGAAACTATCATATTCTCGCCCCAAATGACCATACAGTATTAAAGTTGACACTTTAATGAATAAAATTCGAAAACCGTGCTACAATTCCGTTGAGCCGTTTTAGAGAAAAGTGGCTTCATTCTGAGTGGGTACAAAAAAGCGTTGCTAATGAATCCCATGGAGACTATCATACTCTCGCCCCAGATGACCATACACTATTAAACTATACGCTTTAATAAATAAAATTCGCAAACCCAGCGTTGCAAATGAATCCCATGGAAACTATCATACTCTCGCCCCAAATGACCATACACTACTAAAGTAAAAGCCTTGATGAATAGGATTTGCCAACCGTGCTACAACTCCACCGAGCCGTTTTCGAGAAAAGTAGAATTTGCCAACCGTGCTACAATTCCGCCGAGCCGTTTTCAAGAAAAGTGGCTTCATCCTGAGTGGGTATAAAAAAGCGTTGCTAATGAATCCCATAGAAACTATCATACTCCCGCCCAAAATGACCATACAGTATTAAAGTAGACACTTTAATGAATAAAATTCGAAAACCGTGCAACAATTCCGTGGAGCCGTTTTCGAGAAAAGTGGCTTCATTCTGAGTGGGCACAAAAAAGAGTTGCTAATGAATCCCATGGAGACTATCATACTCTCGCGCCAGATGACCATACACTATTAAAGTATACGCTTTAATGAATAAAATTCGCCAACCCTGCTACAAATCCGCCTAGCCTTTTTCGAGAAAAGTGGCTTCATCCTGAGTGGGCACAAAAAGGCGTTGCAAATGAATCCCATGGAAACTATCATACTCTTGCCCCAAACGAACATACACTATTAAAGTGAAAGCCTTGATGAATAAGATTTGCCAACCGTGCTACAATTCCGTAGAGCCATTTTCTAGAAAAGTGGCTTTATCCTGAGTGGGCACAAAAAAGCTTTGTTTATGAATCCCGTGGAAACTTTTATACTCTCTCCCCAAATAACCATACGCTATTAAAGTAAAAGCCTTGAAGAATAAGATTTGCCAACCCTGCTACAATTCCGCCGAGCCGTGTTTGATAAAAGTGGCTTCATCCTGAGTGGGCACAAAAAAGCGTTGCTAATGAATCCCATGGGAACTATCATACTCTCGCCCTAAATGACCTAATACTATTAAAGTAGACACTTTAATGAATAAAATTCGCCAACCGTGCTACAATTCTGCAGTGCCGTTTCCGAAAAAAGTAGCTTCATGCTGAGTAGGCACAAAAAAGCGTTGCTAATGAATCCCATGGGAACTATCATACTCTCGCCCCAAATGACAATGAACTTTAAAAATAGATACTTTAATGAATAAAATTTGCCAACCGTGCTACAATTCCGCCGAGCCGTTTTCGAGAAAAGTGGCTTCATCCTGAGTGGGTATAAAAAAGCGTTGCTAATGAATCCCATGGAAACTATCATACTCTCGCCCCAAATGACCATACACTATTAAAGTGAAAGCCTTGATGAATAAGATTTGCCAACCGTGCTACAATTCCGTAGAGCCATTTTCTAGAAAAGTGGCTTCATCCTGAGTGGGCACAAAAAAGTTTTGTTTATGAATCCCGTGGAAACTTTTATACTCTCTCCCCAAATGACTATACGGTATTAAAGTAAAAGCCTTGATGAATAAGATTTGCCAACCCTGCTACAATTCCGCCGAACCGTGTTTGATAAAAGTGGCTTCATCCTGAGTGGGCACAAAAAAGCGTTGCTAATGAATCCCATGGGAACTATCATACTCTCGCCCTAAATGACCTAATACTATTAAAGTAGACACTTTAATGAATAAAATTCGCCAACCGTGCTACAATTCTGCAGAGCCGTTTCCGAAAAAAGTAGCTTCATCCTGAGTAGGCACAAAAAAGCGTTGCTAATGAATCCCATAGGAACTATCATACTATCGCCCCAAATGACAATGAACTTTAAAAATAGACACTTTAATGAAAAAAAATTTGCCAACCGTGCTACAATTCCGCCGAGCCGTTTTCAAGAAAAGTGGCTTCATTCTGAGTGGGCACAAAAAAGAGTTGCTAATGAATCCCATGGAGACTATCATACTCTCGCGCCAGATGACCATACACTATTAAAGTATACGCTTTAATGAATAAAATTCGCCAACCCTGCTACAAATCCGCCTAGCCTTTTTCGAGAAAAGTGGCTTCATCCTGAGTGGGCACAAAAAGGCGTTGCAAATAAATCCCATGGAAACTATCATACTCTCTCCCCAAATGACTATACGCTATTAAAGTGAAAGCCTTGATGAATAAGATTTGCCAACCTTGCTACAATTCCGCCGAACCGTGTTTGATAAAACTGGCTTCATCCTGAGTGGGCACAAAAAAGCGTTGCTAATGAATCCCATGGGAACTATCATACTCTCGCCCTAAATGACCTAATACTATTAAAGTAGACACTTTAATGAATAAAATTCGCCAACCGTGCTACAATTCTGCAGAGCCGTTTCCGAAAAAAGTAGCTTCATCCTGAGTAGGCACAAAAAAGTGTTGCTACTGAATCCCATGGGAACTATCATACTCTTGCCCCAAATAATAATGAACTTTAAAAATAGACACTTTAATGAATAAAATTTTCCAACCGTGCCACAATTCCGTTGAGCCGTTTTCGAGAAAAGTGGCTTTATTCTGAGTGGGCACAAAAAAGAGTTGCAAATGAATCCCATGGAGACTATCATACTCTTGCGCCAGATGACCATACACTATTAAAGTATACGCTTTAGTGAATAAAATTCGCCAACCCTGCTAAAATCCGCCTTGCCGTTTTCGAGAAAAGTGGCTTCATCCTGAGTGGGCACAAAAAAGCGTTGCAAATGAATCCCA
Source organism: Cistogaster globosa (assembly GCA_937654795.1). Taxonomy (NCBI): domain Eukaryota; kingdom Metazoa; phylum Arthropoda; class Insecta; order Diptera; family Tachinidae; genus Cistogaster; species Cistogaster globosa. The sequence goes on along the minus strand of OW569403.1, from coordinate 100,081,906 downwards.
TGGAAACTATCATACTCTCGCCCCAAATGACCATACACTATTAAAGTGAAAGCCTTGATGAATAAGATTTGCCAACCGTGCTACAATTCCCTAGAGCCGTTTTTTAGAAAAGTGGCTTCACCCTGAGTGGGCACAAAAAAGCTTTGTTAATGAATCCCATGGAAACTTTTATACTCCCTCCCCAAATGACCATACGCTATTAAAGTAAAAGCCTTGGTGAATAAGATTTGCCAACCCTGCTACAATTCCGCCGAGCCGTGTTTGAAAAAAGTGGCTTCATCCTGAGTGGGCACAAAAAAGCGTTGCTAATGAATCCCATGGGAACTATCATACTCTCGCCCTAAATGACCTAATACTATTAAAGTAGACACTTTAATGAATAAAATTCGCCAACCGTGCTACAATTCTGCAGAGCCGTTTCCGAAAAAAGTAGCTTCATCCTGAGTAGGCACAAAAAAGCGTTGCTAATGAATCCCATGGGAACTATCATACTCTCGCCCCAAATGACAATGAACTTTAAAAATAGACACTTTAATGAATAAAATTTGCCAACCGTGCTACAATTCCGCCGAGCCGTTTTCGAGAAAAGTGGCTTCATCCTGAGTGGGTATAAAAAAGCGTTGCTAATGAAGCCCATGGAAACTATCATATTCTCGCCCCAAATGACCATACAGTATTAAAGTAGACACTTTAATGAATAAAATTCGAAAACCGTGCTACAATTTCGTTGAGCCGTTTTAGAGAAAAGTGGCTTCATTCTGAGTGGGCACAAAAAAGCGTTGCTAATAAATCCCATGGAAACTATCATACTCTCGCCCCAAATGACCATAGACTATTAAAGTATACGCTTAATGAATAAAATTCGCCAACCCTGTTACAAATCCGCCGAGCCGTTTTCGAGAAAAGTGGCTTCATCCTGAGTGGGCGCAAAAAAGGGTTGCAAATGAATCCCATGGAAACTATCATACTCACGCCCCAAATGACCATACACTATTAAAGCATACGCTTTAATGAATAAAATTCGCCAACCCTGCTACCCATCCGCCGAGCCGTTTTCGAGAAAAGTAGAATTTGCCAACCGTGCTACAACTCCGCCGAGCCGTTTTCGAGCAAAGTGGATTCAGCCTGAGCGGGTATAAAAAAGCGTTGCAAATGAATCCCATGGAAACTATCATACTCTCGCGCCAAATAACCATACACTATTAAAGTAAAAGCCTTCATGAATAAGATTTGCCAACCGTGCTACAATTCCGTAGAGCCATTTTCGAGAAAAGTGGCTTCATCCTGAGTGGGCACAAAAAAGCTTTATTAATGAATCCCATGGAAATTTTCATACTCTCTCCCCAAATGACCATACGCTATTAAAGTAAAAGCCGTGATGAATAAGATTTGCCAACCCTGCTACAATTCCGCCGAACCGTTTTTGATTAAAGTTGCTTCATCCTGAGTGGGCACAAAAAAGCGTTGCTAATGAATCCCATGGGAACTATCATACTCTCGCCCTTAATGACCAAATACTATTAAAGTAGACACTTTAATGAATAAAATTCGCTAACCATGCTATAATTCCGCAGAGCCGTTTCAGAGAAAAGTAGCTTCATCCTGAGTAGGCACAAAAAAGCGTTGCTAATGAATCCCATGAGAACTATCATACTCTCGCCCCAGATGACAATGAACTTTAAAAATAGACACTTTAATGAATAAAATTTGCCAACCGTGCTACAATTCCGCCGAGACGTTTTCAAGAAAAGTGGCTTCATCCTGAGTGGGTATAAAAAAGCGTTGCTAATGAATCCCATAGAAACTATCATACTCTCGCCCAAAATGACCATACAGTATTAAAGTAGACATTTTAATGAATAAAATTCGAAAACCGTGCAACAATTCCGTTGAGCCGTTTTCGAGAAAAGTGGCTTCATTCTGAGTGGGCACAAAAAAGAGTTGCTAATGAATCCCATGGAGACTATCATACTCTCGCGCCAGATGACCATACACTATTAAAGTATGCGCTTTAATGAATAAAATTCGCCAACCCTGCTACAAATCCGCCTGGCCTTTTTCGAGAAAAGTGGCTTCATCCCGAGTGGGCACAAAAAGGCGTTGCAAATGAATCCCATGGAAACTATCATACTCTCGCCCCAAATGACCATACACTATTAAAGTGAAAGCCTTGATGAATAAGATTTGCCAACCGTGCTACAATTCCATAGAGCCATTTTCTAGAAAAGTGGCTTTATCCTGAGTAGGCACAAAAAAGCTTTCTTTATGAATCCCGTGGAAACTTTTATACTCTCTCCCATAATGACCATACACTATTAAAGTGAAAGCCTTGATGAATAAAATTTGCCAACCGTGCTACAATTCCGTTGAGCCGTTTTCGAGAAAAGTGGCTTCATTCTGAGTGGGCACAAAAAAGAGTTGCAAATGAATCCCATGGAGACTATCATACTCTTGCGCCAGATGACCATACACTATTAAAGAATACGCTTTAATGAATAAAATTCGCCAACCCTGCTACAAATCCGCCTAGCCGTTTTCGAGAAAAGTGGCTTCATCCTGAGTGGGCACAAAAAAGCGTTGCAAATGAATCCCATGGAAACTATCATACTCTCGCCCCAAATGACCATACACTATTAAAGTGAAAGCCTTGATGAATAAGATTTGCCAACCGTGCTACAATTCCGTAGAGCCATTTTCTAGAAAAGTGGCTTCATCCTGACTGGGAACAAAAAAGCTTTGTTAATGAATCCCATGGAAACTTTTATACTCCCTCCCCAAATGACCATACGCTATTAAAGTAAAAGCCTTGATGAATAAGATTTGCCAACCCTGCTACAATTCCGCCGAGCCGTGTTTGAAAAAAGTGGCTTCATCCTGAGTGGGCACAAAAAAGCGTTGCTAATGAATCCCATGGGAACTATCATACTCTCGCCCTAAATGACCTAATACTATTAAAGTAGACACTTTAATGAATAAAATTCGCCAACCGTGCTACAATTCTGCAGTGCCGTTTCCGAAAAAAGTAGCTTCATCCTGAGTAGGCACAAAAAAGCGTTGCTAATGAATCCCATGGGAACTATCATACTCTCGCCCCAAATGACAATGAACTTTAAAAATAGATACTTTAATGAATAAAATTTGCCAACCGTGCTACAATTCCGCCGAGCCGTTTTCGAGAAAAGTGGCTTCATCCTGAGTGGGTATAAAAAAGCGTTGCTAATGAAGCCCATGGAAACTATCATACTCTCGCCCCAAATGACCATACAGTATTAAAGTAGACACTTTAATGAATAAAATTCGAAAACCCTGCTACAATTCCGTTGAGCCGTTTTCGAGAAAAGTGGCTTCATTCTGAGTGGGCACAAAAAAGAGTTGCAAACGAATCCCATGGAGACTATCATACTCTTGCGCCAGATGACCATACACTATTAAAGTATACGCTTTAGTGAATAAAATTCGCCTAGCCGTTTTCGAGAAAAGTGGCTTCATCATTCCGCCGAGCCGTTTTCAAGAAAAGTGGCTTCATCCTGAGTGGGTAAAAAAAGCGTTGCTAATGAATCCCATAGAAACTATCATACTCTCGCCCAAAATGACCATACAGTATAAAAGTGGCTTCACCCTGAGTGGGCACAAAAAAGCGTTGCTAATGAATCCCATGGGAACTATCATACTCTCGCCCTAAATGACCTAATACTATTAAAGTAGACACTTTAATGAATAAAATTCGCCAACCGTGCTACAATTCTGCAGGGCCGTTTCCGAAAAAAAGTAGCTTCATCCTGAGTAGGCACAAAAAAGCGTTGCTAATGAATCCCATGGGAACTATCATACTCTCGCCCCAAATGACAATGAACTTTAAAAATAGATACTTTAATGAATAAAATTTGCCAACCGTGCTACAATTCCGCCGAGCCGTTTTCGAGAAAAGTGGCTTCATCCTGAGTGGGTATAAAAAAGCGTTGCTAATGAAGCCCATGGAAATTATTATACTCTCGCCCCAAATGACCATACAGTATTAAAGTAGACACTTTAATGAATAAAATTCGAAAGCCGTGCTACAATTCCGTTGAGCCGTTTTCGAGAAAAGTGGCTTCATTCTGAGTGGGCACAAAAAAGAGTTGCAAATGAATCCCATGGAGACTATCATACTCTTGCGCCAGATGACCATACACTATTAAAGTATACGCTTTAATGAATAAAATTCGCCTAGCCGTTTTCGAGAAAAGTGGCTTCATCCTGAGTGGGCACAAAAAAGCGTTGCAAATGAATCCCAATGAAACTATCATACTCTCGCCCCAAATGACCATACACTATTAAAGTGAAAGCCTTGATGAATAAGATTTGCCAACCGTGCTACAATTCCGTAGAGCCATTTTCTAGAAAAGTGGCTTCATCCTGAGTGGGCACAAAAAAGCTTTGTTAATGAATCCCATGGAAACTTTTATACTCCCTCCCCAAATGACCATACGCTATTAAAGTCAAAGCCTTGATGAATAAGATTTGCCAACCCTGCTACAATTCCGCCGAGCCGTGTTTGAAAAAAGTGGCTTCATCCTGAGTGGGCACAAAAAAGCGTTGCTAATGAATCCCATGGGAACTATCATACTCTCGCCCCAAATGACAATGAACTTTAAAAATAGATACTTTAATGAATAAAATTTGCCAACCGTGCTACAATTCCGCCGAGCCGTTTTTGATAAAAGTGGCTTCATCCTGAGTGGGCACAAAAAAGCGTCGCTAATGAATCCCATGGGAACTATCATACTCTCGCCCTAAATGGCCTAATGCTATTAAAGTAGACACTTTAATGAATAAAATTCGCCAACCGTGCTACAATTCCGCAGAGCCGTTTCCGAGAAAAGTAGAATTTGCCAACCATGCTACAACTCCGCCGAGCCGTTTTCGAGAAAAGTGGCTTCATCCTGAGTGGGTATAAAAAAGGTTTGCTAATGAATCCCATGGAAACTATCATACTCTCGCCCCAAATGACCATAGACTATTAAAGTATACGCTTAATGAATAAAATTCGCCAACCCTGTTACAAATCCGCCGAGCCGTTTTCGAGAAAAGTGGCTTCATCCTGAGTGGGCGCAAAAAAGCGTTGCAAATGAATCCCATGGAAACTATCATACTCACGCCCCAAATGACCATACACTATTAAAGTATACGATTTAATGAATAAAATTCGCCAACCCTGCTACAAATCCGCCAAGCCGTTTTCGAGAAAAGTGGCTTCATCCTGAATGGGCACAAAAAAGCGTTGCAAATGAATCCCATGGAAACTATCATACTCTCGCCCCAAATGACCATACACAATTAAAGTAAAAGCCTTGATGAATAAGATTTGCCAGCCGTGCTACAATTCCGTAGAGCCATTTTTGAGAAAAGTGGCTTCATCCTGAGTGGGCACAAAAAAGCTTTGTTAACGAATCCCATGGAAACTTTCATACTCTCTCCCCAAATGACCATACGCTATTAAAGTAAAAGCCGTGATGAATAAGATTTGCCAACCCTGCTACAAATCCGCCGAGCCGTTTTTGATAAAAGTGGCTTCATCCTGAGTGGGTACAAAAAAGCGTTGCTAATGAATCCCATGGGAACTATCATACTCTCGCCCTTAATGACCTAATACTATTAAAGTAGACACTTTAATGAATAAAATTCGCTAACCGTGCTACAATTCCGCAGAGCCGTTTCAGAGAAAAGTAGCTTCATCCTGAGTAGGCACAAAAAAGCGTTGCTAATGAATCCCATGGGAACTATCATACTCTCGCCCCAAATGACAATGAACTTTAAAATAGACACTTTAATGAATAAAATTTGCCAACCATGCTACAATTCCGCCGAGCCGTTTTCGAGAAAAGTGGCTTCATCCTGAGTGGGTATAAAAAAGCGTTGCTAATGAAGCCCATGGAAACTATCAGACTCTCGCCCCAAATGACCATACAGTATTAAAGTAGACACTTTAGTGAATAAAATTCGAAAACCGTGCTACAATTCCGTTGAGCCGTTTTCGAAAAAAGTGGCTTCATTCTGAGTGGGCACAAAAAAGCGTTGCTAATGAATCCCATGGAGACTATCATACTCTCGCCCCAGATGACCATACACTATTAAACTATACGCTTTAATGAATAAAATTCGCCAACCCAGCGTTGCAAATGAATCCCATGGAAACTATCATACTCTCGCCCCAAATGACCATACACTACTAAAGTAAAAGCCTTGATGAATAGGATTTGCCAACCGTGCTACAACTCCACCAAGCCGTTTTCGAGAAAAGTGGCTTTATCCTGAGTGGGTACAAAAAAACGTTGCTAATGAAGCCCATGGAAACTATCATACTCTCGCCCCAAATGATCATACACTATTAAAGTGAAAGCCTTGATGAAAAAATTTGCCAAACGTGCTACAATTCCGTAGAGCCATTTTCGAGAAAAGTGGCTTCATCCTGAGTGGGCACAATAAAGCTTTGTTTATGAATCCCATGGAAACTTTTATACTCTCTCCGCAAATGACCATACGCTATTAAAGTAAAAGCCTTGATGAATAAGATTTGCCAAACCTGCTACAATTCCGCCGAGCCGTTTTTGATAAAAGTGGCTTCATCCTGAGTGGGCACAAAAAAGCGTTGCTAATGAATCCCATGGGAACTATCATACTCTCGCCCTAAATGACCTAATACTATTAAAGTAGACACTTTAATGAATAAAATTCGCGAACCGTGCTACAATTCCGCAGAGCCGTTTCCGAGAAAAGTAGCTTCATCCTGAGTAGGCACAAAAAAGCGTTGCTAATGAATTCCATGGGAACTATCATACTCTCGCCCCAAATGACAATGAACTTTAAAAATAGACACTTAAGTGAATAAAATTTGCCTACCGTTCTACAATTCCGCCGAGCCGTTTTCGAGAAAAGTGGCTTCATCCTGAGTGGGTACAAAAAAGCGTTGGTAATGAATCCCATGGAAACTATCATACTCTCGCCCCAAATGACCATACACTATTAAAGTATACGCTTTAATGAATAAAATTCGCCAACCCTGCTACAAATCCGTCTAGCCGTTTTCGAGAAAAGTGGCTTCATCCTGAGTGGGCACAAAAAAGCTTTGTTAATGAATCCCATGGAAACTTTTATACTCTCTCCCCAAATGACCATACGCTATTAAAGTAAAAGCCTTGATGAAAAAGATTTGCCAACCCTGCTACAATTCCGCCAAGCCGTGTTTGAAAAAAGTGGCTTCATCCTGAGTGGGCACAAAAAAGCGTTGCTAATGAATCCCATGGGAACTATCATACTCTCGCCCCAAATGACCATACAGTATTAAAGTAGACACTTTAATGAATAAAATTCGAAAACCGTGCTACAATTCCGTTGAGCCGTTTTTGAGAAAAGTGGCTTCATTCTGAGTGGGCACAAAAAAGCGTTGCTAATGAATCCCACGGAAACTATCATACTCTTGACCCAAATGACCATACACTATTAAAGTATACGCTTTAATGAATAAAATTCGCCAAACCTGCTACAAATCCCCTGAGGCGTTTTCGAGAAAAGTGGCTTCATCCTGAGTGGGCACAAAAAAGCTTTGTTAATGAATCCCATGGAAACTTTTATACTCTCTCCCCAAATGACCATACGCTCTTAAAGTTAAAGCCTTGATGAATAAGATTTGCCAACCCTGCTACAATTCCGCCGATCCGTTTTTGATAAAAGTGGCTTCATCCTGAGTGGGCACAAAAAAGCGTTGCTAATGAATCCCATGGGAACTATCATACTATCGCGCCAGATGACTATACACTATTAAAGTATACGCTTTAATGAATAAAATTCGCCAACCCTGCTACAAATCCGCCTAGCCGTGTTTGAAAAAAGTGGCTTCATCCTGAGTGGGCAAAAAAAAACGTTGCTAATAAATCCCATGGGAACTATCATACTCTCGCCCCAAATGACTATACAGTATTAAAGTAGACACTTTAATAAATAAAATTCGAAAACCGTGCTAAAATTCCGTTGAGCCGTTTTCGAGAAAAGTGGCTTCATTCTGAGTGGGCACAAAAAAGAGTTGCTAATGAATCCCATGGAGACTATCATACTCTTGCGCCAGATGACCATACACTATTAAAGTATACGCTTTAATGAATAAAATTCGCCAACCCTGCTACAAATCCGCCTAGCCGTTTTCGAGAAAAGTGGCTTCATCCTGAGTGGGCACAAAAAAGCGTTGCAAATGAATCCCATGGAAACTATCATACTCTCGCCCCAAATGACCATATACTATTAAAGTGAAAGCCTTGATGAATAAGATTTGCCAACCGTGCTACAATTCCGTAGAGCCATTTTCTAGAAAAGTGGCTTCATCCTGACTGGGAACAAAAAAGCTTTGTTAATGAATCCCATGGAAACTATCATACTCTCGCCTCAAATGATCATACAATATTAAAGTGAAAGCCTTGATGAAAAAGATTTGCCAAACATGCTACAGTTCCGTAGAGCCATTTTCGAGAAAAGTGGCTTCATCCTGAGTGGGCACAAAAAAGCTTTGTTAATGAATCCCATGGAAACTTTTATACTCTCTCCCCAAATGACCATACGCTCTTAAATTAAAAGCCTTGATGAATAAGATTTGCCAACCCTGCTACAATTCCGCCGATCCGTTTTTGATAAAAGTGGCTTCATCCTGAGTGGGCACAAAAAAGCGTTGCTAATGAATCCCATGGGAACTATCATACTATCGCGCCAGATGACTATACACTATTAAAGTATACGCTTTAATGAATAAAATTCGCCAACCCTGCTACAAATCCGCCTAGCCGTGTTTGAAAAAAGTGGCTTCATCCTGAGTGGGCAAAAAAAAAACGTTGCTAATAAATCCCATGGGAACTATCATACTCTCGCCCCAAATGACCATACAGTATTAAAGTAGACACTTTAATAAATAAAATTCGAAAACCGTGCTACAATTCCGTTGAGCCGTTTTCGAGAAAAGTGGCTTCATTCTGAGTGGGCACAAAAAAGAGTTGCTAATGAATCCCATGGAGACTATCATACTCTCGCGCCAGATGACCATACACTATTAAAGTATACGCTTTAATGAATAAAATTCGCCAACCCTGCTACAAATCCGCCTAGCCGTTTTCGAGAAAAGTGGCTTCATCCTGAGTGGGCACAAAAAGCGTTGCAAATGAATCCCATGGAAACTATCATACTCTCGCCCCAAATGACCATACACTATTAAAGTGAAAGCCTTGATGAATAAGATTTGCCAACCGTGCTACAATTCCGTAGAGCCATTTTCTAGAAAAATGGCTTCATCCTGAGTGGGCACAAAAAAGCTTTGTTAATGAATCCCATGGAAACTTTTATACTCTCTCCCCAAATGACCATACGCTATTAAAGTAAAAGCCTTGATGAATAAGATTTGCCAACCGTGCTACAATTCCGCCGAGCCGTGTTTGCTAAAAGTGGCTTCATCCTGAGTGGGCACAAAAAAGCGTTGCTAATGAATCCCATGGGAACTATCATACTCTCGCCCTAAATGACCTAATACTATTAAAGTAGACACTTAATGAATAAAATTCGCCAGAGAAAAGTGGCTTCATTCTGAGTGGGCACAAAAAAGCGTTGCTAATGAATCCCACGGAAACTATCATACTCTTGACCCAAATGACCATACACTATTAAAGTATACGCTTTAATGAATAAAATTCGCCAAACCTGCTACAAATCCCCTGAGGCGTTTTCGAGAAAAGTGGCTTCATCCTGAGTGGGCACAAAAAAGCGTTGCTAATGAATCCCATGGAAACTATCATACTCTAGCCCCAAATGACCAAACAATATTAAAGAAAAAACCTTGATGAATAAAATTCACCTACCCTGCTACAAATCCGCCGTGCCGTTTTCGAGAAAAGTGGCTTCATCCTGAGTGGGTACAAAAAAGCGTTGCTAATGAATCCCATGGAGACTATCATACTCTCGCGCCAGATGACCATACACTATTAAAGTATACGGTTTAATTAATAAAATTCGCCAACCCTGCTACAAATCCGCCGAGCCGTTTTCGAGAAAAGTGGCTTCAGCCTGAGTGGGCACAAAAAAAGTTGCAAATGAATCCCATGGAAACTATCATACTCTCGCCCCGAATCACCATACACTATTAAAGTAAAAGCCTTGATAAATAGGATTTGCCAACCGTGCTAAAATTCCACCGAGCCGTTTTCGAGAAAAGTGGCTTCATCCTGAGTGGGTACAAAAAAGCGTTGCTAATGAATCCCATGGAAACTATCATACTCTCGCCCCAAATGATCATACACTATTAAAGTGAAAGCCTTGGTGAATAAGATTTGCCAACCGTGCTACAATTCCGCTGAGCCAATTTCGAGAAAAGTGGCTTCATCCTGAGTAGGTACAAAAAAGCGTTGCTAATGAATTCCATGGGAACTATCATACTCTCGCCCCAAATGACCATACAGTATTAAAGTAGACACTTTAATGAATAAAATTCGGAAACCGTGCTACAATTCCGTTGAGCCGTTTTTGAGAAAAGTGGCTTCATTCTGAGTGGGCACAAAAAAGCGTTGCTAATGAATCCCATGGGAACTATAATACTTTCGCCCTAAATGATCATATACTATAAAAGTAGACACTTCAATGAATGAAATTTGCCAACCGTGCTACAATTCCACCGAACCGTTTTCGGATAAAGTGACTTCATCCTGAGTGGGCTCAAAAAAGCGTTGCTAATGAATCCCACGGAAACTATCATACTCTTGCCCCAAATGACCATACACTATTAAGGTATACGCTTTAATGAATTAAATTCGCCAAACCTGCTACAAATACCATGAGCCGTTTTCGAGAAAAGTGGCTTCATCCTGAGTGGGCACAAAAATGTTGCTAATGAATCCCATGGAAACTATCATACTCTAGCCCCAAATGACCAAACAATATTAAAGTAAAGACCTTGATGAATAAAATTCGCCAACCCTGCTACAAATCCGCCGTGCCATTTTCGAGAAAAGTGGCTTCATCCTGAGTAGGCACAAAAAAGCGTTGCTAATGAATCCCATGGGAACTATCATACTCTCCCCACAAATGACAATGAACTTTAAAAATAGACACCTTAATGAATAAAATTTTGGGTATAAAAAAGAGTTGCTTATGAATCCCATGGAAACTATCATACTCTCGCCCAAAATGACCATACAGTATTAAAGTAGACACTTTAATGACTAAAATTCGAAAACCGTGCAACAATTCCGTTGAGCCGTTTTCGAGAAAAGTGGTTTCATTCTGAGTGGGCACAAAAAAAAATTGCTAATGAATCCCATGGAGACTATCATACTCTCGCGCCAGATGACCATACACTATTAAAGTATACGCTTTAATGAATAAAATTCGCCAACGCTGCTACAAATCCGCAAGCCGTTTTCGAGAAAAGTGGCTTCATCCTGAGTGGGCACAAAAAAGCGTTGCAAATGAAACCCATGGAAATTATCATACTCTCGCCCCAAATGACCATACACTATTAAAGTGAAAGCCTTGATGAATAAAATTTTCCAACCGTGCTAAAATTCCGTAGAGCCATTTTCTAGAAAAGTGGTTTCATCTTGAGTGGGCACAAAAAGCTTTGTTAATGAATCCCATGGAAACTTTTATACTCTCTCCCCAAATGACCATACGCTATTAAAGTAAAAGCCTTGATGAATAAGATTTGCCAACCCTGCTACAATTCCGCCGAGCCGTTTTTGATAAAAGTGGCTTCATCCAGAGTGGGAACAAAAAAGCGTTGCTAATGAATCCCATGGAAACTATCATACTCTATCCCCAAATGACCAAACAATATTAAAGTAAAAACCTTGATGAATAAAATTCGCCAACCCTGCTACAAATCCGCCGTGCCGTTTTCAAGAAAAGTGGCTTCATCCTGAGTAGGCACAAAAAAGCGTTGCTAATTAATCCCATGGGAACTATCATACTCTCGCCTCAAATGGCAATGAACTTTAAAAATAGACACTTTAATGAATAAAATTTGCCAACCGTGCTACAATTCCGCCGAGCCGTTTTCAACAAAAGTGGCTTCATCCTGAGTGGGTATAAAAAAGCGTTGCTAATGAATCCCATGGAAACTATCATACTATCGCCCAAAATGAATATACAGTATTAAAGTAGACGCTTTAATGAATAAAATTCGGAAACCGTGCAACAATTCCGTTGAGCCGTTTTCGAGAAAAGTGGCTTCAGCCTGAGTGGGCACAAAAAAGCGTTGCTAATGAATCCCATGGGAACTATTTTACTCTCGCCCCAAATGACCATACAGTATTAAAGTAGACACTTTAATGAATAAAATTCGCCAACCGTGCTACAATTCTGCAGAGCCGTTTCCGAAAAAAGTAGCTTTATCCTGAGTAGGAACAAAAAAGCGTTGCTAATGAATCCCATGGGAACTATCATGCTCTCGCCCCAAATGACAATGAACTTTAAAAATAGACACTTTAATGAATAAAATTTGCCAACCGTGCTACAACTCCGCTGAGCCGTTTTCGAGAAAAGTGGCTTCATCCTGAGTGGGTATAAAAAAGGGTTGCTAATGAAGCCCATGGAAACTATCATACTCTCGCCCCAAATGACCATACAGTATTAAAGTAGACACTTTAATGAATAAAATTTGAAAACCGTGCTACAATTTCGTTGAGCAGTTTTCGAGAAAAGTGGCTTCATTCTGAGTGGGCACAAAAAAGCGTTGCTAATGAATCCCATGGAGACTATCATACTCTGGCCCCAGATGACCATACACTATTAAAGTATACGCTTTAATGAATAAAATTCGCCAACCCAGCGTTGTAAATGAATCCCATGGAGACTATCATACTCTCGCCCCAGATGACCATACACTATTAAAGTATACGCTTTAATGAATAAAATTCGCCAACCCAGCGTTGCAATGAATCCCATGGAAACTATCATACTCTGGCCCCAAATGACCAAACAATATTAAAGTAAAAACCTTGATGAATAAAATTTGCCAACCGTGCTACAACTCCACCGAGCCGTTTTCGAGAAAAGTGGCTTTATCCTAAGTGGGTAAAAAAAAGCGTTGCTAATAAATCCCATGGAAACTATCATACTCTCGCTCCAAATGATCATACACTATTAAAGTGAAAGGCTTGATGAAAAAGATTTGCCAAACGTGCTACAATTCCGTAGAGCCATTTTCGAGAAAAGTGGCTTCATCCTGAGTGGGCACAAAAAACTTTGTTTATGAATCCCATGGAAACTTTTATACTCTCTCCCCAAATGACCATACGCTATTAAAGTAAAAGCCTTGATGGATAAGATTTGCCAACCCTGCTACAATTCCGCCGAGCCGTTTTTGATAAAAGTGGCTTCATCCTGAGTTGGCACAAAAAGCGTTGCTAATAAATCCCATGGAAACTATCATTCTCTCGCCCTAAATGACCTAATACTATTAAAGTAGACACTTTAATGAATAAAATTCGCCAACCGTGCTACAATTCCGCAGAGCCGTTTCCAAGATAAGTAGCTTCATCCTGAGTAGGCACAAAAAAGCGTTGCTAATGAATCCCATGGGAACTGTCATACTCTCGCCCCAAATGACAATGAACTTTAAAAGTAGACACTTTAGTGAATAAAATTTGCCAACCGTGCTACAATTCCGCCGAGCCTTTTTCGAGAAAAATGGCTTCATCCTGAGTGGGTACAAAAAGCGTTGCTAATGGATCCCATGGAAACTATCATACTCTCGCCCCAAATAACCATACAGTATTAAAGTAGACACTTTAATGAATAAAATTCCGAAACCGTGCTACAATTCCGTTAAGCCGTTTGTGAGAAAAGTGGCTTCATTCTGAGTGGGCACAAAAAAGCGTTGCTGATCAATCCCATGGGAACTATCATACTCTTGCCCTAAATGATCATATACTATAAAAGTAGACACTTCAATGAATGAAATTTGCCAACCGTGCTACAATTCCACCGAACCGTTTTCGAGAAAAGTGGCTTCATCCTGAGTGGGCTCAAAAAAGCGACCATACAATATTAAAGTAAAAACCTTGATGAATAAAATTCGCCAACCCTGCTACAAATCCGCCGTGCCATTTTCGAGAAAAGTGGCTTCATCCTGAGTGGGCACAAAAAAGCGTTGCTAATGAATCCCATGGAGACTATCATACTCTCGCGCCAGATGACCATACACTATTAAAGTATACGCTTTAATGAATAAAATTCGCCAACCCTGCTACAAATCCGCAGAGCCGTTTTCGAGAAAAGTGGCTTTATCCTGAGTGGGCACAAAAAAGCGTTGCAAATGAATCCCATGGAAACTATCATACTCTCGCCACAAGTGACCATACACTATTAAAGTAAAAGCCTTGATAAATAGGATTTGCCAACCGTGCTACAATTCCACCGAGCCGTTTTCGAGAAAAGTGGCTTCATCCTGAGTGGGTACAAAAAAGCGTTGCTAATGAATCCCATGGAAACTATCATACTCTCGGCCCAAATGATCATACACTATTAAAGTGAAAGCCTTGATGAATAAGATTTGCCAATCGTGCTACAATTCCGTAGAGCCATTTTCGAGAAAAGTGGCTTCATCCTGAGTGGGCACAAAAAAGCTTTGTTAAAGAATCCCATGGAAACTTTTATACTCTCTCCCCAAATGACCATACGCTATTCAAGTAAAAGCCTTGATGAATAAGATTTGCCATTCCTGCTACAATTCCGCCGAGCCGTTTTTGATAAAAGTGGCTTCATCCTGAGTGGGCACAAAAAAGCGTTGCAAATGAATACCATGGGAACTATCATACTCTCGCCCTAAATGACCTAATACTATTAAAGTAGACACTTAAATGAATAAAATTCGCCAACCGTGCTACAATTCCGCAGAGCCGTTTCCGAGAAAAGTAGCTTCATCCTGAGTAGGCACAAAAAAGCTTGCTAATGAATCCCATGGGAACTATCATACTCTCGCCCCAAATGACAATAAACTTTAAAAATAGACACTTTAATGAATAAAATTTGCCAACCGTACTACAATTCCGCCGAGCCGTTTTCGAGAAAAGTGGCTTCATCCTGAGTGGGTACAAAAAAGCGTTGCTAATGAATCCCATGGAAACTATCATACTCTCGCCCCAAATTACCATACAGTATTAAAGTAGACACTTTAATGAATAAAATTCGGAAACCGTGCTACAATTCCGTTGAGCCGTTTTTGAGAAAAGTGGCTTCATGCTGAGTGGGAACAAAAAAGCGTTGCTAATGAATCCCATGGGAACTATAATACTCTCGCCCTAAATGATCATATACTATAAAAGTAGACACTTCAATGAATGAAATTTGCCAACCGTGCTACAATTCCACCGAACCGTTTTCGAGAAAAGTGGCTTCATCCTGAGTGGGCTCAAAAAAGCGTTGCTAATGAATCCTACGGAAACTATCATACTCTTGCCCCAAATGACCAAACAATATTAAAGTAAAAACCTTGATGAATAAAATTCGCCAACCCTGCTACAAATCCGCCGTGCCGTTTTCTAGAAAAGTGGCTTCATCCTGAGTGGGCACAAAAAAGCGTTGCTAATGAATCCCATGGAGACTATCATACTCTCGCGCCAGATGACCATACACTATTAAAGTATACGCTTTAATGAATAAAATTCGCCAACCCTGCTACAAATCCGCCGAGCCGTTTTCGAGAAAAGTGGCTTCATCCTGAGTGGGCACAAAAAAGCGTTGCAAATGAATCCCATGGAAACTATTGTAATATCAGATTTTTAAATATATGTTAATCTCAGTGTGTTTTCCTCCAAAAATCCCAAATTAAAACATTTTTTTTTTCTTTTCAAAGTATTTTAAATTCAAATTTTTTTTTTTGACGTATATACTTATATTTTTTTTTACTAGTGCAGGTTATACTATTTCATGTATTTTGATTAAAACATTTCTATTTAATAAAAAAATTTTTAGAAGAAATTATTAGAAGTATCTTATTTCGATTGGTACTTTTATGGTAGTTTTGATGACGATCAGTTTGCTCATCGATGGAAAAAACCCAGTACTCTCTAAAAAAAAAAAATATCGAGTTTTTAAAAGAATTATATGCTCACAGAATAATTATATGCTCTCAACTTTATAGCATATAATAAAAATGCATTTTAAAGCGAGGTTTCTCGATAATACATATTTTCTTTCCATTCCTTTTCTATTTTAACTGCGAAACCAGAAAGTTGAAATTAAATAAAAATGCAGTAATTAATCAATTAAAAGAAAAAAAATTTAAATTAGATAATTAAAGAAAAATTCTTATAGAATTTGCATTTTAAAATTTTCATTTATTTTTATAAAATTTAAATTAATTTTGTGAAAAATAGAATAAAGGTAATAATAGTGGTTCATTCAAGTTAAATTATTTCCACTAAAATCCATAAAACTTCGACAGAAAATTTTTAACTTTAAAAAAAAAGGATTTAAATATACGCCATTTTGTATTATTCGGTCTCTCGGGTGCTTCAGTGGACATCGGTCCAAAGATCACGTGTTTTCACCCGAGAGCCTCATAAATGTGAGGAAGGGAGAGAAACAATCCAGAAAATTTTGAAAAAAAAAATCATTGTTGAGGTTAGGAAGAAACCACTTAGCAAAAACCGTTGTTCTTCAGCGAGATTTCTATAATCATCCCCCACTCGTAAGCGTGATTATAGCTAATCGTGAAACAATTAGCTACAAAATATGGCCACCTAAATATCGGGAATCATCTAAACATGGGCATGATCAAAACTACTGTGTGAAATTAAACCCTTCATTATAATAGAAACCTCTAATCCAATTTCTTAATTTAACCTATAAACTAAATTTAAGAACTTTAAAACCCTATAAAACTAACCTAAATTAAGCAATCAGTCATCTAAATTATCAAATAAGCTATTTAACTAAACCTACATTTAACCTAAATTACACGATATTAAACAATATTAAAGCCATAATAGTACTCTATATATATATAGATAGAACCTAATTATATACCTAACTTTCTGTAGAAAAAAAATGGAAACAACTTTATGTTCTATTAAACCCTTAAAATCCCTACTTTTCTAAATATTAATATTTTTGATTTAGTACATTCTACCTTAATAGCTAACCCAAATATTAAAAAAAAAAATACCATCACTAATTATATGTGATTTAGTTTACTAACTTAATTATCATTATTTGCATACAAAGATAGATTTTTGTTGCTTAAACAAAAATCTGTTTGATCAGTTTTGTTTTTGTATAAGCCCGTCATCGAAACCAATTAGCCAGAGGCCTTCAGCAACGTTGGATACCGAACATGTTGGTCGTTATGTGTGTAAGTTAAATTTTTTTATTATTCTTAATTAAATATTTTCTTTTTATTCTTTTAAATATAATATAACAGAGATATTATTACAAATAAATATCACTCTTTTAAGAGAATTTTTACGATATTCTCGGTAATAACATTTCTGTTGGTCTCTCTGTTAAGTATTTACATACGTTTTATACAGTTACATACTATATAAATTTATTATTTGTGCATTCTGGTTTCAATGAATGATTTTTTTATATACATATTTATCTCATTCATTCTTTTAAAACATATTTCTTTATTAACCCATTTCATTCGTCAGGGTACAATTTTTGTCATTAAGAATTACATTTAAAAATTACTTGTTTAAATGTTTAAAATGAATTCGTTTCAAATAAATTTATTTTTATAATTGCATGAAGATCATTT
Organism: Cistogaster globosa; assembly: GCA_937654795.1. Lineage (NCBI taxonomy): Eukaryota > Metazoa > Arthropoda > Insecta > Diptera > Tachinidae > Cistogaster > Cistogaster globosa. The sequence goes on along the minus strand of OW569403.1, from coordinate 100,064,139 downwards.
AAAATGAAATAGAGTCTTTCAATATGCAGAGCTTCAGGAGTCTAAGGTTTATTAAATTATTATATGGGTTTTTCATTACAAATTCGGTCATCGAAAAACCATGGACGGGAGGGTTAAGAGACCACGGAAGCCTACCATCTTGGCTTTCTCTCAACTGTAAAAAAAAAAAATGGAATTATAAAATCACTTGAAAATAAGGGCATGTAAGCCGCACGTGATTTTTATTAATTGTACGCATTTAGGCCTTAAACCGAGGAACAAGACCCCAGCCCATTTCACCGAACTAGCTAGCTTAGCAAGCGCGTGCGTACCGTTCTAAGGAAAGACCGACAGTAGGGTTAGTAATTCAACTTTTGTTGAGTGTTGATTAGGAAAGGAAAACAAGTAAGCGACATCTGACCTTACTCTATTTTCATAAAGTAAACATTACAAGTAAATGGCGCCCAACGTGGGGCCCCAAAAGCTAAAGTGTTCAGATTTTAGTCTTATTGGGGATCTCATTTTTAACATCATAACTTATAATTTTTAACATCATAAATAATCAAGTAATTTTGTGGTATGTTTACATATATTATTTTATATTGGTGTTTGTCTTCATTTTGGCTTTTGATCAAGAATGCAATACCTTTAGAACATTTGGATAATTTTTGTGTTTAGGTAGAAAAATATCTTTTACAAAACTCTGTGTTCTTAGAGCTTATTCATTCCTTTTTTATTAGTAAAATAATATATTGAAATATATCTAATGTCTCATATAATTTATTGAATGGATATTGCCTGGTAGCAGAAAGAATAGAATAGGAATTTCGTTTAGGATGTATCTCCAATATTTCACCTGACGACCACTATTTAATTTGTTACTTTTCATTATTCTATTCAGTAATTGTACAAGAACGAAATCAGGATCCATTTTTTTTATAGGCTTTTGATTAAATTTAACACTGCCGTACCAAAGACAAAACCGAAGTTCTACAGAAACAACAATTCAATTTAAAATTAAAACTTTTTCATTATGTCGGTTCATAGCGATGAAAATGTAGCATCTCAGAATGAAAATGTGAATTTACCTCAGTGCACCATTTGCAAAAAAGATTATGAATTAGATGACATTATTGTTTCAACCCCATGTGATCACAATTTTCACAAGGCATGTATCGTTAACGTCTTAAAGGAAACTTTATGTTGTCCTATTTGCCAAAAAGCTTGTAGACAGAATAAATTAAAATCTCATGATATATTAGCAAATAAAGATAAGGAACCAGATAATGCATCATATATTAATAAAGGAGCCATTCCAAAAGCTACAATTAAACAACCACCTGCTAGAAACTTATTAGAATGGACTATGTCTCAAACTCCCAGATATACCTTTAACCCAAATAATAATAACAATCAATCTTTAGAAATTTTTTAAATATTTGTCAAAATAATGTCGAATTAAATAATTTACCTCGAAATTCAGATGTTCACAATATAAGGGATAGCTCTTTACAAAACTTAATTAACGAAGCGGTAAGAAATCAATTAGCAAACATGAATCTGAATCAAACTTCAAATGCAAGAAATAGTTTTGGAAATCACAATCTTAATATTCAAAATAGAAATTCACAGAACAGAAATAACCAGAATAGAAATAATTTTAACCCAAATAGAAATACACAGTCATTACTTTTAGCTACAGATAAAATTGCATCCATAATTTCTGGTTGGCAATTAAAATTTAGTGGTTCAGAAGAAGAAGGTTTGTCAGTAGACAATTTCATATACCGTGTACGTGCACTCACTGAACAAAGTTTACGCGGAGACTTTGACGCATTATGTCGCCACATTCATCTTTTGTTTTCGGGAAAAGCCATCGATTGGTTTTGGCGTTTTCACCGCACTGCTCAAAATTTAGATTGGGAATCACTGTGTAATGAATGAAGAGACCAATTTAGAGACAGACGAACAGATTTTGATTTGCGTGAACAAGTAAGAGCAAGAAAACAGAAATTAGGTGAAAGATTTGATCAGTTCTACGAATCAGTGTTGAAAACTTTAGACCGCCTTCAAACTCCAATAGGTGAATCGGAATTAGTGGAAATTTTGAAGCGTAATTTACGTCACGATGTTCGTAGAGATATTTTACATTTTAAAATACGTAGCATTTCAGAATTGAGGGAATATGTAAGAAAGAACGAAATTTTAGAGGAAGAACTAAACAGATACAGATCTAATAGAACATTTGTGCCAAGAAAAGTAGTTTCAGAAATATCATCCGAAAGTTTCGAACCAAACGAAGAAATAGTAATTGAAGAGATTAAGGATTTAGTTTGCTGGAATTGTTCAGAAAAAGGACACAAGTTTGAGGATTGTTTAGGCGAAAGAAATATTTTCTGCTACGGATGTGGTAGCCCAAATGTGTTTAAACCTAATTGCACAAAATGTAATAACTTTCCAAAAAACTACAAAAGCAATCGCACGAACAAACTAGTACAAACAAAGGCAACCCAATATTAATTTCGACAGAATGTCAAACCGATAAAATTATAAATCAAAATATCTTGAAAACACCTAATAAACTTCCAGAAACAGATTTTATTCCAAATCATTTCCAACCATATCATGTTCGCTTAAAACAATACGAAGAAGCCAAACTAAGAATTTTTGGTAGCGAATTAGCAATAGCCAAGCCAAATAATAGACCTAAAAGATCCACCATTAGGTTAAGAAACTTTTGGAAAAAGGTTTTGCAAAACAGGAAAATATATTGTTCAGCAGTGATATCTGATAGAAGTCGTTTTGACTTAAGACCATTTGCTACAGTAAACATTTTTGACCAAGAGGTAGTTGGTATGATTGATACTGGAGCGACAGTATCCTGTTTCGGTTCTACTTATGCTAAATCATTTTCGGAGAAAAACAAACAGCCATTTGAAAAATTTTCGATATCTTTGAGAACTGCTGATGGTACAAAGCATTCTGCTATTGGTAAAATTAGGACGTCTGTAATATTCAGAGGTGTATCCAAAACATTAGATTTTCTTTTAATACCAAACCTAACTCAGAATCTATATCTAGGTGTAGATTTTGTTCGAACTTTTGAAATAGCTAAAGATTTATTTGTAGAAAATAGTATTAACAGTGGTTAACGAATTATCGGAAGAAAATGTTCATGTTTTAAATGAGGAGCAGAAAATTAAACTTGAGCAAGCTATCCAATCCTTTCCCTCATATTCAAAGGAAGGATTAGGAAGGACATCATTAGTATCCCACGTAATAGACACAGTTGATAATAAACCGATAAAACAAAGGCATTTTGCAGTTTCACCAACTGTTGAAAAGCTGTTATTCGATGAAATTGACCGTATGCTTATGTTAGGAGTAATCGAGGAATCTCAAAGTCCTTGGTCATCGCCTGTGGCATTGGTGCTTAAACCTGGGAAGGTGCGGCTGTGCTTGGACGCAAGGAAAGTAAACAGTGTTACAGTAAAAGACGCCTATCCTTTGCCACTAATCGACGGAATTCTCAGCAGACTCCCGAATTCAAGGTTTATAACAAGTCTTGATCTCAAGGATGCCTTCTGGCAAATACCGTTGGATGAGAGGTCAAAGGAGAAGACGGCTTTCACTGTACCTGGGCGTCCATTGTATCAGTTCGTTACCATGCCCTTTGGTTTATGCAACGCTCCACAGACGATGTCCAGACTTATGGACAAGGTCGTGCCAGTTTACTTAAGGACCCAGGTTTTTATATATTTAGATGATCTTTTACTTATAACAGAGACATTTGATGAACATATCATTTTACTACACGAAATAGTTCTACATATGAGAAAAGCGAATCTGACAATTAACATTGAGAAAAGTAAATTTGTATTGAAAGAAGTTAAATATTTAGGGCATATAATCGGCCACGGCACGATTAAGACAGACCCGGACAAAGTCAAAGCGATCCGTGATTATCCGTTACCAACGTCCGTCCGTCAATTAAGACGTTTCTTAGGGATTTGTGGGTGGTATAGGAGATTTGTCCGAAATTATGCGACTGTGACATCAAAACTTACTGACATGTTACAGAAGAACAAGAAATTCGTGTGGTCCGAGGAAGCCAAATCGGCATTTGAAGAACTCAAAAACTCACTCTGTTCGGCACCGGTGTTATATAACCCGGATTTTTCAAAGCCATTTTCAATCCAATGCGATGCAAGTCAATATGGGGTGGGAGCTGTACTAGCACAACGGACTGATGACGGAGATGAGGTCCCTGTAGCTTATATGAGCCATAAGCTAACATCAGCTCAAAAAACTATACAGTTTCAGAGCAAGAATGCCTAGCCGCCATCATGGCTATAAAGAAATTTAGAGCATATGTCGAGGTTCACGAATTCGAGGTGATTACCGACCATGCGTATCTAAAATGGTTGATGGGTCAATCGGATTTACATTGAAGGCTAGCGCGTTGGGCCCTAAAGCTACGGGGTTTTAATTTCACGATTAGACATAGAAAAGGTAGTCAAAATATTGTGCCAGATTCGTTATCGCGTATGTTTTCAGAAAATAACCATGAGCTTGATAACACTAATGAGAACGTTTTGTGGGTCAATGAATTGGAAAGTTCAGTGGAGATAGACTTAAATTCAGCCGAGTTTAAATCTCAAGAATATTTATCTCTTATTGAAAAATTACAAAAACAATCTAAATATTTACCGGATATTAAGATAGTTGATGGTTTTATATACAAACGCATTCAATATGCCACTGGTGATCCTATTCAGGAACAACTATCTTGGAAGCTTTGGGTCCCACATACTTTAACCAAAGATTTGATACAATGATCACATGATCACCCCCTTTGTGCTCACGGAGGGGTAGGTAAAACTTTGCGTAGGCTAAAAACGTTCTTCTTTTGGCCCAAAATGTCGAAAGATGTTTCTGAATATGTTCTTACATGTGAAGTGTGCAAGCAAACAAAGGCAACGAATAAAATTTTACGTCCACCAATGGGACAATACACTCCCTCAGTGCGTATTTTCCAAAAGTTATATTTGGATCTACTTGGTCCTTATCCCAGATCAATAAGCGGAAACGTAGGTATCATAATAGTGTTAGATCACTTATCAAAATATCATTTTTTAGAGCCTATTAAGAAATTTACAGCAAATGTTATTATTGAGTTTTAGAGAAAAGAATTTTCCATATTTTTGGAGTTCCAGAGTCCATCACGACGGATAATGGCGTTCAATTCCGATCAAACCTGTTCAAGCAATATTAAGATTCCTACGATGTATTTCATAACATAACCGCAATTTACTCGCCCCAGGCAAATGCGAGCGAGTAAATCGCCCAGTATTAGCAGCGATTAGAGCTTATGTGAAACCATTACAACGTGATTGGGATGAAAAACTGTCTTCAATTAGTTGCGCCTTGAGAAGTGCAGTACACGTCAGTACGGGTTATTCTCCGTATTATCTTCTATTTGGACAGAATATGTTGTTAAATGGTAAATCATATGCGCTATTGCGTAAGCTTAATTTATTGGAAGATACAGACATCACCTTGAAACATGACGAAAGATTAGAAATACTAAGACAAAAAGCTCAGGACAATATTAGAAAATCTTATGAAAGAAATGTCAAAACCTATAATTTGCGTTCACGTCGTGTAAATTTTGAAATTGGTCAAATTGTATACCGAAAAAACTTCGCCCAGTCTAAAGCTGTTGATCATTTTAATAGCAAACTTGCTAACCAATTCGAGAAAGCGAAGGTTGTAGCTAAATATGGTTCATCTTATTATGAACTTCAGGATGGCAAAAATCTTGGACGTTTTCACGCAAAAGATATAAAATCTTAGCTTCAGCTTTTGTCTCATCATTGGAAACCATTCGACATAACCTGTTTTGTAATATCAGATTTTTGAATACATGATAAACTCAATGTGTTTTCCTCCAAAAATCCCAAATTAAAACATTTTTTTTTTTTTCAAAGTATTTTAAATTTAAATTTTTTTTTTTTTGACGTATATACTTATATTTTTTTTACTAGTGTAGGTTATACTATTACATGCATTTTGATTAAAACATTTCTATTTAATAAAGAAATTTTAAGAAGAAATTATGGTAGTTTTTATGACGATCAGTTTGCTCATCGATGGAAAAAACCTAGTACTCTTTAAAAAAAAAAAATATCGAGCTTTTAAAAGAATTATATGCTCACAGAATAATTATATGCTCTCAACTTTATAGCATATAATAAAAATGCATTTTAAAGCGAGGTTTCTCGATAATACATATTTTCTTTCCATTCCTTTTCTATTTTAACTGCGAAATCAGAAAGTTGAAATTAAATAAAAATGCAGTAATTAATCAATTAAAAGAAAAAAAATTTAAATTAGATAATTAAAGAAAAATTCTTATAGAATTTGCATTTTAAAATTTTCATTTATTTTTATAAAATTTAAATTAATTTTGTGAAAAATAGAATAAAGGTAATAATAGTGGTTCATTCAAGTTAAATTATTTCCACTAAAATCCATAAAACTTCGACAGAAAATTTTTAACTTTAAAAAAAAAGGATTTAAATATACGCCATTTTGTATTATTCGGTCTCTCGGGTGCTTCAGTGGACATCGGTCCAAAGATCACGTGTTTTCACCCGAGAGCCTCATAAATGTGAGGAAGGGAGAGAAACAATCCAGAAAATTTTGAAAAAAAAAATCATTGTTGAGGTTAGGAAGAAACCACTTAGCAAAAACCGTTGTTCTTCAGCGAGATTTCTATAATCATCCCCCACTCGTAAGCGTGATTATAGCTAATCGTGAAACAATTAGCTACAAAATATGGCCACCTAAATATCGGGAATCATCTAAACATGGGCATGATCAAAACTACTGTGTGAAATTAAACCCTTCATTATAATAGAAACCTCTAATCCAATTTCTTAATTTAACCTATAAACTAAATTTAAGAACTTTAAAACCCTATAAAACTAACCTAAATTAAGCAATCAGTCATCTAAATTATCAAATAAGCTATTTAACTAAACCTACATTTAACCTAAATTACACGATATTAAACAATATTAAAGCCATAATAGTACTCTATATATATATAGATAGAACCTAATTATATACCTAACTTTCTGTAGAAAAAAAATGGAAACAACTTTATGTTCTATTAAACCCTTAAAATCCCTACTTTTCTAAATATTAATATTTTTGATTTAGTACATTCTACCTTAATAGCTAACCCAAATATTAAAAAAAAAAATACCATCACTAATTATATGTGATTTAGTTTACTAACTTAATTATCATTATTTGCATACAAAGATAGATTTTTGTTGCTTAAACAAAAATCTGTTTGATCAGTTTTGTTTTTGTATAAGCCCGTCATCGAAACCAATTAGCCAGAGGCCTTCAGCAACGTTGGATACCGAACATGTTGGTCGTTATGTGTGTAAGTTAAATTTTTTTATTATTCTTAATTAAATATTTTCTTTTTATTCTTTTAAATATAATATAACAGAGATATTATTACAAATAAATATCACTCTTTTAAGAGAATTTTTACGATATTCTCGGTAATAACATTTCTGTTGGTCTCTCTGTTAAGTATTTACATACGTTTTATACAGTTACATACTATATAAATTTATTATTTGTGCATTCTGGTTTCAATGAATGATTTTTTTATATACATATTTATCTCATTCATTCTTTTAAAACATATTTCTTTATTAACCCATTTCATTCGTCAGGGTACAATTTTTGTCATTAAGAATTACATTTAAAAATTACTTGTTTAAATGTTTAAAATGAATTCGTTTCAAATAAATTTATTTTTATAATTGCATGAAGATCATTTAAAATGAAATAGAGTCTTTCAATATGCAGAGCTTCAGGAGTCTAAGGTTTATTAAATTATTATATGGGTTTTTCATTACAAATTCGGTCATCGAAAAACCATGGACGGGAGGGTTAAGAGACCACGGAAGCCTACCATCTTGGCTTTCTCTCAACTGTAAAAAAAAAATGGAATTATAAAATCACTTGAAAATAAGGGCATGTAAGCCGCACGTGATTTTTATTAATTGTACGCATTTAGGCCTTAAACCGAGGAACAAGACCCCAGCCCATTTCGCCGAACTAGCTAGCTTAGCAAGCGCGTGCGTACCGTTCTAAGGAAAGACCGACAGTAGGGTTAGTAATTCAACTATTGTTGAGTGTTGATTAGGAAAGAAAAACAAGTAAGCGACATCTGACCTCTACTCTATTTTCATAAAGTAAACATTACACTATCATACTCTCGCCCCAAGTGACCATACACTATTAAAGTAAAAGCCTTGATAAATCGGATTTGCCAACCGTGCTACAATTCCACCGAGCCGTTTTCGAGAAAAGTGGCTTCATCCTGAGTGGGTACAAAAAAGCGTTGCTAATGAATCCCATGAAAACTATCATACTCTCGCCCCAAATGATCATACACTATTAAAGTGAAAGCCTTGGTGAATAAGATTTGCCAACCGTGCTACAATTCCGTTGAGCCAATTTCGAGAAAAGTGGCTTCATCCTGAGTGGGCACAAAAAAACTTTGTTAATGAATCCCATGGAAACTTTTATACTCTCTCCCCAAATGATCATACGCTATTAAAGTAAAAGCCTTGATGAATAAGATTTGCCAACCCTGCTATAATTCCGCCGAGCCGTTTTTGATAAATGCGGCTTCATCCTGAGTGGGCACAAAAAAGCGTTGCTAATGAATCCCATGGGAACTATCATACTCTCGCCCTTAATGATCTAATACTATTAAAGTAGACACTTTAATGAATAAAATTCGCCAACCGTGCTACAATTCCGCGGAGCCGTTTCCGAGAAAAGTAGCTTCATCCTGAGTAGGCACAAAAAAGCGTTGCTAATGAATCCCATGGGAACTATCATACTCTCGCACTAAATGACCTAATACTATTAAAGTAGACACTTTAATGAATAAAATTTGCCAACCGTACTACAATTCCGCCGAGCCGTTTTCGAGAAAAGTGGCTTCATCCTGAGTGGGTACAAAAAAGCGTTGCTAATGAATCCCATGGAAACTATCATACTCTCGCCACAAATGACCATACAGTATTAAAGTAGACACTTTAATGAATAAAATTCGGAAACCGTGCTACAAATCCGCAGAGCCGTTTCCGAGAAAAGTAGCTTCATCCCGAGTAGGCACAAAAAAGCGTTGCTAATGAATCCCATGGGAACTATCATACTCTCGCACTAAATGACCTAATACTATTAAAGTAGACACTTTAATGAATAAAATTTGCCAATCGTACTACAATTCCGCCGAGCCGTTTTCGAGAAAAGTGGCTTCATCCTGAGTGGGTACAAAAAAGCGTTGCTAATGAATCCCATGGAAACTATCATACTCTCGCCTCAAATGACCATACAGTATTAAAGTAGACACTTTAATGAATAAAATTCGCCAACCGTGCTACAATTCCGCGGAGCCGTTTCCGAGAAAAGTAGCTTCATCCTGAGTAGGCACAAAAAAGCGTTGCTAATGAATCCCATGGGAACTATCATACTCTCGCACTAAATGACCTAATACTATTAAAGTAGACACTTTGATGAATAAAATTTGCCAACCGTACTACAATTCCGTTGAGCCGTTTTTGAGAAAAGTGGCTTCATTCTGAGTGGGCACAAAAAAGCGTTGCTAATGAATCCAATGGGAACTATCATACTCTCGCCCTAAATGATCATATACTATTAAAGTGAAAGCCTTGATGAATAAGATTTGCCAACCGTGCTACAATTCCGTAGAGCCATTTTCGAGAAAAGTGGCTTCATCCTGAGTGGGCACAAAAAAGCTTTGTTAATGAATCCCATGGAAACTTTTATACTCTCTCCCCAAATGACCATACGCTATTAAAGTATACGCTTTAATGAATAAAATTCGCAAACCTGCTACAAATCCCCCCAGCCGTTTTCGAGAAAAGTGGCTTCATCCTGAGTGGGCACAAAAAAGCTTTGTTAATGAATCCCATGGAAACTTTTATACTCTCTCCCCAAATGACCATACGCTATTAAAGCATACGCTTTAATGAATAAAATTCGCCAACCCTGCTACAAATCCGCCTAGCCGTTTTCGAGAAAAGTGGCTTCATCCTGAGTGGGCACAAAAAAGCGTTGCAATTTAATCCCATGGAAACTATCATACTCTCGCCCCAAATGACCATACACTATTAAAGTAAAAGCCTTGATGAATAGGATTTGCCAACCGTGCTACAATTCCACCGAGCCGTTTTCGAGAAAAGTGGCTTCATCCTGAGTGGGTACAAAAAAGCGTTGGTAATGAATCCCATGGAAACTATCATACTCTCGCCCCAAATGCTCATACACTATTAAAGTAAAAGCCTTGATGAATAAAATTTGCCAACCGTGCTACAATTACGTAGAGCCATTTTCAAGAAAAGTGGCTTCATCCTGAGTAGGCAAAAAAAGCTTTGTTAATGAATCCCATGGAAACTTTCATACTCTCTCCCCAAATGACCTTACGCTATTAAAGTAAAAGCCTTGATGAATAAGATTTGCCAACCCTGCTACAATTCCGCCGAGCCGTTTTTGATAAAAGTGGCTTCATCCTGGGTGGGCACAAAAAAGCGTTGCTAATGAATCCCATGGGAACTATCATACTCTCGCCCTAAATGATCTAATACTATTTAAGAAGACACTTTAATGAATAAAATTCGCCAACCGTGCTACAATTCCGCAGAGCCGTTTCAGAGAAAAGTAGCTTCATCCTGAGTAGGCACAAAAAAGCGTTGCTAATGAATCCCATGGGAACTATCATACTCTCGACCCAAATGACCATATACCATAAAAGTTGCCAGTTTAACGAATTAAATTCGCCAAACATGCTACAATTCCGCCCAGCCATTTTCGCAAAAAGTGGCTTCATCCTAAGTGGGCGCAAAAAAGCGTTGCTAATGAATTCCATGGAAAATATCACACTCTCGCCTCAAATGCCCATTCAGTATTAAAGCAGACACTCTAATGAATAAAACTTGCCAACCGTGCAACAGTTCCGCCAAGCTATTTTCGAGAAAAGTGGATTCATCCTGAGTGGGCACAAAAATGATTTGCTAATGAGTCCCATGGAAACCATCATACTCTCGCCCCAAACGACCATACACTATTAAAGTATACACTTTAATGATTAAAATTCGCCAACCGTGCAACAATTCCGCCGAGCCGTTTTCGAGAAAAGTGGTTTCATCCTGAGTGGGCACAAAAAAGGGTTGCTAATTAATCCCATGGGAACTATCATACTTTCGCCTCAAATGACCATATACTATTAAAGTAGACACCTTAATGAATAAAATTTGCCAACTGTACTACAATTCCACAGAGCCGTTTTCGAGAAAAGTGGCTTCATGCTGAGTGAGCACAAAAAAGTGTAGTTAATGAATCCCATGGAAACTATCATACTTTCGCCCGTAACGACCATATGCTATTAAAGTAAAAGCCTTGATGAATAAGATTTGCTAACCGTGCTACAATTCCGCCGAGCTGTTTTCGAAAAAGTGGCTTCGTCCTGAGTGGGCACAAGAAAGCGTTGCTAAGGAATCCCATGAAAACTATCACACTCTCGCCCCAAATGACCATTCAGTATTAAAGAAGACTTTTTAATAAATAAAATTTGCCAACCGTGCAACAGTACCGCCGAGCCGTTTTCGAGAATAATGGATTCATTCTGAGTGGGCACAAAAAAGCTTTGCTAATGAGTCCCATGGAAACTATCATACTCTCACCCCAAGGGACCATACACTATTAAGATGTACGCTTTAATGAATAAAATTCGCCAATCGTGCTACAATTCCGCCGAGGCGTTTTCGAGAAAAGTGGCTTCATCCTGAGTGGGCACAAAAAAGTGTTGCTAATGAAACCCATGGGAACTATTATACTCTCGCCCCAAGTGACCATGCACTTTTAAAGTAAAAGCCTTGATGAATAAAATTTGCAACCGTGCTACAATTCCGCCCAGACGTTTTCGAAAAAATTGTCTTCATCCTGAGTGGGCACAAAAATCCGGTGCTAATAAAACCCATGGGAACTATCATACTCTCGTCTCAAATGACCATATAGAATTAAAGGAGACACTTTAATAAATAAAATTTTCCAAACGTACTACAATTCCGCCGAGCCGTTTTCGAGAAGAGTGGATTCATCCTGAGTGGGCACAAAAAACGGTTGCTAATGAATCCCATGGAAACTATCACACTCTCGCCCCAAATGACCATTCAGTATTAAAGCAGACACTTTAATGAATAAAATTTGCCAACCGTGCTACAACTCCGCAGAGCCGTTTTCGAGAAAAGTAGCTTCATCCTGAGTAGGCACAAAAAAGCGTTGCTAATGAATCCCATGGGAACTTTCATACTCACGCCCAAAATGACAATGAACTTTAAAAGTAGACACTTTAGTGAATAAAATTTGACAACCGTGCTACAATTCCGCCGAGCCGTTTCCGAGAAAAGTGGCTTCATCCTGCTAATAAATCCCATGGAAAATATCATACTCTTGCCTCAAATGATCATACACTATTAAAGTAAAAGCCTTGATGAATAAGATTTGCCAACCGTGCTACAATTCCGCCGAGTTGTTTTCAGGAAAAGTGGCTTCATCCTGAGTGGGCACAAAAAAGCGTTTCTAATGAATCCCATGGGAATTATCATACTCTCGTCTCAAACGACAATACACAATTAAAGTAGACACTTTAATGAATAAAATTTGCCAACCGTACTACAATTCCGCCGAGCCGTTTTCGAGAAAAGTGGATTCATCCTAAGTGGGCACAAAAAACAATTGCTAATGAATCCCATGGAAACTATCGTACTTTCGCCCCAAACGACCATACACTATTAAAGTAAAAGCCTGTATGAATAAGATTTCCCAACCATGCTACCATTCCGCCGAGCTGTTTTCGAGAAAAGTGGCTTCATCCCGAGTGGGCACAAAAAAGCGTTGCTAATGAATCCCGTGGGAACTATCATACTATCGCCCAAAATTACTATATTCTATAAAAGTTGACACTTTAATGAATAAAATTCGCCAAACATGCTACAATTCCGCCGACCTGTTTTCGAGAAAAGTCGCAACATCCTGAGTGGGCACAAAAAAAAGCGTTGCTAATGAATCCCATGGAAACTATCATACTTTCGCCCCAAATGACCATACGGATTAAAGTAAAAGCCTTGATCAATAAAATTTGCCAATCGTGCTACAATTCCGCCAAGCCGTTTTTGAAAAAAGAGGCTTCATCCTGAGTGGGCACAAAAAAGCGTTGCTAATGAATCCCATGGGAACTATCATACTCTCGCCCTAAATGACCATATACTATTAAAGTAGATACTTTAATGAATAAAATTTGCAAACCGTGCTACAACTCCGCAAAGCCGTTTTCGAGAAAAGTAGCTTCATCCTGAGTGGGTACAAAAAGCGTTGCTAATAGATCGCATGAAAACTATCATACTCTCGCGCCAGATGACCATACACTATTAAAGCATACGCTTTAATAAATAAAATTCGCCAACCCTGCTACAAATCCGCCGAACCGTTTTCGAGAAAATTGGCTTCATCCTGAGTGGGCACAAAAAAGCGTTGCTAATGAATCCTATGGAAACTATCATACTATCGCCCCAAATGACCATACACTAGTAAATTAAATGCTTTAATGAATAAAATTTGCCAACCGTGCTACAATTCCGCCAAGCCGTTATCGAGAAAAGTAGCTTCATCCTGAGTGGGCACAAAAAAGCGTTGCTAATGAATCCCATGGAAACTATCATACTTTCGCCCCAAATGACCTTACGCTATTAAAGTAAAAGCCTTGATCAATAAAATTTGCCAATCGTGCTACAATTCCGCCAAGCCGTTTTTGAAAAAAGAGGCCTCATCCTAAGTGGGCACAAAAAAGCGTTGCTAACGAATCCCATGGGAACTATCATACTCTTGCCATAAATGACAATAAACTATTAAAGTAGATACTTTAATGAATAAAATTCGCCAACCGTGCTACAACTCCGCAGAGCCGTTTTCGAGAAAAGTAGCTTCATCCTGAGTAGGCACAAAAAAGCGTTGCTAATGAATCCCATGGGAACTTTCATACTCACGCCCAAAATGACAATGAACTTTAAAAGTAGACACTTTAGTGAATAAAATTTGACAACCGTGCTACAATTCCGCCGAGCCGTTTCCGAGAAAAGTGGCTTCATCCTGCTAATAAATCCCATGGAAAATATCATACTCTTGCCTCAAATGATCATACACTATTAAAGTAAAAGCCTTGATGAATAAGATTTGCCAACCGTGCTACAATTCCGTAGAGCCATTTTCGAGAAAAGTGGCTTCATCCTGAGTGGGTACAAAAAAGCGTTGCTAATGAATCCCATGGAAACTATCATACTCTCGCCCCAAATGATCATACGCTATTAAAGTAAAAGCCTTAATGAATAAGATTTGCCAACCCTGCTACAATTCCGCCGAGCCGTTTTTGATAAAAGTGGCTTCATCCTGAGTGGGCACAAAAAAGCGTTGCTAATGAATCCCATGGGAACTATCATACTCTCGCCCCAAGTGACAATGAACTTTAAAAATAGACACTTTAATGAAAAAACTTTGCCAACCGTGCTACAATTCCGCCGAGCCGTTTTCGAGAAAAGTATCTTCATCCTGATTGGGTATAAAAAAGCGTTGCTAATGAATCCCATGGAAACTATCATACTCTCGACCCAAATGACCATACAGTATTAAAGTAGACACTTTAATGAATAAAATTCGAAAACCGTGCTACAATTCCGTTGAGCCGTTTTCAAGAAAAGTGGCTTCATTCTGATTGGGCACAAAAATGAGTTGCTAATGAATCCCATGAAGACTATCATACTCTCGCGCCAGATGACCATACACTATTAAAGTATACGCTTTAATAAATAAAATTCGCCAACCCTGCTACAAATCCGCCGAACCGTTTTCGAGAAAAGTGGCTTCCTCCTAAGTGGGCACAAAAAAGCGTTGCAAATGAATCCCATGGAAACGATCATACTCTCGCCCCAAATGACCATACACTATTAAAGTGAAAGACTTGATGAATAAGATTTGCCAACCGTGCTTCAATTCCGTAGAGCCATTTTCGAGAAAAGTGGCTTCATCCTGAGTGGGCACAAAAAAGCCTCGTTAATGAATCCCATGGAAACTTTTATACTCTCTCCCCAAATGACCATATGCTATTAAAGTAAAAGCCTTGATGAATAAGATTTACCAACCCTGCTACAATTCCGCCGAGCCGTTTTTAATAAAAGTGGCTTCACCCTGAGTGGGCACAAAAAAGCGTTCTTAATGAAGCCCATGGAAACTATCATACTCTCGCCCCAAATGACAATGAACTTTAAAAATAGACACTTTAATGAATAAAATTTGCCAACCGTGCTACAATTCCGCCGAGCTGTTTTCGAGAAAAGTGGCTTCATACTGAGTGGGTATAAAAAAGCGTTGCTAATGAAGCCCATGGAAACTATCATACTCTCGCCCCAAATGACCATACAGTATTAAAGTAGACACTTTAGTGAATAAAATTAGAAAACCGTGCAACAATTCCGTTTAGCCGTTTTCGAGAAAAGTGGCTTCATTCTGAGTGGGCACAAAAAAGCGTTGCTAATGAATCCCATAGAGACTATCATACTCTCGCCCCAGATGACCATACACTATTAAAGTATACGCTTTAATGAATAAAATTCGCCAACCTAGCGTTGCAAATGAATCCCATGGAAACTATCATACTCTCGCCCCAAGTGACCATACACTACTAAAGTAAAAGCCTTGATGAATAGGATTGGCCAACCGTGCAACAACTCAACCGAGCCCATTTCGCGAAAAATGGCTTTATCCTGAGTGGGTACAAAAAAGCGTTGCTAATGAATCCCATTGAAACTATCATACTCTCACCCCAAATAATCATACACTATTAAACTGAAAGCCTTGATGAATAAGATTTGCCAACCGTGCTACAATTCCGTAGAGCCATTTTCGAGAAAAGTGGCTTCATCCTGAGTGGGCACAAAAAACTTTGTTTATGAATCCCATGGAAAATTTTATACTCTCTCCCGAAATGACCATACGCTATTAAAGAAAAAGCCTTGATGAATAAGAATTGCCAACCCTGCTACAATTCCGCCGAGCCGTTTTTGATAAAAGTGGCTTCACCCTGAGTGGGCACAAAAAGCGTTGCTAATGAATCCCATGGGAACTATCATACTCTCGCCCTTAATGACCTAATACTATTAAAGTAGACACTTTAATGAATAAAATTCCCCAACCGTGCCACATTTCCGCAAAGCCGTTTCCGAGAAAAGTAGCTTCATCCTGAGTAGGCACAAAAAAGCGTTGCTAATGAATCCCATGGGAACTATCATACTCTCGCCCCAAATGACAATGAACTTTAAAAATAGACACTTTAATGAATAAAATTTGCCAACCGTACTACAATTCCGCCGAGCCGTTTTCGAGAAAAGTGGCTTCATCCTGAGTGGGTATAAAAAAGCGTTGCTAATGAATCCCATGGAAACTATCATACTCTCTCCCCAAATGACCATACGCTATTAAAGTAAAAGCCTTGATCAATAAGATTTGCCAATCGTGCTACAATTCCGCCAAGCCGTTTTTGAAAAAAGAGGCTTCATCCTGAGTGGGCACAAAAAAGCGTTGCTAATGAATCCCATGGGAACTATCATACTCTTGCCCTAAATGACCATATACTATTAAAGTAGACACTTTAATGAATAAAATTCGCCAACCGTGCTACAACTCCGCAGAGCCGTTTTCGAGAAAATTAGCTTCATCCTGAGTAGGCACAAAAAAGCGTTGCTAATGAATCCCATTAGAACTTTCATACTCTCGCCCCAAATGACAATGAATTTTAAAAGTAGACACTTTAGTGAATAAAATTTGCCAACCGTACTACAATTCCGCCGAGCCGTTTCCGAGAAAAGTGGCTTCATCCTGAGTGGGTACAAAAAAGCGTTGCTAATGAATCCCATTGAAAATATCATACTCTTGCTTCAAATGATCATACACTATTAAAGTAAAAGCCTTGATGAATAAGATTTGCCAACCGTGCTACAATTCCGTAGAGCCATTTTCGAGAAAAGTGGCTTCATCCTGAGTGGGTACAAAAAAGCGTTGCTTATGAATCCCATGGAAACTATCATACAAAAAGCGTTGCTAATGAATCCCATGGGAACTATCATACTCTCGCCCTTAATGACCTAATACTATTAAAGTAGACACTTTAATGAATAAAATTCCCCAACCGTGCCACATTTCCGCAAAGCCGTTTCCGAGAAAAGTAGCTTCATCCTGAGTAGGCACAAAAAAGCGTTGCTAATGAATCCCATGGGAACTATCATACTCTCGCCCCAAATGACAATGAACTTTAAAAATAGACACTTTAATGAATAAAATTTGCCAACCGTACTACAATTCCGCCGAGCCGTTTTCGAGAAAAGTGGCTTCATCCTGGGTGGGTACAAAAAAGCGTTGCTAATGAATCCCATGGAAACTATCATACTCTCTCCCCAAATGACCATACGCTATTAAAGTAAAAGCCTTGATCAATAAGATTTGCCAATCGTGCTACAATTCCGCCAAGCCGTTTTTGAAAAAAGAGGCTTCATCCTGAGTGGGCACAAAAAAGCGTTGCTAATGAATCCCATGGGAACTATCATACTCTTGCCCTAAATGACCATATACTATTAAAGTAGACACTTTAATGAATAAAATTCGCCAACCGTGCTACAACTCCGCAGAGCCGTTTTCGAGAAAAGTAGCTATTAAAGTAAAAGCCTTGATGAATAAGATTTGCCAACCGTGCTACAATTCCGTAGAGCCATTTTCGAGAAAAGTGGCTTCATCCTGAGTGGGTACAAAAAAGCGTTGCTAATGAATCCCATGGAAACTATCATACTCTCGCCCCAAATGATCATACGCTATTAAAGTAAAAGCCTTGATGAATAAGATTTGCCAACCCTGCTACAATTCCGCCGAGCCGTTTTTGATAAAACTGGCTTCATCCTGAGTGGGCACAAAAAAGCGTTGCTAATGAATCCCATGGGAACTATCATACTCTCGCCCCAAGTGACAATGAACTTTAAAAATAGACACTTTAATGAAAAAAATTTGCCAACCGTGCTACAATTCCGCCGAGCCGTTTTCGAGAAAAGTGGCTTCATCCTGAGTGGGTAGAAAAAAGCGTTGCTAATGAATCCCATGGAAACTATCATACTCTCGACCCAAATGACCATACAGTATTAAAGTAGACACTTTAATGAATAAAATTCGAAAACCGTGCTACAATTCCGTTAAGCCGTTTTCAAGAAAAGTGGCTTCATTCTGAGTGGGCACAAAAAAGAGTTGCTAATGAATCCCATGGAGACTATGATACTTTTGCGCCAGATGACCATACACTATTAAAGTATACGCTTTAATAAATAAAATTCGCCAACCCTGCTACAAATCCGCCGAACCGTTTTCGAGAAAAGTGGCTTCCTCCTAAGTGGGCACAAAAAAGCGTTGCAAATGAATCCCATGGAAACGATCATACTCTCGCCCCAAATGACCATACACTATTAAAGTGAAAGACTTGATGAATAAGATTTGCCAACCGTGCTACAATTCCGTAGAGCCATTTTCGATAAAAGTGGCTTCATCCTGAGTGGGCACAAAAAAGCTTTGTTAATGAATCCCATGGAAACTTTTATACTCTCTCCCCAAATGACCATACGCTATTAAAGTAAAAGCCTTGATGAATAAGATTTGCCAACCCTGCTACGATTCCGCCGAGCCGTTTTTGATAAAAGTGGCTTCACCCTGAGAGGGCACAAAAAAGCGTTGCTAATGAAGCCCATGGAAACTATCATACTCTCGCCCCAAATGACCATACAGTATTAAAGTAGACACTTTAGTGAATAAAATTAGTAAACCGTGCTACAATTCCGTTGAGCCGTTTTCGAGAAAAGTGGTTTCATTCTGAGTGGGCACAAAAAGCGTTGCTAATGAATTCCATGGGAACTATCATACTCTCGCCCCAAATGACAATGAACTTTAAAAATAGACACTTTAATGAATAAAACTTGCCAACCGTGCTACAATTCCGCCAAGCCGTTTTCGAGAAAAGTGGCTTCATACTGAGTGGGTATAAAAAAGCGTTGCTAATAAAGCCCATGGAAACTATCATATTCTCGCCCCAAATGACCATACAGTATTAAAGTAGACACTTTAGTGAATAAAATTAGTAAACCGTGCTACAATTCCGTTGAGCCGTTTTCGAGAAAAGTGGTTTCATTCTGAGTGGGCACAAAAAGCGTTGCTAATGAATCCCATGGAGACTATCATACTCTCGCCCCAGATGACCATACACTATTAAAGTACACGCTTTAATGAAGAAAATTCGCCAACCTAGCGTTGCAAATGAATCCCATGGAAACTATCATACTCTCGCTCCAAATGACCATACACTACTAAAGTAAAAACCTTGATGAATAGGATTGGCCAACCGTGCTACAACTCCACCGAGCCCATTTCGAGAAAAGTGGCTTTATCCTGAGTGGGTACAAAAAAGCGTTGCTAATGAATCCCATTGAAACTATCATACTCTCACCCCAAATGATCATACACTATTAAAGTGAAAGCCTTTATGAATAAGATTCGCCAACCGTGCTACAATTCCGTAGAGCCATTTTCGAGAAAAGTGGCTTCATCCTGAGTGGGCACAAAAAAGCTTTGTTTATGAATCCCATGGAAACTTTTATACTCTCTCCCGAAATGACCATACGCTATTAAAGAAAAAGCCTTGATAAATAAGATTTGCCAACCCTGCTACAATTCCGCCGAGCCGTTTTTGATAAAAGTGGCTTCACCCTGAGTGGGCACAAAAAAGGGTTGCTAATGAATCCCATGGGAAATATCATACTCTCGCCCTTAATGACCTAATACTATTAAAGTAGACACTTTAATGTATAAAATTCGCCAACCGTGCTACAATTCCGCAGAGCCGTTTCCGAGAAAAGTAGCTTCATCCTGAGTAGGCACAAAAAAGCGTTGCTAATGAATCCCATGGCAACTATCATACTCTCGCCCCAAATGACAATGAACTTTAAAAATAGACACTTTAATGAATAAAATTTGCCAACCGTACTACAATTCCGCCGAGCCGTTTTCGAGAAAAGTGGCTTCATCCTGAGTGGATACAAAAAAGCGTTGCTAATGAATCCCATGGAAACTATCATACTCTCGCCCCAAATGACCATACAGTATTAAAGTAGACACTTTAATGAAAAAAATTCGAAAACCGTGCTACAATTCCGTTGAGCCGTTTTCGAGAAAAGTGGCTTCATTCTGAGTGGGCACAAAAAAGCGTTGCTAATGAATCCCACGGAGACTATCATACTCTCGCCCCAAATGACCATACACTATTAAAGTATACGCTTTAATGAATAAAATTCGCCAACCGTGCAACAGTTCCACCGAGCCGTTTTCGAGAAAAGTGGCTTCATCCTGAGTGGGCACAAAAAAGCTTTGTTAATGAATCCCATGGAAACTTTCATACTCTCTCCCCAAATGACCATACGCTATTAAAGTAAAAGCCTTGATCAATAAGATTTGCCAATCATGCTACAATTCCGCCAAGCCGTTTTTGAAAAAATAGACTTCATCCTGAGTGGGCACAAAAAAGCGTTGCTAATGAATCCCATGGGAACTATCATACTCTCGCCCTAAATGACCATATACTATTAAAGTAGATACTTTAATGAATAAAATTTGCAAACCGTGCTACAACTCCGCAAAGCCGTTTTCGAGAAAAGTAGCTTCATCCTGAGTGGGTACAAAAAGCGTTGCTAATAGATCGCATGAAAACTATCATACTCTCGCCCCAAATGACAATGAACTTTAAAAGTAGACACTTTAGTGAATAAAATTTGCCAACCGTGCTACAATTCCGCCGAGCCGTTTCCGAGAAAAGTGGCTTCATCCTTAGTGGGTACAAAAAAAGCGTTGCTAATGAATCCCATGGAAAATATCATACTCTTGCCTCAAATGATCATACACTATTAAAGTAAAAGCCTTGATGAATAAGATTTGCCAACCGTGCTACAATTCCGTGGAGCCATTTTCGAGAAAAGTGGCTTCATCCTGAGTGGGTACAAACAAGCGTTGCTAATGAATCCCATGGAAACTATCATACTCTCGCCCCAAGTGACAATGAACTTTAAAAATAGACACTTTAATGAAAAAAATTTGCCAACCGTGCTACAATTCCGCCGAGCCGTTTTCGAGAAAAGTGGCTTCATCCTGAGTGGGTAGAAAAAAGGGTTGCTAATGAATCCTATGGAAACTATCATACTCTCGACCCAAATGACCATACAGTTTTAAAGTAGACACTTTAATGAATAAAATTCGAAAACCGTGCTACGATTCCGTTGAGCCGTTTTCAAGAAAAGTGGCTTCATTCTGTGTGGGCACAAAAAAGAGTTGCTAATGAATCCCATGGAGACTATCATACTTTCGCGCCAGATGACCATACACTATTAAAGTGAAAGACTTGATGAATAAGATTTGCCAACCGTGCTACAATTCCGTAGAGCCATTTTCGAGAAAAGTGGCTTCATCCTGAGTGGGCACAAAAAAGCTTTGTTAATGAATCCCATGGAAACTTTTATACTCTCTCCCCAACTGACCATACGCTATTAAAGTAAAAGCCTTGATGAATAAGATTTGCCAACCCTGCTACGATTCCGTCGAGCCGTTTTTGATAAAAGTGGCTTCACCCTGAGTGGGCACAAAAAAGCGTTGCTAATGAAGCCCATGGAAACTATTATACTCTCGCCCCAAATGACCATATAGTATTAAAGTAGACACTTTAGTGAATAAAATTAGAAAACCGTGCTACAATTCCGTGGAGCCGTTTTCGAGAAAAGTGGCTTCATTCTGAGTGGGCACAAAAAGCGTTGCTAATGAATCCCATGGGAACTATCATACTCACGCCTCAAATGACAATGAACTTTAAAAATAGACACTTTAATGAATAAAACTTGCCAACCGTGCTACAATTCCGCCGAGCCGTTTTCGAGAAAAGTGGCTTCATACTGAGTGGGTATAAAAAAAGCGTTGCTAATGAAGCCCATGGAAACTATCATACTCTCGCCCCAAATGACCATACAGTATTAAAGTAGACACTTTAGTGAATAAAATTAGAAAACCGTGCTACAATTCCGTTTAGCCGTTTTCGAGAAAAGTGGCTTCATTCTGAGTGGGCACAAAAAAGCGTTGCTAATGAATCCCATGGAGACTATCATACTCTCGCCCCAGATGACCATACACTATTAAAGTACACGCTTTAATGAATAAAATTCGCCAACCTAGCGTTGCAAATGAATCCCATGGAAACTATCATACTCTCGCCCCAAACGACCATACACTACTAAAGTAAAAGCCTTGCTGAATAGGATTGGCCAACCGTGCTACAACTCCACCGAGCCCATTTCGAGAAAAGTGGCTTTATCCTGAGTGGGTACAAAAAAGCGTTGCTAATGAATCCCATTGAAACTATCATACTCTCACCCCAAAATGATCATACACTATTAAAGTGAAAGCCTTGATGAATAAGATTCGCCAACCGTGCTACAATTCCGTAGAGCCATTTTCGAGAAAAGTGGCTTCATCCTGAGTGGGCACAAAAAAGCTTTGTTTATGAATCCCATGGAAACTTTTATACTCTCTCCCGAAATGACCATACGCTATTAAAGAAAAAGCCTTGATAAATAAGATTTGCCAACCCTGCTACAATTCCGCCGAGCCGTTTTTGATAAAAGTGGCTTCACCCTGAGTGGGCACAAAAAAGCGTTGCTAATGAATCCCATGGGAACTATCATACTCTCGCCCTTAATGACCTAATACTATTAAAGTAGACACTTTAATGAATAAAATTCGCCAACCGTGCTACAAATCCTCTGAGCCGTTTTCGAGAAAAGTGGCTTCATCCTGACTGGGCACAAAAAACGTTGACAATGAATCCCATGGAAACTATCATACCCTCGCCCCAAATGATCATACACCTTTAAAGTAAAAGCCTTGATGAATATGATTCGCCAACCGTGCTACAATTCCGCCGAGCCGTTTGCGAGAAAAGTAGCTTCATCCTGAGTGAGTACAAAAAAGAGTTGCTAATAAATCCTATGGAAATTATCATACTCTCGCCCCAAATGACCATACACTATTAAAGTAAAAGCCTTGATGAATAAAATTTGCCAACCGTGCTACAATTCCGTCGAGCCGTTTTCGAGAAAAAGAGCTTCATCCTAAGTGGGCACAAAAAGGCGTTGCTAATGAAGCTCATGGAAACTATCAGACTCTCGCCCCAAATGACCATACAGCATTAAAGTAGAAACTTTAATGAATAAAACTCGAAAACCGTGCTACAATTCCGTTTAGCCGTTTTCGAGAAAAGTGGCTTCATTCTGAGTGGGCACAAAAAGGCATTGCTAACGAATCCCACGGAGACTATCATACTCTCGCCCCAGATGACCATACACTATTAAAGTAAAAGCCTTGATGAATAGGATTTGCCAACAGTGCTACAATTCCACCGAGCCGTTTTCGAGAAAAGTGGCTTCATCCTGAGTGGGTACAAAAAAGCGTTGCTAATGAATCCCATGGAAACTATCATACTCTCGCCCCAAATGCTCATACACTATTAAAGTGAAAGCCTTGGTGAATAAAATTTGCCAACCGTGCTACAATTCCGTAGAGCCATTTTCGAGAAAAGTGGCTTCATCCTGAGTGGGCAAAAAAAAAATTTGTTAATGAATCCCATGGAAACTTTTATACTCTCTCCCTAAATGATCATACGCTATTTAAGTAAAAGCCTTGATGAATAAGATTTGCCAACCCTGCTACAATTCCGCCAAGCCGTTTTTGATAAAAATGGCTTCATCCTGAGTGGGCACAAAAACCCGTTGCTAATGAATCCCATGGGAACTATCATACTCTCGCCCCAAATGACAATGAACTTTAAAAATAGACACTTTAATGAATAAAATTTGCCAACCGTGCTACAATTCCGCCGAGTCGTTTTCGAGAAAAGTGGCTTCATCCCATGATTCCCATGGAAACTATCATAGTCTCACCCTAAATGACCATACAGTATTAAAGTAGACACTTTAATGAATAAAATTCGAAAACCGTGCTACAATTCCGTTGAGCCGTTTTCGAGAAAAGTGGCTTTATTCTGAGTGGGCACAAAAAAGTGTTGCTAATGAATCCCATGGAGACTATCATACTCTCGCCCCTGATGACCATACACTATTAAAGTATACGCTTTAATGAATAAAATTCGCCAACCCTGCTACAAATCCGCCGAGCCGTTTTCGAGAAAAGTGGCTTCATCCTGAGTGGGCACAAAAAAGCGTTGCAAATGAATCCCATGAAAACTATCATACTCTCGCCCCAAATGACCATACACTATTAAAGTAAAAGCCTTGATGAATAGGATTTGCCAACCGCGCTACAATTCCACCGAGCCGTTTTCGAGAAAAGTGGCTTCATTCTGAGTGGGCACAAAAAAGCTTTGCATATGAATCCCATGAAAACTATCATACTCTCGCCCCAAACGACCATACACTATTAAAGTAAAAGCCTTGATAAATAGGATTTGCCAACCCTGCTACAATTCCGCCAAGCCGTTTTTGATAAAAGTGGCTTCATCCTGACTGGGCACAAAAAACGTTGAAAATGAATCCCATGGAAACTATCATACCCTCGCCCCAAGTGACCATACACTTTTAAAGTAAAAGCCTTGGTGAATAGGATTTGCCAACCGCGCTACAATTCCACCGAGCCGTTTTCGAGAAAAGTGGCTTCATTCTGAGTGGGCACAAAAAAGCTTTGCATATGAATCCCATGAAAACTATCATACTCTCGCCCCAAATGACCATACACTTTTAAAGTAAAAGCCTTGATGAATAAGATTCGCCAACCGTGCTACAATTCCGCCGAGCCGTTTGCGAGAAAAGTAGCTTCATCCTGAGTGAGTACAAAAAAGAGTTGCTAATAAATCCTATGGAAATTATCATACTCTCGCCCCAAATGACCATACACTATTAAAGTAAAAGCCTTGATGAAAAGGATTTGCCAACCGCGCTACAATTCCACCGAGCCGTTTTCGAGAAAAGTGGCTTCATCCTAAGTGGGTACAAAAAAGCGTTGCTAATTAATTCCATGGAAACTATCATACTCTCGCCCTAAATGGCCATACAGTATTAAAGTAGACACTTTAATGAATGAAATTTGCCAACCGTGCTACAATTCCACCGAACCGTTTTCGAGAAAGTGGCTTCATCCTGAGTGGGCTCAAAAAAGCGTTGCTAATGAATCCCATGGAAACTATCATACTCTCGCCCCAAATGACCATACACTATTAAAGTAAAAGCCTTGATGAATAGGATTTGCCAACCGTGCTACAATTCCACCGAGCTGTTTTCGAGAAAAGTGGCTTCATCCTGAGTGGGTACAAAAAAGCGTTGCTAATTAATCCCATGGAAACTATCATACTCTCGCCCTAAATGCTCATACACTATTAAAGTAAAAGCCTTGATGAATAAGATTTGCCAACCGTGCTACAATTCCGTAGAGCCATTTTCAAGAAAAGTGGCTTCATCCTGAGTGGGCACAAAAAAGTTTTGTTAATGAATCCCATGGAAACTTTCATACTCTCTCCCCAAATGACCATACGCTATTAAAGTAAAAACCTTGATGAATAAGATTTGCCAACCCTGCTACAATTCCGCCGAGCCGTTTTTGATAAATGTGGCTTCATCCTGAGTGGGCACAAAAAAGCGTTGCTAATGAATCCCATGGGAACTATCATACTCTCGCCCTAAATGACCTAATACTATTAAAGTAGATACTTTAATGAATAAAATTCGCCAACCGTACTACAATTTCGCAGAGCCGTTTCAAAGAAAAGTAGCTTCATCCTGAGTAGGCACAAAAAAGCGTTGCTAATGAATCCCATGGGGACTATCATACTCTCGCCCCAAATATTAATGAACTTTAAAAATATACACTTTAATGAATAAAATTTGCTAACCGTGCTACAATTCCGCCGAGCCGTTTTCGAGAAATGTAGCTTCATCCTGAGTGAGTACAAAAAAAAGTTGCTAATAAATCCCATGGAAATTATCATACTCTCGCCCCAAGTGACCATACACTATTAAAGTAAAAGCCTCGATGAATAAAATTTGCCATCCGTGCTACAACTCCGTCGAGCCGTTTTCGAGAAAAAGAGCTTCATCCTAAGTGGGCACAAAAAGGCGTTGCTAATGAAGTCCATGGAAACTATCAGACTCTCGCCCCAAATGACCATACAGTATTAAAGTAGAAACTTTAATGAATAAAATTCGCCAACCGTGCTACAATTCCGCCACGCCGTTTTCGAGAAAAGTGTCTTCATTCTGAGTGGGCACAAAAAGGCGTTGCTAATAAATTCCCTGGAAACTATCATACTCTCGCCCCAAATGACTATACACTATTAAAGTATATGATTTTATGAATAAAACTCGCTAACCGTGCTGCAATTCCGCGGAGTCATTTTCGAGAAAAGTGGCTTCATATTGAGTAGGCACAAGAAAACGTTGCTGATAAATCCCACGGGAACTATCATACTCTCGTCCCAAATTACACTATTAAAGTAAAAGCCTTGATGAATAAGATTTACCTACCGTGCTACAATTCCGCCGAGCGGTTTTCGAGAAAAGTGGCTTCATCCTGATTGGGCACAAGAAAGCGTTTCTAATGAATCCCGTAGGGACTATCATACTCTTGCCCTAAATGACCATATACTATAAAAGTTGACGGTTTAACGAATAAAATTCGCCAAACATGCTACAATTCCGCCCAGCCGTTTTGCGAAAAGTGGCTTCATCATGAGTGGGCACAAAAAGTGTTGCTAATGAATTCCATGGAAACTATCACACTCTCGCCTCAAATGCCCATTCAGTATTAAAGAAGACACTCTAATGAATAAAACTTGCCAATCGTGCAACAGTTCTGCCAAGCCGTTTTCGAGAAAAGTGGATTCATCCTGAGTGGGCACAAAAATGATTTGCTAATGAGTCCCATGGAAACCATCATACTCTCGCCCCAAATGACCATACACCCTGAGTGGGCACAAAAAAGTGTTACTAATGAATCCCATGGGAACTATTATACTCTCATCCTAACTGCCCATACACTATTAAGGTAAAAGCCTTGATGAATAAGATTTGCCAACCGTGCTACAATTCCGCCGAGCCGTATTTGAGAAAAAAGTGGCTTCACCCAAAGTGGGCACAAAAAAGCGTTGATAATGAAACCAATGGAAACCATCATACTCTCGTCCCAAATGACCATAAAGTATTAAAGTAAACACTTTAATGAATAATCACCAACCGTGCTAAAATTCCGCCGAGCCGTTTTCGAGAAAATGGCTTCATTCTTAGTGGGCACAAAAAGCGTTGCCAATGAATCCCATGGAAACTATCATACCCTCGCCCCCAAATGTCTATACACTATTTTAGTATACGCTTTGATGATTAAAATTTGCCAACCGTGCTACAATTCCGTAGAGCCGTTTTCGAGAAAAGTGGCTTCATCCTGACTGGGCACAAAAAAAGTTGAAAATGATTCCCATGGAAACTATCATACCCTCGCCGCAGATGATCATACATTTTTAAAGTAAAGCCTTGATGAATAAGATTCGCCAACCGTGCTACAATTCCGCCGAGCCGTTTGCGAGAAAAGTAGCTTCATCCTGAGTGAGTACAAAAAAGAGTTGCTAATAAATCCTATGGAAATTATCATACTCTCGCCCCAAATGACCATACACTATTAAAGTAAAAGCCTTGATGAAAAGGATTTGCCAACCGCGCTACAATTCCACCGAGCCGTTTTCGAGAAAAGTGGCTTCATCCTAAGTGGGTACAAAAAAGCGTTGCTAATTAATTCCATGGAAACTATCATACTCTCGCCCTAAATGGCCATACAGTATTAAAGTAGACACTTTAATGAATGAAATTTGCCAACCGTGCTACAATTCCACCGAACCGTTTTCGAGAAAGTGGCTTCATCCTGAGTGGGCTCAAAAAAGCGTTGCTAATGAATCCCATGGAAACTATCATACTCTCGCCCCAAATGACCATACACTATTAAAGTAAAAGCCTTGATGAATAGGATTTGCCAACCGTGCTACAATTCCACCGAGCTGTTTTCGAGAAAAGTGGCTTCATCCTGAGTGGGTACAAAAAAGCGTTGCTAATTAATCCCATGGAAACTATCATACTCTCGCCCTAAATGCTCATACACTATTAAAGTAAAAGCCTTGATGAATAAGATTTGCCAACCGTGCTACAATTCCGTAGAGCCATTTTCAAGAAAAGTGGCTTCATCCTGAGTGGGCACAAAAAAGTTTTGTTAATGAATCCCATGGAAACTTTCATACTCTCTCCCCAAATGACCATACGCTATTAAAGTAAAAACCTTGATGAATAAGATTTGCCAACCCTGCTACAATTCCGCCGAGCCGTTTTTGATAAATGTGGCTTCATCCTGAGTGGGCACAAAAAAGCGTTGCTAATGAATCCCATGGGAACTATCATACTCTCGCCCTAAATGACCTAATACTATTAAAGTAGATACTTTAATGAATAAAATTCGCCAACCGTACTACAATTTCGCAGAGCCGTTTCAAAGAAAAGTAGCTTCATCCTGAGTAGGCACAAAAAAGCGTTGCTAATGAATCCCATGGGGACTATCATACTCTCGCCCCAAATATTAATGAACTTTAAAAATATACACTTTAATGAATAAAATTTGCTAACCGTGCTACAATTCCGCCGAGCCGTTTTCGAGAAATGTAGCTTCATCCTGAGTGAGTACAAAAAAAAGTTGCTAATAAATCCCATGGAAATTATCATACTCTCGCCCCAAGTGACCATACACTATTAAAGTAAAAGCCTCGATGAATAAAATTTGCCATCCGTGCTACAACTCCGTCGAGCCGTTTTCGAGAAAAAGAGCTTCATCCTAAGTGGGCACAAAAAGGCGTTGCTAATGAAGTCCATGGAAACTATCAGACTCTCGCCCCAAATGACCATACAGTATTAAAGTAGAAACTTTAATGAATAAAATTCGCCAACCGTGCTACAATTCCGCCACGCCGTTTTCGAGAAAAGTGTCTTCATTCTGAGTGGGCACAAAAAGGCGTTGCTAATAAATTCCCTGGAAACTATCATACTCTCGCCCCAAATGACTATACACTATTAAAGTATATGATTTTATGAATAAAACTCGCTAACCGTGCTGCAATTCCGCGGAGTCATTTTCGAGAAAAGTGGCTTCATATTGAGTAGGCACAAGAAAACGTTGCTGATAAATCCCACGGGAACTATCATACTCTCGTCCCAAATTACACTATTAAAGTAAAAGCCTTGATGAATAAGATTTACCTACCGTGCTACAATTCCGCCGAGCGGTTTTCGAGAAAAGTGGCTTCATCCTGATTGGGCACAAGAAAGCGTTTCTAATGAATCCCGTAGGGACTATCATACTCTTGCCCTAAATGACCATATACTATAAAAGTTGACGGTTTAACGAATAAAATTCGCCAAACATGCTACAATTCCGCCCAGCCGTTTTGCGAAAAGTGGCTTCATCATGAGTGGGCACAAAAAGTGTTGCTAATGAATTCCATGGAAACTATCACACTCTCGCCTCAAATGCCCATTCAGTATTAAAGAAGACACTCTAATGAATAAAACTTGCCAATCGTGCAACAGTTCTGCCAAGCCGTTTTCGAGAAAAGTGGATTCATCCTGAGTGGGCACAAAAATGATTTGCTAATGAGTCCCATGGAAACCATCATACTCTCGCCCCAAATGACCATACACCCTGAGTGGGCACAAAAAAGTGTTACTAATGAATCCCATGGGAACTATTATACTCTCATCCTAACTGCCCATACACTATTAAGGTAAAAGCCTTGATGAATAAGATTTGCCAACCGTGCTACAATTCCGCCGAGCCGTATTTGAGAAAAAAGTGGCTTCACCCAAAGTGGGCACAAAAAAGCGTTGATAATGAAACCAATGGAAACCATCATACTCTCGTCCCAAATGACCATAAAGTATTAAAGTAAACACTTTAATGAATAATCACCAACCGTGCTAAAATTCCGCCGAGCCGTTTTCGAGAAAATGGCTTCATTCTTAGTGGGCACAAAAAGCGTTGCCAATGAATCCCATGGAAACTATCATACCCTCGCCCCCAAATGTCTATACACTATTTTAGTATACGCTTTGATGATTAAAATTTGCCAACCGTGCTACAATTCCGTAGAGCCGTTTTCGAGAAAAGTGGCTTCATCCTGACTGGGCACAAAAAAAGTTGAAAATGATTCCCATGGAAACTATCATACCCTCGCCGCAGATGATCATACATTTTTAAAGTAAAGCCTTGATGAATAAGATTCGCCAACCGTGCTACAATTCCGCCAAGCCGTTTTCGCGAAAAGTGTCTTCATTCTGAGTGGGCACAAAAAGGCGTTGCTAATGAATTCCATGGAAACTATCATACTCTCGCCCCAAATGACCATACACTATTAAAGTATATGATTTTATGAATAAAATTCGCTAACCGTGCTGCAATTCCGCGGAGTCGTTTTCGAGAAAAGTGGCTTCATATTGAGTAGGCACAAGAAAGCGTTGCTAATAAATCCCACGGGAACTATCATAATCTCGCCCCAAATGACACTATTAAAGTAAAAGCCTTGATGAATAAGATTTGCCTACTGTGCTACAATTCCGCCGAGCGATTTTCGAGAGAAGTTGCTTCATCCTGATTGGGCACAAAAAAGCGTTTCTAATGAATCCCGTAGGAACTATCATACTCTTCATATACTATAAAAGTTGACAGTTTAACGAATAAAATTCGCCAAACATGCTACAATTCCGCCAAGCCGTTTTCGCGAAAAGTGGCTTCATCCTGAGTGGGCACAAAAAAGTGTTGCTAATTAATTCCATGGAAACTATCACACTCTCGCCTCAAATGCCCATTCAGTATTAAAGAAGACACTCTAATGAATAAAACTTGCCAACCGTGCAACAGTTCCGCCAAGCCGTTTTCGAGAAAAGTGGATTCATCCTGAGTGGGCACAAAAATGATTTGCTAATGAGTCCCATGGAAACCATCATACTCTCGCCCCAAATGACCATACACTATTAAAGTATACGCTTAAATGATTAAAATTCGCAAACCGTGCTACAATTCCGCTGAGCCGTTTTCGAGAAAAGTGGTTTCATCCTGAGTGGGCACAAAAAAGCATTGCTAATAAATCCCTTGGGAACTATCATACTCTCGCCTCAAATGACCATATACTATTAAAGTCGACACTTTAATGAATAAAATTTGCCAACCGTACTACAATTCCACAGAGCCATTTTCGAGAAAAATGGCTTCATGCTGAGTGAGCACAAAAAAGTGTTGTTAATGAATCCCATGGAAACTATCATACTTTCGCCCTAAGCGACCATATACAATTAAAGTAAAAGCCTTGATGAATAAGATTTGCTAACCGTGCTACAATTCCGCCGAGCTGTTTTCGAGAAAAGTGGCTTCATCCTCAATGGGCACAAGAAAGCGTTGCTAAGGAATCCCATGAAAACTATCACACTCTCGCCCCAAGTGACCATTCAGTATTAAAATAGACACTTTAATAAATAAAATTTGCCAACCGTGCAACAGTTCCGCCGAGCCGTTTTCGAGAAAAATGGATTCATCCTGAGTGGGCACAAAAAGTTTTGCTAAAAAGTCCCATGGAAACTATCATATTCTCACCCCAAGGGACCATACACTATTAAGGTGTACGCTTTAATGAATAAAATTCGCCAATCGTGCTACAATTCCGCCGAGCCGTTTTCGAGAAAAGTGGCTTCATCCTGAGTGGGCACAAAAAACTGTTGCTAATGAATCCCATGGGAACTATCACACTCTCGCCCCAAATGACCATGCACTTTTAAAGTAAAGCCTTGACGAATAAGATTTGCAACCGTGCTACAATTTCGCCCAGACGTTTTCGAAAAACATTGTCTTCATCCTGAGTGGGCACAAAAATCCGGTGCTAATAAAACCCATGGGAACTATCATACTCTTGCCTCAAATGACCATATACAATTAAAGGAGACACTTTAATGAATAAAATTTTCCAACTGTACTACAATTCCGCCGAGCCGTTTTCGAGAAAAGTGGATTCATCCTGAGTGGGCACAAAAAAGAGTTGCTAATGAATCCCATGGAAACTATCACACTCTCGCCCCAAATGACCATTCAGTATTAAAGTAGACACTTTAATGAATAAAATTTGCCAACCATGCAACAGTTCCGCCAAGCCGTTTTCGTGAAAAGTGGATTCAACCTGAGTCGGCACAAAAAAGCGTTGCTAATGAGTCCCATGGAAATTATCACACTCTCGCCCCAAATTACCATTCAGTATTAAAGTAGACACTCTAATCAATAAAACTTGCCAACCATGCAACAGTTCAGCCGAGCTGTTTTCGAGAAAAGTGGCTTCAACCTGGCACTTTTATGAATAAAATTTTTCAACCGTGCTACAATTCCGCCGGGCCATTTTCGAGAAAAGTAGCTTCAATTTTATAATAAAAAGTGCACAAGTTCATTTTTATGACGATAATTTTACAATAAATTTTGATTCTTAAATAATTACTTTTTTTGTTACAAAATCGCTAAAACATTTAAATGTTTAAAAAATACATCTGTGTTTAATAAAAAATTTTAAACTCGTTGGCAACATTAAACATTACATATTTCGACTTGTTTTATCATCAAAAGAAAGCACAAAATAAACAAAGTTTTAAAAAAGTTAATTTGTTTGTAAATTTAGTATAAAAATATTGTGCAAATCTGTTGTTTTTATTTTATGAGTAATTCAAACAGTATTTTATACGCAGATGATTCCTTAATATATGCTCACAATGATGACCCCGAAAAAGCGCTGGATGAAGTTAGAAACCATCTTCTAATAATTGATAACTTCTACCGCGATTGAGGAATAAAAATAAATATTGAGAAGTCAGAGGCAATATAATTTCGTAATGCATCGGGTAAAGGCCCACGCAACGTTGTAATGAAAAGTAAAACATTAAATCTCTCTTTAAATGGTTCGCATATACCTTTCAAAAATTACATAAACTACCTCGGAGTAACTTTGAATAAGTTGTTTAAATTTAATCAACACGGAAAAAATGCAAAAAATAAAGGTTTACGTATTAAGAGATTGTTTCCAAAGCTGTTACCTAATCGGCATCTAAGTGAGGCCTTCACTTTAATAGTGTATGATCAGTTGGGGTAAGAGTATGATAGTTTCCTTGGGATTCATTAGCAACGCTTTTCGAAAACGGCTTGGCGGAATTGTAGCACGGTTGGCAAATTTTGCTCATTAAAGTAACTACTTTAATAGTGTATGATTATTTGGGACGAGAATGTGATAGTTTCCATGCGAATCATTAGCAACGATTTTTTGGTCCCACTTTTCTCGAAAATGGCTCGGCGGAATTGTAGCACGGTTAGCAAATTTTTTTTTCATTAAAGTGACTACTTTAATAGTGTATTGTCATAGGACGAGAGTATGATAGTTTCCATGGGAATCAGTAGCAACGATTTTTTGTGCCCACTCAGGACGAAGCTACTTTTCTCGAAAACGGCTCGGCTGAATTATAGCACGGTTGGCAAATCTTATTCATCAAGGCCTCTACTTTAATAGTGTATAGTCATTCGGGTCGAGAGTATGATAGTTTGCATGGGATTCATTAGCAACGCTTTTTTGTGCCCACTCAGGAAGAAGCCACCTTTCTCCAAAACGGCTCGGCGGAATTGTAGCACGGTTGGCAAATTTTATTCACTAAAGCATATAATTTAATAGTGTATGGTCATTTGGGGCGAGCGTATGATAGTTTCCTTGGGATTCATTAGCAACGATTTTTTGTGCCCACTCAGAAAGAAGCCACTTTTCTCCAAAACGGCTCGGCGGAATTGTAGCGAGAGTATTATCGTTTCCATGGGAATCATTAGCAACGCTTTTTAGTGCCCACTCAGGATGAAGCCACTTTTCTCGGAAACGGCTCGGTAGAGTTGTAGCACGGTTGGAACATTCTATTCATTAAAGGGTCTACTTTAATAGTGTATGCTCATTTGGGGCGAATGTATGATAGGTTCCATTGGATTTCTTAGCAACCCTTTTTTGTGCCCACTCATTATGAAGCCACTTTTCAACATGGCATCTTGGTCATTTGGAACGAGAGTATTACTCAGGAGGAATCCACTTTTCGCGAAAACGGCTCGGCGGAACTTTTGCACGGTTTGCAAATTTTATTCATAAAATTGTCTACTTTAATACTGAATGGTCATTTGGGGCGAGAGTGTGATAGTTTCCATGGGATTCATTAGCAACGCTTTTTTTGGACTCAGGATGAATCCACTTTTCTCGAAAACGGCTCGGCGGAACAGTTGCACGGTTAGCAAATTTTATTCATTAAAGTGTCTACTTTAATACTGACTGAATGGTCATTTGGGGCGAGAGTGTGATAGTTTCCATGGGATTTGTTAGCAACGCTTTTTTGTGCCGTCTCAGGATGAATTCACTTTTCTCGAAAACGGCTCGGCGGAAGTACGGCATGGTTGGCAAATTTTATTCATTAAAGTGTCCACTGTAATACTGAATGGTCATTTGAAGCGAGAGTGCCATAGTTTCCATGGGACTCATTAGCAACGCCTTTTTGTGCGGACTCAGTATGAATCCACTTTTCTCGAAAACGGCTCGGCGGAACTGTTGCACGGTTGGCAAATTTTATTCATTAAAGTGTCTACTTCAATACTAAATGGTCATTTGGGGCGAGGGTGTGATAGTTTCCATGGGATTCATTAAAAACGCTTTTTTGTGCCCACTAAGGATGAAGTCACTTTTCCCGAAAACAACTCGGCGAAATTAAAGCACGGTTGGCAAATTTTATTCATAAAATTGTCTACTTTAATACTGAAAGGTCATTTGGGGCGAGAGTATGATAGTTTGCATGGGATTCATTAGCAACGCTTTTTTGTGCCCACTCAGGAAAAAGCCACCTTTCTCCAAAACGTCTCGGCGGATTTGTAGCACGGTTGGCAAATTTTATTCACTAAAGCATATAATTTAATAGTGTATGGTCATTTGGGGCGAGAGTATTATCGTTTCCATGGGAATCATTAGCAACGCTTTTTAGTGCCCACTCAGGATGAATCCACTTTTCTCGAAAACGGCTCGGCGGAATTGTAGCACGGTTGGCAAATTTTATTCATCAAGGCCTTTACTTTAATAGTGTGTGGTCATTTGGGTCGAGAGTATGATAGTTTGCATGGGATTCATTAGCAACGCTTTTTTGTGCCCACTCAGGAAGAAGCCACCTTTCTCCAAAACGGCTCGGCGGAATTGTAGCACGGTTGGCAAATTTTATTTACTAAAGCATATAAAATAACAGTGTATGGTCATTTGGGGCGAGAGTATGATAGTTTCCTTGGGATTCATTAGCAACGCTTTTTTGTGCCCATTCAGGAAGAAGCCACTTTTTTCCAAAAAGGCTCGGCGGAATTGTATCACGGTTGGCAGATTTTATTCACGAAGACGTCTACTTTAATAGTACATGACCATTGGGGACGAGAGTATTATCGTTTCCATGGGAATCATTAGCAACGCTTTTATGTGCCCACTCAGGATGAAGCTACTGTTATCGAAAACGGCTTAGCGGAATTGTAGCACGGCTGGTAAATTTTATTTATTAAAGCTTATAATTTAATATATTTATTAAAGCGTATAATTTGGGGCGGGGTATGATAGTTTTCTTGGGATTCAGTAGCATCGATTTTATGTGCCCACTCAGGTTGAAGCCACTTTTCTCGAAAACGGCTGGTCGGAATTTTAGCACGGTTGGCAAATCTAATTCATCGAGGCCTTTACTTTAATAGTGTATGGTCATTTTCCGCGAGAGTATGATAGTTTGCATGGGATTCATTAGCAACGTTTTTTTGTGCCCACTCAGGATGAA
The DNA here is from genome assembly GCA_937654795.1 of Cistogaster globosa. NCBI lineage: Eukaryota > Metazoa > Arthropoda > Insecta > Diptera > Tachinidae > Cistogaster > Cistogaster globosa. The sequence continues at coordinate 100,027,936 of OW569403.1, read as the reverse complement.
GCCACTTTTTTCGAAAACGGCTCGGCGGAATTGTAGAACGGTTTGCAAATTTTTTTCACTAAAGTGTCTACTTTAATAGTGTATTGTATTTAGGACGAGAGTATGATAGTTTCCCTGGGAATCATTAGCAACGCTTTTTTGTGCCCACTCAGAATGTAGCTACTTTTCTCGAAAATGGCTCGGCGGAATTGTAGCACGGTTGGCAAATTTTATTCACGAAGACGTCTACTTTAATAGTACATGACCATTGGGGACGAGAGTATAATAGTTTCCATGGGAATCATTAGCAACGCTTTCTTGTTCCCACTCAGGATGAAGCCACTTTTCTCGAAAGCGGCTCGGCGGAAGTGTAGTACGGTTGACAAATCTTATTCACGAAGACGTCTACTTTAATAGTACATGGCCATTGGGGGCGAGAGTATTATAGTTTTCATGGGAATCATTAGCAACGCTTTTTTGTTCCCACTCAGGATGAAGCTACTTTGCTCGTAAACGGCTCGGCGGAATTGTAGCACGGTTGGCAAACCTTTTCCACGAAGACGTCTACTTTAATAGTACATGGCCATTGTGGGCAAGAGTATTATAGTTTCCATGGGAATCATTAGCAAAGCTTTTTAGTGCCCACTCAGGATAAATGCACTTTTCCCGAAAACGGCTCGGCGGAATTGTAGCAAGGTTGGCAAACTTTATTCATCAAGGCGTTTTCTTTAATAGCCTATGGTCATTTGGGGCGAGAGTATTATAGTTTCCATGGGAATTATTAGCAACGCTTTTTTGTGCCCACTCAGGATAAATGCACTTTTCTCGAAAACGGCTCGGCGGAATGGTAGCACGGTTGGCAAACTTTATTCATCAAGGCCTTTTCTTTAATAGTGTATGGTCATTTGGGGCGAGAGTTTGATAGTTTCCATGGGAATCATTAGCAACGCTTTCTTGTTCCCACTCAGGATGAAGCCACTTTTCTCGAAAGCGGCTCGGCGGAATTGTAGTACGGTTGACAAATCTTATTCACGAAGACGTCTACTTTAATAGTACATGGCCATTGGGGGCGAGAGTATTATAGTTTTGATGGGAATCATTAGCAACGCTTTTTTGTTCCCACTCGGGATGAAGCCACTTTGCTCGTAAACGGCTAGGCGGAATTGTAGTACGGTTGGCAAATCTTTTCCACGAAGACGTCTACTTTAATAGTACATGGCCATTGTGGGCGAGAGTATAATAGTTTCCATGGGAATCATTAGCAACGCTTTTTTGTGCCCACTCAGGATAAATGCACTTTTCTCGAAAACGGCTCGGCGGGATTGTAGCACGGTTGGCAAACTTTATTCATCAAGGCCTTTTCTTTAATAGTGTATGGTCATTTGGAGCGAGAGTATGATAGTTTCCATGGGATTCATTAGCAACGCATTTTTATGCCCACTCAGGATGAAGCTACTATTCTCGATAACGGCTCGACGGAATTGAGGCACGGTTGGCAAATTTCATTCACTAAAGTTTCTACTTTATTAGTGTATGGTCATTTGGGGCGAGAGTTTGATAGTTTCCATGGGAATCATTAGCAACGCTTTTTTGTTCCCACTCAGGATGAAGCCACTTTTCTCGAAAACGGCTTGGCGGACTTGTAGCCCGGTTGACAAATCTTATTCACGAAGACGCTACTTTCATATACATGGCCATTGCGGGCGAGAGTATTATAGTTTCCATGGGAATTATTTGCAACGCTTTTTGTGCCCACTCAGGATGAGGCCACTTTTCTCGAAAACGGCTCGGCGGAATTGTAGAACGGTTGGCGCTTTTATTTACTAAAGCGTCTACTTTAATAGTGTATACTCATTTGGGGCGATAGTATGATAGTTTCCGCTTTTTTGTACCCACTCAGTATGAAGCCACTTTTCCTGAAAACGGCTCGTCAGAATTGTAGCACAGTTGGCAAATTTTATTCATTAAAGCGTCTACTTTAATAGTGTATGCTCATTTGGGGCGAGAGTATGATAGTTTCCATGGGATTTATTAGCAATATTTTTTTGTGCACACTCAGGATGAAGTCACTTTTCTAGAAAACGGCTCGGTGGAATTGTAGCACGGTTGGCAAATCTTATTCATCAAGGCCTTTACTTTATTAGTGTATGGTCATTTGGGGCGAGATTTTGATAGTTTCCATGGGAATCATTAGCAACGCTTTTTTGTTCCCACTAAGAATGAAGCCACTTTTCTCGAAAACGGCTTGGCGGACTTGTAGCACGGTTGACAAATCTTATTCACGAAGACGTCTGTTTTAATAGTACATAGCCATTGCGGGCGAGAGTTTGATAGTTTCCATGGGAATCATTTGCAACGCTTTTTGTGCCCACTCAGGATGAGGCCACTTTTCTCGAAAACGGCTCGGCGGAATTATAGCACGGTTATCAAATTTTATTCACTAAAGCGTCTACTTTAATAGTGTATGCCCATTTGGGGCGAGAGTATGAGAGTTTCCGCTTTTTTGTACCCACTCAGGATGAAGCCACTTTTCCCGAAAACGGCTCGTCAGAATTGTAGCACAGTTGGTAAATTTTATTCATTAAAGCGTCTACTTTAATAGTGTATGGTCATTCGGGGCAAGAGTATGATAGTTTCCATGGGATTTATTAGCAACGTTTTTTGTACCCGCTTATGATGAAGCCAGTTTTCTCGAAAACTGCTCGGCGAAATTGTAGCACGGTTGGCAAATTTTATTCTCCATGGCATCTTCTTTAACAGTATACGGCCGTTTGGAACGAGAGTATTACAGTTTCCATGGGAATCATTAACAACCCTTTTTTGTGCTCGCTCTGGATGAAGGTACTTTTCTCGAAAACGGATCGGCGGATTTGTAGCACGGTTGTCAAATTTTATTTATTAAAGCGTCTACTTTAATAGAAAACGGCTCGGCGAAATCGTAGCATGGTTGTCAAATTTTATTTATTTAAGCGTCTACTTTAATAGTGTATGTTTATTTGGGGCGATAATATGATAGTTCCCATGGGATTCATTAGCAACGATTATTGTGCCCACTCAGGTTGAAGCCTCTTTTATCGAAAACGGCTCAGCGGAATCGTAGCACGGTTGGCAAATCTTATTCTTCAATAGTGTATGGTTATTTGGGGCGAGAGTATGATAGTTTCAATGGGATTCGTTAGCAACGTTTTCTTGTGCCCACTCAGGATAAAGACACTTTTCTCGAAAACAGCTCGCCAGAATTGTATCACGGTTCGCAAATGTTATTCATCAAAGTGTCTACTTTAACAGTGTATGGTCGTTTGGGACAAGAGTATGATAGTTTCCTAGGGAATCATTAGCAACACTTTTTTCTGCCCACTCAGGATGAAGCTACTTTTCTCGAAAACGGCTCGGTGGAATTGTAGCACGGTTTCCAAATTTTATTAATTAAAGCGTATAATTTACTAGTGTATGGTCATTTGGGGCGAGAGTATGATAGTTTCCATAGGATTCATTAGCAACGCTTTTTTGTGCCCACTCAGGATGAAGCCACTTTGCTAAAAAATGGCTCGGCGGAATTGTAGCACGGTTGGCAAATTTTATTCATCAAGGCCTTTTCTTTAATAGTGTATGGTCATTTGGGCCGAGAATTTGATAGTTTCCATGGGAATCATTAGCAACGCTTTTTTGCTCCCACTCAGGATGAAGCCACTTTTCTCGAAAACAGCTCGGCGGAATTGTAGCACGGTTGGCAAACTTTATTCATCAAGGCCTTTTCTTTAATAGTGTATGTTAATTTGGGGCGAGAGTATGATAGTTTCAATGGGATTCATTAGCAACGCTTTCTTGTGCCCACTCAAGATGAAGCCACTTTCCGCGAAAACGGCTCGGCGGAATTGTATCACGGTTCGCAAATTTAGTTAATTAAAGTGTCTACTTTAACAGTGTATGATCATTTGGGGCAAGAGTATGATAGTTTCCATTGGAATCATTAGCAACGCTTTCTTGTTCCCACTCAGGATGAAGCCACTTTTCTCGAAAACTGTTCGGTGGAATTGTAGCACGGTTGACAAATCTTATTCAAGAAAACGTGTACTTTAATAGTACATGGCCATTGTGGGCGAGAGTATTAGAGTTTCCATGGGAATCATTAGCAACGCTTTTTTGTGCCCACTCAGGATAAATGCATTTTTCTCGAAAACGGCTCGGCGGAATTGTAGCACGGTTGGCAAACTTTGTTCCTCAATGCCTCTTCTTTAATAGTATATGTTAATTTGGGGCGAGAGTATGATAGTTTCAATGAGATTCATTAGCAACGCTTTCTTGTGCCCACTCAAGATGAAGCCACTTTCCTCGAAAACGGCTCGGCCGAATTGTAACACGGTTGACAAATCTTATTCACGAAGACGTGTACTTTAATAGTACATGGCCATTGGGGGCGAGAGTATTATAGTTTTCATGGGAATCATTAGCAACGCTTTTTTGTTCCCACTCAGGATGAAGCCACTTTTCTCGTAAACGGCTCGGCGGAATTTTACCACGGTTGGCAAACTTTATTCATCAAGGCCTTTTCTTTAATAGTGTATGTTAATTTGGGGCGAGAGTATGATAGTTTCAATGGGATTCATTAGCAACGCTTTCTTGTGCCCACTCAAGATGAAGCCACTTTCCTCGAAAAAGGCTCGACGGGATTGTATCACGGTTCGCAAATTTAGTTAACTAAAGTGTCTACTTTAACAGTGTATGGTCATTTGGGGCAAGAGTATGATAGTTTCCATGGGAATCATTAGCAACGCTTTTTTGTGCCCACTCAGGATGAAGCTACTTTTCTCGATAACGGCTTGGCGGAATTGTAGCACGGTTGGCAAATTTTATTCATTAAAGCATTTAATTTACTAGTGTATGGTCATTTGGGGCGATAGTATGATAGTTTCCATAGGATTCATTAGCAACGCTTTTTTGTGCCCACTCAGGATGAAGCCAATTTTCTCGAAAACGGCTCGGCGGAATTGTAGCGCGGTTGGGAAATTTTATTCATTAAAGCGTATACTTTAAAGTGTATTGTCATTTAGGGCGAGAGTACGATAGTTTCCATAGGATTCATTGGCAACGCTTACTTGTGCCCACTCAGGATGAAGCCACTTTTCTTGTAAACCACTCTGCGGAATTGTAGCACGGCTGCCAAATTTTATTCACTAAAGAGTCTACTCTATTAGTTAATGGTCATTTGGGGTGAGAGTTTGATAGTTTCCATGGGAATCATTAGCGACGCTCTCTTGTTCCCACTCAGGATGAAGCCACTTTTCTCGAAAACGGCTCGGCGGAATTGTAGCACGGTTGACAAATCTTATTCACAAAGACGTCTACTTTAATAGTACATGGCCATTGGGGGCGAGAGTATTATAGTTTTCATGGGAATCATTAGCAACGCTTTTTTGTTCCCACTCAGGATGAAGCCACTTTTCTCGTTAACGGCTCAGCGGAATTGTAGCACGGTTGGCAAATCTTTTTCACGAAGACGTCTACTTTAATAGTACATGGCCATTGTGGGCGAGAGTATTATAGTTTCCATGGAAATCATTAGCAACGCTTTTTTGTGCCCACTCAGGATAAATGCACGTTTCTCGAAAACGGCTCGGCGGAATTGTAGCACGGTTGGCAAACTTTATTCACCAAACCCTTTTTTTTTAAATAGTGTATGGTCATTTGGGGCGAGAGTATGATAGTTTCCATGGGATTCATTAGCAACGCATTTTTGTGCCCACTCAGGATGAAGCTACTTTTCTCGATATTGGCTCGGCGGAATTGTAGCATGGTTGACAAATTTTATTCACTAAAGTGTTTACTTTATTAGTGTATGGTCATTTGGGGCGAGAGTATTATAGTTTTCATGGGAATCATTAGCAACGCTTTTTTGTGCCCACTCAGGATAAATGCACGTTTCTCGAAAACGGCTCGGCGGAATTGTAGCACGGTTGGCAAACTTTATTCACCAAACCCTTTTTTTTTCAATAGTGTATGGTCATTTGGGGCGAGAGTATGATAGTTTCCATGGGAATCATTAGCAACGCTTTTTTGTTCCCACTCAGAATGAAGCCACTTTTCTCGAAAACGGCTTGGCGGAATTGTAGCGCGTTTGACAAAACTTATTCACGAAGACTTCTACTTTAATAGTACATGGCCATTGGGGGCGAGAGTATTATAGTTTTCATGGGAATCATTAGCAACGCTTTTTTGTTCCCACTCAGGATGAAGCCACTTTTCTCGTGAACGGCTCGGCGGAATTGTAACACGGTTGGCAAATCTTTTTCACGAAGACATCTACTTTAATAGTACATGGCCATTGTGGGCGAGAGTATTATAGTTTCCATGGAAATCATTAGCAACGCTTTTTGTGCCTACTCAGGATAAATGCACTTTTCTCGAAAACCGCTCGGCGGAATTGTAGTACGGTTGGCAAACTTCATTCATCAAGGCCTTTTATTTAATAGTGTATGGTCAAGTGGGGGCGAGAGTATGATAGTTTCCATGGGATTCATTTGCAACGCTTTTATGTGCCCACTCAGGTTGAAGCCACTTTTCTCGAAAACGGCTCGGCGGATTTGTAACAGGGTTGGCGAATTTTATTCATTAAAGCGTCTACTTTAATAGAAAACGGCTCGGCGAAATCGTAGCATGGTTGTCAAATTTTATTTATTAAAGCGTCTACTTTAATAGTGTATGTTTATTTGGGGCGAGAATATGATAGTTCCCATGGGATTCATTAGCAACCATTATTGTGCCCACTCAGGTTGAAGCCTCTTTTATCGAAAACGGCTCAGCGGAATCGTAGCACCGTTGGCAAATCTTATTCTTCAATAGTGTATGGTTATTTGGGGCGAGAGTATGATAGTTTCAATGGGATTCGTTAGCAACGTTTTCTTGTGCCCACTCAGGATAAAGCCACTTTTCTCGAAAACAGCTCGTCAGAATTGTATCACGTTTCGCAAGTGTTATTCATCAAAGTGTCTACTTTAACAGTGCATGGTCGTTTGGGGCAAGAGTATGATAGTTTCCATGGGAATCATTAGCAACACTTTTTTTTGCCCACTCAGGATGAAGCTACTTTTCTCGGAAACGGCTCCGTGGAATTGTAGCACGGTTTCCAAATTTTATTAATTAAAGCGTATAACTTACTAGTGTATGGTCATTTGGGGCGAGAGTATGATAGTTTCCATAGGATTCATTAGCAACACTTTTTTGTGCCCACTCAGGATGAAGCCACTTTGCTAAAAAATGGCTCGGCGGAATTGTAGCACTAAACTTTCTGCTTTATTAGTGTATGGTCATTTGGGGCGAGAGTTTGATAGTTTCCATGGGAATCATTAGCAACGCTTTTTTGTTCCCACTCAGGATGAAGCCACTTTTCTCGAAAACGGCTCGGCGGAATTGTAGAACGGTTGGCAAATTTTATTCACTAAAGCGTCTACTTTAATAGTGTATACTCATTTGGGGTGATAGTATGATAGTTTCCGCTTTTTTGTACCCACTCAGGATGAAGCCACTTTTCCCGAAAACGGTTCGTCAGAATTGTAGCACAGTTGCCAAATTTTATTCATTAAAGCGTCTACTTTAATAGTGTATGCTCATTTGGGGCGAGAGTATGATAGTTTCCATGGGATTTATTAGCAATATTTTTTTGTGCCCACTCAGGATGAAGTCACTTTTCTAGAAAACGGCTCGGTAGAATTGTAGCACGGTTGGCAAATCTTATTCATCAAGGCCTTTACTTTATTAGTGTATGGTCATTTGGGGCGAGAGTTTGATAGTTTCCATGGGATTTATTAGCAACGTTTTTTGTACCCGCTTATGATGAAGCCAGTTTTCTCGAAAACTGCTCGGCGAAATTGTAGCACGGTTGGCAAATTTTATTCTCCATGGCATCTTCTTTAACAGTATACGGCCGTTTGGAACGAGAGTATTACAGTTTCCATGGGAATCATTAACAACCCTTTTTTGTGCTCGCTCTGGATGAAGGTACTTTTCTCGAAAACGGATCGGCGGATTTGTAGCACGGTTGTCAAATTTTATTTATTAAAGCGTCTACTTTAATAGAAAACGGCACGGCGAAATTGTAGCATGGCTAGGTTTAGGTTTGACCTCCACGTCTTGAACCATGCGATGGAATTCTCCACGGTTCGGGTGGCTGCTCTGTGACATGCTCTCCAATTCAACTGCGAGTGCAGTCAACTCATTCAGCGTGTTGAAATCCTTACGGCGGATGTACCACTGATAGTCAGGCAGCGAATTTCGAAAAAGTCGCTCCACCTTCTGTTCTTCGGTCATGGACGAGTGCCTCATTAGATCCTGGAGAGCTAGAACTTAGTCGCGAAAACTTTCCCGTGGTTTCTGCACTCTTCATCTTATTTCGTCTTCCAGCTTCTCGAAATAACGCGGAGGTAAAAAAAAATGCGCTAAGATTTGCTTTAAGCTGCGCACATTTGCACCATTGCTTATTATTATGTCTTAGCCAGGATAATGCTCGGTCTCGCAATAGCTCCGGCATGACCCGGATTACTGCTTTTAGATCTAGGTCGTAAATGGCTGACAATTCCTTAACTCGCTCCAAAGCTCCCAGAGGGTCTTTGTTGCCGTCAAATTTTAGACCCCACTTGCGGACAATTTCCATGGCCGCCAGACTATCTACTACCACCGTCGCTGTACGCATCTCCTCTGGCATCGCAGTCCTTGGACCTGAATTACGTTCGCCTTCATGCGGAGTAGTAGCGAGAATTGGGATAGCTATTTGTGCCATTGGGGATGCCGTGCACTTGGTGTCTTCGTACTGCTTCTGCCATTGTTGTCTTTCCACTTAGGTCCTCGTCCATCTCACTGGTAATAAATTTCGCGAGGCGATTCCGTAGTTCGTCTACGGTTCCTTCCGCATCCTGGTCGCACTGAGTTAGATATTGCTGCAAGTCTTCCTTCTTTAAGGAATATATCCACGTGGTCTTTACCATCATAGCTCCGGTAGCTGGCAGCGTCGCTGGGCTCGTTTTCAACCAAACAAACTACTATTCCTAAGCAGTTTAGTATTTATCAGAAAAAAACTGTGAACTACAAGAGCCCCTTTTTTTTGCTTGTTGTTTTTCCTTTTTATGATATAACCGGAAAAACACAAAGCAGGAATAGGCCAAAAATGATTGGCAAAACACAAAACAATAAAAGAAAATAATTGGGTGACTTTAATTGGACAAAAAAAAATACGTCCCTGCTCGGGCGCCAATGTAACGAAACGTTTCCGCTAAAGCTGGGGAAGGTCAGCGGGGCCCAGTGTCTTACATAAATTTGTTTACGAAAATCTCGTTCAGTCACCCAAAATAAAAGACCATTGTTTTTTATTTGATAACGTAGTTCACAGTTCTTTGTTTATTTCTACTTTATAATAAGTCTTGTTTTTTTGTATATGACAGGAATCTTAACTTGTGCTTATTATACAGAATTTTTATTCATATTTTATAATGTACAAGGAAAAACTACAGTCGCTGATGACGCGAAGAAAGAAATAAAGACGGAACAAACTAGCCTTCACGTGAACGGATGGTTCTTCAGAGGATCACTGATAACGATATACACGCGTTTAAGCTCCTCAATTCGATTCTGAGGGACGAAGATTTACGTGTATTTCCGAGGTGCTGTTTTGTCCGTCGACACGGAATTTCTTTGGGAGGCGGAGGACTGTCTTATAATGGCATGACGTACGCCACTTCCACTTATTTACAGTCCCCGGCTGAAAGGAGGAACAGTTGGGGCTCCCCTCGTTGCTCATTCTCAGCTTTTCCCGTATATTCCGGGTTGACCGACTCACACTCAGAAAAATGATTTTGCTCCTTTACTTTATTTCTAACTTAATTAATAGCTCCAAGCGTCCTCTGAAGGCTCGGGCCTGTTTGTGCGACTGTCTGGCCGTCGACACGGAATTCCCTTGGGAGGAGGAGAACTGCCAATGGATGATATGACGTACGCCACTTGCACCCATTTACAGTCCCCGGCTGAAAGGAGGAACAGTTGGGGCTCCCCTCGCTGCTCGTTCCCAGCTTTTTTCCGTATATTCCGGGTTGACCGACTCACAAGCACACTCAGGCTTCACGTTGTATTTGACAAAAAAAAAAACAAAAGATGGAATAAATGGGGAATCGTTCTATCAAAAGCACGTTACTATCTCCACGTTTTATTCACAAGTTACTAAAATAACAACTATTCTAATTACTTTAGAACATTTGTTTATTATTATGTTATTTTAAAATAGAAATAACAAACACAAAACTGAAGTAACAATATTCTAATTTATTACTTTAGAATATTTATTTATTATTTTAAATTTCAATTTATGACGCCACTTTCTTCCGCAGTCAAATTAAATAGAACCGGTTGCTTTGACGATTTCCCACTAACTGCCTTTTTTCCTTTAATTCACTTACCAGTTATGGTGGTTGAAAAGATAGTAATCGTCTTTTACTTCTTGCGCCGCCATTGACCTAATAATAACACACAACAACATATGGCTCGCTGTTGAGTGCCTCTGCTTGTTCATGTACATAAAGAATAATCCACTCTCTTACACTCAAGAGCGAATCCATGCGTGTGTGTGTGTGTGACTTACGAGTAATGACACTAAACTAACTTAAGGGAAAAAGAAAATATTAACTTACTCATAGAAGAGAGAAATACAACTTATTTTCTATGCTTATTAGTATAATACGTAATACAAACAACTTAATCAGAGCCCTAAGAAGACGCGACAGAGACGCCAGTATTTACAACAACAGTCATTATGGTATCAGTATAGCGTGATATATAAATATGTATGTAGCCAATTGAGTATGACAATGGAATGTGGATACCGTAACGTTTGTGTTTACATTCATTGTTCATGCTTGCCTTTTTATGACGATTTTATAATCTGATGTTGTGTTTGTACAGTGGGACCAAAAAAGAACATGCGGTTATTTTTTTTGGTCGCCACACGCTTTTTTGTGCCCACTCAGGATGAATCCACTTTTCACGAAAATGGCTCAGCGGAATTGTAGCACGGTTGGCAATTTTATTTTATCAAAGCCTTCACCTTAATAGTGTATGGTCACTTAGGGCGACAGTATGATAGTTTCCATGGGAATCAATAGCAACGCTTTTTTTGCCCACTCAGAATGAAGCTACTGTTCTCGAAAACGGATCGGCGGAATTGTAGCACGGTTTCCAAATTTTATTCACTTAAGTGTATAATTTACTAGTGTATGGTCATTTGGAGTGAGAGTATGATAGTTTCCATGGAATTCATTAGCAACGCTTTTTTGTGCCCACTCAGGATGAATCTACTTTTCACGAAAAGGGCTCGGCGGAATTGTAGCACGGTTGGCAAATTTTATTCATCAAGGCCATTAGCTTAATAGTGTAATAATAGCAACGCTTTTTTTGCCCACTCAGAATGAAGCTACTTTTCTCGAAAACGGCTCGGCGGAATTGTAGCACGGTTTCCAAATCTTATAAACTAAAGTGTATAATTTACTAGTGTATGGTCATTTGGGGCGAGGCTATGATAGTTTCCATGGGATTCATAAGCAAAGCTTTTTTGTGCCCATTCAGGATGAAGTCACTTTTCTCGAAAACAGCTCGGCGGAATTGTAGCACGGTTGGCAAATTTTATTCACTAAAGCGTATACTTTAATAGTGTATTGTCATTTGGGGCGAGAAAATGATAGTTTCCATGGGATTCGTTAGCAAGGCTTTTAAGTGCCCACTCAGGGTGAAGCCACTTTTCTCGTAAAAGTCTCGGCGGAATTGTAGCACAGTTGAAAAATTTTATTCATTAAAGTGTCTACTTTAATAATGTATGGTCCTTTGTGACGAGAGTATGATAGTTTCCATGGGAATCATTAGCAACGCTTTTTTCTGCCCACTCAGGATGAATCTAATATTCTCGAAAACGGCTTGTCGGATATGTAGTGCGGTTGATAAATTTTATCCAATAAAGCGTTTAATTTACTAGTGTATAGTCATTTGGGGCGAGAGTATGATAGTTTCCATGGGATTCATTAGCAACGCTTTTTTTTGACCACTTAGGATGAAGCCACTTTTCTAGAAAACGGCTCGACGGAATTGTTGCGCGGTTGGCAAATTTTATTCATTAAAGCGTATACTTTAATAGTGTATGGTCGTTTGGGGCGAGAGTATGATTGTTTTCATGGGATTGATTAGCAACGCTTTTTTGTGCCCACTCAGGATGAAACCACTTTTCTCGAAAACGGCTCGGCGGATTTGTTAGAGGATTGACAAATTTTATTCATTACAGTGTCTACCTTAATAGTGTATGGTCATTTGGGGCGAAAATAGGATAGTTTCCATGGGAATCATTAGCAACGCTTTTTTGTTCCCACTCAGGATGAAGCCACTTTTCTCGAAAACGGCTAGGCGGAATTGTAGCACGGTGGGCAAATCTTATTCATCAAGGCCTTTACTTTAATAGTGTATGGTCATTTGGAGCGAGAGAATGATAGTTTCCATGGGATTCATTAGCAACGCTATTTTGTACCCACTTGGGATTAATCCACGTTTCTCGAAAACGGCTTGGCGGACTTGTAGCACGGTTGGCAAATTTTATTCATTAGAGCGTATACTTTAATAGTGCATGGTCATTTGGGGCGAGAGTATGATAGTTTCCATGGGATTCATTAGCAACGCTTTTTTGTGCCCACTAAGGATGAAGCCACTTTTCTCGAAAACGGCTCGGCGGATTTGTTGCACGGTTGGCAAATTTTATTATTTAAAGCGTCTTCTTTAATAGTACATGGCCACTTGGGGCGAGAGTATGATAGTTTCCATGGGAATCATCAGCAGCGCATTTTTGTGACCACTCAGGATGATGCCACTTTTCTCGAAAACGGCTCGGCGGATTTGTTGCACGGTTGGCAAATTTTATTATTTAAAGCGTCTTCTTTAATAGTACATGGCCACTTGGGGCGAGAGTATGATAGTTTCCATGGGAATCATCAGCAGCGCATTTTTGTGACCACTCAGGATGATGCCACTTTTCTCGAAAACGGCTCGGCGGATTTGTTGCACGGTTGGCAAATTTTATTCATTAAAGTGTCTACTTTAATAGTGTATTGTAATTTGGGGCGAAAGTAGGATAGTTTCCATGGGAATCATTAGCAACGCTTTTTTGTCCCCACTCAGGATGAATCCACTTTTCACGAAAACGGCTCGGCGGAATTGTAGCACGGTTCGCAAATTTTATTCATCAAGGCCTTTACCTTAATAGTGTATGGTCACTTAGGGCGACAGTATTATAGTTTCCATGGGAATCAATAGCAACGATTTTTTTGCCCACTCAGAATGAAGCTACTGTTCTCGAAAACGGCTCAGCGGAATTGTAGAACGGTTTCCAAATTTTATTCACTTAAGTGTATAATTTACTAGTGTATGGTCATTTGGGACGAGAGTATGATAGTTTCCATGGAATTCATTAGCAACGCTTTTTTTGTGCCCACTCTGGATGAATCCACTTTTCACGAAAACGGCTCGGCGGAATTGTAGCACGGTTGGCAAATTTTATTTACCAAGACCATTAGCTTAATAGTGTAATAATGGCAACGCTTTTTTTGCCCACTCAAAATGAAGCTACGTTTCTCGAAAACGGCTCGTCGGAATTGTAGCACGGTTTCCAAATCTTATTAACTAAAGCGTATAATTTACTAGTGTAGGGTCATTTGGGGCGAGGCTATGATAGTGTAGTGTATTGGTCACACTATTCATTATAATATATTGGTCACGTTTATCAAACTACATTTCAACATTAGAATTTTGCATTGCAATAAATTTGTCACAAAAAGTAAACAAAATAACCCACATATTGTAACAGCAATTGTTTAAAGGGAATTATATTACGATTGACCCATAAATGAAACATTGTAAATAAATGCTGATGTAAGATCAATAACAATACACAAGCACATAATTATTAAAATAACCCACATATTGTAACAGCAATTGTTTAAAGGGAATTATATTACGATTGACCCATAAATGAAACATTGTAAATAAATGCTGATGTAAGATCAATAACAATACACAAGCACATGATTATTAAAGAAGTAGAATTAAGAAATTTTGTATAAATAGCTGTAAGTAAATTAAATAAAGAATCAGAATAATTTTGACAAACAAAGTATTCTCACTATTCTAGCCAAGCACCCTCAACAGTGCTCAGAAGAATTAAAACGTGCTGTGGCTAAGCGCAGCATCATAAAATACTTAGCAAGGTTTTGATCATTTCAATAATAAATATTTTAAACATTATATGGCGATCCTGCCCAAACGGACCCAAAAAAAAAAAAATTTTTAATCCTGCCAAATAAAATTTAATTAATATCCTAAATAATATCCTAAAACTGCCTAGTTGTCCTATCACTTAAAGGACATTTGAAGGACGTTAACAGTATTAATTCTGAATGTCGCTGGAAGATAGTCCAACTAAAGAAGAGATAGAGCTTATCTTTTCAAAATACATAAGCAAGAAGTACGTGCCAGAAGGAAGTACTGAGAACTATCCAAAATATATTCCAACACCAAAAAACGCCGGTCCAAAGCCCATAACACTTGAGGAATATAGAAGGAGGACACAAAAACCAAAGGTTCCCATACAGCAGAAAAAAAAAAAACAAAAAGAGGGGGAAAAACCCAACAAATAAAGAAACAAAAACAAGAAGTATTGCGGTTGATGGGAATAACGAGTGGAGAGCAAAAGAGGCAACTGTATATGAAAATCAAAGAACTAAATGGGAAACCAAAAATCCAAACAAGAGGAGGTGATAAACATCAACAACAATAACGAGCAGAAAATGAACTTCGGGACGACCATAACAGTAGACGCCTTTTTCATCTTTTGCATGGTGGCTTTAGCAATACTAGTATATAAATTAAATAGATATTTTAAGCAATATGTACAAAAGAAAGCTGTAGTACAAGTTTAAAATAAAATAAAAATAAAAAGTTTATAATTTATATGATAATTGTATATAGTTATATAATAAGAAAAAAATTTTTTTTTTGCATATTGCTAATGGAAGCAATTATAAATAGATTAGAAACATTACTTAAAAACTTTAAAAAAGCAGGAGCTAGGGGATACAATGAAGCGACTTTACTATGTAAATTAGAAGAACTAGAATTGTTAAAAGAAGAATTTTTAAAATTAACTGATACAAAATTAGAGACAGAAAACGTTCAGGAAGACATAGAAAAATTTAATAGATTTTACAATAAAGCAAAAATACTTTTTGAACAAGCCCTAACTTCTAAAAACCAAAATTTAACAAATATGGCAACTTTTAGTTTGGAAACCGCTGTAAAAATTATTCCAGTGTTCAATGGAAATTACAAAGAATTAAACTCTTTCCTCACTATAGTAGAACTGATCAACAGTACTTTAGAGACATCTCAAAAGCAAATCCTAATAACTTTTGTTTATAACGTAAAGTTATCAAACTTGGTAAGAACATCGTTGGGTATATCTGCACCAACGACATTTGATGAATTAAAAAGCCGTCTATCCAACAGATATAAATCGAAGAAAACCGTTGCTCAAGTACAGGCTACTCTCAGCACTTTTTCACAAAAAAGTATGAATGTAAACACATACCATGAAAAACTCTTAGAGTTAATAACAGAACTAAACGATTTACAAATTAAGGACATAGAAAATTGCAATCAATTACAGGCTACAACTATTAAACAACTAAATGACAATCATGCCTTAAATGTATTTAAAAATGGTCTAAAAGGAGAACTGAAACCAACAGTTTTTGCCTCACGACCAAAAGAACTCAATGAAGCACTACAATTGGCTTTAGAATTAGAAAAAGAATTCTCGAATAACTCCGAACAAGTTCTTTATTTCTCTAACAATAATGCGAATAATAGGAGAAATAATTTAAGAAATTCAAATAACAATTATAGTAACAGAACAAATAATTTTAACTATAACAACAGAAACCGAAATAACAACAATTGGTCAAAAAGGAACAATAATGGTAATCATAGACCAACATACAATAATAACAATTATAGGCATAATAATTACACAGACGCCAGAAATGGACCAAATACGTATCATAATAGAAACAACAGCAATGGATCATATAGATATAATAACAGAAATAATCGAAATAACAATAATAAGAACCGAAGAAATATACACTGTATACAGGAAAACTATCAGGCCCCGGATGTGAGTCAAGAAACTGTACAAACCCACTATCCGGAGAACCAATAATAAGATTAAATAATGTTTTCCAGATATCAAATGACATGACCAATTTCATAACTTTAGATTTAGGCAAGAATTCAAAACTTACTTTTCTGATAGACACAGGAGCAGACATCTCTTTGTGTAAAATTAACAAATTAAATGAAGATTCTATAGACATAAACAAGGAAAGATCGACTAGTTTTACAGGTATCACTACAGAAAAAATTAAATCAATTGGAACATCAGAATTAAAATTCACCATAAATAATTTCAAAGAAAAACATAACTTTCATATAATTGACAAAGATTTTCCAATACCAACAGATGGAATTTCGGGAAGGGATTTCTTTTCAAAATTCTTGTGTAAGATTGATTATGAAACATTTACCTTAACACTTGCTTTAGGGAATGAAGAGATTACCATACCTATGAAATCATGGATAAATGAAAATTACTGCATAAAGGTAGAGAGACGATCGGAGAGTATTCATCCTATTAACTTAGATATATGTGAAGAAAGCATTATTCTTAATAAAGAAATTCAACCAGGTATATTTATTAGCAACACAATAGTACCAGGAAACGGAAATCACCATGTCAAGATATTAAATACAACAGATAGCGATGTAGTACTAAAGGACATTAATCTGGAAATAGAACCCTTACGAAATTATATTGTATTACAAAGACCGCACACGAGGGAAAAAGACTTCAATGAAGACAGATTTAGAAAATTGCTTAATATTTTGAAATTTGACGTAAAGGACGAAAAATCAAAAACAGAACTAATACAGATCTTTAAGGAATATCAGGATATTTTTCATTTAGAAGGAGAGACACTGACTTCTAATAATTTTTATACACAGAATTTAAAGGTTTCAGACAATACACCAGTATACATAAAGAATTATAGATTACCACATACACAACACGATGAGATTAATAACCAAGTACAAAAATTATTGGATGAAGATATCATCGAACCATCTAATAGTGCATACAATTCGCCACTACTAGTAGTGCCAAAAAAGAACGAAAATGGAAAAGCAAAATGGAGATTAGTTGTAGATTTCCGACAACTCAACAAAAAGATAGTTAATGATAAATTTCCATTAACAAGATTAGAAGATGTTTTAGATCGTCTTGGAAGAGCAAAATATTTTTCAACTTTAGACATGACTAGCTCATTTCATCAGATAAAGTTAGATGAGGACTCAAGACAATTGACTGCATTTTCAACTAACAATGGACATTATCAATTCAAAAGATTACCATTTGGATTGAAAATTTCTTCAAATAGTTTCCAAAGAATGCTAACAATAGCACTCAGTGGCTTAGATTCCAAAGCATTTTTATACGTTGACGATATAATTGTATTTGGATGTAGTTTAAAACATCACAATGAAAACTTAGTGAAAGTATTCGAACGTTTATCGAGATACAACCTAAAATTGAATGCAGCAAAATGTGTATTTCTCAAATCAGAAGTAATTTATTTAGGACACCAAATAACGAAAGACGGTATACGGACAGACCCTTCAAAAAATAAAGCAATAGAACAATATCCAATTCCAAAGGACAAGGACGATATTAAAAGATTTGTAGCATTTTGTAATTATTATAGACGTTTCATACAAAATTTTGCTGAAATCACAAAATGTCTGAACGATCAAACTAAAAAAGGAAAGCAATTTGAATGGACTGAAAATTGTCAACAGGCTTTTAACTTATTAAAGACAAAATTAATTAGCGCACCAATACTAAGATATCCAGATTTTGAACAACCATTTATATTGACTACTGACGCATCAAATTTTGCATTAGGAGCTGTTCTATCGCAAGGAGATATAGGAGAAGACTTGCCGATTTCTTACGCAAGCAAAACCTTAGGAAAACATGATTTAAATAAACCAGTGATTGAAAAAGAACTACTTGCAATACATTGGGGAATAGAATTTTTTAAACCATATTTATTTGGTAGAAAATTTATTGTGGTGACGGATCACAGACTTTCACTTTTTTCACACAAGAATCCATCATCTAAATTGACTAGAATACGAATAGATTTGTCAGATTATGATTTTGAAATTGTTTATAAAAAAGGAAAAATAAATACGAACGCAGACGCTTTGTCAAGAATCAAATTAGATTCTGAAATGTTGAAGAATATGATACCTATGGAAGAAGACAAAAGTAAACCATCGAAAATTTTAGTAACAACACGTGGAAAGAATGCAAAGGAAAATACGGAAAATGTGGAAATAAATAGTAAGAATGACATATCCCAAGGCCAACATAAAAATCATATGTGGGAATGTACATCCTTGCAAGATATAAAGAATATTCATGAATTGAAATTTAGTATTATAAAAACCGGTATAAGAAATGTGAAAGATGGACCAAAGGATGGTACCATAGAAAATAAAAATAATAGCTTTGTAATGAATGTTAATGAAGATCTAGCAAAATACGTTTTGTCACTAGAGAAGTTAATAATTTATATGCATAAGCAAAATATAAAAAATCTCGCTTTATCCTGCGAAGATAGTATTTTTGAGCTCATATCAAAAGAATATTTGAATAAAACTTATAATGAGGTATACCAGAAATTATTGAAAACGAATAAACATAGAAAGTTAGAATTGAACATAATATTATATAAACCTTTGCAACATATTACGAACAAAAAGTCACAAATGAAGATTATAGAAGAATTCCACAACTCACCATTATCAGGACATTTTGGTATAAGAAAAACAATTCTAAAATTGAAACAACGTTACGTTTGGAAAAACATGAGAAAGATGGTTAGAGATTATATTAATAAATGCGATAAGTGTTTGAGAAATAAGCAAACTAAACATATTAAGGAAGAGATGGTTATAACAGAGAGTCCTAGTACTAGCTTTGAAACAGTAGAAATAGATACTGTTGGACCCTTGAGAATTTCTAATGGCTACAGATATATACTAACTATGCAGTGCGAATTAACAAAGTATGTAATAGCACACCCAATTGAAACTAAAGATGCTAAAAGTATTGCCAAAGCATTAGTTGAACAGTTTATCTTAAAGTATGGATGTTTTAAGAATTTAAAATCTGATAGAGGAACTGAATTTAATAACGAATTGTTACAAGAAGTTTGTAATTTATTAAATATTAATCAAAAATTTTCAGCACCATATCACCATCAATCAATAGGTTCTATTGAACGTAATCATCGTGTACTAAATGAATATTTGTTAAATTTTGTTAATGATTATGAATGGGACAAGTGGGTAGCATACTATACATTCGCATACAATACGACACCACACATTGACACCAACTATTCACCTTACGAATTGATTTACGGTAAACTAGCAGCATTACCAACAGACAAAATACAAAACAATAGTATATGTTATGACATAGAAAACTATGCTAATGAGATAAAATTAAGACTAAAAAAGTCATTAGAAAATGCTAAAAGATTAATAGAAATAGCTAAACAGAAATCAAAAGAAGTATATGACAGAAACACAAATGTAAGCACTTTTAAAGTAGGAGACTTAGTATTAATAAAACTAGTATCTAGAAAAAAGAATCAAAGTCCATATAAGGGACCATATGAAATTATAAAAAGATTAGGAGTAAATTCATTGTTAAAAATAGATAATAAGAATAAAATTTTTCATAATAATATACTTAAATTGTATAAAACTTAGCAATATCAATAAAATATAAGCAAATTAAAATTATTAAAAATAATTATAAACAATTTTAAATTTATTTTCATTATTATAAAACACATAGTATATACTATCCCTACATATCACTAGACATTATATTGTACACACTTATTAATTTCATATTATAACACATTTCTTTTAAGATTTAATTCATTTCATTTATTCATGAATTCAATCTTGAGGACGGAGGTGTAGTGTATTGGTCACACTATTCATTATAATATATTGGTCACGTTTATCAAACTACATTTCAACATTAGAATTTTGCATTGCAATAAATTTGTCACAAAAAGTAAACAAAATAACCCACATATTGTAACAGCAATTGTTTAAAGGGAATTATATTACGATTGACCCATAAATGAAACATTGTAAATAAATGCTGATGTAAGATCAATAACAATACACAAGCACATAATTATTAAAATAACCCACATATTGTAACAGCAATTGTTTAAAGGGAATTATATTACGATTGACCCATAAATGAAACATTGTGAATAAATGCTGATGTAAGATCAATAACAATACACAAGCACATGATTATTAAAAGAAGTAGAATTAAGAAATTTTGTATAAATAGCTGTAAGTAAATTAAATAAAGAATCAGAATAATTTTGACAAACAAAGTATTCTCACTATTCTAGCCAAGCACCCTCAACAGTGCTCAGAAGAATTAAAACGTGCTGTGGCTAAGCGCAGCATCATAAAATACTTAGCAAGGTTTTGATCATTTCAATAATAAATATTTTAAACATTATAATAGTTTCCATGGGATTCATAAGCAAAGCTTTTTTGTGCCCACTCAGGATGAAGCCACTTTTCTCGAAAACGGCTTGTCGGATTTGTAGTGCGGTTGATAAATTTTATCCATTAAAGCGTTTAATTTACTTGTGTATGGTCATTTGTTGCGAGAGTATGATAGTTTCCATGGGATTCATTAGCAACGCTTTTTTTGCCCACTTAGGATGAAGCCACTTTTCTAGAAAACGGCTCGACGGTATTGTAGTGCGGGTGGCAAATTTTATTCATTAAAGCGTATACGTTAATAGTGTATGATCATTTGTGTTCATGGGATTGATTAGCAACGCTTTTTTGTGCCCACTCAGGATGAAACCACTTTTCTTGAAAACGGCTCGGCGGATTAGTTGGAGGATTGACAAATTTTATTCATTATAGTGTCTACCTTAATAGTGTATGGTCATTTGGGGCGAAAATAGGATAGTTTCCATGGGAATCATTAGCAACGCCTTTTTGTGCCCACTCAGGATGAATCCACTTTTCACGAAAACGGCTCGGCGGAATTGTAGCACGGTTGGCAAATTTGATTCATCAAGGCATTTACCTGAATAGTGTATGGTCACTTAGGGTGACAGTATGATAGTTTCCATGGGAATAAATAGCAACGCTTTTTTTGCGGCGGAATTGTAGCACGGTTTCCAAATTTTATTCACTTAAGTGTATAATTTACTACTGTATGGTCATTTAGGGCGAGAGTATGATAGTTTCCATGGAATTCATTAGCAACGCTTTTTTTTGCCCACTCAGGATGAATCCACTTTTCTCGTAAACGGCTAGGTGAAATTGTAGCACGGTTGGCAAATTTTATTATTTAAAGCGTCTACTTTAATAGTACAAGGCCACTTGGGGCGAGAGTATGATATTTTCTATGGGAATTTTCAGCAGCGCTTTTTTTTGCCCACTTAGGATGAAGCCACTTTTCTAGAAAACGGCTCGACGGAATTGTAGCGCAGTTGGAAATTTTATTCATTAAAGCGTATACTTTAATAGTGTATGGTCGTTTGGGGCGAGAGAATGATAGTTTCCATGGGATTCGTTAGCAACGCTTTTAAGTGCCCACTCTGGGTGAAGCCACTTTTCTCGTAAACGGCTCGGCGGAATTGTAGCACAGTTGGCAAATTTTATTCATTAAAGTGTCTAATTTAATAATGTGGGATTGTTTAGCAACGCTTTTTTGTGCCCACTCAGGATGAAACCACTTTTCTTGAAAACGGCTCGGCGGATTTGTTGGAGGATTGACAAATTTTATTCATTATAGTGCCTACCTTAATAGTGTATGGTCATTTGGGGCGAAAATAGGATAGTTTCCATGGGAACCATTAGCAACGCTTTTTTGTGCCCACTCAGGATGAATCCACTTTTCTCGAAAACGGCTCGGTGTAATTATATCACGGTTCGCACATTTTATTTTTTAAAGTGTCTACTTTAATAACGCATGGTCATTTGGGGCAAGAATATGA
This sequence comes from Cistogaster globosa, assembly GCA_937654795.1. Lineage (NCBI taxonomy): Eukaryota > Metazoa > Arthropoda > Insecta > Diptera > Tachinidae > Cistogaster > Cistogaster globosa. The sequence goes on along the minus strand of OW569403.1, from coordinate 100,005,701 downwards.
TATTTTCAATGGGAATCATTAGCAACGCTTTTTGTGCCCACTCAGGATGAAGCTTATTTTCTCGAAAACGGTTTGGCGCAATTGTAGCACGTTTCTAAAGTCTATTAAATTAAGTGTATAAATTACTAGTGCATGGTCATTTGGGGCGAAAGTAGGATAGTTTCCATTGAAGTCATTAGCAACGCTTTTTTGTTCCCACTTAGGATGAAGCCACTTTTCTCGAAAACGGCTTAGCGGAATTGTAGCACGGTTGGCAAATTTAATTATCACGGCCTTTACTTTAATAGTGTATAGTTATTTGTGGCGAGAGTATGACAGTTTGAATGGGATTCATTAGCAACGCTTTTTTTTTGCCCACTCAGGATGAACTCACTTTTCTCGAAAATAGCTCGGCGGAATTGTAGCACGGTTGGCAAATTTTATTCATTAAAGGGTCTACTTTAATACTGTATATTCACTTGGGGAGAGAGTATGATAGTTTCCATGGGAATCATTAGCAACGCTTTTTGTGCCCACTCAGGATGAAGCTACCTTTCTAGAAAACGGCTCGCGGAATTGTAGCACGGTTTCCAAATTTTATTCACTTAAGTGTATAATTTACTAGTGTATGGTCATTTGGGGCGAAAGTATGATAGTTTCCATGGAATTCATTAGCAACGTTTTTATTGTGCCCACTCAGGATGAATCCACTTTGCACGAAAACGGCTCGGCGGAATTGTAGCATGGTTGGCAAATTTTATTCATCAAGGCCATTAGCTTAATGGTGTGATAATAGCAACGCTTTTTTTGCCCACTCAGAATGAAGCTACTTTTCTCGAAAACGGCTCGGCGCAATTGTAGCACGGTTTCCAAATCTTATTAACTAAAGCGTATAATTTACTAGTGTATGTTCATTTGGGGCGAGGCTATGATAGTTTCCATGGGATTCATAAGCAAAGCTTTTTTATTTACTTAAGTGTATTCTATTCACTTAAGTGTATTTTATTCACTTAAGTGTATAATTTACTAGTGTATGGTCATTTGGGGCGAAAGTATGATAGTTTCCATGGAATTCATTAGCAACGTTTTTATTGTGCCCACTCAGGATGAAGCCACTTTTCTCGAAAACGGCTCGGCGGAACTGTAGCACGGATGGCAAATTTTATTCATTAAAGCGTATACTTTAATAGTGTATTGTCATCTGGGGCAAGAGAATGATAGTTTCCATGGGATTCGTTAGCAACGCTTTTAAGTGCCCACTTAGGGTGAAGCTACTTTTCTCGTAAACGGCTCGGCGGAATTGTAGCACAGTTGACAGATCTTATTCACGAAGACGTCTACCTTAATAGTACATGGCCATTGGGGGCGAGAGTATTATAGTTTTCATGGGAATCATCAGCAACGCTTTTTTGTTCTCACTCAGGATGAAGCCACTTTTCTCGTGAACTGCTCGGCGGAATTTTACCACGGTTGTCAAATCTTTTTCACGAAGACGTCTACTTTAATAGTACATGGCCATTGTACGCGAGAGTATTATAGTTTCTATGGGAATCATTAGCAACGCTTTTTGGTGCCCACTCAGGATAAATGCACTTTTCCCGAAAACGGCTCGGCGGAATTGTAGCACGGTTGGCAAAACTTATTCATCAAGGCCTTTACTTTAATAGTGTATAGTAATTTGGAGCGAGAGTATGATAGTTTCTATGGGATTCAATAGCAACGCTATTTTGTACCCACTCAAAATGAAGCTACTGTTCTCGAAATCAGATTGTCGGATTCGTAGTGCGGTTGATAAATTTTATCCATTTAAGCGTTAAATTACTAGTGTATGGTCATTTAGGGCGAGAGTTTTACGGTTTTATTCATTAAAGCGTATACTTTAATAGTGCATGATCATTTGGGGCGAGAGTATGATAGTTTCCATGGGAATCATCAGCAACTCTTTTTTGTTCCCACTCAGGATGAATCCACTTTTCACGAAAACGGCTCGGCGGAATTGTAGCACGTTTGGCAAATTTTATTCATCAAGGCCTTTACCTTAATAGTGTATGGTCACTTAGGGCGACAGTATGATAGTTTCCATGGGAATAAATAGGAACGCTTTTTTTGCCCACTCAGAATGAAGCTACTGTTCTCGAAAACGGCTCGACGGAATTGTAGCACGGTTTCCAAATTTTATTCGCTTAAGTGTATAATTTACTAGTGTATGGTCATTTGGGGCGAGAGTATGTAGTTTCCATCGAATTCATTAGCAACGCTTTTTTTTGCCCACTCAGGATGAATCCACTTTTCTCGTAAACGGCTCGGCGGAATTGTAGCACGTTTGGCAAATTTTATTCATCAAGGCCATTAGCTTAATAGTGTAATAATAGCAACGCTTTTTTTGCCCACTCAGAATGAAGCTACATTTCTCGAAAACGGCTCGACGGAATTTTAGCACGGTTGGCAAATTTTATTCATTAAAGCGTATACTTTAATAGTGTATTATCATTTGGGGTGAGAGAATGATAATTTCCATGGGATTCGTAAGCAACGCTTGTAACGACACGTTTTTGCTCTAGCCGGGGTAGGTCAGCGGATGTCCAGTGTCGTACATAAAAAAATCAATTAAAACAAACACCTTTGTTTTGTTTAACGTTATAAAATTAATTTTATTATTCTTTTTGTTTTTTTGTTTTACTTCGTTACTTAAGTTTAACTTTTAAAATATTTAAATAAAATAGTTTGAAATATAAATTGGTTTACAAATGAGAAGAAAACTAGTTAGCCCAGCCACACGTGAGTTCATTAATTAAGTGGCGAATCGGACAGCAGAAGCTAATGCAGGAAGCGATCTACCATTGCGGTGGCATACGCACGACCAACAAGGGTTGACCTATTCCACTGGGCAGCGGGAACTTTGATGGCATACGCACAATCTACGTTCCGGCGGCCCAAGTTTCAGCGATTTCTGACCGATTTGTCCACGAAATTAATTTAAAAAAAGGAGTCGTCAAAGCGTGTACAACGGTCTAGCTAGGAGACGAAAACACCGAACTTCAAGCCACCCGAAATACCCGGATTGATTTTATGGTTGGAAACTATAAGGAGGAATTGATCTTTTATTGGAGTGGCATACGCACAACTTCGATAACAGATCTTTTCTCCACTGATCAGGCCTTAGCATTCGATGGCATACGCACGATCAAATGATTCGACTGTTCAGCTCTATAGCTGCCAACTGACTGACTTTCTAAAATCAACTTACCCTCTACTTAAGTTACAACAGACTAATTTGCGCACACGCATAAATCATTCAATTACTCTGTCTCTCGTGTAGTGTGATCCACTCAAACGTGAAGTTAGCGAATGCATACGTAATTCTTACAGAATTTGTTCATGAAATTACATGCATACATTGTTCATATTAACTAGTTATTATAAAAACAATAACACAAATCAATATTCTTTATTTCAATCATAAATAAGAGCAAAATAAATAAAAGCGAACAACAAAATGAGTACAATGTATATTATATCAAAAAAAAATAAAGAGTATAATTTATGGAAATCTCTTTGTGTGGCTCAAACCAGCATATACAAAAAAAGTACAAAATACTTCGTATAAATAATAACATTCTTATGTAAAAAAACAACAACAAAGGCATTTGTTTGTTTGCTACGGAATGCACAACCGTTGCTCAATTATTAGGTGTACCCCAAAAACGAGTTTAGCGACTTTTGGTCGTCACACTACCCCCTCCCATTTTCCCAAACTTTTCTAGTTTAGGCGGGTGGTCGTAACAATACCGGCCTTCGAACGGGTGATGCGATAATCACGGCCATCATGTTGGATGACGAACCGTAAGCGACCCTTATGATTCTGAGTTGCTAGCGTTGCGTCTATGGTTGCCTGTAGTTCTGCGGAGAGCTGTTCGCAGGGAAGGTCGGAACAAGATTTAGCGGATGGTTGGGGGGTTTCAGGAAGGTCGGCTGCACACAAGGCCGAAGTAGTAGATGGTGACAAGCATGGTGGTGTTACCTCTGGGTCTGTACCGGATACCTCCACCCAAACTCTTCCCAGCGTTCTTGGCAAATTTATTGCTGATGATCCATGGTCGAAGGGGGGTTCCATTTCAAAAATGGGTTCGTTCTCAGCGTCTGGTGGTGGTGGAGCCGGCGTAATCGCAGGTGGACTTCGCCAGCGCTGTCTACCTCGAGTGTCGGGCACGATGATTCGAGCTCGCCAGGTCCTCTCGTAACACCGCATACCATGGTACCGGTACTGCCTGTCCTGGGTGTCAAACGAACCATACCTGACCCGTTGTGGAGGTGTTGGTGGACAAAAATTCTCATTCTCCCAGTCGATGGGCGATGGTGTGCGCGATCGCTGTGGGGACTCCACACAGGGGGGTCGACGATCAACAGTCGTATCGGTGTCACCGAAACATGAGCGGTATATTTCCTCTAGCATCTGCCCATCACTATCTGCGGCAAGAAAACTCAATTCGTCTAAACTAAGGAAAACTTCCTCTTCCCCTGACAACGGTGGCGGGTGTGGTGCAACTTCTTTGGCTGGTTGCTCAGGCTCATCTAACGATATATTTTCCAACGGCGGTGGGGAGGGTGCGATGTCGTCTAGATTCGAAGTGTGGATGGCCTGGCTCAGAGGTGGAGGGCTAGGGATAACTGCCTCATCCTCTTCGTCACTATCGGGGATACATATGGTGGTATGATGGAGCCCATGAACCGGGTGCTTTTGGGGCGGTGACGGTTGGACGGTCATTCGGTAGTGATATACGGGGCCTTTGGGAATCGTGGTGGATGCTGCGAGTTTTGGTTCGCGGTGTCTGGGACCGCGTCCACGTGAATGTCTGGCTGAGCTTTGAGGTCTTGGGCCACTTGTGGTTGGAATGTCATCATCCTGCATAGATATGGTTTTGTGTATCTTGGCCCATTCTTTTTCCATGTTCTGCCTGAATTTACGACGGGAGGCCTCAAATTTTTGTTGTTCACTGTCGTTTTCCATCTTGCCTTTGTTAAAATACGCTATGACGTCAATTTCGAGTCTTCCTGGAAAATCTAGAAAACAAAAATAGAGGGGTACAATCAATCAAGGGTTATAGAATGGCTTCAATTTATTCACGTGGGCGGAGCGTCTGCCAGTGCTATCGGTTAAGCTAAGGTCGACGATGACTGGTGAGACAAACCCCCTAACAACGTATGGACCGTTGAATTTAGGAGCCAGTTTGGCGGCGAAACTATCTGTAGCCTTAGACAGAGGGTGTTGCCGCACCATTACGTAATCCCTTATGTTGGGTTTCCACCTTCGTCGGCGTAAATCGTAGTGAAACTTTTGCTTCTGCTATGCTTTTTCTAGATTTCTTCGAACAATCTGGAAAATTTCCCGTAGTTCCTCTGCTCGTTTATCTGGTTCGATTTCCCAAGCGCCTGTTCCGATGGAGACTTGGTCGTGTAAGGCCATGGGCAAGCGGGGCTCTCTCCCTTGGGTCAGAAACGCGGGTGTATAACCTGTGGACTCAGAGGTGCTCGTGTTGATTGCCAACATTAACTCAGGCAGTAGCGCATCCCATTGGTTATGATGTTGTTTAGAGTACTGGGCTAACATGGTCTTAATCGTACGGTTAGCTCGTTCGGTCGGATTTTCTTGGGGAGTGTAAGGGGCTGAAAACTGGTGATCTATCCCGGTATCCTGTAGATATTTTTTTAGTTCCCGCAAAGTAAACTGGGTTCCATTATCTGTCAGAAACACGTTTGGAACTCCATAGCGGGCAACTATTCTCTCTCTCAGTGCCCTGATGACTCCGGCAGCGGTAGCTTGGCGTACGGGTATAAGTTCCACCCACTTTGAAAAATAGTCAAAAAGCACCAACAGCATAGTATGCCCGTGTTTGGTGCGAGGTAATGGTCCGACAAAATCGGCGCACACAAGCGACCAGGGTTCCTCAGGGACTCGTGTAAGCATCTTTCCCGCGGGCTTCTGTTGTGCAATTTTTTATCGCTGACAGACGCCACACTTCTGAACGTATCGTCTTACGTCTCGGGACATTCCTGGCCAGTAGTAGCGGGTTGCAATTTTATTTAATGTTTTCCGAACTCCTACGTGCCCACCGGCTACCTGATCGTGGTTTTCCTGCATTACTCGTTCTCGTGGTGGGGTAGCTACACACAATTTCCATGGAGTAGTGTCGTCGTCATTGATTTCCCGCGTAAAGTGGCGGTACAGTTGTCCGTTTTCAATTACGTAGTCTGGGAAGTTTTCAGGACTCTGCCGGACCTCATTTAGTTTGGTTTCCAACCAAGGACAGCGCGGAGGTGTGTGTGTTGTCGCCAGCATGAGTTCGGCGATTGGGTGCCGCGAGAGCGTATCGGCTACTACATTCTGCTTCCCCTTACGATAACAAACAGAAAACTTGTACTGTTGGAGTTCAAGGGCCCATCTAGCTGCTCGTCCGGTGGGGCTGTCAATGGAGTTTAACCATTTAAAAGCCAAATGGTCGGTGACTACACGGAACTCATAACCCTCCAGGTATGCTCGCAGTTTCCGGATATCCATATGATGGCGAGACACTCCTTCTCCGTCGCGGAATAATTTTTCTCAGCTACGTTCAGGTGTCTACTAGCGTAGGCGATAACCCGTTCTGCTCCCTCACTTTCTTGAGTTAACACGTTCCCAAGCCCGTAATCGCTGGCATCAGTTTGAAGAGTGAAAGTTTTAGAAAAATCTGGGCACGCCAAGACAGGAGCTTTTGTGAGTCGCTCCTTTATATGGAGGAATGCCGACTTTTGTTCCTGGCCCCATTTCCAGTGCTTGCCCTTTTTAAGTAGTTGGGTTAGGGGTTGTGAAACTTCTGCGAAATTTGGAACAAAACGCCTATACCATGATGTTATTCCTAGGAACCGACAGATTTCTTTAACGTTGGTGGGTGGCGGTATTTGTGTGACTGCGGCGATTTTATCCGGGTCCGTCTTAATACCGTCCCAGGTGGCTACATGGCCTAAGTATTTCGTTTCCTCCCTAAAAAATTCACATTTGTCGATGTTTATCCTCAAATTTGCAGCGCGCAGCCCCCGAAAAACCTCCTTGAGATTATTGAGGTGTTCCTCAAAGGTGGACCCGATGACAATGATATCATCTAGGTAGGCGAAAGCATGGGGTTCCATGTCGGCGCCGATAACTGTGTCCAGGGCCCGTTGGAATGTTGCAGGGGCCGAATGTAAACCGAAGGGCATCACCTTCCACTGGAATAGTCCTCTACCGCTAACTGCAAAAGCGGTGTATTTTTTGCTGTTTTCTTCCATTGGAATTTGCCAATACCCATCTTTGAGGTCCAGGCTGCTAATAAATTTTGCATTACGTTGTCGATTCAAAATGTTGTCAATCCTGGGGAGCGGATAAGCGTCGGGCATTCAGCTGCCGGAAATCCATGCAAGTGCGCTAGGTCCCATTCTTTTTCTTGACCAGAGTAATCGGGAAGCTGTAGGGGCTGTGTGATGGCTCAATGCATCCGCGTTGAAGCAACTTATTTACTTCTTCGTCTATGATGGCTTGCATAGCAGGATTTCTAGGGGCGTAGCGTATTTTAATGGGCCGGTCATCCTTCATCACTATTCGGTGCGTAGCGACGGTTGACACTCCGTTGAGCTGTTGAAATATCGGGAGTTCTGAATCCAGGAGTGTCCGAATACGTTGTTGGGTGGAGTGCTCTTGACAATGTTGTAGGCTACATTTTTGTGGTTTAGTCACCGGCTTGATACTGAATCTTACCTGATTAACATTCTGGTTACCATGGTTTGGTGGTCAGGCGACCAACCCGGCGCAAGTGATAGTAGCTCCCAGTTTGCGAAGCAGATCAATTCCAAGTATCATTGGTTCTGTGGCTTCATCCATGATCAGAAAGTCATGAGTTGTGGTGGTGTTTCCTAGCGTGATGTGGCAGCGATAGGCGGTGGAGATCTGCTTTCGTGAACCGTCAGCAAAGATCACGTCCATGGCTACAGGCACTAGGTGTGGTTTCTTTGACACCTGGTTTATCTGGCATGACGAAACTGCATGTAGCCCCCATGTCTACGATTGCGCTTATAGGCTCGTTCTCTACCAAAATGGTCGCTCGCAGTTTGTCCTCCTCCCATACCAATTGGGTGAACGGTTTTGGGGTTTTTGGCGCACGTCGTGTTTCGAGGTGCCGTTGACGGTTGTAATTTGGGGGGGTCATTCTCCTGATCATCCGGTGATGTTCGCCTCTACCTGGGGGGCCGTAGGAGGGATATTCTCCGTTTCGACCGCAAGCGTAATCAGCTTATCGAGCGTCTTAAAGTCTCTCCTACGTATGAACCATTGGTAGTCTGGAAGCGAATTTCGAAATATGCTTTCCATCTTTTGTTCCTCACTTAGTTGCGAATGGCGCATCAGATCTTGTAAGGCAAGCACATAGTCGCGAAAATTTTCTCTGGGTCGTTGGACGCGACGTCGGATATCATCATCCAACTTCTCGAAATATCTTGGCGGCAAAAAGAAAGTACAAAAATCGCTCTTGAATGTGGCCCATATCTCCCATCTCTTGTTATTGTTGCGCAACCCGATTAGCGCCTAGTCGCGAAGAAGTTCCGGCATTACCTTCAAAACATATTTAAGGTCGAGCTCATACAGTGCCGCTAACTCCTCGACGCGTTCGAGGAATCCTAATGGACCCCTACCACCATCAAACTTAAGATCCCATTTACGAATTATCTCCATCGCAGCTAGAGTGTCTTCTACACTCGACGGACGTGTCGTGGGTTGCAAACCTACTGAGGTCTTTGGGCTCGACTGTTCACCGGAGGTCTGAAACGTTGCGCTCGGTACGGCCAAATTCGTAACTGGTGTTACGGGAAGGTTGTTCGCCTCGTGTTTGTTCTGCCATTCTTGAATGACAATGGCTTGCCTCTCGTCATGTTCGGCCAGGACGTACTTCGCCAGCCTCTTACGCATTTCCTCGACCGTGCCGTCGGTGTGCAAACTGTACTGGGACAGGTATTGCTCCAATTCTTCCTTTCTTAGGGTATAAGTCCAACCTGTCTTCACCATGACGTAAAATGAACCAACGCACAATTCGGATTTTTTTTTATGGCGTGACGTAATAAAAATATCCAATCGTTTCTCTATTATTTTTTTCTGATATATATTTTTTTATTTTTAAAATTTCTTTTTATTTTGTAGGCACTTTTTTTTTTTTTTTTTTAAAGTGTCCCTGCTCGGGCGCCAATGTAACACGTTTTTGCTCTAGCCGGGGTAGGTCAGCGGATGTCCAGTGTCGTACATAAAAAAAATCAATTAAACCAAACATCCTTTGTTTTGTTTAACGTTATAAAATTAATTTTATTATTCTTTTTGTTTTTTTTCTTTACTTCGTTACTTAAGTTTAACTTTTAAAATATTTAAATAAAATAGTTTGAAATATAAATTGGTTTACAAATGAAAAGAAAATTAGTTAGCCCAGCCACACGTGAGTCCATTAATTAAGTTGCAAATCGGACAGCAGAAGCTAATGCAGGAAGCGATCTACCATTGCGGTGGCATACGCACGACCAACAAGGGTTGACCTATTCCACTGGGCAGCGGGAACTTTGATGGCATACGCACAATCTACCTTCCGGCGGCCCAAGTTTCAGCGATTTCTGACCGATTTGTCCACGAAATTAATTTAAAAAAAAGGAGTCGTCAAAGCGTGTACAACGGTCTAGCTAGGAGACGGAAACACCGAACTTCAAGCCACCCGAAATACCCGGATTGATTTCTTGGTTGGAAACTATAAGGAGGAATTGATCTTTTATTGGAGTGGCATACGCACAACTTCGATAACAGATCTTTTCTCCACTGATCAGGCCTTAGCATTCGATGGCATACGCACGATCAAATGATTCGACTGTTCAGCTCTATAGCTGCCAACTGACTGACTTTCTAAAATCAACTTACCCTCTACTTAAGTTACAACAGACTAATTTGCGCACACGCATAAATCATTCAATTACTCTGTCTCTCGTGTAGCTGAGAAAATACGAGTCTTATTGCATCCGATGTTCCACTCTTGAGTGTATAATGACACGCAGTGTGATCCACTCAAACGTGAAGTGAGCGAATGCATACGTAATTCTTACAGAATTTGTTCATGAAATTACATGCACACATATTTCATATTAACTAGTTATTATAAAAACAATAACACAAATCAATATTCTTTATTTCAATCATAAATAAGAGCAAAATAAACAAAAGCGAACAAGAAAATGAGTACAATGTATATTATATCAAAAAAAATAAAGAGTATAATTTATGGAATTCTCTTTGTGTGGCTCAAACCAGCATATACAAAAAAAGTACAAAATACTTCGTATAAATAATAACATTCTTATGTAAAAAAAAACAACAACAAAGGCATTTGTTTGTTTGCTACGGAATGCACAACCGTTGTTCAATTATTAGGTGTACCCCAAAAACGAGTTTAGCGACTTTTGGTCGTCACACGCTTTTAAGTGCCCACTCAGGGTGAAGCCACTTTTCTCGTAAACGGCTCGACGGAATTGTAGCACAGTTGGCAAATTTATTCACTAAAGTGGGATGAGAGTATGATAGTTTCCATTGGAATCAATAGCAACCCTTTTTTGTGCCCACTCAGAATGAATCTACTTTTTTCGAAAACGGCTTGTCGGATTTGTAGTGCGGTTGATAAATTTTATCCATTAAAGCGTATATTTTAATAGTGTATGGTCGTTTGGGGCGAGAGTATGATTGTTTTCATGGGATTGATTAGCAACTCTTTTTTGTGCCCACTCAGGATGAAACCACTTTTCTTGAAAACGGCTCGGCAGATTTGTTGGAGGATTGACAAATTTTATTCATTATAGTGTCTACCCTTATAGTGTATGGTCATTTGGGGCGAAAAAAGGATAGTTTCTATAGGAATCATTAGCAACGCTTTTTTGTGCCCACTCAGGATGAAGCCACTTTTCTCGAAAACGGCTCGGCGGAGTTGAAGCAAGGTTGGCAAATTTTATTCACGAAGACGTCTTCTTTTATAGTACATGACCATTGGGGCCAGGAGTATTATAGTTTCCATTGGAATCATTAGCAACCCTTTTTTATGCCTACTCAGGATGAAGCCACTTTTCTCGAAAACGGCTCGGCGGCATTGTAGCACGGTTGTCAAATTTTATTTATTAAAGCGTCTACTTAAAAAGTGTATGCTCATTTGGGGGTGAGAGTATAATAGTTCCCATGGGATTCATTAGCAACGCTTTTTGTGCCCACTCAGGATGAAGCCACTTTTCTCGAAAACGGCTCGGCGGAATTGTAGCACGGTTATCAAATCTTATTCATCAAGGCTTTTAATTTAATAGTATATGGTCTTTTGGGTCTAGAGTAGGATAGTTTGCATGGGAATCATTAGCAACGCTTTTTTGTGCCCACTCAGGATGAAGCCACTTTTCTCGAAAACTGCTCGCTGGAATTATAGCACGGTTGGTAGATTTTATTATTTAAAGCGTCTACTTTAATAGTACATGGCCACTTGGGGCAAGAGTATGATAGTTTCCATGGGAATCATCAGCAACATTTTTTTGCCCACTCAGGATAAAGCTACTTTTCTCGAAAATGGCTCGCTGGAATTGTAGCACGGTTGGTAGATTTTATTATTTAAAGCGTCTACTTTAATAGTACATGGCCACTTGGGGCAAGAGTATGATAGTTTCCATGGGAATCATCAGCAGCGCTTTTTTGTGCCCACTCAGGATGAAGCCACTTTTCTCGAAAACGGCTCGGCGGATTTGTTGCACGTTTGACAAATTTTATTCATTAAAGTACCTACTTTAATAGTGTATTGTAATTTGGGGCGAAAGTAGGAATCATTAGCAACGCCTTTATGTGCCCACTCAGGATGAAGCCACTTTTCTCGAAACGGCCGAATTGTAGCACGGTTGGCAAATTTTATTCATTAAAGTGTCTACTTTAATAGTGTATGGTTATTTAGGGCGAGAGTATAATAGTTTCCATGGGAATCATTAGCAACGCTTTTATGTGCCCACTCAGGATGAATCCACTTTTCACGAAAACGACTCGGCGGAATTATAGCACAGTTGGCAATTTTATTCATTAAAGCGTATAATTTACTAGTGTATGGTCATTTGGGGCGAGAGTATAATAGTTTCCATGGGATTCATTGGCAACCCTTTTTTATGCCCACTCAGTATTAAGCCACTTTTCTCGAAAACGGTTTGGCGAAGTTGAAGCACGGTTGGCAAATTTTATTCACGAAGGCGTCAACTCTAATAGTACATGGCCATCGGGGGCGAGAGTATGATAGTTTCCATGGGATTTATTAGCAATGTTTTTTTGTGCCCACTCAGGATGAAGTCACTTTTCTAGAAAACGGCTCGGTGGAATTGTAGCACGGTTGGAAAATCTTATTCATCAAGGCCTTTACTTTAATAGTGTGTGGTCATTTGGGGCGAGAGTATGATAGTTTCCGTGGGGATCATTAGCAACGCTTTTTTGTGCCCACTTAGGATGAATCCACTTTTCTCGAAAACGGTTTGGCGGAATTGTAGCACGGTTGGCAAATTTTATTCTTTACAGTGTCTACTTTAATAGTGTATGGTCATTTGGGGCAAGAGCATGATAATTTCCATGGGAATTATTAGCAACGCCTTTTTTGTGCCTACTCAGGATGAAGCCAAATTCCTCGAAAACGGCCCGGCGGATTTGTAGCACGGTTGGCAAATCTTATTCATCAAGGCTTTTACTTTAATAGTGTATGGTCATTTGGGGCGAAAGTGTGATAGTTTCGATGGGATTCATTGGCAACGCTTTTTTGTGCCCACTCAGTATGAAGCCACTTTTCTCGAAAACGGCTCGGCGGAATTGTTGCACGGTAGGTAAATTTTCTCTACCATGGCATCTTCTTTAACAGTATATGGCCATTTGGAATGAGATTATTACAGTTTCAATGGGAATCATCAGCAACCCTTTTTTGTGCCCGTTCAGGATGAAGGTTCTTTTCTCGAAAACGGCTCGGCGGAATTGTAGCCTAGTTGGCAAATTTTTTTTATTGAAGCGTGTACTCTAATAGCGTATGGTCATTTGGGGCGGCAGTATAATAGTTTTCATGGGATTCATTAGCACTCCTTTTTTTGCCCACTCAGGATGAAGCCACTTTTCTCGAAAACAGCTTGGCGGAATTGTAGCACGGTTTACAAATCTTATTTATCAAGGCCTTTACTTTAATAGTGTATGGTCATGTGGGACGAGAGTATTATATTCTCCATGGGAATAATTAGCAACGTTTTTTGTGCCCACTCAGGATGAAGACACTGTTCTCGAAAACGGCTCGGCGGATTTTAAGCACCGTTGGGAAACTTTATTAATGAAGACGTCTTCTTTAATAGTACATGGCCATTGGCGGGCGAGAGTATTATAGTTTCTTAGGGAATCATTAGCAACCCTTTTTTGTGCCTACTCAGGATGAAGGCACTTTTCTCGAAGACGGCTCGGCGGAATTGTTGCACGGTAGGTAAATTTTCTCTACCATGGCATCTTCTTTAACAGCATATGGCCATTTGGAACGAGATTATTACAGTTTCAATAGGAATCATCAGCAACCCTTTTTTGTGACCGTTCAGGATGAAGGTTCTTTTCTCGAAAACGGCTCGGCGGAATTGTAGCCTAGTTGGCAAATTTTATTTATTGAAGCGTGTACTCTAATAGCGTTTAGTCATTTTGGGCGGCAGTATGATAGTTTTCATGGGATTCATTAGCACTCCTTTTTTTGCCCACTCAGGATGAAGCCATCTTTCTCGAAAACAGCTTGGCGGAATTGTAGCACGGTTTACAAATCTTATTCATCAAGGCCTTTACTTTAATAGTGTATGGTCATGTGGGACGAGAGTATTATATTCTCCATGGGAATAATTAGCAACTTTTTTTGTGCCCACTCAGGATGAAGACACTTTTCTCGAAAACGGCTCGGCGGATTTTTAGCACCGTTGGGAAACTTTATTAATGAAGACGTCTTCTTTAAAAGTACATGGCCATTGGCGGCCGAGAGTATTATAGTTTCTTAGGGAATCATTAGCAACGCTTTTTTGTGCCTACTCAGGATGAAGGCACTTTTCTCGAAAACGGCTCGGCAAAATTCTAGCACGGTTTGGCAAATTTTATACATTAAAGCCTCTACCTTAATAGTGTATTATACTATGTTTAGTTATTAGTGTTTTAAGTTAAGTATTCTCTTAGCACTTCTACCGCTTAAACTGAGCATTAAGATGCCCATTTTTGAGTATTATTGAGGGAAAAATACCAACGTGTTTCAATTCTGTTTTAACTATGAATTTTATTTTAAAAAATACAAGCTTATATACTAAATTAATCTGTATGTCAGCAATATTTTGTGGTACCAACAAATCAATAGTTTATTTGCTGTTCCCACGGTCTCAGCACATTTTATTTTGGTTCTCATACACCATTGGCACCTAAAAAACATTTTTGCTTAATACAAATTTCATACTGCAAACATTCCCATGCCAACAGTTCACTTAAATAAAGTTCATATAACAATTTTTATACAAATTATTTTATGCAAATAAAACTCAAGTATTTATTATTGCTGACATACTTATTGTAAACAAAAATGAATTTGACTTTTTCAAGTTCAAAAAAAATTTTTTAATTTCTACAGTACTAATTCTATTTATGCGTACACTACACCCTTACCCTTTTAGGTTTGGGTATTATTAAAAATGAAACCAAGTTAGAATCAAAAATTAAACATAGGTACATGTATATGCGTATTTATAAAGTGTATTTTAAGTATTTACTCTATATATTTCTTATTCATATTGTTACATATTAGTTCTTATAATTCTTTATATTTCCTATCTACATATTTGTGTGTTGATTTAAATATTTTTTTAGTAAATTTTTATGCACAATTTTTTTTTTTGATTTATCAATTTCTATGACTACATTTAAATCTTTTATGTCTATTACTCTGTATGTATGTATTTGAAACTTTAACTAAAACAATCTCCTATTCTAATATCTATCCTATTTTCATTCTTTTTAGATTCTAATCCTCTTTTCTTTCTTACTTCGAGAACTATTTCTCTTGCTCTTTGTACTGAGTGATGAAGTCTAATCTTTAGTTCATTTAAATAATTGTCAGTATTATAAAATTTTCTGGTGTCCTCTTAAATATCGTTTGGCAGTCTAGGAAGTCTATCAAAAATTAGTTCAAATAGTGAATAGTCTGTATCGACATTTGGTGTCGTATTAAAATCAAAAGTATAATATGATATCCACTCATGCCAATTATTGTCATTTACAAAATTTAGAAAATATTCGTTCAGGACACGATAATTTCGTTCTATCGTTCCTAAAGTTTCATGATGGTAAGGTGTTGAGAAATTTTGTTTTATTTTTAATAATACACAAATCTCTCTCATCAATTTATTGGTAAATTCAGTTCCTCTATCTGTTTTGAGAATGTTAAATAAACCGTATTTTAATACAATATGTTCTATTAAAACCTTCGCGACTGTTTTGGCATCTTTTGATTCAATCGGACAAGCAACCACATATTTTGTCAGTTCGCACTGCATGGTAAGTATGTGTCTAAATTGTCCGGATGGTCTTAGTGGTCCAACTGTGTCCATTACAACAGTATCAAAACCGTGTGAGGGTGTATCTGTTACAGTAAAACGTTCTTTTGTATTTTTTATCTGTTTATGTTTCTGGCATGAATCACATACTGTTATGTACTTTCTAACCATTTTATTCATATTTTTCCATATATATCTTTGTTTTGGTTTGGAAAGTGTTTTCCTAATTCCAAAATGTCCTCCGTATGGTGAGTCTTGAAATTCTTCTATCAATCTATATTGTGTGATGTATTCTTTTATTTCTCTTGGCATTTTGTATATATATATATATTTCTATAACGTTTTTCTTTATATTGTTATATATTTCTTTCAATTCTTTGGCCGTTATATATTTAAATATTTCACCATTATCGTATAGTACGTACTTTCTAAATTTCAATTTCTTCAATTTCAGTAAAAGTTTCTCCATTAATGTTCCTGAAAACATAGGATTTTCGCTTTTATTGCATAATATGCGCGTTATTTTATCATTTTTTTCTTTCAATTCTTGCTGCAGCTTATTATCATATATAAATTCAATCTTTTGGGTACCCTAATATTATTTATTGACGTACATTCCCACACATGGGGGTGATCAGTCTCCTTTCGAGATATGCAGTCTTTTATAATATGTTCTTTTCTATGAACATTCTTTTTATTTTCATCTTCATTATAATTATTTTTCATTTCAATATTAATTTTAGTTTTCATTTCGTTGTTAAACATATTTCTTGTTATTGCCAAGGTTTTCTTTTTCATCAATATCATGTCTCTAAATATTTGTGAACTTATTTCTACACGCGAAAGAGCGTGTGCGTTTGTATTATTCGCTTCCTTCTTATATATTATATCAAAGTTTTAATCTAATAGTCCAAGTCTAATTCTGGTTAATTTTGAAGATGGGGTTTTATGTGTAAACAAAGCAATAAGAGGTCTATGGTCTGTGACTACGGTAAATTTTCTACCATATAGATATGGTCTAAAAAATTGTATTCCCCAATGGATACTTAATAATTATTTTTCAAATACTGATTTATTTTTTTCATGTTTATTTAATGTTCTACTTGCATATGATATAGGTAGGTCGTTTCCTATTTCACCCTGTGAAAGAATTGCTCCCAGAGCCACGTTTGAAGTGTTTGTCGTTAAAATGAATGGTTCGTCAAAGTTCGGGTATCGTAATATAGGCGGGTTTTTTTAATTTGTCTCTAAGAGTCTCAAATGCTGTTTGGTAATCTTCTGTCCAATCGAAAGTTACTTTCTTTTTTAATAGATTATTAACACAACTTGCAGTTTTGGCAAAGTCTGGAATGAATCTTCTGTAATAATTGCAGAAAGCTATGAATCGTCTAACGTCGTCTGAGTTTTTTGGAACAGGATATTGTTCAATGACTTTGTATTTTGTCCGGTCGGTTTTTATACCATCTTTTGTTATCAAATATCCCAGATACAAAACTTCTAGTTTTAAGAGACAACATTTTGATGGATTCAGCTTCAAATTGTACTGTTTTAGTCTTTGTAACACTCTTATGAGGTTCTCATTATGGTGCTTCAAACTGCATCCGAAAATAATGACGTCATCAACGTACAAAAATGCTTCCGAATCTAACCCAGATAAAGCTATTGTCAACATCCTTTGGAAACTGTTAGATGATATTTTTAAACCAAATGGTAGTCTTGTATACTGAAAGTGACCGTTCGGTGTTGAAAATGCTGTTAGTGATCGTGATTGTGGTTAGAGTTCTATTTGATGAAATGAGCTTGTCATGTCTAAAGTGGAAAAATATTTAGCTCTACCTAATCTGTCCAATACATCTTCAAGTCTGAAATCTATAACCAAACGCCATTTTTCCGTTTCGTTTTATCCTTTTTTTTTGGTACTAACAGTAATGGAGAATTATATGGACTAATAGAATGTTCTACTATGTCCTTTTCTAATAACTCTTGTACTTGTTTGCTTATTTCGTCTAGTTGTGTCTGTGGCAGTTTGTAGTTTTTAATATAAGTAGGTGTGTTATCATTTAATTCAATACTTTGTTTATAAAAATTGTTTACCGTTAATGGTTCGTCTTTAAGATGAAATACTTCTTGATATTTTCTTAGAATATCACATATGACTTTTTTATTTTCTTCTTCCATGTCCTTGAAATCTAGTTTTTGTAGCAATTTATTAAATCTCTGCTCTGAATGTTTATTGTTATTGCGCTTGTTAGTTTTATAAATTGTATAATTTTTTAATGGTATTGTTGTGACTCCCAACGTTTCTAGTCGCACTGGTTCCTCTAATGTATTTAAAATTTTAACATAACGTTGGCAAACACTATAATACCCAAAGTATTATAGTGTTTGCCAAAAATGTTCCGTTTATTATTTCTTTACTACATGTGACACTATCATCTTTTATGTCAATGTTTATAGGTACTATCTTCTCTGTTCTTGGGGGTATAATTATATTATGTATTCTTTTCGTGTTAATCTCTATTGGAATTGTTATTTCCTCTCCCTCTATGCAAGTATTTAAAGTCAGTGTTTCATAGTCAATCAGACAGCTTTACAGAAAAAATCTATTCCTAAAATTCCATCAGTTATGATTGGAAATGCTTCGTCCACTAATTGAAATCTGTGTGTTAGTGTTTGTTCTCCCAATATTATCTTCAAATCAGTAGAACCTAAAGTTTCCTTGCATTCATTTGTAATGCCACTTATTTGGCAAATATTGTCAGTATTTTTGTAATAGCTGTATATTACATTTTCTTTGCAGAGTGATATCTCTGAGCCTGTGTCTATTAGAAATGTTAATTTATAGTTAATGTTTTTTACTGATAAAACAAGAAAATTTGATGTCTCAATATGTAGTGTATAAACCCTTAATTTTCCCTGTTCGGAGATTCGTATTGAGTCTCTAGGGTTTGTACGTTTCCCTGTTGTTGTATAGAATGAACATTGGAATAGCTTCTTCCTCTTGAATTATTATTGTACATATGTATTACCTATGTTGGATGCATTGTTGTTGTTATATCTATTGTAATTATTGTTATTGTTGGTATAGTGTCTGTTATTGTTATAATTTATATTACCGTTGTTATGGTTTCTGTTGTTGATGTTAGAGTTTCTGTTGATATTGCTATAATTTCTGTTGTTATAGTTTCTATTATTCCTATTGATGTTAAAATTTCTATCCATCTGTGAATTAAAATAATTTCTATTTCTGTTAAACCCTGAATTGTTTCTATTTGTGTTATTGTAATAGTTTCGTCTATTATTAGTATTTATTTGTAAGGACGTAAATGTATCTGATAGTTGTAATGCTCTTTATTGTGTACTTGCGATGACATAGGCTTGTGCCAAAGTCTTGGGTTGTGCAGCTATTATAGTGGTTCTTATGTCTTTATTTAAACCTTCTTGAAAAATTTCTAGCTTCAGTTTTTCGTTCATAGTCTTAACCGTAGACCGAGCTACTTGATTTGAACTGTTCTCTAGTTCTGAAATCTGTATCAATGTCAAGTCTGCCATCAAAGTGTTAATTCGTTCTTTGCAGTATTCTTTTTGTTTGGTATTCTTTAATTCGAAATGTTATCCGCTTGCCGTTCTTGTAGATTTGAAATGGTTTGTTAGAACAGTTTTAAGTTCTTTGAAAGTTGTAGGTGTATTTTCTATAAAAAGAATATCTCTGACTCTGTCTATTAATTTTATCGCCATTACATATTTTATTAGTTTCTGTTTTCCTTGCTCATTTAGTTCAGAATGAACCATTTCTATCATCGAAAGGAAAATATCAACATGTTTTGGCTTTCCGTTGAAAAGCTTTTTTACTGTCAAAGTCCGACATGATTATGGGATTTTTAACTCCTTGCTCTATTACTAGTTTTTCTCCTTTATGTTCTGTCAATATCTGAATTGCTGTTGCTTTTAAATCTCTAATTGAGTAATTTTTTCATCTCTTAGGGGGTTCGCTAAATGTTCTACAAGTTTTCCGAATTTTTTACTCAATTCTTCTATTGACTTTTGTTTTTCTTGTATATTTTTATTTGTGTATTTTCTTGCTATGGATTTTCTAGCATTTACAATTAATTTTTCTAATTCTTCAAAAATTTGTTCCATGAATGGTATTTATTTCTATAGCATATAAAATTTTTTTTTTTGTCTTGTTAATTATACATTTTGTACAGAGTTTCTTACAACTTGTTTCTTTATGTAATTCTGTAAGAATTTCACTATGACTACTAGTACAAAAATTATTAGTAAAATTATTATCATTTCTTGATCTATTGTTATCTTTTTGTTATTTATAGCATTGGCAATTGCATGGCCTTCCACTTTTGCATCTGCGATCCCCATTTTGAGTTGTTCTAAAGTAAACTCTATTCTATCTTCCTCGGTTAATTCAAAAGTATGTAGGTTGAAAGCCCAATTTTTTTTTCATTAGTAATATTTGTGCACAATTTTTGTTGAAAAACTTTACTGTGTTTTTAATTTCTTGTTCTTTATACTTTAATTCTAATGTTTTTGGTTTTATCTTATTTCTCCTTCTATTTGTATGATTTGAGAAAAAAAATTTTATTTTAAAATTTCTGCCATCCTTTCTCTCTTAAGTTGTTTAGTTCCGCAATTAAATTCTTATTCTGGTTGCCCTTTGCTATGTTTATCACGTTTTGCAATTCCGTGCAGGCCTTCTCAAAACGCCGCTTTTTCCTCCTCTTTTCTTTGGTTTAAAATTTTTTTTTCGCTTCCAAAACTCTCGCACCTGCTCTTTACAATTTTGTGTCCTTTCTTTGTACTGTTGTATTGTAAATGTTTTTGGGCCTGCAGTCTTTGGCGTCGCTACATATGGAGGTGGTGCCTCTGGTTTGCTAATGATTGGTATTGGTATGTATTCTTCCTAAGGTAGTAATAAGTTTTCCCACTTTTTTAATGTAGCGTCTATTTCTTCTTGATTGCTCATTTAAAATATATCTACTCCAAACTGGCAGTCTGGCAGGATCGCCATATACTATGTTTAGTTATTAATGATTTAAGTTAAGTATTCTCTTAGCACTTCTGCCGCTTAAACTGAGCATTAAGATGCCCATTTTTGAGTATTATTGAGGAAAGAGTACCAACGTATTTCAATTCTGTTTTAACTCTGAATTTTATTTTAAAAAATACAAGCTTATATACTAAATTAACCTATATGTCAGCAATATTTTGGGGTACCAACAAATCAATAGTTGATTTGCTGTTCCCACGGTCTCAGCAAATCTTACTTTGGTTCTCATAAACCATTGGCACGTGAAAAACATTTTTGCTTAATACAAATTTCATATTACAAACATTCCTATGCCAACAGTTCACTTAAATAGAGTTCATATTACAATTTTTTATACACATTATTTTATGCAAATAAAACTCAAGTATTTATTATTGCTGACATACTTATTGTAAACAAAAATGAATTTGACTTTTTCAAGTTCAAAAAATAAAATCTTAAATTACTACAGTACTAATTCTATTTATGCGTACACTACAGTATGCTCATTTGAGGCGAGAGTATGATAGTTTCCATGGGATTTAGTAGCAACGCTTTTTTGTGCCTACTCAGGATGAAGCTACTTTACTCAAAAACGGCTCGGCAGAATTGTAGCACGGTTGGCAAATTTTATTCACGAAGACGTCTACATTAATAGTACATGGCCACTGGGTGCGAGAGTATTATAGTTTCCATGGGAATCATTAGAAACCCTTTTTTGTGCCCACTCAGGATGAAGCCACTTTTCTAGAAAACGGCTCGGCGGAATTGTAGCACGGTAGGCCATTATTATTATTTATTGAAGCATCTACTTTAATAGTTTATGGTCATTTGGGGTGAGAGTATGACAGTTTTAATGGGAATCATTAGCACTCCTTTTTTGCCCACTCAGGATGAAGCGCCGTTTCTCGAAAACGGCTTGGCGGAATTGTAGGGGGGTTTGCAAATCTTATTCATCAAGGCCTTTACTTTCAAAGTGTATGGTCATTTGGGGCGAGAGTGTTATACTTTTCAAAAAACAAATTAATATTTAAACTTTAAAAATTCGTGCTAATTATCCCGACCGTATTATTACAATCACCGATATTGAATATTGAAGGTGAAAGCACGTTCCGATTGCCATTCCGCTACCGCTTACTTAGCTCTTCAAAAAACTTCTCTCTTAAATTTTAAATAAACTAAAGATTTTTGTCCAAAGAATAAAGTAAAAACAAAAATCAAAGCTTAAGCAAAAACAACAATAATCAACATTGAATTTATTTTTCTTTATCCACTGTATACGCCTGACTTTTTTTCGGCTTTTTTATACAGTTAAAGATGTTGAAAAATGAAATAAAAACAATAATAAAATATCACAAAACACTATGAAAATTTATTTTTGTTTTTTTGCACGGGCACTTGCAATTTTATAAGTAAAATTTTAAATCACGGGAATATATATTAATTTAATTTTAAACTTTAAAAATTCGTGCTAATTATCCCGACCGTATTATTAAAATCACCGATATTGACTACTGAAGGTGAAAGCACGTTTCTCTTCAGGAAACTTCTTACTTAAATTTTAAATCAACTAAAGATTTTTGTCCAAACAATAAAGTAAAGACAAAAATCAAAGCTTAAGCAAAAACAACAATAATCAACATTGATTTTATTTTTCTTTATCCACTGTATACGGCAGACTTTTTTCGGCTCTTTTATACAGTTAAAAGATGTTGAAAAATAAAAACAATAAAATATAACAAAACACTATGACAATTTATTTTTGTTTTCTTGCACTGGCACTTGCAATTTTATAATTAAAATTTTAAGTCACGGGAATATTGATTAATATAATTTTAAACTTAAAAAATTTGTGCTAATTCTCACGACCGTATTATTAAAATCACCGATATTGACTTTTGAAGGTGAAAGCACATTTCGATGGCCATTTCTTTAACGCCTATTTAGCTCTTCAGGAAACTTCTCACTTAAATTTTAAATAAACTAAAGATTTTCGTCCAAACAATAAAATAAAGACAAAAATCAAAGCTTAAGCAAAAAAAACAATAATCAACATTGATTTTATTTTTCTTTATCCACTGTATACGGCTGACTGTTTTTCGGCTCCTTTATACAGTTAAAAGATGTTGAAAAATAACATAAAAACAATAATAAAATATCACAAAACACTACGGCAATTTATTTTTGTTTTTTGCACGGGCACTTTCGATTTTATAATTAAAATTTTAAATTACGGGAATATTCATTATATTAGTTTTTAACTTTAAAAAATCGTGCTAATTATCCCGACCGTATTATTAAAATCACCGATATTGACCATATTAGATGCCAATTTCGCTACCGCTTACTTAGCTCTTCAGGAAACTTCTCACTTAAATTTTAAATAAACTAATAATTTTTGTCCAAACAATAAAGTAAAGACAAAAATCAAAGCTTAAGCAAAAACAACAATAATCAACATTGATTTTATTTTTCCTTATCTACTGTATACGGCGGACTTTTTTTCGGCTCTTGTGCTGTTTAAAGATATTGAAAAATAAAATAAAAACAAAGAAGAGCAGGAAGTAGCAAGAACAAATCTAACAACAATAATTTATAATCATTTAAATAAAATCAGGCTTACGAATAGAGATAAATTTGTTTTAGATAAAGTAAAGGAAGCTGAAAAATTTTTAAAAAGAAATAAGGTTATTCTTATACTAAAGGCTGATAAAGGTAACGCAAATGTAGCTATAACTAGACAGGATTATGACACACGGATTAACAATAAGATTAGGACCCTAAAAATTAATGGTTATGAAAAATTAATTTCACTAAATGTAGTGTCATTATTTCCAAGCATACTTGTTAATCTAGCAATAAGCACAATTGAGGAAAAATGGAACATTATTGAAGGACATACAAATATAGAAAAATGTTTGTTTCTACATATTGTTAAATTTTGTATAGAAGATAAAAGATATTTCCAATATAATAATAAATTTTATAAACAACAGAATGGATTACCGATGGGATTACCTGCTTCTCCAATTTTGGCTGATATTGTTATGGAGAAACAATTAGACACATGTATTGAAAAACTTAATATTAAACCAATAACATTGACCAAATATGTTGATGATTTATTTTGCGTAATATCAGAAAATGGCATTATTATTATTATTATTATTATTATTATCCTTGTATTAGGTTTATAATAGAGATAGAATGTGATTCAAAACTTCCATATTTAGATACTTTACTCATTAGTAGTGGAAATAATTTATTAATAGATTGGTACCAAAAACCAACAGCTTCTGGAAGAATCATTAACTTTTGTTCCAAACACAGTAAACGAATTATAATAAATGCAGTTAAAAATTTAATAGAAAGGATACTTACGATAAGTGACATTGGGTTTCATAAAAAGAATAAGGAGAAAATTAGAAATGTATTAAATGATAATTATTTTCCTATTCATCTTATTAATAGACTAATTCGGCAGTATAAAAATAGGAATAATATAAATACAAGAAATATAATTTGCCAATGATTTATGTCTTTAATTTATATACCAGGAATATCAGAAAGGTTAGAGAAATCAAAAATTTTTGACTGCACCAAATACAGAATGGCATACAAAACACACTACACACTAAAAAGGTTATTTAGTAAAACTAAAGACAAAATACCGAATCAGGAGTTATCAAATTTAGTCTATAAGATTCCATGTAGCGGAAACGATAATGAGATTTGTAATAAAGTATACATACGAACAACGAAAAATTAACTTAAAACTAGAATTGCTGGTCATAAATCTGATCAAAGATATAAAAATATTAATTCACAAAAAACTGATTTATCATCTCATTGTTCCAGATTAAATTACTATCCCAATTTTGAAAATGTTTCAGTAATAAACATAGAAAACAATTATAAAAGACGTTATATTTAAGAAATGTTACAAATTATTAATACAGTACGTTCATAAATAATAGCACATTTGCTAATCTGTAAATAAATAATTCATAAAATTTTAACAGGGCATGCTATAATTTTCATCTCTTTGTGTAAACTTTACTAATATGTTCTCTTTTCAAAATTGAGCTCATTTTACACAAAACTCTTAGGAATTACAAATACCGTTATCAAAATTGCTTACATTTATATATTTAGCATATTTAAGCGTTCAAATTGTATAGCACAAATGCAAAAAATTCTTTATATAACAAAGACTAAACAACAACTTTATTTATTTATTTAACAAAAACAATAAAAGAAAACCTTTTAATAATATATTAGACCACCTTTCGATTTAATGCAATTAAATATTCTATTTTTCATAGAACTTGTTAATTTTTTCAGAAGAGCCTGATCCAGTGCCTCCCATTCCTTGAAAATTAAATTTTTGAGCTCATTAACACTCATGAATTGACGATTGCCAGCATAAATTCTCCTGACGAGAATTCCCCATATGTTTTCTATAGGGTTCATATCTGGAGAGCAAGAAGGCCATTCCAAAACATGGACATTATTTGAGCTTAACCATTCTTTTGTAAATTTGCTGGCATGGCAGGCTGCATTGTCTTGCTGGAAAATATATTTCTTATTTATATTATTATGTAAAAATGGCAATAAACTGCACTTAAGCAATTCACAATATTTTTCACTACTCATTTTGGTTGGTACGATTTGCAACTCCAAACAGCATTCTTCAGTAAATGCACACCAAATCATAACAGAACCACCACCAAAGTTTCTTCGTGAGAAACATTGGGGTTCTTTTCGTAAGTCACGCCAGTAACTATTATTGCCGTCAGGGCCATCTAAATTAAATTTTTTTTCATCTAAAAAAATTATCTTTAAAAAGAAATAAATAAGTTAACCATTTTATAACTCAAAGGTGTTAAATAACTTACATTTGACCAATTTGTATTCATATTATTTTTGCAAAACTCCAAACGTGCATTGATATGACGTTTCAAAAGGCGAGGGGATTTTTCCTTCTCTGTCTTTGAATATGTTTGGAAGAGTTTAGAACATTCCAAATGGTCGTTTTGCACACTTTGTTGGAAACGCATGCAGCAAGTTGGTTACAGGTTTTGGTACTGTTGCTTGCTGTCCTTAGAATAAGACTGCGCTCGCGTTCATTCAACTTTTTTTTTCTACCACTGCTTTTATTTTTGCCATAATTTTCAATATTTGCCAAATAATTATAAACAACCTTTCGACTTCTGCAGATTTGAATTGCAATTTCAGCTTTCGACGCACCAATTTCTGTCAATGTTAAAATTTGACTTTTTCAAATTCGCTAAGTACTTTTCCGCGTGGCATTTTGCCTATAACTAATATTTTTAATAAAACTGAATGCAATATGTTGTTTTAAAACGGTAGTTTTTTTATACAAAGAATTTTTGCATTTGTGCTATACAATTTGAACGCTTAAATATGCTAAATATATAAATGTAAGCAATTTTGATAACGGTATTTGTAATTCCTGAGAGTTTTTGTAAAATGAGCTCAATTTTGAAGAGAACATATTAATAAAGTTTACACAAAGAGATGAAAATTATAGCATATCCTGTTAAAATTTTATGAATTATTAATTTACAGATTAGCAAATGTGCTATTATTTATGAACGTACTGTACACCAACAGCACAGAGAATTAATTTTAGGGCAGACACAGATAATGTAGCTCAGATTTATAGATATTTAGTAAATAAGAAATAATTTTGTACTTTGTATTTGTTTTTTTTTAATTTTTTATTTGACAAAATATTTTTTGTATTCCGAAATATGTTAGTTTGAAAAAATTTTTTTTACATATTTTTTGTTGTTTTATATTATTTCAATAAATATTTGTTTTTCTGAAGATGCTACACAATGGAGTAGCGAAATATTGAGAATATATATAATAAATAAAAGACCTAGTGCTTATAAATTAAATAAAATATAATAATTAAAAAGGTCCAATAAAAACATTATAAATAAATATCAGAAAACACTATGACAATTTATTTTTGTTTTTTTGCACGGGCACTTGCAATTTTATAATTAAAATTTTAAATCACGGGAATATTTATTAATTTTATTTTAAACTTTAAAAATTCGTGCTAATTATTCCGACCGTATAATTAAAATTACCGATATTGACTATTGAAAGTGAGAGCACGTTTCGATGGCCATTTCGCTACCGCTTACTTAGCTCTTCAGGAGACTTCTCACTTAAATTTTAAATAAACTAGATTTTTGTCCAAGCAATAAAGTAAAGACAAAAATCAAAGCTTAAGCAAAAACAACAATAATCAACATCGATTTAATTTTTCTTTATCCACTGTATACGGCTGACTTTTTTCGGCTTTTTATACAGTTAAAAGATGTTGAAAAATGAAATAAAAACAATAATGAAATATCACAAAACATTTTGACCGTTTATTTATTTTTTTTTTTTCTTTGCACGGGCACTTGCAATCTTATAATTAAAATTTTAAATCACGGGAATATTTATTAATTTAATTTTAAACTTTAAAAACTCGTGCTAATTATCCCGACCGTATTACTAAAATCACCGATATTGACTGTTGAAGGTGAAAGCACGTTTCGATGGCCATTTCGCTACCGGTTACTTAGCTATTC
The DNA here is from genome assembly GCA_937654795.1 of Cistogaster globosa. NCBI lineage: Eukaryota > Metazoa > Arthropoda > Insecta > Diptera > Tachinidae > Cistogaster > Cistogaster globosa. Next base: position 99,978,431 of record OW569403.1, on the reverse strand, counting down.
AGGAAACTGCTCACTTAAATTTTAAATAAACTAAAGATTTTTGTCCAAACAATAAAGTAAAGACAAAAATCAAAGCTTAAGCAAAAACAACAATAATCAACATCTATTTTATTTTTCTTTATCCACTGTATACGGCTTACTTTTTTTCGGCGTTTTTATACTGTTAAAAGATGTTGAAAAATAAAATAAAATCAATAATAAAATATTACAAAAAACAATAACAATTTATTTTTTTTATTCACGCGCACTTGCAATTTTATAATTAAAATTTTAAAACACGGGAATATTTATTAATTTAATTTTAAACTTTAAAAATTCGAGCTAATTATCCCGACAGTATTATTAAAATCACCGATATTGACTATTGAAGGTGAAAGCACGTTTCGATGGCCATTTCGCTACCGCTTACTTAGCTCTTCAGGAAACTTCTCACTTAAATTTTAAATAAACTAAAGATTTTTGTCCAAACAATAAAGTAAAGACAAAAATCAAAGCTTAAGCAACAACAACAATAATCAACATTGATTTGATTTTTCTTTATCCACTGTATTTCGGCTCCTTTATACAGTTAAAAGATGTTGAAAAATAAACTAAAAACAATAATAAAATATCACAAAACACTATGGCAATTTATTTTTTGCACGGGCGCTTTCGATTTTATAATTAAAATTTTAAATCACGGGAATATTCATTATTTTAATTTTAAAATTAAAAAAATCGTGCTAATTGTCCCGACCGTATTATTAAAATCACCGATATTGACTATATTAGATGGCCATTTCGCTACCGCTTACTTAGCTCTTCACGAAACTTTTCACTTAAATTTTAAATAAACTAAAAATTTTTGTCCAAACAATAAAGTAAAGGCAAAAATCAAAGCTTAAGCAAAAACAAAAATAATCAACATTGATTTTATTTTTCTTTATCCACTGTATACGGCGGACTTTTTTCGGCTCTTTTGTGCTGTTAAAAGATATTGAAAAATAAAATAAAAACAAAGAAGAACAGGAAGTAGCAAGAACAAAACTAACAACAATAATTTATAATCATTTAAATAAAATGAGGCTTATGAATAGAGATAAATTTGTTTTAGGTAAAGGGAAGCTGAAAAATTTTTAAAAAAAAATAAGGATATTCTTATACTAAAGGCTGATAAAGGTAACGCAACTGTAGCTATAACTAGACAGGATTGATTATGACACACGGATTAACAATAAGATTAGGAACCTAAAAATTAATGATGATGAAAAATTAATTTCACTAAATGTAGTGTCATTATTTCCAAGCATACTTGTTGATCTAGCAATAAGCACAATTGAGGAAAAATGGAACATTATTGAAGGACATACAAATATAGAAAAATGTTTGTTTCTACATATTGTTAAATTTTGTATAGAAGATAATAGATATTTCCAATATAATAATAAATGTTATAAACAACAGAATGGATTACCGATGGGATCACCTGCTTCTCCAATTGTGGCTGATATTGTTATGGAGAAACAATTAGACACATTTATTGAAAAACTTAATATTAAACCAATAACATTGACCAAATATGTTGATGATTTGTTTTGCGTAATATCAGAAAATGGCATTAACAATTTACTTAAAACTTTTAATTTTTTTAATCCTTGTATTAGGTTTATAATAGAGATAGAATGTGATTCATAACTTCCATATTTAAATACTTTACTCATTAGTAGTGGAAATAATTTATTAATAGATTGGTACCAAAAACCAACAGCTTCTGGAAGAATCATTAACTTTTGTTCCAAACACAGTAAACGAATTATAATAAATGCAGTTAAAAATTTAATAGAAAGAATACTTACGATAAGTGACATTGGGATTCATAAAAAGAATAAGGAGAAAATTAGAAATGTATTTAATGATAATAATTTTCCTATTCATCTTATTAATAAATTAATTAGGCAGTATAAAGTTAGGAATAATATAAATACAAGAAATATAATTGAGCCAATGATTTATAAGTCTTTAATTTATATACCAGGAATATCAGAAAGGTTAGAGAAATCAAATATTTTTGACTGCACCAAATACAGAATGGCATACAAAACACACTACACACTAAAAAGGTTATTTAGTAAAACTAAAGACAAAATACCGAATCAGGAGTTATCAAATTTAGTCTATAAAATTCAATGTAGCGGAAACGATAATGAGATTTGTAATAAAGTATACATACGAACAACGTAAAATTAACTAAAAACTAGAATTGCTGGTCATAAATCTGATCAAAGATATAAAAATATTAATTCACAAAAAACTGCATTATCATCTCATTGTTCCAGATTAAATCACTATCCAAATTTTGAAAATGTTTCAGTAATAAACATAGAAAACAATTATAAAAGACGTTATATTTTAGAAATGTTACAAATTATTAATACACCAACAGCACAGAGAATTAATTTTACGGCAGACACAGATAATGTAGCTCAGATTTATAGAGATTTAGTAAATAAGAAATAATTTTGTACTTTGTATTTGTTTTTTTTAATTTTTTATTTGACAAAATATTTTTTGTATTTCGAAATATGTTAGTTTGAAAAATTTTTTATTACATATTTTTTATTTTTTATAATGTTTCAATAAATATTTGTTTTCCCGAAGATGCTACACAATGGAGTAGTGAAATATTGAAAATATATATAATAAATAAAAGACCTATTGCTTATAAATTAAATAAAATATAATAATTAAAAAGGTCCAATAAAAACATTATAAATAAATATCACAAAACACTATTTCAATTTAGTTTTGTTTCTTGCACGGGCACTTTCAATTTTATAATTAAAATTTTTAATCACGGGAATATTTATTAATTTAATCTTAAACTTTAAAATTTCGTGCTAATTATCCCGGCCGTGTTATTAAAATCACCGATATTGACTATTGAAGGTGAAAGTATAATTCGATGGCCAATTCGCTACCGCTTTTTTAGCTCTTCAGGAAACTTCTCACTTAAATCTTAAATAAACTAAAGATTTTTGGCCAAACAATAAAGTTAAGACAAAAATCAAAGCTTAAGCAAAAACAACAATAATCAACATTGATTTTATGTTTCTTTATCCACTGTATACGCCTGTTTTTTTTTTTTTTTTTTTGCTCTTTTATACAGTTAAAAGATGTTGAAAAATAAAATTAAAACAATAATAAAATATCACAAAACACTATGACAATTTATTTTTGTTTTTTTGCACGGGCACTTGCAAATTTATAATTAAAATTTTAAGTCACGGAAATATTTATTGATATAATTTTAAACTTTAAAAATTCGTGCTAATTATCCCGACCGTATTATTAATATCACCGATATTGACTGTTGAAGGTGAAAGCACGTTTTGATGGCCATTTCGCTACCGCTTTCTTAGCTCTTCAGGAGACTTCTCACTTAAATTTTAAATAAACTAGATTTTTGTCCAAGCAATAAAGTAAAGACAAAAATCAAAGCTTAAGCAAAAAAGACAATAATAAACATTGATTTTATTTTTCTTTATCCGCTGTATACGGCTGACTTTTTTTCGGCTTTTTATACAGTTAAAAGAGGTTGAAAAATAAAATAAAAACAACAATGAAATATCACAAAACACTATGACAATTTATTTTTTTTTTTTTTTTGCACGGGCAATTGCAATTTTATAATTAAAATTTTAAATCACGGGAATATTTATTGATTTAATTTTAAACTTTAAAAATTCGTACTAATTATCCCGACCGTATTATTAAAATCACCGATATTGACTATTGAAGGCGAAAGCCTGTTTTGATAGCCATTTCGCTACCGCTTACTTAGTTCTTCAGGAAACTTCTCACTTAAATTTTAAATAAACTAAAGATTTTTGTCCAAGCAATAAAGTAAAGACAAAAATCAAAGCTTAGGCAAAAACAACAATAATCAACAGTGATTTTATTTTTCTATATCCACTGTATACGGCTGACTTTTTTTCGGCTCTTTTGTACAGTTAAAAGATGTTTAAAAATAAAATTAAAACAATAATAAAATATCACAAAACACTATGACAATTTATTTTTGTTTTTTTGCACGGGCACTTGCAAATTTATAATTAAAATTTTAAGTCACGGGAATATTTATTGATATAATTTAAAACTTCAAAAATTTGTGCTAATTATCACAACCGTATTATTAAAATCACCGATATTGACTTTTGAAGGTGAAAGCACGTTTCGATGGCCATTTCTCTACCGCTTCCTTAGCTCTTCAGGAAACTTCTCACTTAAATTTTAAATAAACTAAAGATTTTTGTCCAAACAATAAAGTAAAGACAAAAATCAAAGCTTAAGCAAAAAAGATAATAATAAACATTGATTTTATTTTTCTTTATCCACTGTATATGACTGACTTTTTTTCGGCTCTTGTATACAGTTAAAAGATATTGAGAAATAAAATAAAAACAATAATAAAATATCACAAAACACTATGACAATTTATTTTTGTTTTTTTTTTTTTTTTGCACGGGCACTTGCAATTTTATAATTAAAATTTTAAATCACGGGAATATTTATTAATTTAATTTTAAACTTTAAAAATTCGTGCTAGATATCCCGACCATATTATTAAAATCACCGATATTGACTATTGAAGGTGAAAGCCGTTTTGATGGCCATTTCGCTACCGCTTACTTAGCTCTTCAGGAGACTTCTTACTTAAATTTTAAATAAACTAGATTTTGGTCCAAGCAATAAAGTCAAGACAAAAATCAAAGCTTAAGCAAAAACAACAATAATCAACATTGATTATATTTTTCTTTATCCACTGTATACGGCTGACTTTTTTTCGGCTTTTTATACAGTTAAAAGATGTTGAAAAATAAAATAAAAACAACAATGAAATATCACAAAACACTATGATAATTAATTTTTTTTTTTTTTTTATTTTAAACTTTAAAAATTGGTTTTAATTATCCCGACCGTATTACTAAAATCACCGATATTGACTATTGAAGGGGAAAGCATGTTTCGATGGCCATTTCGCTACCGCTTACTTAGCTCTTCAGGAAAGTTCTCACTTAAATTTTAAATAAACTAATGATTTTTTTCAAAACAATAAAGTAAAGACAAAAATCAAAGCATAAGCAAAAACAACAATAATCAACATTGATTATATTTTTCTTTATCCACTGTATACGGCTGACTTTTTTTCGGCTTTTTATACAGTTAAAAGATGTTGAAAAATAAAATAAAAACAACAATGAAATATCACAAAACACTATGATAATTAATTTTTTTTTTTTTTTTGCACGGGCACTTGCAATCTTATAGTTAAAATTTTAAATCACGGGAATATTTATTAATTTAATTTTAAACTTTAAAGATTCGTGCTAATTATCCTGACCGTATTATTAAAATCACCGATATTGACTATTGAAGGTGATAGCATGTTTCGATGGCCATTTCGCTACCGCTTACTTAGCTCTTAAGGAAACTTCTCACCTTAATTTTAAATAAACTAAAGATTTTTGACCAAACAATAAAGTAAAGACAAAAATCAAAGCTTAAGCAAAAACAACAATAATCAACATTGATTTTATTTTTCCATGACAATTAATTTTTTTTTTGCACGGGCACTTGCAATTTTATAATTAAAATTTTAAATCACAGGAATATTTATTAATTTAATTTTAAACTTAAAAAATTCGTGCTAATTATCCCGACCGTATTATTAAAGTCACCGATATTGACTATTGAAGGTGAAAGCCTGTTTCGATAGCCATTTCGCTACCGCTTACTTAGCTCTTCAGGAGACTTCTCACTTGAATTTTAAATAAACGAACGATTTTTTCCAAACAATAAAGTAAAGACAAAAATCAAAGCTTAAGCAAAAACAACAATAATCAACATTGACTTTATTTTTCTTTATCCACTGGATACGGCTGACTTTTTTTCGGCTCTTTTATACAGTTAAAATATGTTGAAAAATAAAATAAAAACAATAATAAAATATCACAAAACACAATGACAATTTATTTTTGTTTTTTTGCATGGGCACTTGCAATTTTATAATTAAAATTTGAAATCACAGGAATATTTATTAATTTAATTTTAAACTTTAAAAATTCGTGCTAATTATCCCGACCGTATTATTAAAATCACCGATATTGAAGGTAAAAGCACGTTTCGATGGCCATTTCTCTACCGCTTACTTAGCTCTTCAGGAAACTTCTCACTTAAATTTTAAATAAACTAAAGATTTTTGTCCAAACAATAAAGTAAAGACAAAAATCAAAGCGTTAGCAAAAACAACAATAATCAACATCGATTTTATTTTTGTTTATCAACTGTATACGGCTGACTTTTTTTCGGGGCTTTTATACTGTTAAAAGATGTTGAAAAATAAAATAAAAACAATAATAAAATATTACAAAAATCAATAACAATTTATTTTTGTTTTTTTGCACGGGCACTTACAATTTTATAATTAAAATTTTAAATCACGGGAATATTTATTGATTTAATTTTAAGCTTTTAAAATTCGTACTAACTATCCCGACCGTATTATTAAAATCACTGATATTGACTACTGAAGGTGAAAGCACGTTTCGATGGCCATTTCGCTACCGCTTACTTAGCTCTTCAGGAAACTTCTCACTTAAATTTAAAAAAAACTAAAGATTTTTTCAAAACAACAAAGTAAAGACAAAAATCAAAGCATAAGCAAAAACAACAATAATCAACATTGATTACATTTTTTTATCTACTGTATACTGCTGACTTTTTTTCGGCTTTTCTATACAGTTAAAAGATGCTGAAAAATAATATAAAAACAATAATAAAATATCACAAAACACTATGACAATTAATTTTTTTTTTTGCACGGGCAATTGCAATTTTATAATTAAAATTTTAAATCACGGGAATATTTACTAATTTAATTTTAAACTTAAAAAATTCGTGCTAATTATCCCGACCGTATTATTAAAATCACCAATATTGACTATTGAAGGTAAAAGCACGTTTCGATGGCCATTTCGCTACCGCTTACTTAGCTCTTCAGGAAACTTCTCACTTAAATTTTAAATAAACTAAAGATTTTTGTCCAAACAATAAAGTAAAGACAAAAATCAAAGCTTAAGCAAAAACAACAATAATCAACATCGATTTTATTTTTCTTTATCCACTGTATACGGCTGACTTTTTTTCGGCTCTTTTATACAGTTAAAAGATGTTGAAAAATAAAATAAAAACAGTAATAAAATTTTACAAAACACTATGACAATTTATTTTTGTTTTTTTGCAAGGGCACTTGCAATTTTATAATTAAAATTTTAAATCACGGGAATATTTATTGATTTAATTTTAAACTTTAAAAATTCGTGCTAATTATCCCGATCGTATTATTAAAATCACCGATATTGAAGGTAAAAGCACGTTTCGATGGCCATTTCGCTACTGCTTACTTAGCTCTTCAGGAAACTTCTCACTCAAATTTTAAATAAACTAAAGATTCCTGTCTAAACAATAAAGTAAAGACAAAAATCAAAGCTTAAGCAAAAACAACAATAATCAACATCGATTTTATTTTTCTTAATCCACTGTATACGGCTGACTTTTTTTCGGCGCTTTTATACTGTTAAAATATGTTGAAAAAGAAAATAAAAACAATAATAAAATATTACAAAAAACAATAACAATTTATTTTTGTTTTTTGCACGGGCACTTGCAATCTTATAATTAAAATTTTAAATTACGGGAATATATATTAACTTAATTTTAAACTTTAAAGATTCGTGCTAATTTTCCTGACCGTATTATTAAAATCACCGATATTGACTATTGAAGGTGAAAGCACGTTTCGATGGCCATTTTGCTACCGCTTACTTAGCTCAAGGAAACTTCTCACCTTAATTTTAAATAAACTAAAGATTTTTGTCCAAACTATAAAGTAAAGACAAAAATCAAAGCTTAAGCAAAAACAACAATAACCAACATTGATTTTATTTTTCTTTATCCAATGTATACGTCTGACTTTTTTCGGCTCTTTTATATAGTTAAAAGATGTTGAAAAATAAAATAAAAACAATAATAAAATATCACAAAACGCCATGACAATTTATTTTTATTTTTTTGCACGGGCACTTGCAATTTTATAATTAAAATTTTAAATCACGGGAATATTTATTGATTTATTTTTAAACTTTAAAAATTCGTACTAATTATCCCGACCGTATTATTAAAATCACCGATATTGACTATTGAAGGTGAAAGCCTGTTTCGATAGCCATTTCGCTACCGCTTACATAGCTCTTCAGGAGACTTCTCACTTGAATTTTAAATAAACTAACGATTTTTTTCCAAACAATAAAGTAAAGACAAAAATCAAAGCTTAAGCAAAAACAACAACAATCAACATTGACTTTATTTTTCTTTATCCACTGTATACGGCTGACTTTTTTTCGGCTTTTCTATACAGTTAAAATATGTTGAAAAATAATAAAAAAACAATAATAAAATATCACAAAACACTATGACAATTAATTTTTTTTTGCACGGGCAATTGCAATTTTATAATTAAAATTTTAAATCACGAAAATATTTACTAATTTAATTTTAAACCTAAAAAAATATGTGCTAATTATCCCGACCGTATTATTAAAATCACTAATATTGACTATTGAAGGTGAAGGCACGTTTCGATAGCCATTTCGCTACCGCTTACTTAGCTCTTCAGGAAACATTTCACTTAAATTTTAAATAAACTAAAGATTTTTGTCCAAACAATAAAGTAAAGACAAAAATCAAAGATTAAGCAAAAACAACAATAATCAACATTGATTTTATTTTTCTTTATCTATTGTATACGGCTAACTTTTTTCGGCTCTTTTATACAGTTAAAAGATGTTGAAAAATATTACAAAACAATATGACAATTTATTTCTGTTTTTTGCACGGGCACTTGCAATTTTATAATTAAAATTTTAAATCACGGGAATATTTATTGATTTAATTTTAAACTTTAAAAATTCGTACTAATTATCCCGACCGTATTATTAGAATCACCGATATTGACTATTGAAGGTGAAAGCACGTTTCGATAGCCATTTCGCTACCGCTTACTTAGCTCTTCAGGAAACATTTCACTTAAATTTTAAATAAACTAAAGATTTTTGTCCAAACAATAAAGTAAAGACAAAAATCAAAGATTAAGCAAAAACAACAATAATCAACATTGATTTTATTTTTCTTTATCCACTGTATACGGCTGACTTTTTTTCGGCTCTTTTATACAGTTAAAAGATGTTGAAAAATAAAATAAAAACAGTAATAAAATATCACAAAACACTATGACAATATTTTTTTTGCACGGGCACTTGCAATCTTATAATTGAAATTTTAAATCACGGGAATATTTATTAATTTTATTTCAAACTTTTAAAATTCGTGCTAATATTCCCGACTTTATAATTAAAACCATTGATATTGACTATTGCAGATGAAAGCACGTTTCGAATGCCATTTTGCTACCGCTTACTTAGCTCTTCAGGAAAGTTCTCACTTAAGTTTTAAGTAAACTAAAGATTTTTGTCCAAGCAATAAAGTAAAGACAAAAATGAAAGCTTAAGCAAAAACAACAATGATCAACATTGATTTTATTTTTCTTTATCCACTGTATACGGCTGACTTTTTTTCGGCTTTTTTATACAGTTAAAAGATGTTGAAATATAAAATAAAAACAATAATAAAATATCACAAAACAATATGACAATTTATTTTTGTTTTTTTTTTATGCACGGGCACTTGCAATCTAATAATTAAAATTTTAAATCACGGGAATATTTATTAATTTAATTTTAAACCTAAAAAAATACGTGCTAATTATCCCGACCGTATTATTAAAATCACCAATATTGACTATTGAAGGTGAAAGCACGTTTCGATGGCCATTTCGCTACCGCTTACTTAGCTCTTCAGGAAACTTCTCACTCAAATTTTAAATAAACTAAAGATTTTTGTCCAACCAATATAGTAAACACAAAAATCAAAGCTTAAGCAAAAACAACAGTGATCAACATTGATTTCATTTTTCTTTATCCACTGTATACGGCTGACTTTATTTCGGCTTTTTTATACAGTTACTCGTAAAAGATGTTGAAATATAAAATAAAAACAATAATTAAATATCACAAAACACTAATTTATTTTTGCTTCTTTGCACGGGCACTTGCAATTTTATAATTAAAATTAAAATCACGGGAATATTAATTAATTTAATTTTAAACTTTCAAGATTCGTGCTAATTATCCTGACCATATTATTAAAATCACCTATATTGACTATTGAAGGTGAAATCACGTTTCGATAGCCATTTCGCTACCGCTTACTTAGCTTTTCAGGAAACATTTCACTTAAATTTTAAATAAACTAAAGATTTTTGTCCAAACAATAAAGTAAAGACAAAAATCAAAGCTTAAGCAAAAACAACAATAATCAACATTGATTTTATTTTTCTTTATCCACTGTATACGGCTGACTTTTTTTCGGCTCTTTTATACAGTTAAAAGATGTTGAAAAATAAAATTAAAACAATAATAAAATATCACAAAACACTATGACAATTTATTTTTGTTTTTTTTTTTGCACGGGCACTTGCAATTTTATAAATAAAATTTTAAATCACGGGAATATTTATTAATTTAATTTTAAACTTTTAAAATTCGTGCTAATATTCCCGACCGTATTATTAAAACCACCGATATTGACTATTGAAGATGAAAGCACGTTTCGATGTCCATTTCGCTACTGCTTCCTTAGCTCTTAAGGAAACTTTTCACCTTAATTTTAAATAAACTAAAGATTTTTGTCCAAACTCTAAAGTAAAGACAAAAATCAAAGCTTAAGCAAAAACAACAATAATCAACATTGATTTTATTTTTCTTTATCCACTGTATACGGCTGACATTTTTTCGGCTCTTTTATACAGTTAAAAGATGTTGAGAAATAAAATAAAAACAGTAATAAAATATCACAAAACACTATGACAATTTATTTTTGTTTTTTTTTTTCACGGGCACTGGCAATTTTATAATTAAAATTTTAAATCACGGGAATATTTATTAATTTAATTTTATACTTTTAAAATTCGAGCTAATTATCCCGACCGTATTATTAAAATCACCGATATTGACTGTTGAAGGTGAAAGCACGTTTCGATGGCCATTTCGATACCGCTTACTTAGCTTTTCAGGAGACTTCTCACTTAAATTTTAAATAAACTAAAGATTTTTGTCCAAACAACAAAGTAAAGACAAAAATCAAAGCTTAAGCAAAATCAACAATAATCAACATTGATTTTATTTTTCTTTATCCACTGTATACGGCTGACTTTTTTTCGGCTCTTTTGTACAAATAAAAAATGTTGACAAATAAAAAAAAACTTTAATAAATATCACAAAACACTATTTCAATTTATTTTTGTTTTTTTGCAAGGGCACTTGCAATGTTATAATTAAAATTTTAAATCACGGGAATATTTATTGATTTAATTTTAAACTTTAAAAATTCGTACTAATTATCCCGACCGTATTATTAAAATCACCGATATTGACTATTGAAGGTGAAAGCACGTTTCAATAGCCATTTCGCTACCGCTTACTTAGCTCTTCAGGAAACATTTCACTTAAATATTAAATAAACTAAAGATTTTTGTCCAAACAATAAAGTAAAGACAAAAATCAAAGCTTAAGCAAAAACAACAATAATCAACATTGATTTTATTTTTCTTTATCCACTGTATACGGCTGACTTTTTTCGGCTCTTTTTATACAGTTAAAAGATGTTGAAAAATAAAATAAAATTTTTTTTTTTTGCACGGGCACTAGCAATTTTATAATTAAAATTTAAATCACGGGAATATTAATTAATTTAATTTTAAGTTTTCAAGATTCGTGCTAATTATCCCGACCATATTATTAAAACCACCGATATTGACTATTGAAGATGAAAGCACGTTTCGATGTCCATTTCGCTACTGCTTCCTTAGCTCTTAAGGAAACTTTTCACCTTAATTTTAAATAAACTAAAGATTTTTGTCCAAACAATAAAGTAAAGGCAAAAATCAAAGCTTAAGCAAAAACAACAATAATCAACATTGATTTTATTTTTCTTTATCCACTGTATACGGCTGACTTTTTTTCGGCTCTTTTATACAGTTAACAGATGTTGAAAAATAAAATAAAAACCATAATAAAATATCATAAAACACTATGACAATTTATTTTTGTTTTTTTTTGCACGGGCACTTGCAATTATATAGTTAAAATTTTAAATCAAGGGAATATTTATTAATTTAATTTTTAACTTAAAACATTTCTACTAATTATCCCGACCGTATTACTAAAATCACCGATATTGACTATTGAAGGTGAAAGCACGTTTCGATGGCCATTTCGCTACCGCTAACTTAGCTCTTCAGGAAATTTCTCACTTAAATTTTAAACAAACTAAAGATTTTTGTCCAAACAATAAAGTAAAGACAAAAATCAAAGCTTAAGCAAAAACAACAATAATCAACATTGATTTTATTTTTCTTTATCCACTGTATACGGCTGACTTTTTTTTGGCTCTTTTGTACAAACAAAAAATGTTGACAAATAAAAAAAAACTATAATAAATATCACAAAACAATATTTCAATTCATTTTTGTTTTTTAGCACGGGCACTTGCAATTTCATAATTAAAATTTTAAATCACGGGAATATTAATTAATTTAATTTTAAACTTTAAAAATTCATGCTAATTATCCCGACCGTATTATTAAAATCACCGATATTGACTATTGAAGGTGAAAGCACGTTTCGATGTCCATTTCGCTACAGCGTACTTATTAAAATCACCGATATTGACTGTTGAAGGTGAAAGCACGTTTCGATGGCCATTTCGATACCGCTTACTTAGCTTTTCAGGAGACTTCTCACTTAAATTTTAAATAAACTAAAGATTTTTGTCCAAACAACAAAGTAAAGACAAAAATCAAAGCTTAAGCAAAATCAACAATAATCAACATTGATTTTATTTTTCTTTATCCACTGTATACGGCTGACTTTTTTTCGGCTCTTTTGTACAAATAAAAAATGTTGACAAATAAAAAAAAACTTTAATAAATATCACAAAACACTATTTCAATTTATTTTTGTTTTTTTGCAAGGGCACTTGCAATGTTATAATTAAAATTTTAAATCACGGGAATATTTATTGATTTAATTTTAAACTTTAAAAATTCGTACTAATTATCCCGACCGTATTATTAAAATCACCGATATTGACTATTGAAGGTGAAAGCACGTTTCAATAGCCATTTCGCTACCGCTTACTTAGCTCTTCAGGAAACATTTCACTTAAATATTAAATAAACTAAAGATTTTTGTCCAAACAATAAAGTAAAGACAAAAATCAAAGCTTAAGCAAAAACAACAATAATCAACATTGATTTTATTTTTCTTTATCCACTGTATACGGCTGACTTTTTTCGGCTCTTTTTATACAGTTAAAAGATGTTGAAAAATAAAATAAAATTTTTTTTTTTTGCACGGGCACTAGCAATTTTATAATTAAAATTTAAATCACGGGAATATTAATTAATTTAATTTTAAGTTTTCAAGATTCGTGCTAATTATCCCGACCATATTATTAAAACCACCGATATTGACTATTGAAGATGAAAGCACGTTTCGATGTCCATTTCGCTACTGCTTCCTTAGCTCTTAAGGAAACTTTTCACCTTAATTTTAAATAAACTAAAGATTTTTGTCCAAACAATAAAGTAAAGGCAAAAATCAAAGCTTAAGCAAAAACAACAATAATCAACATTGATTTTATTTTTCTTTATCCACTGTATACGGCTGACTTTTTTTCGGCTCTTTTATACAGTTAACAGATGTTGAAAAATAAAATAAAAACCATAATAAAATATCATAAAACACTATGACAATTTATTTTTGTTTTTTTTGCACGGGCACTTGCAATTATATAGTTAAAATTTTAAATCACGGGAATATTTATTAATTTAATTTTTAACTTAAAACATTTCTACTAAGTATCCCGACCGTATTACTAAAATCACCGATATTGACTATTGAAGGTGAAAGCACGTTTCGATGGCCATTTCGCTACCGCTAACTTAGCTCTTCAGGAAATTTCTCACTTAAATTTTAAACAAACTAAAGATTTTTGTCCAAACAATAAAGTAAAGACAAAAATCAAAGCTTAAGCAAAAACAACAATAATCAACATTGATTTTATTTTTCTTTATCCACTGTATACGGCTGACTTTTTTTTGGCTCTTTTGTACAAACAAAAAATGTTGACAAATAAAAAAAAACTATAATAAATATCACAAAACAATATTTCAATTCATTTTTGTTTTTTAGCACGGGCACTTGCAATTTCATAATTAAAATTTTAAATCACGGGAATATTAATTAATTTAATTTTAAACTTTAAAAATTCATGCTAATTATCCCGACCGTATTATTAAAATCACCGATATTGACTATTGAAGGTGAAAGCACGTTTCGATGTCCATTTCGCTACAGCGTACTTAGCTCTTTAGGAAACTTCTCACAAAACACTATGACAATTGCAAGGGCACTTGCAATTTTATAATTAAAATTTTAAATCACGGGAATATTTATTGATTTAATTTTAAACTTTACAAATTCGTACTAATTATCCCGACCGTATTATTAAAATCACCGATATTGACTATTGAAGATGAAATCACGTTTCGATAGCTATTTCGCTACCGCTTACTTAGCTCTTCAGGAAACATTTCACTTGAATTTTAAATAAACTAAAGATTTTTGTCCAAACAATAAAGTAAAGACAAAAATCAAAGCTTAAGCAAAAACAACAATAATCGACATTGATTTTATTTTTCTTTATTCACTGTATACGGCTGACTTTTTTTCGGCTCTTTTATACAGTTAAAAGATGTTGAAAAATAAAATAAAAACAAAAATAAAATATCACAAAACTCTATGACAATATTTTTTTTTTGCACGGGCACTTCCAATCTTATAATTAAAATTTTAAATCACGGGAATATTTACTAATTTAATTTTAAACTTTAAAAATTCGTGCTAATATTCCCGACCGTATTATTAAAACCACCGAAATTGACTATTGAAGATGAAAGCACGTTTCGATGGCCATTTTGCTACCGCTTATTTAGCTCTTCAGGAAACTTCACACTTAAATTTTAAATAAACTAAAGATTTTTGTCTAAACAATAAAGTAAGCAAAAACAACAATGATCAACATTGATTTTAATTTTCTTTATCCACTATATACGGCTGACTTTTTTTCGGCTTTTTTATACAGTTACTCGTAAAAGATGTTGAAATATAAAATAAAAACAATAATTAAATATCACGAAACACTAATTTATTTTTGCTTTTTTGCACGGGCACTTGAAATTTTATAATTAAAATTTTAAATCACGGGAATATTTATTAATTTAATTTTAAACTTTAAAAATTCGTGCTTATTATCCCAACCGTATTATTAAAATCACCAATACTGACGATTGAAGGTGAAAGCACGTTTCGATGGCCTTTTCGCTACCGCTTACTTAGCTCTTCAAGAAACTTCTCACTTAAATTTTAAATAAACTAAAAATTTTTGTCCAAACAATAAAGTAAAGACAATAATCAAAGCCTAAGCAAAAACAACAATAATCAACATTGATTTTATTTTTCTTTATCCACTGTAAACGGCTGACTTTTTTTCGGCTCTTTTATGCAGTTAAAAGATGTTGAAAAATAAAATAAAAACAGTAATAAAATATCACAAAACACTAATTTATTTTTGCTTTTTTTCACGGGCACTTGCAATTTTATAATTAAAATTTTAAATCACGGGAATATTTATTAATTTAATTTTAAACTTTTAAAATTCGTGCTAATATTCCCGACCGTATTATTAAAATCACCGGTATTGACTATTGAAGGTGAAAGCCTGCTTCGATAGCCATTTCGCTACCGCTTACTTAGCTCTTCAGGAAACTTCTCACTTAAATTTTAAACAAACTAAAGATTTTTGTCCAAACAGTAAAGTAAAGACAAAAATCAAAGCTTAAGCAAAAACAACAATGATCAACATTGATTTGATTTTTCTTTATCCACTGTATACGGCTGACTTTTTTCAGCTCTTTTATACCGTTAAAAGATGTTGAAAAATAAAATAAAAACAAAAATAAAATATCACAAAACACTATGACAATATTTTTTTTTGCACGGGCACTTGCAATCTTATAATTAAAATTTTAAATCACGGGAATATTTATTAATTTAATTTTAAACTTTTAAAATTCGTGCTAATATTCCCGACCGTATTATTAAAATCACCGGTATTGGCTATTGAAGGTATAAGCACGTTTCGATGGCCATTTCGCAACCGCTTACTTAGCTCTTCAGGAAACTTCTCACTTAAATTTTAAATAAACTAAAGATTTTTGTCCAAACAATAAAGTAAAAACAAAAATCAAAGCTTAAGCAAAAACAACAATGATCAACATTGATTTTATTTTTCTTTATCCACTGTATACGGCTGACTTTTTTTCGGCTTCTTTCTACAGTTAAAAGATGTTGAAATATAAAATAAAAATAAATAATTAAATATCACAAAACACTAATTTATTTTTGCTTTTTTGCACAGGCACTTGCAATTTTATAATTAAAATTTTAAATCACGGGAATATTTATAATTTTAAACTTTAAACAATCGTGCTTATTATCCCGACCGTATTATAAAAATCACCTATATTGACGATTGAAGGTGAAAGCACGTTTCGATGGCCTTTTCGCTACCGCTTACTTAGCTCTTCAGGAAACTTCTCACTTAAATTTTAAACAAACTAAAGATTTTTGTCCAAACACTAAAGTAAAGACAATAATCAAAGCCTAAGCAAAAACAACAATAATCAACATTGATTTTATTTTTCTTTATCCACTGTAAACGGCTGACTTTTTTTCGGCTCTTTTATGCAGTTAAAAGATGTTGAAAAATAAAATAAAAACAGTAATAAAATATCACAAAACACTAATTTATTTTTGCTTTTTTCACGGGCACTTGCAATTTTATAATTAAAATTTTAAATCACGGGAATATTTATTAATTTAATTTTAAACTTTTAAAATTCGTGCTAATATTCCCGACCGTATTATTAAAATCACCGGTATTGACTATTGAAGGTGAAAGCCTGCTTCGATAGCCATTTCGCTACCGCTTACTTAGCTCTTCAGGAAACTTCTCACTTAAATTTTAAACAAACTAAAGATTTTTGTCCAAACAGTAAAGTAAAGACAAAAATCAAAGCTTAAGCAAAAACAACAATGATCAACATTGATTTGATTTTTCTTTGTCCACTGTATACGGCTGACTTTTTTCGGCTCTTTTATACCGTTAAAAGATGTTGAAAAATAAAATAAAAACAAAAATAAAATATCACAAAACACTATGACAATATTTTTTTTTGCACGGGCACTTGCAATCTTATAATTAAAATTTTAAATTACGGGAATATTTATTAATTTAATTTTAAGCTTTTAAAATTCGTGCTAATATTCCCGACCGTATTAATAAAATCACCGGTATTTGCTATTGAAGGTATAAGCACGTTTCGATGGCCATTTCGCAACTGCTTACTTTGCTCTTCAGGAAACTTCTCACCTAAATTTTAAATAAACTAAAGATTTTTGTCCAAACAATAAAGTAAAGACAAAAATCAAAGCTTAAGCAAACACAACAATGATCAACATTGATTTTATTTTTCTTTATCCACTGTATACGGCTGACTTTTTTTCGGCTTCTTTCTACAGTTAAAAGATGTTGAAATATAAAATAAAAATAAATAATTAAATATCACAAAACACTAATTTATTTTTGCTTTTTTGCACGGGCACTTGCAATTTTATAATTAAAATTTTAAATCACGGGAATATTTATAATTTTAAACTTTAAACATTCGTGCTTATTATCCCGACCGTATTATAAAAATCACCTATATTGACGATTGAAGGTGAAAGCACGTTTCGATGGCCTTTTCGCTACCGCTACTTAGCTCTTCAGGAAACTTCTCACTTAAATTTGAAATAAACTAAAGATTTTTGTCTAAACAATAAAGTAAAGACAAAAATCAAAGCTTAAGCAAAAACAACAATAATCAACATTGATTTTATTTTTCTTTATCCACTGTATACGGCTGACTTTTTTTCGGCTCTTTTATACAGTTAAAAGATGTTGAAAAATAAAATAAAAACAAAAATAAAATATCACAAAACACTATGACAATATTTTTTTTTTTTTTGCACGGGCACTTGCAATCTTATAATTAAAATTTAAATCACGGGAATATTTATTAATTTAATTTTAGAGTTTTAAAATTCGTGCTAATATTCCCGACCGTATTATTAAAATCACCGATATTGACTATTGAAGGTGAAAGCCTGCTTCGATAGCCATTTCGCTACCGCTTACTTAGCTCTTCAGGAAACTTCTCACTTAAATTTTAAATAAACTAAAGATTTTTATCCAAACAATAAAGTAAACACAAAAATCAAAGCTTAAGCAAAAACAACAATAATCAACATTGATTTTATTTTCTTTAGCGACTGTATACGGCTGACTTTTTTTCGGCTCTTTTGTAC
This sequence comes from Cistogaster globosa, assembly GCA_937654795.1. NCBI lineage: Eukaryota > Metazoa > Arthropoda > Insecta > Diptera > Tachinidae > Cistogaster > Cistogaster globosa. Next base: position 99,959,745 of record OW569403.1, on the reverse strand, counting down.
AGTTAAAAAATGTTGAAAAAAAAACAGTAATAAATATCACAAAACACTAATTTATTTTTGTTCTATTGCATGGGCACTTGCAATTTTATAATTAAAATTTTAAATCACGGGAATATTTATTAATTTAATTTAAAACTTTAAAAATTCGTGCTAATTATCCCGACCGTATTATTAAAATCACCGATATTGACTATTGAAGGTGAAAGCACGTTCCGATGGATATTTCACTACCGCTTACTTAGCTCTTCAGGAAACTTCTCACAAAATACTATGACAATTAATTTTTTTTTTTGCACGGGCACTTGCAATTTTATAATTAAAATTTTAAATCACGGGAATATTTATTAATTTAATTTTTAACTTAAAATCCCGACCGTATTACTAAAATCACCGATATTGACTATTGAAGGTTAAAGCATGTTTCGATGGCCATTTCGCTACCGCTTACTTAGCTCTTCAGGAAATTTCTCACTTAAATTTTAAACAAACTAAAGATTTTTGTCCAAACAATAAAGTAAAGACAAAAATCAAAGCTTAAGCAAAAACAACAATAATCAACATTGATTTTATTTTTCTTTATCCACTGTATACGGCTGACTTTTTTTTGGCTGTTTTATACAGTTAAAAGATGTTGAAAAATAAAATAAAAACAAAAATAAAATATCACAAAACACTATGACATTATTTTTTTTTTTGCACGGGCACTTGCAATCTTATAATTAAAATTTTAAATCACGGAAATATTTATTAACTTAATTTTAAACTTTTAAAATTCGTGCTGATATTCCCGACCGTATTATTAAAATCACCGATATTGACTATTGAAGGTGAAAGCACGTTTCGATGGCCATTTCGCTACCGCTTACTTAGCTCTTCAGAAACTTCTCACTTAAATTTTAAATAAACTAAAGATTTTTGTCCAAACAATAAAGTAAAGACAAAAATCAAAGCTTAAGCAAAAGCAACAATGATAAACATTGATTTTATTTTTCTTTATCCACTGTATACGGCTGACTTTTTTTCGGCTTTTTTCCTACAGTTAAAAGATGTTGAAATATAAAATAAAAACAATAATTTAATATCACAAAACACTATTACAATATTTTTTTTTTTTTTTTGCACGGGCACAAAACACTATGACAATTTATTGTTGCTTTTTTTCACGGGCACTTGCAATTTTATAATTAAAATTTTAAATCACGGGAATATTTATTAATTTAATTTTTAACTTTAAAAATTCATGTTAATTATCCCGACCGTATTATTAAAATCACCGATATTGACTATTGAAGGTGAAAGCACGTTTCGATGGCCATTTCGCTACCGCTTACTTAGCTCTTAAGGAAACTTCTCACAAAACACTATGACAATTTATTTTTGTTTTTTTGCAAGGGCAATTGCAATTTTATAATTAAAATTTTAAATCACGGGAGTATTTATTGATTTAATTTTAAACTTAAAAAATTCGTACTAATTATCCCGACCGTATTATTAAAATCACCGATATTGACTATTGAAGGTGAAAGCACGTTTCGATGGCCATTTCGCTACCGCTTACTTAGCTCTTAAGGAAACTTCTCACAAAAGACTATGACAATTTATTTTTGTTTTTTTGCAAGGGCAATTGCAATTTTATAATTAAAATTTTAAATCACGGGAATATTTATTAATTTAATTTTTAACTTAAAACATTTCTACTAATTATCCCGACCGTATTACTAAAATCACCGATATTGACTATTGAAGGTGAAAGCACGTTTCGATGGCCATTTCGCTACCGCTTACTTAGCTCTTAAGGAAACTTCTCACAAAACACTATGACAATTTATTTTTGTTTTTTTGCAAGGGCAATTGCAATTTTATAATTAAAATTTTAAATCACGGGAGTATTTATTGATTTAATTTTAAACTTAAAAAATTCGTACTAATTATCCCGACCGTATTATTAAAATCACCGATATTGACTATTGAAGGTGAAAGCACATTTCGAAGGCCATTTCGCTACCGCTTACTTAGCTCTTCAGGAAACTTCTCACTTAAATTTTAAATAAACTAAAGATTTTTGTCCAAACAATTAAGTAAAGACAAAAATCAAAGCTTAAGCAAAAACAACAATAATCAACATTGATTTGATTTTTCTTTATCCACTGTATACGGCTGACTTTTTTCGGCTCTTTTATACCGTTAAAAGATGTTGAAAAATAAAATAAAAACAAAAATAAAATATCACAAAACACTATGACAATTTTTTTTTTTTTTTTTTTGCACGGGCACTTGTAATCTTATAATTAAAATTTTAAATCACGGGAATATTTATTAATTTAATTTTAAACTTTTAAAATTCGTGCTAATATTCCCGACCGTATTATTAAAATCACCGGTATTGACTATTGAAGGTGAAAGCACGTTTCGATGGCCATTTCGCTACCGCTTACTTAGCTCTTCAGGAAACTTCTCACTTAAATTTTAAATAAACTAAAGATTTTTGTCCAAACAGTAAAGTAAAGACAAAAATCAAAGCTTAAGCAAAAACAACAATGATCAACATTGATTTTATTTTTCTTTATCCACTGTATACGGCTGATTTTTTTTCGGCTTCTTTCTACAGTTAAAAGATGTTTAAATATAAAATAAAAATAAATAATTAAATATCACAAAACACTAATTTATTTTTGCTTTTTTGCACGGGCACTTGCAATTTTATAATTAAAATTTTAAATCACGGGAATATTTATTAATTTAATTTTTAACTTAAAACATTTCTACTAATTATCCCGACCGTATTACTAAAATCACCGATATTGACTATTGAAGGTGAAAGCACGTTTCGATGGCCATTTCGCTACCGCTAACTTAGCTCTTCAGGAAATTTCTCACTTAAATTTTAAACAAACTAAAGATTTTTGTCCAAACAATAAAGTAAAGACAAAAATCAAAGCTTAAGCAAAAACAACAATAATCAACATTGATTTTATTTTTCTTTATCCACTGTATACGGCTGACTTTTTTTCGGCTCTTTTGTACAAACAAAAAATGTTGACAAATAAAAAAAAACTATAATAAATATCACAAAACAATATTTCAATTCATTTTTGTTTTTTAGCACGGGCACTTGCAATTTCATAATTAAAATTTTAAATCACGGGAATATTAATTAATTTAATTTTAAACTTTAAAAATTCATGCTAATTATCCCCACCGTATTATTAAAATCACCGATATTGACTATTGAAGGTGAAAGCACGTTTCGATGGCCATTTCGCTACCGCTTACTTAGCTCTTTAGGAAACTTCTCACAAAACACTATGACAATTTATTTTTATTTTTTTTTTGGATGGGCACTTGCAATTTTATAATTAAAATTTTAAATCACGGGAATATTTATTAATTTAATTTAAAACTTTAAAAATTCGTGCTAATTATCCCGACCGTATTATTAAATTCACCGATATTGACTATTGAAGGTGAAAGCACGTTTCGATGGCAATTTCACTACCGCTTACTTAGCTCTTCAGGAAACTTCTTACAAAACACTATGACAATTATTATTTTTTTTTTTTGCACGGGCACTTGCAATTTTATAATTAAAATTTTAAATCACGGGAATATTTATTAATTTAATTTTTAACTTTAAACATTCCTACTAATTATCCCGACCGTATTATTAAAATCACCGATATTGACTATTGATGGTGAAAGCCTGTTTCGATAGCCATTTCGCTACCGCTTACTTATCTCTTCGGGAAACTTCTCACCTTAATTTTAAATAAACTAAAGATTTTTGTCCAACCAATAAAGTAAAGACAAAAATCAAAGCTTAAGCAAAAACAACAATAATCAACATTGATTTTATTTCTCTTTATCCACTGTATACGGTTGACTTTTTTTCGGCTCTTTTATACAGTTAAAAGATGTTGCAAAATAAAATAAAAACAGTAATAAAATATCACAAAATACTATGACAATTTATTTTTGTTTTTTTTCACGGGCTTTTGCAATTTTATAATTAAGATTTTAAATCACGGGAATATTTATTAATTTAATTTTAAACTTTAAAAATTCGAGCTAATTATTCCAACCGTATTATTAAAATCACCGATATTGACTATTGAAGGTGAAAGCACGTTTCGATGGCCATTTCGCTACCGCTTACTTAGCTCTTCAGGAGACTTCTCACTTAAATTTTAAATAAACTAAAGATTTTTGTCCAAACAATAAAGTAAAGACAAAAATCAAAGCTTAAGCAAAAACAACAATAATCAACATTGATTTTTTTTTCCTGATCCACTGTATACGGCTGACTTTTTTTCGGCTCTTTTATACTGTTAAAAGATGTTGAAAAATATTACAAAACAATATAACAATTTATTTCTGTTTTTCTACACGGGCACTTGCAATCTTATAATTAAAATTTTAAATCACGGGAATATTTATTGATTTAATTTTAAACTTTAAAAATTTGTACTAATTATCCCGACCGTATTATTAAAATCACTGATATTGACTATTGAAGGTGAAAGCTTGTTTCGATAGCCATTTCGCTACCGCTTACTTAGCTCTTCAGGAAACTTCTCACTTAAATTTTAAATAAACTAAAGATGTTTGTCCAAACAATAAAGTAAAGACAAAAATCGAAGCTTAAGCAAAAACAACAATAATCAACATTGATTTTATTTTTCTTTATCCACTGTATACGGCTGACTTTTTTTCGGCTCTTTTATACAGTTAAAAGATGTTGAAAAATAAAGTAAAAACAAAAATAAAATATCACAAAACTATATGACAAATTTTTTTTTTTTTGCACGGGCACTTCCAATCTTATAATTAAAATTTTAAATCACGGGAATATTTACTAATTTAATTTTAAACTTTAAAAATTCGTGCTAATATTCCCGACCGTATTATTAAAACCACCGAAATTGACTATTGAAGATGGAAGCACGTTTCGATGGCCATTTTGCTACCGCTTACGTAGCTCTTCAGGAAACTTCTCACTTAAATTTTAAATAAACTAAAGATTTTTGTCCAAACAATAAAGTAAAGACAAAAATCGAAGCTTAAGCAAAAACAACAATAATCAACATTGATTTTATTTTTCTTTATCTACTGTATACGGTTGACTTTTTTTCGGCTCTTTTATACAGTTAAAAGATGTTGAAAAATAAAATTAAAATAAAAATAATATATCACAACACACTATGACAATATTTTTTTTTTTTGCACGGGCACTTGCAATCTTATAATTAAAATTTTAAACCATGGGAATATTTATTAATTTAATTTTAAACTTTTAAAATTCGTGCTAATATTCCCGACAGTATTATTAAAACCACCGAAATTGACTATTGAAGATGAAAGCACGTTTCGATGGCCATTTTGCTACCGCTTACTTAGCTCTTCAGGAAACTTCTCACTTAAATTTTAAATAAACTAAAGATTTTTGTCTAAACAATAAAGTAAAGACAAAAATTAAAGCTTAAGCAAAAACAACAATGATCAACATTGATTTTATTTTTCTTTATCCACTGTATACGGCTGACTTTTTTTCGGCTTTTTTATACAGTTACTCGTAAAAGATGTTGAAATATAAAATAAAAACAATAATTCAATATCACAAAACATTAATTTATTTTTGCTTTTTTTCACGGGCACTTGCAATTTTATAATTAAAATTTTAAATCACGGGAATATTTATTAATTTAATTTTTAACTTAAAACATTTCTACTAATTATCCCGACCGTAGTACTAAAATCACCGATATTGACTATTGAAGGTGAAAGCACGTTTCGATGGCCATTTCGCTACCGCTTACTTAGCTCTTCAGGAAATTTCGCACTTAAATTTTAAACAAACTAAAGATTTTTGTCCAAACAATAAAGTAAAGACAAAAAACAAAGCTTAAGCAAAAACAACAATAATCAACATTGATTTAATTTTTCTTTATCCACTGTATACGGCTGACTTTTTTCGGCTCTTTTGTACAAACAAAAAATGTTGACAAATAAAAAAAAAACTATAATAAATATCACAAAACACTATTTCAATTAATTTTTGTTTTTTAGCACGGGCACTTTCAATTTCATAATTAAAATTTTAAAACACGGGAATATTAATTAATTTAATTTTAAACTTTAAAAATTCATACTAATTATCCCGACTGTATTATTAAAATCACCGATATTGACTACTGAAGGTGAAAGCACGTTTCGATGGCCATTTTGCTACCGTTTACTTAGCTCTTTAGGAAACTTCTCACAAAACACTATGACAATTTATTTTTGTTTTTTTGCAAGGGCACTTGCAATTTTATAATTAAAATTTTAAATCACGGGGATATTTATTGATTTAATTTTAAACTTAAAAAATTCGTACTAATTATCCCGACCGTATTATTAAAATCACCGATATTGACTATTGAAGGTGAAAGCCTGTTTCGATAGCCATTTCGCTACCGCTTACTTAGCTCTTCAGGAAACTTCTCACTTAAATTTTAAATAAACTAAAGATGTTTGTCCAAACAATAAAGTAAAGACAAAAATCAAAGCTTGGGCAAAAACAACTATAATCAACATTGATTTTATTTTTCTTTATCCACTGTATACGGCTGACTGTTTTCGGCTCTTTTATACAGTTAAAAGATGTTGAAAAATAAAATAAAAACAATAATAAAATATCACAAAACACTATGACAATTTATTTTTGTTTTTTTTTTTTTTGCACGGGCACTTGCAATCTGATAATTAAAATTTTAAATCACAGGAATATTTACTAATTTAATTTTAAACTTTAAAAATTCGTGCTAATTATCCCGACCGTATTATTAAAATCACCGATATTGACTATTGAAGGTGAAAGCACGTTTCGATGGCCATTTCGCTACCGCTTACTTAGCTCTTCAGGAAACATCTCACTTAAATTTTAAATAAACTAAAGATTTTTGTCAAAACAATAAAGTAACGACAAAAATCAAAGCTTAAGCAAAAACAACAATAATCAACATTGATTTTATATTTCTTTATCCACTGTTTACGGCTGACTTTTTTTCGGCTCTTTTATACAGTTAAAAGATGTTGAAAAATAAAATAAAAACAAAAATAAAATATCACAAAACTATATGACAATATTTTTTTTTTTTTGCACGGGCACTTCCAATCTTATAATTAAAATTTTAAATCACGGGAATATTTACTAATTTAATTTTAAACTTTAAAAATTCGTGCTAATATTCCCGACCGTATTATTAAAACCACCGAAATTGACTATTGAAGATGGAAGCACGTTTCGATGGCCATTTTGCTACCGCTTACTTAGCTCTTCAGGAAACTTCTCACTTAAATTTTAAATAAACTAAAGATTTTTGTCCAAACAATAAAGTAAAGACAAAAATCGAAGCTTAAGCAAAAACAACAATAATCAACATTGATTTAATTTTTCTTTATCTACTGTATACGGTTGACTTTTTTTCGGCTCTTTTATACAGTTAAAAGATGTTGAAAAATAAAATAAAAATAAAAATAAAATATCACAAAACCTATGACAATATTTTTTTTTTTTTGCACGGGCACTTGCAATCTTATAATTAAAATTTTAAACCATGGGAATATTTATTAATTTAATTTTAAACTTTTAAAATTCGTGCTAATATTCCCGACCGTATTATTAAAACCACCGAAATTGACTATTGAAGATGAAAGCGCGTTTCGATGGCCATTTTGCTACCGCTTACTTAGCTCTTCAGGAAACTTCTCACTTAAATTTTAAATAAACTAAAGATTTTTGTCCAAACAATAAAGTAGAGACAAAAATCGAAGCTTAAGCAAAAACAACAATAATCAACATTGATTTAATTTTTCTTTATCTACTGTATACGGTTGACTTTTTTTCGGCTCTTTTATACAGTTAAAAGATGTTGAAAAATAAAATAAAAATAAAATATCACAAAACACTATGAAAATATTTTTTTTTTGCACGGGCACTTGCAATCTTATAATTAAAATTTCAAACCATGGGAATATTTATTAATTTAATTTTAAACTTTTAAAATTCGTGCTAATATTCCCGACTGTATTATTAAAATCACCGATATTGACTATTGAAGGTGAAAGTACGTTTCGATAGCCATTTTGCTACCGCTTACTAAGCACTTCAGGAAACTTCTCACTTAAATTTTAAATAAACTAAAGATTTTTGCCCAAGCAATAAATTAAAGACAAAAATCAAAGCTTAAGCAAAAACAACAATGATCAACATTGATTTTATTTTTCTTTATCCACTGTATACGGCTGACTTTTTTTTGGCTTTTTTATACAGTTACTCGTAAAAGATGTTGAAATATAAAATAAAAACAATAATTAAATATCACAAAACACTAATTTATTTTTGCTTTTTTGCACGGGCACTTGCAATTTTATAATTTAAATCTTAAATCACAGGAATATTTATTAATTTAATTTTAAACTTTAAAAATTCGTGCTTATTATCCCGACCGTATTATTTAAATCACCAATATTGACGATTGAAGGTGAAAGCACGTTTCGATGGCCTTTTCGCTGCCGCTTAGTTAACTCTTCAGGAAACTTTTCACTTAAATTTTAAACAAACTAAAGATTTTTGTGCAAACAATAAAGTAAAGACAATAATCAAAGCTTAAGCAAAAACAATAATAATCAACATTGATTTTATTTTTCTTTACCACTGTATACGGCTGACTTTTTTTCGGCTCTTTTATGCAGTTAAAAGATGTTGAAAAATAACATAAAAACAGTAATAAAATATCACAAAACACTGACAATTTATTTTTGCTTTTTTTCACGGGCACTTGCAATTTTATAATTAAAATTTCAATCACGGGAAAATTTATTAATTTAATTTTAAACTTTAAAAATTCGTGCTAATTATCCCGACCGTATTATTAAAATCACCGATATTGACTATTGAAGGTGAAAGCACGTTTCGATGGCCATTTCCCTACCGCTTACTTAGCCCTTCAGGAGACTTCTCACTTAAATATTAAATAAACTAGATTTTTGTCCAAGCTATAAAGTAAAGACAAAAATCGAAGCTTTAGCAAAAACAACAATAATCAACTTTGATTATATTTTTTTTATCCACTGTATACGGCTGACTTTTTTCGGCTCTTTTATACAGTTAAAAGATGTTAAAAAATAAAATATCACAAAACACTATGACAATATTTTTTTTGCACGGGCACTTGTAATCTTATAATTAAAATTTTAATCACGGGAAAATTTATTAATTTAATTTTAAACTTTAAAAATTCGTGCTTAATATCCCGACCGTAATATAAAAATCACCGATATTGACGATTGAAGGTGAAAGCACGTTTCGATGGCCTTTTCGCTACCGCTTACTTAGCTCTTCAGGAAACTTTTCATTTAAATTTGAAATAAACTAAAGATTTTTGTCCAAACAATAAAGTAAAGACAAAAATCAAAGCTTAAGCAAAAACAACAATAATCAACATTGATTTTATTTTTCTTTATCCACTGTATACGGCTGACTTTTTTCGGCTCTTTTATATAGTTAAAAGATGTTGAAAAATAAAATAAAAACAAAAATAAAATATCACAAAACACTATGACAATATTTTTTTTTTTGCACGGGCACTTGCAATTTTGTAATTAAAATTTTAAATCACGGGAATATTTATTAATTTAATTTTTAACTTTAAACATTCCTACTAATTATCCCGACCGTATTATTAAAATCACCGATATTGACTATTGAAGGTGAAAGCCTGTTTCGATAGCCATTTCGCTACCGCTTACTTAGCTCTTCAGGAAACTTCTCACCTTAATTTTAAATAAACTAAAGATTTTTGTCCAAACAATAAAGTAAAGACAAAAATCAAAGCTTAAGCAAAAAAAAAAACAATAATCAACATTGATTTTATTTTTCTTTATCCACTGTATACGCCTGGCTTTTTTCGGCTCTTTTATATAGTTAAAAGATGTTAAAAATTAAATTAAAAACAGTAATAAAATATCACAAAACACTATGACAATTTATTTTTGTTTTTTTTTTTTCACGGGCACTTGCAATTTTATAATTAAAATTTTAAATCACGGGAATATTTATTAATTTAATTTTAAACTTTAAAAATTTGAGCTAATTATCCCTACCGTATTATTAAAATCACCGATATTGACTATTGAAGGTAAAAGCACATTTCGATGGCCATTTCGCTACCGCTTACTTAGCTCTTCAGGAGACTTCTCACTTAAATTTTAAATAAACTAAAGATTTTTGTCCAAACAATAAAGTAAAGACAAAAATCAAAGCTTAAGCAAAAACCACAATAATCAACATTGATTTTTTTTCCTGATCCACTGTATACGGCTGACTTTTTTTCGGCTCTTTTATACTGTTAAAAGATGTTGAAAAATATTACAAAACAATATGACAATTTATTTCTGTTTTTTTGCACGGGCAATTTAATAATTAAAATTTTAAATCACTGGAATATTTATTGATTTAATTTTAAACTTTAAAAATTCGTACTAATTATCCCGACCGCATTATTAAAATCAATTATATTGACTATTGAAGGTGAAAGCTTGTTTCGATAGCCATTTCGCTACCGCTTACTTAGCTCTTCAGGAAACTGCTCACTTAAATTTTAAATAAACTAAAATTTTTTTTCCAAACAATAAAGTAAAGACAAAAATCGAAGCTTAAGCAAAAACAACAATAATCAACATTGATTTTATTTTTCTTTATCCACTGTATACGGTTGACTTTTTTTCGGCTCTTTTATACAGTTAAAAGATGTTGAAAAAAAAATAAAAATAAAATATCACAAAACACTATGACAATATTTTTTTTTTTTTTTTGCACGGGCACTTGCAATCTTATAATTAAAATTTTAAACCATGGGAATATTTATTAATTTAATTTTAAACTTTTAAAATTCGTGCTAATATTCCCGACCGTATTATTAAAATCACCGATATTGACTATTGAAGGTGAAAGCCTGTTTCGATAGCCATTTCGCTACCGCTTACTTAGCTCTTCAGGAAACTTCTCACCTTAATTTTAAATAAACTAAAGATTTTTGTCCAAACAATAAAGTCAAGACAATAATCAAAGCTGAAGCAAAAACAACAATAATCAACATTGATTTAATTTTTCTTAATCCACTGTATACGGCTGACTTTTTTTCGGCTCTTTTATGCAGTTAAAAGATGTTGAAAAATAACATAAAAACAGTAATAAAATATCACAAAACACTATGATAATTTATTTTTGCTTTTTTTCGCGGGCACTTGCAATTTTATAATTAAAATTTTAAATCACGGGAAAATTTATTAATTTAATTTTAAACTTTAAAAATTCGTGCTAATTATCCCGACCGTATCACTAAAATCACCGATATTGACTATTGAAGGTAAAAGCACGTTTCGATGGCCATTTCGCTACCGCTTACTTAGCTCTTCAGGAAACTTCTCATTTAAATTTGAAATTAACTAAAGATTTTTGTCTAAACAATAAAGTAAAGACAAAAATCAAAGCTTAAGCAAAAATAACAATAATCAACATTGATTTTATTTTTCTTTATCCACTGTATACGGCTGACTTTTTTTCGGCTCTTTTATATAGTTAAAAGATGTTGAAAAATAAAATAAAAACAAAAATAAAATATCACAAAACACTATGACAATATTTTTTTTTGCACGGGCACTTGCAATTTTATAATTAAAATTTTAAATCACGGAAATATATATTAATTTAATTTTTAACTTTAAACATTCCTACTAATTATGCCGACCGTATTATTAAAATCACCGATATTGACTATTGAAAGCCTGTTTCGATAGCCATTTCGCTACCGCTTACTTAGCTCTTCAGGAGACTTCTCACTTAAATTTTAAATAAACTAAAGATTTTTTGTCCACACAATAAAGTAAAGACAAAAATCAAAGCTTAAGCAAAAACCACAATAATCAACATTGATTTTTTTTCCTGATCCACTGTATACGGCTGACTTTTTTTCGGCTCTTTTATACTGTTAAAAGATGTTGAAAAATATAACAAAACAATATGACAATTTATTTCTGTTTTTTTGCACGGGCAATTTAATAATTAAAATTTTAAATCACTGGAATATTTATTGATTTAATTTTAAACTTTAAAAATTCGTACTAATTATCCCGACCGTATTATTAAAATCACCGGTATTGACTATTGAAGGTGAAAGCCTGTTTCGATAGTCATTTCGCTACCGCTTACTTAGCTCTTCAGGAAACTTCTCACTTAAATTTTAAATAAACTAAAATTTTTTTTCCAAACAATAAAGTAAAGTCAAAAATCAAAGATTAAGCAAAAACAACAATAATCAACATTGATTTTATTTTTCTTTATCCACTGTATACGGCTGACTTTTTTTCGGCTCTTTCATACAAACAAAAAATGTTGACAAATAAAAAAAAAAACTATAATAAATATCACAAAACACTATTTCAATTTATTTTTGTTTTTTAGCACGGGCACTTGCAATTTCATAATTAAAATTTTAAATCATGGGAATATTAATTAATTTAATTTTAAACTTTAAAAATTCGTGCTAATTATCCCGACCGTATTATTAAAATCACCGATATTGACTATTGAAGGTAAAAGCAGGTTTCGATGGCCATTTTGCTACCGCTTACTTAGCTCTTCAGGAAACTTCTCACTTAAATTTTAAATAAACTAAAGATTTTTGTCTAAACAATAAAGTAAAGACAAAAATCAAAATAAATAATTAAATATCACAAAACACTAATTTATTTTTGCTTTTTTGCACGGGCACTTGCAATTTTATAATTAAAATTTTAAATCACGGGAATATTTATAATTTTAAACTTTAAACATTCGTGCTTATTATCCCGACCGTATTATAAAAATCACCGAAAGCACGTTTCGATGGCCTTTTCGCTACCGCTTACTTAGCTCTTCAGGAAACTTCTCACTTAAATTTTAAATAAACTAAAGATTTTTGTCTAAACAATAAAGTAAAGACAAAAATCAAAGCTTAAGCAAAAACAACAATAATCAACATTGATTTTATTTTTCTTTATCCACTGTATACGGCTGACTTTTTACAGTTAAAAGATGTTGAAAAATAAAATAAAAACAAAAATAAAATATCACAAAACACTATGACAATATTTTTTTTTTTTTTTTGCACGGGCACTTGCAATCTTATAATTAAAATTTTAAATCACGGGAATATTTATTATATTAATTTTAAAGTCTTAAAATTCGTGCTAATATTCCCGACCGTATTATTAAAATCACCGATATTGACTATTGAAGGTGAAAGCACGTTTCGATGGCCATTTCCCTACCGCTTACTTAGCTCTTCAGGAGACTTCTCACTTAAATATTAAATAAACTAGATTTTTGTCCAAGCAATAAAGTAAAGACAAAAATCGAAGCTTTAGCAAAAACAACAATAATCAACTTTGATTATATTTTTTTTATCCACTGTATACGGCTGACTTTTTTCGGCTCTTTTATACAGTTAAAAGATGTTGAAAAATAAAATATCACAAAACACTATGACAATATTTTTTTTTGCACGGGCACTTGTAATCTTATAATTAAAATTTTAAATCACGGGAATATTTTTTAATTTAATTTTAAACTTTTAAAATTCGTGCTAATATTCCCGACCGTATTATTAAAATCACCGATATTGACTATTAAAGGTGAAAGCACGTTTCGATGGCCATTTCGCTACCGCTTGCTTAGCTCTTCAGGAAACTTCTCACTTAAATTTTAAATAAACTAAAGACTTTTGTCCAAACAATAAAGTAAAGACAAAAATCAAAGCTTAAGCAAAAACAACAATGATCAACATTGATTTTATTTTTCTTTATCCACTGTATACGGCTGACTATTTTTCGGCTTTTTTCTACAGTTAAAAGATGTTAAAATATAAAATAAAAACAATAATTAAATATCACAAAACACTAATTTATTTTTGCTTTTTTGCACGGGCACTTGCAATTTTATAATTAAAATTTTAAATCACTGGAATATTTATTAATTTAGTTTTAAACTTTAAAAATGCGTGCTTAATATCCCGACCGTAATATAAAAATCACCGATATTGACGATTGAAGGTGAAAGCACGTTTCGATGGCCTTTTCGCTACCGCTTACCTAGCTCTTCAGGAAACTTCTCATTTAAATTTGAAATAAACTAAAGATTTTTGTCTAAACAATAAAGTAAAGACAAAAATCAAAGCTTAAGCAAAAACAACAATAATCAACATTGATTTTATTTTTCTTTATCCACTGTATACGGCTGACTTTTTTCGGCTCTTTTATATAGTTAAAAGATGTTGAAAAATAAAATAAAAACAAAAATAAAATATCACAAAACACTATGACAATATTTTTTTTTTTTGCACGGGCACTTGCAATTTTGTAATTAAAATTTTAAATTACGGGAATATTTATTAATTTAATTTTTAACTTTAAACATTCCTACTAATTATCCCGACCGTATTATTAAAATCACCGATATTGACTATTGAAGGTGAAAGCCTGTTTCGATAGCCATTTCGCTACCGCTTACTTAGCTCTTCAGGAAACTTCTCACCTTAATTTTAAATAAACTAAAGATTTTTGTCCAAACAATAAAGTAAAGACAAAAATCAAAGCTTAAGCAAAAAAAACAATAATCAACATTGATTTTATTTTTCTTTATCCACTGTATACGGCTGGCTTTTTTCGGCTCTTTTATATAGTTAAAAGATGTTGAAAATTAAATTAAAAACAGTAATAAAATATCACAAAACACTATGACAATTTATTTTTGTTTTTTTTTTTTCACGGGCACTTGCAATTTTATAATTAAAATTTTAAATCACGGGAATATTTATTAATTTAATTTTAAACTTTAAAAATTTGAGCTAATTATCCCGACCGTATTATTAAAATCACCGATATTGACTATTGAAGGTGAAAGCACGTTTCGATGGCCATTTCGCTACCGCTTACTTAGCTCTTCAGGAGACTTCTCACTTAAATTTTAAATAAACTAAAGATTTTTGTCCAAACAATAAAGTAAAGACAAAAATCAAAGCTTAAGCAAAAACCACAATAATCAACATTGATTTTTTTTCCTGATCCACTGTATACGGCTGACTTTTTTTCGGCTCTTTTATACTGTTAAAAGATGTTGAAAAATATTACAAAACAATATGACAATTTATTTCTGTTTTTTTGCACGGGCAATTTAATAATTAAAATTTTAAATCACTGGAATATTTATTGATTTAATTTTAAACTTTTAAAATTCGTACTAATTATCCCGACCGTATTATTAAAATCACTTATATTGACTATTGAAGGTGAAAGCTTGTTTCGATAGCCATTTCGCTACCGCTTACTTAGCTCTTCAGGAAACTTCTCACTTAAATTTTAAATAAACTAAAATTTTTTTTCCAAACAATAAAGTAAAGACAAAAATCGAAGCTTAAGCAAAAACAACAATAATCAACATTGATTTTATTTTTCTTTATCCACTGTATACGGTTGACTTTTTTTCCGCTCTTTTATACAGTTAAAAGATGTTGAAAAATAAAATAAAAATAAAATATCACAAAACACTATGACAATATTTTTTTTTTTGCACGGGCACTTGCAATCTTATAATTAAAATTTTAAACCATGGGAATATTTATTAATTTAATTTTAAACTTTTAAAATTCGTGCTAATATTCCCGACCGTATTATTAAAATCACCGATATTGACTATTGAAGGTGAAAGTACGTTTCGATAGCCATTTTGCTACCGCTTACTAAGCACTTCAGGAAACTTCTCACTTAAATTTTAAATAAACTAAAGATTTTTGCCCAAGCAATAAATTAAAGACAAAAATCAAAGCTTAAGCAAAAACAACAATGATCAACATTGATTTTATTTTTCTTTATCCACTGTATACGGCTGACTTTTTTTCGGCTTTTTTATACAGTTACTCGTAAAAGATGTTGAAATATAAAATAAAAACAATAATTAAATATCAGAAAACACTAATTTATTTTTGCTTTTTTGCACGGGCACTTGCAATTTTATAATTAAAATCTTAAATCACGGGAATATTTATTAATTTAATTTTAAACTTTAAAAATTCGTGCTTATTATCCCGACCGTATTATTAAAATCACCAATATTGACGATTGAAGGTGAAAGCACGTTTCGATGGCCTTTTCGCTGCCGCTTAGTTAGCTCTTCAGGAAACTTTTCACTTAAATTTTAAACAAACTAAAGATTTTTGTCCAAACAATAAAGTCAAGACAATAATCAAAGCTTAAGCAAAAACAACAATAATCAACATTGATTTAATTTTTCTTAATCCACTGTATACGGCTGACTTTTTTTCGGCTCTTTTATGCAGTTAAAAGATGTTGAAAAATAACATAAAAACAGTAATAAAATATCACAAAACACTATGACAATTTATTTTTGCTTTTTTTCGCGGGCACTTGCAATT
Organism: Cistogaster globosa; assembly: GCA_937654795.1. Classification (NCBI taxonomy): domain Eukaryota; kingdom Metazoa; phylum Arthropoda; class Insecta; order Diptera; family Tachinidae; genus Cistogaster; species Cistogaster globosa. The sequence goes on along the minus strand of OW569403.1, from coordinate 99,943,237 downwards.
TTATAATTAAAATTTTAAATCACGGGAAAATTTATTAATTTAATTTTAAACTTTAAAAATTCGTGCTAATTATCCCGACCGTGTCACTAAAATCACCGATATTGACTATTGAAGGTGAAAGCACCTTTCAATGGCCATTTCGCTACCGCTTAATTAGCTCTTCAGGAAACTTCTCATTTAAATTTGAAATTAACTAAAGACTTTTGTCTAAACAATAAAGTAAAGACAAAAATCAAAGCTTAAGCAAAAATAACAATAATCAACATTGATTTTATTTTTCTTTATCCACTGTATACGGCTGACTTTTTTTCGGCTCTTTTATATAGTTAAAAGATGTTGAAAAATAAAATAAAAACAAAAATAAAATATCACAAAACACTATGACAATATTTTTTTTTGCACGGGCACTTGCAATTTTATAATTAATATTTTAAATCACGGGAATATTTATTAATTTAATTTTTAACTTTAAACATTCCTACTAATTATGCCGACCGTATTATTAAAATCACCGATATTGACTATTGAAGGTGAAAGCCTGTTTCGATAGCCATTTCGCTACCGCTTACTTAGCTCTTCAGGAGACTTCTCACTTAAATTTTAAATAAACTAAAGATTTTTGTCCACACAATAAAGTAAAGACAAAAATCAAAGCTTAAGCAAAAACCACAATAATCAACATTGATTTTTTTTTCCTGATCCACTGTATACGGCTGACTTTTTTTCGGCTCTTTTATACTGTTAAAAGATGTTGAAAAATATAACAAAACAATATGACAATTTATTTCTGTTTTTTTGCACGGGCAATTTAATAATTAAAATTTTAAATCACTGGAATATTTATTGATTTAATTTTAAACTTTAAAAATTCGTACTAATTATCCCGACCGTATTATTAAAATCACCGATATTGACTATTGAAGGTGAAAGCCTGTTTCGATAGTCATTTCGCTACCGCTTACTTAGCTCTTCAGGAAACTTCTCACTTAAATTTTAAATAAACTAAAATTTTTTTTCCAAACAATAAAGTAAAGTCAAAAATCAAAGATTAAGCAAAAACAACAATAATCAACATTGATTTTATTTTTCTTTATCCACTGTATACGGCTGACTTTTTTTCGGCTCTTTTGTACAAACAAAAAATGTTGACAAATAAAAAAAAAACTATAATAAATATCACAAAACACTATTTCAATTTATTTTTGTTTTTTAGCACGGGCACTTGCAATTTCATAATTAAAATTTTAAATCACGGGAATATTAATTAATTTAATTTTAAACTTTAAAAATTCATGCTAATTATCCCGACCGTATTATTAAAATCACCGATATTGACTATTGAAGGTGAAAGCACGTTTCGATGGCCATTTCGCAACCGCTTACTTAGCTCTTTAGAAAACTTCTCACAAAACACTATGACAATTTATTTTTGTTTTTTTTTTTGCACGGGCACTTGCAATCTTATAATTAAAATTTTAAATCACAGGAATATTTAAACTTTAATTTTAAACTTTAAAAATTCGTGCTAATTATCCCGACCGTATTATTAAAATCACCGATATTGACTATTGAAGGTGAAAGCACGTTTCGATGGCCATTTCGCTACCGCTTACTTAGCTCTTCAGGAAACATCTCACTTAAATTTTAAATAAACTAAAGATTTTTGTCAAAACAATAAAGTAACGACAAAAATCAAAGCTTAAGCAAAAACAACAATAATCAACATTGATTTTATTTTTCTTTATCCACTGTATACGGCTGACTTTTTTTCGGCTCTTTTATACAGTTAAAAGATGTTGAAAAATAAAATAAAAACAAAAATAAAATATCACAAAACTATATGACAATATTTTTTTTTTTTGCACGGGCACTTCCAATCTTATAATTAAAATTTTAAATCACGTGAATATTTACTAATTTAATTTTAAACTTTAAAAATTCGTGCTAATATTCCCGACCGTATTATTAAAACCACCGAAATTGACTATTGAAGATGGAAGCACGTTTCGATGGCCATTTTGCTACCGCTTACTTAGCGCTTCAGGAAACTTCTCACTTAAATTTTAAATAAACTAAAGATTTTTGTCCAAACAATAAAGTAAAGACAAAAATCGAAGCTTAAGCAAAAACAACAATAATCAACATTGATTTTATTTTTCTTTATCCACTGTATACGGTTGACTTTTTTTCGGCTCTTTTATACAGTTAAAAGATGTTGAAAAATAAAATAAAAATAAAATATCACAAAACACTATGACAATATTTTTTTTTGCACGGGCACTTGCAATCTTATAATTAAAATTTTAAACCATGGAAATAATTTTTAATTTAATTTTAAACTTTTAAAATTCGTGCTAATATTCCCGACCGTATTATTAAAATTACCGATATTGACTATTGAAGGTAAAAGTACGTTTCGATAGCCATTTTGCTACCGCTTACTAAGCACTTCAGGAAACTTCTCACTTAAATTTTATATAAACTAAAGATTTTTGCCCAGGCAATAAATTAAAGACAAAAATCAAAGCTTAAGCAAAAACAACAATGATCAACATTGATTTTATTTTTCTTTATCCACTGTATACGGCTAACTTTTTTTCGGCTTTTTTATACAGTTACTCGTAAAAGATGTTGAAATATAAAATTAAAACAATAATTAAATATCACAAAACACTAATTTATTTTTGCTTTTTTGCACGGGCACTTGCAATTTTATAATTAAAATCTTAAATCACGGAAATATTTATTAATTTAATTTTAAACTTTAAAAATTCGTGCTTATTATCCCGACCGTATTATTAAAATCACTTAGTTAGCTCTTCAGGAAACTTTTCACTTAAATTTTAAACAAACTAATGATTTTTGTCCAAACAATAAAGTAAAGACAATAATCAAAGCTTAAGCAAAAACAACAATAATCAACACTGATTTTATTTTTCTTTATCCACTGTATACGGCTGACTTTTTTTCGGCTCTTTTATGCAGTTAAAAGGTGTTGAAAAATAACATAAACAGTAATAAAATATCACAAAACACTATGACACTTTATTTTTGCTTTTTTTCACGGGCACTTGCAATTTTATAATTAAAATTTTAAATCACGGGAATATTTATTAATTTAATTTTAAACTTTTAAAATTCGTGCTAATATTCCCGACCGTATTATTAAAATCACCGGTATTGACTTTTGAATGTGAAAGCACGTTTCGATGGCCATTTCGCTACCGCTTACTTAGCTCTTCAGGAAAGTTGTCACTAAAATTTTAAATAAACTAAAGATTTTTGTCCCAACAGTAAAGTAAAGACAAAAATCAAAGCTTAAGCAAAAACAAGAATGATCAACATTGATTTGATTTTTCTTTATCCACTGTATACGGCTGACTTTTTTTGGCTCTTTTATACCGTTAAAAGATGTTTAAATATAAAATAAAAATAAATAATTAAATATCACAAAACACTAATTTACTTTTGCTATATATTTTTTTTTGCACGGGCACTTGCAATTTTATAATTATAATTTTAAATCACTGGAATATTTATAATTTTTTTTTTTTTTTTTTTATTAAAATCATCGATATTGACTATTGAAAGTGAAAGCCTGCTTCGATAGCCATTTCGCTACCGCTTACTTAGCTCTTCAGGAAACTTCTCACTTAAATTTTAAATAAACTAAAGATTTTTGTCCAAACAATAAAGTAAACACAAAAATCAAAGCTTAAGCAAAAACAACAATAATCAACATTGATTTTATTTTCTTTATCCACTGTATACGGCTGACTTTTTTTCGGCTCTTTTGTACAGTTAAAAAATGTTGGAAAAAAAACAATAATAAATATCACAAAACACTAATTTATTTTTGTTTTTTTTGCATGGGCACTTGCAATTTTATAATTAAAATTTTAAATCACGGGAATATTTATTAATTTAATTTAAAACTTTAAAAATTCGTGCTAATTATCCCGACCGTATTATTAAAATCACCGATATTGACTATTGAAGGTGAAAGCATGTTCCGATGGATATTTCACTACCGCTTACTTAGCTCTTCAGGAAACTTCTCACAAAACACTATGACAATTAATTTTTTTTTTGCACGGGCACTTGCAATTTTATAATTAAAATTTTAAATCACGGAAGTATTTATTAATTTATTTTAAACTTAAAAAATTCGTACTAATTATCCCGACCGTATTATTAAAATCACCGATATTGACTATTGAAGTTGAAAGCCTGTTTCGATAGCCATTTCGCTACCGCTTACTTTGCTCTTCAGGAAACTTCTCACTTAAATTTTAAATAAACTAAAGATGTTTGTCCAAACAATAAAGTAAAGACAAAAATCAAAGCTTGAGCAAAAACAACTATAATCAACATTGATTTTATTTTTCTTTATCCACTGTATACGGCTGACTGTTTTCGGCTCTTTGATACAGTTAAAAGATGTTGAAAAATAAAATAAAAACAATAATAAAATATCACAAAACACTATGACAATTTATTTTTGTTTTTTTTTGCACGGGCACTTGCAATCTTATAATTAAAATTTTAAATCACAGGAATATTTACTAATTTAATTTTAAACTTTAAAAATTCGTGCTAATTATCCCGACCGTATTATTAAAATCACCGATATTGACTATTGAAGGTGAAAGTACGTTTCGATAGCCATTTTGCTACCGCTTACTAAGCACTTCAGGAAACTTCTCACTTAAATTTTAAATAAACTAAAGATTTTTGCCCAAGCAATAAATTAAAGACAAAAATCAAAGCTTAAGCAAAAACAACAATGATCAACATTGATTTTATTTTTCTTTATCCACTGTATACGGCTGACTTTTTTTCGGCTTTTTTATACAGTTACTCGTAAACACTAATTTATTTTTGCTTTTTTGCACGGGCACTTGCAATTTTATAATTAAAATCTTAAATCACGGAAATATTTATTAATTTAATTTTAAACTTTAAAAATTCGTGCTTATTATCCCGACCGTATTATTAAAATCACCAATATTGACGATTGAAGGTGAAAGCACGTTTCGATGGCCTTTTCGCTGCCGCTTAGTTAGCTCTTCAGGAAACTTTTCACTTAAATTTTAAACAAACTAAAGATTTTTGTCCAAACAATAAAGTAAAGACAATAATCAAAGCTTAAGCAAAAACAACAATAATCAACACTGATTTTATTTTTCTTTATCCACTGTATACGGCTGACTTTTTTTCGGCTCTTTTATGCAGTTAAAAGATGTTGAAAAATAACATATAAACAGTAATAAAATATCACAAAACACTATGACAATTTATTTTTGCTTTTTTTCACGGGCACTTGCAATTTTATAATTAAAATTTTAAATCACGGGAATATTTATTAATTTAATTTTAAACTTTTAAAATTCGTGCTAATATTCCCGACCGTATTATTAAAATCACCGGTATTGACTATTGAAGTTGAAAGCCTGCTTCGATAGCCATTTCGCTACCGCTTACTTAGCTCTTCAGGAAATTTGTCACTTAAATTTTAAATAAACTAAAGATTTTTGTCCCAACAGTAAAGTAAAGACAAAAATCAAAGCTTAAGCAAAAACAACAATGATCAACATTGATTTGATTTTTCTTTATCCACTGTATACGGCTGACTTTTTTCGGCTCTTTTATACCGTTAAAAGATGTTGAAAAATAAAATAAAAACAAAAATAAAATATCACAAAACACTATGACAATATTTTTTTTTTTTGCACGGGCACTTGCAATCTTTTAATTAAAAGTTTAAATCACGGGAATATTTATTAATTTAATTTTAAACTTTTAAAATTCGTGCTAATATTCCCGACCGTATTATTAAAATCACCGGTATTGACTATTGAAGGTGAAAGCACGTTTCGATGGCCATTTCGCTACCGCTTAGTTAGCTCTTCAGGAAACTTCTCACCTTAATTTTAAATAAACTAAAGATTTTTGTCAAAACAATAAAGTAAAGACAAAAATCAAAGCTTAAGCAAAAACAACAATAATCAACATTGATTTTATTTTCCTTTATCCACTGTATACGGCTGACTTTTTTTCGGCTCTTTTATATAGTTAAAAGATGTTGAAAAATAAAATAAAAACAAAAATAAAATATCACAAAACACTATGACAATATTTTTTTTTTTTTGCACGGGCACTTGCAATTTTATAATTAAAATTTTAAATCACGGGAATATTTATTAATTTAATTTTTAACTTTAAACATTCCTACTAATTATCCCGACCGTATTATTAAAATCACCGATATTGACTATTGAAGGTGAAAGCCTGTTTCGATAGCCATTTCGCTACCGCTTACTTAGCTCTTCAGGAAACTTCTCACCTTAATTTTAAATAAACTACAGATTTTTGTCCAAACAATAAAGTTTAGACAAAAATCAAAGCTTAAGCAAAAAAAACAATAATCAACATTGATTTTATTTTTCTTTATCCACTGTATACGGCTGACTTTTTTCGGCTGTTTTATATAGTTAAAAGATGTTGAAAATTAAATTAAAAACAGTAATAAAATATCACAAAACACTATGACAATTTATTTTTGTTTTTTTTTTTCACGGGCACTTGCAATTTTATAATTAAAATTTTAAATCACGGGAATATTTATTAATTTAATTTTAAACTTTAAAAATTTGAGCTAATTATCCCGACCGTATTATTAAAATCACCGATATTGACTATTTTAGGTGAAAGCACGTTTCGATGGTCATTTCGCTACCGCTTACTGAGCTCTTCAGGAGACTTCTCACTTAAATTTTAAAGAAACTAAAGATTTTTGTCCAAACAATAAAGTAAAGACAAAAATCTTTTAAAATTCGTGCTAATATTCCCGGCCGTATTATTAAAATCACCGGTATTGACTATTGAAGGTGAAAGCACGTTTCGATGGCCATTTCGCTACCGCTTACTTAGCTCTTCAGGAAACTTCTCACTTAAATTTTAAATAAACTAAAGATTTTTGTCCAAACAGTAAAGTAAAGACAAAAATCAAAGCTTAAGCAAAAACAACAATGATCAACATTGATTTTATTTTTCTTTATCCACTGTATACGGCTGACTTTTTTTCGGCTTCTTTCTACAGTTAAAAGATGTTTAAATATAAAATAAAAATAAATAATTAAATATCACAAAACACTAATATATTTTTGCTATATTTTTTTTTTTTGCACGGGCACTTGCAATTTTATAATTAAATTTTTAAATCAAGGGAATATTTATAATTTTAAACTTTAAACATTCGTGCTAATATTCCCGACCGTATTATTAAAATCATCGATATTGACTATTGAAGGTGAAAGCCTGCTTCGATAGCCATTTCGCTACCGCTTACTTAGCTCTTCAGGAAACTTCTAACTTAAATTTTAAAGAAACTAAAGATTCTTGTCTAAACAATAAAGTAAAGACAAAAATCAAAGCTTAAGCAAAAACAACAATAATCAACATCGATTTTATTTTTCCTTATCTACTGTATACGGCGGACTTTTTTTCGGCTCTTTTGTGCTGTTTAAAGATATTGAAAAATAAAATTAAAACAAAAATAAAATATCACAAAACACTATGACAATATTTTTTTTTTTTGCACGGGCACTTGCAATTTTATAATTAAAATTTTAAATCACGGGAATATTTATTAATTTAATTTTTAACTTTAAACATTCCTACTAATTATCCCGACCGTATTATTAAAATCACCGATATTGACTATTGAAGGTGAAAGCACGTTCCGATGGATATTTCATTACCGCTTACTTAGCTCTTCAGGAAACTTCTCACAAAACACTATGACAATTAATTTTTTTTTTTGCACGGGCACTTGCAATTTTATAACTAAAATTTTAAATCACGGGAATATTTATTAATTTAATTTTTAACTTAAAACATTTCTACTAATTATCCTGACCGTATTACTAAAATCACCGATATTGACTATTGAAGGTGAAAGCACGTTTCGATGGCCATTTCGCTACCGCTTACTTAGCTCTTCAAGAAATTTCTCACTTAAATTTTAAACAAACCAAAGATTTTTGTCCAAACAATAAAGTAAAGACAAAAATCAAAGCTTAAGCAAAAACAACAATAATCAACATTGATTTTATTTTTCTTTATCCACTGTATACGGCTGACTTTTTTCGGCTCTTTTGTACAAACAAAAAATGTTGACAAATAAAAAAAAAACTATAATAAATATCACAAAACACTATTTCAATTCATTTTTGTTTTTTAGCACGGGCACTTGCAATTTCATAATTAAAATTTTAAATCACGGGAATATTAATTAATTTAATTTTAAACTTTAAAAATTCATGCTAATTATCCCGACCGTATTATTAAAATCACCGATATTGACTATTGAAGGTTAAAGCACGTTTCGATGGCCATTTCGCTACCGCTTACTTAGCTCTTTAGGAAGCTTCTCACAAAACACTGTGAAAATTTATTTTTGTTTTTTTGCAAGGGCACTTGCAATTTTATAATTAAAATTTTAAATCACGGGAGTATTTATTGATTTAATTTTAAACTTAAAAAATTCGTACTAATTATCCCGACCGTATTATTAAAATCACCGATATTGACTATTGAAGTTGAAAGCCTGTTTCGGTAGCCATTTCGCTACCGCTTACTTAGCTCTTCAGGAAACTTCTCACTTAAATTTTAAATAAACTAAAGATGTTTGTCCAAATAATAAAGTAAAGACAAAAATCAAAGCTTGAGCAAAAACAACTATAATCACCATTGATTTTATTTTTCTTTATCCACTGTATACGGCTGACTGTTTTCGGCTCTTTTATACAGTTAAAAGATGTTGAAAAATAAAATAAAAACAATAATAAAATATCACAAAACACTATGACAATTTATTTTTGTTTTTTTTTTTTTTTGCACGGGCACTTGCAATCTTATAATTAAAATTTTAAATCACAGGAATATTTACTAATTTAATTTTAAACTTTAAAAATTCGTGCTAATTATCCCGACCGTATTATTAAAATCACCGATATTGACTATTGAAGGTGAAAGCACGTTTCGATGGCCATTTCGCTACCGCTTACTTAGCTCTTTAGGAAACATCTCACTTAAATTTTAAATAAACTAAAGATTTTTGTCAAAACAATAAAGTAACGACAAAAATCAAAGCTTAAGCAAAAACAACAATAATCAACATTGATTTTATTTTTCTTTATCCACTGTATACGGCTGACTTTTTTTCGGCTCTTTTATACAGTTAAAAGATGTTGAAAAATAAAATAAAAACAAAAATAAAATATCACAAAACACTATGACAATATTTTTTTTTTTGCACGGGCACTTGCAATCTTATAATTAAAATTTTAAATCACGGGAATATTTATTAATTTAATTTTAAAGTCTTAAAATTCGTGCTAATATTCCCGACCGTATTAATAAAATCATCGATATTGATTATTGAAGGTGAAAGCCAGCTTCGATAGCCATTTCACTACCGCTTACTTAGCTCTTCAGGAAACTTCTCACTTAAATTTTAAATAAACTAAAGATTTTTGTCCAAACAATAAAGTAAACACAAAAATCAAAGCTTAAGCAAAAACAACAATAGTCAACACTGATTTTATTTTCTGTGTCCACTGTATACGGCTGACTTTCTTTCGGCTCTTTTGTACAGTTAAAAAATGTTGGAAAAAAAAAACAATAATAAATATCACAAAACACTAATTTATTTTTGTTTTTTTGCATGGGCACTTGCAATTTCATAATTAAAATTTTAAATCACGGGAATATTAATTCATTTAATTTTTAACTTTAAACATTCCTACTAATTATCCCGACCGTATTATTTAAATCACCGATATTGACTATTGAAGGTGAAAGCACGTTCCGATGGATATTTCATTACCGCTTACTTAGCTCTTCAGGAAACTTCTCACAAAACACTATGACAATTAATTTTTTTTTTTTTTGCACGGGCACTTGCAATTTTATAACTAAAATTTTAAATCACGGGAATATTTATTAATTTAATTTTTAACTTAAAACATTTCTACTAATTATCCTGACCGTATTACTAAAATCACCGATATTGACTATTGAAGGTGAAAGCACGTTTCGATGGCCATTTCGCTACCGCTTACTTAGCTCTTCAAGAAATTTCTCACTTAAATTTTAAAGAAACTAAAGATTCTTGTCTAAACAATAAAGTAAAGACAAAAATCAAAGCTTAAGCAAAAACAACAATAATCAACATCGATTTTATTTTTCCTTATCTACTGTATACGGCGGACTTTTTTTCGGCTCTTTTGTGCTGTTTAAAGATATTGAAAAATAAAATTAAAACAAAAATAAAATATCACAAAACACTATGACAATATTTTTTTTTTTGCACGGGCACTTGCAATTTTATAATTAAAATTTTAAATCACGGGAATATTTATTAATTTAATTTTTAACTTTAAACATTCCTACTAATTATCCCGACCGTATTATTAAAATCACCGATATTGACTATTGAAGGTGAAAGCACGTTCCGATGGATATTTCATTACCGCTTACTTAGCTCTTCAGGAAACTTCTCACAAAACACTATGACAATTAATTTTTTTTTTTTGCACGGGCACTTGCAATTTTATAACTAAAATTTTAAATCACGGGAATATTTTTTAATTTAATTTTTAACTTAAAACTTTCTACTAATTATCCTGACCGTATTACTAAAATCACCGATATTGACTATTGAAGGTGAAAGCTCGTTTCGATGGCCATTTCGCTACCGCTTACTTAGCTCTTCAAGAAATTTCTCACTTAAATTTTAAACAAACTAAAGATTTTTGTCCAAACAATAAAGTAAAGACAAAAATCAAAGCTTAAGCAAAAACAACAATAATCAACATTGATTTTATTTTTCTTTATCCACTGTATACGGCTGACTTTTTTCGGCTCTTTTGTACAAACAAAAAATGTTGACAAATAAACAAAAAAAAATATAATAAATATCACAAAACACTATTTCAATTCATTTTTGTTTTTTAGCACGGGCACTTGCAATTTCATAATTAAAATTTTAAATCACGGGAATATTAATTAATTTAATTTTAAACTTTAAAAATTCATGCTAATTATCCCGACCGTATTATTAAAATCACCGATATTGACTATTGAAGGTGAAAGCACGTTTCGATGGCCATTTCGCTACCGCTTACTTAGCTCTTTAGGAAGCTTCTCACAAAACACTGTGAAAATTTATTTTTGTTTTTTTGCAAGGGCACTTGTAATTTTATAATTAAAAATTTAAATCACGGGAGTATTTATTGATTTAATTTTAAACTTAAAAAATTCGTACTAATTATCCCGACCGTATTATTAAAATCACCGATATTGACTATTGAAGTTGAAAGCCTGTTCCGGTAGCCATTTCGCTACCGCTTACTTAGCTCTTCAGGAAACTTCTCACTTAAATTTTAAATAAACTAAAGATGTTTGTCCAAACAATAAAGTAAAGACAAAAATCAAAGCTTGAGCAAAAACAACTATAATCACCATTGATTTTATTTTTCTTTATCCACTGTATACGGCTGACTGTTTTCGGCTCTTTTATACAGTTAAAAGATGTTGAAAAATAAAATAAAAACAATAATAAAATATCACAAAACACTATGACAATTTATTTTTTTTTTTTGCACGGGCACTTGCAATCTTATAATTAAAATTTTAAATCACAGGAATATTTACTAATTTAATTTTAAACTTTAAAAATTCGTGCTAATTATCCCGACCGTATTATTAAAATCACCGATATTGACTATTGAAGGTGAAAGCACGTTTCGATGGCCATTTCGCTACCGCTTACTTAGCTCTTTAGGAAACATCTCACTTAAATTTTAAATAAACTAAAGATTTTTGTCAAAACAATAAAGTAACGACAAAAATCAAAGCTTAAGCAAAAACAACAATAATCAACATTGATTTTATTTTTCTTTATCCACTGTATACGGCTGACTTTTTTTCGGCTCTTTTATACAGTTAAAAGATGTTGAAAAATAAAATAAAAACAAAAATAAAATATCACAAAACACTATGACAATATTTTTTTTTTTTTTGCACGGGCACTTGCAATCTTATAATTAAAATTTTAAATCACGGGAATATTTATTAATTTAATTTTAAAGTCTTAAAATTCGTGCTAATATTCCCGACCGTATTATTAAAATCATCGATATTGATTATTGAAGGTGAAAGCCTGCTTCGATAGCCATTTCACTACCGCTTACTTAGCTCTTCAGGAAACTTCTCACTTAAATTTTAAATAAACTAAAGATTTTTGTCCAAACAATAAAGTAAACACAAAAATCAAAGCTTAAGCAAAAACAACAATAGTCAACACTGATTTTATTTTCTGTGTCCACTGTATACGGCTGACTTTCTTTCGGCTCTTTTGTACAGTTAAAAAATGTTGGAAAAAAAAAACAATAATAAATATCACAAAACACTAATTTATTTTTGTTTTTTTGCACGGGCACTTGCAATTTTATAACTAAAATTTTAAATCACGGGAATATTTATTAATTTAATTTTTAACTTAAAACATTTCTACTAATTATCCTGACCGTATTACTAAAATCACCGATATTGACTATTGAAGGTGAAAGCACGTTTCGATGGCCATTTCGCTACCGCTTACTTAGCTCTTCAAGAAATTTCTCACTTAAATTTTAAACAAACTAAAGATTTTTGTCCAAACAATAAAGTAAAGACAAAAATCAAAGCTTAAGCAAAAACAACAATAATCAACATTGATTTTATTTTTCTTTATCCACTGTATACGGCTGACTTTTTTCGGCTCTTTTGTACAAATGTTGACAAATAAAAAAAAAACTATAATAAATATCACAAAACACTATTTCAATTCATTTTTGTTTTTTAGCACGGGCACTTGCAATTTCATAATTAAAATTTTAAATCACGGGAATATTAATAATTTAATTTTAAACTTTAAAAATTTATGCTAATTATCCCGACCGTATTATTAAAATCACCGATATTGACTATTGAAGGTGAAAGCACGTTTCGATGGCCATTTCGCTACCGCTTACTTAGCTCTTTAGGAAGCTTCTCACAAAACACTGTGAAAATTTATTTTTGTTTTTTTGCAAGGGCACTTGTTATTTTATAATTAAAATTTTAAATCACGGGAGTATTTATTGATTTAATTTTAAACTTAAAAAATTCGTACTAATTATCCCGACCGTATTATTAAAATCACCGATATTGGCTATTGAAGTTGAAAGCCTGTTTCGGTAGCCATTTCGCTACCGCTTACTTAGCTCTTCAGGAAACTTCTCACTTAAATTTTAAATAAACTAAAGATGTTTGTCCAAACAATAAAGTAAAGACAAAAATCAAAGCTTGAGCAAAAACAACTATAATCACCATTGATTTTATTTTTCTTTATCCACTGTATACGGCTGACTGTTTTCGGCTCTTTTATACTGTTAAAAGATGTTGAAAAATAAAATAAAAACAATAATAAAATATCACAAAACACTATGACAATTTATTTTTTTTTTTTTTTGCACGGGCACTTGCAATCTTATAATAAAAATTTTAAATCACAGGAATATTTACTAATTTAATTTTAAACTTTAAAAATTCGTGCTAATTATCCCGACCGTATTATTAAAATCACCGATATTGACTATTGAAGGTGAAAGCACGTTTCGATGGCCATTGCGCTACCGCTTACTTAGCTCTTTAGGAAACATCTCACTTAAATTTTAAATAAACTAAAGATTTTTGTCAAAACAATAAAGTAACGACAAAAATCAAAGCTTAAGCAAAAACAACAATAATCAACATTGATTTCATTTTTCTTTATCCACTGTATACGGCTGACTTTTTTTCGGCTCTTTTATACAGTTAAAAGATGTTGAAAAATAAAATAAAAACAAAAATAAAATATCACAAAACACTATGACAATATTTTTTTTTTTTGCACGGGCACTTGCAATCTTATAATTAAAATTTTAAATCACGGGAATATTTATTAATTTAATTTTAAAGTCTTAAAATTCGTGCTAATATTCCCGACCGTATTATTAAAATCATCGATATTGATTATTGAAGGTGAAAGCCTGCTTCGATAGCCATTTCACTACCGCTTACTTAGCTCTTCAGGAAACTTCTCACTTAAATTTTAAATAAACTAAAGATTTTTGTCCAAACAATAAAGTAAACACAAAAATCAAAGCTTAAGCAAAAACAACAATAGTCAACACTGATTTTATTTTCTGTGTCCACTGTATACGGCTGACTTTCTTTCGGCTCTTTTGTACAGTTAAAAAATGTTGGAAAAAAAAAACAATAATAAATATCACAAAACACTAATTTATTTTTGTTTTTTTGCACGGGCACTTGCAATTTTATAACTAAAATTTTAAATCACGGGAATATTTATTAATTTAATTTTTAACTTAAAACATTTCTACTAATTATCCTGACCGTATTACTAAAATCACCGATATTGACTATTGAAGGTGAAAGCACGTTTCGATGGCCATTTCGCTACCGCTTACTTAGCTCTTCAAGAAATTTCTCACTTAAATTTTAAACAAACTAAAGATTTTTGTCCAAACAATAAAGTAAAGACAAAAATCAAAGCTTAAGCAAAAACAACAATAATCAACATTGATTTTATTTTTCTTTATCCACTGTATACGGCTGACTTTTTTCGGCTCTTTTGTACAAATGTTGACAAATAAAAAAAAAACTATAATAAATATCACAAAACACTATTTCAATTCATTTTTGTTTTTTAGCACGGGCACTTGCAATTTCATAATTAAAATTTTAAATCACGGGAATATTAATAATTTAATTTTAAACTTTAAAAATTTATGCTAATTATCCCGACCGTATTATTAAAATCACCGATATTGACTATTGAAGGTGAAAGCACGTTTCGATGGCCATTTCGCTACCGCTTACTTAGCTCTTTAGGAAGCTTCTCACAAAACACTGTGAAAATTTATTTTTGTTTTTTTGCAAGGGCACTTGTTATTTTATAATTAAAATTTTAAATCACGGGAGTATTTATTGATTTAATTTTAAACTTAAAAAATTCGTACTAATTATCCCGACCGTATTATTAAAATCACCGATATTGGCTATTGAAGTTGAAAGCCTGTTTCGGTAGCCATTTCGCTACCGCTTACTTAGCTCTTCAGGAAACTTCTCACTTAAATTTTAAATAAACTAAAGATGTTTGTCCAAACAATAAAGTAAAGACAAAAATCAAAGCTTGAGCAAAAACAACTATAATCACCATTGATTTTATTTTTCTTTATCCACTGTATACGGCTGACTGTTTTCGGCTCTTTTATACTGTTAAAAGATGTTGAAAAATAAAATAAAAACAATAATAAAATATCACAAAACACTATGACAATTTATTTTTTTTTTTTTTTGCACGGGCACTTGCAATCTTATAATAAAAATTTTAAATCACAGGAATATTTACTAATTTAATTTTAAACTTTAAAAATTCGTGCTAATTATCCCGACCGTATTATTAAAATCACCGATATTGACTATTGAAGGTGAAAGCACGTTTCGATGGCCATTGCGCTACCGCTTACTTAGCTCTTTAGGAAACATCTCACTTAAATTTTAAATAAACTAAAGATTTTTGTCAAAACAATAAAGTAACGACAAAAATCAAAGCTTAAGCAAAAACAACAATAATCAACATTGATTTCATTTTTCTTTATCCACTGTATACGGCTGACTTTTTTTCGGCTCTTTTATACAGTTAAAAGATGTTGAAAAATAAAATAAAAACAAAAATAAAATATCACAAAACACTATGACAATATTTTTTTTTTTTGCACGGGCACTTGCAATCTTATAATTAAAATTTTAAATCACGGGAATATTTATTAATTTAATTTTAAAGTCTTAAAATTCGTGCTAATATTCCCGACCGTATTATTAAAATCATCGATATTGATTATTGAAGGTGAAAGCCTGCTTCGATAGCCATTTCACTACCGCTTACTTAGCTCTTCAGGAAACTTCTCACTTAAATTTTAAATAAACTAAAGATTTTTGTCCAAACAATAAAGTAAACACAAAAATCAAAGCTTAAGCAAAAGCAACAATAGTCAACACTGATTTTATTTTCTGTGTCCACTGTATACGGCTGACTTTTTTCGGCTCTTTTATACCGTTAAAAGATGTTGAAAAATAAAATAAAAACAAAAATAAAATATCACAAAACACTATGACAATATTTTTTTTTTGCACGGGCACTTGCAATCTTATATTTAAAATTTTAAATCACGGGAATATTTATTAATTTAATTTTAAAGTCTTAAAATTCGTGCTAATTATCCCGACCGTATTATTAAAATCACCGATATTGACTATTGAAGGTGAAAGCACGTTTCGATGGCCATTTCGCTACCGCTTACTTAGCTCTTCAGGAAATTTCTCACTTAAATTTTATACAAACTAAAGATTTTTGTCCAAACAATAAAGTAAAGACAAAAATCAAAGCTTAAACAAAAACAACAATAATCAACATTGATTTTATTTTTCTTTATCCACTGTATACGGCTGACTTTTTTTCGGCTCTTTTGTACAAACAAAAAATGTTGACAAATAAAAAAAAAAACTATAATAAATATCACAAAACACTATTTCAATTCATTTTTGTTTTTTAGCACGGGCACTTGCAATTTCATAATTAAAATTTTAAATCACGGGAATATTAATTAATTTAATTTTAAACTTTAAAAATTCATGTTAATTATCCCGACCGTATTATTAAAATCACCGATATTGACTATTGAAGGTGAAAGCACGTTTCGATGGCCATTTCGCTACCGCTTACTTAGCTCTTAAGGAAACTTCTCACAAAACACTATGACAATTTATTTTTGTTTTTTTGCAAGGGCAATTGCAATTTTATAATTAAAATTTTAAATCACGGGAGTATTTATTGATTTAATTTTAAACTTAAAAAATTCGTACTAATTATCCCGACCGTATTATTAAAATCACCGATATTGACTATTGAAGGTGAAAGCACGTTTCGATAGCCATTTCGCTACCGCTTACTTAGCTCTTAAGGAAACTTCTCACAAAACACTATGACAATTTATTTTTGTTTTTTTGCAAGGGCAATTGCAATTTTATAATTAAAATTTTAAATCACGGGAGTATTTATTGATTTAATTTTAAACTTAAAAAATTCGTACTAATTATCCCGACCGTATTATTAAAATCACCGATATTGACTATTGAAGGTGAAAGCACATTTCGAAGGCCATTTCGCTACCGCTTACTTAGCTCTTCAGGAAACTTCTCACTTAAATTTTAAATAAACTAAAGATTTTTGTCCAAACAATTAAGTAAAGACAAAAATCAAAGCTTAAGCAAAAACAACAATAATCAACATTGATTTGATTTTTCTTTATCCACTGTATACGGCTGACTTTTTTCGGCTCTTTTATACCGTTAAAAGATGTTGAAAAATAAAATAAAACAAAAATAAAATATCACAAAACACTATGACAATTTTTTTTTTTTTTGCACGGGCACTTGTAATCTTATAATTAAAATTTTAAATCACGGGAATATTTATTAATTTAATTTTAAACTTTTAAAATTCGTGCTAATATTCCCGACCGTATTATTAAAATCACCGGTATTGACTATTGAAGGTGAAAGCACGTTTCGATGGCCATTTCGCTACCGCTTACTTAGCTCTTCAGGAAACTTCTCACTTAAATTTTAAATAAACTAAAGATTTTTGTCCAAACAGTAAAGTAAAGACAAAAATCAAAGCTTAAGCAAAAACAACAATGATCAACATTGATTTTATTTTTCTTTATCCACTGTATACGGCTGATTTTTTTTCGGCTTCTTTCTACAGTTAAAAGATGTTTAAATATAAAATAAAAATAAATAATTAAATATCACAAAACACTAATTTATTTTTGCTTTTTTGCACGGGCACTTGCAATTTTATAATTAAAATTTTAAATCACGGGAATATTTATTAATTTAATTTTTAACTTAAAACATTTCTACTAATTATCCCGACCGTATTACTAAAATCACCGATATTGACTATTGAAGGTGAAAGCACGTTTCGATGGCCATTTCGCTACCGCTAACTTAGCTCTTCAGGAAATTTCTCACTTAAATTTTAAACAAACTAAAGATTTTTGTCCAAACAATAAAGTAAAGACAAAAATCAAAGCTTAAGCAAAAACAACAATAATCAACATTGATTTTATTTTTCTTTATCCACTGTATACGGCTGACTTTTTTTCGGCTCTTTTGTACAAACAAAAAATGTTGACAAATAAAAAAAAACTATAATAAATATCACAAAACAATATTTCAATTCATTTTTGTTTTTTAGCACGGGCACTTGCAATCTCATAATTAAAATTTTAAATCACGGGAATATTAATTAATTTAATTTTAAACTTTAAAAATTCATGCTAATTATCCCGACCGTATTATTAAAATCACCGATATTGACTATTGAAGGTGAAAGCACGTTTCGATGGCCATTTCGCTACCGCTTACTTAGCTCTTTAGGAAACTTCTCACAAAACACTATGACAATTTATTTTTGTTTTTTTTGCAAGGGCACTTGCAATTTTATAATTAAAATTTTAAATCACGTGATTACGTATTGATTTAATCTTAAACTTAAAAAATTCGTACTAATTATCCCGACCGTATTATTAAAATCACCGATATTGACTATTGAAGTTGAAAGCCTGTTTCGATAGCCATTTCGCTACCGCTTACTTAGCTCTTCAGGAAACTTCTCACTTAAATTTTAAATAAACTAAATATGTTTGTCCAAACAATAAAGTAAAGACAAAAATCAAAGCTTGAGCAAAAACAACTATAATCAACATTGATTTTATTTTTCTTTGTCCACTGTATACGGCTGACTGTTTTCGGCTCTTTTATACAGTTAAAAGATGTTGAAAAATCAAATAAAAACAATAATAAAATATCACAAAACACTATGACAATTTATTTTTGTTTTTTTTGCACGGGCACTTGCAATCTTATAATTAAAATTTTAAATCACAGAAATATTTACTAATTTAATTTTAAACTTTAAAAATTCGTGCTAATTATCCCGACCGTATTATTAAAATCACCGATATTGACTATTGAAGGTGAAAGCACGTTTCGATGGCCATTTAGCTACCGCTTACTTAGCTCTTCAGGAAACATCTCACTTAAATTTTAAATAAACTAAAGATTTTTGTCAAAACAATAAAGTAACGACAAAAATCAAAGCTTAAGCAAAAACAACAATAATCAACATTGATTTTATTTTTCCTTATCCACTGTATACGGCTGACTTTTTTTCGGCTCTTTTATACAGTTAAAAGATGTTGAAAAATAAAATAAAAACAAAAATAAAATATCACAAAACTATATGACAATATTTTTTTTTTGTACGGGCACTTCCAATCTTATAACTAAAATTTTAAATTACGGGAATATTTACTAATTTAATTTTAAACTTTAAAAATTCGTGCTAATAATCCCGACCGTATTATTAAAACCACCGAAATTGACTATTGAAGATGGAAGAACGTTTCGATGGCCATTTTGGTACCGCTTACTTAGCTCTTTAGGAAACTTCTCACAAAACACTATGACAATTTATTTTTGTTTTTTTGCAAGGGCACTTGCAATTTTATAATTAAAATTTTAAATCACGGGAATATTTATTGATTTAATTTTAAACTTAAAAAATTCATACTTATTATCCCGACCGTATTATTAAAATCACCGATATTGACTATTGAAGTTGAAAGCCTGTTTCGATAGACATTTCGCTACCGCTTACTTGGCTCTTCAGGAAACTTCTCACTTAAATTTTAAATAAACTAAAGATGTTTGTCCAAACAATAAAGTAAAGACAAAAAACAAAGCTTAAGCAAAAATAACAATAATCAACATTGATTTTATTTTTCTTTATCCACTGTATACGGCTGACTTTTTTCGGCTCTTTTATACAGTTAAAAGATATTGAAAAATAAAATAAAAACAATAATAAAATATCACAAAACACTATGACAATTTATTTTTGTTTTTTTTTTTTTTTTTTTTGCACGGGCACTTGCAATCTTATAATTAAAATTTTAAATCACGGGAATATTTACTAATTTAATTTTAAACTTAAAAAATTCCTGCTAATTATCCCGACCGTATTATTAAAATCACCGATATTGACTATTGAAGGTGAAAGCACGTTTCGATGGCCATTTCGCTACCGCTTACTTAGCTCTTCAGGAAACTTCTTACTTAAATTTTAAATAAACTAAAGATTTTTATCCAAACAATAAAGTAAAGACAAAAAACAAAGCTTAAGCAAAAATAACAATAATCAACATTGATTTTATTTTTCTTTATCCACTGTATACGGCTGACTTTTTTTCGGCTCTTTTATACAGTTAAAAGATGTTGAAAAATAAAATAAAAACAAAAATAAAATATCACAAAACTATATGACAATATTTTTTTTTTGCACGGGCACTTCCAATCTTATAATTAAAATTTTAAATCACGTGAATATTTACTAATTTAATTTTAAACTTTAAAAATTCGTGCTAATATTCCCGACCGTATTATTAAAACCACCGAAATTGACTATTGAAGATGGAAGCACGTTTCGATGGCCATTTTGCTACCGCTTACTTAGCTCTTCAGGAAACTTCTCACTTAAATTTTAAATAAACTAAAGATTTTTGTCCAAACAATAAAGTAAAGACAAAAATCGAAGCTTAAGCAAAAACAACAATAATCAACATTGATTTTATTTTTCTTTATCCACTGTATACGGTTGACTTTTTTTCGGCTCTTTTATACAGTTAAAAGATGTTGAAAATAAAATAAAAATAAAATATCACAAAACACTATGACAATATTTTTTTTGCACGGGCACTTGCAATCTTATAATTAAAATTTTAAACCATGGGAATATTTTTTAATTTAATTTTAAACTTTTAAAATTCGTGCTAATATTCCCGACCGTATTATTAAAATCACCAATATTGACTATTGAAGGTGAAAGTACGTTTCGATAGCCATTTTGCTACCGCTTACTAAGCACTTCAGGAAACTTCTCACTTAAATTTTAAATAAACTAAAGATTTTTGCCCAAGCAATAAATTAAAGACAAAAATCAAAGCTTAAGCAAAAACAACAATGATCAACATTGATTTTATTTTTCTTTATCCACTGTATACGGCTGACTTTTTTCGGCTTTTTATACCGTTAAAAGATGTTGAAAAATAAAATAAAAACAAAAATAAAATATCACAAAACACTATGACAATATTTTTTTTTTGCACGGGCACTTGCAATCTTATAATTAAAAGTTTAAATCACGGGAATATTTATTAATTTAATTTTAAACTTTTAAAATTCGTGCTTATATTCCCGACCGTATTATTAAAATCACCGATACTGACTATTGAAGGTGAAAGCCTGCTTCGATAGCCATTTCGCTACCGCTTACTTAGCTCTTCAGGAAACTTCTCACTTAAATTTTAAATAAACTAAAGATTTTTGTCCCAACAGTAAAGTAAAGACAAAAATCAAAGCTTAAGCAAAAACAACAATGATCAACATTGATTTGATTTTTCTTTATCCACTGTATACGGCTGACTTTTTTCGGCTTTTTATACCGTTAAAAGATGTTGAAAAATAAAATAAAAACAAAAATAAAATATCACAAAACACTATGACAATATTTTTTTTTGCACGGGCACTTGCAATCTTATAATTAAAAGTTTAAATCACGGGAATATTTATTAATTTAATTTTAAACTTTTAAAATTCGTGCTAATATTTCCAACCGTATTATTAAAATCACCGGTATTGACTATTGAAGGTGAAAGCACGTTTCGATGGCCATTTCGCTACCGCTTACTTAGCTCTTCAGGAAACTTCTCACAAAACACTATGACAATTAATTTTTTTTTGCACGGGCACTTGCAATTTTATAATTAAAATTTTAAATCACGGGAATATTTATTAATTTAATTTTTAACTTAAAACATTTCTACTAATTATCCCGACCGTATTACTAAAATCACCGATATTGACTACATAGCTTACATAGCTCTTCAGGAAATTTCTCACTTAATTTTAAACAAACTAAAGATTTTTGTCCAAACAATAAAGTAAAGACAAAAATCAAAGCTTAAGCAAAAACAACAATAATCAACATTGATTTTATTTTTCTTTATCCACTGTATACGGCTGACTTTTTTTCGGCTCTTTTGTACAAACAAAAAATGTTGACAAATAAAAAAAAAAAAAAAAAAACTATAATAAATATCACAAAACACTATTTCAATTCATTTTTGTTTTTTAGCACGGGCACTTGCAATTTCATAATTAAAATTTTAAATCACGGGAATATTAATTAATTTAATTTTAAACTTTAAAAATTCATGCTAATTATCCCGACCGTATTATTAAAATCACCGATATTGACTATTGAAGGTGAAAGCACGTTTCGATGGCCATTTCGCTACCGCTTACTTAGCTCTTCAGGAAACATCTCACTTAAATTTTAAATAAACTATAGATTTTTGTCAAAACAATAAAGTAGAGACAAAAATCAAAGCTTAAGCAAAAACAACAATAATCAACATTGATTTTATTTTTCTTTATCCACTGTATACGGCTGACTTTTTTTCGGCTCTTTTATACAGTTAAAAGATGTTGAAAAATATTACAAAACAATATGACAAATTATTTCTGTTTTTTGCACGGGCAATTTAATAATTAAAATTTAAAATCACTGGAATATTTATTGATTTAAAATTAAACTTTAAAAATTCGTACTTATTATCCCGACCGTATTATTAAAATCACCGATATTAACTATTGAAGGTGAAAGCACATTTCGAAGGCCATTTCGCTACCGCTTACTTAGCTCTTCAGGAAACTTCTCACTTAAATTTTAAATAAACTAAAGATTGTTGTCCAAACAATAAAGTAAAGACAAAAATCAAAGCTTAAGCAAAAACAACAATAATCAACATTGATTTGATTTTTCTCTATCCACTGTATACGGCTGACTTTTTTCGGCTCTTTTATACCGTTAAAAGATGTTGAAAAATAAAATAAAAACAAAAATAAAATATCACAAAACACTATGACAATATTTTTTTTTGCACGGGCACTTGCAATCTTATAATTAAAATTTTAAATCACGGGAATATTTATTAATTTAATTTTAAACTTTTAAGATTCGTGTTAATATTCCCGACCGTATTATTAAAATCACCGGTATTGACTATTGAAGGTGAAAGCACGTTTCGATGGCCATTTCGCTACCGCTTACTTAGCTCTTCAGGAAACTTCTCACTTAAATTTTTAATAAACTAAAGATTTTTGTCCAAACAGTAAAGTAAAGACAAAAATCAAAGCTTAAGCAAAAACAACAATGATCAACATTGATTTTATTTTTCTTTATCCACTGTATACGGCTGACTTTTTTTCGGCTTATTTCTACAGTTAAAAAATGTTTAAATATAAAATAAAAATAAATAATTAAATATCACAAAACACTAATTTATTTTTGCTTTTTTGCACGGGCACTTGCAATTTTATAATTAAAATTTTAAATCACGGGAATATTTATAATTTTAAACCTTAAACATTCGTGCTTATTATCCCGACCGTATTATAAAAATCACCGATATTGACGATTGAAGGTGAAAGCACGTTTCGATTGCCTTTTCGCTACCGCTTACTTAGCTCTTCAGGAAACTTCTCACTTATTTTAAATAAACTAAAGATTTTTGTCCAAACAATAAAGTAAAGACAAAAATCAAAGCTTAAGCAAAAAAAAAACAATAATCAACATTGATATTATTTTTCTTTATCCACTGTATACGGCTGACTTTTTTTCGGCTCTTTTATACAGTTAAAAGATGTTGAAAAATAAAATAAAAATAAAATATCACAAAACACTATGACAATATTTTTTTTTTTGCACGGGCACTTGCAATCTTATAATTAAAATTTTAAACCATGGGAATATTTTTTAATTTAATTTTTAACTTTTAAAATTCGTGCTAATATTCCCGACCGTATTATTAAAATCACCGATATTGACTATTGAAGGTGAAAGTACGTTTCGATAGCCATTTTGCTACCGCTTACTTAGCACTTCAGGAAACTTCTCACTTAAATTTTAAATAAACTAAAGATTTTTGCCCAAGCAATAAATTAAAGACAAAAATCAAAGCTTAAGCAAAAACAACAATGATCAACATTGATTTTATTTTTCTTTTTCCACTGTATACGGCAGACTTTTTTTTCGGCTTTTTTATACTTTTCACTTAAATTTTAAACAAACTAAAGATTTTTGTCCAAACAATAAAGTAAAGACAATAATCAAAGCTTAAGCAAATACAACAATAATCAACATTGATTTTATTTTTTTTTATCCACTGTATACGGCTGACTTTTTTTCGGCTCTTTTATGCAGTTAAAAGATGTTGAAAAATAACATAAAAACAGTAATAAAATATCACAAAATACTATGACAATTTTTTTTTTTGCACGGGCACTTGCAATCTTATAATTAAAATTTTAAATCACGAGAATATTTATTAATTTAATTTTAAACTTTAAAATTTCGTGCTAATTATCCCGACCGTATCACTAAAATCACCGATATTGACTATTGAAGGTGAAAGCACGTTTCGATGGCCATTTCACTACCGCTTACTTAGCTCTTCAGAAAATTTCTCACTTAAATTTTAAACAAACTAAAGATTTTTGTCCAAACAATAAATTAAAGACAAAAATCAAAGCTTAAGCAAAAACAACAATAATCAACATTGATTTTATTTTTCTTTATCCACTGTATACGGCTGACTTTTTTCGGCTCTTTTATACACTTAAAAGATGTTGAAAAATAAAATATCACAAAACACTATGACAATATTTTTTTTTGCACAGGCACTTGTAATCTTATAATTAAAATTTTAAATCACGGGAATATTTATTATTTTAATTTTAAACTTTTAAAATTCGTGCTAATATTCCCGACCGTATTATTAAAATCACCGATATTGACTATTAAAGGTGAAAGCACGTTTCGATGGCCATTTCCCAACGGCTTCTTAGCTCTTCAGGAAACTTCTCACTTAAATTTTAAATAAACTAAAGATTTTTGTCCAAACAATAAAGTAAAGACAAAAATCAAAGCTTAAGAAAAAACAACAATGATCAACATTGATTTTATTTTTCTTTATCCACTGTATACGGCTGACTATTTATCGGCTTTTTTCTACAATTAAAAGATGTTGAAATATAAAATAAAAACAATAATTAAATATCACAAAACACTAATTTATTTTTGCTTTTTTGTACGGGCACTTGCAATCTGATAATTAAAATTTTAAATCACGGGAATATTTATTAATTTAGTTTTAAACTTTAAAAATTCGTGCTTATTATCCCGACCGTAATATAAAAATCACCGATATTGACGATTGAATTTGAAAGCACGTTTCGATGGCCTTTTCGCTACCGCTTTTTAGCTCTTCAGGAAACTTCTCACTTAAATTTGAAATAAACGAAAGATTTTTGTTCAAAC
Organism: Cistogaster globosa; assembly: GCA_937654795.1. Taxonomy (NCBI): domain Eukaryota; kingdom Metazoa; phylum Arthropoda; class Insecta; order Diptera; family Tachinidae; genus Cistogaster; species Cistogaster globosa. The sequence continues at coordinate 99,917,574 of OW569403.1, read as the reverse complement.
AATAAAGTAAAGACAAAAATCAAAGCTTAAGCAAAAACAACAATAATCAACATTGATTTTATTTTTCTTTATCCACTGTATACGGCTGGCTTTTTTTCGGCTCTTTTATATAGTTAAAAGATGTTGAAAAATAAAATAAAAACAAAAATAAAATATCACAAAACACTATGACAATATTTTTTTTTTGCACGGGCACTTGCAATTTTATAATTAAAATTTTAAATCACGGGAATATTTATTAATTTAATTTTTAACTTTAAACATTCCTACTAATTATCCCGACCGTATTATTATAATCACCGATATTTACTATTGAAGGTGAAAGCCTGTTTTGATAGCCATTTCGCTACCGCTTACTTAGCTCTTCAGGAAACTTCTCACCTTAATTTTAAATAAACTAAAGATTTTTGTCCAAACAATAAAGTAAAGACAAAAATCAAAGCTTAAGCAAAAAAAAAAAAAACAATAATCAACATTGATTTTATTTTTCTTTATCCACTGTATACGGCTGACTTTTTTCGGCTCTTTTATATAGTTAAAAGATGTTGAAAATTAAATTAAAAACAGTAATAAAATATCACAAAACACTACGACAATTTATTTTTGTTTTTTTTCACGGGCACTTGCAATTTTATAATTAAAATTTTAAATCACGGAAATATTTATTAATTTAATTTTAAACTTTAAAAATTTGAGCTAATTATCCCGACCGTATTATTAAAATCACCGATATTGACTATTGAAGGTGAAAGCACGTTTCGATGGCCATTTCGCAACCGCTTACTTAGCTCTTCAGGAAACTTCTCACTTAAATTTCAAATAAACTAAAGATTTTTGTCCAAACAATAAAGTAAAGACAAAAATCAAAGCTTAAGCAAAAACCACAATAATCAACATTGATTTGTTTTTCCTGATCCACTGTATACGGCTGACTTTTTTTCGGCTCTTTTATACTGTTAAAAGATGTTGAAAAATATCACAAAACAATATAACAATTTATTTCTGTTTTTTGCACGGGCAATTTAATAATTAAAATTTTAAATCACTGGAATATTTATTGATTTAATTTTAAACTTTAAAAATTCGTACTAATTATCCCGACCGTATTATTAAAATCACCGATATTGACTATTGAAGGTGAAAGCCTGTTTCGATAGCCATTTCGCTACCACTTACTTAGCTCTTCAGGAAACTTCTCACTTAAATTTTAAATAAACTAAAAATTTTTTTCCAAACAATAAAGTAAAGACAAAAATCAAAGATTAAGCAAAAACAACAATAATCAACATTGATTTTATTTTGCTTTATCCACTGTATACGGCTGACTTTTTTTCGGCTCTTTTGTACAAACAAAAAATGTTGACAAATAAAAAAAAACTATAATAAATATCACAAAACACTATTTCAATTTATTTTTGTTTTTTAGCACGGGCACTTGCAAATTCATGATTAAAATTTTAATCACGGGAATATTAATTAATTTAATTTTAAACTTTAAAAATTCATGCTAATTATCCCGACCGTATTATTAAAATCACCGATATTGACTATTGAAGGTGAAAGCACGTTTCGATGGCCATTTCGCTACCGCTTACTTAGCTCTTTAGGAAACTTCTCACAAAACACTATGACAATTTATTTATGTTTTTTTGCAAGGGCACTTGCAATTTTATAATTAAAACTTTAAATCACAGGAATATTTACTAATTTAATTTTAAACTTTAAAAATTCGTGCTAATTATCCCGACCGTATTATTAAAATCACCGATATTGACTATTGAAGGTGAAAGCACGTTTCGATGGCCATTTCGCTACCGCTTACTTTACTCTTCAGGAAACTTCTCACTTAAATTTTAAATAAACTAAAGATTTTTGTCCAAACAATAATGTTAAGACAAAAATCAAAGCTTAAGCAAAAACAACAATAATCATCATTGATTTTATTTTTCTTTATCCACTGTATACGGCTGACTTTTTTTCGGCTCTTTTATACAGTTAAAAGATGTTGAAAAATAAAAACAAAACTAAAATATCACAAAACTCTATGACAATATATTTTTTTTTGCGCGGGCACTTGCAATCTTATAACTAAAATTTTAAATCACGGGAATATTTTTTAATTTAATTTTAAACTTTTAAGATTCGTGCTAATATTCCCGACCGTATTATTAAAACCACCGAAATTGACTATCGAAGATGAAAGCACGTTTCGATGGCCATTTTGCTACCGCTTACTTAGCTCTTCAGGAAACTTCTCCCTTAAATTTTAAATAAACTAAAGATTTTTGTCCAAACAATAAAGTAAAGACAAAAATCAAAGCTTAGGCAAAAACAACAATGATCAACAGTGATTTTATTTTTCTTTTCCACTGTATACGGCTGACTTTTTTCGGCTTTTTTTTATATAGTTAAAAGATGTTGAAATATAAAATAAAAACAATAATAAAATATCACAAAACAATATAACAATTTATTTTTGTTTTCTTTTTTTTTTTTTGCACGGGCACTTCCAATCTTATAATTAAAATTTTAAATCACGGGAATATTTACTAATTAAATTTTAAACTTTAAAAATTAGTGATAATTATCCCTTCCGTATTATTAAAATCGCCGATATTGACTTTTGAAGGTGAAAGCACATTTCGAAGGCCATTTCGCCACCGCTTACATAGCTCTTCAGGAAACTTCTCACTTAAATTTTAAATAAACTAAAGATTTTTGACCAAACAATAAAGTAAAGATAATAATCAAAGCTTAAGCAAAAACAACGATAATCAACATTGATTTTATTTTTTTTATCCACTGTATACGGCTGACTTTTTTTCGGCTCTTTTATGCAGTTAAAAGATGTTGAAAAATAACATAAAAACAGTAATAAAATATCACAAAACACTATGACAATTTCTTTTTTCTTTTTTTACGGGCACTTGGAAATTTACAATTAAAACTTGAAATCAGGGGAATATTTATTAATTTAATTTTAAACTTTAAAAATTCAGGCTAATTATCCCGACCGTATTATTAAAATCACCGATATTGACTATTGAAGGTGAAAGCACCCTACCGCTTACTTAGCTCTTCAGGAGACTTCTCACTTAAATTTTAAATAAACTAGATTTTTGTCCAAACAATAAAGTAAAGACAAAAATCGAAGCTTAAGCAAAAACAACAATAATCAACATTGATTATATTTTTCTTTATCCACTGTATACGGCTGACTTTTTTTCGGCTCTTTTATGCAGTTAAAAGATATTGAAAAATAACATAAAAACAGTAATAAAATATCACAAAACACTATGACAATTTATTTTTTCTTTCTTTACGGGCACTTGGAATTTTACAATTAAAATTTTAAATCAGGGGAATATTTATTAATTTAATTTTAAACTTTAAAAATGTGTGCTAATATTCCCGACCGTATTATTAAAATCACCAATATTGACTATTGAAGGTGAAAGTACGTTTCGATAGCCATTTCGCTACCGCTTACTTAGCTGTTCAGGAAACTTCTCACTTAAATTTTAAATAAAATAAAGATTTTTGTGGGATGTAACATAGATCGCTTCCACGTAGTGCATCCTGGGTAACGCTAAATGATCTATACCCCCCCCCCCTCCCCCCACCCCCCTGGCACGACCTTTTTCTGTCCAAGGACCTTTCTTCCGATTTTTTCGGCACGTTTTTGTTTGACTTGGGCTGGTGGTTATGGCTTCTGGACCTGGTAGCACCGGGGTGAAACCCTGTGGGAACGGCTCCAGTTTAAGGTCATAACTATCTCCGTCCCGTTAAAACCCTGGCAGGCCTCATAGTACGTTCGATGCCCGTCACCGTTTAGTTGGTGGTGTAGGTTTGGTTGAGTTTACTCCCAATTAGCAACGGTCTGGCTCTGAGCACCTGTCCCCATGAAGGCTGGTGCCAACCCTCGCATGGCCTCCCTGCTTGCATAGATAACAATGGGACATTTGAGTTGACTACACATACGGGTGGAGATAGCGGCTATTTCTGGGGACCCATTTCGCATGGACAAAACTTCAACTTCAACTTCAAAAAAGACCACAAAGGCCAACCCTAAAAGGGAGCCGGTTGTATTGCAACGGCAAAAGCCGGCAATCCATAATTAACCTTCGTCTGTGACCTCTACCTCCAGACCACAGCTGGGTGCAGCGACTTTGTTGTCTGCCTCGACATCCCGCACCGCAATCCCCAAGGGTTGCGTAATGCCCTCTTCGAGCACCACAATCACTCCTGCTACAAAACAGAGTGAAAGAGGGGCTCCCCCGCATATTGGTCCAACTACTGATGTAAGGGCACTGGTTAAGCCAGCCCAAACAACTGGTAGTCTGGGCCCTAGCGCGTCCTCCTCTTCTCGTGCACACATCAACGCGTCGACGCGGGCGTATAGGACCAGAAGATCTGCCTACCGGATCCTGCAATAGCTTGGTGGGCAAGATCCGAACACTTTGTCTGAAAAGGACCAGGCTAAACTTAAATGGGCCAAACAGAACTTGGAGTCTCGCCCTCCACCTAACTTGGCACCTCAGAAACGACAAAGGTCGGCTGAGGAAACCGCTACGACAGCCCCTCAACTGCCTAAACGGCCAAAAACTTTAACATCCAAACCGGTGTCCTCACGTCCCCTTAGCGAGATAGTTAAGGATAGCCTCGTTTTGGCTATAATAGACACTAGTAAAAGTGACGGGACTATATCTCCAGGTAATTGGAGGTTAGTCCAAGCGGCTCTTCGCAGTGTCTATAAGGACATAATTTCAGCCAATCCTGGCCCCTCTCCCTCATGCCGTGATGCGGGCTGGTATCAGGGGCATGTTAAATTGATCGCTTGTGCTGATCAACGCTCAGCGGACCTGTACAAGCAGGCAATTGACAGCCTAGGTGAAATCTGGTCGGGTGCTAAGCTCTTAGCTGTATCCAACGACCAGATTCCGAACCGTCCAAGATCCTTCACCCGAATATCGGCAGATCCCTCCACTCCGGATGAAATTCTGGAGCTGATTAAACTCAGCAATAAAGAGCTGCCTACGGCCGACTGGAAGGTCGCTAAAGTAAGCGAGCCAAAGGGCCACTTCCGTGACGCTATCATTGCCATTAACGACGAGTCCCTCGCCCCACTTAACGCCTGTAAGGGGGAGATCAACTACGGTTTCGACTCGATCTCTCTCAGGATCTATAAGGGGGATAATATAGGGAAAAATTCTAAACTTCCCACGGAACCTCTGGTACCAGAGGTTGCCGCTGGACGGACTGCACCTTTACAATTGGCTCCGGCCTCCATGTGCGGTTCAGATATGTCGGATGACACAAGAAGTGTCATCTCTTCATCTGAGTTTGCTGGCGACTTTTTCCGGCAAATGAGTCTCGGATCCGAATACCCGGCAAAAAGCGAAGAATCACTCCTGTCTGAGGGCGATTCCGACGCTACCCTTACGGCCAAAAATAATGATGATGAGGGTTGTGCAAATTAACCTTCATCATTCCATCGCTGCTTCTGCGGCCTTGCTCCTCCGCCTGTCACAGAAAGGAGAGGATATTGTTCTGGTCCAGGAACCATGGGTTATTAATGATCGGGTTTCCGGACTATCTATGGACGGCTACAAAACTGTCTACGTCACAGGTCAAGGTAAACCCAGGGCCTGTATTATGATTAAGTATAATATTAACGCTTTCTTTCTTCGCAGATTCAGTGACAGAGACAGCGTTGCCATAGCAGTGGAGACGGGCTCGAAGGATGTCTTGGTGGTCTCCAGTTATATGGCCCACGATCATGGTAATTCACCACCACATGACCTGCTAAAGCTTCTGGTTGCAGAGGCTAACAACAGTCAAACGCCGGTCATCATTGGGGCCGATGCTAACGCTCATCACCATATGTGGGGCAGCACGGATGTCAATGAACGGGGTGAGTCTCTTTTTGATTTTATATTATTGTATGACTTAAGTATTGTCAATAGGGGAAGCGAGCCTACCTTCGTCACTTCGAGTAGAAGGGAGGTTCTCGATCTTACCTTGACAGGTGGTGGCTGGTCTGATATTGTCAGAAATTGGAGTGTCTTTCAAGAGTGCTCCTTTTCTGACCATTGGTATTTATCTTATAAATTAGATCTAGGATCAGTAGGTTCCGGAGTATCTCACTCCTACATAAATAGGAAACAAACAGACTGGAATAAATTTCGGTCCATTTTAGAGCTTGGCCTAAGGCCTGCTCCCTTCAAGATTAATGACCACTGCGATATTGATCGGGCGGTTGAATTCTTGACCTTGCAGATATGCTCCGCGGCGAAAGCGGCCTGCAATCCACCGAAGCCAAGGGGTAAACCGAAACCCCCTTGGTGGAACACGGAGATTGCAGAGTTGCGTAAGGAATGTAGAAGACTCTTTAATAGGGCCAAAAATAGTGGAAATTGGCTGCCCTACAAGGATAAACAAAGGGAGTTTAAGTATGCCATACGTAGATCCAAAAGAGCCTCGTGGAAAACTTTCTGTGGCAACATAGAAAGCTCGCCCGAAACCAGCAGGCTACGCAGGATTCTTAGCACGTCCCCGAGAGTTATTGAGAGTATTCAGAAGCCGGACGGTAAATGGACGGACTCTGTAATCGATACCTTGGAGATGCTGCTTGATACTCACTTCCCTGGTAGTGAAAGGATTGACGAAGCGATGGGGATTGTGAATTCCGCGTCGGTTTTTCCAGCCACTTTCCGGGTGACCAATGCTCACTTAGAGTGGGCCATCATGTCGTTTGATGCCTTTAAGTCTCCTGGAATTGACAATATCATTCCAGCGGACTTGCAGCATGGCATAGACCTCATAAAACCATGGCTATTGCAAATCTACAATGCTTGCCTGGAAAATACTTACAAGCCCATAGGTTGGCGTGTAGCCCAAGTTGTTTTCATCCCTAAAGCGGGGAAGACATCTCCTATTAAACCCAAGGACTTCAGGCCCATAAGCCTGTCGTCCTTCTTACTCAAAACGCTAGAAAGGATTCTTGATCTTCAGATCAGGAACTCCATTAATCCCGCGCTAATTTCTAGCTCGCAGCATGCCTATACAAAGGGAAATCTGTGGAAACAGCGCTGCATGTGTTATTATCCGATGTTGAATAGTCCCTTTCAAATAAGGAATTTACGCTTGCAGTGTTTCTTGACATAGAAGGAGCTTTCAATAACGTCTGCCCCAATACCGTTATAAAGGCCCTCTTGGATCTCGATCTTGATGCAAATCTGGTGGGATTTATTGCGCTACTACTGAAGACACGTATCATCACGTCCACCTTGGGGAATGATCACGTTGAAAGGGTAGTGAAAAGAGGCACTCCACAAGGTGGCGTATTGTCTCCCCTCATCTGGAATCTGGCAGTCAACACGCTGTTACGGCAACTGGACCAAACGGGTAATAGGGTGATAGCTTATGCTGATGACATTGCTATCGCAGTCTCTGGGAAGTACCTAACAACACTCACAGAACGAATGAACTATTCGCTTAATGTTCTGTCTCAATGGTGCTGCGATTTTGATCTTGCTGTTAACCCCGGCAAAACGGAGGTTATGCTCTTCACACGGAGATACAAGATCCCGAATTTTACTGCACCTGGGCTGAATGACATTGTGCTTAGTGTAAGTAAAAGTGTGAAATACCTTGGGGTGATACTTGACCACAAACTTCAATGGAAGGCAAACATTGCCGAAAGAGCTCGGAAGGCGACCTGTGCGCTCTATCTCTGTCAGAGAGCTCTAGGACCAAGATGGGGCCTTCAGCCTCGAATCATCTCGTGGCTCTACAAGGCAGTTATAGAGCCAAATATTCTCTATGGTGCTGGGTTTTGGTGGCCCGCTCTTGAGAGATTGGTCAACCAAAAGCCTCTTGACAAAGTCAGGAGAACAGCCGCCATTTTGATTACTGGAGCTCTTCGAACTACTTCGACAAAGGCTCTGTTTGCTCTTCTCCACTGGTTACCCACCAAACTTCTGGCATTGCAACAGGCTAAATGCTGTGCAGCCAGACTTAATGCCCTCTCACGCTGGCTCAGGCTGGACATAGGGCACTCTAAGATTATCGATCGGGATGTTCCGCTGCCATCAATGGTGGACAACATCTCTTCTACTCCCGCTCTGGACCACGGGTTTCGGATCCATATTCCAAATAGAGAGACTTGGGTCCGTAACAAAGTGGTCGTGGGTGGTACTGTTGACATCTACACCGATGGCTCGAAACTGGACGACAGAGTCGGTTGCGGAATCTTCTCCAATCATCTTGGACTAAGACTCTTCCTCAGACTCCCTGACTACTGTAGCGTCTTTCAAGCCGAGGTAATGGCCATTCTGAAAACATCCGAAATAGCGCTAAGGGACGATCTTTCTGGTCATGCTATTCGGATATTTTTCGGACAGTCAGGCGGCAATCAGGGCGCTTGCTGGTGCATATAGTACATCTAAGCTAGTCCTGAGTTGTCGCTAATTACTGAACACTTTATCGGAGCGATCACAGATTGACCTGTTTTGGGTCCCTGGTCACAGGGATATCCAGGGTAACTGTGAGGCTGATGATCTCGCAAAACGGGGCACATTGCTTCCTAATGTCTCCCCGCTACCAGACGTTGGAATTCCTCTGGCAACGGTGAAAATGGCCATAAAGAACCACTATCTAAATTTGGCTCGCAAATTATGGGTAGACGAAAGTTCCTGCTGTGTCTCCAGACAACTGTGGACTACACTGGACCTCAAGCGGAACAGGCAGCTGCTCAGAATGGACAGAAAATCCATAAGTATCACGGTCTCGGTACTTACTGGACACTGTCTAATCGGTAGGCATGTGGAAAGACTTGGTCTGCCTTTTAATGACTTCTGCCGCAGTTGTGGCTCGGAGGATGAGGAAGAGACCGTACTGCACCTCCTGTGCCACTGCCCATCCCTGCCTCGAAGAAGACTAAGAATTCTAGGCTCTCCTTTCTTTGGAACTCTTACGGAGCTATCATCCCACTCTATAAGGGACATAGCGAAGTTCATCCGTGAATCCTCTTGGTTCTCGGCTGGGTAATGGGAGTCATGCCGCCTTCTTTGTGGTATCACAACGGGCCATTCGTTTGTGCTCAAGTGAGCTTCGTCGCGAGAGGCTGCCACTCCTAACTAACTAACTAACTAAAGATTTTTGTCCCAACAGTAAAGTAAAGACAAAAATTAAAGCTTAAGCAAAAACAACAATGATCAACATTGATTTGATTTTTCTTTATCCACTGTATGCGGCTGACTTTTTTCGGCTCTTTTATACCGTTAAAAGATGTTGAAAAATAAAATAAAAACAAAAATAAAATATCACAAAACACGATGACGGGCACTTGCAATCTGATAATTAAAATTTTAAATCACGGGAATATTTATTAATTTAATTTTAAACTTTTAAAATTCGTGCTAATATTCCCGACCGTATTATTAAAATCACCGGTATTGAATATTGAAGGTGAAAGCACGTTTCGGTGGCCATTTCGCTACCGCTTACTTAGCTCTTCAGGAAACTTCTCACTTAAATTTTAAATAAACTAAAGATTTTGCCCAAACAGTAAAGTAAAGACAAAAATCAAAGCTTAAGCAAAAACAACAATGATCAACATTGATTTTATTTTTCTTTATCTACTGTATACGGCCGACTTTTTTTCGGCTTCTTTCTACAGTTAAAACATGTTTAAATATAAAATAAAAATAAATAATTAAATATCACAAAACACTAATTTATTTTTGCTTTTTTGCACGGGCACTTGCAATTTTATAATTAAAATTTTAAATCACGGGGATATTTATAATTTTAAACTTTAAACATTCGTGCTTATTATCCCGACCGTATTATAAAAATCACCGATATTGACGATAGAAGGTGAAAGCACTTTTCGATGGCCTTGTCGCCACCGCTTACTTAGCTCTTCAGGAAACTTCTCACTTAAATTTTAAGTAAACTAAAGATTTTTGTCCAAACAATAAAGTAAAGACAAAAATCGAAGCTTAAGCAAAAACAACAATAATCAACATTGATTTTATTTTTCTTTATCCACGGTACACGGCTGACTTTTTTTCGGCTCTTTTATACAGTTAAAAGATGTTGAAAAATAAAATAAAAATAAAATATCACAAAACACTATGACAATATTTTTTTTTTTTTTTTTTTTTGCACAGGCACTTGCAATCTTATAATTAAAATTTTAAATCACGGGAATATTTATTAATTTAATTTTAAAGTTTTAAAATTCGTGATAATATTCCCGACCGTATTATTAAAATCACCGATATTGACTATTGAAGGTGAAAGCCTGCTTCGATAGCCATTTCGCTACCGCTTACTTAGCTCTTCAGGAAACTTCTCGCTTAAATTTTAAATAAACTAAAGATTTTTGTCCAAACAATAAAGTAAACACAAAAATCAAAGCTTAACCAAAAACAACAATAATCAACATTGATTTTATTTTCTTTATCCACTGTATACGGCTGACTTTTTTTCGGCTCTTTTGTACAGTTAAAAAATGTTGAAAAAAAAAACAATAATAAATATCACAAAACACTAATTTATTTTTGTTTTTTTGCATGGGCACTTGCAATTTTATAATTAAAATTTTAAATCACGGGAATATTTATTAATTTAATTTAAAACTTTAAAAATTCGTGCTAATTATCCCGAACGTTTTATTAAAATCACCGATATTGACTATTGAACGTGAAAGCACGTTCCGATGGATATTTCACTACCGCTTACTTAGCTCTTCAGGAAACTTCTCACAAAACACTATGACAATTAATTTTTTTTTTTGCACGGGCACTTGCAATTTTATAATTAAAATTTTAAATCACGGGAATATTTATTAATTTAATTTTTAACTTAAAATATTTCTACTAGTTATCCCGACCGTATTACTAAAATCACCGATATTGACTATTGAAGGTGAAAGCACGTTTCGATGGCCATTTCGCTACCGCTTACTTAGCTCTTCAGGAAATTTCTCACTTAAATTTTAAACAAACTTTTTGTCCAAACAATAAAGTAAAGACAAAAAACAAAGCTTAAGCAAAAACAACAATAATCAACATTGAATTTATTTTTCTATATCCACTGTATACGGCTGACTTTTTTTCGGCTCTTTTGTACAAACAAAAAATGTTGACAAATAAAAAAAACTATAATAAATATAACAAAACACTATTTCAATTTATTTTTGTTTTTTAGCACGGGTACTTGCAATTTCATAATTAAAATTTTAAATCACGGGAATATTAATTAATTTAATTTTAAACTTTAAAAATTCATGCTAATTATCCCGACCGTATTATTAAAATCACCGATATTGACTATTGAAGGTGAAAGCACGTTTCGATGGCCATTTTGCTACCGCTTACTTAGCTCTTCAGGAAACATCTCACTTAAATTTTAAATAAACTAAAGATTTTTGTCAAAACAATAAAGTAACGACAAAAATCAAAGCTTAAGCAAAAACAACAATAATCAACATTGATTTTATTTTTCTTTATCCACTGTATACGGCTGACTTTTTTTCGGCTCTTTTATACAGTTAAAAGATGTTGAAAAATAAAATAAAAACAAAAATAAAATATCACAAAACTATATGACAATATTTTTTTTTGCACGGGCACTTCCAATCTTATAATTAAAATTTTAAATCACGGGAATATTTACTAATTTAATTTTAAACTTTAAAAATTCGTGCTAATATTCCCGACCGTGTTATTAAAACCACCGAAATTGACTATTGAAGGTGAAAGCACGTTTCGATGGCCATTTCGCTACCGCTTACTTAGCTCTTCAAAAAATTTCTCACTTAAATTTTAAACAAACTAAAGATTTTTGTCCAAACAATAAGGTAAAGACAAAAATCAAAAACACTATTTCAATTTATTTTTGTTTTTTAGCACGGGTACTTGCAATTTCATAATTAAAATTTTAAATCACGGGAATATTTATTAATTTAATTTTTAACTTAAAATATTTCTACTAGTTATCCCGACCGTATTACTAAAATCACCGATATTGACTATTGAAGGTGAAAGCACGTTTCTATGGCCATTTCGCCACCGCTTACTTAGCTCTTCAGGAAACTTCTCACTTAAATTTTAAATAAACTAAAGATTTTTCTCCAAACAATAAAGTAAAGACAAAAATCGAAGCTTAAGCAAAAACAACAATAATCAACATTGATTATATTTTTTTTATCCACTGTATACGGCTAACTTCTTTCGGCTCTTTTATACAGTTAAAAGATGTTAAAAAATAAAATAAACACAATAATAAAATATCACAAAACTCTATGACAATTTATTTTTGTTTTTTTTTTTGCACGGGTACTTGCAAACTTATAATTAAAATTTTAAATCACGGGAATATATATTAATTTAATTTTAAACTTTAAAAATTCGTGCAAATTATCCCGACCGTATTACTAAAATCACCGATATTGACTATTGAAGGCGAAAGCACGTTTCGATGGCCATTTCGCTACCGGTTACTTAGCTCTTCAGGAAACTTCTCACTTAAATTTTAAATAAACTAAAGATTTTTGCCCAAGCAATAAATTAAAGACAAAAATCGAAGCTTAAGCAAAAACAACAATAATCAACATTGATATTATTTTTCTTTATCCACTGTATACGGCTGACTTTTTTTCGGCTCTTTTATACAGTTAAAAGATGTTGAAAAATAAAATAAAAACAATTATATAATATCACAAAACACTATGACAATTTTTTTTTTGCACGGGCACTTGCAATCTTATAATTAAAATTTTAAATCACGAGAATATTTATTAATTTAATTTTAAACTTTAAAAATTCGTGCTAATTATCCCGACCGTATCACTAAAATCACCGATATTGACTATTGAAGGTGAAAGCACGTTTCGATGGCCATTTCGCTACCGCTTACTTAGCTCTTCAAAAAATTTCTCACTTAAATTTTAAACAAACTAAAGATTTTTGTTCAAACAATAAAGTAAAGACAAAAATCAAAGCTTAAGCAAAAACAACAATAATCAACATTGATTTTATTTTTCTTTATCCACTGTATACGGCTGACTTTTTTCGGCTCTTTTATACAGTTAAAAGATGTTGAAAAATAAAATATCACAAAACACAATGACAATATTTTTTTTTGGACGGGCACTTGTAATCTTATATTTAAAATTTTAAATCACGGGAATATTTATTAATTTAATTTTAAACTTTTAAAATTCGTGCTAATATTCCCGACCGTATTATTAAAATCACCGATATTGACTATTGAAGGTGTAAGCCTGTTTCGATAGCCATTTCTCTACCGCTTACTTAGCTCTTCAGCAAACTTCTCACTTAAATTTTAAATAAACTAAAGATTTTTTTCCAAAATATAAAGACAAAAATCAAAGCTTAAGCAAAAATAACAATAATCAACATCGATTTTATGATTTTATGATTTTATGGCTGACTTTTTTCGGTTCTTTTATACAGTTAAAAGATGTTGAAAAATAAAATAAAAACAATAATAAAATATCACAAAACACTATGACAATTTATTTATTTGTTTTTTTTTTTTTTGCACGGGCACTTGCAATCTTATATTTAAAATTTTAAATCACGGGAATATTTATTAATTTAGTTTTAAACTTTAAAAATTCGTGCTTATTATCCCGACCGTAATATAAAAATCACCGATATTGACGATTGAAGGTGAAAGCACGTTTCGATGGCCTTTTCGCTACCGCTTAGTTAGCTCTTCAGGAAACTTATCACTTAAATTTGAAATAAACTAAAGATTTTTGTCCAAACAATAAAGTAAAGACAAAAATCAAAGCTTAAGCAAAAACAACAATAATCAACATTGATTTTATTTTTCTTTATCCACTGTATACGGCTGACTTTTTTTCGGCCCTTTTATATAGTTAAAAGATGTTGAAAAATAAAATAAAAACAAAAATAAAATATCACAAAACACTATGACAATATATTTTTTTTTTTGCACGGGCACTTGCAATTTTATAATTAAAATTTTAAATCACGGGAATATTTATTAATTTAATTTTTAACTTTAAACATTCCTACTAATTATCCCGACTGTGTTATTAAAATCACCGATATTGACTATTGAAGGTGAAAGCCTGTTTTGATAGCCATTTCGCTACCGCTTACTTAGCTCTTCAGGAAACTTCTCACCTTAATTTTAAATAAACTAAAGATTTTTGTCTAAACAATAAAGTAAAGACAAAAATCAAAGCTTAAGCAAAAAAAAAAAAAAACAATAATCAACATTGATTTTATTTTTCTTTATCCACTGTATATGGCTGACTTTTTTCGGCTCTTTTATATAGTTAAAAGATGATGAAAATTAAATTAAAAACAGTAATAAAATATCACAAAACACTATGACAATTTATTTTCGTTTTTTTTTTTTTCACGGGCACTTGCAATTTTATAATTAAAATTTTAAATCACGGGAATATTTATTAATTTAATTTTAAACTTTAAAAATTTGAGCTAATTATCCCGACCGTATTATTAAAATCACCGATATTGACTATTGAAGGTGAAAGCACGTTTCGATGGCCATTTCGCTACCGCTTACTTAGCTCCTTAGGAAACTTCTCACAAAACACTATGACAAATAATTTATTTATGTTTTTTTGCAAGGGCACTTGCAATTTTATAATTAAAATTTTAAATCACGGGAATATTTATTGATTTAATTTTAAACTTTAAAAATTCGTACTAATTATCCCGACCGTATTATTAAAATCACCGCTATTGACTATTGAAGGTTAAAGCCTGTTTCGATAGCCATTTCGCTACCGCTTACTTAGCTCTTCAGGAAACTTCTCACTTAAGTTTTAAATAAACTAAAGATTTTTGTCCAAGCTATAAAGTAAAGACAAAAATCAAAGCTTAAGCAAAAACAACAGTGATCAACATTGATTTTATTTTTCTTTATCCACTGTATACGGCTGACTTTTTTTCGGCTTTTTTATACAGTTACTCGTAAAAGATGTTGAAATATGATATAAAAACAATTATTAAATATCACAAAACATTAATTTATTTTTGCTTTTTTGCACGGGCACTTGCAATTTTATAATTAAAATTTTAAATCACGGGAATATTTAGTAATTTAATTTTAAACTTTAAAAATTCGTACTAATTATCCCGGCCGTATTATTAAAATCACCGATATTGACTATTGAAGGTGAAAGCACGTGTCGATGGCCATTTCGCTACCGCTTACTTAGCTCTTTAGGAAACTTCTCACAAAACACTATGACAAATAATTTATTTATGTTTTTTTGCAAGGGCACTTGCAATTTTATAATTAAAATTTTAAATCACGGGAATATTTATTGATTTAAATTTAAACTTTAAAAATTCGTACTAATTATCCCGACCGTATTATTAAAATCACCGATATTGACTATTGAAAGTTAAAGCCTGTTTCGATAGCCATTTCGCTACCGCTTACTTAGCTCTTCAGGAAACTTCTCACTTAAATTTTAAATAAACTAAAGATGTTTGTCCAAACAATAAAGTAAAGACAAAAATCAAAGCTTAAGCAAAAACAACCATAATCAACATTGATTTTATTTTTCTTTATCCACTGTATACGGCTGACTTTTTTTCGGCTCTTTTATACAGTTAAAAGATGTTGAAAAATAAAATAAAAACAGTAATAAAATATCACAAAACACTATGACAATTTATTTTTTTTTTTGCACGGGCATTTGCAATCTTATAATTAAAATTTTAAATCACGGGAATATTTATTAATTTAATTTTAAACTTTAAAAATTCGTGCTAATATTCCCGACCGTATTATTAAAACCACCGAAATTGACTATCGAAGATGAAAGCACGTTTCGATGGCCATTTTGCTACCACTTACTTAGCTCTTCAGGAAACTTCTCCCTTAAATTTTAAATAAACTAAAGATTTTTGTCCAAGCAATAAAGTAAAGACAAAAATCAAAGCTTAAGCAAAAACAACAATGATAAACAGTGATTTTATTTTTCTTTTCCACTGTATACGGCTGACTTTTTTTCGGCTTTTTTATACAGTTAAAAGATGTTGAAATATAAAATAAAAACAATAATAAAGTATCACAAAACAATATGACAATTTATTTTTGTTTTCTTTTTTTTTTTGCACGGGCACTTCCAATCTTATAATTAAAATTTTAAATCACGGGAATATTTACTAATTTAATTTTAAACTTTAAAAATTCGTGATAATTATCCCGACCGTATTATTAAAATCACCGATATTGACTATTGAAGGTGAAAGCACGTTTCTATGGCCATTTCGCCACCGCTTACTTAGCTCTTCAGGAAACTTCTCACTTAAATTTTAAATAAACTAAAGATTTTTCTCCAAACAATAAAGTAAAGACAAAAATCGAAGCTTAAGCAAAAACAACAATAATCAACATTGATTATATTTTTTTTTTATCCACTGTATACGGCTGACTTTTTTTCGGCTCTTTTATACAGTTAAAAGATGTTGAAAAATAAAATAAAAACAATTATATAATATCACAAAACACTATGACAATTTTTTTTTTGTGCACGGGCACTTGCAGTCTTATAATTAAAATTTTAAATCACGAGAATATTTATTAATTTAATTTTAAACTTTAAAAATTCGTGCTAATTATCCCGACCGTATCACTAAAATCACCGATATTGACTATTGAAGGTGAAAGCACGTTTCGATGGCCATTTCGCTACCGCTTACTTAGCTCTTCAGAAAATTTCTCACTTAAATTTTAAACAAACTAAAGATTTTTGTCCAAACAATAAGGTAAAGACAAAAATCAAAGCTTAAGCAAAAACAACAATAATCAACTTTGATTTTATTTTTCTTTATCCACTGTATACGGCTGACTTTTTTCGGCTCTTTTATACAGTTAAAAGATGTTGAAAAATAAAATATCACAAAACACAATGACAATATTTTTTTTTTGGACGGGCACTTGTAATCTTATAATTAAAATTTTAAATCACGGGAATATTTATTAATTTAATTTTAAACTTTTAAAATTCGTGCTAATATTCCCGACCGTATTATTAAAATCACCGATATTGACTATTGAAGGTGAAAGCCTGTTTCGATAGCCATTTCGCTACCGCTTACTTAGCTCTTCAGGAAACTTCTCACTTAAATTTTAAATAAACTAAAGATTTTTTTCCAAAATATAAAGACAAAAATCAAAGCTTAAGCAAAAATAACAATAATCAACATCGATTTTATGATTTTATGATTTTATGGCTGACTTTTTTCGGTTCTTTTATACAGTTAAAAGATGTTGAAAAATAAAATAAAAACAATAATAAGATATCACAAAACACTATGACAATTTATTTATTTATTTTTTTTTTGCACGGGCACTTGCATTCTTATATTTAAAATTTTAAATCACGGGAATATTTATTAATTTAGTTTTAAACTTTAAAAATTCGTGCTTATTATCCCGACCGTAATATAAAAATCACCGATATTGACGATTGAAGGTGAAAGCACGTTTCGATGGCCTTTTCGCTACCGCTTACTTAGCTCTTCAGGAAACTTCTCACTTAAATTTGAAATAAACTAAAGATTTTTGTCCAAACAATAAAGTAAAGACAAAAATCAAAGCTCAAGCAAAAACAACAGTGATCAACATTGATTTTATTTTTCTTTATCCACTGTATACGGCTGACTTTTTTTCGGCTTTTTTATACAGTTACTCGTAAAAGATGTTGAAATATGATATAAAAACAATAATTAAATATCACAAAACATTAATTTATTTTTGCTTTTTTGCACGGGCACTTGCAATTTTATAATTAAAATTTTAAATCACGGGAATATTTAGTAATTTAATTTTAAACTTTAAAAATTCGTACTAATTATCCCGGCCGTATTATTAAAATCACCGATATTGACTATTGAAGGTGAAAGCACGTGTCGATGGCCATTTGGCTACCGCTTACTTAGCTCTTTAGGAAACTTCTCACAAAACACTATGACAAATAATTTATTTATGTTTTTTTGCAAGGGCACTTGCAATTTTATAATTAAGATTTTAAATCACGGGAATATTTATTGATTTAAATTTAAACTTTAAAAATTCGTACTAATTATCCCGACCGTATTATTAAAATCACCGATATTGACTATTGAAAGTTAAAGCCTGTTTCGATAGCCATTTCGCTACCGCTTACTTAGCTCTTCAGGAAACTTCTCACTTAAATTTTAAATAAACTAAAGATGTTTGTCCAAACAATAAAGTAAAGACAAAAATCAAAGCTTAAGCAAAAACAACAATAATCAACATTGATTTTAAATTTCTTTATCCACTGTATACGGCTGACTTTTTTTCGGCTCTCTTATACAGTTAAAAGATGTTGAAAAATAAAATAAAAACAGTAATAAAATATCACAAAACACTATGACAATTTATTTTTGTTTTTTTTTTTTTTGCACGGGCATTTGCAATCTTATAATTAAAATTTTAAATCACGGGAATATTTATTAATTTAATTTTAAATTTTTAAGATTCGTGCTAATATTCCCGACCGTATTATTAAAACCACCGAAATTGACTATCGAAGATGAAAGCACGTTTCGATGGCCATTTTGCTACCACTTACTTAGCTCTTCAGGAAACTTCTCCCTTAAATTTTAAATAAACTAAAGATTTTTGTCCAAGCAATAAAGTAAAGACAAAAATCAAAGCTTAAGCAAAAACAACAATGATCAACAGTGAATTTATTTTTCTTTTCCACTGTATACGGCTGACTTTTTTTCGGCTTTTTTATACAGTTAAAAGATGTTGAAATATAAAATAAAAACAATAATAAAGTATCACAAAACAATATGACAATTTATTTTTGTTTTCTTTTTTTTTTTTTGCACGGGCACTTCCAATCTTATAATTAAAATTTTAACTCACGGGAATATTTACTAATTTAATTTTAAACTTTAAAAATTCGTGATAATTATCCCGACCGTATTATTAAAATCACCGATATTGACTATTGAAGGTGAAAGCACGTTTCGATGGCCATTTCGCTACCGCTTACTTAGCTCTTTAGGAAACTTCTCACTTAAATTTTAAATAAACTAAAGATTTTTCTCCAAACAATAAAGTAAAGACAAAAATCAAAGCTTAAGCAAAAACAACAATAATCAACATTGATTTTATTTTTCTTTATCCACTGTATACGGCTGACTTTTTTTCGGCTCTTTTATACAGTTAAAAGATGTTGAAAAATAAAATAAAAACAAAAATAAAATATCACAAAAAACTATGACAATATTTTTTTTGCACGGGCACTTGCAATCCTATAGTTAAAATTTTAAATCACGGGTATATTTTTTAATTTAGTTTTAAACTTTTAAAATTCGTGCTAATATTTCCGACCGTATTATTAAAATCACCAATATTGACTATTGAAGGTGAAAGTACGTTTCGATGGCCATTTTGCTACCGCTTACTTAGATCTTCAGGAAACTGCTCAGTTAAGTTTTAAATAAACTAAAGATTTTTGTCCAAGCAATAAAGTAAAGACAAAAATCAAAGCTTAAGCAAAAACAACAATAATCAACATTGATTTTATTTTTCTTTATCCACTGTATACGGCTGACTTTTTTTCGGCTCTTTTATACAGTTAAAAGATGTTGAAAAATAAAATAAAAACAGTAATAAAATATCACAAAACACTATGACAATTTATTTTTTTTTTTGCACGGGCATTTGCAATCTTATAATTAAAATTTTAAATCACGGGAATATTTATTAATTTAATTTTAAACTTTAAAAATTCGTGCTAATATTCCCGACCGTATTATTAAAACCACCGAAATTGACTATCGAAGATGAAAGCACGTTTCGATGGCCATTTTGCTACCACTTACTTAGCTCTTCAGGAAACTTCTCCCTTAAATTTTAAATAAACTAAAGATTTTTGTCCAAGCAATAAAGTAAAGACAAAAATCAAAGCTTAAGCAAAAACAACAATGATCAACAGTGATTTTATTTTTCTTTTCCACTGTATACGGCTGACTTTTTTTCGGCTTTTTTATACAGTTAAAAGATGTTGAAATATAAAATAAAAACAATAATAAAGTATCACAAAACAATATGACAATTTATTTTTGTTTTCTTTTTTTTTTTGCACGGGCACTTCCAATCTTATAATTAAAATTTTAAATCACGGGAATATTTACTAATTTAATTTTAAACTTTAAAAATTCGTGATAATTATCCCGACCGTATTATTAAAATCACCGATATTGACTATTGAAGGTGAAAGCACGCTTCTATGGCCATTTCGCCACCGCTTACTTAGCTCTTCAGGAAACTTCTCACTTAAATTTTAAATAAACTAAAGATTTTTCTCCAAACAATAAAGTAAAGACAAAAATCGAAGCTTAAGCAAAAACAACAATAATCAACATTGATTATATTTTTTTTATCCACTGTATACGGCTGACTTTTTTTCGGCTCTTTTATACAGTTAAAAGATGTTGAAAAATAAAATAAAAACAATTATATAATATCACAAAACACTATGACAATTTTTTTTTTGTGCACGGGCACTTGCAATCTTATAATTAAAATTTTAAATCACGAGAATATTTATTAATTTAATTTTAAACTTTAAAAATTCGTGCTAATTATCCCGACCGTATCACTAAAATCACCGATATTGACTATTGAAGGTGAAAGCACGTTTCGATGGCCATTTCGCTACCGCTTACTTAGCTCTTCAGAAAATTTCTCACTTAAATTTTAAACAAACTAAAGATTTTTGTCCAAACAATAAAGTAAAGACAAAAATCAAAGCTTAAGCAAAAACAACAATAATCAACTTTGATTTTATTTTTCTTTATCCACTGTATACGGCTGACTTTTTTCGGCTCTTTTATACAGTTAAAAGATGTTGAAAAATAAAATATCACAAAACACAATGACAATATTTTTTTTTTGGACGGGCACTTGTAATCTTATAATTAAAATTTTAAATCACGGGAATATTTATTAATTTAATTTTAAACTTTTAAAATTCGTGCTAATATTCCCGACCGTATTATTAAAATCACCGATATTGACTATTGAAGGTGAAAGCCTGTTTCGATAGCCATTTCGCTACCGCTTACTTAGCTCTTCAGGAAACTTCTCACTTAAATTTTAAATAAACTAAAGATTTTTTTCCAAAATATAAAGACAAAAATCAAAGCTTAAGCAAAAATAACAATAATCAACATCGATTTTATGATTTTATGGCTGACTTTTTTCGGTTCTTTTATACAGTTAAAAGATGTTGAAAAATAAAATAAAAACAATAATAAGATATCACAAAACACTATGACAATTTATTTATTTATTTTTTTTTTGCACGGGCACTTGCATTCTTATATTTAAAATTTTAAATCACGGGAATATTTATTAATTTAGTTTTAAACTTTAAAAATTCGTGCTTATTATCCCGACCGTAATATAAAAATCACCGATATTGACGATTGAAGGTGAAAGCACGTTTCGATGGCCTTTTCGCTACCGCTTACTTAGCTCTTCAGGAAACTTCTCACTTAAATTTGAACTAAACTAAAGATTTTTGTCCAAACAATAAAGTAAAGACAAAAATCAAAGCTTAAGCAAAAACAACAGTGATCAACATTGATTTTATTTTTCTTTATCCACTGTATACGGCTGACTTTTTTTCGGCTTTTTTATACAGTTACTCGTAAAAGATGTTGAAATATGATATAAAAACAATAATTAAATATCACAAAACATTAATTTATTTTTCTTTTTTGCACGGGCACTTGCAATTTTATAATTAAAATTTTAAATCACGGGAATATTTAGTAATTTAATTTTAAACTTTAAAAATTCGTACTAATTATCCCGGCCGTATTATTAAAATCACCGATATTGACTATTGAAGGTGAAAGCACGTGTCGATGGCCATTTGGCTACCGCTTACTTAGCTCTTTAGGAAACTTCTCACAAAACACTATGACAAATAATTTATTTATGTTTTTTTGCAAGGGCACTTGCAATTTTATAATTAAGATTTTAAATCACGGGAATATTTATTGATTTAAATTTAAACTTTAAAAATTCGTACTAATTATCCCGACCGTATTATTAAAATCACCGATATTGACTATTGAAAGTTAAAGCCTGTTTCGATAGCCATTTCGCTACCGCTTACTTAGCTCTTCAGGAAACTTCTCACTTAAATTTTAAATAAACTAAAGATGTTTGTCCAAACAATAAAGTAAAGACAAAAATCAAAGCTTAAGCAAAAACAACAATAATCAACATTGATTTTATTTTTCTTTATCCACTGTATA
The DNA here is from genome assembly GCA_937654795.1 of Cistogaster globosa. NCBI lineage: Eukaryota > Metazoa > Arthropoda > Insecta > Diptera > Tachinidae > Cistogaster > Cistogaster globosa. The sequence goes on along the minus strand of OW569403.1, from coordinate 99,895,207 downwards.
CGGCTGACTTTTTTTCGGCTCTCTTATACAGTTAAAAGATGTTGAAAAATAAAATAAAAACAGTAATAAAATATCACAAAACACTATGACAATTTATTTTTGTTATTTTTTTTTTTTTTTTGCACGGGCATTTGCAATCTTATAATTAAAATTTTAAATCACGGGAATATTTATTAATTTAATTTTAAATTTTTAAGATTCGTGCTAATATTCCCGACCGTATTATTAAAACCACCGAAATTGACTATCGAAGATGAAAGCACGTTTCGATGGCCATTTTGCTACCACTTACTTAGCTCTTCAGGCAACTTCTCCCTTAAATTTTAAATAAACTAAAGATTTTTGTCCAAGCAATAAAGTAAAGACAAAAATCAAAGCTTAAGCAAAAACAACAATGATCAACAGTGATTTTATTTTTCTTTTCCACTGTATACGGCTGACTTTTTTTCGGCTTTTTTATACAGTTAAAAGATGTTGAAATATAAAATAAAAACAATAATAAAGTATCACAAAACAATATGACAATTTATTTTTGTTTTCTTTTTTTTTTTTGCACGGGCTCTTCCAATCTTATAATTAAAATTTTAACTCACGGGAATATTTACTAATTTAATTTTAAACTTTAAAAATTCGTGATAATTATCCCGACCGTATTATTAAAATCACCGATATTGACTATTGAAGGTGAAAGCACGTTTCGATGGCCATTTCGCTACCGCTTACTTAGCTCTTCAGGAAACTTCTCACTTAAATTTTAAATAAACTAAAGATTTTTCTCCAAACAATAAAGTAAAGACAAAAATCAAAGCTTAAGCAAAAACAACAATAATCAACATTGATTTTATTTTTCTTTATCCACTGTATACGGCTGACTTTTTTTCGGCTCTTTTATACAGTTAAAAGATGTTGAAAAATAAAATAAAAACAAAAATAAAATATCACAAAAAACTATGACAATATTTTTTTTGCACGGGCACTTGCAATCCTATAATTAAAATTTTAAATCACGGGTATATTTTTTAATTTAGTTTTAAACTTTTAAAATTCGTGCTAATATTTCCGACCGTATTATTAAAATCACCAATATTGACTATTGAAGGTGAAAGTACGTTTCGATGGCCATTTTGCTACCGCTTACTTAGCTCTTCAGGAAACTGCTCACTTAAGTTTTAAATAAACTAAAGATTTTTGTCCAAGCAATAAAGTAAAGACAAAAATCAAAGCTTAAGCAAAAATAACAGTGATTAACATTGATTTTATTTTTCTTTATCCACTGTATACGGCTGACTTTTTTTCGGTTTTTTATACAGTTACTCGTAAAAGATGTTGAAATATAATATAAAAACAATAATTAAATATCACAAAACACTAATTTATTTTTGCTTTTTTGCACGGGCACTTGCAATATTATAATTAAAATTTTAAATCACGGGAATATTTAGTAATTTAATTTTAAACTTTAAAAATTCGTGCTTATTATCCCGACCGTATTATTAAAATCACCAGTATTGGCGATTGAAGGTGAAAGCACGTTTCGACGGCCCTTTCGCTACCGCTTACTTAGCTCTTCAGGAAACTTCTCACTTAAATTTTAAACAAACTAAAGATTTTTTACCAAACAATAAAGTAAAGATAATAATCAAAGCTAAAGCAAAAACAACAATAATCAACATTGATTTTATTTTTCTTTATCCACTGTATACGGCTGACTTTTTTTCGGCTCTTTTATGCAGTTAAAAGATGTTGAAAAATAACATAAAAACAGTAATAAAATATCACAAAACACTATGACAATTAATTTTTGCATTTTTTCACGGGCACTTGGAATTTTACAATTAAATTTTTTAAATCAGGGGAATATTTATTAATTTAAATTTAAACTTTAAAAATTCGTGCTTATTATCCCGACCGTATTATTAAAATCACCGATATTGACTATTGAAGGTGAAAGCACGTTCCGATGGCCATTTCGCTACCGCTTACTTAGCTCTTCAGGAGACTTCTCACTTCAATTTTAAATAAACTAGATTTTTGTCCAAACAATAAAGTAAAGACAAAAATCAAAGCTTAAGCAAAAACAACAATAATCAGCATTGATTATATCTTTCTTTATCCAATGGTAACGCTGACTTATTTTCGGCTCTTTTATACAGTTAAAATATGTTGAAAAATAAAATAAAAACAATAATAAAATATCACAAAACTCTATGACAATTTATTTTTTTTTTTTTATTTTGCACGGGCACTTGCAATCTTATAATTAAAATTTTAAATCACGGAAATATTTATTAATTTAATTTTAAACCTTAAAAATTCGTGCTAATTATCCCGACCGTATTATTAAAATCACCGATATTGACTTTTGAAGGTGAAAGCACGTGTCGATGGCCATTTCGCAACCGCTTACTTAGCTCTTCAGAAAACTTCTCACTTAAATTTTAAATAAACAAAAGATTTTTGTCCAAACAATAAAGTAAACACAAAAATCAAAGCTTAAGCAAAAACAACAATAATCAACATTGATTATATTTTTCTTTATCCACTGTATACGGCTGACTTTTTTCGGCTCTTTTATACAGTTAAAAGATGTTGAAAAATAAAATAATAACAATAATAAAATATCACAAAACACTATGACAATTTATTTTTGTTTTTTTTTTGCACAAGCCCTTGCAATTTAATAGTTAAAATTTTAAATCACGGAAATATTTATTAATTTAATTTTAAACTTTAAAAATTCGTGCTAATTATCCCGACCGTATAATTAAAATCACTGAAATTGACTATTGAAGGTGAAAGCACGTTTCGATGGCCATTTCGCTACCGCTTACTTAGCTCTTCAGGAGACTTCTCACTTCAATTTTAAATAAACTAGATTTTTGTCCAAAAAATAAAGTAAAGACAAAAATCAACGCTGAAGCAAAAACAACAATAATCAGCATTGATTATATCTTTCTTTATCCAATGGTAACGCTGACTTATTTTCGGCTCTTTTATACAGTTAAAATATGTTGAAAAATAAAATAAAAACAATAATAAAATATCACAAAACTCTATGACAATTTATTTTTTATTTTATTTTGCACGGGCACTTGCAATCTTATAATTAAAATTTTAAATCACGGAAATATTTATTAATTTAATTTTAAACCTTAAAAATTCGTGCTAATTATCCCGACCGTATTATTAAAATCACCGATATTGACTTTTGAAGGTGAAAGCACGTGTCGATGGCCATTTCGCAACCGCTTACTTAGCTCTTCAGAAAACTTCTCACTTAAATTTTAAATAAACAAAAGATTTTTGTCCAAACAATAAAGTAAACACAAAAATCAAAGCTTAAGCAAAAACAACAATAATCAACATTGATTATATTTTTCTTTATCCACTGTATACGGCTTACTTTTTTCGGCTCTTTTATACAGTTAAAAGATGTTGAAAAATAAAACAATAACAATAATAAAATATCACAAAACACTATGACAATTTATTTTTGTTTTTTTTTTGCACAAGCCCTTGCAATTTAATAGTTAAAATTTTAAATCACGGAAATATTTATTAATTTAATTTTAAACTTTAAAAATTCGTGCTAATTATCCCGACCGTATAATTAAAATCACTGAAATTGACTATTGAAGGTGAAAGCACGTTTCGATGGCCATTTCGCTACCGCTTACTTAGCTCTTCAGGAGACTTCTCACTTCAATTTTAAATAAACTAGATTTTTGTCCAAACAATAAAGTAAAGACAAAAATCAAAGCTTAAGCAAAAACAACAATAATCAGCATTGATTATATTTTTCTTTATCCACTGTATACGGCTGACTTGTTTTCGGCTCTTTTATATAGTTAAAAGATGTTGAAAAATAAAATAAAAACAATAACTAAATATCACAAAACACCAATTTATTTTTGCTTTTTTGCACGGGCACTTGCAATTTTATAAATAAAACCTTAAATCACGGGAATACTTATTAATTTAATTTTAAACATTAAAAATTCGTGGTACTTATCCCGACCGTATTACTAAAATCACCGATATTGACTATTTAAGGTGAAAGCACGTTTCGATGGCCATTTCGCTACCGGTTACTTAGCTCTTCAGGAAACTTCTCACTTAAATTTTAAATAAACTAAAGATTTTTGTCCAAACAATAAAGTAAAGCCAAAAATCACAGCTTAAGCAAAAACAACAATAATCAACATTGATTTTATTTTTCTTTATCCACTGTATAGGGCTGACTTTTTTCGGCTCTTTTATACAGTTAAAAGATGTTGATAAATAAAATAATAACAATAATAAAATATCACAAAACACTATGACAATTTATTTTTGTTTTTTTTTTTTTTTGTACAAGCACTTGCAATTTAATAGTTAAAATTTTAAATCACGGAAATATTTATTAATTTAATTTTAAACTTTAAAAATTCGTGCTAATTATCCCGACCGTATAATTAAAATCACTGATATTGACCATTAAGGTGAATGCATGTTTCGATGGCCATTTCGCTACCGCTTACTTAGCTCTTCAAGAGACTTCTCACTTAAATTTTAAATAAACTAGATTTTTGTCCAAATAATAAAGTAAAGACAAAAATCAAAGCTTAAGCAAAAACAACAATAATCAGCATTGATTATATTTTTCTTTATCCACTGTATACGGCTGACTTGTTTTCGGCTCTTTTATACAGTTAAAATATGTTGAAAAATAAAATAAAAACAATAATAAAATATCACAAAACATTATAACAATTTATTTTTGTTTTTTTCTGCACAGGCACTTGCAATCTTTTAATTAAAATTTTAAATCACGGGAATATTTATTAATTTAATTTTAAACTTTAAAAATTCGTGCTTATTATCCCGACCGTATTATTAAAATCACCGATATTGACTATTGAAGGTGAAAGTACGTTTCGATGGCCATTTCGCAACCGCTTAGTTAGCTCTTCAGGAAACTTCTATCTTAAATTTTAAATAAACTAAAGATTTTTGTCCAAACAATAAAGTAAACACATAAATCAAAGCTTAAGCAAAAACAACAATAATCAACATTGATTTTATTTTTCTTTATCCACTGAATACGGCTGAATTTTTTCGGCTCTTTTATACAGTTAAAAGATGTTAAAAAATAAAATAAAAACAATAATAAAATATCACAAAACTCTATGGCAATTTATTGATTATAAATTTCTTTATCCAGTGTATACGGCTGACTTGTTTTCGGCTCTTTTATACAGTTAAAAGATGTTGAAAAATAAAATAAAAACAATAACTAAATATCACAAAACACCAATTTATTTTTGCTTTTTTGCACGGGCACTTGCAATTTTATAAATAAAACCTTAAATCACGGGAATATTTATTAATTTAATTTTAAACTTTAAAAATTCGTGGTACTTATCTTGACCGTATTACTAAAATCACCGATATTGACTATTGAAGGTGAAAGCACGTTTCGATGGCCATTTCGCTACCGGTTACTTAGCTCTTCAGGAAACTTCTCACTTAAATTTTAAATAAACTAAAGATTTTTGTCCAAACAATAAAGTAAAGACAAAAATCAAAGCTTAAGCAAAAACAACAATATTCAACACTGATTTTATTTTTCTTTATCCACTGTATACGGCTGACTTTTTTTCCGCTGTTTTATACTGTTAAAAGATGTTGAAAAATATTGCAAAACACTATGGCAATTTATTTTTGTTTTTGTTTTGCACGGGTACTTGCAATCTTATAATTAAAATTTTAAATCACGGCAATATTTATTAATTTAATTTTAAACTTTAAAAATTCGTGCTAATTACCCCGACCGAATTATTAAAATCACCGATATCGACTATTGAAGGTGAAAGCACGCTTCGATGGCCATTTCGCTACCGCTTACTTAGCTCTTCAGAAAATTTCTCACTTAAATTTTAAACAAACTAAAGATTTTTGTCCAAACAATAAGGTAAAGACAAAAATCAAAGCTTAAGCAAAAACAACAATAATCAACTTTGATTTTATTTTTCTTTATCCACTGTATAGGGCTGACTTTTTTCGGCTCTTTTATACAGTTAAAAGATGTTGATAAATAAAATAATAACAATAATAAAATATCACAAAACACTATGACAATTTATTTTTTTTTTGTGCACAAGCACTTGCAATTTAAAATTTAAAATTTTAAATCACGGAAATATTTATTAATATAATTTTAAACTTTAAAAATTCGTGCTAATTATCCCGACCGTATAACTAAAATCACTGATATTGACCATTAAGGTGAAAGCACGTTTCGATGGCCATTTCGCTACCGCTTACTTAGCTCTTCAAGAGACTTCTCACTTAAATTTTAAATAACCTATATTTTTGTTCAAACAATAAAGTAAAGACAAAAATCAAAGCTTAAGCAAAAACAACAATAATCAGCATTGATTATATTTTTCTTTATCCACTGTATACAGCTGACTTGTTTTCGGCTCTTTTATACAGTAAAAATATGTTGAAAATAAAATAAAAACAATAATAAAATATCACAAAACATTATAACATTTTATTTTTATTTTTTTCTGCACAGGCACTTGCAATCTTATAATTAAAATTTTAAATCACGGGAATATTTATTAATTTAATTTTAAACTTTAAAAATTCGTGCTTATTATCCCGACCGTATTATTAAAATCACCGATATTGACTATTGAAGGTGAAAGCACGTTTCGATGGCCATTTCGCAACCGCTTACTTAGCTCTTCAGGAAACTTTTATCTTAAATTTTAAATAAACTAAAGATTTTTGTCCAAACAATAAAGTAAACACAAAAATCAAAGCTTAAGCAAAAACAACAATAATCAACATTGATTTTATTTTTCTTTATCCACTGAATACGGCTGAATTTTTTTCGGCTCTTTTATACAGTCAAAAGATGTTAAAAAATAAAATAAAAACAATAATAAAATATCGCAAAACACTATGACAATTTATTTTTGTTTTTTTTACGGGCACTTGCAATTTTATAACTAAAATTTAAAATCACGGGAATATTTATTGATTTAATTTTAAACTTTAAAAATTCGTGCTAATTATCCCGACCATATTATTAAAATCACCGATATTGACTATTGAAGGTGCAAGCACGTTGCGATGGCCATTTCACTACCGCTTACTTAGCTCTTCAGGAAACTTCTCACTTAAATTTTAAATAAACTAAGTATTTTTGTCCAAACAATAAAGTAAAGCCAAAAATCAAAGCTTAAGCAAAAACAACAACATTCAACATTGATTTTATTTTTCTTTATCCACTGTATACGGCTAACTTCTTTCGGCTCTTTTATACAGTTAAAAGATGTTAAAAAATAAAATAAAAACAATAACAAAATATTACAAAACTCTATGGCAATTTCTTTATTTTTTTTTTTTTTGCACGGGTACTTGCAATCTTTTAATTAAAATCTTACATCACGGGAATATTTATTAGTTTAATTTTAAACTTTAAAAATTCGTGCTAATTATCCCGACCGTATTATTAAAATCACCGATATTGACTATTGAAGGTGAAAGCACGTTTCGATGGCCATTTCGCTACCGCTTACTTAGCTCTTCAGAAAACTTCTCACTTAAATTTTAAATAAACTAAAGATTTTTGTCCAAACAATAAAAAAAAAACAAAAATCAAAGCTTAAGCAAAAAACACAATAATCAACATTGATTTTATTTTTGTTTATCACTGTATACGGCTAACTTCTTTCGGCTCTTTTATACAGTTAAAAGATGTTAAAAAATAAAATAAAAACAATAATAAAATATCACAAATTTTAAACTTTAAAAATTCGTGCTAATTATCCCGATCGTATTATTAAAATCACCGATATTGACTATTGAAGGTGAAAGCACGTTTCGATGGCCATTTCGCTTCCGCTTACTTAGCTCTTCAGGAAATCTCTCACTTAAATTTTAAATAAACTAAAGATTTTTGTCGAAACAATAAAGTAAAGCCAAAAATCAAAGCTTAAGCAAAAACAACAATAATCAACATTAATTTTATTTTTCTTTATCCACTGTATACGGCTAACTTCTTTCGGCTCTTTTATACAGTTAAAAGATGTTAAAAAACAAAATAAAAACAATAATAAAATATCACAAAACTCTATTGCAATTTATTTTTGTTTTTTTTTTTTTTTGCACGAGTACTTGCAATCTTTTAATTAAAATTTTACATCACGGGAATATTTATTAATTTAATTTTAAACTTTAAAAATTCGTGCTAATTATCCCGACCGTATTATTAAAATCACCGATATTGACTATTGAAGGTGAAAGCACGTTGCGATGGCCATTGCGCTACCGCTTACTTAGCTCTTCAGGAAACTTTTCACTTAAATTTTAAATAAACTAAAGATTTTTGTCCAAACAATAAAGTAAAGCCAAAAATCAAAGCTTAAGCAAAAACAACAATAATCAACATTGATTATATTTTTCTTTATCCACTGTATACTGCTAACTTCTTTCGGCTCTTTTATACAGTTAAAAGATGTCAAAAAATAAAATAGAAACAATAATAAAATATCACAAAACTCTATGACAATTTATTTTTGTTTTTTTTTTTTTGCACGGGTACTTGCAATGTTATAATTAAAATTTTAAATCACGGAAATATTTATTAATTTAATTTTAAACTTTAAAAATTCGTGCTAATTATCCCGACCGTATTATTAAAATCACCGATATTGACTATTGAAGGTGAACGCACGTTTCGATGGCCATTTCGCTGCCGCTTAATTAGCTCTTCAGGAAACTTCTCACTTAAATTTTAAATAAACTAAAGATGTTTGTCCAAACAATAAAGTAAAGACAAAAAACAAAGCTTAAGCAAAAATAACAATAATCAACATTGATTTTATTTTTCTTTATCCACTGTATACGGCTGACTTTTATCGGCTCTTTTATACAGTTAAAAGATATTGAAAAATAAAATAAAAACAATAATAAAATATCACAAAACACTATGACAATTTATTTTTGTTTTTTTTTTTTTTTTGCACGGGCACTTGCAATCTTATAATTAAAATTTTAAATCACGGGAATATTTACTAATTTAATTTTAAACTTAAAAAATTCGTGCTAATTATCCCGACCGTATTATTAAAATCACCGATATTGACTATTGAAGGTGAAAGCACGTTTCGATGGCCATTTCGCTACCGCTTACTTAGCTCTTCAGGAAACTTCTTACTTAAATTTTAAATAAACTAAAGATTTTTATCCAAACAATAAAGTAAAGACAAAAAACAAAGCTTAAGCAAAAATAACAATAATCAACATTGATTTTATTTTTCTTTATCCACTGTATACGGCTGACTTTTTTCGGCTCTTTTATACAGTTAAAAGATATTGAAAAATAAAATAAAAACAATAATAAAATATCACAAAACTCTATGGCAATTTATTTTTGTTTTTTTTTTTTTTTTGCACGAGTACTTGCAATCTTATAATTAAAATTTTAAATCACGGGAATATTTATTAATTTAATTTTAAACTTTAAAAATTCGTGCTAATTTCCCGACCGTATTATTAAAATCACTGATATTGACTATTGAAGTTGAAAGCACGTTTCGATGGCCATTTCGCAACCGCTTACTTAGCTCTTCAGGAAACTTCTCACATAAATTTTAAATAAACTAAGGATTTTTGTCCAAACAATAAAGTAAACACAAAAATCAAAGCTTAAGCAAAAACAACAATAATCAACATTGATTTTATTTTTCTTTATCCACTGAATACGGCTTAATTTTTTCGGCTCTCTTATACAGTTAAAAGATGTTAAAAAATAAAATAAAAACAATAATAAAATATCACAAAACGCTATGACAATTTATTTTTGTTTTTTTTACGGGCACTTGCAATTTTATAACAAAAATTTTAAATCACGGGAAAATTTATTGATTTAATTTTAAACTTTAAAAATTCGTGCTAATTATCCCGACCATATTATTAAAATCACCGATATTGACTATTGAAGATGCAAGCACGTTGCGATGGCCATTTCGCTACCGCTTACTTAGCTCTTCAGGAAACTTCTCACTTAAATTTTAAATAAACTAAGGATTTTTGTCCAAACAATAAAGTAAAGCCAAAAATCAACGCTTAAGCAAAAACAACAATAACCAACATTGATTTAATTTTTCTTTATCCACTGTATACGGCTAACTTCTTTCGGCTCTTTTATACAGTTAAAAGATGTTAAAAAACAAAATAAAAACAATAATTAAATATCACAAATTATAAACTTTAAAAATTCGTGCTAATTATCCCGATCGTATTATTAAAATCACCGATATTGACTTTTGAAGGTGAAAGCACGTTTCGATGACCGTTTCGCTACCGCTTACTTAGCTCTTCAGGAAATCTCTCACTTAAATTTTAAATAAACTAAAGATTTTTTTCCAAACAATAAAGTAAAGCCAAAAGTCAAAGCTTAAGCAAAAACAACAATAATCAACATTGATTTTATTTTTCTTTATCCACTGTATACGGCTAACTTCTTTCGGCTCTTTTATACAGTTAAAAGATGTTAAAAAATAAAATAAAAACAATAATAAAATATCACAAAACCCTTTGCCATTTTTTTTTGGTTTTTTTTTTGCACGAGTACTTGCAATCTTATAATTATTATTTTAAATCACGGGAATATTTACTAATTTAATTTTAAACTTTAAAAATTCGTGCTAATTATCCCGACCGTATTATTAAAATCACCGATATTGACTATTGAAGGTGAAAGCACGTTTCGATGGCCATTTCGCTACCGCTTACTTAGCTCTTCAGGAGACTTCTCACTTAAATTTTAAATAAACTAGATTTTTGTCCAAACAATAAAGTAAAGACAAAAATCAAAGCTTAAGCAAAAACAACAATAATCAGCATTGATTATATTTTTCTTGACTTGTTTTCGGCTCTTTTATACAGTTAAAATATGTTGAAAAATAAAATAAAAACAATAATAAAATATCACAAAACACTATAACAATTTATTTTTGTTTTTTTTGCCGGGCACTTGCAATTTTATAATTAAAATTTTAAATAACGAAAATATTTATTAATTTAATTTTAAACTTTAAAAATTCGTGCTTATTATTCCGACCGTATTATTAAAATCACCGATATTGACTACTGAAGGTGAAAGCACGTTGCGATGGCCATTTCGCTACCGCTTACTTAGCTCTTCAGGAAACTTTTCACTTAAATTTTAAATAAACTAAAAATTTTTGTCCAAACAATAAAGTAAAGCCAAAAATCAAAGCTTAAGCAAAATCAACAATAATCAACATTGATTTTATTTTTCTTTATCCACTGTATATGGTTAACTTCTTTCGGCCCTTTTATACAGTTAAAAGATGTTAAAAAATAAAATAAAAACAATAATAAAATATCACAAAACTATGACAATTTATTTTGGTTTTTTTTTTGCACGGGTACTTGCAATCTTATAATTAAAATTTTAAATCACGGAAATATTTATTAATTTAATTTTAAACTTTAAAAATTCGTGCTAATTATCCCGACCGTATTATTAAAATCAACGATATTGACTATTGAAAGTAAAAGCACGTTTCGATGGCCATTTCGCTTCCGGCTAATTAGCTCTTCAGGAAACTTCTCACTTAAATTTTAGATAAACTAAAGATTTTTATCCAAACAATAAAGTAAAGACAAAAATCAAAGCTAAAACAAAAACAACGATAATCAACATTGATTTTACTTTTCTTTATCCACTGTGTACGGCAGACTTTTTTTCGGCTCTTTTATACAGTTAAAAGATGTTGAAAAATAAAATAAAAACAATAACTAAATATCACAAACCAAAAATTTATTTTTGCTTTTTTTAATTTTAAACTTTAAAAATTCGTGCTGAATATCCCGACCGTATAATTAAAATCACTGATACTGACTATTGAAGGTAAAAGCACGTTTCGATGGCCATTTCGTTACCGCTTACTTAGGTCTTCAGGAGACTTCTCACTTAAATTTTAAATAAACTAGATTTTTGTCCAAACAATAAAGTAAAGACAAAAATCAAAGCTTAAGCAAAAACAACAATAATCAGCATTGATTATATTTTTCTTGACTTGTTTTCGGCTCTTTTATACAGTTAAAATATGTTGAAAAATAAAATAAAAACAATAATAAAATATCACAAAACACTATAACAATTTATTTTTGTTTTTTTGCACGGGCACTTGCAATTTAATAATTAAAATTTTAAATCACGGAAATATTTATTAATTAAATTTTAAACTTTAAAATTTCGTGTTTATTATCCCGACCGTATTATTAAAATCACCGATATTGACTATTGAAGGTAAAAGCACGTTTCGATGGCCATTTCGCTACCGCTTACTTAGCTCTTCAGAAAACTTCTCACTTAAATTTTAAATAAACTAAAGATTTTTGCCCAAACAATAAAGTAAAGACAAAAATAAAAGCTTAAGCAAAAGAACAATAATCAACATTGATTTTATTTTCCTTTATCCACTGTATACGGCTGACTTTTTTTGGCTCTTTCATACAGTTAAAAGATGTTAAAAAATAAAATAATAACAATAATAAAATATCACAAAACACTATGACAATTTATTTTTATTTTTTTCTTTTTTTTTCATAAGCACTTGCAATTTAATAGTTAAAATTTTAAATCATGGAAATATTAATTAATTTAATTTTAAACTTTAAAAATTCGTGCTAATTATCCCGACCGTATAATAAAAATCACTGATATTGACTATTGAAGGTGAAAGCACGTTTCGATGGCCATTTCGCTACCGCTTACTTAGCTTTTCAGGAGACTTCTCCCTTTAATTTTAAATAAACTAGATTTTGGTCCAAACAATAAAGTAAAGACAAAAATCAAAGCTTAATCAAAAACAACAATATTCAGCATTGATTATATTTTTCTTTATCCACTGTATACGGCTGACTTGTTTTCGGCTCTCTTATACAGTTAAAATATGTTGAAAAATAAAGTAAAAACAATAATAAAATATCAAAAAACACTATAACAATTTATTTTTGTTTTTTGCACGGGCACTTGCAATTTTATAATTAAAATTTTTAATCACGGAAATATTTATTAATTTAATTTTAAACTTTAAAAATTCGTGCTTATTATCCCGGCTGTATTATTATAGTTACCGATATTGACTATTGAAGGTGAAAGCACGTTTCGATGGCCATTTCGCAACCGCTTACTTAGCTCTTCAGGAAACTTCTCACTTATATTTTAAATAAACTAATGATTTTTGTCCAAACAATAAAGTAAACACAAAAATCAAAGCTTAAGCAAAAACAACAATAATCAACATTGATTTTATTTTTCTTTATACACTGAATACGGCTGAATTTTTTTCGGCTCTTTTATACAGTTAAAAGATGTTAAAAAATAAAATAAAAACAATAATATATATCACAAAACACTATAACAATTTATTTTTGTTTTTTTTTTACGGGCACTGGCAATTTTATAACTAAAATTTTAAATCACGGGAATATTTATTGATTTAATTTAAAACTTTAAAAATTCGTGCTAATATTCCCGACCGTATTATTAAAATCACTGATATTGACTATTGAAGGTGAAAGCACGTTTCGATGGCCATTTCGCTACCGCTTACTTAGCTCTTCAGGAGACTTCTCACTTAAATTTTAAATAAACTAGATTTTTGTCCAAACAGTAAAGTAAAGCCAAATATCAAAGCTTAAGCAAAAACAACAATAATCAGCATTGATTTTATTTTTCTTTATCCACTGAATACGGCTGAATTTTTTTCGGCTCTTTTATATAGTTAAAAGATGTTAAAAAATAAAATAAAAACAATAATAAGATATCACAAAACTCTATGGCAATTTATTTTTGTTTTTTTTTTTTGCACGGGTACTTGCAATCTTTTAATTAAAATTTTAAATCACGGGAATATTTATTAATTTAATTTTGAACTTTAAAAATTCGTGCTAATTATCCCGACCGTATTATTAAAATCACCGATATTGACTATTGAAGGTGAAAGCACGTTTCGATGACCATTTCGCTACCGCTTACTTAGCTCTTTAGGAAACTTCTCACTTAAATTTCAAATAAACTAGAGTTTTTTTTCCAAACAATTAAGTAAAGACAAAAATCAAAGCTTAAGCAAAAACAACGATAATCAACATTGATTTTATTTTTCTTTATCCACTGTATACGGCTGACTTTTTTTTCGGCTCTTTTATACAGTTAAAAGATGTTGAAAAATAAAATAAAAACAATAATTAAATATCACAAAACACAAATTTATTTTTGCATTTTTACACGGGCACTTGCAATTTTATAATTAAAATTTTAAATCACGGAAATATTTATTAACTTAATTTTAAACTTTAAAAATTCGTGCTTATTATCCCTACCGTATTATTAAAATCACCGATATTGACTATTGAAGGTGAAAGCACGTTTCGATGGCCATCTCGCAACCGCTTACTTAGCTTTTCAGGAAACTTCTCACATAAATTTCAAATAAACTAAAAATTTTTGTCCAAACAATAAAGTAAACACAAAAATCAAAGCTTAAGCAAAAACAACAATAATCAACATTGATTTTATTTTTCTTTATCCACTGAATACGGCTAACTTCTTTCGGCTCTTTTATACAGTTAAAAGGTGTTAAAAAATAAAATAAAAACAATAATAAAATATCACAAAACTCTATGGCAATTTATTTTTGTTTTTTTTTTTTTTGCACGGGTACTTGCAATCTTTTAATTAAAATTTTAAATCACGGGAATATTTATTAATTTAATTTTGAACTTTAAAAATTCGTGCTAATTATCCCGACCGTATTATTAAAATCACCGATATTGACCATTGAAGGTGAAAGCACGTTTCGATGGCCATTTCGCTACCGCTTATTTAGCTCTTCAGGAGACTTCTCACTTAAAATTTAAATAAACTAGATTTTTGTCCAAACAATAAAGTAAAGACAAAAATCAAAGCTTAAGCAAAAACAACAATAATCAACACTGATTTTATTTTTTTTTTATCCACTGTATACGGCTGATTTTTTTTTCGGCTGTTTAATACTGTTAAAAGATGTTGAAAAATATTACAAAACACTATGACAATTTATTTTTGTTTTTTTTTTTTTTTTTGTTGCACGGGTACTTGCAATCTTATAATTAAAATTTTAAATCACGGGAATATTTATTGATTTAATTTAAAACTTTAAAAATTCGTGCTAATATTCCCGACCGTATTATTAAAATCACTGATATTGACTATTGAAGGTGAAAGCACGTTTCGATGGCCATTTCGCTACCGCTTACTTAGCTCTTCAGGAGACTTCTCACTTAAATTTTAAATAAACTAGATTTTTGTCCAAACAGTAAAGTAAAGCCAAAAATCAAAGCTTAAGCAAAAACAACAATAATCAGCATTGATTTTATTTTTCTTTATCCACTGAATACGGCTGAATTTTTTTCGGCTCTTTTATATAGTTAAAAGATGTTAAAAAATAAAATAAAAACAATAATAAAATATCACAAAACACTATAACAATTTATTTTTGTTTTTTTGCACGGGCACTTGCAATTTTATAATTAAAATTTTAAATTACGGAAATATTTATTAATTTAATTTTAAACTTTAAAAATTCGTGCTTATTATCCCGACCGTATTATTAAAATCGCCGATATTGACTATTGAAGGTGAAAGCACGTTTCGATGGCCATTTCGCAACCGCTTACTTAGCTCTTCAGGAAACTTCTCACTTAATTTTAAATAAACTAAAGATTTTTGTCCAAACAATAAAGTAAGCACAAAAATCAAAGCTTAAGCAAAAACAACAATAATCAACATTGATTTTATTTTTCTTTATCCACTGAATACGGCTGAATTTTTTTCGGCTCTTTTATACAGTTAAAAGATGTTAAAAAATAAAATAAAAACAATAATAAAATATCGCAAAACACTATGACAATTTTTTTTACGGGCACTTGCAATTTTATAACTAAAATTTTAAATCACGGGAATATTTATTGATTTAATTTTAAACTTTAAAAATTCGGGCTAATTATCCCGACCGTATTATTAAAATCACCGATATTGACTATTGAAGGTGAAAGCACGTTGCGATGGCCATTTCGCTACCGCTTACTTAGCTCTTCAGGAAACTTCTCACTTAAATTTCAAATAAACTAAAGATTTTTGTCCAAACAATAAAGTAAACACAAAAATCAAAGCTTAAGCAAAAACAACAATAATCAACATTGATTTTATTTTTCTTTATCCACTGAATACGGCTAACTTCTTTCGGCTCTTTTATACAGTTAAAAGGTGTTAAAAAATAAAATAAAAACAATAATAAAATATCACAAAACTCTATGGCAATTTATTTTTGTTTTTTTTTTTTTTTTGCACGGGTACTTGCAATCTTTTAATTAAAATTTTAAATCACGGGAATATTTATTAATTTAATTTTGAACTTTAAAAATTCGTGCTAATTATCCCGACCGTATTATTAAAATCACCGATATTGACTATTGAAGGTTAAAGCACTTTTCGATGGCCATTTCGCTACCGCTTACTTAGCTCTTTAGGAAACTTCTCACTTAAATTTCAAATAAACTAAAGATTTTTGTTCAAAAAATAAAGTAAAGACAAAAATCAAAGCTTAAGCAAAAACAACGATAATCAACATTGATTTTATTTTTCTTTATCCACTGTATACGGCTGACTTTTTTTCGGCTCTTTTATACAGTTAAAAGATGTTGAAAAATAAAATAAAAACAATAACTAAATATCACAAAACACCAATTTATTTTTGCATTTTTTCACGAGCACTTGCAATTTTATAATTAAAACTTTAACCCACGGGAATATTTATTAATTTAATTTTAAACTTTAAAAATTCGTGCTTATTATCCCTACCGTATTATTAAAATCACCGATATTGACTATTGAAGGTGAAAGCACGTTTCGATGGCCATTTTGCAACCGCTTACTTAGCTCTCCAGGAAACTTCTCACTTAAATTTCAAATAAACTAAAGATTTTTGTCCAAACAATAAAGTAAACACAAAAATCAAAGCTTGAGCAAAAACAACAATAATCAACACTGATTATATTTTTCTTTATCCACTGTATACGGCTGACTTTTTTTCGGCTGTTTTATACTGTTAAAAGATGTTGAAAAATGTTACAAAACACTATGACAATTTATTTTTGTTTTTTTTTTTTCAACGGGTACTTGCAATCTTATAAGAAAAATTTTAAATCACGGGAATATTTATTAATTTAATTTTAAACTTTAAAAATTCGTGCTAATTATCCCGACCGTATTATTAAAATCACCGATATTGACCATTGAAGGTGAAAGCACATTTCTATGGCCATTTCGCTACCGCTTATTTAGCTCTTCAGGAAACTTCTCACTTAAAATTTAAATAAACTAGATTTTTGTCCAAACAATAAAGTAAAGACAAAAATCAAAGCTTAAGCAAAAACAACAATAATCAACACTGATTTTATTTTTTTTTTATCCACTGTATACGGCTGATTTTTTTTCGGCTGTTTAATACTGTTAAAAGATGTTGAAAAATATTACAAAACACTATGACAATTTATTTTTGTTTTTTTTTTTTTTTTTTTTGTTGCACGGGTACTTGCAATCTTATAATTAAAATATTAAATCACGGGAATATTTATTAATTTAATTTTAAACTTTAAAAATTCGTGCTTATTATCCCTACCGTATTACTAAAATCACCGATATTGACTATTGAAGGTGAAAGCACGTTTCGATGGCCATTTCGCAACCGCTTACTTAGCTCTTCAGGAAACTTCTCACTTAAATTTCAAATAAACTAAAGATTTTTGTCCAAACAATAAAGTAAACACAAAAATCAAAGCTTAAGCAAAAACAACAATAATCAACACTGATTTTATTTTTCTTTATCCACTGTATACGGCTGACTTTTTTTCGGCTGTTTTATACTGTTAAAAGATGTTGAAAAATATTACAAAACACTATGACAATTTATTTTTGTTTTTTTTTTGTTGCACGGGTACTTGCAATCTTATAATTAAAATATTAAATCACGGGAATATTTATTAATTTAATTTTAAACTTTAAAAATTCGTGGTAATTATTCCGACCGCATTATTAAAATCACCGATATTGACTAATGAAGGTGAAAGCACGTTTCGATGGCCATTTTGCTACCGCTTACTTAGCTCTTTAGGAAACTTCTCACCTAAATTTCAAATAAACTAAAGATTTTTTTCCAAACAATTAAGTAAAGACAAAAATCAAAGCTTAAGCAAAAACAACGATAATCAACATTGATTTTATTTTTCTTTATCCACTGTATACGGCTGACTTTTTTTTCGGCTCTTTTATACAGTTAAAAGATGTTGAAAAATAAAATAAAAACAATAATAAAATATCACAAAACACTATGACAATTTATTTTTGTTTTTTTTTTTGCACGGGTACTTGCAATCTTTTATTTAAAATTTAAATCACGGGAATATTTATTAATTTAATTTTACACTTTAAAAATTCGTGCTTATTATACCCACCGTATTACTAAGATCACCGATATTAACTATTGAAGGTGAAAGCACGTTTCGATGGCCATTTCGCTACCGGTTACTTAGCTCTTCAGGAAACTTCTCACTTAAATTTTAAATAAAATAAAGATGTTTGTCCAAACAATAAAGTAAAGACAAAAATCAAAGCTCAAGCAAAAACAACAACAATCAACACTTATTTTATTTTTCTTAATCCACTGTATACGGCTAACTTTTTTTCGGCTGTTTTATACTGTTCAAAAATGTTGAAAAATATTACAAAACACTATGACAATTTATTTTTGTTTTTTTTTTTTGCACGGGTACTTGCAATCTTATAAGAAAAATTTTAAATCACGGGAATATTTATTAATTTAATTTTAAACTTTAAAAATTCGTGGTACTTATCCCGACCGTATAATTAAAATTACTGATATTGACTATTGAAGGTGAATGCACGTTTCGAAGGCCATTTCGCTACCGCTTACTTAGCTCTTCAGGAAACTTCTCACTTAAATTTTAAATAAACTAGATTTTTGTCCAAACAATAAAGTAAAGACAAAAATCAAAGCTTAAGCAAAAACAACAATAATCAGCATTGATTATATTTTTCTTTATCCACTGTATTCGGCTGACTTCTTTTCGGCTCTTTCATACAGTTAAAATATGTTGAAAAATAAAATAAAAACAATAATAAAATATCACAAAACACTATAACAATTTATTTTTGTTTTTTTGCACGGGCACTTGCCATTTTATAACTAAAATTTTAAATCACGGAAATATTTATTAATTTAATTTTAAACTTTAAAAATTCGTGCTTATTATCCCGACCGTATAATTAAAATTACTGATATTGACTATTGAAGGTGAAAGCACGTTTCGATGGCCATTTCGCTACCGCTTACTTAGCTCTTCAGGAGGCTTCTCACTTAAATTTTAAATAAACTAGATTTTTCATCAAACAATAAAGTAAAGACAAAAATCAAAGCTTAAGCAAAAACAACTATAATCAGCATTGATTATATTTTTCTTTATCCACTGGATACGGCTGAATTTTTTTCGGTTCTTTTATACAGCTAAAAGATGTCAAAAAATAAAATAAAAACAATAATAAAATTAAAAAAACACTATGACAATTTATTTTTGTTTTTTTTACGGGCACTTGCAATTTTATAACTAAAATTTTAAATCACGGGAATATTTATTAATTTAATTTTGAACTTTAAAAATTCCTGCTAATTATCCCGACCGTATTATTAAAATCACCGATATTGACTATTGAAAGTGAAAGCACGTTTCGATGGCCATTTCACTACCGCTTACTTAGCTCTTTAGGAAACTTCTCACTTAAATTTCAAATAAACTAAAGATTTTGGTCAAAACAATAAAGTAAAGACAAAAATCAAAGCTTAAGCAAAAACAACGATAATCAACATTGATTTTATTTTTCTTATCCACTGTATACGGCTGACTTGTTTTCGGCTCTTTTATACAGTTAAAATATGTTGAAAAATAAAATAAAAACAATAACTAAATATCACAAAACACTATAACAATTTATTTGGTTTTTTTTTCACGGGCACTTGCAATTTTAAAATTAAAATTTTAAATCACGGAAATATTTATTAATTTAATTTTAAACTTTAAAAATTCGTGCTTATTATCCCGACGGTATTATTAAAATCACCGATATTGACTATTCAAGGTGAAAGCACGTTTCGATGGCCATTTCGCAACCACTTACTTAGCTCTTCAGGAAACTTCTCACTTAAATTTTAAATAAACTAAAGATTTTTGTCCAAACAATAAAGTAAACACAAAAATCAAAGCTTAGGCAAAAACAACAATAATCAAAATTGATTTTATTTTTCTTTATCCACTGAATACGGCTGAATTTTTTTCGGCTCTTTTATACAATTAAAAGATGTCAAAAAATAAAATAAAAACAATAATAAAATATCACAAAACACTATGACAATTTATTTTTGTTTTTTAACGGGCACTTGCAATTTTATAACTAAAATTTTAAATCACGGGAATATTTATTGATTTAATTTTAAACTTTAAAAATTCGTGCTAATTATCCCGACCGTATTATTAAAGTCACCGATATGGACTATTAAGGTGAATGCACGTTTCGATGGCCATTTTGCTACCGCTTACTTAGCTTTTCAGGAAACTTCTCACTTAGATTTTAAATAAACTAAAGATTTTTGTCTAAACAATAAATTAAATCCAAAAATTAAAACTTAAGCAAAAACAACAATAATCAACATTGATTTTAGTTTTCTTTATCCACTGAATACGGCTGACTTTTTTTCGGCTCTTTTGTACAAATAAAAGATTTTGCAAAATAAAATAAAAACAATAATAAAATATCACAAAACACTATCACAATTTATTTTTGTTTTTTTGCACGGGCACTTGCAATCTTAGAATTAAAATTTTAAATCACGGGAATATTTATTAATTTAATTTTAAACTTTTAAAATCCGTGCTAATTATCGCGACCGTATTACTAGAATCACCGATATTGACTATTGAAGGTAAAAGCACGTTTCGATGGCCATTTCGCTACCGCTTACTTAGCTCTTCAGGAGACTTCGCACTTAAATTTTAAATAAACTAGATTTTTGTCCAAACAATAAAGTAAAGACAAAAATCAAAGCTTAAGCAAAAACAACAATAATCAACACTGATTTTATTTTTCTTTATCCAGTGTATACGGCTGACTTTTTTCGGCTGTTTTATACTGTGAAAAGATGTTGAAAAATATTACAAAACACTATGACAATTTGTTTTTGTTTTTTTTTTTTGCACGGGTACTTGCATTTTTATAATTAAAATTTTAAATCACGGGAATATTTATTAATTTAATTTTAAACTTTAAGAATTCGTGCTAATTATCCCAATCGTATTATTAAAATCACCGATATTGAATATTGAAGGTGAAAGAACGTTTCGCTTACTTAGCTCTTCAGGAAATCTCTCACTTAAATTTTAAGTAAACTAAAGATATTTGTCCAAACAATAAAGTAAAGACAAAAATGAAAGCTTAAGCAAAAACAGCAATAATCAACATTGATTTTATTTTCTTTATCCACTGTATACGGCTGACTTTTTTCGTCTCTTTTATACAGTTAAAAGATGTTGAAAAATAAAATAATAACAATAATAAAATATCACAAAACACTATGACAATTTATTTTTGTTTTTTTGCACGGGCACTTGCAGTTATATAATTAAAATTTTAAATCACGGGAATATTTATTAATTTTATTTTAAACTTTAAAAAGTCGTGCTAATTATCGCGACCGTATTACTAAAATCACCGATATTGACTATTGAAGGTGAAAGCACGTTTCGATGGCCATTTCGCTACCGCTTACTTAGCTCTTCAGGAAACTTCTCACTTAAATTTTAAATAAACTAAAGATTTTTGTCCAAACAATAAAGTAAAAACAAAAATCAAAGCTTGAGCAATAACAACAATAATCAACATTGATTTTATTTTTCTTTATCCACTGTATACGGCTAACTTCTTTCGGCTCTTTTATACAGTTAAAAGATGTTAAAAAATAAAATAAAAACAATAATAAAATATCACAAAACGCTATGACAATTTATTTTTGTTTTTTTTTTTCACGGGCACTTGCAATCTTATAATTAAAATTTTAAATCACGGGAATATTTATTAATTTAATTTTAAACTTTAAAAATTCGTGCTAATCATCCCGACCGTATTACTAAAATCACCGATATTGACTATTGAAGGTGAAAGCACGTTTCGATGACCATTTCGCTACCGCTTACTTAGCTCTTCACGAAACTTCTCACTTAAATTTTAAATAAACTAAAGATTTTTGTCCAAACAATAAAGTAAAGACAAAAATCAAAGCTTAAGCGAAAACAACAATAATCAACAATGATTTTATTTTTCTTTAACCACTGTATACGGCTGACTTTTTTTCGGCTCTTTTATACTATGAAAATTTATTTTTGTTTTTTTTTTTTTTGCACGGGTACTTGCAATCTTTTATTTAAAATTTTAAATCACGGGAATATTTATTAATTTAATTTTACACTTTAAAAATTCGTGCTTATTATACCAACCGTATTACTAAGATCACCGATATTAACTATTGAAGGTGAAAGCACGTTTCGATGGCCATTTCGCTACCGGTTACTTAGCTCTTCAGGAAACTTCTCACTTAAATTTTAAATAAAATAAAGATGTTTGTCCAAACAATAAAGTAAAGACAAAAATCAAAGCTCAAGCAAAAACACAAACAATCAACACTTATTTTATTTTTCTTAATCCACTGTATACGGCTAACTTTTTTTCGGCTGTTTTATACTGTTCAAAAATGTTGAAAAATATTACAAAACACTATGACAATTTATTTTTGTTTTTTTTTTTTTTTGCACGGGTACTTGCAATCTTATAAGAAAAATTTTAAATCACGGGAATATTTATTAATTTAATTTTAAACTTTAAAAATTCGTGGTACTTATCCCGACCGTATAATTAAAATTACTGATATTGACTATTGAAGGTGAATGCACGTTTCGAAGGCCATTTCGCTACCGCTTACTTAGCTCTTCAGGAAACTTCTCACTTAAATTTTAAATAAAATAGACTTTTGTCCAAACAATAAAGTAAAGACAAAAATCAAAGCTTAAGCAAAAACAACAATAATCAGCATTGATTATATTTTTCTTTATCCACTGTATTCGGCTGACTTCTTTTCGGCTCTTTCATACAGTTAAAATATGTTGAAAAATAAAATAAAAACAATAATAAAATATCACAAAACACTATAACAATTTATTTTTGTTTTTTTGCACGGGCACTTGCCATTTTATAACTAAAATTTTAAATCACGGAAATATTTATTAATTTAATTTTAAACTTTAAAAATTCGTGCTTATTATCCCGACCGTATAATTAAAATTACTGATATTGACTATTGAAGGTGAAAGCACGTTTCGATGGCCATTTCGCTACCGCTTACTTAGCTCTTCAGGAGGCTTCTCACTTAAATTTTAAATAAACTAGATTTTTCATCAAACAATAAAGTAAAGACAAAAATCAAAGCTTAAGCAAAAACAACTATAATCAGCATTGATTATATTTTTCTTTATCCACTGGATACGGCTGAATTTTTTTCGGTTCTTTTATACAGCTAAAAGATGTCAAAAAATAAAATAAAAACAATAATAAAATTAACAAAACACTATGACAATTTATTTTTGTTTTTTTTACGGGCACTTGCAATTTTATAACTAAAATTTTAAATCACGGGAATATTTATTAATTTAATTATGAACTTTAAAAATTCCTGCTAATTATCCCGACCGTATTATTAAAATCACCGATATTGACTATTGAAGGTGAAAGCACGTTTCGATGGCCATTTCACTACCGCTTACTTAGCTCTTTAGGAAACTTCTCACTTAAATTTCAAATAAACTAAAGATTTTGGTCAAAACAATAAAGTAAAGACAAAAATCAAAGCTTAAGCAAAAACAACGATAATCAACATTGATTTTATTTTTCTTATCCACTGTATACGGCTGACTTATTTTCGGCTCTTTTATACAGTTAAAATATGTTGAAAAATGAAATAAAAACAATAACTAAATATCACAAAACACTATAACAATTTATTTGGTTTTTTTTTCACGGGCACTTGCAATTTTAAAATTAAAATTTTAAATCACGGAAATATTTATTAATTTAATTTTAAACTTTAAAAATTCGTGCTTATTATCCCGACCGTATTATTAAAATCACCGATATTGACTATTCAAGGTGAAATCTCGTTTCGATGGCCATTTCGCAACCACTTACTTAGCTCTTCAGGAAACTTCTCACTTAAATTTTAAATAAACTAAAGATTTTTGTCCAAACAATAAAGTAAACACAAAAATCAAAGCTTAGGCAAAAACAACAATAATCAGCATTGATTATATTTTTCTTTATCCACTGTATACGGCTGACTTGTTTTCGGCTCTTTTATACAGTTAAAATATGTTAAAAAATAAAATAAAAACAATAATAAAATATCACAAACACTATGACAATTTATTTTTGTTTTTTTTTTCACAGGCACTTGTATTTTTATAACTAAAATTTTAAATCACGGGAATATTTATTGATTTAATTTTAAACTTTAAAAATTCGTGCTAATTATCCCGACCGTATTATTAAAATCACCGATATTGACTATTGAAGGTGAAATCACGTTTCGATGACCATTTCGCTACCGCTTACTTAGCTCTTCAGGAAACTTCTCACTTAAATTTTAAATAAATTAAAGATTTTTGTCTAAACAATAAATTAAATCCAAAAATTAAAACTTAAGCAAAAACAACAATAATCAACATTGATTTTATTTTTCTTTATCCACTGTATACGGCTAACTTCTTTCGGCTCTTTTATACAGTTAAAAGATGTTAAAAAATAAAATAAAAACAATAATAAATTATCACAAAACGCTATGACAATTTATTTTTGTTTTTTTGCACGGGCACTTGCAGTTATATAATTAAAATTTTAAATCACGGGAATATTTATTAATTTTATTTTAAACTTTAAAAATTCGTGCTAATTATCGCGACCGTATTACTAAAATCACCGATATTGACTATTGAAGGTGAAACCACGTTTCGATGGCCATTTCGCTACCGCTTACTTAGCTCTTCAGGAAACTTCTCACTTAAATTTTAAATAAACTAAAGATTTTTGTCCAAACAATAAAGTAAAAACAAAAATCAAAGCTTGAGCAATAACAACAATAATCAACATTGATTTTATTTTTCTTTATCCACTGTATACGGCTAACTTCTTTCGGCTCTTTTATACAGTTAAAAGATGTTAAAAAATAAAATAAAAACAATAATAAAATA
Source organism: Cistogaster globosa (assembly GCA_937654795.1). Classification (NCBI taxonomy): domain Eukaryota; kingdom Metazoa; phylum Arthropoda; class Insecta; order Diptera; family Tachinidae; genus Cistogaster; species Cistogaster globosa. Next base: position 99,869,713 of record OW569403.1, on the reverse strand, counting down.
TCACAAAACGCTATGACAATTTATTTTTGTTTTTTTTTTTCACGGGCACTTGCAATCTTATAATTAAAATTTTAAATCACGGGAATATTTATTAATTTAATTTTAAACTTTAAAAATTCGTGCTAATCATCCCGACCGTATTACTAAAATCACCGATATTGACTATTGAAGGTGAAAGCACGTTTCGATGACCATTTCGCTACCGCTTACTTAGCTCTTCACGAAACTTCTCACTTAAGTTTTAAATAAACTAAAGATTTTTGTCCAAACAATAAAGTAAAGACAAAAATCAAAGCTTAAGCGAAAACAACAATAATCAACAATGATTTTATTTTTCTTTACCCACTGTATACGGCTGACTTTTTTTCGGCTCTTTTATACTGTTAAAAAATGTTGAAAAATATTACAAAACACTATGAAAATTTATTTTTGTTTTTTTTTTTGCACGGGTACTTGCAATCTTTTAATTAAAATTTTAAATCACGGGAATATTTATTAATTTAATTTTAAACTTTAAAAATTCGTGCTAATTATCCCGACCGTATTATTAAAATAACCGATATTGACTATTGAAGGTGAAATCACGTTTCGATGACCATTTCGCTACCGCTTACTTAGCTCTTCAGGAAACTTCTCACTTAAATTTTAAATAAAATAAAGATTTTTATCCAAACAATAAAGTAAAGACAAAAATCAAAGCTTAAGCAAAAACTACAATAATCAACATTGATTTTATTTTTCTTTATCCACTGTATACGGCTAACTTTTTTTCGGCTCTTTTATACAGTTAAAAGATGTTGAAAAATACAATAAAAACAATAATAATATATCACAAAACGCTATGACAACTTATTTTTGTTTTTTTGTACGCGCACTTGCAATCTTATAATTAAAATTTTAAATCACGGGAATATTTATTAATTTAATTTTAAACTTGAAAAATTCGTGCTAATTACCGCGACCGTATTACTAAAATCACCGATATTGACTATTGAAGGTGAAAGCACGTTTCCATGGCCATTTCGCTACCGCTTACTTAGCTCTTCAGGAGACTTCGCACTTCAATTTTAAATAAACTAGATTTTTGTCCAAACAATAAAGTAAAGACAAATATCAAAGCTTTAGAAATAACAACAATAATCAACACTAATTTTATTTTTCTTTATCCAGTGTATACGGCTGACTTTTTTCAGCTGTTTTATACTGTTAAAAAGATGTTGAAAAATATTACAAAACACTATGACAATTTATTTTTGTTTTTTTTTTTTTGCACGGGTACTTGCTATCTTATAATTAAAATTTTAAATCACGGGAATATTTATTAATTTAATTGTAAACTTTTAAAATTCGTGCTAATCATCCCGACCGTATTATTATAATCACCGATATTGACTATTGAAAGTGAAAGCACGTTTCGATGGCCATTTCGCTACCGCTTACTTAGCTTTTAAGAAGACTTCTCACTTAAATTTGAAATAAACTAGATTTTTGTCGAAACAATAAAGTAAAGACAAAAATCAAAGCTTAAGCAAAAACAACAATAATCAGCATTGATTATATTTTTCTTTATCCACTGTATACGGCTGACTTGTTTTCGGCTCTTTTATACAGTTAAAATATGTTAAAAAATAAAATAAAAACAATAATAAAATATCACAAACACTATGACAATTTATTTTTGTTTTTTTTTTTCACAGGCACTTGTATTTTTATAACTAAAATTTTAAATCACGGGAATATTTATTGATTTAATTTTAAACTTTAAAAATTCGTGCTAATTATCCCGACCGTATTATTAAAATCACCGATATTGACTATTGAAGGTGAAATCACGTTTCGATGACCATTTCGCTACCGCTTACTTAGCTCTTCAGGAAACTTCTCACTTAAATTTTAAATAAATTAAAGATTTTTGTCCAAACAATAAAGTAAAGCCAAAAATCAAAGCTTAAGCAAAAACAACAATAATCAACATTGATTTTGTTTTTCTTTATCCACTGTATACGGCTAACTTCTTTCGGCTCTTTTATACAGTTAAAAGATGTTAAAAAATAAAATAAAAACAATAATAAATTATCACAAAACGCTATGACAATTTATTTTTGTTTTTTTGCACGGGCACTTGCAGTTATATAATTAAAATTTTAAATCACGGGAATATTTATTAATTTTATTTTAAACTTTAAAAATTCGTGCTAATTATCGCGACCGTATTACTAAAATCACCGATATTGACTATTGAAGGTGAAAGCACGTTTCGATGGCCATTTCGCTACCGCTTACTTAGCTCTTCAGGAAACTTCTCACTTAAATTTTAAATAAACTAAAGATTTTTGTCCAAACAATAAAGTAAAAACAAAAATCAAAGCTTGAGCAATAACAACAATAATCAACATTGATTTTATTTTTCTTTATCCACTGTATACGGCTAACTTCTTTCGGCTCTTTTATACAGTTAAAAGATGTTAAAAAATAAAATAAAAACAATAATAAAATATCACAAAACGCTATGACAATTTATTTTTGTTTTTTTTTTCACGGGCACTTGCAATCTTATAATTAAAATTTTAAATCACGGGAATATTTATTAATTTAATTTTAAACTTTAAAAATTCGTGCTAATCATCCCGACCGTATTACTAAAATCACCGATATTGACTATTGAAGGTGAAAGCACGTCTCGATGACCATTTCGCTACCGCTTACTTAGCTCTTCACGAAACTTCTCACTTAAATTTTAAATAAACTAAAGATTTTTGTCCAAACAATAAAGTAAAGACAAAAATCAAAGCTTAAGCGAAAACAACAATAATCAACAATGATTTTATTTTTCTTTACCCACTGTATACGGCTGACTTTTTTTCGGCTCTTTTATACTGTTAAAAAATGTTGAAAAATATTACAAAACACTATGAAAATTTATTTTTGTTTTTTTTTTTTGCACGGGTACCTGCAATCTTTTAATTAAAATTTTAAATCACGGGAATATTTATTAATTTAATTTTAAACTTTAAAAATTCGTGCTAATTATCCCGACCGTATTATTAAAATAACCGATATTGACTATTGAAGGTGAAATCACGTTTCGATGACCCTTTCACTACCGCTTACTTAGCTCTTCAGGAAACTTCTCACTTAAATTTTAAATAAAATAAAGATTTTTATCCAAACAATAAAGTAAAGACAAAAATCAAAGCTTAAGCAAAAACTACAATAATCAACATTGATTTTATTTTTCTTTATCCACTGTATACGGCTAACTTTTTTTCGGCTCTTTTATACAGTTAAAAGATGTTGAAAAATACAATAAAAACAATAATAATATATCACAAAACGCTATGACAACTTATTTTTGTTTTTTTGTACGCGCACTTGCAATCTTATAATTAAAATTTTAAATCACGGGAATATTTATTAATTTAATTTTAAACTTGAAAAATTCGTGCTAATTATCGCGACCGTATTACTAAAATCACCGATATTGACTATTGAAGGTGAAAGCACGTTTCCATGGCCATTTCGCTACCGCTTACTTAGCTCTTCAGGAGACTTCGCACTTCAATTTTAAATAAACTAGATTTTTGTCCAAACAATAAAGTAAAGACAAATATCAAAGCTTTAGAAATAACAACAATAATCAACACTAATTTTATTTTTCTTTATCCAGTGTATACGGCTGACTTTTTTCAGCTGTTTTATACTGTTAAAAAGATGTTGAAAAATATTACAAAACACTATGACAATTTATTTTTGTTTTTTTTTTTTGCACGGGTACTTGCTATCTTATAATTTAAATTTTAAATCACGGGAATATTTATTAATTTAATTGTAAACTTTTAAAATTCGTGCTAATCATCCCGACCGTATTATTATAATCACCGATATTGACTATTGAAAGTGAAAGCACGTTTCGATGGCCATTTCGCTACCGCTTACTTAGCTTTTAAGAAAACTTCTCACTTAAATTTGAAATAAACTAGATTTTTGTCGAAACAATAAAGTAAAGACAAAAATCAAAGCTTAAGCAAAAACAACAATAATCAGCATTGATTATATTTTTCTTTATCCACTGTATACGTCTGACTTGTTTCCGGCTGTTTTATACAGTTAAAATATGTTGAAAAATAAAATAAAAACAATAATAAAATATCACAAAACACTATGACAATTTATTTTTGTTTTTTTGCACGGGCACTTGTAATTTTATAATTAAAATTTCAAATCACGGAAATATTTATTAATTTAATTTTAAACTTTAAAAATTCGTGCTTATTATCCCGACCGTATTATTAAAATCACCGATATTGTCTATTGAAGGTGAAAGCACGTTTCGATGGCCATTTCGCAACCGCTTACTTAGCTCTTCAGGAAACTTCTCACTTAAATTTTAAATAAACTAAAGATTTTTATCCAAACAATAAAGTAAACGCAAAAATCAAAGCTTAAGCAAAAACAACAATAATCAACATTGATTTTATTTTTCTTTATCCACTGTATACGGCTGACTTTTTTTCGGCTGTTTTATACTGTTAAAAGATGGTGAAAAATAAAATAAAAACAATAATAAAATATCACAAAACACTATAACAATTTAATTTTGTTTTGTTGGACGGGCACTTGCGATTATATAATTAAAATTTTAAATCACGGGAATATTTATTAATTTAATTTTAAACGTTAAAAATTCGTGCTAGTTATCCCGACCGTATTACTAAAATCAGCGATATTGACTATTGAAGCTGAAAGCACGTTTCGATGGCCATTTCGCTACCGCTTACTTAGCTCTTCAGGAAACTTCTCACTTAAATTTTAAATAAACTAAAGATTTTTGTCCAACCAATAATGTAATCCAAAAATTAAAACTTAAGCAAAAACAACAATAATCAACTTTGATTTTATTTTTGTTTATCCACTGTATACGGCTGACTTTTTTTCGGCTCTTTTATACAAATAAAAGATGTTGAAAAATAAAATAAAAACAATAATAAAATATCACAAAACACTATGACAATTTATCTTTGTTTTTTTGCACGGGCACTTGCAATCTTATAATTAAAATTTTAAATTACGGAAATATTTATTAATTTAATTTTAAACTTTAAAAATTCGTGCTAATTATCCCGACCGTATCAATAAAATCACCGATATTGACTATTGAAGTTAAAAGCTCGTTTCGATGGCCATTTCGCTACCGCTTACTTAGCTCTTCAGGAAACTTCTCACTTAAATTTTAAATACATTAAAGATTTTTGTCCAAACAATAAAGTAAAGACAAAAATCAAAGCTTAAGCAAAAACAACAATAATCAACATTGATTTTATTTTTCTTTATCCACTGTATACGGCTGACTTTTTTTCGGCTGTTTTATACTGTTAAAAGATGGTGAAAAATAAAATAAAAACAATAATAAAATATCACAAAACACTATAACAATTTATTTTTGTTTTGTTGGACGGGCACTTGCGATTATATAATTAAAATTTTAAATCACGGGAATATTTATTAATTTAATTTTAAACGTTAAAAATTCGTGCTAGTTATCCCGACCGTATTACTAAAATCAGCGATATTGACTATTGAAGCTGAAAGCACGTTTCGATGGCCATTTCGCTACCGCTTACTTAGCTCTTCAGGAAACTCCTCACTTAAATTTTAAATAAACTAAAGATTTTTGTCCAACCAATAAAGTAAATCCAAAAATTAAAACTTAAGCAAAAACAACAATAATCAACTTTGATTTTATTTTTGTTTATCCACTGTATACGGCTGACTTTTTTTCGGCTCTTTTATACAAATAAAAGATGTTGAAAAATAAAATAAAAACAATAATAAAATATCACAAAACACTATAACAATTTATTTTTGTTTTGTTAGACGGGCACTTGCGATTATATAATTAAAATTTTAAATCACGGGAATATTTATTAATTTAATTTTAAACGTTAAAAATTCGTGCTAGATATCCCGACCGTATTATTTAAATCACCGATATTGACTATTGAAGGTGAAAGCACGTTTCGATGGCCATTCCTCCACCGCTTACTTAGCTCTTCAGGAAACTTCTCACTTAAATTTTAAATAAAGTAAAGATTTCTGTCCAAATAATAAAGTAAAGACAAAAATCAAAGCTTAAGCAAAAACAACAATAATCAACATTGATTTTATTTTTCTTTATCCACTGTATACGGCTGACTTTTTTTCGGCTGTTTTATACTGTTAAAAAATGGTGAAAAATAAAATAAAAACAATAATAAAATATCACAAAACACAATGACAATTTATTTTTGTTTTTTTGCACGGGCACTTGCAATTATATAATTAAAATTTGAAATCACGGGAATATTTATTAATTTAATTTTAAACTTTAAAAATTCGTGCTAATTATCCCGACCGTATTATTAAAATCACCGATACTGACTATTGAAGGTGAAAGCACGTTGCGATGGCCATTTCGCTACCGCTTACTTAGCTCTTCAGGAAACTTTTCACTTAAATTTTAAATAAACTAAAGATTTTTGTGCAAAGAATAAAGTAAAGCCAAAAATCAAAGCTTAAGCAAAAACAACAACAATCAACATTGATTTAAGTTTTCTTTATCCACTGTATACGGCTAACTTCTTTCGGCTCTTTTATACAGTTAAAAGGTGTTAAAAAATAAAATAAAAACAATAATAAAATATCACAAAACTCTATGACAATTTATTTTTTTTTTTTTTGCGCGGACACTTGCAATTTTTTAATTAAAATTTTAAATCACGGAAATATTTATTAATTTAATTTTAAACTTTAAAAATTCGTGCTTATTATCCCGACCGTATTATTAAAATCACCGATATTGAGTATTGAAGGTGAAAGCACGTTTCGATGGCCATTTCGAAAACGCTTACTTAGCTCTTCAGGAGACTTCTCACTTAAATTTTAAATAAACTAGATTTTTGTCCAAACAATAAAGTAAAACAAAAATCAAAGCTTAAGCAAAAACAACAATAATCAGCATTGATTATATTTTTCTTTATCCACTGTATACGGCTGACTTGTTTTCGGCTCTCTTATACAGTTAAAATATGTTGAAAAATAAAATAAAAACAATAGTAAAATATCTCAAAACAATATAACAATTTATTTTTGTGTTTTTGCGCCGGCACTTGCAATTTTATAATTAAAATTTTAAATCACGGAAATATTTATTAATTTAATTTTAAACTTTAAAAATTCGTGCTTATTATCCCGACCGTATTATTAAAATCACCGATATTGACTATTAAAGGTGAAAGCACGTTTCGATGGCCATTTCGCAACCGCTTACTTAGCTCTTCAGGAAACTTCTCACTTAAATTTTAAATAAACTAAAGATTTTTGTCCAAACAATAAAGTAAAGCCAAAAATCAAAGCTTAAGCAAAAACAGCAATAATCAACATTGATTTTATTTTTCTTTATCCACTGTATACGGCTAACTTTTTTTCGGCTCTTTTATACAGTTAAAAGATGTTGAAAAATAAAATAAAAAGAATTATAATATATCACAAAACGCCTTGACAATTTATTTTTGTTTTTCTGCGCGGCACTTCCAGTTATATAATTAAAATTTTAAATCACGGGAATATTTATTAATTTAAGAGAAACTTTAAAACTTCGTGTTAATTATCTAAACCGTATTACTTAAATCACCGATATTGACTATTGAAGGTGAAAGCACGTTTCAATGGCCATTTCGGTACCGCTTACTTAGCTCTTCAGGTAACTTCTCACTTAGATTTTAAATAAACTAAAGATTTTTGTCCAAACAATAAAGTAAATCCAAAAATTAAAACTTAAGGCCCAACTATAATGTGCATATACAAGCTTATGCCAACTTATACAACTGTGCAAATACATATAAATCAAATGTGGTAAACTACAATGTACTTGAGATAACTTTTCGTCATGTTTCGTCAAATGTCATTTGCTTAAGCAATGTACGAAGCTGATCGTACATTCCGTACAGAAACAGCTGATTGCGCTTGGTGTATACATACATAAATCAATAAAGAAAAAATTGCAGTGGAGAGCGACATTGAAAAAGATTTTTTTTAATTTAATAGAAAATGTAAAAAAAGAAGGGTTTATATGAGAGAAAATGATGCGTTTTTATAATAACAATTCACTATAATTTTTTTTAATTGCTTTCAAATTAAATCAGTGACACCGTTGCATCTTTTGGTACTTGTGACCAAAAATACCTAAAAAACATGCCATTTTTTTATCGAATCTAATTGAAAACTAGTAAAAGAAAGTGCATTTATTTAAATCAATGTTATTAAATATATATAATCAGGTATGTGATAGAAATCGATTTCGAAATCGAAACAATTTTAAACCAAAAATGGTACTGATATTATTAATACCTTCGTGTTTTAAACATCTTCAATATATTTTTTAATACCTTTTCATTCAATTCCTACAATTACTCAGGGGTAACTTCTTTATTATTGTATACAATATATCCCAAAACGACTCGTTTTCAAAACGATCGGTTTTCATCACACACCTGAATATATTTTTTCGATGTCTTTTTCTTTAAAAGTTTTATTTATTTAAACATATATATATTTTTGGGAAAGTACGATTTAGACATGAATGTGCAACTGTGGCAAATTATTTTTTAAGTTTATGTAAGTACATTGTAGCCACATAAAAATCTTTAAAGAATTACCTAAGCATTTGACAGGTTTTTCGTTGGGTTTTTGACATAAGCTCAAGCTAGCTTATGCACATTATAGTTGGGCCTTTAAGCAAAAACAACAATAATCATATATATTATTTCTAAAGCACTTTTTTTTGTCGGTTGCAAATATCTCCCATACCACCGCATCAAATTTAATGAATGATATCTCATTTTAAAGCTTATTTCTAACACTAATGACGAAAAATAATTAGAAATTTAAAAATTAATATTTTCATTGATAAAAATTATATTTTATATAGAACTGCATGATAATACCGTCATTATATGTTTTTGTTCAAGTGTGGTAATACAGGGTCGCTTCTGCATGATAATACTGTTGTCATTATGATTAAACATTTTTGTTCAAGTGTGGTAACGAAGTTCTACATAATACAGTATGTATTAAAATCCATTCTGGCAATACCGCTATTTACTGAGTCAGTTACATGTATAATATGCATATTACGTGCAAATTAAGAATATAATTAACGTGCATTTAGATTAAAACAAGTAATATCACCAAAAATTAGTCATACCGATAAGACTGTACTCATATCCCGAATCAATCTTACACATTCTGATCCAACTGTGCCTTTCCGAATGATACGAAAACAATTCCCTCTGAAAGTTGCTTTTGCTATGACAATAAACAAAGCACAGGGTCAAACCCTTCAAAAGGTAGGATTGTATATACCAGAACCGGTCTTTTCACATGGACAGTTATACGTGGCTTTTTCTCGACTGCATACGTTTAAAGACATTATTGTTTGTATTAGGGATTCGTATTGTATTCAAAGAAGTATTATAAAAGCATTTAAACATATGTGTGTATGTATGTAAATATGTATGATATATTATGATTTCTAATATTTTTATACTTTTAATAAAATGTATTGCAGTTACTAAAATTTCTATTAATTATTTTCATTTTATCTTACAAAAATGATAACTAACGCTGCGAAATATTCGCACGAGTCATCTAGTCAACATTGATTTTATTTCTCTTTATCTACTGTATATGGCTAACTTCTTTCGGCTCTTTTATACAGTTAAAAAATGTTAAAAAATAAAATAAAAACAATAATAAAATATCACAAAACTCTATGACAATTTATTTTTGTTTTTTTTTTGCATGGGTACTTGCAATCTTTTAATTAAAATTTTAAATCACGGTAAATATTATTAATTTTAAACTTTAAAAGTTCGTGCTAATTATATCGACCGTATTATTAAAATCACCGACATTGACTATTGAAGGTGAAAGCACGTTTCGATGACCATTTCGCTACCGCTTACTTAGCTCTTCAGGAAACTTCTCACTTAAATCTTAAATTAACTAAAGATTTTTGTCCAAACAATAAAGTAAAGACAAAAATCAAAGCTTAAGAAAAACAACAATAATCAACATTGATTTTATTTTTCTTTATCCACTGTATACGGCTAACTTTTTTTCGGCTCTTTTATACAGTTAAAAGATGTTGAAAAATCAAATAAAAACAATAATAATATATCACAAAACGCTATAACAATTTATTTTTGTTTTTTTTTCACGGGCACTTGTAATTTTATAACTAAAATTTTAAATCACGGGAATATTTATTGATTTAATTTTAAGCTTTAAAAATTCGTGCTAATTATCCCGACCGTATTATTAAAATCACCGATATTGACTATTGAAGGTGAAAGCACGTTGCGATGGCCATTTCGCTACCGCTGACTTAGCTCTTCAGGAAACTTCTCACTTAAATTTTAAATAAACTAAAGATTTTTGTCCAAACAATAAAGTAAAGCCAAAAATCAAAGCTTAAGCAATAACAACAATAATCTACACTGATTTTATTTTTCTTTATCCAATTTATCGGCTCTTTTATACAGTTAAAAGATGTTAAAAAATAAAATAAAAACAATAATAATATATCACAAAACGCTATGAAAATGTATTTTTGTTTTTTTTTTCACGGGCACTTGCCATTTTATAGCTTAAATTTTAAATCACGGGAATATTTATTGATTTAATTTTAAGCTTTAAAAATTCGTGCTAATTATCCCGACCGTATTATTAAGATCACCAATATTGACTATTGAAGGTGAAATCACGTTGCGATGGCCATTGCGCTACCGCTTACTTAGCTCTTCAGGAAACTTCTCACTTAAATTTTAAATAAACTAAAGATTTTTGTCTAAACAATAAAGTAAAGCCAAAAATCAAAGCTTAAGCAAAAACAACAATAATCAACATTGATTTTATTTTTCTTTATCCACTGTATACGGCTAACTTCTTTCGGCTCTTTTATACAGTTAAAAGATGTTAAAAAATAACATAAAAACAATAATAAAATATCACAAAACTCTATGAGAATTTATTTTTGTTTTTTTTTTTTTTTTTGCACGGGCACTTGCAATTTTATAATTAAAATTTTAAATCACGGAAATATATATTAATTTAATTTTAAACTTTAAAAATTCGTGCTTATTATCCCGACCATATTATTAAAATCACCGATATTGACTATTGAAGATGAAAGCACGTTTCGATGGCCATTTCGCAACCGCTTACTTAGCTCTTCAGGAAACTTCTCACTTAAATTTTAAATAAACTAAAGATTTTTGTCCAAACAATAAAGTAAACACAAAAATCAAAGCTTAAGCAAAAACAACAATAATCAACATTGATTTTATTTTTCTTTATCCACTGAATACGGCTGACTTTTTTTCGGCTCTTTTATACAGTTAAAGGATGTTAAAAAATAAATTAAAAACAATAATAAAATATCACAAACACTATGACAATTTATTTTTTTTCACGGGCACTTGCAATTTTATAACTAAAATTTTAAATCACGGGAATATTTATTGATTTAATTTTAAGCTTTAAAAATTCGTGCTAATTATCCCGACCGTATTATTAAAATCACCGATATTAACTATTGAAGGTGAATGCACGTTGCGATGGCCATTTCGCTACCGCTTACTTAGCTCTTCAGGAAACTTCTCACTTAGATTTTAAATAAACTAAATATTTTTGTCCAAACAATAAAGTAAAGCCAAAAATCAAAGCTTAAGCAAAAACAACAATAATAAACATTGATTTTATTTTTCTTTATCCACTGTATACGGCTAACTTCTTTCGGCTCTTTTATACAGTTAAAAGATGTTAAAAAATAACATAAAAACAATAATAAAATATCACAAAACTCTATGAGAATTTATTTTTTTTTTTTTTTGCACGGGCACTTGCAATTTTATAATTAGAATTTTAAATCACGGAAATATATATTAATTTAATTTTAAACTTTAAAAATTCGTGCTTATTATCCCGACCATATTATTAAAATCACCGATATTGACTATTGAAGGTGAAAGCACGTTTCGATGGCCATTTCGCAACCGCTTACTTAGCTCTTCAGGAAACTTCTCACTTAAATTTTAAATAAACTAAAGATTTTTGTCCAAACAACAAAGTAAACACAAAAATTAAAGCTTAAGCAAAAACAACAATAATCAACATTGATTTTATTTTTCTTTATCCACTGAATACGGCTGACTTTTTTTCGGCTCTTTTATACAGTTAAAAGATGTTAAAAAATAAAATAAAAACAATAATAAAATATCACAAACACTATGACAATTTATTTTTTTTTCACGGGCACTTGCAATTTTATAACTAAAATTTTAAATCACGGGAATATTTATTGATTTAATTTTAAACTTTAAAAATTCGTGCTAATTATCCCGACCGTATTATTAAAATCACCGATATTGACTATTGAAGGTGAATGCACGTTGCGATGGCCATTTCGCTACCGCTTACTTAGCTCTTCAAGAAACTTCTCACTTAGATTTTAAATAAACTAAATATTTTTGTCCAAACAATAAAGTAAAGCCAAAAATCAAAGCTTAATCAAAAACAGCAATAATCAACATTGATTTTATTTTTCTGTATCCACTGTATACGGCTAACTTTTTTTCGGCTCTTTTATACAGTTAAAAGATGTTGAAAAATAAAATAAAAAGAATTATAATATATCACAAAACGCCTTGACAATTTATTTTTGTTTTTTTGCGCGGGCACTTCCAGTTATATAATTTAAATTTTAAATCACGGGAATATTTATTAATTTAAGAGAAACTTTAAAACTTCGTGTTAATTATCTCAACCGTATTACTAAAATCACCGATATTGACTATTGAAGGTGAAAGCACGTTTCGATGGCCATTTCGGTACCGCTTACTTAGCTCTTCAGGTAACTGCTCACTTAGATTTTAAGTAAACTAAAGATTTTTGTGCAAACAATAAAGTAAATCCAAAAATTAAAACTTAAGCAAAAACAACAATAATCAACATTGATTTTATTTTTCTTTATCCACTGTATACGGCTAACTTCTTTCGGCTCTTTTATACAGTTAAAGAATGTTAAAAAATAAAATAAAAACAATAATAAAATATCACAAAACTCTATGACAATTTTTTTTTTTGTTTTTTTTTCCACGGGTACTTGCAATCTTTTAATTAAAATTTTAAATCTCGGGAATATTTATTAATTTAATTTTAAACTTTAAAAATTTGTTCTAATTATCCCGACCGTATTATTAAAATCACCGATATTGACTATTGAAGGTGAAAGCACGTTTCGACGACCATTTCGCTACCACTTACTTAGCTCTTCAGGAAACTTCTCACTTAAATTTTAAATAAACTAAAGATTTTTGTACAAACAATAAAGGAAAGACAAAAATCAAAGCTTAAGCAAAAACAACAATAATCAACACTGATTTTATTTTTCTTTATCCACTGTATACGGCTAACTTTTTTTCGGCTCTTTTATACAGTTAAAAGATGTTGAAAAATCAAATAAAACAATAATAATATATCACAAAACGCTATGTCAATTTATTTTTGTTTTTTTTTTTCACGGGCACTTGCAATTTTATAACTAAAATTTTAAATCACGGGAATATTTATTGATTTAATTTTAAACTTTAAAAATTCGTGCTAATTATCCCGACCGTATTATTAAAATCACCGACATTGACTATTGAAGGTGAATGCACGTTGCGATGGCCATTTCGCTACCGCTTACTTAGCTCTTCAGGAAACTTCTCACTTAGATTTTAAATAAACTAAAGATTTTTGTCCAAACAATAAAGTAAAGCCAAAAATCAAAGCTTAAGCAAAAACAGCAATAATCAACATTGATTTTATTTTTCTTTATCCACTGTATACGGCTAACTTTTTTTCGGCTCTTTTATACAGTTAAAAGATGTTGAAAAATAAAATAAAAAGAATTATAATATATCACAAAACTCTATGACAATTTTTTTTGTTTTTTTTTTTTTGCACGGGTACTTGCAATCTTTTAATTAAAATTTTAAATCACGGGAATATTTATTAATTTAATTTTAAACTTTAAAAATTCGTGCTAATTATCCCGACCGTATTATTAAAATCACCGATATTGACTATTGAAGGTGAAAGCACGTTTCGATGACCATTTCGCTACCGCTTACTTAGCTCTTCAGGAAACTTCTCACTTAAATTTTAAATAAACTAAAGATTTTTGTCCAAACAATAAAGTAAAGACAAAAATCAAAGCTTAAGCAAAAACAACAATAATCAACACTGATTTTATTTTTCTTTATCCACTGTATACGGCTAACTTTTTTTCGGCTCTTTTATACAGTTAAAAGCTGTTGAAAAATCAAATAAAAACAATAATAAAATATACACTGTATACGGCTAACTTCTTTCGGCTCTTTTATACAGTTAAAAGATGTTAAAAAATAACATAAAAACAATAATAAAATATCACAAACACTATGACAATTTATTTTTGCTTTTTTTTTCACGGGCACTTGCAATTTTATAACTAAAATTTTAAATCACGGGAATATTTATTGATTTAATTTTAAGCTTTAAAAATTCGTGCTAATTATCCCGACCGTATTACTAAAATCACCGATATTGACTATTGAAGGTGAAAGCACATTGCGATGGCTATTTCGCTACCGCTTACTTAGCTCTTCAGAACACTTCTCACTTAAATTTTAAATAAACTAAAGATTTTTGTCAAAACAATAAAGTAAAGCCAAAAATCAAAGCTTAAGCAAAAACAACAATAATCAACATTGATTTTATTTTTCTTTATCCACTGTATACGGCTAACTTCTTTCGGCTCTTTTATACAGTTAAAAGATGTTAAAAAATAACATAAAAACAATAATAAAATATCACAAAACTCTATGACAATTTATTTTTGTGTTTTTTTTTTTTTTTTTTGCACGGGTACTTGCAATCTTTTAATTAAAATTTTAAATCACGGGAATATTTTTTATTTTAATTTTAAACTTTAAAAATTCGTGCTAATTATCCCGACCGTATTATTAAAATCACCGATATAGTTATTGAAGGGGAAAGCACGTTTCGATGGCCATTTCGCTACCGCTTACTTAGCTCTTCAGGAAACTTCTCAATTAAATTTTAAATTAACTAAAGATTTTTGTCCAAACAATAAAGTAAAGACATAAATCAAAGCTTAAGCAAAAACAACAATAATCAACATTGATTTTATTTTTCTTTATCCACTGAATACGGCTGAATTTTTTCCGGCTCTTTTATACAGTTAAAAGATGTTAAAAAATAACATAAAAACAATAATAAAATACCACAAAACTCTATGACAATTTATTTTTGTTTTTTTTTTTTTTTGCACGGGTACTTGCAATCTTTTAATTAAAATTTTAAATCACGGGAATATTTATTAATTTAATTTTAAACTTTAAAAATTCGTGCAAATTATCCCGACCGTATTATTAAAATCACCGATACAGTTATTGAAGGGGAAAGCACGTTTCGATGGCCATTTCGCTACCGCTTACTTAGCTCTTCAGGAAACTTCTCAATTAAATTTTAAATAAACTAAAGATTTTTGTCCAAACAATAAAGTAAAGACAAAAATCAAAGCTTAAGCAAAAACAATAATAATCAATATTGATTTTATTTTTCTTTATCCACTGTATACGGCTAACTTTTTTTCGGCTCTTTTATACAGTTAAAAGATGTTGAAAAATAAAATAAAAACAATAATAATATATCACAAAACGCTATGACAATTTAGTTTTGTTTTTTTTTTCACGGGCACTTGCAATTTTATAGCTAAAATTTTAAATCACGGAATTATTTATTAATTTAATTTTAAACTTTAAAATTTTGTGCTAATTATCCCGACCGTATAATTAAAATCACTGATATTGACTATTGAAGGTGAAAGCACGTTTCGATGGCCATTTCGCTACCGCTTACTTAGCTCTTCAGGAGACTTCTCACTTAAGTTTTAAATAAACTAGATGTTTGTCCAAACAATAAAGTAAAGACAAAAATCAAAGCTTAAGCAAAAACAACAATAATCAACATTGATTTTATTTTTCTTTATCCACTGTATACGGCTGACTTTTTTTCGACTCTTTTATACAGTTAAAAGATGTTGAAAAATAAAATAAAAACAATAATAAAATATCACAAACACTATGACAATTTATTTTTTTTTTTCACGGGCACTTGCAATTTTATAGCTAAAATTTTAAATCACGGAAATATTTATTAATTTAATTTTAAACTTTAAAATTTCGTGCTAATTATCCCGACCGTATAATTAAAATCACTGATATTGACTATTGAAGGTGAAAGCACGTTTCGATGGCCATTTCGCTACCGCTTACTTAGCTCTTCAGGAGACTTCTCACTTAAGTTTTAAATAAACTAGATGTTTGTCCAAACAATAAAGTAAAGACAAAAATCAAAGCTTAAGCAAAAACAACAATAATCAACATTGATTTTATTTTTCTTTATCCACTGTATACGGCTGACTTTTTTTCGACTCTTTTATACAGTTAAAAGATGTTGAAAAATAAAATAAAAACAATAATAAAATATCACAAACACTATGACAATTTATTTTTTTTTTTTTGGACGGGCACTTGCAATTATATAATTAAAATTTTAAATCACGGGAATATTTATTAATTTAATTTTAAACGTTAAAAATTCGTGCCAGTTATCCCGACCGTATTATTAAAATCACCGATATTGACTATTGAAGGTGAAAGCACGTTTCGATGGCCATTTCTCTACCGCTTACTTAGCTCTTCAGGAAACTTCTCACTTAAATTTTAAATAAACTAGATTTTTGTCCAAACAAGAAAGTAAAGACAAAAATCAAAGCTTAAGCAATAACAACAGTAATCAACACTGATTTTATTTTTCTTTATCCAGTGTATACGGCTGACTTTTTTTCGGCTGTTTTATACTGTTAAAAGATGTTGAAAAATATTACAAAACACTATGATAATTTATTTTTGTTTTTTTTTTTGCACGGGTACTTGCAATCTTATAATTAAAACTTTAAATCACAGGAATATTTATTAATTTAATTTTAAACTTTAAAAATTCGTGCTAATCAATCAGACCGTATTATTAAAATTATCGATATTGACTATTGAAGGTGAAAGCACTTTTCGATGGCCATTTCGCTACCGCTAACTTAGCTCTTCAGAAAATTTCTCACTTAAATTTTAAATAAACTAAAGATTTTTGTCCAAACAATAAAGTAAAGACAAAAATCAAAGCTTAAGCAAAAACAACAATAATCAGCATTAATTATATTTTTCTTTATCCACTGTATACGGCTGACTTGTTTTCGGCTTTTTTATACAGTTAAGATATGTTGAAAAATAAAGTAAAAAAAAAATAATAGAATATCACAAAACACTATGACAATTTATTTTTGTTTTTTTTTTTTGCACGGGCACTTGCAATTTAATAGTTTAAATTTTAAATCACGGAAATATTTATTAATTTAATTTTAAATTTTAAAAATTCGTGCTAATTATCCCGACCGTATAATTAAAATCACTGATATTGACTATTGACGGTGGAAGCACGTTTCGATGGCCATTTCGCTACCGCTTACTTAGCTCTTTAGAAGACTTCTCACTTAAATTTTAAATAAACTAAAGATTTTTGTCCAAACAGTAAAGTAAACACAAAAATCAAAGCTTAAGCAAAAACAACAATAATCAACATTGATTTTATTTTACTTTATCCACTGTATACGGCTAACTTCTTTCGGCTCTTTTATACAGTTAAAAGATGTTGAAAAATAAACTAAAAACAATAATAAAATATCACAAAACTCTATAACAATTTATTTTTGTTTTTTTTTTTTTTTGCACGGGTACTTGCAATCTTATAATTAAAATTTTAAATCACGGATAATTTATTAATTTAATTTTAAACTTTAAAAATTCGTGCTAATTATCCCGACCGTATTATTAAAATCACGATATTGACTATTGAAGGTGAAAGCACGTTCCGATGGCCATTTCGCTACCGGTTACTTACCTCTTCAGGAAACTTCTCACTTAAATTTGAAATAAACTAAAGATTTTTATCCAAACAATAAAGTAGACAAAAATCAAAGCTTAAGCAAAAACAACAATAATCAGCATTAATTATATTTTTCTTTATCCACTGTATACGGCTGACTTGTTTTCGGCTTTTTTATACAGTTATGTTGAAAAATAAAGTAAAAAAAAATAATAGAATATCACAAAACACTATGACAATTTATTTTTGTTTTTTTTTTTTGCACGGGCACTTGCAATTTAATAGTTAAAATTTTAAATCACGGAAATATTTATTAATTTAATTTTAAATTTTAAAAATTCGTGCTAATTATCCCGACCGTATAATTAAAATCACTGGTATTGACTATTGAAGGTGAAAGCACGTTTCGATGGCCATTTCGCTACCGCTTACTTAGCTCTTTAGAAGACTTCTCACCTAAATTTTAAATAAACTAGATTTTTGTCCAAACAATAAAGTAAATCCAAAAATTAAAACTTAGGCAAAAACAACAATAATCAACATTAATTTTATTTTTCTTTATCCACTGTATACGGCTGTTTTATACTGTTAAAAGATGGTGAAAAATATTACAAAACATTATGACGATTTATTTTTGTTTTTTTTTTCTTGCACGGGTACTTGCAATATTATAATTAAAATTTTAAATCACGGGAATATTTATTAATTTAATTTAAAATTTTAAAAATTCGTGCTTATTATCCCGAACGTATTACTAAAATCACCGATATTGACTATTGAAGGGGAAAGCACGTTTCGATGACCATTTCGCTACCGCTTACTTAGCTCTTCAGGAAACTTCTCACTTAAATTTTAAATAAACTAAAGATTTTTGTCCAAACAATAAAGTAAAGACAAAAATCAAAGCTTAAGCAAAAACAACAATTATCAACATTGATTTTATTTTTCTTTATCCACTGTATACGGCTAACTTTTTTTCGGCTCTTTTATACAGTTTAAAGATGTTGAAAAATAAAATAAAAATAATAATATATCACAAAACGCTATGACAATTTATTTTTGTTTTTTTTGCACGGGCACTTGCAATCTTATAATTAAAATTTTAAATCACGGGAATATTTATTAATTTAATTTTAAACTTTAAAAATTCGTGCTAATTATCGCAACCGTATTACTAAAATCACCGATATTGTCTATAGAAGGTGAAAGCACGTTTCGATGGCCATTTCGCTACCGCTTACTTAGCTCTTCAGGAGACTTCGCACTTAAATTTTAAATAAACTAGATTTTTGTCCAAACAAGAAAGTAAAGAAAAAAATCAAAGCTTAAGCAATAACAACAGTAATCAACACTGATTTTATTTTTCTTTATCCAGTGTATACGGCTGACTTTTTTTCGGCTGTTTTATACTGTTAAAAGATGTTGAAAAATATTACAAAACACTATGATAATTTATTTTTGTTTTTTTTTTTTTTTTTTGCACGGGTACTTGCAATCTTATAATTAAAATTTTAAATCACGGGAATATTTATTAATTTAATTTTAAACTTTAAAAATTCGTGCTAATTATCCCGACCGTATTATTAAAATCACCGATATTGACTATTGAAGGTGAAAGCACGTTTCGATGGCCATTTCGCAACTGCTTACTTAGCTCTTCACAAAACTTCTCACTTAAATTTTAAATAAACTAAAGATTTTTGTCCAAACAGTAAAGTAAACACAAAAATCAACGCTTAAGCAAAAACAACAATAATCAACATTGATTTTATTTTACTTTATCCACTGTATACGGCTAACTTCTTTCGGCTCTTTTATACAGTTAAAAGATGTTGAAAAATAAACTAAAAACAATAATAAAATATCACAAAACTCTATAACAATTTATTTATTTATTTTTTTTTTTTTGCACGGGTACTTGCAATCTTATAATTAAAATTTTAAATCACGGATAATTTATTAATTTAATTTTAAACTTTAAAAATTCGTGCTAATTATCCCGACCGTATTATTAAAATCACGATATTGACTATTGAAGGTGAAAGCACGTTTCGATGGCCATTTCGCTACCGGTTACTTACCTCTTCAGGAAACTTCTCACTTAAATTTTAAATAAACTAAAGATTTTTATCCAAACAATAAAGTAGACAAAAATCAAAGCTTAAGCAAAAACAACAATAATCAGCATTAATTATATTTTTCTTTATCCACTGTATACGGCTGACTTGTTTTCGGCTTTTTTATACAGTTAAGATATGTTGAAAAATAAAGTAAAAAAAAATAATAGAATATCACAAAACACTATGACAATTTATTTTTGTTTTTTTTTTTTTTTTTGCACGGGCACTTGCAATTTAATAGTTAAAATTTTAAATCACGGAAATATTTATTAATTTAATTTTAAATTTTAAAAATTCGTGCTAATTATCCCGACCGTATAATTAAAATCACTGATATTGACTATTGAAGGTGAAAGCACGTTTCGATGGCCATTTCGCTACCGCTTACTTAGCTCTTTAGAAGACTTCTCACTTAAATTTTAAATAAACTAGATTTTTGTCCAAACAATAAAGTAAATCCAAAAATTAAAACTTAGGCAAAAACAACAATAATCAACATTAATTTTATTTTTCTTTATCCACTGTATACGGCTGTTTTATACTGTTAAAAGATGGTGAAAAATATTACAAAACACTATGACGATTTATTTTTGTTTTTTTCTCTTGCACGGGTACTTGCAATATTATAATTAAAATTTTAAATCACGGGAATATTTATTAATTTAATTTAAAATTTTAAAAATTCGTGCTTATTATCCCGAACGTATTACTAAAATCACCGATATTGACTATTGAAGGGGAAAGCACGTTTCGATGACCATTTCGCTACCGCTTACTTAGCTCTTCAGGAAACTTCTCACTTAAATTTTAAATAAACTAAAGATTTTTGTCCAAACAATAAAGTAAAGACAAAAATCAAAGCTTAAGCAAAAACAACAATTATCAACATTGATTTTATTTTTCTTTATCCACTGTATACGGCTAACTTTTTTTCGGCTCTTTTATACAGTTTAAAGATGTTGAAAAATAAAATAAAAATAATAATATATTACAAAACGCTATGACAATTTATTTTTGTTTTTTTTGCACGGGCACTTGCAATCTTATAATTAAAATTTTAAATCACGGGAATATTTATTAATTTAATTTTAAACTTTAAAAATTCGTGCTAATTATCGCAACCGTATTACTAAAATCACCGATATTGTCTATAGAAGGTGAAAGCACGTTTCGATGGCCATTTCGCTACCGCTTACTTAGCTCTTCAGGAAACTTCGCACTTAAATTTTAAATAAACTAGATTTTTGTCCAAACAAGAAAGTAAAGAAAAAAATCAAAGCTTAAGCAATAACAACAGTAATCAACACTGATTTTATTTTTCTTTATCCAGTGTATACGGCTGACTTCTTTTCGGCTGTTTTATACTGTTAAAAGATGTCGAAAAATATTACAAAACACTATGATAATTTATTTTTGTTTTTTTTTTTTTGCACGGGTACTTGCAATCTTATAATTAAAATTTTAAATCACGGGAATATTTATTAATTTAATTTTAAACTTTAAAAATTCGTGCTAATTATCCCGACCGTATTATTAAAATCACCGATATTGACTATTGAAGGTGAAAGCACGTTTCGATGGCCATTTCGCAACTGCTTACTTAGCTCTTCACAAAACTTCTCACTTAAATTTTAAATAAACTAAAGATTTTTGTCCAAACAGTAAGGTAAACACAAAAATCAAAGCTTAAGCAAAAACAACAATAATCAACATTGATTTTATTTTACTTTATCCACTGTATACGGCTAACTTCTTTCGGCTCTTTTATACAGTTAAAAGATGTTGAAAAATAAACTAAAAACAATAATAAAATATCACAAAACTCTATAACAATTTATTTTTGTTTTTTTTTTGCACGGGTACTTGCAATCTTATAATTAAAATTTTAAATCACGGATAATTTATTAATTTAATTTTAAACTTTAAAAATTCGTGCTAATTATCCCGACCGTATTATTAAAATCACGATATTGACTATTGAAGGTGAAAGCACGTTTCGATGGCCATTTCGCTACCGGTTACTTACCTCTTCAGGAAACTTCTCACTTAAATTTTAAATAAACTAAAGATTTTTATCCAAACAATAAAGTAGACAAAAATCAAAGCTTAAGCAAAAACAACAATAATCAGCAATAATTATATTTTTCTTTATCCACTGTATACGGCTGACTTGTTTTCGGCTTTTTTATACAGTTAAGATATGTTGAAAAATAAAGTAAAAAAAAATAATAGAATATCACAAAACACTATGACAATTTATTTTTGTTTTTTTTTTGCACGGGCACTTGCAATTTAATAGTTAAAATTTTAAATCACGGAAATATTTATTAATTTAATTTTAAATTTTAAAAATTCGTGCTAATTATCCCGACCGTATAATTAAAATCACTGATATTGACTATTGAAGGTGAAAGCACGTTTCGATGGCCATTTCGCTACCGCTTACTTAGCTCTTTAGAAGACTTCTCACTTAAATTTTAAATAAACTAGATTTTTGTCCAAACAATAAAGTAAAGACTAAAATCAAAGCTTAAGCAAAAACAACAACAATCAGCATTGATTATATTTTTCTTTATCCACTGTATACGGCTGACTTGTTTTCGGCTCCTTTATACAGTTAAAATATGTTAAAAAATAAAATAAAAACAGTAATAAAATATCACAAAACACTATAACAATTTATTTTATTTTTTTTTGCACGGGCACTTGCAATTTTATAATTAAAATTTTAAATCACGGAAATATTTATTAATTTAATTTTAAATTTTAAAAATTTGTACTTATTATCCCGACCGTATTATTAAAATCACCGATATTGACTATTGAAGGTGAAAGCACGTTTCGATGGCCATTTCGCAACCGCTTACTTAGCTCTTCAGGAAACTTCTCAATTAAATTTTAAATAAACTAAAGATTTTTGTCCAACCAATAAAGTAAACACAAAAATCAAAGCTTAAGCAAAAACAACAATAATCAACATTGATTTTATTTTACTTTATCCACTGTATACGGCTAACTTCTTTCGGCTCTTTTATACAGTTAAAAGATGTTGAAAAATAAAATAAAAACAATAATAAAATATCACAAAACTCTATAACAATTTATTTTTGTTTTTTTTTTTTTTTTGTACGGGTATTTGCAACCTTATAATTAAAATTTTAAATCACGGGAATATTTATTAATTTAATTTTAATTTTTTCTTCAGGAAACTTCTCACTTAAATTTTAAATAAACTAAAGATTTTTGTCCAAACAATAAGGTAAATCCAAAAATTAAAACTTAAGCAAAAACAACAATAATCAAAATTGATTTTGTTTTTCTATATCCACTGTATACGGCTAACTTCTTTCGGCTCTTTTATACAGTTAAAAAATGTTAAAAAATAAAATAAAAACAATAATAAAATATCACAAAACTCTATGACAATTTATTTTTGTTTTTTTATCACGGGCACTTGCAATTTAATAGTTAAAATATTAAATCACGGAAATATTTATTAATTTAATTTTAAACTTTAAAAATTCGTGCTAATTATCCCGACCGTATAATTAAAATCACTGATATTGACTATTGAAGGTGAAAGCACGTTTCGATGGCCATTTCGCTACCGCTTATTTAGCGCTTCAGGAGACTTCTCACTTAAATTTTAAATTAACTAGATTTTTGTCCAAACAATGAAGTAAAGACAAAAATCAAAGCTTAAGCAAAAACAACAATAATCAACATTGATTTTATTTTTCTTAATCCACTGTATACGGCTGACTTTTTTTTCGACTCTTTTATACAGTTAAAAGATGCTGTAAAATAAAATAAGAACAATAATAAAATATCACAAAACACTATGACAATTTATTTTTGTTTTTTTGCACGGGCACTTTCAATCCTTTAATTAAAATTTTTAATTACGGAAATATTTATTAATTTAATTTTAAAATTTAAAAATTCGTGCTAATTATCCCGACCGGATTATTAAAATCACCGATATTGACTATTGAAGGTGAAAAAACGTTTCGATGGCCATTTCGCTACCGCTTACTTAGCTCTTCAGGAAACTTCTCCTTAAATTTTAAATACACTAAAGACTTTTGTCCAAACAATAAAGCAAAGACAAAAATCAAAGCTTAAGCAAAAACAACAATAATCGACATTGATTTTATTTTTCTTTATCCACTGTATACGGCTGACTTTTTTTCGACTCTTTTATACAGTTAAAAGATGTTGAAAAATAAAATAAGAACAATAATAAAATATCACAAAACACTATGACAATTTTTTTTTGTTTTTTTGCACTGGTACTTGCAATCTTATAATTAAAATTTTAAATCACGGGAATATTTATTAATTTAATTTTAAACTTTAAAAATTCGTGCTAATTATCCCGACCGTATTATTAAAATCACCAATATTGACTATTGAAGGTGAAAGCACGTTTCGATGGCCATTTCTTTACCGCTTACTTAGTTCTTCAGGAAACTTCTCACTTAAATTTTAAATAAACTAGATTTTTGTCCAAACAATAAAGTAAAGACTAAAATCAAAGCTTAAGCAAAAACAACAATAATCAGCATTGATTATATTTTTCTTTATCCTCTGTATACGGCTGACTTGTTTTCGGCTCTTTTATACAGTTAAAAGATGTTGAAAAATAAAATAAAAACAATAATAAAATATCACAAAACACTATGACAATTTATTTTTGTTTTTTTATCACGGGCACTTGCAATTTAATAGTTAAAATTTTAAATCACGGAAATATTTATTAATTTAATTTTAAACTTTAAAAATTCGTGCTAATTATCCCGACCGTATTATTAAAATCACTGATATTGACTATTGAAGGTGAAAGCATGTTTCGATGGCCATTTCGCTACCGCTTACTTAGCTCTTTAGAAGACTTCTCACTTAAATTTTAAATAAACTAGATTTTTGTCCAAACAATAAAGTAAAGACTAAAATCAAAGCTTAAGCAAAAACAACAATAATCAGCATTGATTATATTTTTCTTTATCCACTGTATACGGCTGACTTGTTTTCGGCTCTTTTATACAGTTAAAATATGTTGAAAAATAAAATAAAAACAATAATAAAATATCACAAAACACTATGACAATTTATTTTTGGTTTTTTGGACGGGCACTTGCAATTATATAATTAAAATTTTAAATCACGGGAATATTTATTATTTTAATTTTAAACGTTAAAAATTCATGCCAGTTTTCCCGACCGTATTATTAAAATCACCGATATTGACTATTGAAGGTGAAAGCACGTTTCGATGGCCATTTCTCCACCGCTTACTTAGCTCTTCAGGAAACTTCTCACTTAAATTTTAAATAAACTAAAGGCTTTTTTCCAAATAATAAAGTAAATCCAAAAATTAAAACTTAAGCAAAAACAACAATAATCAACATTGATTTTATTTTTCTTTATCCACTGTATACGGCTGACTTTTTTTCGGCTGTTTTATACTGTTAAAAGATGGTGAAAAATATTACAAAACACTATGACAATTTATTTTTGTTTTGTTTTTTTTTTTTTTTTTTTGCACGGGTACTTGCAATCTTATAATTAAAATTTTAAATCACGGGAATATTTATTAATTTAATTTTAAACTTTAAAAATTCGTGCTAATTATCCCGACCGTATTACTAAAATCACCGATATTGACTATTGAAGGTGAAAGCACTTTTCGATGGCCATTTCGCTACCGCTAACTTAGCTTTTCAGGAAATTTCTCACTTAAATTTTAAATAAACTAAAGATTTTTGTCCAAACAATAAAGTAAAGACAAAAATTAAAGCTCAAGCAAAAACAACAATAATCAACATTGATTTTATTTTCTTTATCCACTGTATACGGCTGACTTTTTTCGGCTCTTTTATACAGTTAAAAGATGTTGAAAAATAAAATAAAAACAATAGTAAAATATCACAAAACACTATGACAATTTATTTTTGTTTTTTTATCACGGGCACTTGCAATTTAATAGTTAAAATTTTAAATCACGGAAATATTTATTAATTTAATTTTAAATTTTAAAAATTCGTGCTTATTATCCCGACCGTATTATTAAAATCACCGATATTGACTATTGAAGGTGAAAGCACGTTTCGATGGCCATTTCGCAACCGCTTACTTTGCTCTTCAGGAAACTTCTCAATTAAATTTTAAATAAACTAAAGATTTTTGTCCAACCAATAAAGTAAGCACAAAAATAAAAGCTTAAGCAAAAACAACAATAATCAACATTGATTTTATTTAATTTATCCACTGTATACGGCTAACTTCTTTCGGCTCTTTTATACAGTTAAAAAATGTTGAAAAATAAAATAAAAACAATAATAAAATATCACAAAACTCTATAACAATTTATTTTTGTTTTTTTTTTTTTTTTTGTACGGGTACTTGCAATCTTATAATTAAAATTTTAAACTACAGGAATATTTATTAATTTAATTTTAAACTTTAAAAATTCGTGCTAATTATCCCGACCGTATTATTAAAATCACCGATATTGACTATTGAAGTTGAAAGCACGTTTCGATGGACATTTCGCTACCGTTTACGTAGCTCTTCAGGAAACTTCTCACTTAAATTTTAAATAAACTAAAGATCTTTGCCCAAACAATAAAGTAAAGACAAAAATCAAAGCTTAAGCAAAAACAAAAATAATCAACATTGATTTTATTTTTCTTTATTCACTGTATACGGCTTACTTTTTTTTAGCTCTTTTATACAGTTAAAAGATGTTGAAAAATAAAATAAAAACAATAATAAAATATCACAAAACACTATGACAATTTATTTTTGTTTTTGCACGGGTACTTGCAATCTTATAATTAAAATTTTTAACTACAGGAATATTAATTAATTTAATTTTAAACTTTAAAAATTCGTGCTAATTATCCCGACCGTATTATTAAAATCACCGATATTGATTAATGAAGGTGAAAGCACGTTTCGATGGACATTTCGCTACCGCTTACGTAGCTCTTCAGGAAACAATAAAGTAAAGACAAAAATCAAAGCTTAAGCAAAAACAACAATAATCGACATTGATTTTATTTTTCTTAATCCACTGTATACGGCTGACTTTTTTTCGACTCTTTTATACAGTTAAAAGATGTTGAAAAATAAAATAAGAACAATAATAAAATATCACAAAACACTATGACAATTTATTTTTGTTTTTTTGCACTGGTACTTGCAATCTTATAATTAAAATTATCAATCACGGGAATATTTATTAATTTAATTTTAAACTTTAAAAATTCGTGCTAATTATGCCGACCGTATTATTAAAATCACCAATATTGACTATTGAAGGTGAAAGCACGTTTCGATGGCCATTTCGCTACCGCTAACTTAGCTTTTCAGGAAATTTCTCACTTAAATTTTAAATAAACTAAAGATTTTTGTCCAAACAATAAAGTAAAGACAAAAATTAAAGCTCAAGCAAAAACAACAATAATCAACATTGATTTTATTTTCTTTATCCACTGTATACGGCTGACTTTTTTCGGCTCTTTTATACAGTTAAAAGATGTTGAAAAATAAAATAAAAACAATAATAAAATATCACAAAACACTATGACAATTTATTTTTGTTTTTTTATCACGGGCACTTGCAATTTAATAGTTAAAATTTTAAATCACGGAAATATTTATTAATTTAATTTTAAATTTTAAAAATTCGTGCTTATTATCCCGACCGTATTATTAAAATCACCGATATTGACTATTGAAGGTGAAAGCACGTTTCGATGGCCATTTCGCAACCGCTTACTTTGCTCTTCAGGAAACTTCTCAATTAAATTTTAAATAAACTAAAGATTTTTGTCCAACCAATAAAGTAAGCACAAAAATAAAAGTTTAAGCAAAAACAACAATAATCAACATTGATTTTATTTTACTTTATCCACTGTATACGGCTAACTTCTTTCGGCTCTTTTATACAGTTAAAAAATGTTGAAAAATAAAATAAAAACAATAATAAAATATCACAAAACTCTATAACAATTTATTTTTGTTTTTTTTTTTTGTACGGGTACTTGCAATCTTATAATTAAAATTTTAAACTACAGGAATATTTATTAATTTAATTTTAAACTTTAAAAATTCGTGCTAATTATCCCGACCGTATTATTAAAATCACCGATATTGACTATTGAAGTTGAAAGCACGTTTCGATGGACATTTCGCTACCGTTTACGTAGCTCTTCAGGAAACTTCTCACTTAAATTTTAAATAAACTAAAGATCTTTGCCCAAACAATAAAGTAAAGACAAAAATCAAAGCTTAAGCAAAAACAAAAATAATCAACATTGATTTTATTTTTCTTTATTCACTGTATACGGCTTACTTTTTTTTAGCTCTTTTATACAGTTAAAAGATGTTGAAAAATAAAATAAAAACAATAATAAAATATCACAAAACACTATGACAATTTATTTTTGTTTTTGCACGGGTACTTGCAATCTTATAATTAAAATTTTTAACTACAGAAATATTAATTAATTTAATTTTAAACTTTAAAAATTCGTGCTAATTATCCCGACCGTATTATTAAAATCACCGATATTGATTAATGAAGGTGAAAGCACGTTTCGATGGACATTTCGCTACCGCTTACGTAGCTCTTCAGGAAACAATAAAGTAAAGACAAAAATCAAAGCTTAAGCAAAAACAACAATAATCGACATTGGTTTTATTTTTCTTAATCCACTGTATACGGCTGACTTTTTTCGACTCTTTTATACAGTTAAAAGATGTTGAAAAATAAAATAAGAACAATAATAAAATATCACAAAACACTATGACAATTTATTTTTGTTTTTTTGCACTGGTACTTGCAATCTTATAATTAAAATTATAAATCACGGGAATATTTATTAATTTAATTTAAAACTTTAAAAATTCGTGCTAATTATGCCGACCGTATTATTAAAATCACCAATATTGACTATTGAAGGTGAAAGCACGTTTCGATGGCCATTTCTCCACCGCTTACTTAGTTCTTCAGGAAACTTCTCACTTAAATTTTAAATAAACTAAAGGTTTTTTTTTCCAAATAATAAAGTAAATACAAAAATTAAAACTTAAGCAAAAACAACAATAATCAACATTGATTTTATTTTTCTTTATCCTCTGTATACGGCTGACTTGTTTTCGGCTCTTTTATACAGTTAAAAGATGTTGAAAAATAAAATAAAAACAATAATAAAATATCACAAAATACTATGACAATTTATTTTTGTTTTTTTATCACGGGCACTTGCAATTTAATAGTTAAAATTTTAAATCACGGAAATATTTATTAATTTAATTTTAAACTTTAAAAATTCGTGCTAATTATCCCGACCGTATTATTAATATCACTGATATTGACTATTGAAGGTGAAAGCATGTTTCGATGGCCATTTCGCTACCGCTTACTTAGCTCTTTAGAAGACTTCTCATTTAAATTTTAAATAAACTAGATTTTTGTCCAAACAATAAAGTAAAGACTAAAATCAAAGCTTAAGCAAAAACAACAATAATCAGCATTGATTATATTTTTCTTTATCCTCTGTATACGGCTGACTTGTTTTCGGCTCTTTTATACAGTTAAAAGATGTTGAAAAATAAAATAAAAACAATAATAAAATATCACAAAACACTATGACAATTTATTTTTGTTTTTTTATCACGGGCACTTGCAATTTAATAGTTAAAATTTTAAATCACGGAAATATTTATTAATTTAGTTTTAAACTTTAAAAATTCGTGCTAATTATCCCGACCGTATTATTAAAATCACTGATATTGACTATTGAAGGTGAAAGCATGTTTCGATGGCCATTTCGCTACCGCTTACTTAGCTCTTTAGAAGACTTCTCACTTAAATTTTAAATAAACTAGATTTTTGTCCAAACAATAAAGTAAAGACTAAAATCAAAGCTTAAGCAAAAACAACAATAATCAGCATTGATTATATTTTTCTTTATCCACTGTATACGGCTGACTTATTTTCGGCTCTTTTATACAGTTAAAATATGTTGAAAAATAAAATAAAAACAATAATAAAATATCACAAAACACTATGACAATTTATTTTTGGTTTTTTGGACGGGCACTTATATAATTAAAACTTTAAATCACGGGAATATTTATTAACTTAATTTTAAACGTTAAAAATTCATGCCAGTTATCCCGACCGTATTATTAAAATCACCGATATTGAAGGTGAAAGTACGTTTCGATGGCCATTTCTCCACCGCTTACTTAGCTCTTCAGGAAACTTCTCAGATAAATTTTAAATAAACTAAAGGTTTTTGTCCAAATAATAAAGTAAATCCAAAAATTAAAACTTAAGCAAAAACAACAATAATCAACATTGATTTTATTTTTCTTTATCCACTGTATACGGCTGACTTTTTTTCGGCTGTTTTATACTGTTAAAAGATGGTGAAAAATATTACAAAACACTATGACAATTTATTTTTGTTTTTTTTTTTTTGCACGGGTACTTGCAATCTTATAATTAAAATTTTAAATCACGGGAATATTTATTAATTTAATTTTAAACTTTAAAAATTCGTGCTAATTATCCCGACCGTATTACTAAAATCACCGATATTGACTATTGAAGGTGAAAGCACTTTTCGATGGCCATTTCGCTACCGCTAACTTAGCTTTTCAGGAAATTTCTCACTTAAATTTTAAATAAACTAAAGATTTTTGTCCAAACAATAAAGTAAAGACAAAAATTAAAGCTCAAGCAAAAACAACAATAATCAACATTGATTTTATTTTCTTTATCCACTGTATACGGCTGACTTTTTTCGGCTCTTTTATACAGTTAAAAGATGTTGAAAAATAAAATAAAAACAATAATAAAATATCACAAAACATTATGACAATTTATTTTTGTTTTTTTATCACGGGCACTTGCAATTTAATAGTTAAAATTTTAAATCACGGATATATTTATTAATTTAATTTTAAATTTTAAAAATTCGTGCTTATTATCCCGACCGTATTATTAAAATCACCGATATTGACTATTGAAGGTGAAAGCACGTTTCGATGGCCATTTCGCAACCGCTTACTTTGCTCTTCAGGAAACTTCTCAATTAAATTTTAAATAAACTAAAGATTTTTGTCCAACCAATAAAGTAAGCACAAAAATAAAAGCTTAAGCAAAAACAACAATAATCAACATTGATTTTATTTTACTTTATCCACTGTATACGGCTAACTTCTTTCGGCTCTTTTATACAGTTAAAAAATGTTGAAAAATAAAATAAAAACAATAATAAAATATCACAAAACTCTATAACAATTTATTTTTGTTTTTTTTTTTTTTTTTTTGTACGGGTACTTGCAATCTTATAATTAAAATTTTAAACTACAGGAATATTTATTAATTTAATTTTAAACTTTAAAAATTCGTGCTAATTATCCCGACCGTATTATTAAAATCACCGATATTGATTAATGAAGGTGAAAGCACGTTTCGATGGACATTTCGCTACCGCTTACGTAGCTTTTCAGGAAACAATAAAGTAAAGACAAAAATCAAAGCTTAAGCAAAAACAACAATAATCGACATTGATTTTATTTTTCTTAATCCACTGTATACGGCTGACTTTTTTTCGACTCTTTTATACAGTTAAAAGATGTTGAAAAATAAAATAAGAACAATAATAAAATATCACAAAACACTATGACAATTTATTTTTGTTTTTTTGCACTGGTACTTGCAATCTTATAATTAAAATTATAAATCACGGGAATATTTATTAATTTAATTTTAAACTTTAAAAATTCGTGCTAATTATCCCGACCGTATTATTAAAATCACCAATATTGACTATTGAAGGTGAAAGCACGTTTCGATGGCCATTTCTCCACCGCTTACTTAGTTCTTCAGGAAACTTCTCACTTAAATTTTAAATAAACTAAAGGTTTTTTTTCCAAATAATAAAGTAAATCCAAAAATTAAAACTTAAGCAAAAACAACAATAATCAACATTGATTTTATTTTTCTTTATCCTCTGTATACGGCTGACTTGTTTTCGGCTCTTTTATACAGTTAAAAGATGTTGAAACATAAAATAAAAACAATAATAAAATATCACAAAATACTATGACAATTTATTTTTGTTTTTTT
Source organism: Cistogaster globosa (assembly GCA_937654795.1). Taxonomy (NCBI): domain Eukaryota; kingdom Metazoa; phylum Arthropoda; class Insecta; order Diptera; family Tachinidae; genus Cistogaster; species Cistogaster globosa. Next base: position 99,837,352 of record OW569403.1, on the reverse strand, counting down.
ATCACGGGCACTTGCAATTTAATAGTTAAAATTTTAAATCACGGAAATATTTATTAATTTAATTTTAAACTTTAAAAATTCGTGCTAATTATCCCGACCGTATTATTAAAATCACTGATATTGACTATTGAAGGTGAAAGCATGTTTCGATCGCCATTTCGCTACCGCTTACTTAGCTCTTTAGAAGACTTCTCATTTAAATTTTAAATAAACTAGATTTTTGTCCAAACAATAAAGTAAAGACTAAAATCAAAGCTTAAGCAAAAACAACAATAATCAGCATTGATTATATTTTTCTTTATCCTCTGTATACGGCTGACTTGTTTTCGGCTCTTTTATACAGTTAAAAGATGTTGAAAAATAAAATAAAAACAATAATAAAATATCACAAAACACTATGACAATTTATTTTTGTTTTTTTTATCACGGGCGCTTGCAATTTAATAGTTAAAATTTTAAATCACGGAAATATTTATTAATTTAATTTTAAACTTTAAAAATTCGTGCTAATTATCCCGACCGTATTATTAAAATCACTGATATTGACTATTGAAGGTGAAAGCATGTTTCGATGGCCATTTCGCTACCGCTTACTTAGCTCTTTGGAAGACTTCTCACTTAAATTTTAAATAAACTAGATTTTTGTCCAAACAATAAAGTAAAGACTAAAATCAAAGCTTAAGCAAAAACAACAATAATCAGCATTGATTATATTTTTCTTTATCCACTGTATACGGCTGACTTGTTTTCGGCTCTTTTATACACTTAAAATATGTTGAAAAATAAAATAAAAACAATAATAAAATATCACAAAACACTATGACAATTTATTTTTGGTTTTTTGGACGGGCACTTGCAATTATATAATTAAAATTTTAAATCACGGGAATATTTATTAATTTAATTTTAAACGTTAAAAATTCATGCCAGTTATCCCGACCGTATTATTAAAATCACCGATATTGAAGTTGAAAGTACGTTTCGATGGCCATTTCTCCACCGCTTACTTAGCTCTTCAGGAAACTTCTCACTTAAATTTTAAATAAACTAAAGGTTTTTGTCCAAATAATAAAGTAAATCCAAAAATTAAAACTTAAGCAAAAACAACAATAATCAACATTGATTTTATTTTTCTTTATCCACTGTATACGGCTGACTTTTTTTCGGCTGTTTTATACTGTTAAAAGATGGTGAAAAATATTACAAAACACTATGACAATTTATTTTTAACATTGATTTTATTTTACTTTATCCACTGTATACGGCTAACTTCTTTCGGCTCTTTTATACAGTTAAAAAATGTTGAAAAATAAAATAAAAACAATAATAAAATATCACAAAACTCTATAACAATTTATTTGTGTTTTTTTTTTTGTACGGGTACTTGCAATCTTATAATTAAAATTTTAAACTACAGGAATATTTATTAATTTAATTTTAAACTTTAAAAATTCGTGCTAATTATCCCGACCGTATTATTAAAATCACCGATATTGACTATTGAAGTTGAAGGCACGTTTCGATGGACATTTCGCTACCGTTTACGTAGCTCTTCAGGAAACTTCTCACTTAAATTTTAAATAAACTAAAGATCTTTGCCCAAGCAATAAAGTAAAGACAAAAATCAAAGCTTAAGCAAAAACAAAAATAATCAACATTGATTTTATTTTTCTTTATTCACTGTATACGGCTTACTTTTTTTTAGCTCTTTTATACAGTTAAAAGATGTTGAAAAATAAAATAAAAACAATAATAAAACATCACAAAACACTATGACAATTTATTTTTGTTTTTGCACGGGTACTTGCAATCTTATAATTAAAATTTTTAACTACAGGAATATTAATTAATTTAATTTTAAACATTTAAAATTCGTGCTAATTATCCCGACCGTATTATTAAAATCACCGATATTGATTAATGAAGGTGAAAGCACGTTTCGATGGACATTTCGCTACCGCTTACGTAGCTCTTCAGGAAACTTCTCACTTAAATTTTGAATAAACTAAAGATCTTTGCCCAAACAATAAAGTAAAGACAAAAATCAAAGCTTAAGTAAAAACAACAATAATCAACATTGATTTTATTTTTCTTTATCCACTGTATACGGCTAACTTTTTTTCGGCTCTTTTATACAAATAAAAATTGTTGAAAAATAAAATAAAAACAATAATAAAATATCACAAAACACTATGACAATTTATTTTTGTTTTTTTTTTGCACGGGCACTTGCAATTTAAAAGTTAAAACTTTAAATCGCGGAAATATTTATTAATTTAATTTTAAAATTTAAAAATTCGTGCTAATTATCCCGACCGTATAATTAAATCCACTGATATTGACTATTGAAGGTGAAAGCACGTTTCGATGGTCATTTCGCTACCGCTTACTTAGCTCTTTAGAAGACTTCTCACTTAAATTTTAAATAAACTAGATTTTTGTCCAAACAATAAAGTAAAGACTAAAATCAAAGCTTAAGCAAAAACAACAACAATCAGCATTGATTTTATTTTTCTTTATCCACTGTATACGGCTGACTTGTTTTCGGCTCTTTTATACAGTTAAAATATGTTGAAAAATAAAATAAAAACAATAATAAAATATCACAAAACACTATAACAATTTATTTTTGTTTTTTTTTTGTTTTTTGCACGGGCACTTGCAATTTTATAAATAAAATTTTAAATCACGGGAATATTTATTAATTTAATTTTAAACTTTAAAAAATCGTGCTAATTAACCCGACCGTATTATTAAAATCATCGATATTGACTATTGAAGGTGAAAGCACGTTTCAATGGTCATTTCGCTACCGCCTACTTAGCTCTTCAGGAAATTTCTCACTTAAATTTTAAATAAACTAAAGATTTTTGTCCAAACAATAAAGTAAAGACAAAAATGAAAGCTTAAGCAAAAACAACAATAATCTACATTGATTTTATTTTCTTTATCCACTGTATACGGCTGACTTTTTTCGGCTGTTTTATACAGTTAAAAGATGTTGAAAATAAAATAAAAACAATAATAAAATATCAAAAAACACTATGACAATTTATTTTTGTTTTTTTTTTTGCACGGGCACTTGCAATTTAATAGTTAAAACGTTAAATCACGGAAATATTTATTAATTTAATTTTAAACTTTAACAATTTGTGCTAATAATCCCGACCGTATAATTAAAATCACTGATATTGACTATTGAAGGTGAAAGCACGTTTCGATGGCCATTTCGCAACCGCTTACTTAGCTCTTCAGGAAACTTCTCACTTAAATTTTAAATAAACTAAAGATTTTTGTCCAAACAATAAAGTAAAGACAAAAATCAAAGCTTAAGCAAAAACAAAAATAATCAACATTGATTTTATTTTTCTTTATCCACTGTATACGGCTAACTTTTTTTCGGCTCTTTTATACAGTTAAAAGATGTTGAAAAATAAAATAAAAGCAATAATAAAATATCACAAAATACTATGACAATTTATTTTGGTTTTTTTGCACGGGCACTTGCAATTATATAATTAAAATTTTAAATCACGGGAATATTTATTAATTTAATTTTAAAAGTTAAAAATTCGTGCTAATTATCCCGACCGTATTACTAAAATCACCGATATTGACTATTGAAGGTGAAAGCACGTTTCGATGGCCATTTCGCTACCGCTTACTTAGCTTTTCAGGAAACTTCTCACTTAAATTTTAAATAAACTAGAGAGTTTTGTCCAACCAATAAAGTAAATCCAAAAATTAATATTTAAGCAAAAACAACAATAATCAACATTGATTTTATTTTTCTTTATCCACTATATACGGCTAACTTTTTTTCGGCTCTTTTATACAAATAAAAGATGTTGAAAAATAAAATAAAAACAATAATAAAATATCACAAAACACTATGACAATTTATTTTTGTTTTTTTTTTTGCACGGGCACTTCCAATTTAATAGTTAATACTTTAAATCACGATAATATTTATTAATTTAATTTTAAACTTTAAAAACTCGTGCTAATTATCCCGACCGTATAATTAAAATCACTGATATTGACTATTGAAGGTGAAAGCACGTTTCGATGGCCATTTCGCAACCGCTTACTTAGCTCTTCAGGAAACTTCTCACTTAAATTTTAAATAAACTAAAGATTTTTGTCCAAACAATAAAGTAAACACAAAAATCAAAGCTTAAGCAAAAACAACAATAATCAACATTGATTTTATTTTACTTTATCCACTGTATACGGCTAACCTCTTTCGGCTCTTTTATACAGTTAAAAGATGTTGAAAAATATTATTTTACTTACTTAGCTCTTCAGGAAATTTCTCACTTAAATTTCAAATAAACTAAAGATTTTTGTCCAAACAATAAAGTAAAGACAAAAATGAAAGCTTAAGCAAAAAGAACAATAATCTACATTGATTTTATTTTCTTTATCCACTGTATACGGCTGACTTTTTTTGGCCCTTTTATGTAGTTAAAAGATGTTGAAAAATAAAATAAAAACAATAATAAAATATCACAAAATACTATGACAATTTATTTATGTTTTTTGGTACGGGCACTTGCAATTATATAATTAAAATTTTAAATCACGGGAATATTTATTAATTTAATTTTAAACGTTAAAAATTCGTGCTAATTATCCCGATCGTATTACTAAAATCACCGATATTGACTATTGAAGGTGAAAGCACGTTTCGATGGCCATTTCGCTACCGCTTACTTAGCTTTTCAGGAAATTTCTCACTTAAATTTTAAATAAACTAGAGATTTTTGTCCAACCAATAAAGTAAATCCAAAAATTAATATTTAAGCAAAAACAACAATAATCAACATTGATTTTATTTTTCTTTATCCACTATATACGGCTAACTTTTTTGCGGCTCTTTTATACAAATAAAAGATGTTGAAAAATAAAATAAAAACAATAATAAAATATCACAAAACACTATGACAATTTATTTTTGTTTTTTTTTTTTTGCACGGGCACTTGCAATTATATAATTAAAATTTTAAATCACGGGAATATTTATTAATTTAATTTTAAACTTTAAAAATTCGTGCTAATTATCCCGACCGTATTATTAAAATCACCGATATTGACTATTGAAGGTGAATGCACGTTTTGATGGCCATTTCGCTACTGCTTACTAAGCTCTTCAGGAAACTTCTCACTTAAATTTTAAATACCCTAATGATTTTTGTCCAAACAATAAAGTAAAGACAAAAATAAAAGCTTAAGCAAAAACAACAATAATCAACATTGATTTTATTTTTCTTTATTCACTGTATACGGCTGACTTTTTTTCGACTCTCTTATACAGTTAAACAATGTTGAAAAATAAAATAAAAACAATAAAAAAATATCACAAAACACTATGACAATTTATTTTTGTTTTTTTGGACGAGCACTTGCAAGTATATAATTAAAATTTTAAATCGCGGGAATATTTATTAATTTAATTTTAAACGTTAAAAATTCATGCTAGTTATCCCGACCGTATTATTAAAATCACCGATATTGACTATTGAAGGTGGAAGCACGTTTCGATGGCCATTTCTCCACCGCTTACTTAGCTCTTCAGGAAACTTCTCAACTAAATTTTAAATAAACTAAAGATTTTTGTCTAAATAATAAAGTGAATCCAAAAATTAAAACTTAAGCAAAAACAACAATAATCAACATTGATTTTATTTTTCTTTATCCACTGTATACGGCTGACTTTTTTTCGGCTGTTTTATACTGTTAAAAGATGTTGAAAAATATTACAAAACACTATAACAATTTATTTTTGTTTTTTTTTGCACGGGTACTTGCAATCTTATAATTAAAATTTTAATTAACTGGAATATTTATTAATTTAATTTTAAACTTTAAAAATTCGTGCTAATTATCCCGACCGTATTACTAAAATCACTGATATTGACTATTGAGGGTGAAAGCACGTTTCGATAGCCATTTCGCAACCGCTTACTTAGCTCTTCAGGAAACTTCTCACTTAAATTTTAAATAAACTAAAGATTTTTGTCCAAACAATAAAGTAAACACAAAAATCAAAGCTTAAGCAAAAACAACAATAATCAACATTGATTTTATTTTACTTTATCCACTGTATACGGCTAACCTCTTTCGGCTCTTTTATACAGTTAAAAGATGTTGAAAGATATTATTTTACTTACTTAGCTCTTCAGGAAATTTCTCACTTAAATTTCAAATAAACTAAAGATTTTTGTCCAAACAATAAAGTAAAGACAAAAATGAAAGCTTAAGCAAAAAGAACAATAATCTACATTGATTTTATTTTCTTTATCCACTGTATACGGCTGACTTTTTTCAGCCCTTTTATGTAGTTAAAAGATGTTGAAAAATAAAATAAAAACAATAATAAAATATCACAAAATACTATGACAATTTATTTTTGTTTTTTTGCACGGGCACTTGCAATTATATAATTAAAATTTTAAATCACGGGAATATTTATTAATTTAATTTTAACTGTAAAAATTCGTGCTAATTATCCCGATCGTATTACTAAAATCACTGATATTGACTATTGAAGGTGAAAGCACGTTTCGATGGCCATTTCGCTACCGCTTACTTAGCTTTTCAGGAAATTTCTCACTTAAATTTTAAATAAACTAGAGATTTTTGTCCAACCAATAAAGTAAATCCAAAAATTAATATTTAAGCAAAAACAACAATAATCAACATTGATTTTATTTTTCTTTATCCACTATATACGGCTAACTTTTTTTCGGCTCTTTTATACAAATAAAAGATGTTGAAAAATAAAATAAAAACAATAATAAAATATCACAAAACACTATGACAATTTATTTTTGTTTTTTTTTTTGCACGGGCACTTGCAATTATATAATTAAAATTTTAAATCACGGGAATATTTATTAATTTAATTTTAAACTTTAAAAATTCGTGCTAATTATCCCGACCGTATTATTAAAATCACCGATATTGACTATTGAAGGTGAAAGCACGTTTTGATGGCCATTTCGCTACTGCTTACTAAGCTCTTCAGGAAACTTCTCACTTAAATTTTAAATACCCTAATGATTTTTGTCCAAACAATAAAGTAAAGACAAAAATCAAAGCTTAAGCAAAAACAACAATAATCAACATTGATTTTATTTTTCTTTATTCACTGTATACGGCTGACTTTTTTTCGACTCTCTTATACAGTTAAACAATGTTGAAAAATAAAATAAAAACAATAAAAAAATATCACAAAACACTATGACAATTTATTTTTGTTTTTTTGGACGAGCACTTGCAAGTATATAATTAAAATTTTAAATCGCGGGAATATTTATTAATTTAATTTTAAACGTTAAAAATTCATGCTAGTTATCCCGACCGTATTATTAAAATCACCGATATTGACTATTGAAGGTGGAAGCACGTTTCGATGGCCATTTCTCCACCGCTTACTTAGCTCTTCAGGAAACTTCTCAACTAAATTTTAAATAAACTAAAGATTTTTGTTCAAATAATAAAGTGAATCCAAAAATTAAAACTTAAGCAAAAACAACAATAATCAACATTGATTTTATTTTTCTTTATCCACTGTATACGGCTGACTTTTTTTCGGCTGTTTTATACTGTTAAAAGATGTTGAAAAATATTACAAAACACTATAACAATTTATTTTTGTTTTTTTTGCACGGGTACTTGCAATCTTATAATTAAAATTTTAATTAACTGGAATATTTATTAATTTAATTTTAAACTTTAAAAATTCGTGCTAATTATCCCGACCGTATTACTAAAATCACTGATATTGACTATTGACGGTGAAAGCACGTTTCGATGGCCATTTCGCAACCGCTTACTTAGCTCTTCAGGAAACTTCTCACTTAAATTTTAAATAAACTAAAGATTTTTGTCCAAACAATAAAGTAAACACAAAAATCAAAGCTTAAGCAAAAACAATAATCAACATTGATTTTATTTTACTTTATCCACTGTATACGGCTAACCTCTTTCGGCTCTTTTATACAGTTAAAAGTTGTTGAAAAATATTATTTTACTTACTTAGCTTTTCAGGAAATTTCTCACTTAAATTTTAAATAAACTAAAGATTTTTGTCCAAACAATAAAGTAAAGACAAAAATGAAAGCTTAAGCAAAAACAACAATAATCTACATTGATTATATTTTCTTTATCCACTGTATACGGCTGACTTTTTTCGGCTCTTATACAGTTAAAAGATGTTGAAAATAAAATAAAAACAATAATAAAATATCACAAAACTCTACAACAATTTATTTTTTTTTCGGGGGCACTTGCAATCCTATAATTAAAATTTTAAATCACGGGAATATTTATTAATTTAATTTTAAACTTAAAAAATTCGTGCTAATTATCCCGACCGTATTATTAAAATCACGATATTGACTATTGAAGGTGAAAGCACGTTTCGATGGACATTTCGCTACCGCTTACGTAGCTCTTCAGGAAACTTCTCACTTAAATTTTAAATAAACTAAAGATTTTTGTCCAAACAATAAAGTAAAGACAAAAATCAAAGCTTAAGCAAAAACAAAAATAATCAACATTGATTTTATTTTTCTTTATCCACTGTATACGGCTAACTTTTTTTCGGCTCTTTTATACAGTTAAAAGATGTTGAAAAATAAAATAAAAACAATAATAAAATATCACAAAACACTATGACAATTTATTTATTTTTTTTTTTTTTTTGCACGGGCACTTTTATTGAAGGTGAAAGCACGTTTCGATGGCCATTTCGCTACCGCTTACTTAGCTTTTCAGGAAACTTCTCACTTAAATTTTAAATAAACTAAAGATTTTTGTCCAACCAATAAAGTAAATCCAAAAATTAAAATTTAAGCAAAAACAACAAAAATCAACATTGATTTTATTTTTCTCTCTCTTTTATACAAATAAAAGATGTTGAAAAATAAAATAAAAACAATAATAAAATATCACAAAACACTATGTCAATTTATTTTTGTTTTTTTGCACGGGCCCTTGCAATCTTATAATTAAAATTTTAAATCACGGAAATATTTATTAATTTAATTTTAAACTTTAAAAATTCGTGCTAATTATCCCGACCGTATTATTAAAATCACCGATATTGACTATTGAAGGTGAAAGCACGTTTCGATGGCCATTTCGCTGCCGCTTACTTAGCTCTTCAGGAAACTTCTCACTTAAATTTTAAATAAACTAAAGATTTTTGTCCAAACAATAAAGTAAAGACAAAAATCAAAGCTTAAGCAAAAACAACAATAATCAACATTGATTTTATTTTTCTTTATCCACTGTATGCGGCTAACTTTTTTTCGGCTCTTTTATACAGTTAAAAGATGTTGAAAAATAAAATAAAAACAATAATAAAATATCACAAAACACTATGACAATTTATTTTTGTTTTTTTGCACGGGCACTTGCAATCTTATAATTAAAATTTTAAATCACGGGAATATTTATTAATTTAATTTTAACTTTAAAAATTCGTGCTAGTTATCCCGACCGTATTATTAAAATCACCGATATTGACTATTGAAGGTGAAAGCACGTTTCGGTGGCCATTTCGATACTGCTTACTAAGCTCTTCAGGAAACTTCTCATTTAAATTTTAAATACACTAAAGATTTTTGTCCAAACAATAAAGTAAAGACAAAAATCAAAGCTTAAGCAAAAACAACAATAATCAACATTGATTTTATTTTTCTTTATCCACTGTATACGGCTGACTTTTTTTCGACTTTCTTATACAGTTAAAAGATGTTGAAAAATAAAATAAAACCATAAAAAAAATATCACAAAACACTATGACAATTTATTTTTGTTTTTTTTTTTTTTTGGACGGGCACTTGCAAGTATATAATTAAAATTTTAAATCGCGGAAATATTTATTAATTTAATTTTAAACGTTAAAAATACGTGCTAGTTACCCCGACCGTATTATTAAAATCACCGATATTTACAATTGAAGATGAAAGCACGTTTCGATGGCCATTTCGCTACCGCTTACTTAGCTCTTCAGGAAACTTCTCACTTAAATTTTAAATAAACTAAAGATTTTTGTCCAAGCAATAAAGTAAAGACAAAATCAAAGCTTAAGCAAAAACAACAATAATCAACATTGATTCTATTTTTCTTTATCCACTGTATACGGCTAACTTTTTTCGGCTCTTTTATACAGTTAGAAGATGTTGAAAAATAAAATAAAAACAATAATAAAATATCACAAAACACTATGACAATTTATTTTTGTTTTTTTTTTGCACGGGTACTTGCAATCTTATAATTAAAATTTTAAACTACAGGAATATTGATTAATTTAATTTTAAACTTTAAAAATTCGTGCTAATTATCCCGACCGTATTATTAAAATCACCGATATTGATTATTGAAGGTGAAAGCACGTTTCGATGGACATTTCGCTACCGCTTACGTAGCTCTTCAGGAAACTTCTCACTTAAATTTTGAATAAACTAAAGATCTTTGCCCAAACAATAAAGTAAAGACAAAAATCAAAGCTTAAGCAAAAACAACAATAATCAACCTTGATTTTATTTTTCTTTATCCACTGTATGCGGCTAACTTTTTTTCAGCTCTTTTATACAGTTAAAAGATGTTGAAAAATAAAATAAAAACAATAAAAAAAATATCACAAAACACTATGACAATTTATTTTTGTTTTTTTTTTTTGACGGGCACTTGCAAGTATATAATTAAAATTTTAAATCGCGGAAATATTAATTAATTTAATTTTAAACGTTAAAAATTCGTGCTAGTTATCCCGACCGTATTATTAAAATCACCGATATTGACTATTGAAGGTGAAAGCACGTTTCGATGGCCATTTCTCCATCGCTTACTTAGCTCTTCAGGAAACTTCTCACTTAAATTTTAAATAAATAAAAAGTTTTTTGTCCAAATAATAAAGTAAATCCAAAAATGAAAACTTAAGCAAAAACAACAATAATCAACATTGATTTTATTTTTCTTTATCCACTGTATACGGCTGACTTTTTTTTCGGCTGTTTTATACACACACACAACTAGAGTTTTGAAAAATGCTAAATGTCTTTATTGTTTCACTGTCAGCTTAAGAGTGAATCTTATTACTAATGTACACGCATATTTAAAGAAATTATGAAACAAGAAATTTAATTGTTGGTCTTAAAACTATACAAAAAAAGAAATATAATATAAAAAATTCTGGAGGTTTACAATCGGCCTTTCCTGACTAATCAGCGTCCTCGCTGAGGTAACTTATGTCATCTGTGTCAACTCCACGGCTTCAAACCATCTGAGGTGTACCCTGAGCAGTAATGACGATGTTTCCTTTTGGAGTAAGGCAAGTCCTCAACCACATACCGATCATTAGCTAGCACTTTAGATATTTGGAATGGTCCTTTGAAGCAAGGTTCTAACTTCCTGAGCGTTCCGGTACTAGGTGCTTCATTTTTGACAAGAACTAAGTCTCCAACAGCATATTGTTTGGGTGTAAAATGTTCTTTATCAAATCTGGCTTTTGCTTTTGCGCGATAGTTGGCAATATTCTGTGCAGAAAATTCACGCTTCTCTTTAAGTTTGTTTATACGGTCTTCATGGCTATCGTTGTTTTGATATTCATCATGTAAAACTGTAATTAAATGATTCTCAACTATATCACTTTCACCAATATCTGCCTTATCTACACGTAAAGTTACTGGCTTATCGCATCAGCGTGACACATCTGTTGTTCAGATCGGTGTTCAATCGCAATATCAATGTTCTTTATAAGTTTGTCAACTATTTTCTTTTTTGGTTCGGGAATTCTGTACGGTGCCTGTGCGATTGGTTTGTCGGTTTTTGTATTTACAACACGACCATTATATTTTTCTTCACCGTTTTTCTCAAAGCGAAAGTGACCATTACTGATTATTCCTCTTACCTTTTTTTCAGCAAATATATTCTGTCCAATTAAAACATCAGCATGCAGGAAATAATCATCTGCAACATAAAAATTGGTTTCGACGTTTGCTTTAATAAAATGATGGAGCTTTTTTAATCCGCCGCATATTCCTTTAATTGTCAACGAATACGGGTGTAACTCACACGACAAATTCTTGATGGCTGATTTTCGGATCATGTTGCACTGGCTGCCGGTATCAACAAAAGCTAACAGTTCAACACCATTTAGCAAAATTTTTCGAATTAACATATCATCATGCGTTTCTAATCTACGAATATTTTGAGTTGGTTTGCCGCAGTTTTGTGGTTCATTTCGACGGTGAACCTTTGAGCAGTCTACGCAACGAGGGCGGCGTTGCGGTTTTGGACAATTGGATGCAAAATGACCTTCATCAAAACAGTTATTACACTTTTTGTTCTTTTTGTGTAGCTCGACAGGTTCTGACTTTATCTTAGCAACTTCTGAATCCCCTTTTTTCGAATAATGTTGTAAAATGCTGTTTGATGGCACATTACGTAGATATTCAAAAAACGTTTCCCGCATTTCTCGCAGTGCTGAGAATCGCATTGCTGCCATTGCGGACTGAAGTTCTCTGTGCTTTAAGCCGTCTCGGGTGTATTTTATAATTGCCTGGTCACTAAGGTGAAACTTGCGTCCGAGTGAGGATATTCTGAAGCAGAAATCTATGACACCTTCATTGTGCTCTCTCTGTGTACAGCTCATCTTTCTATGAACTTCTGCTTCGTTTAGCCTCACACGGAATTCGTCGATCAATTTTGCAGATAACTCTTCCCAATTTGAATACATATTTACTGATCCATCCAACCATAACTTTGCCGAACCTTTTAATTTACTGTACACTGCCAAGATTAAGCTCTTTTCTTCCCAATGGTACGCAGACATTGCCATATTAACTCGGCTTACAAACTGTTCGGCGTTCAAAGACTTATCATCACATGGGTTAAAATCCGGAATTGTCTCTGCTATCTCCCTTACTGAATACGAGGTACGGCTAACTGGATCAGGTGCTTGGTTTGCTGTTATGTTTTCTTCTCTTTGCAAATTTCTACGAACACTTGAAGATGCAGTCTCATTAAGATTTTTATTAAAAGTGGTCATTAGCTGTTGGATCATGCTGCGCAGTTCGTCTATTTTATCCCGCATGTTTGTGTCCGGAATTTCTAGATCTACCTCGTCGGAACCTATATCCGAAACTAGTCGTTGAATTAATTCATTTTTGTTACCTGTACTCGGCAAGTTACGATCTCGAAGCTTCGTTTTAGTTGTTCCAATTTTAATTCTGAAACCTTAACCATTTTTAAAAACTTCGTATAAATGTTATATTAATTTTAAACGTTGAGTTTTTTTTCTTTGTCAATTAGTTTTTAAAATTTTTATTTAAGCAACAATATACCACGCATGTGTGTATTTATTTTGGCGACACTGTTCTTTCTGTTTTCTTTCTAGGACTTTATATTCTCCCGTAAACAACTATTTACCGTTCAGTTGTTTTTACTTTGAAACTGTTTCTTTTTTCTCTTTTAACACCAACAACTATTAAACGTTCAGTTGTTAATCTTCTGCTTGTTCAGCCGACACGTCACCATAAATTCCACCACTAATTACTCAGCATATTTAAATAGCTTAAAAATGCCATGAAATTCTAAAACACAACCGTTATGTCTGCCCACATTATTTTCATATACCGTTCATAACATTTAATGTTTATCATTTGCGTCGGCGCACATCACTCTATACATATTGTTTTTGTTCTTATGGCACCACAATCAGACTTTGGGTTTTTCAAGATAATTAAGGATTATGTTAAATGCAAACTAACAACTTTTTTTACTTTACTGAAGACATACAATTTAAGGGTTGTTTTTCTGTTAATGCACTACGAAAGAGTTCTTTATCTCACTTATGAACTAAAAACACACACACACAACTAGAGTTTTGAAAAATGCTAAATGTCTTTATTGTTTCACTGTCAGCTTAACAATGAAACTTATTACTAATGCACACGCATATTTAAAGAAATTATGAAACAAGAAATTCATTTGTTGGTCTTAAAACTATGCAAATAAAGAAATATAATATAGAAAATTCTGGAGGTTTACACTGTTAAAAGATGTTGAAAAATATTACAAAACACTATGACAATTTATTTTTGTCTTTTTTTTGTACGCGTACTTGCAATCTTATAATTAAAATTTTAAATCACGGGAATATTTATTAATTTAATTTTAAACTTTAGAAATTCGTGCTAATTATCCCGACCGTATAATTAAAATCACTAATATTGACTATTGCAGGTGAAAGCACGTTTCGATGGCCATTTCGCTACCGCTTACTTAGCTCTTCAGGAGACTTCTCACTTAAATTTTAAATAAACAAGATTGTTGTCTAAACAATAAAGTAAAGACAAAAATCAAAGTTTAAGCAAAAACAACAATAGTCATCATTGATTATATTTTTCTTTATTCACTGTATACGGCTGACTTTTTTGTGCTCTTTTATACAGTTAAAAGATGTTTAAAATAAAATAAAAACAATAATAAAATATTACAAAACACTATGACAATTAACTTTTGTTTTTTTTGTACGGGCACTTGCAATTAAATAGTTAAAATTTTAAATCACGGAAATATTTATTAATTTAATTTTAAACTTTAAAAATTCGTGCTAATTATCCCGACCGTATTATTAAAATCACCGATATTGACTATTGAAGGTGAAAGCACGTTTCGATGGCCATTTCGCAACCGCTTACTTAGCTCTTCAGGAAACTTCTCACTTAAATTTTAAATAAACTAAAGATTTTTGTCCAAACAATAAAGTAAACACAAAAATCAAAGCTTAAACAAAAACAACAATAATCAACATTGATTTTATTTTTCTTTATCCACTGTATACGGCTAACTTCTTTCGGCTTTTTTATACAGTTAAAAGATGTTGAAAAATAAAATAAAAACAATAATAAAATATCACAAAACTCTATGACAATTTATTTTTGTTTTTTTTTTTTTGCACGGGTACTTGCAATCTTATAATTAAAATTTTACACTACAGGAATATTTATTAATTTAATTTTAAACTTTAAAAATTCGTGCTAATTATCCCGACCGTATTATTAAAATCACCGATATTGACTATTGAAGGTTAAAGCACGTTTCGATGGACATTTCGCTACCGCTTACGTAGCTCTTTAGGAAACTTCTAACATAAATTTTAAATAAACTAAAGATCTTTGCCCAAACAATAAAGTAAAGACAAAAATCAAAGCTTAAGCAAAAACAACAATAATCAACATTGATTTTATTTTTCTTTATTCACTGTACACGGCTTACTTTTTTTTAGCTCTTTTATACAGTTAAAAGATGTTGAAAAATAAAATAAAAACAATAATAAAATATCACAAAACACTATGACAATTTATTTTTGTTTTTTTTGCACGGGCAGTTGCAATTATATAATTAAAATTTTAAATAACGGGAATATTTATTTATTTAATTTTAAACTTTAAAAATTCGTGCTAATTATCCCGGCCGTATTATTAAAATCACCGATATTGACTATTGAAGGTTAAAGCACGTTTCGATGGACATTTCGCTACCGCTTACGTAGCTCTTTAGGAAACTTCTAACATAAATTTTAAATAAACTAAAGATCTTTGCCCAAACAATAAACTAAAGACAAAAATCAAAGCTTAAGCAAAAACAACATTGATTTTATTTTTCTTCATTCACTGTATACGGCTTACTTTTTTTCAGCTCTTTTATACAGTTAAAAGATGTTGAAAAATAAAATAAAAACAATAATAAAATATCACAAAAGACTATGACAATTAATTTTTGTTTTTTTGGTACGGGCACTTGCAATCTTATAATTAAAATTTTAAACAACGGAAATATTTATTAATTTAATTTTAAACTTTAAAATTCGTGCTAATTATCCCGACCGTATTATTAAAATCACCGATATTGACTATTGAAGGTGAAAGCACGTTTCGATGGCCATTTCGCTGCCGCTTACTTAGCTCTTCAGGAAACTTCTCACTTAAATTTTAAATAAACTAAAAATTTTTGTCCAAACAATAAAGTAAAGACAAAAATCAAAGTTTAAGCAAAAACAACAATAATCAACATTGATTTTATTTTTCTTTATCCACTGTATGCGGCTAACTTTTTTTCGGCTCTTTTATACAGTTAAAAGATGTTGAAAAATAAAATAAAAACAATAATAAAATATCACAAAACACTTTGACAATTTATTTTTGTTTTTTTGCACGGGCACTTGCAATTATATAATTAAAATTTTAAATCACGGGAATATTTATTAATTTAATTTAAACTTTAAAAATTCGTGCTAGTTATCCCGACCGTATTATTAAAATCACCGATATTGACTATTGAAGGTGGAAAGCACGTTTCGATGGCCATTTCGCTGCCGCTTACTTAGCTCTTCAGGAAACTTCTCACTTAAATTTTAAATAAACTAAAAATTTTTGTCCAAACAATAAAGTAAGACAAAAATCAAAGCTTAAGCAAAAACAACAATAATCAACATTGATTTTATTTTTCTTTATCACTGTATACGGCTGACTTTTTTTTCGACTCTCTTATACAGTAAAAAGATGTTGAAAAATAAAATAAAAACAATAAAAAATATCACAAAACACTATGACAATTATTTTTGTTTTTTTGGACGGGCACTTGCAAGTATATAATTAAAATTTTAAATCGCGGAAATATTTATTAATTTAATTTTAAACGTTAAAAATTCGTGCTAGTTATCCCGACCGTATTATTAAAATCACCGATATTGACTACTGAAGGTGAAAGCACGTTTCGATGGCCATTTCTCCACCGCTTACTTAGCTCTTCAGGAAACTTCTCACTTAAATTTTAAATAAGTAAAAAGTTTTTTGTCCAAATAATAAAGTAAATCCAAAAATTAAAACTTAAGCAAAAACAACAATAATCAACATTGATTTTATTTTTCTTTATCCACTGTATACGGCTGACTTTTTTTCGGCTGTTTTATACTGTTAAAAGATGTTGAAAAATATTACAAAACACTATGACAATTTATTTTGTTTTTTTTTGCACGGGTACTTGCAATCTTATAATTAAAATTTTAAATAACGGGAATATTTATTAATTTAATTTTAAACTTTAAAAATTCGTGCTAATTATCGCGACCGTATTATTAAAATCACCGATATTGACTATTGAAAGTGAAAGCACGTTTCGATGGCCATTTCGCTACCGCTTACTTAGCTCTTCAGGAAATTTCTCACTTAAATTTTAAATAAACTAAAGATTTTTGTCTAAACAATAAAGTAAAGACAAAAATGAAAGCTTAAGCAAAAACAACAATAATCAACATTGATTTTATTTTCTTTATCCACTGTATACGGCTGACTTTTTTGTGCTCTTTTATACAGTTAAAAGATGTTGAAAATAAATAAAAACAATAATGAAATATCACAAAACACTATGACAATTAACTTTTGTTTTTTTTTTGCACGGGCACTTGCAATTAAATAGTTAAAATTTTAAATCACGGAAATATTTATTAATTTAATTTTAAACTTTAAAAATTCGTGCTAATTATCCCGACCGTATTATTAAAATCACCGATATTGATTATTGAAGGTGAAAGCACGTTTCGATGGCCATTTCGCAACCGCTTACTTAGCTCTTCAGGAAACTTCTCACTTAAATTTTAAATAAACTCAAGATTTTTGTCCAAACAATAAAGTAAACACAAAAATCAAAGCTTAAGCAAAAACAACAATAATCAACATTGATTTTATTTTTCTTTATCCACTGTATACGGCTAACTTCTTTCGGCTCTTTATACAGTTAAAAGATGTTGAAAAATAAATAAAAACAATAATAAAATATCACAAAACTCTATGACAATTTATTTTTGTTTTTTTTTGCACGGGTACTTGCAATCTTATAACGAAAATTTTAAACTACAGGAATATTTATTAATTTAATTTTAAACTCTTAAAATTCATGCTAATTATCCCGACGTATTACTAAAATCACCGATATAGACTATTCAAGGTGAAAGCACGTTTCGATGGCCATTTCGCTACCGCTTACGTAGCTCTTGAGGAAACTTCTCACTTAAATTTTAAATAAACTAAAGATCTTTGCCCAAACAATAAAGTAAAGACAAAAATCAAAGCTTAAGCAAAAACAACAATAATCAACATTGATTTTATTTTTCTTTATTCACTGTATACGGCTTACTTTTTTTTAGCTCTTTTAAAAAGATGTTGAAAAATAAAATAAAAACAATAATAAAATATCACAAAACACTATGACAATTTATTTTTGTTTTTTTGCACGGGCAGTTGCAATTATATAATTAAAATTTTAAATAACGGGAATATTTATTAATTTAATTTTAAACTTTAAAAATTCGTGCTAATTATCCCGACCGTATTACTAAAATCACCGATATAGACTATTCAAGGTGAAAGCACGTTTCGATGGCCATTTCGCTACCGCTTACGTAGCTCTTCAGGAAACTTCTCACTTAAATTTTAAATAAACTAAAGATTTTTGTCCAACCAATAAAGTAAATCCAAAAATTAAAACTTAAGCAAAAACAACGATAATCAACATTGATTTTATTTTTCTTTATCCACTGTATACGGCTGACTTTTTCTCGGCTCTTTTATACAAATAAAAGATGTTAAAAAATTAAATAAAAACAATAATAAAATGTCACAAAACACTATGACAATTTATTTTTGTTTTTTTGCACGGGCAGTTGCAATTATATAATTAAAATTTTAAATAACGGGAATATTTATTAATTTAATTTTAAACTTTAAAAATTCGTGCTAATTATCCCGACCGTATTATTAAAATCACCGATATTGATTATTGAAGGTGAAAGCACGTTTCGATGGCCATTTCGCTACCGCTTACGTAGCTCTTGAGGAAACTTCTCACTTAAATTTTAAATAAACTAAATATTTTTGTCCAAACAATAAAGTAAAGACAAAATTAAAGCTTAAGCAAAAACAACAATAATCAACATTGATTTTATTTTTCTTTATCCACTGTATACGGCTAACTTTTTTTCGGCTCTTTTATACAGTTAAAAGATGTTGAAAAATAAAATAAAAACAATAATAAAATATCACAAAACACTATGACAATTTATTTTTGTTTTTTTTTTTTGCACGGGTACTTGCAATCTTATAATTAAAATTTTAAACTACAGGAATATTTATAAATTTAATTTTAAACTTTAAAAATTCGTGCTAATTATCCCGACCGTATTATTAAAATCACCGATATTGACTATTGAAGGTGAAAGCACGTTTCGATGGACATTTCGCTACCGCTTACGTAGCTCTTCAGGAAACTTCTCACTTAAATTTTAAATAAACTAAAGATCTTTGCCCAAACAATAAAGTAAAGACAAAAATCAAAGCTTAAGCAAAAACAACAATAACCAACATTGATTTTATTTTTCTTTATCCACTGTATACGGCTAACTTTTTTTCGGCTCTTTTATACAGTAAAAAGATGTTGAAAAATAAAATAAAAACAATAATAAAATATCACAAAACACTATGACAATTTATTTTTGTTTTTTTGCACGGGCACTTGCAATTATATAATTAAAATTTTAAATCACGGGAATATTTATTAATTTAATTTTAAACTTTAAAAATTCGTGCTAGTTATTCCCGACCGTATTATTAAAATCACCGATATTGACTATTGAAGGTGAAAGCACGTTTGAAGGTGAAAGCACGTTTCGATGGCCATTTCGCTACTGGTTACTAAGCTCTTCAGGAAACTTCTCATTTAAATTTTAAATACACTAAAGATTTTTGTCCAAACATAAAGTAAAGACAAAAATCAAAGCTTAAGCAAAAACAACAATAATCAACATTGATTTTATTTTTCTTTATCCACTGTATACGGCTGACTTTTTTTCGACTCTTTTATACAGTTAAAAGATGTTGAAAAATAAAATAAAAACAATAAAAAAATATCACAAAACACTATGACAATTTATTTTGTTTTTTGGACGGGCACTTGCAAGTATATAATTAAAAATTTTAAATCGCGGAAATATTTATTACATATTTATTAATCTTATAATTAAAATTTTATATCACGGAAATATTTATTAATTTAATTTTAAACTTTAAAAATTCGTGCTAATTATCCCGACCGTATTATTAAAATCACCGATATTGACTTTTGAAGGTGAAAGCACGTTTTGATGGCCATTTCTCCACCGCTTACTTAGCTCTTCAGGAAACTTCTCACTTAAATTTTAAATAAGTAAAAAGTTTTTTGTCCAAATAATAAAGTAAATCCAAAAATTAAAACTTAAGCAAAAACAACAATAATCAACATTGATTTTATTTTTCTTTATCCACTGTATACGGCTGACTTTTTTTCGGCTGTTTTATACTGTTAAAAGATGTTGAAAAATATTACAAAACACTATGACAATTTATTTTTGTTTTTTTTTTTTTTTGCACGGGTACTTGCAATCTTATAATTAAAATTTTAAATAACGGGAATATTATTAATTTAATTTTAAACTTTAAAAAATTGTGCTAATTATCCCGACCGTATTACTAAAATCACCGATATAGACTATCGAGGTGAAAGCACGTTTCGATGGCCCATTTCGCTACCGCTTACGTAGCTCTTCAGGAAACTTCTCACTTAAATTTTAAATAAACTAAAGATCTTTGCCCAAACAATAAAGTAAATACAAAAATCAAAGCTTAAGCAAAAACACAATAATCAACATTGATTTTATTTTTCTTTATTCACTGTATACGGCTTACTTTTTTTTAGCTCTTTTGTACAGTTAAAAGATGTTGAAAAATAAAATAAAAACAATAATAAAATATCACAAAACACTATGACAATTTATTTTTGTTTTTTTGCACGGGCAGTTGCAATTATATAATTAAAAATTTTAAATAACGGGAATATTTATTAATTTAATTTTAAACTTTAAAAGTTCGTGCTAATTATCCCGACCGTATTACTAAAATCACCGATATTGACTATTGAAGGTGAAAGCACGTTTCGATGGCCATTTCGCTACCGCTTACTTAGCTCTTCAGAAAACTTCTCACTTAAATTTTAAATAAACTAAAGATTTTTGTCCAACCCAATAAAGTAAATCCAAAAATTAAAACTTAAGCAAAAACAACGATAATCAACATTGATTTTATTTTTCTTTATCCACTGTATACGGCTGACTTTTTCTCGGCTCTTTTATACAAATAAAAGATGTTAAAAAATTAAATAAAAACAATAATAAAATGTCACAAAACACTATGACAATTTATTTTTGTTTTTTTTTTTTTTGCGCGGGCACTTGCAATCTTATAATTAAAATTTATATCACGGAAATATTTATTAATTTAATTTTAAACTTTAAAATATCGTGCTAATTATCCCGGCCGTATTATCAAAATCACCGATATTGACTATTGAAGGTGAAAGCACGTTTCGATGGCCATTTCGCTACCGCTATACTTAGCTCTTCAGGAAACTTCTCACTTAAATTTTAAATAAACTAAAGATTTTTGTCCAAACAATAAAGTAAACACAAAATCAAAGCTTAAGCAAAAACAACAATAATCAACATTGATTTTATTTTTCTTTATCCACTGTATACGGCTAACTTTTTTTCGGCTCTTTGTAAAGAACCTCCGGTTACTCCGGGTTTATTGTGGGGGTTTAGCTCAGCCTGCCCAAGGTCCGTTTTAAATAAAAAAAAAACCAAAACACAAACGTTTTCCTTTATTTTTGCTTTTATTTAACACTTTTCTCTCAACTCTTTTTTTTTCTTTTTTAAATACTTAGCGGAAGCCTTCGTGGGTAACATTAGCCGACGTACTAATCGCTCCTATACCTCAATTTCTATTCTACGGCTTTGCCCGAATGTTATTCAGGGCCTACACTTTTCCCTAAGCTTTCCGGGTGAGAACCTCCGGGAAAACTGTCTATAGCTTTGCCCTGAGCCAGTGTCCTACACTCCTTCCTCGATAAAGAGGTAAGCCGGATGTAATCCGTCTGAAATTTCCCTGCACTTATCTTTGCTAGGATTAGTGTTACTAATCCACATTTACTACTATCACTTGCTCTCTGAATTTTTGTCTTTTCTTACCGACCTTTGTTACCACTTGCTTACGTTCACCGCTTACAAATCCTCCTTATTTTCTATTTCATCCTCCTTTTATAGCAATCTTGGCTACGACTCCCTAACTACAAAACCACACAACTTCGTATGGTTTGAACCGATAGCGATTGTGTGGATTGTATTGGATGCTGTTGCCTCTCTATGTTTTGTCTGCTGCTATTTGTTGTCCTGTGTGTTTTGTGTGTTTGGCTGCTCTTTGCTGTTTTCCTCTCTGTGTGTTGTTTTGGTATGACTGCTATTTGTGTCCTGTGTGTTTTGTGTGTTTGGCTGCTCTTTGCTGTTTTCCTCTCTGTGTGATGTTTTGGTATGACTGCTATTTGTGTGGGCTGTATTCGCTGCCGCTGCTTCTCTCTACTGACGCCTCCTGCTGAAATAAAATAAATTTAATTAAGTCGTAGCGAATATTATTCGCTTCCCCCTTAAGTGGATGTAATCCACATTCCCACTAAAACGCAACACCTGTAAATTTTCATTATTTATTCAACTATATAAATTTTTTTTGTGTGGCTTTAAATTCCGTGAAGTTTAAGTCTTCACACTACTCCCCTCTCTCGCTAGCGATCGTACCACCACCCTACCCGACGCCGATATCCTGATGCGATACGACCGATCGCCAAAATCCCGCCTAAAGCACAACCGTTTACGCTTCATGAGAGCGGTTGCGATTTCCTCCTGCAACTCCTGAGGTACGTTTTCCCAGTTTTCCTCGTTCGGAGGAGCGACTACCGGAGGCTGCTGGACACACTCCTGCTCCTGTTGCAGAGCCTGATGGACTAGTTCTTCTAGGCTTCCGAGGCTTATTTCGCCTAGCGACAGGACGTCCTCCTCTACTCCACTGAGCCTTAATTCCTCTGCCTCCTCTAAGAGCAGCGGGTCCTCCTCTTCTCGCTCCAGCTCCGGGCTCACCCGACCGTCCAAAATCGCCAGCTTTCTGGGCGATACAGGGAATTCCACGAGAGGATCTGGATCCTCCACCTCACTATCTGTTTCCCCCACGGTCCAAGTGATTCCCACGTTGGCGATGTACTGGCGGTACTTTCGGCGCCTAATCACGCAGCGATCAATCCTCGCCTCTACCCAAATCCTCGTCTCCCACTCCCTCTCTGAAGCCTGCGACACCTGTGAGCTTGATGGTTGCTCATCCGGGTCAAACCACCCACCTTCGGCTTCCGTTAGCAGACTCCCATTTGATATGGCGGTCGATTGCGAACAGCGAATTTCACCGGCCACGTCTTCGCCCTCAGACTCCGTGTCCGAAATGGTAATGGTTTCACCAACCCAGAGGGGTACTCTTCCGCTCTGGTTTTCGCGAGAGTTCATCTGCAAATAACATTCTGTTAAATTAAACGCATGTCAAAGACACGGACCACACAACCACAGCTCTACTACACACACACTTATTTTATATACATGTATATATATATAAATACAACTACTCTGTATACTCAAAACTAATCAATAGTAATATTTTTGTTTTACAATATATGTATGTAAATACATATAAACATTAATTTATATATTTTTTTTATTATATGTATGTAAATACATATAAACTGTTTTTTTTTCTTCTAATTGTTTTATTTACACATTTTTTTTTATTTTATTATTTTGCATTATTATACACATCACTATTAACTCACATTCAACCACCGTTGTACTTGCTTGTTTTGTTTAATTCTTATTTTGTTTGTTGTTGTTTTTTTTTTTTTATTTTTGTTTGCTGCCGGTCGTAAAAATTACGACTGCTTGTATGCACTGTTTTAACTAAACTGACGTAAGATGATTTAATTTGAGCATACTCTCATGATCATACCAAAGCGTTTGATCGAACTTCCACCAAATGTTGCCATTGTAGTTTTTTTTTTTATTGTTTTTATTATTAATGTTATTATTATTATTAGTATTATTATTATTATAATTATAACTATAATTATTATTATTTTTATTATTATTATTATTATTATTATTATTATTATTATTATTATTATTTTTATTATTATTATTATTATTATTATTATTATTATTATTATTATTATTTTTATTATTATTATTATTATTATTATTATTATTATTATTATTATTATTATTATTATTCACTTTTTCTCTTTAATTGACTCTGCTCTGGTTAGTTATTTCTGGTAGGACTTCATCCCACGTTTTCTGATTCGAGCCAGCGTATTGCGCTATCATGGTTTTCACCGTGCGATTGACGCGTTCAGCGGGATTTTCTTGAGGTGTGTAGGGGGCCGTTAGCTGGTGATGCACCCCGATCTCCTTTAGGTATGCTCTAAACGCCTTACTTGTGAATTGTGAGCCGTTGTCTGTAATAAGTACCTTTGGTACCCCGAAATTTGCTAAAATTCTTTCCCGAAATGATTTTCGCAGTATATCACCCGTAGCTCGACGCAGGGGTATCAGCTCAGACCATTTAGAGAACTTGTCGGTAAAGACTAGTAACATCGCGTTCCCGTGTTTTGACCTTGGTAATGGCCCCACAAAATCGGCACAAACGATAGCCCATGGCTCTTCCGCAATTGTTGACAGCATTAGGCCTGCCGGCCGATGCTGGTCAGGCTTATGCCGCTGACACACTTGACACCTGCGGACATGCGTTCGAATATCTCTGAACATCCCTGGCCAATAATACCTATTACAGACACGCGCTATTGTTTTTCGTACTCCCAAATGTCCAGCTGTGGGTGAATCATGATTCTCTTCTAGCACTCTATTCCTCTAAAATGAGGGGACACACAATTTCCATGCTACTGCCTCCTCGTCGTTATCTGCTGTCGGCAAATGGCGGTAGAGTTGGCCCTCTTGAATGGTGAAATCTGGGAATTTGTCTGGCTCCTTTTTTACCTCATTGCATTTTTTTCTCCACCAATTACACTCTAGTGAGTTCTCCTGCAAGGCTTGACGTACTGTGACTGGGTCCCTGGATAAGGCATCGGCTACCACATTAAGTTTACCTCGACGATACTGTACTTCAAAATTGAACTGCTGGAGTTCTAAGGCCCAACGCGCTATTCTTCCAGATGGGCTTTCGATCGAATTAAGCCATTTCAACGCCAGATGATCTGTCACTACCGTAAAGGGGTAGCCTTCAAGGTAAGGTCGTAGTTTCCTTATGGCCCATACGATGGCTAGGCATTCTTTCTCCGTTGCCGAGTAGTTCATCTCTACCGGGCTTAGCCGACGGCTCGCGTAAGATATCACCTTTTCCTGACCGTCAAGCTGCTGCGTCAGCACCGCTCCCAATCCGTAGTCACACGCATCAGTTTGTAGAGTAAACCTCTTCGTAAAGTCCGGGCACGCTAAAACCGGGGCTTCGGTAAGCTGTTTTTTTAACTTGTCAAACGCCTCCTGCTGCTCTTGGTTCCATCGAAAGTGTTTTCCTTTCTTCAGCAACACGTTTAGTGGATAAACCGTTTTTGCAAAATCAGGCACAAATCTTCTGTACCACGACGCTACCCCAAGGCATCTTCGTAGCTCTCTTACATTTTTAGGGGGTTGCAACTCTTGAATGGCCGCTATCTTTTCGGGAACTGTTTTTATGCCACTTTCATTGACCACATGGCCTAAATATTTTATTTCCTTTTGGAAAAACTTACTCTTCTCATGGTTAATAGTCAACCGAGCCTCTCGCAGTCTTTTAAACACTTTCTTTAAGTTTTCCATGTGTTCTTGTAAGGATTTACCTAATACCACAATGTCATCCAGGTAAGCGAACGCATGAGGCTCCATTTCCGCTCCAATCACCTGGTCTAGCGTTCGTTGAAAAGTTGCGGGGGCTGACGTCAACCCAAAGGGCATCACCCTCCACTGAAACAAACCCTTGCCAGCTACCGTGAACGCTGTGTAGCGCTTGCTATCTTTTGCCATAGGTATCTGCCAATAGCCGTTTTTGAGGTCTATACTGCTTATAAACTTGGCCTCTCTTAGACGATCCAGTATAGCGTTAATTCTAGGCAATGGATAAGCGTCGGCCACCGTTTTAGCGTTGAGCAGCCTATAGTCCACACAGAGCCTGAGGGAACCGTTTTTCTTTGGTGCCATCACAATAGGTGCGCTATACGGGCTCGTTGATGGCTCGATATACCCGTTCTTCAACAGCTCATCAATCTCCTCATTTATACGTCTTTGCATCTCGGGATTACGTTGCGCGTACCTTTGGCGGACCGGTCTATCATCTTTAAGAATTATTTTGTGTTCGGCCAAAGACGTCGGGCCTCTTACCTCCTTGAATTTTCCTAACTCATGGTCCAGGAACGTCGCAATCAAAAACTTTTCGTCTGAAACGGATGTACCAGGGTTTTCGTCCTCCTGCTGCTCATGTGCCGCCATTACTCGGTGCTGAACTTGTGAAAACCGTATTCGCTGGTCACCACAACGTATCTCGCACTCCACCGCCTTCAAGAAATCTATTCCCAGCAACACATTGTCCCACATTTGGGGCATTACCCCTAGCTCTAAACGGCAACACTTACCACCCAATCGTACCTCCGTCCGTATGGCCTTCTTTACCTCCACGGTTGTTCCGTTCGCCAGTCTGATTCGACTTTCTGATGGACTCACTTCGATGCTTCTTCGCAGGCCCCTTGCCACACTCTCACTTACATAGCTTCTGGAAGCACCGGTGTCAATGGTGGCCTCCCAACGCTGTCCGCCAAGCTGAACTTGTGCTAGTAAACGGGTGTCTGTTAGCTTGAAAACATTTATTGGCGCAGGGGTTGACTTCCTTGGTTCGCTACCACCCCTTGCTCCTGGCGCGACCCTCTGGCGTTTCCCTGTTGTCTTCGACAGCACTCCCGAGTTCTTATCCCTCTTCTACCGCACTCCCAGCAAAACAGTATGCTTGGGTTGGTACAAAATCTATACCCGTGGCCTTCTTGACCGCATCTGTGGCAGGCAGTCACGGGATTAATGGCTGCTTCTTCGGCGGGAACCACTTGTCGGGTTCTGTCGTCTCTTCGCTGTGGTTGCCGAACCTCACGGCGCTCGTGGCCTACCTCCGGGTGCGATGCCTTTATTACCTCATAGTCTTCGGCCATTCTTATAAGTTCGTCCAGCGAGGTGAAATCTTTTCTTCTAATGTATAGCTGATAGTCTACTAGACAATTTTTGAAAATTCTATCTAGCTGGTTTCCTGTTGTATATCCCGCATGGCGCATCATGTTTTGCAGTACCACGACAAAGTCTTTAAAAGACTCTCGTGGTTTTTGTAGTCGTCGACGGATGTCGTCCTCCAGGCCCTCGAAGTACTGTGGTGGCAAAAAAAACCTTAGAAAGTGTTCTCTGAACCCCTTCCATATTGGCCACTGGCGGTTGTTGTTTCGGTACCACAATAGGGCCGTATCCTTAAGCAATTCGGGCATTGTTCGGGGCAGCATGTCCTTGTTAAGGCCATAGACTTCTGCGAGTTCTTCTACCCTTTCTATAAACGAGATTGGGTCTTTCCCGCCATCATAACGAAATGACCACTTTCTTACTATATCAATTACGGCCGCATAAGGTAAACCCATGGCTTGGCTGCTGACGTTTTGTTGTTGGGGAATGTCTTGGGCGTTGACATGTTGTTGTTGGAGATCATCGTGGGCGTTACTACCCCGTGGTGATGGGTACAACAGGTGGCCTGTGGCCGCCTGTTGCCCCATTTTAAACGATGTGACAGGTACTTCCACTTGCGGAGTCATCCCTGGCGTGTTGGGTGTCGGGCAACGACCATGCTTACTTTCCAGTTCTTCGAGCCGGTTCAGCACCTTCCCTTCGTGTCCAGTTGCCACAAAGGTTGACAACCTTTTTCTCATATCATCGACGGTTCCACCAGTCTCTAGACCAAACTCGTCCAGATATTGTACCAGCTCGTCCTTACGTAGTGAATAAACCCACGCTGTGCGAACCATGTTTGCAGCCTCTATAATTTTGCTTGTTTCCTGGTCCCTGCTCGGGCGCCAAATGTAAAGAACCTCCGGTTACTCCGGGTTTATTGTGCGGGTTTAGCTCAGCCTGCCAAGGTCCGTTTTAAATAAAAAAAAACCAAAACACAAACGTTTTCCTTTATTTTTGCTTTTATTTAACACTTTTCTCTCAACTCTTTTTTTTTCTTTTTTTAAATACTTAGCGGAAGCCTTCGTGGTAACATTAGCCGACGTACTAATCGCTCCTATACCTCAATTTCTATTCTACGGCTTTGCCCGAATGTTATTCAGGGCCTACACTTTTCCCTAAGCTTTCCGGGTGAGAACCTCCGGGAAAACTGTCTATAGCTTTGCCCTGAGCCAGTGTCCTACACTCCTTCCTCGATAAAGAGGTAAGCCGGATGTAATCCGTCTGAAATTTCCCTGCACTTATCTTTGCTAGGATTAGTGTTACTAATCCACATTTACTACTATCACTTGCTCTCTGAATTTTTGTCTTTTCTTACCGACCTTTGTTACCACTTGCTTACGTTCACCGCTTACAAATCCTCCTTATTTTCTATTTCATCCTCCTTTTATAGCAATCTTGGCTACGACTCCCTAACTACAAAACCACACAACTTCGTATGGTTTGAACCGATAGCGGTTGTGTGGATTGTATTGGATGCTGTTGCCTCTCTATGTTTTGTCTGCTGCTATTTGTTGTCCTGTGTGTTTTGTGTGTTTGGCTGCTCTTTGCTGTTTTCCTCTCTGTGTGTTGTTTTGGTATGACTGCTATTTGTGTCCTGTGTGTTTTGTGTGTTTGGCTGCTCTTTGCTGTTTTCCTCTCTGTGTGATGTTTTGGTATGACTGCTATTTGTGTGGGCTGTATTCGCTGCCGCTGCTTCTCTCTACTGACGCCTCCTGCTGAAATAAAATAAATTTAATTAAGTCGTAGCGAATATTATTCGCTTCCCCCTTAAGTGGATGTAATCCACATTCCCACTAAAACGCAACACCTGTAAATTTTCATTATTTATTCAACTATATAAATTTTTTTTGTGTGGCTTTAAATTCCGTGAAGTTTAAGTCTTCACATCTTTTATACAGTTAAAAGATGTTGAAAAATAAAATAAAAACAATAATAAAATATCACAAAACACTATGACAATTTATTTTTGTTTTTTTTTTTTTTGCACGGGTACTTGCAATCTTATAATTAAAATTTTAAACTACAGGAATATTTATTAATTTAATTTTAAACTTTAAAAATTCGTGCTAATTATCCCGACCGTATTACTAAAATCACCGATATTGACTATTGAAGGTGAAAGAACGTTTCGATGGCCATTTCGCTACCGCTTACTTAGCTCTTCAGGAGACTTCTCACTTAAATTTTAAATAAACTAAAGATTTTTGTCCAAACAATAAAGTAAAGACAAAAATCAAAGCTTAAGCAAAAACAACAATAATCAACATAATTTAAAACACGGGAATATTAAACTAAATTTATTAAACTTTTAATTTTATCGTGCTATTTTCCCGATATTGATTATTGGAGGTGAAAGCACGTCTCGATGGCCATTTCGCTACCGCTTACTTAGCTCTTCAGGAAACTTCTCACAATTATTTTAAATGAACTAAAGATTTTTGTCCAAACAATAAAGTAAAGACAAAAATCAAAGCTTAAGCAAAAACAACAATAATCAACATTGATTTTATTTTTCTTTATCCACTGTATACGGCTGACTTTTTTTCGACTCTCTTATACAGTTAAAAGATGTTGAAAATAAAATAAAAACAATAATAAAATATCACAAAACACTATGACAATTAACTTTTGTTTTTTTTGCACGGGCACTTGCAATTAAATAGTTAAAATTTTAAATCACGGAAATATTTATTAATTTAATTTTAAACTTTAAAAATTCGTGCTAATTATCCCGACCGTATTATTAAAATCACCGATATTGATTATTGAAGGTGAAAGCACGTTTCGATGGCCATTTCGCAACCGCTTACTTAGCTCTTCAGGAAACTTCTCACTTAAATTTTAAATAAACTAAAGATTTTTGTCCAAACAATAAAGTAAACACAAAAATTAAAGCTTAAGCAAAAACAACAATAATCAACATTGATTTTATTTTTCTTTATCCACTGTATACGGCTAACTTCTTTCGGCTCTTTTATACAGTTAAAAGATGTTGAAAAATAAAATAAAAACAATAATAAAATATCACAAAACTCTATGACAATTTATTTTTGTTTTTTTTTTGCACGGGTACTTGCAATCTTATAATTAAAATTTTAAACTACAGGAATATTTATTAATTTAATTTTAAACTTTAAAAATCCGTGCTAATTATCCCGACCGTATTACTAAAATCACCGATATTGACTATTCAAGGTGAAAGCACGTTTCGATGGCCATTTCGCTACCGCTTACGTAGCTCTTCAGGAAACTTCTCACTTAAATTTTAAATAAACTAAAGATCTTTGCCCAAACAATAAAGAAAAGACAAAAATCAAAGCTTAAGCAAAAACAACAATAATCAACATTGATTTTATTTTTCTTTATTCACTGTATACGGCTTACTTTTTTTTAGCTCTCTTATACAGTTAAAAGATGTTGAAAAATAAAATAAAAACAATAATAAAATATCACAAAACACTATGACAATTTATTTTTGTCTTTTTGCACGGGCAGTTGCAATTATATTATTAAAATTTTAAATAACGGGAATATTTATTAATTTAATTTTAAACTTTAAAAATTCGTGCTAATTATCCCGACCGTATTACTAAAATCACCGATATTGACTATTGAAGGTGAAAGCACGTTTCGATGGCCATTTCGCTACCGCTTACTTAGCTCTTCAGAAAACTTCTCACTTAAATTTTAAATAAACTAAAGATTTTTGTCCAACCAATAAAGTAAATCCAAAAATTAAAACTTAAGCAAAAACAACGATAATCAACATTGATTTTATTTTTCTTTATCCACTGTATACGGCTGACTTTTTCTCGGCTCTTTTATACAAATAAAAGATGTTGAAAAATTAAATAAAAACAATAATAAAATGTCACAAAACACTATGACAATTTATTTTTGTTTTTTTTTTGCACGGGCACTTGCAATCTTATAATTAAAATTTTAAATCACGGAAACATTTATTAATTTAATTTTAAACTTTAAAAATTCGTGCTAATTATCCCGGCCGTATTATCAAAATCACCGATATTGACTATTGAAGGTGAAAGCACGTTTCGATGGCCATTTCGCTACCGCTTACTTAGCTCTTCAGGAAACTTCTCACTTAAATTTTAAATAAACTAAAGATTTTTGTCCAAACAATAAAGTAAAGACAAAATCAAAGCTTAGGCAAAAACAACAATAATCAACATTGATTTTATTTTTCTTTATCCACTGTATACGGCTAACTTTTTTTCGGCTCTTTTATACAGTTAAAAGATGTTGAAAAATAAAATAAAAACAATAATAAAATATCACAAAACACTATGACAATTTATTTTTGTTTTTTTTTTTGCACGGGTACTTGCAATCTTATAATTAAAATTTTAAACTACAGGAATATTTATTAACTTAATTTTAAACTTTAAAAATTCGTGCTAATTATCCCGACCGTATTATTAAAATCACCGATATTGACTATCGAAGATGAAAGCACGTTTCGATGGACATTTCGCTACCGCTTACGTAGCTCTTCAGGAAACTTCTCACTTAAATTTTGAATAAACTAAAGATCTTTGCCCAAACAATAAAGTAAAGACAAAAATCAAAGCTTAAGCAAAAACAACAATAATCAACATTGATTTTATTTTTCTTTATTCACTGTATACGGCTTACTTTTTTTTTAGCTCTTTTATACAGTTAAAAGATGTTGAAAAATAAAATAAAAACAATAATAAAATATCACTAAAGACTATGACAATTTATTTTTGTTTTTTTGCACGGGCAGTTGCAATTATATAATTAAAATATTAAATCACGGGAATATTTATTAATTTAATTTTAAACTTTAAAAATTCGTGCTAATTATCCCGACCGTATTACTAAAATCACCGATATTGACTATTGAAGGTGAAAGAACGTTTCGATGGCCATTTCGCTACCGCTTACTTAGCTCTTCAGGAAACTTCTCACTTAAATTTTAAATAAACTAAAGATTTTTGTCCAAACAATAAAGTAAAGACAAAAATCAAAGCTTAAGCAAAAACAACAATAATCAACATAATTTAAAACACGGGAATATTAAACTAAATTTATTAAACTTTTAATTTTATCGTGCTATTTTCCCGATATTGATTATTGGAGGTGAAAGCACGTCTCGATGGCCATTTCGCTACCGCTTACTTAGCTCTTCAGGAAACTTCTCACAATTATTTTAAATGAACTAAAGATTTTTGTCCAAACAATAAAGTAAAGACAAAAATCAAAGTTCAAGCAAAAACAACAATAATCAACTTTGATTTTACTTTTCTTCATCCACTGTATACGGCTAACTTTTTTTCGGCTCTTTTATACAGTTAAAAGATGTTGAAAAATAAAATAAAAACAATAATAAAATATCACAAAACACTATGACAATTTATTTTTGTTTTTTTGCACGGGCACTTGCAATTATATAATTAAAATTTTAAATCACGGGAATATTTATTAATTTAATTTTAAACTTTAAAAATTCGTGCTAATTATCCCGACCGTATTACTAAAATCACAGGTATTGACTATTGAAGGTGAAAGCACGTTTCGATGGCCATTTCGCTACCGCTTACTTAGCTCTTCAGGAAACTTCTCACATAAATTTTAAATAAACTAAATATTTTTGTCCAAATAATAAAGTAAATCCAGAAATTAAAACTTAAGCAAAAACAACAACAATCAACATTGATTTTATTTTTCTTTATCCACTGTATACGGCAGACTTTTTTTCGGCTGTTTTATACTGTTAAAAGATGTTGAAAAATATTACAAAACACTATGAAAATTTATTTTTGTTTTTTTTTTTTTTTTGCACGGGTACTTGCAATCTTATAATTAACATTTTAAATTACGGGAATATTTATTAATTTAATTTTAAACTTTAAAAATTCGTGCTAGTTATCCCGACCGTATAATTAAAATCACTAATATTGACTATTGCAGGTGAAAGCACGTTTCGATGGCCATTTCGCTACAGCTTACTTAGCTCTTTAGGAAACTTCTCACATAAATTTTAAATAAACTAAATATTTTTGTCCAAGTAATAAAGTAAATCCAGAAATTAAAACTTAAGCAAAAACAACAACAATCAACATTGATTTTATTTTTCTTTATCCACTGTATACGGCAGACTTTTTTTCGGCTGTTTTATACTGTTAAAAGATGTTGAAAAATATTACAAAACACTATGACAATTTATTTTTGTTTTTTTTGCACGGGTACTTGCAATCTTATAAAATAAAACAATAATAAAATATCACAAAACACTATGACAATTAACTTTTGTTTTTTTTTTTTTTTTGCACGGGCACTTGCAATTTAAAAGTTAAAACTTTAAATCACGGAAATATTTATTAATTTAATTTTAAACTTTAAAAATTCGTGCTAATTGTCCCGACCGTATTATTAAAATCACCGATATTGACAATTAAAGGTGAAAGCACGTTTCGATGGCCATTTCGCAACCGCTTACTTAGCTCTTCAGGAAACTTCTCACTTAAATTTTAAATAAACAAGATTGTTGTCAAACAATAAAGTAAAGACAAAAATCAAAGTTTAAGCAAAAACAACAATAATCAGCATTGATTATATTTTTCTTTATCAACTGTATACGGCTAACTTCTTTCGGCTCTTTTATACAGTTAAAAGATGTTAAAAAATAAAATAAAAACAATAATAAAATATCACAAAACTCTATGACAATTTATTTTTCTTTTTTTTTTGCACGGGTACTTGCAATCTTATAATTAAAATTTTAAATCACGGGAATATATATTAATTTAATTTTAAACTTTAAAAATTCGTGCAAATTATCCCGACCGTATTACTAAAATCACCGATATTGACTATTAAAGGCGAAAGCACGTTTCGATGGCCATTTCGCTACCGGTTACTTAGCTCTTCAGGAAACTTCTTACTTAAATTTTAAATAAACTAAAGATTTTTGTCCAAACAATAAAGTAAAGCCAAAAATCAAAGCTTAAGCAAAAACAAAAATAATCAACATTGATTACATTTTTCTTTATCCACTTATACGGCTGACTTTTTTCGGCTCTTTTATACAGTTAAAAGATGTTAAAAAAAAATAAAAACAATAATAAAATATCACATAACACTATGACAATTTATTTTTGTTTTTTTTGCACGGGCACTTTCAATTATATAATTAAAATTTTAAATCAAGGGAATATTTATTAATTTAATTTTAAACTTTAAAAATTCGTGCTACGAGTAGTTATCCCGACCGTATTATTAGAATCACCGATATTGACTATTGAAGGTGAAAGCACGTTTCGATGGCCATTTCGCTACCGCTTTTTTTTCGGCTGTTTTATACTGTTAAAAGATGTTGAAAAATATTACAAAACACTATGACATTTTATTTTTGTTTCTTTTTTTTTTTGCACGGGTACTTGCAATCTTATAATTAAAATTTTAAATCACGGGAATATTTATTAATTTAAATGTAAACTTTAAAAATTCGTGCTAATTATCCCGACCGTATAACTAAAATCACTAATATTGACTATTGCAGGTAAAAGCACGTTTCGATGGCCATTTCGCTACCGCTTACTTAGCTCTTCAGGAGACTTCTCACTTAAATTTTAAATAAACAAGATTGTTGTCTAAACAATAAAGTAAATACAAAAATCAAAGTTTAAGCAAAAACAACAATAATCAGCATTGATTATATTTTTCTTTATTCACTGTATACGGCTAACTTCTTTCGGCTCTTTTATACAGTTAAAAGATGTTAAAAAATAAAATAAAAACAATAATAAACTATCACAAAACTCTATGACAATTTATTTTTGTTTTTTTTTTTTTTGCACGGGTAATTGCAATCTTATAAAATATCACAAAACACTATGATAATTAACTTTTGTTTTTTTTTTTTGCACGGGCACTTGCAATTAAATAGTTAAAACTTTAAATCGCGGAAATATTTATTAATTTAATTTTAAACTTTAAAAATTCGTGCTAATTGTCCCGACCGTATTATTAAAATCACCGATATCGACAATTAAAGGTGAAAGCACGTTTCGATGGCCATTTCGCAACCGCTTACTTAGCTCTTCAGGAAACTTCTCACTTAAATTTTAAATAAACTAAAGATTTTTGTCCAAATAATAAAGTAAATCCAGAAATTAAAACTTAAGCAAAAACAACAACAATCAACAATGATTTTATTTTTCTTTATCCACTGTATACGGCAGACTTTTTTTCGGCTGTTTTATACTGTTAAAGGATGTTGAAAAATATTACAAAACACTATGACAATTTATTTTTGTTTTTTTTTTTTTTTTTTTGCACGGGTACTTGCAATCTTATAAAATAAAACAATAATAAAATATCACAAAACACTATGACAATTTCTTTTTGTTTTTTTTTTTTGCACAGGCACTTGCAATTTTATAATTAAAATTTTAAATCACGGGAATATTTATTAACTTAATTTTAAAAGTTAAAAATTCGTGCTATTTATCCCGACCGTATTATTAAAATCACCGATATTGACTATTGAAGGTGAAAGCACGTTTCGATGGCCATTTCGCTACCGGTTACTTAGCTCTTCAGGAAACTTCTTATTTAAATTTTAAATAAACTAAAGATTTTTGTCCAAACAATAAAGTAA
Organism: Cistogaster globosa; assembly: GCA_937654795.1. Classification (NCBI taxonomy): domain Eukaryota; kingdom Metazoa; phylum Arthropoda; class Insecta; order Diptera; family Tachinidae; genus Cistogaster; species Cistogaster globosa. The sequence continues at coordinate 99,801,428 of OW569403.1, read as the reverse complement.
AGCCAAAAATCAAAGCTTAAGCAAAAACAAAAATAATTAACATTGATTACATTTTTCTTTATCCACTGTATACGGCTGACTTTTTTCGGCTCTTTTATACAGTTAAAAGATGTTGAAAAATAAAATAAAAACACTAATAAAATATCACAAAACACTATGACAGTTTATTTTTGTTTTTTTTTTTGCACGGGCACTTTCAATTATATAATTAAAATTTTAAATCAAGGGAATATTTATTAATTTAATTTTAAACTTTAAAAATTCGTGCTACGAGTAGTTATCCCGACCGTATTATTAAAATCACCGATATTGACTATTGAAGGTGAAAGCACGTTTCGATGGCCATTTGGCTACCGCTTTTTTTCGGCTGTTTTATACTGTTAAAAGATGTTGAAAAATATTACAAAACACTATGACATTTTATTTTTGTTTCTTATTTTTTTTTTGCACGGGTACTTGCAATCTTATAATTAAAATTTTAAATCACGGGAATATTTATTAATTTAATTTTAAACTTTAAAAATTCGTGCTAATTATCCCGACCGTATTATTAAAATCACCGATATTGATTATTGAAGGTGAAAGCATGTTTCGATGGCCATTTCGCTACCGCTTACTTAGCTCTTCAGGAAATTTCTCACTTAAATTTTAAATAAACTAAAGATTTTTGTCCAAACAATATAGTAAAGACAAAAATGAAAGCTTAAGCAAAAACAACAATAATCAACATTGATTTTATTTTCTTTATCCACTGTATACGGCTGACTTTTTTCGGCTCTTTTATACAGTTAAAAGATGTTGAAAATAAAATAAAAACAATAATAAAATATCACAAAACACTCTGACATTTTTTTTTTGTTTCTTATTTTTTTTTTTTTTTTTTTTTTGCACGGGTACTTGCAATCTTATAATTAAAATTTTAAATCACGGGAATATATATTAATTTAATTTTAAACTTTAAAAATTCGTGAAAATTATCCCGACCGTGAAAGCACGTTTCGATGGCCATTTCGCTACCTTACTTAGCTCTTCAGGAGATTTCTCACTTAAATTTTAAATAAACTAGATTTTTGTCCAAACAATAAAGTAAAGACAAAAATCAAAGCATAAGCAAAATTAACAATAATCAATATTGATTATATTTTTCTTTATCCACTGTATACGGCTGACTTGTTTTCGGCTCTTTTATATATTTAAAAGATGTTGAAAAACGAAATAAAAACAATAATAGAATATCACAAAACAATATGACAATTTCTTTTTGTTTTTTTTTTTTTTTTTGCACAGGCACTTGCAATTTTATAATTAAAATTTTAAATCACGGGGATATTTATTAACTTAATTTTAAACGTTAAAAATTCGTGCTATTTATCCCGACCGTATTATTAAAATCACCGATATTGACTATTGAAGGTGAAAGCGCGTTTCGATGGCCATTTCTGCACCGCTTACTTATCTCTTCAGGAAACTTCTCACTTCAATTTTAAACACACTAAAGAGTTTTGTCCAAACAATAAAGCAAATCCAAAAATTAAAACTTAAGCAAAAACAACAATAATCAACATTGATTTAATTTTTCTTTATCCACTGTATACAGCTGACTTTTTTTGGCTCTTTTATACAGTTAAAAGATGTTTAAAAATAAAATAAAAACACTAATAAAATATCACAAAACACTATGACAGTTTATTTTGGTTTTTTTGCACGGACACTTTCAATTTTATAATTAAAATTTTAAATCACGGGAATATTTATTAATTTAATTTTAAACTTTAAAAACTCGTGCTAATTATCCCGACCGTGAAAGCACGTTTCGATGGCCATTTCGCTACCTTACTTAGCTCTTCAGGAGACTTCTCACTTAAATTTTAAATAAACTAGATTATTGTCCAAACAATAAAGTAAAGACAAAAATCAAAGCATAAGCAAAATTAACAATAATCAATATTGATTATATTTTTCTTTATCCACTGTATACGGCGGACTTGTTTTCGGCTCTTTTATATAGTTAAAAGATGTTGAAAAATAAAATAAAAACAATAATAAAATGTCACAAAACACTATGAAAATTTATTTTTGTTTTTTTTTTTTTGGACGGGTACTTGCAATCTTATAAAATAAAACAATAATAAAATATCACAAAACACTATGACAATTAACTTTTGTTTTTTTTGCACGGCCACTTGCAATTAAATAGTTAAAACTTTAAATCACGGAAATATTTATTAATTTAATTTTAAACTTTAAAAATTCGTGCTAATTATCCCGACCGTATTATTAAAATCACCGATATTGACGATTAAAGGTGAAAACACGTTTCGATGGCCATTTCGCAACCGCTTACTTAGCTCTTCAGGAAACTTCTCACTTAAATTTTAAATAAACTAAAGATTTTTGTCCAAACAATAAAGTAAACACAAAAATCAAAGCTTAAGCAAAAACAACAATAATCAACATTGATTTTATTTTTCTTTATCCACTGTATACGGCTAACTTCTTTCGGCTCTTTTATACAGTTAAAAGATGTTGAAAAATAAAATAAAAACAATAATAAGATATCACAAAACTCTATGACAATTTATTTTTGTATTTTTTTGCACGGGTACTTGCAATCTTATAATTAAAATTTAAAACTACAGGAATATTTATTAATTTAATTTTAAACTTTAAAAATTCGTGCTAATTATCCCGACCGTATTATTAAAATCACCGAAATTGACTATTGAAGGTGAAAGCAGGTTTCGATGGACATTTCGCTACCGCTTAGGTAGCTCTTCAGGTAACTTCTCACTTAAATTAAATAAACTAAAGATCTTTGCCCAAACAATAAAGTAAAGACAAAAATCAAAGCTTAAGCAAAAACAACAATAATCAACATTGATTTTATTTTTCTTTATTCACTGTATACGGCTAACTTTTTTCAGCTCTTTTATGCAGTTAAAAGATGTTGAAAAATAAAATAAAAACAATAATAAAATATCACAAAACACTATGACAATATATTTTTGTTTTTTTGCACGGGCAGTTGCAATTATATAATTAAAATTTTAAATCACGGGAATATTTATTAATTTAATTTTAAACTTCAAAAGTTCGTGCTAATTATCCCGACCGTATTACTAAAATCAACGATATTGACTATTGAAGGTGAAAGCACGTTTCGATGGCCATTTCGCTACCGCTTACATAGCTCTTCAAAAAACTTCTCTCTTAAATTTTAAATAAACTAGAGATTTTTGTCCAACCAATAAAGTAAATCCAAAAATTAAAACTTATGCAAAAACAGCAATAATCAACATTGATTTTATTTTTCTTTATCCACTGTATACGGCTGACTTTTTTTCGGCTCTTTTATACAGTTAAAAGATGTTAAAAAATAAAATAAAAACAATAATAAAATATCACAAAACACTATGACAATTTATTTTTGTTATTTTGGACGGGCACTTGCAATTATATAATTAAAATTTTAAATCACGGGAATATTTATTAATTTAATTTTAAACGTTAAAAATTCGTGCTAGTTATCCCGACCGTATTATTAAAATCACCGATATTGACTATTGAAGGTGAAAGCACGTTTCGATGGCCATTTCTACATTGCTTACTTAGCTCTTCAGGAAACTTCTCACTTAAATTTTAAATAAAGATTTTTGTCCAAATAATAAAGTAAATCCAAAAATTAAAACTTAAGCAAAAACAACAACAATCAACATTGATGTTATTTTTCTTTATCCACTGTTTACGGCTGACTTTTTTTCGGCTGTTTTATACTGTTAAAAGATGTTGAAAAATATTACAAAACACTATGACAATTTATTTTTGTTTTTTTTTTTTTGCACGGGTACTTGCAATCTTATAATTAACATTTTAAATCACGGGAATATTTATTAATTTAATTTTAAACTTTAAAAATTCGTGCTAATTATTCCGACCGTATAATTAAAATCACTAATATTGACTATTGCAGGTGAAAGCACGTTTCGATGGCCATTTCGCTACCGCTTACTTAGCTCTTCAGGAGAATTCTCACTTAAATTTTAAATAAACAAGATTGTTGTCTAAACAATAAAGTAAAGACAAAAATCAAAGTTTAAGCAAAAACAACAATAATCAGCATTGATTATATTTTTCTTTATCCACTGTATACGGCTAACTTCTTTCGGCTCTTTTATACAGTTAAAAGATGTTAAAAAATAAAATAAACACAATAATAAAATATCACAAAACTCTATGACAATTTATTTTTGTTTTTTTTTTTTGCACGGGTACTTGCAAACTTATAATTAAAATTTTAAATCACGGGAATATATATTAATTTAATTTTAAACTTTAAAAATTCGTGCAAATTATCCCGACCGTATTACTAAAATCACCGATATTGACTATTGAAGGCGAAAGCACGTTTCGATGGCCATTTCGCTACCGGTTACTTAGCTCTTCAGGAAACTTCTTACTTAAATTTTAAATAAACTAAAGATTTTTGTCCAAACAATAAAGTAAAGCCAAAAATCAAAGCTTAAGCAAAAACAAAAATAATCAACATTGATTACATTTTTCTTTATCCACTGTATACGGCTGACTTTTTTCGGCTCTTTTATACAGTTAAAAGATGTTGAAAAAAAAAATAAAAACAATAATAAAATATCACATAACACTATGACAATTTATTTTTGTTTTTTTGCACGGGCACTTTCAATTATATAATTAAAATTTTAAATCAAGGGAATATTTATTAATTTAATTTTAAAGTTTAAAAATTCGTGCTACGAGTAGTTATCCCGACCGTATTATTAAAATCACCGATATTGATTATTGAAGGTGAAAGCACGTTTCGATGGCCATTTCGCTACCGCTTACTTAGCTCTTCAGGAAATTTCTCACTTAAATTTTAAATAAACTAAAGATTTTTGTCCAAACAATAAAGTAAAGCCAAAAATCAAAGCTTAAGCAAAAACAAAAATAATCAACATTGATTACATTTTTCTTTATCCACTGTATACGGCTGACTTTTTTCGGCTCTTTTATACAGTTAAAAGATGTTGAAAAATAAAATAAAAACAATAATAAAATATGACATAACACTATGATAATTTATTTTTGTTTTTTTGCACGGGCACTTTCAATTATATAATTAAAATTTTAAATCACGGGAATATTTTTTTACTTAATTTTAAACGTTAAAAATTCGTGCTATTTATCCCGACCGTATTATTAAAATCACCGATATTGACTATTGAAGGTGAAAGAACGTTTCGATGGCCATTTCGCTACCGCTTACTTAGCTCTTCAGGAAACTTCTTACTTAAATTTTAAATAAACTAAAGATTTGTGTCCAAACAATAAAGTAAAGTTAAAAATCAAAGCTTAAGCAAAAACAAAAATAATCAACATTGATTACATTTTTCTTTATCCACAGTATACGGCTGACTTTTTTCGGCTCTTTTATACAGTTAAAAGATGTTGAAAAATAAAATAAAAACACTAATAAAATATCACAAAACAATATGACAGTTTATTTTGGTTTTTTTGCACGGGCACTTTCAATTTTAAAATTAAAATTTTAAATCACGGGAATATTTATTAATTTAATTTTAAACTTTAAAAACTCGTGCTAATTATCCCGACCGTGAAAGCACGTTTCGATGGCCATTTCGCTACCTTACTTAGCTCTTCAGGAGATTTCTCACTTAAATTTTAAATAAACTAGATTTTTGTCCAAACAATAAAGTAAAGACAAAAATCAAAGCATAAGCAAAATTAACAATAATCAATATTGATTATATTTTTCTTTATCCACTGTATACGGCTGACTTGTTTTCGGCTCTTTTATATAGTTAAAAGATGTTGAAAAATAAAATAAAAACAATAATAAAATAACACAAAACACTATGACAGCTTATTTTTGTTTTTTTGCACGGGCACTTTCAATTTTATAATTAAAATTATAAATCACGAGAATATTTATTAATTTAATTTTAAACTTTAAAAATTCGTACTAATTATCCCGACCGTATAATTAAAATCACCGATATTGACGATTAAAGGTGAAGGCACGTTTCGATGGCCGTTTCGCTACAGCTTACTTATCTCTACGGGTGACTTCTCACTTAAATTTAAAATAAAGTAGATTTTTGTCTAAACAATAAAGTAAAGAAAAAATCAAAGCTTAAGCAAAAACAACAATAATCAACATTGATTATATTTTTCTTTCTCCACTGTATACGGCTGACTTTTTTTCGGCTCTTTATACAGTTAAAAGATGTTGAAAAATAAAATAAAAATAATAATAAAATATCAGAAAACACTATGACAATTTATTTTTGTTTTTTTGCACGGGTACTTGCAATCTTATAATTAAAATTTAAAACTACAGGAATATTTATTAATTTAATTTTAAACTTTAAAAATTCGTGCTAATTATCCCGACCGTATTATTAAAATCACCGATATTGACTATTGAAGGTGAAAGCAGGTTTCGATGGACATTTCGCTACCGCTTACGTAGCTCTTCAGGTAACTTCTCACTTAAATTTTAAATAAAAAAAGATCTTTGCCCAAACAATAAAGTAAAGACAAAAATCAAAGCTTAAGCAAAAACGACAATAATCAAATTTGATTTTCTTTTTCTTTATTCACTGTATACGGCTAACTTTTCTTCAGCTCTTTTATGCAGTTAAAAGATGTTGAAAAATAAAATAAAAACAATAATAAAATATCACAAAACACTATGACAATTTATTTTTGTTTTTTTGCACGTGCAGTTGCAATTATATAATTAATATTTTAAATCACGGGAATATTTATTGATTTAATTTTAAACTTTAAAAATTCGTGCTAATTATCCCGACCGTATTACTAAAATCACCGATATAGACTATTCAAGGTGAAAGCACGTTTCGATGGCCATTTCGGTACCGCTTACTTAGCTCTTCAGGAAACTTCTCACTTAAATTTTAAATAAACTAAAGATTTTTGTCCAAACAATAAAGTAAAGACAAAAATCAAAGCTTAAGCAAAAACAACAATAATCAACATTGATTTTATTTTTCTTTATCCACTGTATACGGCTGACTTTTTTCGGCTCTTTTATACAGTTAAAAGATGTTGAAGAATAAAATAAAAACAATAATAAAATATCACATAACACTATGACAATTTATTTTTGTTTTTTTGCACGGGCACTTTCAATTATATAATTAAAATTTTAAATCACGGGAATATTTATTAATTTAATTTTAAACTTTAAAAATTCGTGCTACGAATAGTTATCCCGACCGTGTTATTAAAATCACCGATATTGACTATTGAAGGTGAAAGCACGTTTCGATGGCCATTTCGCTACCGCCTACTTAGCTCTTCAGGAGACTTCTCACTTAAATTTTAAATAAACAAGATTGTTGTCTAAACAATAAAGTAAAGACAAAAATCAAAGTTTAAGCAAAAACAACAATAATCAGCATTGATTATATTTTTCTTTATCCACTGTATACGGCTAACTTCTTTCGGCTCTTTTATACAGTTAAAAGATGTTAAAAAATAAAATAAAAACAATAATAAAATATCACAAAACTCTATGACAATTTATTTTTGTTTTTTTTTTTTGCACGGGTACTTGCAATCTTATAATTAAAATTTTAAATCACGGGAATATATATTAATTTAATTTTAAACTTTAAAAATTTGTGCTAATTATCCCGACCGTATAATTAAAATCACCGATATTTACGATTAAAGGTGAAGGCACGTTTCGATGGCCATTTCGCTACAGCTTACTTATCTCTACGGGTGACTTCTCACTTAAATTTAAAATAAAGTAGATTTTTGTCTAAACAATAAAGTAAAGACAAAAATCAAAGCTTAAGCAAAAACAACAATAATCAACATTGATTATATTTTTCTTTCTCCACTGTATACGGCTGACTTGTTTTCGGCTCTTTTATATAGTTAAAAGATGTTGAAAAATAAAATAAAAATAATAATAAAATATCACAAAACACTATGACAATTTATTTTTGTTTTTTTTGCACGGGTACTTGCAATCTTATAATTAAAATTTAAAACTACAGAAATATTTATTAATTTAATTTTAAACTTTAAAAATTCGTGCTAATTATCCCGACCGTATTATTAAAATCACCGATATTGACTATTGAAGGTGAAAGCAGGTTTCGATGGACATTTCGCTACCGCTTACGTAGCTCTTCAGGTAACTTCTCACTTAAATTTTAAATAAAAAAAGATCTTTGCCCAAACAACAAAGTAAAGACAAAAATCAAAGCTTAACCAAAAACAACAATAATCAACATTGATTTTATTTTTCTTTATTCATTGTATACGGCTAACTTTTTTTCAGCTCTTTTATGCAGTTAAAAGATGTTGAAAAATAAAATAAAAACCATAATAAAATATCACAAAACACTATGACAATTTATTTTTGTTTTTTTGCACGGGCAGTTGCAATTATATAATTAAAATTTTAAATCACGGGAATATTTATTGATTTAATTTTAAACTTTAAAAATTCGTGCTAATTATCCCGACCGTATTACTAAAATCACCGATATAGACTATTAAAGGTGAAAGCACGTTTCGATGGCCATTTCGCTACCGCTTACTTAGCTCTTCAGGAAACTTCTACCTTAAATTTTAAATAAACTAAATATTTTTGTCCAAACAATAAAGTAAAGACAAAACTCAAAGCTTAAGCAAAAACAACAATAATCAACATTGAATTTATTTTTCTTTATCCACTGTATACGGCTAACTTTTTTCGGCTCTTTTATACAGTTAAAAGATGTTGAAAAATAAAAACGATAATAAAATATCACACAACACTACGAAAATTTATTTTTGTTTCTTTGCACCGGCACTTGCAATTTTATAACTAAAATTTTAAATCACGGGAATATTTATTGATTTAATTTCAAACTTTAAAAATTCGTGCTAATTATCCCGACCGTATTACTAAAATCACCGATATAGACTATTTAAGGTGAAAGCACCTTTCGATGGCCATTTCGGTACCGCTTACTTAGCTCTTCAGAAAACTTCTCACTTAAATTTTAAATAAACTAAAGATTTTTGTCCAAACAATAAAGTAAAGACAAAAATCAAATATAAGCAAAAACAACAATAATCAACATTGATTTTATTTTTCTTTATCCACTGTATACGGTTGACTTTTTTCGGCTCTTTTATACAGTTAAAAGATGCTGAAAAATAAAATAAAAACAATAATAAAATATCACACAACACTACGACAATTTATTTTTGTTTTTTTCCACGGGCACTTGCAATTTTATAACTAAAATTTTAAATCACAGGAATATTTATTGAATTAATTTTAAACTTTAAAAATTCGTGCTAATTATCCCGACCGTATTACTAAAATCACCGATATAGACTATTCAAGGTGAAAGCACGTTTCGATGGCCATTTCGGTACCGCTTACTTAGATCTTCAGGAAACTTCTCACTTAAATTTTAAATAAACTAAAGATTTTTGTCCAAACAATAAAGTAAAGACAAAAATCAAAGCTTAAGCAAAAACAACAATAATCAACATTGATTTTATTTTTCTTTATCCACTGTATACGGCTGACTTTTTTCGGCTCTTTTATACAGTTAAAAGATGTTGAAAAATAAAATAAAAACAATTATAAAATATCACATAACACTATGACAATTTATTTTTGTTTTTTTGCACGGGCGCTTTCAATTATATAATTAAAATTTTAAATCACGGGAATATTTATTAATTTAATTTTAAACTTTAAAAATTCGTGCTACGAGTAGTTATCCCGACCGTGTTATTAAAATCACCGATATTGACTATTGAAGGTGAAAGCACGTTTCGATGGCCATTTCGCTACCGCCTACTTAGCTCTTCAGGAGACTTCTCACTTAAATTTTAAATAAACAAGATTGTTGTCTAAACAATAAAGTAAAGACAAAAATCAAAGTTTAGGCAAAAACAACAATAATCAGCATTGATTATATTTTTCTTTATCCACTGTATACGGCTAACTTCTTTCGGCTCTTTTATACAGTTAAAAGATGTTGAAAAATAAAATAAAAACAATAATAAAATATCACATAACACTATGACAATTTATTTTTGTTTTTTTGCACAGGCACTTGCAATTTTATAATTAAAATTTTAAATCACGGGAATATTTATTTATTTAATTTTAAACGTTAAAAATTCGTGCTATTTATCCCGACCGTATAATTAAAATCACCGATATTGACTATTGAAGGTGAAAGAACGTTTCGATGGCCATTTCGCTACCGCTTACTTAGCTCTTCAGGAAACTTCTTACTTAAATTTTAAATAAACTAAAGATTTTTGTCCAAACAATAAAGTAAAGCCAAAAATCAAAGCTTAAGCAAAAACAAAAATAATCAACATTGATTACATTTTTCTTTATCCACTGTATACGGCTGACTTTTTTCGGCTCTTTTATACAGTTAAAAGATGTTGAAAAATAAAATAAAAACACTAATAAAATATCACAAAACACTATGACAGTTTATTTTGGTTTTTTTGCACGGGCACTTTCAATTTTATAATTAAAATTTTAAATCACGGGAATATTTATTAATTTAATTTTAAACTTTAAAAATTCGTGCTAATTATCCCGACCGTATTATTAAAATCACCGATATTGACTATTGAAGGTGAAAGCAGGTTTCGATGGACATTTCGCTACCGCTTACGTAGCTCTTCAGGTAACTTCTCACTTAAATTTTAAATAAAAAAAGATCTTTGCCCAAACAATAAAGTAAAGACAAAAATCAAAGCTTAACCAAAAACAACAATAATCAACATTGATTTTATTTTTCTTTATTCACTGTATACGGCTAACTTTTTTTCAGCTCTTTTATGCAGTTAAAAGATGTTGAAAAATAAAATAAAAACAATAATAAAATATCACAAAACACTATGACAATTTATTTTTGTTTTTTTGCACGGGCAGTTGCAATTATATAATTAAAATTTTAAATCACGGGAATATTTATTGATTTAATTTTAAACTTTAAAAATTCGTGCTAATTATCCCGACCGTATTACTAAAATCACCGATATAGACTATTCAAGGTGAAAGCACGTTTCGATGGCCATTTCGCTACGGCTTACTTAGCTCTTCAGGAAACTTCTACCTTAAATTTTAAATAAACTAAAGATTTTTGTCCAAACAATAAAGTAAAGACAAAACTCAAAGCTTAAGCAAAAACAACAATAATCAACATTGAATTTATTTTTCTTTATCCACTGTATACGGCTAACTTTTTTCGGCTCTTTTATACAGTTAAAAGATGTTGAAAAATAAAATAAGAACGATAATAAAATATCACACAACACTACGAAAATTTATTTTTGTTTCTTTGCACCGGCACTTGCAATTTTATAACTAAAATTTTAAATCACGGGAATATTTATTGATTTAATTTCAAACTTTAAAAATTCGTGCTAATTATCCCGACCGTATTACTAAAATCACCGATATAGACTATTTAAGGTGAAAGCACTTTTCGATGGCCATTTCGGTACCGCTTACTTAGCTCTTCAGAAAACTTCTCACTTAAATTTTAAATAAACTAAAGATTTTTGTCCAAACAATAAAGTAAAGACAAAAATCAAATATAAGCAAAAACAACAATAATCAACATTGATTACATTTTTCTTTATCCACTGTATACGGCTGACTTTTTTCGGCTCTTTTATACAGTTAAAAGATGTTGAAAAATAAAATAAAAACACTAATAAAATATCACAAAACACTATGACAGTTTATTTTGGTTTTTTTGCACGGGTACTTTCAATTTTATAATTAAAATTTTAAATCACGGGAATATTTATTAATTTAATTTTAAACTTTAAAAACTCGTGCTAATTATCCGGCCGTGAAAGCACGTTTCGATGGCCATTTCGCTACCTTACTTAGCTCTTCAGGAGATTTCTCACTTAAAATTTAAATAAACTAGATTTTTGTCCAAACAATAAAGTAAAGGCAAAAATCAAAGCATAAGCAAAATTAACAATAATCAATATTGATTATATTTTTCTTTATCCACTGTATACGGCTGACTTGTTTTCGGCTCTTTTATATAGTTAAAAGATGTTGAAAAATAAAATAAAAACAATAATACAATAACACAAAACACTAAGACAGTTTATTTTTGTTTTTTTGCACGGGCACTTTCAATTTTATAATTAAAATTATAAATCACGAGAATATATATTAATTTAATTTTAAACTTTAAAAATTTGTGCTAATTACCCCGACTGTATAATTAAAATCACCGATATTGACGATTAAAGGTGAAGGCACGTTTCGATGGCCATTTCGCTACAGCTTACTTATCTCTACGGGTGACTTCTCACTTAAATTTAAAATAAAGTAGATTTTTGTCTAAACAATAAAGTAAAGACAAAAATCAAAGCTTAAGCAAAAACAACAATAATCAACATTGATTATATATTTCTTTCTCCACTGTATACGGCTGACTTTTTTTCGGCTCTTTTATACAGTTAAAAGATGTTGAAAAATAAAATAAAAATAATAATAAAATATCACAAAACACTATGACAATTTATTTTTGTTTTTTTGCACGGGTACTTGCAATCTTATAATTAAAATTTAAAACTACAGGAATATTTATTAATTTAATTTTAAACTTTAAAAATTCGTGCTAATTATCCCGACCGTATTATTAAAATCACCGATATTGACTATTGAAGGTGAAAACAGGTTTCGATGGACATTTCGCTACCGCTTACGTAGCTCTTCAGGTAACTTCTCACTTAAATTTTAAATAAAAAAAGATCTTTGCCCAAACAATAAAGTAAAGACAAAAATCAAAGCTTAACCAAAAACAACAATAATCAACATTGATTTTATTTTTCTTTATTCACTGTATACGGCTAACTTTTTTTCAGCTCTTTTATGCAGTTAAAAGATGTTGAAAAATAAAATAAAAACAATAATAAAATATCACAAAACACTATGACAATTTATTTTTGTTTTTTTTGCACGGGCAGTTGCAATTATATAATTAAAATTTTAAATCACGGGAATATTTATTGATTTAATTTTAAACTTTAAAAATTCGTGCTAATTATCCCGACCGTATTACTAAAATCACCGATATAGACTATTCAAGGTGAAAGCACGTTTCGATGGCCATTTCGGTACCGCTTACTTAGCTCTTAAGGAAACTTCTCACTTAAATTTTAAATAAACTAAAGATTTTTGTGCAAACAATAAAGTAAAGACAAAAATCAAATATAAGCAAAAACAACAATAATCAACATTGATTTTATTTTTCTTTATCCACTGTATACGGTTGACTTTTTTCGGCTCTTTTATACAGTTAAAAGATGTTGAAAAATAAAATAAAAACAATAATAAAATATCACACAACACTACGACAATTAATTTTTGTTTTTTTCCACGGGCACTTGCAATTTTATAACTAAAATTTTAAATCACAGGAATATTTATTGATTTAATTTTAAACTTTAAAAATTCGTGCTAATTATCCCGACCGTATTACTAAAATCACCGATATAGACTATTCAAGGTGAACGCACGTTTCGATGGCCATTTCGGTACTGCTTACTTAGCTCTTCAGGAAACTTCTCACTTAAATTTTAAATAAACTAAAGATTTTTGTCCAAACAATAAAGTAAAGACAAAAATCAAAGCTTAAGCAAAAACAACAATAATCAACATTGATTTTATTTTTCTTTATCCACTGTATACGGCTGACTTTTTTCGGCTCTTTTATACAGTTAAAAGATGTTGAAAAATAAAATAAAAACAATAATAAAATATCACAAAACACTATGGCAATTTATTTTTGTTTTTTTGCACGGGCACTTTCAATTATATAATTAAAATTTTAAATCACGGGAATATTTATTAATTTAATTTTAAACTTTAAAAATTCGTGCTAATTATCCCGACCGTATTATTAAAATCACCGATATTGACTATTGATGGTGAAAGCAGGTTTCGATGGCCATTTCGCTACCGCTTATTAAGCTCTGCAGGAAACTTCTCACTTAGCTTTCAAATAAACTAAATATTTTTGTCCAAACAATAAAGTAAGTCCAAAAATTAAAACTTAAGCAAAAATAACAATAATCAACATTGATTTTATTTTTCTTTATCCACTGTCTACGGCTGACTTTTTTTCAGCTCTTTTATACAGTTAAAAGATGTTGAATAATAATCACCATTGAATTTATTTTTCTTTATCCACTGTATACGGCTAACTTTTTTCGGCTCTTTTATACAGTTAAAAGATGTTGAAAAATAAAATAAAAACGATAATAAAATATCACACAACACTACGAAAATTTATTTTTGTTTCTTTGCACGGGCACTTGCAATTTTATAACTAAAATTTTAAATCACGGGAATATTTATTGATTTAATTTTAAACTTTAAAAATTCATGCTAGTTATCCCGACCGTATTATTAAAATCACCAATATTGACTACTGAAGGTGAAAGCACGTTTCGATGGCCATTTCTCCACCGCTTACTTAGCTCTTCAGGAAACTTCTCACTTAAATTTAAAATAAACTAAAGATTTTTGTTCAAATAATAAAGTAAAGACAAAAATTAAAACTTAAGCAAAAACAACAATAATCAACATTGATTTTGTTTTTCTTTATCCACTGTATACGGCTGACTTTTTTTCGGCTCTTTTATACAGTTTAAAGATGTTGAAAAATGAAATAAAAACAATAATAGAATATCACAAAACACTATAACAATTTATTTTTGTTTTTTTGCACGGGCACTTGCAATTTTATAATTAAAATTTTAAATCACGGGAATATTTATTGATTTAATTTTAAACTTTAAAAATTCGTACTAATTATCCCGACCGTATTACTAAAATCACCGATATTGACTATTGAAGGTGAAAGCGCGTTTCGATGGCCATTTCGTTAGCGCTTACTTAGCTCTTCAGGAAACTTCTCACTTAAATTTTAAATAAACTAAAGATTTTTGTCCAAACAATAAAGTAAAGACAAAAAGCTTAAGCAAAAACAACAATAATCAACATTAATTTTTTTTCTTTATCCACTGTATACGGCTGACTTTTTTCTGCTCTTTTATACAGTTAAAAGATGTTGAAAAATAATATAAAAACAATAATAAAATATCATAAAACACTATGACAATTTATTTTTGTTTTTTTGCACGGGCACTTGCAATTATATAATTAAAATTTTAAATCACGGGAATATTTATTAATTTAATTTTAAACTTTAAAAATTCGTGCTAATTATCCCGACCGTATTATTAAAATCACCGATATTGACTATTGAAAGTGAAATCACGTTTCGATGGCCATTTCGCTACCGCTTACTTAGCTCTGCAGGAAACTTCTCACTTAAATTTTAAATAAATTAAATATTTTTGTCCAAACAATAAAGTAAATCCAAAAATTAAAACTTAAGCAAAAATAATAATAATCAACATTGATTTTATTTTTCTTTATCCACTGTGTACGGCTGACTTTTTTTCGACTCTTTTATACAGTTAAAAGATGTTGAATAATAAAATATAACAAAACACTATGACAATTTATTTTTGTTTTTTTTGCACGGGCACTTGTAATCTTATAATTAAAATTTTAAATCACGGAAATATTTATTAACTTAATTTTAAACTTTAAAAATTCGTGCTAATTATCCCGACCGTATTATTAAAATCACCGATATTGACTATTGAAGGTGAAAGCGCGTTTCGATGGCCATTTCGTTAGCGCTTACTTAGCACTTTAGGAAACTTCTCACTTAAATTTTAAATAAACTAAATATTTTTATCCAAACAATAAAGTAAATCCAAAAATTAAAACTTAAGTAAAAACAACAATAATCAACATTGATTTTATTTTTCTTTATCCACTGTATACGGCTGACTTTTTTTCGGCTCTTTTATACAGTTAAAAGATGTTGAAAAATAAAATAAAAACAATAATAAAATATCACAAAACACTATGACAATTTATTTATTTTTTTTTTTGCACGGGCACTTGCAATCTTATAATTAAAATTTTAAATCACGGAAATATTTATTAATTTAATTTTAAACTTTAAAAATTCGTGCTTATTATCCCGACCGTATTACTAAAATCACCGATATAGACTATTCAAGGTGAAAGCACGTTTCGATGGCCATTTCGCTACCGCTCACTTAGCTCTTCAGGAAACTTCTCACTTAAATTTTAAATAAACTAAAGATTTTGTCCAAACAATAAAGTAAAGACAAAAATCAAAGCTTAAGCAAAAACAACAATAATCAACATTGATTTTATTTTTCTTTATCCACTGTATACGGCTGACTTTTTTACAGTTATACAGTTAAAAGATATTGAAAAATTAAATAAAAACTATAATAAAATATCACAAAACACTATGACAATTTATTTTTGTTTTTTTGCACGGGCACTTGCAAATATATAGTTAACATTTTAAATCACGGGAATATTTATTAATCTTATTTTAAACTTTAAAATTTCGTGCTAGTTATCCCGACCATATTATTAAAATCACCGATATTACTATTGAAGGTGAAAGCACGTTTCGATGGCCATTTCGCAACCGATTACTTAGCTCTTCAGGAAACTTCTCACTTAAATTTTAAATAAACAAGATTGTTGTCTAAACAATAAAGTAAAGACAAAAATCAAAGTTTAGGCAAAAACAACAATAATCAGCATTGATTATATTTTTCTTTATCCACTGTATACGGCTAACTTCTTTCGGCTCTTTTATACAGTTAAAAGATGTTGAAAAATAAAATAAAAAGAATAATAAAATATCACAAAACACTATGACAATTTATTTTTGTTTTTTTGCACGGGCACTTGCAATCTTATAATTAAAATTTTAAATCACGGAAATATTTTTTAATTTAATTTTAAGCTTTAAAAATTCGTGCTAATTATCCCGACCGTATTATTAAAATCACCGATATTGACTTTGAAGGTGAAAGCACGTTTCGATGGCCATTTCGCTAGCGTTTACTTAGCTGTTCACGAAACTTCTCACTTAAATTTTAAATACACTAAAGATTTTTGTCCCAACAATAAAGTAAAGACAAAAATCAAAGCTTAAGCAAAAACAACAATAATCAACATTGATTTTATTTTTCTTTATCGACTGTATACGGCTGATTTTTTTTCGACTCTTTTATACAGTTAAAAGATGTTGGAAAATTAAATAATAAAAACAATAATAAATTATCACAAAACACTATGACAATTTATTCATTTTTTTTTGCACGGGCACTTGCAATTATATAATTAAAATTTTAAATAACGAGAATATTTATTGATTTAATTTTAAGCTTTAAAAATTCGTGTAATTATCCTGACCGTATTATTAAAATCACCGATATTGACTATTGAAGGTGAAAGCACGTTTCGATGGCCATTTCGCTACCTTACTTAGCTCTTCAGGAGACTTCTCACTTAAATTTTAAATAAACTAGATTTTTGTCCAAACAATAAAGTTAAGACAAAAATCAAAGCTTAAGCAAAAACAACAATAATCAATATTGATTACATTTTTCTTTATCCACTATAAACGGCTGACTTGTTTTCGGCTCTTTTATATAGTTAAAAGATGTTGAAAAATAAAATAAAAACAATAATAAAATATCACAAAACACTATGACAGTTTATTTTTGTTTTTTTTTTGCACGGGCACTTTCAAGTTTATAATTAAAATTTTAAATCACAAGAATATTTATTACTTTAATTTTAAACTTTAAAAATTCTTGCTAACTATCCCGACCGTATTATTAAAATCACCGATATTGACTATTGAAGGTGAAAGCACGTTTCGATGGCCATTTCGCTACCCCTTACTTAGCTCTTCAGGAAACCTCTCACTTCAACTTTAAATAAACTAAAGATTTTTGTCCAAGCAATAAAGTAAAGACAAAATTCAAAGCTTAAGCAAAAACAACAATAATCAACATTGATTTTATTTTTCTTTATCCACTGTATACGGCTGACTTTTTTTCGGCTCTTTTATACAGTTAAAAGATGTTGAAAAATAAAATAAAAACAATAATAAAATATCACAAAACACTATGACAATTTATTTTTGCTTTTTTTGTACGGGCACTTGCAATCTTATAATTAAAATTTTAAATCACGAGAATATTTATTAATTTAATGTTAAACTATAAAAATTTGTGCTAATTATCCCGACCGTATATTTAAAATCACCGATATTGACTATTGAAGTTGAAAGCTCGTTTCGATGGCCATTTCGCTGCAGCTTACTTATCTCTTCGGGAGACTTCTCACTTAAATTTTAAATAAACTAGATTTTTGGCCAAACAATAAAGTAAAGACAAAAATCAAGGCTTAAGCAAAAACAACAATAATACAGTTAAAAGATGTTGAAAAATAAAATAAAAACAATAATAAAATAACACAAAACTCTATGACAATTTATTTTTATTTTTTTTTTTTGCACGGGTACTTGCAATCTTATAATAAAAATTTTAAATCACGGAAATATTTATTAACTTAATTTTAAACTTTAAAAATTCGTGCTAATTATCCCACCCGTATTATTAAAATCACCGATTTTGACTATTGAAGGTGAAAGAACGTTTCGATGGCCATTTCGCTACCGCTTACTTAGCTCTTCAGGAAACTTCTCACTTAAATTTTAAATAAACTAAAGATTTTTGTCCAAACAATAAAGTAAAGACAAAAATCAAAAATAAGCAAAAACAACAATAATCAACATTGATTTTATTTTTCTTTATCCACTGTATACGGTTGACTTTTTTCGGCTCTTTTATACAGTTAAAAGATGTTGAAAAATAAAATAAAAACAATAATAAAATATCACAAAACACTCTGGCAATTTATTTTTGTTTTTTTGCACGAGCACTGCAATTATATAATTAAAATTTTAAATCACGGGAATATTTATTAATTTAATTTTAAACTTAAAAAATACATGCTAGTTATCCCGACCGTATTATTAAAATCACCAATATTGACTACTGAAGGTGAAAGCACGTTTCGATGGCCATTTCTCCACCGCTTACTTAGCTCTTCAGGAAACTTCTCACTTAAATTTCAAATAAACTAAAGATTTTTGTCCAAATAATAAAGAAAATCCAAAAATTAAAACATAAGCAAAAACAACAATAATCAACATTGATTTTGTTTTTCTTTATCCACTGTATAGGGCTGACTTTTTTTCGGCTCTTTTATACAGTTTAAAGATGTTGAAAAATGAAATGAAAACAATAATAGAATATCACAAAACACTATAACAATTTATTTTTGTTTTTTTGCACGGGCACTTGCAGTTTTATAATTAAAATTTTAAATCACGGGAATATTTATTGATTTAATTTTAAACTTTAAAAAATTTGTAATGATTATCCCGACCGTATTACTAAAATCACCGATATTGACTATTGAAGGTGAAAGCGCGTTTCGATGGTCATTTCGTTACCGCTTACTTAGCTCTTCAGGAAAATTCTCACTTAAATTTTAAATAAACTAAAGATTTTTGTCCAAACAATAAAGTAAAGACAAAAATCAAAGCTTAAGCAAAAACAACAATAATCAACATTGATTTTATTTTTCTTTATCCACTACTTAGCTCTTCAGGAGACTTCTCACTTAAATTTTAAATAAACTAGATTTTTGTCCAAACAATAAAGTTAAGACAAAAATCAAAGCTTAAGCAAAAACAACAATAATCAATATTGATTACATTTTTCTTTATCCACTATAAACGGCTGACATGTTTTCGGCTCTTTTATATAGTTAAAAGATGTTGAAAAATAAAAACAATAATAAAATATCACAAAACACTATGACAGTTTATTTTTGTTTTTTTTTTGCACGGGCACTTTCAAGTTTATAATTAAAATTTTAAATCACGAGAATATTTATTAATTTAATTTTAAACTTTAAAAATTCTTGCTAACTATCCCGACCGTATTATTAAAATCACCGATATTGATTATTGAAGGTGAAAGCACGTTTCGATGGCCATTTCGATACCGCTTACTTAGCTCTTCAGGAAACCTCTCACTTCAACTTTAAATAAACTAAAGATTTTTGTCCAAACAATAAAGTAAAGACAAAATTCAAAGCTTAAGCAGAAACAACAATAATCAACATTGATTTTATTTTTCTTTATCCACTGTATACGGCTGACTTTTTTTCGGCTTTTTTATACAGTTACTCGTAAAAGATGTTGAAATATAAAATAAAAACAATAATTAAATATCAGAAAACACTAATTTATTTTTGCTTTTTTGCACGGGCACTTGCAATTTTATAATTAAAATTTTAAATCACGAGAATATTTATTAATTTAATTTTAAACTTTAAAAATTCTTGCTAACTATCCCGACCGTATTATTAAAATCACCGATATTGATTATTGAAGGTGAAAGCACGTTTCGATGGCCATTTCGATACCGCTTACTTAGCTCTTCAGGAAACCTCTCACTTCAACTTTAAATAAACTAAAGATTTTTGTCCAAACAATAAAGTAAAGACAAAATTCAAAGCTTAAGCAGAAACAACAATAATCAACATTGATTTTATTTTTCTTTATCCACTGTATACGGCTGACTTTTTTTCGGCTTTTTTATACAGTTACTCGTAAAAGATGTTGAAATATAAAATAAAAACAATAATTAAATATCAGAAAACACTAATTTATTTTTGCTTTTTTGCACGAGCACTGCAATTATATAATTAAAATTTTAAATCACGGGAATATTTATTACTTTAATTTTAAACTTTAAAAATTCTTGCTAACTATCCCGACCGTATTATTAAAATCACCGATATTGACTATTGAAGGTGAAAGCACGTTTCGATGGCCATTTCGCTACCCCTTACTTAGCTCTTCAGGAAACCTCTCACTTCAACTTTAAATAAACTAAAGATTTTTGTCCAAGCAATAAAGTAAAGACAAAATTCAAAGCTTAAGCAAAAACAACAATAATCAACATTGATTTTATTTTTCTTTATCCACTGTATACGGCTGACTTTTTTTCGGCTCTTTTATACAGTTAAAAGATGTTGAAAAATAAAATAAAAACAATAATAAAATATCACAAAACACTATGACAATTTATTTTTGCTTTTTTTGTACGGGCACTTGCAATCTTATAATTAAAATTTTAAATCACGAGAATATTTATTAATTTAATGTTAAACTATAAAAATTTGTGCTAATTATCCCGACCGTATATTTAAAATCACCGATATTGACTATTGAAGTTGAAAGCTCGTTTCGATGGCCATTTCGCTGCAGCTTACTTATCTCTTCGGGAGACTTCTCACTTAAATTTTAAATAAACTAGATTTTTGGCCAAACAATAAAGTAAAGACAAAAATCAAGGCTTAAGCAAAAACAACAATAATACAGTTAAAAGATGTTGAAAAATAAAATAAAAACAATAATAAAATAACACAAAACTCTATGACAATTTATTTTTATTTTTTTTTTTGCACGGGTACTTGCAATCTTATAATAAAAATTTTAAATCACGGAAATATTTATTAACTTAATTTTAAACTTTAAAAATTCGTGCTAATTATCCCACCCGTATTATTAAAATCACCGATTTTGACTATTGAAGGTGAAAGAACGTTTCGATGGCCATTTCGCTACCGCTTACTTAGCTCTTCAGGAAACTTCTCACTTAAATTTTAAATAAACTAAAGATTTTTGTCCAAACAATAAAGTAAAGACAAAAATCAAAAATAAGCAAAAACAACAATAATCAACATTGATTTTATTTTTCTTTATCCACTGTATACGGTTGACTTTTTTCGGCTCTTTTATACAGTTAAAAGATGTTGAAAAATAAAATAAAAACAATAATAAAATATCACAAAACACTCTGGCAATTTATTTTTGTTTTTTTGCACGAGCACTGCAATTATATAATTAAAATTTTAAATCACGGGAATATTTATTAATTTAATTTTAAACTTAAAAAATACATGCTAGTTATCCCGACCGTATTATTAAAATCACCAATATTGACTACTGAAGGTGAAAGCACGTTTCGATGGCCATTTCTCCACCGCTTACTTAGCTCTTCAGGAAACTTCTCACTTAAATTTCAAATAAACTAAAGATTTTTGTCCAAATAATAAAGAAAATCCAAAAATTAAAACATAAGCAAAAACAACAATAATCAACATTGATTTTGTTTTTCTTTATCCACTGTATACGGCTGACTTTTTTTCGGCTCTTTTATACAGTTTAAAGATGTTGAAAAATGAAATGAAAACAATAATAGAATATCACAAAACACTATAACAATTTATTTTTGTTTTTTTGCACGGGCACTTGCAGTTTTATAATTAAAATTTTAAATCACGGGAATATTTATTGATTTAATTTTAAACTTTAAAAAATTCGTAATGATTATCCCGACCGTATTACTAAAATCACCGATATTGACTATTGAAGGTGAAAGCGCGTTTCGATGGTCATTTCGTTACCGCTTACTTAGCTCTTCAGGAAAATTCTCACTTAAATTTTAAATAAACTAAAGATTTTTGTTCAAACAATAAAGTAAAGACAAAAATCAAAGCTTAAGCAAAAACAACAATAATCAACATTGATTTTATTTTTCTTTATCCACTACTTAGCTCTTCAGGAGACTTCTCACTTAAATTTTAAATAAACTAGATTTTTGTCCAAACAATAAAGTTAAGACAAAAATCAAAGCTTAAGCAAAAACAACAATAATCAATATTGATTACATTTTTCTTTATCCACTATAAACGGCTGACATGTTTTCGGCTCTTTTATATAGTTAAAAGATGTTGAAAAATAAAAACAATAATAAAATATCACAAAACACTATGACAGTTTATTTTTGTTTTTTTTTTGCACGGGCACTTTCAAGTTTATAATTAAAATTTTAAATCACGAGAATATTTATTAATTTAATTTTAAACTTTAAAAATTCTTGCTAACTATCCCGACCGTATTATTAAAATCACCGATATTGATTATTGAAGGTGAAAGCACGTTTCGATGGCCATTTCGATACCGCTTACTTAGCTCTTCAGGAAACCTCTCACTTCAACTTTAAATAAACTAAAGATTTTTGTCCAAACAATAAAGTAAAGACAAAATTCAAAGCTTAAGCAGAAACAACAATAATCAACATTGATTTTATTTTTCTTTATCCACTGTATACGGCTGACTTTTTTTCGGCTTTTTTATACAGTTACTCGTAAAAGATGTTGAAATATAAAATAAAAACAATAATTAAATATCAGAAAACACTAATTTATTTTTGCTTTTTTGCACGGGCACTTGCAATTTTATAATTAAAATTTTAAATCACGAGAATATTTATTAATTTAATTTTAAACTTTAAAAATTCTTGCTAACTATCCCGACCGTATTATTAAAATCACCGATATTGATTATTGAAGGTGAAAGCACGTTTCGATGGCCATTTCGATACCGCTTACTTAGCTCTTCAGGAAACCTCTCACTTCAACTTTAAATAAACTAAAGATTTTTGTCCAAACAATAAAGTAAAGACAAAATTCAAAGCTTAAGCAGAAACAACAATAATCAACATTGATTTTATTTTTCTTTATCCACTGTATACGGCTGACTTTTTTTCGGCTTTTTTATACAGTTACTCGTAAAAGATGTTGAAATATAAAATAAAAACAATAATTAAATATCAGAAAACACTAATTTATTTTTGCTTTTTTGCACGAGCACTGCAATTATATAATTAAAATTTTAAATCACGGGAATATTTATTAATTTAATTTTAAACTTAAAAAATTCATGCTAGTTATCCCGACCGTATTATTAAAATCACCAATATTGACTACTGAAGATGAAAGCACGTTTCGATGGCCATTTCTCCACCGCTTACTTAGCTCTTCAGGAAACTTCTCACTTAAATTTTAAATAAACTAAAGCTTTTTGTCCAAATAATAAAGTAAATCCAAAAATTAAAACTTAAGCAAAAACAACAATAATCAACATTGATTTTGTTTTTCTTTATCCACTGTATACGGCTGACTTTTATACAGTTTAAAGATGTTGAAAAATGAAATGAAAACAATAATAGAATATCACAAAACACTATAACAATTTATTTTTGTTTTTTTGCACGGGCACTTGCAGTTTTATAATTAAAATTTTAAATCACGGGAATATTTATTGATTTAATTTTAAACTTTAAAAATTCGTAATGATTATCCCGACCGTATTACTAAAATCACCGATATTGACTATTGAAGGTGAAAGCGCGTTTCGATGACCATTTCGTTACCGCTTACTTAGCTCTTCAGGAAAATTCTCACTTAAATTTTAAATAAACTAAAGATTTTTGTCCAAACAATAAAGTAAAGACAAAAATCAAAGCTTAAGCAAAAACAACATTGATTTTATTTTTCTTTATCCACTGTATACGGCTGATTTTTTTCTGCTCTTTTATACAGTTAAAATATGTTGAAAAATAAAATAAAAACAATAATAAAATATTATAAAACACTATGACAATTTATTTTTGTTTTTTTTTTGCACGGGCACTTGCAATTAGATAATTAAAATTTTAAATCACGGGAATATTTATTAATTTAATTTTAAACTTTAAAAATTCGTGCTAAGTATCCCGAACGTATTATTAAAATCACCGATATTACTATTGAAGGCGAAAGCACGTTTCGATGGCCATTTCGCTACCGATTACTTAGCTCTTCAGAAAACTTCTCACTTAAATTTTAAATACAATAAAGATTTTTGTCCAAACAATAAAGTAAGGACAAAAATCAAAGCTTAAGCAAAAACAACAATGATCAACAATGATATTATTTTTCTTTATCCACTGTATACGGCTAACTTTTTTTCGACTCTTTTATACAGTTAAAAGATGTTAAAAAATAAAATAAAAACAATAATTAAATATCACAAAACACTATGACAATTTATTTTTGTTTTTTTGCACGGGCATTTGCAATTATATAATTAAAATTTTAAATCACGGGAATATTTATTAATTTAATTTTAAACTTTAAAAATTCATGCTAGTTATCCCGACCGTATTATTAAAATCACCAATATTGACTACTGAAGGTGAAAGCACGTTTCGATGGCCATTTCTCCACCGCTTACTTAGCTCTTCAGGAAACTTCTCACTTAAATTTTAAATAAACTAAAGATTTTTGTCCAAATAATAAAGTAAATCCAAAAATTAAAACTTAAGCAAAAACAACAATAATCAACATTGATTTTATTTTTCTTTATCCACTGTATACGGCTGACTTTTTTTCGGCTCTTTTATACAGTTTAAAGATGTTGAAAAATGAAATAATTACAATAATAGAATATCACAAAACACTATGACAATTTATTTTTGTTTTTTTGCACGGGCACATGCACTTTTATAATTTAAATTTTAAATCACGGAAATATTTATTGATTTAATTTTAAACTTTAAAAATTCGTACTAATTCTCCCGACCGTATTACTTAAATCACCGATATTGACTATTGAAGTTGAAAGCGCGTTTTGATGGCCATTTCGCTACCGCTTACTTAGCTCT
Organism: Cistogaster globosa; assembly: GCA_937654795.1. Classification (NCBI taxonomy): domain Eukaryota; kingdom Metazoa; phylum Arthropoda; class Insecta; order Diptera; family Tachinidae; genus Cistogaster; species Cistogaster globosa. The sequence goes on along the minus strand of OW569403.1, from coordinate 99,775,793 downwards.
TCAGGAAACTTCTCACTTAAATTTTAAATAAACTAAAGATTTTTGTCCAAACAATAAAGTAAATCCAAAAATTAAAGCTTAAGCAAAAACTACAATAATCAACATTGATTTTATTTTTCTTTATCCACTGTATACGTCTGACTTTTTTTCGACTTTTTATACAGTTAAAAGATGTTGAAAAATAAAATAAAAACAATAATAAAATATCACAAAACACTATGATAATTCATTTTTGTTATTTTGCACGGACTCTTGCAATTATATAATTAAAATTTTAAATTACGGGAATATTTATTAATTTAATTTTAAACTTTAAAAATTTGTGCTATTTATCCCGAACGTATTATTAAATCACCGATATTGACTATTGAAGGTGAAAGCATGTTTCGATGGCCATTTCTCCACCGCTTGCTTAGCCCTTCAGGAAACTTCTCACTTTAATTTTAAATCAACTAAAGATTTTTGTCCAAACAATAAAGTAAATCCAAAAATTAAAACTTAAGCAAAAACAACAATAATCAACATTGATTTTATTTTTCTTTATCCAATGTATACGGCTGACTTTTTTTCGGCTTTTTTATACAGTTACTCGTAAAAGATGTTGAAATATAAAATAAAAACAATAATTAAATATCAGAAAACACTAATTTATTTTTGCTTTTTTGCACGAGCACTGCAATTATATAATTAAAATTTTAAATCACGGGAATATTTATTACTTTAATTTTAAACTTTAAAAATTCTTGCTAACTATCCCGACCGTATTATTAAAATCACCGATATTGACTATTGAAGGTGAAAGCACGTTTCGATGGCCATTTCGCTACCCCTTACTTAGCTCTTCAGGAAACCTCTCACTTCAACTTTAAATAAACTAAAGATTTTTGTCCAAGCAATAAAGTAAAGACAAAATTCAAAGCTTAAGCAAAAACAACAATAATCAACATTGATTTTATTTTTCTTTATCCACTGTATACGGCTGACTTTTTTTCGGCTCTTTTATACAGTTAAAAGATGTTGAAAAATAAAATAAAAACAATAATAAAATATCACAAAACACTATGACAATTTATTTTTGCTTTTTTTGTACGGGCACTTGCAATCTTATAATTAAAATTTTAAATCACGAGAATATTTATTAATTTAATGTTAAACTATAAAAATTTGTGCTAATTATCCCGACCGTATATTTAAAATCACCGATATTGACTATTGAAGTTGAAAGCTCGTTTCGATGGCCATTTCGCTGCAGCTTACTTATCTCTTCGGGAGACTTCTCACTTAAATTTTAAATAAACTAGATTTTTGGCCAAACAATAAAGTAAAGACAAAAATCAAGGCTTAAGCAAAAACAACAATAATACAGTTAAAAGATGTTGAAAAATAAAATAAAAACAATAATAAAATAACACAAAACTCTATGACAATTTATTTTTATTTTTTTTTTTGCACGGGTACTTGCAATCTTATAATAAAAATTTTAAATCACGGAAATATTTATTAACTTAATTTTAAACTTTAAAAATTCGTGCTAATTATCCCACCCGTATTATTAAAATCACCGATTTTGACTATTGAAGGTGAAAGAACGTTTCGATGGCCATTTCGCTACCGCTTACTTAGCTCTTCAGGAAACTTCTCACTTAAATTTTAAATAAACTAAAGATTTTTGTCCAAACAATAAAGTAAAGACAAAAATCAAAAATAAGCAAAAACAACAATAATCAACATTGATTTTATTTTTCTTTATCCACTGTATACGGTTGACTTTTTTCGGCTCTTTTATACAGTTAAAAGATGTTGAAAAATAAAATAAAAACAATAATAAAATATCACAAAACACTCTGGCAATTTATTTTTGTTTTTTTGCACGAGCACTGCAATTATATAATTAAAATTTTAAATCACGGGAATATTTATTAATTTAATTTTAAACTTAAAAAATACATGCTAGTTATCCCGACCGTATTATTAAAATCACCAATATTGACTACTGAAGGTGAAAGCACGTTTCGATGGCCATTTCTCCACCGCTTACTTAGCTCTTCAGGAAACTTCTCACTTAAATTTCAAATAAACTAAAGATTTTTGTCCAAATAATAAAGAAAATCCAAAAATTAAAACATAAGCAAAAACAACAATAATCAACATTGATTTTGTTTTTCTTTATCCACTGTATACGGCTGACTTTTTTTCGGCTCTTTTATACAGTTTAAAGATGTTGAAAAATGAAATGAAAACAATAATAGAATATCACAAAACACTATAACAATTTATTTTTGTTTTTTTGCACGGGCACTTGCAGTTTTATAATTAAAATTTTAAATCACGGGAATATTTATTGATTTAATTTTAAACTTTAAAATATTCGTAATGATTATCCCGACCGTATTACTAAAATCACCGATATTGACTATTGAAGGTGAAAGCGCGTTTCGATGGTCATTTCGTTACCGCTTACTTAGCTCTTCAGGAAAATTCTCACTTAAATTTTAAATAAACTAAAGATTTTTGTCCAAACAATAAAGTAAAGACAAAAATCAAAGCTTAAGCAAAAACAACAATAATCAACATTGATTTTATTTTTCTTTATCCACTACTTAGCTCTTCAGGAGACTTCTCACTTAAATTTTAAATAAACTAGATTTTTGTCCAAACAATAAAGTTAAGACAAAAATCAAAGCTTAAGCAAAAACAACAATAATCAATATTGATTACATTTTTCTTTATCCACTATAAACGGCTGACATGTTTTCGGCTCTTTTATATAGTTAAAAGATGTTGAAAAATACAAACAATAATAAAATATCACAAAACACTATGACAGTTTATTTTTGTTTTTTTTTGCACGGGCACTTTCAAGTTTATAATTAAAATTTTAAATCACGAGAATATTTATTAATTTAATTTTAAACTTTAAAAATTCTTGCTAACTATCCCGACCGTATTATTAAAATCACCGATATTGATTATTGAAGGTGAAAGCACGTTTCGATGGCCATTTCGATACCGCTTACTTAGCTCTTCAGGAAACCTCTCACTTCAACTTTAAATAAACTAAAGATTTTTGTCCAAACAATAAAGTAAAGACAAAATTCAAAGCTTAAGCAGAAACAACAATAATCAACATTGATTTTATTTTTCTTTATCCACTGTATACGGCTGACTTTTTTTCGGCTTTTTTATACAGTTACTCGTAAAAGATGTTGAAATATAAAATAAAAACAATAATTAAATATCAGAAAACACTAATTTATTTTTGCTTTTTTGCACGGGCACTTGCAATTTTATAATTAAAATTTTAAATCACGAGAATATTTATTAATTTAATTTTAAACTTTAAAAATTCTTGCTAACTATCCCGACCGTATTATTAAAATCACCGATATTGATTATTGAAGGTGAAAGCACGTTTCGATGGCCATTTCGATACCGCTTACTTAGCTCTTCAGGAAACCTCTCACTTCAACTTTAAATAAACTAAAGATTTTTGTCCAAACAATAAAGTAAAGACAAAATTCAAAGCTTAAGCAGAAACAACAATAATCAACATTGATTTTATTTTTCTTTATCCACTGTATACGGCTGACTTTTTTTCGGCTTTTTTATACAGTTACTCGTAAAAGATGTTGAAATATAAAATAAAAACAATAATTAAATATCAGAAAACACTAATTTATTTTTGCTTTTTTGCACGAGCACTGCAATTATATAATTAAAATTTTAAATCACGGGAATATTTATTAATTTAATTTTAAACTTAAAAAATTCATGCTAGTTATCCCGACCGTATTATTAAAATCACCAATATTGACTACTGAAGATGAAAGCACGTTTCGATGGCCATTTCTCCACCGCTTACTTAGCTCTTCAGGAAACTTCTCACTTAAATTTTAAATAAACTAAAGCTTTTTGTCCAAATAATAAAGTAAATTCAAAAATTAAAACTTAAGCAAAAACAACAATAATCAACATTGATTTTGTTTTTCTTTATCCACTGTATACGGCTGACTTTTATACAGTTTAAAGATGTTGAAAAATGAAATGAAAACAATAATAGAATATCACAAAACACTATAACAATTTATTTTTGTTTTTTTGCACGGGCACTTGCAGTTTTATAATTAAAATTTTAAATCACGGGAATATTTATTGATTTAATTTTAAACTTTAAAAATTCGTAATGATTATCCCGACCGTATTACTAAAATCACCGATATTGACTATTGAAGGTGAAAGCGCGTTTCGATGACCATTTCGTTACCGCTTACTTAGCTCTTCAGGAAAATTCTCACTTAAATTTTAAATAAACTAAAGATTTTTGTCCAAACAATAAAGTAAAGACAAAAATCAAAGCTTAAGCAAAAACAACATTGATTTTATTTTTCTTTATCCACTGTATACGGCTGACTTTTTTCTGCTCTTTTATACAGTTAAAATATGTTGAAAAATAAAATAAAAACAATAATAAAATATTATAAAACACTATGACAATTTATTTTTGTTTTTTTTTGCACGGGCACTTGCAATTAGATAATTAAAATTTTAAATCACGGGAATATTTATTAATTTAATTTTAAACTTTAAAAATTCGTGCTAAGTATCCCGAACGTATTATTAAAATCACCGATATTACTATTGAAGGCGAAAGCACGTTTCGATGGCCATTTCGCTACCGATTACTTAGCTCTTCAGAAAACTTCTCACTTAAATTTTAAATACAATAAAGATTTTTGTCCAAACAATAAAGTAAGGACAAAAATCAAAGCTTAAGCAAAAACAACAATGATCAACAATGATATTATTTTTCTTTATCCACTGTATACGGCTAACTTTTTTTCGACTCTTTTATACAGTTAAAAGATGTTAAAAAATAAAATAAAAACAATAATTAAATATCACAAAACACTATGACAATTTATTTTTGTTTTTTTGCACGGGCACTTGCAATTATATAATTAAAATTTTAAATCACGGGAATATTTATTAATTTAATTTTAAACTTTAAAAATTCATGCTAGTTATCCCGACCGTATTATTAAAATCACCAATATTGACTACTGAAGGTGAAAGCACGTTTCGATGGCCATTTCTCCACCGCTTACTTAGCTCTTCAGGAAACTTCTCACTTAAATTTTAAATAAACTAAAGATTTTTGTCCAAATAATAAAGTAAATCCAAAAATTAAAACTTAAGCAAAAACAACAATAATCAACATTGATTTTATTTTTCTTTATCCACTGTATACGGCTGACTTTTTTTCGGCTCTTTTATACAGTTTAAAGATGTTGAAAAATGAAATAATTACAATAATAGAATATCACAAAACACTATGACAATTTATTTTTGTTTTTTTGCACGGGCACATGCACTTTTATAATTTAAATTTTAAATCACGGAAATATTTATTGATTTAATTTTAAACTTTAAAAATTCGTACTAATTCTCCCGACCGTATTACTTAAATCACCGATATTGACTATTGAAGTTGAAAGCGCGTTTTGATGGCCATTTCGCTACCGCTTACTTAGCTCTTCAGGAAACTTCTCACTTAAATTTTAAATAAACTAAAGATTTTTGTCCAAACAATAAAGTAAATCCAAAAATTAAAGCTTAAGCAAAAACTACAATAATCAACATTGATTTTATTTTTCTTTATCCACTGTATACGTCTGACTTTTTTTCGACTTTTTATACAGTTAAAAGATGTTGAAAAATAAAATAAAAACAATAATAAAATATCACAAAACACTATGATAATTCATTTTTGTTATTTTGCACGGACTCTTGCAATTATATAATTAAAATTTTAAATTACGGGAATATTTATTAATTTAATTTTAAACTTTAAAAATTTGTGCTATTTATCCCGAACGTATTATTAAATCACCGATATTGACTATTGAAGGTGAAAGCATGTTTCGATGGCCATTTCTCCACCGCTTGCTTAGCCCTTCAGGAAACTTCTCACTTTAATTTTAAATCAACTAAAGATTTTTGTCCAAACAATAAAGTAAATCCAAAAATTAAAACTTAAGCAAAAACAACAATAATCAACATTGATTTTATTTTTCTTTATCCAATGTATACGGCTGACTTTTTTTTGGCTCTTTTATACAGTTAAAAGATGTTGAAAAATAAAATAAAAACAATAATAAAATATCACAAAACACTATAACAATTAATTTTTGTTTTTTTTTTGCACGGGCACTTGCAATTTTATAATTAAAATTTTAAATCACGGAAATATTTATTAATTTAATTTTAAACTTTAAAATTTCGTGCTAATTATCCTGACCGTATTATAAAAATCACCGATATTGACTATTGAAGGTGAAAGCACGTTTCGATGGCCATTTCGCTACCTTACTTAGCTCTTCAGGAGACTTCTCACTTAAATTTTAAATTAACTAGATTTTTGTCCAAACAATAAAGTAAAGACAAAAATCAGCTTAACCCTAGAAAGATAATCTGCGTAAAATTTACGCATACCTTTTCAAAAAATTGTTATTTCTCGTTATTTACAATAAATGAACTCTTGTACTCTTTAGACATCTCAGTCGTTGACCAGAGCTTTAGTAAGAGACACACCACGCTGTAGTAAGTATTTGCAATTTTGAAATAAAACGGGCATGTGAGTCAAAATTACGCATGATTATCTTTAGAGTGACTTTCAAGGTTTTACTTTCTATTATTATTCTTGTTGTTTGTTTGTAGCTTCTGATTTTTTGTTATCCCGACCAGAAAAATGGCACGTCGAAATTTGGATGAAGATGCTATCCTAGCCGACCTTTTAGAGACAGATTACGAGGTTACTGGTGAAGATACGGATAGCGAGATAGAAGATCACGAGATCGAAGATGACGTACAGAGCGACGTTGAAGAGGCTTTCGAGGATATAGAAACCGAAGAAAATCCGACGCCTATGTCAAGCGAAAGCGTAGACGAAGTTAATATATGTCAATCAGCTTCTTCATCAGCGTCTCGGAGAATAATAACCTTAACACAGAAAGCTATAAGAGGAAAGAATAGATGTTGTTGATCAACATCTAAACCACGTAAACACGGTCGAGTTCCAGCTTTAAATATTGTTAGATCTCAAAGGGGTCCTGCGCGGATATGTCGGAATCTGCACGATCCCCTTTCATGCTTCAACAAGTTTTTTGTTGATGAAATAATTACGGAAATCGTAAAATGGACTAATGCCGAAATTTCTATGAAAAGAAGTGAATCTATGACCAGCGCAACATTTCGGGATTCGTGCGAAGTGGAAATTCGCGCTTTGATTGGAATTTTGGTAATGACAGCAATGAGAAAAGACAACCACATGACTACAGAGGACCTATTCGATCGATCTTCTTCAATGGTGTATGTGTCAGTGATGAGTCGTGATAGCTTTGATTTTTTAATACGACCTTTCCGAACGGATGATAAAAGAATACGCCTCGCACTTCGAGTAAACGATGTATTTACTCCTATCAGAAAAGTATGGGACTTTTTTGTACAACAATGTATAAGTTATTACACTCCAGGGGCTCATGTCACTATAGACGAACAATTAATTGGATTTCGTGGACGATGTCCATTTAGAATGTACATTCTTAATGAGCCAAGCAAATATGAAATAAAAATAGTTATGATGTGTGATAGTGGTACAAAATATATAATAAACGCAATTCCTTATTTGGGAAAAGGAACCCAGACGAACGGTTTGCCGCTTGGAGAATACTACGTAAAACAATTATCACAGCCTATACACGGCAGTTGTCGTAATATTACGTGCGACAATTGGTTCACGTCGATACCCTTGGCAAAAAGTTTACTCAGTGAACCGTATAAGCTTACCCTTGTAGGAACAGTGCGATCTAACAAACGAGAAATACCGGAAGAGCTGAAAAACTGTCGATCAAGACCAGTGGGAGCATCAATTTTTTGTTTTGACGGATAAGCCAAAACCAGCTAAAATGGTTTACTTGTCATCATCTTGTGATGAAGATGTTTCTGTCAATGAAACTAGCGGAAAGCCCGAAATGATAATGTATCACAATCAAACTAAAGGTGGAGTAGACACTTTAGATCAAATGTGCTCTCTTATGTCATGCGGTAGGAAGACAAATAGATGGCCTATGGCTGTTTTTTACGGAATGATAAATATTGCATGTATTAATGCTTACATAATATATAGCCATAATGTCAGCATCAAAGGTGATAAGGTTTTACGTGGCAAAAATTTCATGAAAAACCTGAGTTCGGCACTTATATCAGCTCTAATAAAAAAAAAAAAGACTAGAGGCACCTACTTTAAAGAGGCACTTGCTTAACCATATATCTGCACAGATGTCAAAGGATACCCCACATTCATCAGAGGACAATACTGAAGAACTTGTCGTAGAGCCAGCACCAAAAAAACGCATTTACTGCTCGTATTGTCCATCAAGTATAAGGCGAAAAGCAAATAAATCGTGTAGTAAATGCAGAAAAGTTATTTGTCGCAAACATAACATTGACATCTGCCAAAGTTGTATATGAATGATTTTTAAAAACCTTTATATAATTATTTTATAAAAGAAGCTTTGCTTATTTAGTATATTAATTAAAATGACTGACTATAAGCCCAGAAACGGGTAATAAGTTTTCAAAGAAATGTGATCTTTAAGTTTTGTTAATTACTGAAGTAGTTCTTTTGTTTTTGTTTTTTTAGATATTTAATATATGTAAACACATTAATAACTCGGCTATTTTTACTTTAATTAATTCAAACAAAGTATTCCACATTATTTTATTTTAAATTAATCAAAAAAGTGCCGCAATTTAGCCCTCCATGATTATCTTTAACGTATGTCAGAATATGATTATCTTTCTAGGGTTAAGCAAAAACAACAAAAATCAATTTGATTATAATTTTCTTTATCCACTGTATACGGCTGACTTGTTTTCGGCTCTTTTATACTTATAGTTAAAAGATGTTAAAAAATAAAAAAAAAACAATAAAAAAATATCACAAAACACTATGACAGCTTATTTTTGTTTTTTTTTTTTTTTTTTGGCACAGACACTTTCAATTTTATAATTAAAATTTAAAATCACGGGAATATATATTACTTTAATTTTAAACTTTAAAAATTCGTGCTAACTATCCCTACCGTATTATTAAAATCACCGATATTGACTATTGAAGGCGAAAGCACGTTTCGATAGCCATTTCGCTACCGCTTACTTAGCTCTTCAGGAAACTTCTCACTTCAATTTTAAATAAACTTAAGATTTTTGTCCAAACAATAAAGTAAAGACAAAATGCAAAGCTTAAGCAAAAACAACAATAATCAACATTGATTTTATTTTTCTTTATCCACTGTATACGGGTAACTTTTTTCGGCTCTTTTATACAGTTAAAAGATGTTGAAAAATAAAATAAAAACAATAATCAAATATCACAAAAAACTATGACAATTTATTTTTGTTTTTTTGCACGGGCACTTGCAATTTTATAACTAAAATTTAAAATCACGGGAATATTTATTGATTTAATTTTAAACTTTAAAACTTCGTGCTAATTATCCTGACCGTATTACTAAAGTCACCGATATAGACTATTCAAGGTGAAAGCACGTTGCCAAAACAAAAACTGTAATAAAACAGAAATAAAAAATATCAATCTTTTACGTTCAGGGATCTGCTACGTTTAAACTAAAGACGTGCACAGATATATCTGTTTACATCAGTTTTTGTGTTGTTACTCTTATGAGTGCGTATTGGTGAGTACGTTTGTGTTTCTGATATAAGTTGATATTGTTACTATTTCTCATTGGATGGATGCGAATGAGTAAAGAGAGAATGAGAGTAACATATCTGTTCTCTTATGTTTTTAACAAACAGATATAAACAGATATTGATGGTTGTACCGTAAGTATTTATTGTATGCTGCGAAGCAATATTCGTTAATACGTATAAATTTAAAACCATTATTGTTCTTAAAAAACAAACCAATATTGTAAATTTTTATATTATGCTTTATTCAAGTTAAATCAATAAATAAATAGGTACTTGAAAAACAAATAAGTCTTAAGATTTAACGCGTATGAATTAATTAAAAATATTATAATGATTATTAAATAAGTATTACAGGTGTACATTATTTATTTCGGAATATTTCTTTCGTTACGATAAGGATAATAAACAAATAAATGCATGTTTTTATAACTAACAAAAAAAAAAAAGAAAAACAATCTAATTTATTTATTTTTTCTTTAGTATAAAAGTATTTTAAATATTAAATGAAGTTATAAAATGTTTTTTCTAAATTAAAATCAAATATCATTTCATGAAAAGTTTGCTGTAAATAATAACAATTAAATTTAAAAAGAAAGTATCTGAAAATATTTTTAGTCAAAATAAAAATCAGTCTTTTAAATTAATATTTACAAATAAAATGTTATTACAAGATTTTTCATTATAACCAAGCTTTGATCTCTTGTCTGTTATAAGAGCCCTTGCAATAGAAAATATCCTTTCTGAAGGAGCACTAATTGCTGGTATAGAAAATATTCGGCAGCTTAGTTTGTACAACAAAGGAAATTCATTTTTTCTATCATGCCACCAATTTAGAGTATTAAAATTATTATCTACAGGACCAATAGTATTTTCATACTTCGCTATTTCATTTTCAATTATGTTCTCGTTAGAATAAGCTTTTTCTATTGGTTGCACATAATTTTCAAACAGTGAATAAATTTTTGAAGGATTTCCTTCAATGTGCGAAGTAGTTGAGTATGTGCCATTAGGATAAGACTGTAACAAGGATTTGCACTTCACTATTACTTCAGTTCTTTCTTCAATATTAAATTGGGTTAATTGATTAGCTGGCGGAAATAAAAATATTGCTAATTTGTGAAAAATTGTGACCTTGGGATCTACCAACGTAACTAAAATTTCGTGCAATTTTTTTTTAAATTCTGAAATAAAACTAGATTCATCATTATTGATGCTACTTCATATGGTTTTGAGTTTTCTTATGTGCGGATGAACTAAATGCATTGTTATGTAGGAGCTGCCTTCCAGTTCTGTCGAAGCATCCATAAAAGGCTTTAGAATTTCTATTAACTGATCTAAACGATACTCTCTTATAATGCTATATTTCTCTGCTAAATTTTTTCACATAGTATTTTTTGAATAGTACTAAAGTTATCTTTTATAGATAATAAAGTCAGATAAACTGTATTCCATCTTGTGTGTGTAAAGCTTTTAACAGATGTTTTTAATTCACAATTCAAACCTGATTTCTTGATGAATTTAACCAGTTTTGATGCGGCTGCAATGATTTCATCGACTTGTTCGAAAGTTTTAACGGCATTTTGAACTGTATTGTGAAGTAGGTGACATATACAGTTAATATTTTCGTAGTCTTTTAATGCTGCCTTTATATTGCTTCCTCTGTCTGTGACTATAACTGTCGGATCATCTAAGGAGCAGTTGAATTCTGCGAGCAAATTATGCAGTTTTCGTTTTATATTGATGCCTGTTTAGTAGATAAATTTAAAATATGTAAAATTATAAGCAAAAAGATTTAAAAGATATATTTTGGGTTATAACAAAAGTCAGTGATGACTTACTTGAATTCAAGTAAATCCTTTCATTGACTTCACTCCTAGTAGCTTACTTTTACATTCCCCATCCATAACAAAATGACCCGTAATGGCGAAATAGGAAATTTTACTAAAATTTTCTGTCCACAGATCACATGTTAAGGCATAACCAAATTTCCATATTGATGAAATCTCTGACTTTAACTTTTCAAATTGAATTGAATAGCTATTCTCAATGTTTCGGCTAATTGTTGTTGGGTGTGGTATTAGGGCATCTATGTTAAGACCGGCTCCGAATTTATTTCCAAGTGATAACAGCAACTTTGAGTATTCTTTCAGTCCACAATCTTTTGCTAAAGAGTATGGGCGTATATCTCCAGTAACCCATTCGGTCAGAATATCAGTGCAAGCCTTTTTAGCTTCTTGATTTGGCTCAATTAAAATATTCTCATTTTCACTTCTTAACACTTGTGTTTATTTAAATTAGATACCCCGTTTTTATTTATTTATATACATTTATACACATTTTGCACGCAACCAAATTTGGCAGTTCCACATCGTTTTCATCTTTTATAAAAACAAAGCAATCCCATATCTTGCTTCGCCTTCTTTTTTCACTAATTTTATATAAATTAGACAAAATTTTTTCTTTTATTTCAATATTATTCATATTTGGTAACAAATTTTCCAACTAATTTATTATTTTTCTAAATTCTCATTCGACTTATACCAAAGACTTTATTTAAATGTCTGTTTCACTAATCAAGGCCTTTTTTATATTTATAAGGTCGTTTCACAAAGTTAAAAAATAAGTACGGCTTAAAGAAAAAAGAAAAAATATATATAAGGAAAAATTCGAATTTTATTAGTTTTACGGAATTACAGTATTGACACATAATGGGTTCAACCCTGGCAAGCCAATGCAAACCGTTTTATTGGCACTATGCCTTATATGCTTCTAATAATATATGACAAAAACACATATGCACACTTTTCATTGAAAAATTGTGCGTTTTAAAAGTCATAAAACAAAAACAATTGTGACATAACTTAATGTATGCAGTAGCCAAAAATACCTAAACTGCATTAACTGGTTATTTTTCTTACATTTTTTATACCTGTAATCATCATGATATTTTCCTTTTTTAATTGACACATGAAAATATATACATTAAAAAATGTATTTATGCTTTATCTTAATGTTGCTAAAAATTCCAATAGGATTCAGTTTAGATTTTTTGGGTTTACCAAGAATTATACTCTACAAGTATTTAATATTTATTTTTCATTTTGCTAAGGAACGTAACTTTTAGCAAGCAAGTACAGCGAACCAAAAGGTCCGTTTCCTTTCCTCTATACAATTATTCACAAGTAATAACAAGCTGGATGATAAACTCCAATTTATTTGCAAAAATCGTTCAAATCAAAATGACTTTATTAAACTTTCATTATTTATTTATTTAATCTGTAGGACCTTTTAATGACAGAAAAAAGTGTAAATGTTTCTACGTGTTAGAGACTTTACAGTTTCCCAATAACACAAGTAATTATGAGTTATGACTCATAACTTAGGAAACATAATATCATATCATGTTTTTTTTTTTAAATTTGCACATACGTTAATTACCTATTATTTTATCGACTATATAAAATCATTACTATGTGATTATCTAAAGGTTTAAATATTTTTTTCTTACATTTTTTTTGTTATTGATTTTTTTTTATGTTCCAGACAACAATTTAATAATTTTTCATTTGTTTTTTTTTTTTTTTTTTAATTAAAGATAATGTAGTGAATATTGCTAATATTTCTAATTCTAAATTTAATAACATTATTACGTACAAAATTAAGATCCTGCTTATTAGCTCTCGCCTTTATCATAAGCAGCACACAATCATCTTAAATATCTGTTTCATAAACAGATATATCCAAATACTCATGGTACAACAGATATTTGAGAGTAAAAAACTGATAATTTTCTTACTCTATGCAATACCATAAACAACTGTATGTGTTTATATCCATAGTGTGAGTACGCACAAGCAAAAGCATACAATATCAACTACACTCATGCGTTCTTTTGTATCTGTTGTAACTGATATGTATATGATATATCTGTTTTTGCCATACTGTTGGATATACTAGTGCACGTCTTTAGTTTAGACATCTAAAGGCAGAATTAGTCTTTACTTTCCGTTCCGTGACGAATCAGCTGATCAATTTCTGTTAAATGGAAAATATGTATTTGTGGTTTGTTATTACTTTGACGTTCTGTTCTGTTCCGTTCGAATCAGTAGAAAATAGAATTCAACGTTAAGTTACTTGAAAGTTGTTTGGTAGTGTGAGTGCAAAATTGTAAACAAACCATTTTTGTCATTGTAATTGTTTTTGTTGTGTTGTGTATTGTGTTTCTTTGTGTATTATAAACGGCTGGTTTGTTATTACAGAAAAACTAATTACAATAATTTAAAAAGCAGAACGGAACGGCACAGAACAGCAACAGAAAGTAAAGACTAATGAGGCCTTAAACCTAGATAAGTATCGCAACAAATATATATTCAACGAAGTAATTTAAATAAGGATTTTAAATTTAAAGCCACTCCATTGTATGAAAATTTCCTAACTTAAGTTGTTCATATAAGCAGGAGTTCTGTACACACGCTGTGGCAAAATCTGCCTGACAAAAAAAAGGTAGTTGTCGCCAGGCCGCCACAAAAACCTCAATATCAAGGACCAAGTCATACTAAAGACTGGCGGGTACGTAACACTGATATCAACAGTAACACAGGGATCAAGATGGTGTTACGGCAGACAAAAATTAATCATTTGCAACTACTTACAGTATCAGCAGTCTTGATCAACTTTTAAAATAAGTCAGACAGCATTTGCAACAGCTCCAGCCATACTCACCAAAATTCAAGATTTACACATTTCACCTTACGTCTACAATAGACAAAGGCAACTAAGATCTGAGCATAACGGCTACAACGAGGACTCAGTCTTATAGGTTACTGACTATTCTTTTCCACGAAGTGGGGAGGGATGTTGTGGGTCACTTATTGACTCACCCTCGTAGCTTATAATTTATTCCAATATTCGTAAGTTTAATTAAAATAGATCGTTGACAATTGTTATTTGCTAAAGCCATTAATGTCGACAAGTGAATAAATTGTCACATATGAGTCAGCATTATAGGTTTTAGTCAAACTAAATAGGTTACAGGTTTACATTATAAGCAAAATTGTTAATAGTATTTAGTATATATAGTTGATAAGTTTTCGATAAGTAGAAGATTTTGATTGAGTATCTTTAAGCAAGAACACCGTAGCATTTTTGGCTGTCAAATAAATAATAGAAAAATAAACTAAGTGTTTCATTTATAAGCAACATAAAATAAATAATATAGCCTGACATACACCAGCCTACAAGCGGGTCCCTGAACGGCTATGAATTAAAGTATAACAATAATTTAAAAAATATAACAATAACTATTTTTATTTTTTTAACAATTTTTCTACATAAGTTTTTCCTTTAAAACCATTCATACGCATCAAAAAGATTTAATGAAAACAAAAAATTTTATACAATTTTTACAAATAAGCAATGTACACATGCAAAGACATCAATATACAAATTTATTATTTGGAATCTTGTTAATGTTTATTTACTTTAATCGTGCTTGATTCCTTTAAATATAAATATTTCACGATATTTTCATGAAATGTTTATTACGAGTATTTAAATCTACAAAATTAAATGTATTACTGCAGGGAAAGTATATCATATGGCTATTCGCTACTGCTCATATTGCTCATCAGTGGATTTTACCCAAATTTTGTATAGAAAGCCTAGGAATCTTACATCAAAAGCTAAGTTGAATAATCATTTAGCCAATCGATCAGGCGTAGTGTCGCCAGAGGTGCTATTGGAAATCAGCATGATCGGTTCGTGTTCTTCGAGGCAGCGGGCAAAACAACACGCCAACGTCTATTTTTTTTTAATCACTTGAAGCAATGAAGTAACTCCAATAAAAAAAATAAGTATATGGGGCGATAAAGAATTAAAAAATAATAAAAAGAAATCACTTGAAAAAATTGGCGCTCGCCTATATTTTTCGAGTTACGGGCCTTTGAAAATTTTTATTATTAATTATTATTATTATTTTATTATAATTATTATAATTTTTTTTATTATTAGTTTTTTAATCTAAAGAAATAAATTCTAAGATTAAATTTAATTAAAGACACTAGCTACGATAGCCATCAGCTCTAACGTATAATAATATTCTTCTTTTGTCTTATTTTTCGTTTGAGTTTACACATGTACATATACATATGTATTGTCGTTATTTTTGTGTCTTTTTAAATTTGCGTTATCAAACGATAGCATATTCCTCGTTATCTGCATGTTGTGTGTATTTAATTACAATACTACTTGATACCTGGACACTTTCTTGCGTTGAATTTATTGCTTTGACAAAGTGCCGGTTGTTGTTATACAAATTTGACAAACGAGTTAAATTGACATTTTTGGTGACCACGAAGGGATTTTCTCAGACAAGCAATGGCCTTCTAGGAAGAACTCGTCAACCTACCAAAGGATGTCGGTGGAAGAATGGAGATTCTTATCCACAATTTCAAAAAGAATCCAATCGGAAAGAAAACATCAAATTGACTCTTGTTTACCATACATTGAACTATTTGAATCATCAATGAGTAAGGTGTCACTAACCTCAACCAAGGGGCCACAGCAACAGGAGCAGTTAACAGTCCCTTAAAAAAACAAAAACCTCAGAAATAGCTGCAGAGTCAGGTGTATTTGTGAAACTGATGCAGAGGCAAGTAGCAATGATGGTTTCGTATGAAAGGTTATTGTAAGAAGGTCTCACGAATCAAGAAATACATATTGCTTCAAAATTGTGGCAAAACATTGGAGAACTTAGCTTCCAAACATCAGAGGTATATGGCTGCCCTGAGCAACAGGATTACAATATTGAACGATTAATCACCTTAGAAGGCAAATTCCGCAGGGATGTCAGAGCAAATCAGCAATATCACACACTCAAATAAAATCAATTCCAATCCCTAAAATTATATTGCCAAAATTACATGGACACTATATGAAGTGGCAAGAATTATACGATTTATTTTCGTCGCTGATCTTATGGTAACAAATCCCTTAGGTACACAAAATTTGGTAGGGGAGGCTGCAACACTTATAAAACAATTTTCAGCCACGGAAAAAAAATTCAACGCATCATGGGTTAACAAGTTGGTTCAAGAGTTGGTTGAACCACTTAGAAATGTAAACGACAACAAAAAAATACTTCATGAAAAAACAAAGGAGTGTCTTCTAGCGATCAAAAACTTTAAATTAGATACTAGACCCTGGGAGCCGCTATTGCTGCATCTACTGCTGAAAAGGCTAGATCAAGCCACCCGCTTTTGGTACGAACAATCACTAACACATCCACGAGAGGTTCCTACAATCAAGGATTGTTTTTACTTCTTTGAAAGGCATTTTCAGTCCATGGATACAATAAAAAATACCTAAGTTCAGGGCTAAGGTATGCACGTCATTTACATCTGAAAGTAAAGTAATTAGACCATGTATCATGTAAAGACACCCTTTGTTTGCATGTAAGAAGTTTCTTCAGTTATTAACAGTAAAACGACGCCAGTTCATCCAAAACCAAAAATACTGTGCAACTGTTTAAAACCCGGCCACAGTGCCAAAGCCTGCATATTAAGAAGCTGCATAAAGTGCAATAAAAAACATATTACACTTCTACACCTGCAACTCGAAAACCAAAATACAAACAATATCAAGCGCGCTAATGCAGATGAAGAATTAGGTATGCCAAAAATACCACAAAACAACACTCAATGCATAAAAACACTCTAGAGCCAATGGCTACATCCTCCAGAGCTCTTTAATAATCAACGTGGAGGCAAATGGAATAGAGGTCAATTGTAGAACTATTCGAGATTCAGTATCACAATTAAATTTTGTCAGCGAGCGTTAAGTTAAACGCTGGGAATTCATCCAACTTCAACCTTGATAAATGGAATTGTATCTAGCAAGACTCAAATAAAACAACAAGTAAACGTAGCTTTGCGTTCACGAATCAACCTCAACTGTAAAAAGCAATCGATATCGACAGTTGGCCCATACCGAATGCGCTTGCAGACCCCAAATTTAATCTTCGTGACAAAATTGATGTCTTGTTGGGTGCAGAATTGTATCATTCATTATTGGCAATTGGTCAGATGAAGTTGGGCAATAAGTTGCCTACAACCGTGCTAGGTTGAGTCATCGAAGGAAACATTGATGGCCCTCACTCGTTTATTGCAGCATTTGGATTGTGCATCGACAATGAGGCTAGCTTTGAGAAAGCTATCGCTACACTCTGGAATTTAGACTACATAAGTACAACAGACAAAAATTTGTATACGACACAAATATACGCCATGGGTGATGATTGCAGATTCATAGTAGGACTTCCGTTCTACAAAAACAGTGATGCGCTGGGTGAATCAAACAATATAGTTTCAACCGATTTCTGGCATTGGAATATCGATTGTCAAAGTCTTCAGAAATCAAAAGAACATGAAGCATGGACTGTGGAAACAGTTCTAATCAGATACAATAGACGTATTCCAATGGTAAATAGATCTAAACTTTACAAACACACTTATTGTGTCCACAAAATAACAAAATCACTAATTCGACAGGTCCGAACTTAACTGTACTTTAGGGATGCTTAAAATGAGGTTTGAAAAGAAATTGATTAAAGATGTAATCCTACAACAAAAAATTGCCCATACTATGTGTATGTATCAAATTTCCCTTGCTGCCTCGATAAATAAAACACCGATAGCGTATTATTTTGTTAATTTCACTTGTTTTATTTAATTACACAAAAATTGTCGATAAAGGCTGCTGTTGCGCACACGTTCTTTTTGTCTTTTTGTTTTTTTTTAAAGCCAAATCCAATTGTCCCAGGACGCTTAAAAAGTTGACGGCGTTGTTAAAATACGCAATATCGGCGGACCGCGTTCGCTGAGTTGCCAGTAGCTCAAGTATTCATATCTCACAGCGCGTTTACCGAAGATATAAATGTTGTGACGTAAACATACCGCCCACCTTGCGCTATCAGCACAATACAAACCCATCAACAGCAACTTTGTATTTAGCAAAATTACTAATTTAATTTATTTAAGATTAAACAATTCATTTTATTAATATAAAAGGAGGGAGAAAGAAAATAAAAAGATATTCATGTATATAACTGTATATATACTTATAACAAAGAGCAACAAAAATAATTTCAAGTTTAATCACGTTGGGCAAAAAAACTCTTTAGACTGCTAATCCTCTTGCTTTACGCCTTCGCAAAAAAACGCCTCTCCAAATAGAGTCTTCTGGGCGTAAATCTTACCTGGTCTGCCCTCGGCGGGACCCTCTAGAATGCGAGGAACGACGTCAGCTCCTAGGACCATATCAATGGTAACCGCCTCGCACCATTTTGGTTCAACCAATACCACTCCTTTTCTTGTTGATCGCACCCACTCATCACAAATATAATGTGACGGGCTGCGACGAAACATGAAGTTCTCCACTCTACACTGCACCGCTATCTTTCGATGGTCAAGCAGCCGATGTCCGAGGGTCACCCACGTCCGGCCCTGCCATATACTGCAGCCAACCTTTCTAGCGAAGGGTACATGGATCGACGACACTGCCGCGTTTGGGTTAACCCGTAGCCGGATCAGACTGCAACGAGCCGATCCTTGATGGGGATATAACTTCGCCTCAATGGTCATCGGGAACCATTCATGCCCGTCATCTACTGGGTGTAACAAGGTGTTATGGCGTTTTTGGCATCTCTTGCATCGGTCAATACTGTGGCAGTCATCAAGCTCGTGAGATTGAGCTAGGCAACTTTTACACAGGCCGTGTTCAATTACCGTACGTCTCTTGAGTTCCACCCTTATTGTCAAAAAGCGCGTGCACTGACGAATTGCGTGCAGACGATTACAAATAGGGCAACCGTAATTGGTGTTGAACCACGACTCTGCCATGTTTTGCTGAAAGAGAGGCTTAATCAGAACGTATTAAAGAGAAAAAACGGACCACAAGCGACGAATACGTGTTTCAAAGATATTACACTTTATGACCCAAAAATAATAGATAAGAGAACCAATTTTTGAATTGGCTTTGTAATGACGCCAGTTTGCGTCTTGATGTCGACTACTCGCACCCGATTATCCCTACCAGGGTATATCTTTATAATACGACAAAGAGGTTCAGTTCTAAGAGTCGTTTTCCTTTAGGTTTCTCTGCGGAGATTTCCATTTGTTGCGCTTATGCAGTTCTTTGAGATATTCGTCCTTCCAGCGACGACATATTTCTTGTTGCATAGCCTTGACCTTGCTCCATCGATTCATAATGCTTACCGCAGAGTTGAGTTCCTCAGGTTCATCAGGTGTGAGCAACGCAGAGCCGATTAAAAAATGGCCAGGGGTAAGCGCTGACAAATCATCAACGCTTTCTGACAAGGGGCCTAACGGACGCGAATTGAGACATGCTTCAATAGTAGCCAAAAGAGTAGAGAATTCTTCAGAGGTGTATTTTTTACTGACCAGCTATCTTTTTGAAATGCGTCTTGAAGCTTTTCACGCCAATTTAAACGTTGGTGCCCATACTTGTCGATGGCGGTATCACGAAGAGCTTTAACGTGATTTTTGAAGTTTTTTCCAATTTCTTTAGCAGCAGAAAAAGAGTTAAAAACGCCAAAAATTTTGGCAATAACATGTAAAGCTCTCGGAAGGCTAGAAAATCGGTATAAAATATCTTCTTTCTCACCAGATCTTGCAATATGCACCTGAACATTTTTTCTTTCCTCTGTCGTTTCAAATTCTGACAGAAATACCGGCCACAAGTGTTTTTCTAACCTCAGCCATTCTGACCAATTCACCAAAGTTTGCGGTTTTTTAACTTCGCAGGAGTCAGCCCCCGGGTTGCTATATCTGCAGGATTGTCTTCCGACAAAATATGATGTCAGTTCTTATTGCCAATTTTTTCCAGCTACATGGAGGTTTTTTTAGCCACGCTAGAACTATTATTGAGTCAGACCACATATACACCGAAAAACTGGATAAAGAAAACTGAGCCGTTATGCTACTGACTAACTTTGCTAACAATACAGCATCACATAACTCTAAACGAGGGATAGGTGGTTTTTTAATTCGAGCCAATTTTGACTTTGATATTAACAGACTTGTAATTATTTTATTACCAACTTAAACTCTAGCATACAAAGCTGCTGCATAAGCTAATTCCGACAAGTCACAAAATCCATGAAACTCTATATAAGAACTACTTGTATACTGAATCCAACGCGGAATCTTTATTTCGATTATATCGCTATATTGATTACCAAAGGACTGCCAATTTGTAAGACTTACTTGTTCGATGTCATCATCCCAGCCTATCTTGTCGAGCCACATTTGCTGCATCAGTATCTTAGCTGTTAAAATAACGGGAGCAAGCCAGCCAGCTGGATCAAAGAGCCTAGCAATCACGGAAAGTACTTCTCTTTTTGTATAAGAAGACTTGAGTGGAATTATCTCCATTGTGAAGTAAAAGTAATCTGCTGAAGCATTCCAACGAACACCTAGTGTATTTGCATTACTTTTATCATCAATTTGCAAAAAATCCTCATTTAATAAATGTTTAAAGGGCAACCCACCTTAAACCTCCCTCATGTTAGAAGTCCTTTTTCTCAGTCAAATCCAGCCGTTTTTAAAATGGATATCAACTGAATTCGAGCCTCTAAAATTTCCTGCAAACTATGAGCACCTACTAAAGCATCACCGACATACATGTTTTCGCGTAGAATTGTTGCACCTACTGGATAATTATGTTCTTCATCGTCTGCCAACCGCAACAGCGTTCTTAAGGCCAACTATGGAGCGCAGTTTATACCAAAGGTGACAGTTTTTAATCTAAAGTCTTGCAGCTCTTCCTCGGGAGAGCTACGATAGACAATGTGTTGAAAACGAGTATGTTCAACATGTACTAAAATTTGTCTATACATTTTTGAAATGTCTGCAATAAAGACAAATTTAAAAAACCTCCATTTTAGTATAAGAATCACTAAATCTTTCTAAAGAACAGGGCCAATATGTAAAATGTCATTAAGGCTTTTGCCACTAGGTGTTATACTTGAAGCATTAAATACCACTCTTAGTTTTGTTGTACTACTCTCTGGCTTAAAAACGCTATGATGAGGTAAATAATAACTTGGGCCAACTACTGGGTTCTCAATTTTCTCCATATGTGCCAAAAATAAGTATTCTCTAATCACCTCATCATATAAAGCTTTGTTCTGGGGTTTACACAACAATGCATGTTCACTTCTCATAAATTGACTCAGAGCTATGTGCCTATTTGGGGCCAGTGATGAGAATGCATTTTTGAAAGGTAGGTCTACCACATATCTTCCTTCAGCGGTTCTCACAGTAGTGGACCTAAATATTTCTTCACATAGCTTATTATCTTCCGATAAAACTGGGCTCCGAGATACTTCTTCAAGTTCCCAAAATTTTGTCAGTTGTTCATCAACAGAGACTTTGGTGAAGTACGTTTGCCTCACGGTACGTATCTGATTTGTGGGCCCAGTTACAACCCAACCAAATATAGTTTCTTGGGCCACTAACGAACCGCAAATACCATGTGTACCCCTTGCCGTAGAATCATGGGGTAAACGTCCCCTCCTAATAAAATATCAATATACCACTTTTATAAAACGCAGGATCAGCATATTCAAGATCTGGTAACAATGCACTTTCATTAGCGGCAAAAGAATGAGTTGGAACATTTCCAGTTACTTGAGGAACCACCAATTAAGAAACTCTTATCGAAAAATTAGGGGTTTTTGATGATTATGCAGAAAATTTGGCTATTCTATTTGCTCTACTAACAACTTTCCCACCTAGACCTGCTATTTCAGCTGATACAGGTGCAGTGGACAACTTTAGCAATTTACAAATTTTCTCAGATATAAAACTCTCATCTGAATAAGGGTCAATTAGAGCTCGTATCTTGTAGAAATTACCGTAGCTTTCAACTTAACCCATGCTGTAGCCAATAAAACACGTTTCGATACTGAATGATGATGATTCTGGACCTTTGTCGACTAAATTCGAAAAATTTTGTTTATTAATTTGAGGGCCATTATTTGCTTGATGTATTTAAGAAGATTTTTTAATAAAATGTCTGTGCAGAAGGTTGTGATGTTTTCTTCTACACTTTGAGCAACCGTTACTGCTGGGGCAATCACCAAACATATGCCCTATTTTAAGATAATTAAAACAATAACTAAATTTTCTCAAAGTTGAATTTCGACTCTTATAGTCCATTGCCAAAAAATTTGTACAACAGATTATTTCGTGGGCCTCTTTACACAACTTGCACTGAGCTATGTTCACTTTAGTATGATGTGCCTTGAGCTGTTTATTTTTACTCTGAACATGGTTATTAAAATGAAAACTACTTTGAGAACCGCTGGCCCGAATATTCAATACACTCTCAAGAGCCCGAAATGGGTCAGTTAAGAACTCATTCATTTCATTCCATTTGGGAACTTCTACTTTATTCTTTACTGACTGTTCCCATAAATTTAACGTTTGTTCAGGCAGCCTTATAGAACAATGAAATACAAATAACGGGTCCCATGCCTCAACATCAATCTTGTATAACCTCAAGTTTGAAATACAATTATTTACTTCTCTTTGGAACCTTCCTATTTCATCGGGAGATTCTTCCTGACATGATGCCAAGTTATATAATAAATGCATCTGGTTATTAAATAACACTCGCTTATTTTCGTATGTAGCTTTTAAATTTTCCCAAGCTACCTCAAAGTTATCAGCTGTCACCGTTATGTTTCTATTAACCTCACGAGCATCTCCGCTAGTTTTTTGAAACAAAAACATAATTTTTCAACTGGGCCGAAGCGATCATTATATATGTAAATTGTAGTAAACAGATCTCTAAATGTGGGCCAAGACGCATAATCACCGCTAAAAACTTCTACCTCACATGCCTGAACTGGGACCGAATAATTCATCAACATCATTTTTGGGCAACCTACGTTCAGCCCTCGTCAAGATATTAATGCATTTAACCTGAGTTTTGTGCGCTTGATTATATTTAGCATAGATTACTGCTGCTTCTTTTTTCTTCTCCACTGGTTCTTTAGCACAGGAATCGTATATGCTCTGATGAAATAGGAGCTTATTCCCTTCCAATATGTGAAGTTAAAAACGCTGAAGTCTTAACAAGCACGTTGTGTTTTACTTCACATCAAAATTATAACTGGTTTTATTTAAATTCTTCATACAAAAATAAATTCACGACAATAAAAGAAACAGTTAGAGATAAGCTTAATTATTAAGATGTAATCAATTATTGGAGAATTAGGTTGCAAAACGAAATAGAAAAAAGAGAGTACAAAGTACATAGCAGTTGTGAGAATGATAATTAAGAGTATATTTAACTCATTTCAGTGTTGCCTTAACATCCCGGCCCCCTTGAAAGAACTTTCAAGTTGGTATGATTGCAACTTTGTGAACTGGACGTCGTATAATTCCCTTTGCTGTTTTAATGTCAATAACTCGAATTCTATTGTCTTTGCCAGGAATGGTATTTACAATTCTGCCCATTGGCCATTTTTGAGGTGGAATATTGTCTTCATGTATGATGACTAATGAGCCATTAATTGCATTCGCTTCTACATGTGACCATTTTGTACGTATTTGTCATTCATGTAGATAATCACGATGCCACAAATTCCAAAAATGTTGCTTGACTGCATTGATTCG
The DNA here is from genome assembly GCA_937654795.1 of Cistogaster globosa. Lineage (NCBI taxonomy): Eukaryota > Metazoa > Arthropoda > Insecta > Diptera > Tachinidae > Cistogaster > Cistogaster globosa. The sequence goes on along the minus strand of OW569403.1, from coordinate 99,751,320 downwards.
ATTCCACTTTTCCAATAATGTTAAATTATCTGTTGGCACTTTCCGCTCTGGAATACCCCCCAATGAACTTCCAATAAGCAAATGTGCAGGTGTAATTGCTTCATAGTCGTTGGGGTCTGTAGATAATGGTGTTAAGGGTCGCGAGTTTAGTATGGCCTTAATTTCAATAAGGGCCGTATTTAATTCTTCGAGTGTAAGTCTAGTATTGAGAAACGTTCGGTTTAAGTGACCCTTCGCTACCTTCACTGCGGCCTCCCACAGCCCACCGAAGTGAGGGGCTCTGAGCGGAATAAAACGAAATTGAATGAACTCATTCGCACAGTATGTAATTATGGCATCTTGATTGTTTTGCCTAAATAGAAATGCTTTAAGTTCTGCTAATTTGTTGCAAGCACCTGCAAAGTTTGTTGCATTATCACAAAAAATCTCGCTTGGAGCCCCTCGTCGTCCACAAAGGCGTTTTAGTGCAGCAATAATTGCATTCGTTGATAGGTCGGTAACACATTCAATGTGTACGGCCTTAGATGCCATGCATACAAAAATGCAGATATAGGTTTTATACGGGAGTTTGCCTCTTAACCGCAAATAGGTCAAGACAGGCCCACAAAAGTCAACAGCACAACGAGAAAATGGTCTTTGTTGCTCTAATCGTTCAGTCGGTAAATTACCCATTATTTCTCGCATTAGTTTCGGCTTATATCTTACACAGTGTAAGCATGAGTTTACGATCCGACGAGTTATGCGCCTTGCATTTATGATCCAGAATCTATTACGTATCAGAGAAATGAGTATTTTCGAACCTGCATGGTAGTTGGAAATATGTAAGTATTGCAGATAATGTTCAACAAAAGGGCAATTGCTGGGCAGCAAAATTGGATGTCGATGATTGTAGGGTAATTTTGATTGTTCTAAACGTCCACCAACCTTGAGTAGTTCATATTTACCATTTTGTTCGACGAATGGATTAAGGCATTTTAAAGAACCTTGTAATTGTTGATTTTTCTTGACATAGTTGATATCCGAGGCAAAGTGTTGTCGTTGAATGATATAAGCTATGCACCAAAGTGCATTTTCCAATTCTGCAGGTGATAGAACGTTTGTTGTCAAATTATTATTATGATGTTTAGCAAGGCTATTACAAAACCGAAGAATGTATGCAATTGTTCTTACAGCCTTAATGTGTGAGCTGATGTTATTTAAACAATCGAGAATGTAATTGGCTTTTGTAGTAAGATTGAAGGCAGATTTGCGTTTCTCCCTGTTTACCTCTTCTATGTCGAAATTATTACAGCTATTAATTGGCCAATTTTCTTGAATTTTTTATAAAAATGCTGGACCAGTAAACCAAATTGTTTTGTTCAACTCTGTTGAAGTGCAGCCTCTTGATACTAAATCGGCTGGATTTTGTTGGCTGGGCACGTGTCTCCATTTGCACATGGATGTTAATTCTTGAATGTCCGAAATTCTGTTACCAACGAAGGTCGACAATGTTGATGAATGTAACGTAAGCCAATGTAACACAATTTGTGAATCGCTCCACAAATATATGTCGATTTTGTAGTTATTGAAAGAAGGTAATACTTTTGCAACAAGTTTTGCCAATAGGTGAGCAGCACATAATTCTAGTTTTGGTAGCGATTTTTTCTTAGTAGGTGCCACTCTAGATTTGGCTGTAAGCAGGTTGATGCAAGCGTTTTTCATTTCATTTAACGTACGAATATAAATGCTCGGATAGATGCATCCGCAAAACCATGTAACTGAAATATGACTTGGTTTGGTGTAAGACAATATCTAGGTACATTTACATTTGATAAAGACTTCATACCTTTTAAAAATTTGATACATGCGCTATGTATATCTTGTGGCACCGACTCATCCCAATTTATTTTCAGTATCCATAACTCCTGAAGTATGATTTTGGCTGTGACAATTAGTGGTGATAAAATTCCTAGTGGATCGAATAGCATGGCAGCGATAGACAAAATCGAACGCTTGTTTACTGATGACTGCCGTTTATAGCCAAATGAGAATTTAATTGTGTCAGAATATTGATTCCAACTAATTCCGAGAGCACTAGTTGTCACTTTATTTCCGCTACTGAGATATTTTACGCTGTCATCATCCCTAAATTTTTCATGGTTTGAGTGCCATTTGGTTAGTCGAAAACCTCCTCTTTGTAATACTGCAGATACATCATGTTTTATTTTTTCTAATTGCTGTATATCGTCTGCTCCACAAAAGAAAACCATCCACATAAAAATGTGACTTTATTAAATTTGAAGCCAATTCAAATTCTGAAGCATATTGCTCTGCTAGGTAATGCAGACTGCGACCTGCCAAATGTGGTGCAGATGCTGTTCCGTAAGTTACGGTGTTAAGTTGATATGTTCGCAATTCTTCTTGATCAGACTCACGCCAAAATATATATTGAAATTTTCGTTGATCAGGATGTATAACTACTTGCCTATACATCTTTTCTACATCAGCTGTAAGAGCAAAACGAAATAATCGAAAACGCAATAAAAAATCAAACAAGTCTTGTTGCAGCTTAGGACCCACACCTAATATGTCATTTAATGATTTGTCTGTTGTCGTTTTGCAAGACGCATCAAAAACGGCACGAAATTTCGTCAAGGTGCTCGAGGGTTTTAAAACAAAATGATGAGGTATGTAAAAGTGTGGTTCGCTTGTGTTGGGATTTATCACAAGGCTCATATGACCTAAATCTTCATATTCCCTCATAAATGCGATATATTGATTTTTGTATTCTTCGTTCCTACGGAGACGTTGTTCTTGTGACAAAAATCTTTGACGACAATTAATTTCAGATTATCCCAAATTTTTAACAGGGTGTATCACTACATACGTTAGTTAAAAAATGCGACTCACAGAATTGTTGTTCATCTGACCAAGTCTCCATTTTAGTTTCAGGTTCATCAAGCTTCCATAATAGTTGCAAGTTTTCATTAATTGATTCTTCTACTGTCAGGACGCATGTTTTTGATATATTTGATATACGCGGGTGATATCTACCTGACACAATCCAACCCAGCAGTGTTTTCTGCAAAACTGGTAACCCTTCGCCTAATTTAACTTGTCCTACTGACAATATACCAAAAAATGTTTCTGTTCCCATAAGAAGATCAGTTTTATTTGATTTAAAAAACTGTTCATCAGCAAGTTGGATATTTCCTGGAACGTTCCAAGATGAAACATCAATTTCGCTGTCTGGTTGATATGAAATATGCGTTGTTACACAGAATGATAAAGGAAACTCCAATTCGGCGAAACGTGATTTAATTGACGTGTTAGTAATTTGTTTGATTTTGGTTTGTAAATCACCGATTCCCAAAACTTCAATTTTACACTTGTTTTTTGTCAATCGTAGGCGTTGAGCAAATTCATTCGTAATAAAATTCACCTGCGAACACGAATCAAGGAGTGCGCGACCCATCTGATAAGTACCTGAAGAATAACGTACTAAAACTATTGCTGTTGCTAGTAGTACTTGGTCTGGAGATGATTTATCTCGATGCGAATGTGAAGCAGCAATTTGAACTGTTGTTGATGATGGTGATTGCTCTTGCAATGACAATAAATTTGCATTTGAAACAGGTTCGTCTGACCCTTTATGTAAAAGGGTATGATGTGCCTTTGAACAAATTTTGCATTTAAATTGAGACGGACATTGTGCACAGCGATGTTTACTAGATAAACAATTTATACAAAGCCCCTTTAATTTAACAAATTCAAAACGACCGCATACATTTTTTTCTTTGAAACGAGCACAAGAACTAATAAAATGATCCGAACTAGAACAAAAGATGCATGAATGTTTTGTTAATGAAAACGCAAGATTACGAGTCTGTTTTCCTTTATTTATTTTGTCAAAAATGTGATGATCATTCTGAATTGATGAACCTTCAAGAGATTCAAGAAATTGACAATGCCGTTCGAGAAGCATGCGGCAATCTTCCCAAGAGGGTATCAATTGAAATTGCAATGATTCCTTCCATTTCTTTTGCGTTTCTTCATCCACCTTTTTCATAACCATGTATATGATCAGCGCATCTGCAATTTGCTGATGAGTGCCAAATGATTGTAGAGAGCTATAAAGCGCTGTAACGTTATCGACAATACTACGAAGTCGTCACCAGTTTTTTCTCGTAATTGTGATAAATCAAAGATTGCTGTTACAGTCTCTAAAAATATTAATGTATTGTTATCATAACGATCTGCCAAACGTTTCAGTGCTTTCGGATAATTTTCGTTTTTCACAGGAAAAGCTTTCACTGCTTCAAGTGCCTGACCTTGAAGGCAATTTAATAAATGATTGAATTTTTCAATATTTGATAGATAAAGTTTACGGTCAATAATTTGTGTGAATGATGAGATAATGTTCTTATACTCTGCATATTTTTCGGAAAATGTAGGTAGTTTTAAATTGGGAAGCTTACGCGTGGAGGCTAATATTGGTAAGGTGGAATCCATATTAGTTGTATTGTTGGCATCATCAACCAAACGCGATTGAATTGCCATTTTAGTTTCAATGTATATGTCTTCAATTTGTGCGCGTCCTGAATCTGTGGAATCAATTTTTTCAATTTCAGTTTGGTAGGTTAATGCTTGAACGAAATAGGATTTCAAGATTCCTAACCGACATTTTAATTCAATTGTTGTAACTTTACGTACCCCATCTTCTACTATGTTTTTGATACGAGTAATATTTGCCCTTGTATTTGTTCGTTGTTTTTTTAGTTCTTCAATAGACATTGTGAATGTTGATGCAAACAATAATACACGACGATAAATTTATTGTTTCAATATCTAAATGTTTAGTAACAAGTTGACAGTATATTGGGAAAATTGATGGTGACAAAACGTTTTGCAATTTTGTTGACAAATCAAGTTGATGAAGCTAGAATTCAAGCTTGAAACAAGTTGAGAGATATTGTTGACTAAACAAGTTCATTAAGTATGAATATTGAAGTTCTAACAATGATGTTGAGGTACAAGTAAAGAAAGTTGATATACATAGAAAGTTGCAGATGTCGATGTTGCGAATTAAACAAGGATGATAATACAATAGATCATGTGTATTGTAGGTTAAGTTTCAAGGTAATAACACAAAGCTGCATTTAGAAGCACAAGCTGCAGATATAATAACACCAATACTGTATAAATTTCGCAATCAACATAACATTTTGTAGGCAGACAATATGGTACAGTTTAATAATGCGATGAGTTCTTCCATAGGCACTGAATGAGCTATAACACAAACTTCAAAACAAAGCAATTTCTAAATCGATGTAAATGATGATCTTCAGTTTAATGACGGTTCACGGATCTTTGCTCGTGCCCCACGTTGGGCGCCAAAAATGATGAAATAGGAGCTTTTTCCCTTCCAATATGTGAAGTTAAAAACGTTGAAGTCTTAACAAGCACGTTGTGTTTTACTTCACATCAAAATTATAACTGGTTTTATCTAAATTCTTCATACAAAAATAAATTCATGACAATAAAAGATACAGTTTATTGGAGAATTAGGTTGCAAAACGAAATAAAAAAAAAAGAGAGTACATAGCAGTTGTGAGAATGATAATTAAGAGTATATTAAACTCATTTCAGTGTTGCCTTAACATGCTCTTAAAATTTTTCCACAAATTAGCTAATTCTTTCCTCTCAAAATCTAAAGCCTCCGCTGTGTAAATTGAAAAATCTTCTTCCTTAAGTCTTATTTCAAATCTAAAAAGCTCATCCGCAGCTTCACTTAATTTGTCTAACGTTGCCATAATTGTAATATATTCCTATAAGCAACACAAATTTAAGTTAAAAAAGAAATTGATGCTAATAATTGTACCAATAAATCACACCACAAAAAAGCTGTACGAGATTAAAGATGTCTCCGAGAACAACAAGTTTGGCGCTAAGCAACTACAATAAAAAAAAATCTAACGGGCCACTTAATATGGCGATCGAAATTTTGAGACACGATTTCTTTATTGAAAATAATTTTAGCAAAATGGCGTTTAAGAATTTCAAGACACGTTTTTCGTAATACTTCTTAAATTTTAGCTGATTGTAAATCATACAAAGAGCCACTACAGTACTTTTCGTTTATAGTCTATTCCGCTTAATGGCCAAAAACGGATGTAAGCCAAAACAGTCCTATTCACTTGCAGGTTTTTTCGAATTTCATACAAATTATTTGTTCTTAAGTCCACTTCGCCTATAGTCCATTTTCGTTTAAAGGCCAAATTTTCTTTGCATGCATAGCTAATATTGTATAGAAAAAAACTTTCATATAGTCCACCCTGTTTTTTTAATACCTTTTTTAAACAAACTGGCAATCTTTTTTATTTAGATTTCTAGCAACTTTTTATTACAATAAGCTTTTAAAGCATTTGAATTACAATAAATAATAATATGTAAAGGTTTTTGTTTAAAATATTGATTTTATTTAAATCAATATTTGCTTATATTTTAAATAAACTTTTATTTTGTTAAAAAAAGTGGTTTTATTGAAGAAATCGCATACTTTGTATATAGGCCAATATGTTTATTATATCTGGATTCAGTTATAGTCCATAAAGTGGCTTAAAAGGAAATTCGGTTATAGTCCTAATTCGCTTTTAGTCCACAAAAATTGTGTAACTGTAGTTGTGGACTATAAGCGAAAACTACTGTATAATTTTAATTGTATCTCTACTATCAGTAGTGTACTTTTGACACGTTTTCCACTTTTTATCCACACAATTAAAAATTCAACTTTACGTACCTCGTTGAACTGCTTCCACAAATTAAATTAATATTTCCCGGCGAAGGACCAAAATGTATGTATCAAATTCCCCTTGCTGCCTCGATAAGTAAAACACCGATAGCGTATTATTTTGTTAATTTCACTTATTTTATTTAATTACACAAAAATTGTCGATAAAGGCTGCTGTTGCGCACACGTTCTTTTTATCTTTTTGTTTTTTTTTTAAGCCAAATCCCATTGTCCCAGGACGCTTAACAAGTTGACGGCGTTGTTAAAATACGCAATATCGGCGGACCACGTTCGATGAGTTGCCATTAGCTCAAGTATTCATATCTCACACGCGTTTATCGAAGATATAAATGTTGTGACAAAAACACTATGAAAATTCCGACAAATAAATAAATCCATAATATAATTGAACACTGAGGCAATGTACTGACCCAAATAGAAAAACGCCAAATCTTGGCCTTGTAGTTGAATTCATGCTAGAAAACTTTAACATTTTATTAACAACACTAACCAAATTAGTTAATTAAAGTTTTTGTAATCGAATTTGTAAAAAGTCGGCATTAAACTATATTAATGGATAAACCTCTTTATAATTAAAGTTGACAGCAGAAATCTTATGCAGTGCTGATTAAAAATTGATCTCTAACTCAGCTGAGCAAAATACAACTAGTAAAAACTAAACAACCGCAAATTTTCATAAAAGCATGAAGAATTTTAATTAAAAACTTATTTAAGATGCTAGTATAACCAAAAGGAGAAGTAAAATAATATAGCTTAACACTTGTAAATAATAACTTTGAATTTATCACAAAAATATTTTTTTTACAAAATGCAACATTCCTGTCCCTCAAACCATAACATCTAACTTAAACACAATATAATATAATTTTCTTAACCATCAGATATAATCATCATTAACGTCCACAGATTCATCAGGCCTGCTTAACATCATGGGATAAGTATCATCTAAGTCTAAGTAAATATTAAAGAGAGCTCATGGTATTACAAAATAAAACAAAAATTACTTAAGTTAATGATGATTAGTTCTTTTATAATTAGAAAAAAATTCTCTTAAATATCTTTTGCGGTATTCATAACAAAAAATTGAACAATCGTTGTATACCACTCAAATCGAGTGTACAACTAAAATGTATTTTAAGGTAGTTCATTAGTTGTTCGAAAGTTTATTCATAACACTATTTTGAATTCTGACTAAACAAAATTCAAACATCCCTGTATTTCTTTCTATCAACTATGATTTTTATTAAATAACCCTGGTTTTGTTTTTCACCACATTTCAACTGTCACTTGAATTTTAATAATATTAATTTTACAAAATTTTTAAAAATAAAATGGAAAAAAAGGAACGGAAATCTTTTAAAAGGTCTTCTAATTGGGAGCAGGATGAAAAAGTAAGAATTAAATTTACATTTTGTTTAAATTTACTTATGTCAAAAAGTAGTACATATTTATAGGATATTTTATCAAAATTGGTCATGGAGCAACTAGAAGTACTTGATAACGATAACGTATGCGGAACTCTTCGTTATTATAGATATAAAAAGGATTTTTCCTCTTTTTATAAAATTTTCTTGAAGGCCTTCTTCTAATTTGGGTGTCATTGAAAGTATCCAACACATCTAGTGTATCCAGCGTATCCATTTCAATAAAATATATTTTCTTTCACAATTTTAGTCAAAAAAATTTATAAAAATACAAATATCAAAAAATATTCAATTTGACAATTGAAAAACAAGAGTTAGTTACTGTTTGTTCATTGTCTAAACATTATTTATTAACATTGTTATGAATAAAAATTTCTTGTTCAGAAGTTAAACTCTGTTTAAATTATTGTTATGAATACCGCAGCTTATGTTTAAATTGTTTTTTTTTATTTCTCACGGATAATTGCATACATAGAATATGTTTTATATAGAGTTTTTTTTGCATTTTGTCAATAAAAGAATTACCAATCATGATCTAGTTTTAAGATATATTTTTAATATATTATTTTTGCGAGAGAATTAAAACATAACTAACATGAAACGTTTATACTTTGAATTAAGGAACTTTTGTCATAAGTAAATGAATACGTACATATATATATATATATATGTATATATATATATGTATATATATTTTATTTTTTTTTACTTTTTTATATATTAATAAAATTTAGTTTGAATTGGAATATAAAAAAATATGGTAATATATAATATGGATAGATAATTTTTTCTGTTTTGGTTGATGAAATGTAGTGAATAAATAAATGTGTAAAAGCAGCATAATTTGTCTGAGATTAAAATCTATCGAGTCATCAGCAGGCAGGGTGGGCATTTTGACCGAAAGAAAAACTACAGCTTTTTCTTCACTTATGTAGCAGAAATTTTCAGCGCTTTTCTTTTCTTATTGTAGACTTTCACATTTAGCTATTCTGCACACTATCTCTATCTTAAATTCAGGTAACGCAAACTCCCTTACTGGTATCACACCCCCGCTCATTTTCCTGAGCTAAGACCAAACCGTAGCTAAGTGTGCAGACCGGTGATAGCATAGGGTTGAGTCGGTGGTTCGTTGCAATTTCTAGCGAGCTCTAGGCCGTGGTCCTCAACCCATGTCATTACTTGGTTTAACTTTCTCCTGGCATCGTTCATGTTTCGTACTAAGATGATCGCCGCTATATCATCAGCATACCGAACAATGTGTGTGTACCCCGCCATATCTATGCCAAGGATCTTGTCGTTACTCCGGACGTGATCGCATTAGATCGTTGGCTAATGGAGCACGCGGTCTTTTAGGTAACTTTGAAAAATTCTCCCTTGGCACCCGGAAATGCGGAATCTTTCTCGTAGAGTTTTTTTCCTTTTCTGCAGCTATCTGCTTTAGCAAAGAGCCCGCTGTCTAGCTTCTTTGCATATTTGCCTGGATTACATTCATCATTTTTTGGCTAGTGGGCACCTCCTTGAGCCTGGCAATTGATCAGTTCGGCTCTGTTTTGCGTATACGCAGTGAATGCGCCTAGAAAATGCTTTACAGTCTTTCGTTCTGTGCCTCACTTTGCCACATCTTATGCACGTGTCACTTCTGGCAGCGCCAGTACAGTTTTCTTGGTTGTGCTATCCCGAGGCAGCCGTAGCACCGTTTGCTGTCTTCGCAAACACGTATCTTGGCTCGGGACTATCTGATTTATATACGGCCAGCTGCCATGTGCTTTGCAGCACCTTCTGCAGATAGCGTGAGAAAAGCCCGTACTTGTTTCCGTGCGTTCAGTACCGCGAGCCTAACCCATATCTGCTCCCCTGGGTCAGTGAGCAGTTCTAGGTTTGCTGTCCCTACTTCCTCTTTACGAGCGAGGGATCTAGATCTCATATTTGTATCGTTTTGCTTACCCTAAGCTCCGCGATGGAGGATGTTTCGCGAACAGTGCTCCTCAACTGCTGGAAAAACTCCAGCCTTACTTTCTCTAAGAGAATGACTCCCGCTCTTGTCTTTCTTAAGGATTTTACTTTGACCGATTCGTCAGTCGTTACTTTGCCACGTAGGTCTTTAGGTACCTCTGCATTGCTGTAGCTTTCTGCGGGATTGATTACCACCGCTTCCGACTCAAGGCGCTGCGGTCGCGGATTTTTTTTCTTATAGGCCCTTCCGAAGGTTTCCTCTTCTGCCTTTTCTGCCCTTGCATTCGCACTGGGCCCTTTTGCTGTTGATTTCTTGGAGCTTTCAGGGACAGCCGGGCTAGTAGCCGCCCGTTTCAAGTTTGCGGTCACGGGAGTGGAGAGATCTAGCCTATATTGTGTAAAAGCTTTCATGCGTGAGATCGAGAGGGTCCTTTCCTCTTCTGCGGGCCTGTAGTTCAGCGCGATATCTAGCAGCTCTGCTGTTTTAGATACGACAACCTTTGCTACGCAGCTTATATTCTTTTGGCGGTAGAACGCGCGCTTCATGCTTTCTATTACCAATTTGCATTGGGAGATAGCATCTTCCTTCATCTTCCGAGTAAATTCGTGTCGAGGAGAACACCCTGCTGTCATGTCCTCTTGTTGGGGAGAAGTAACCGTGCAGAGCGTGTTGTTGCTTGCCACGATAGGAGTTGAAACCTGTCCATCCGTTCTCGCTCTTGCGTTGATACTAGGGACATTGTCTCTCCGACTTCCGGTATACTTTTGGAGACTGTCATCTGCCTCATTTATGCTTACCTCTTATATATTTCTCTTGGGTTTTTTAAGGTTAACGGACCTATTTCGATCATATTGGGTCGCGGCCTCTATCTTCATATGGAAATGGAGTTTCCCTATATGTCCCCATGGTTATCTTTGAAATCCCTTCATGGGAAAATAATTCAGAGCCAGCACAGAAACTTATCAGGATTTCTCAAATGAACCTACACCAGCAACCTAATGGCGACATATTACGAACGCACCTGAAGGCTTGCCAAAGTTTTAACAGGTCGGTGGCGGCTGCATCATTAGTCCATCAGCTGTTACAGCTATATGTCAACCTTACCTACTTAGAAGATGGAAAACTGCAGTCAGCCTTCGACGCCAAGTCCAAATCCATCGGTCAGTATTTTATGCCATATCCGATCCATTTCCATTACCATCAGCACCACCAGGTATGGCGATCAGCTACCCAGAGTTTTGGTTCGCAGGTGGTACCTTCTCGACTGATCCAAAATAATAAGCCGAGAGTTTCCCTCTCCGCCACCTGGGAAAACTCCACACGGATTTATAATTATTATTATTATACTTATAATAAGCATGGTACTAAAACATCTTTGGTATAATCGTTTCCCGTACGCAAGCAAGACGATGTTATAGGGGATACCGAATTTTTTAATTATCTCTACAAAAAAGTTGAGAAGTTATTTAACTTTATTAATAAATTACAAAATGAAATAACATTAAAAATAAAACACCTTGTTGCAAAGTATACAGAACTCTTCCATGTAAAAATCCTTAATCTAATTATTAGTCTGAAACATGAAGAAATTAAAAACAATCAAAATGAGTTGGAAAAATACACATCGTACATACAACAGAACATTTCAAAATATGATTCCTTGTTATTTTTCAAAAGTGAAAATATATTATATGAAAATATTATTAATAAAAGGACGAAAACACAGATCACAAGATAGTAAAACATACATCAAATACAATAAAAATAGGTTTATAGACAAAACACTGAAAATCCAACAAATGTTCAAAAATTATTACCGTAAGGTCCAAAATTTGCTTTGCCAAAAAAAAAAACAACAATTCCCTTTGTTTAAATGTATTGCTGACAGAGAAGACATCATTCAAACTAATAAGAAAAAAAGAAACAAGAAACAGCGAGAACTAAACTGGTTATGACGACGGACAATTATCTTAATAAAAGATCATTAACAACAAGAGAGAAAGAGTTAGTAAGCACAGTGGGTGAAACAAAAAAATTTTTGAATAAAAAAAATAAAAAAAGACAAAGGAAATATCACAGTAGCTATAGAAAAAGATGAGTATGAACCTAAAATGAGAAATATTGTTTATAACATGTGTTCTCACAAACGACTTAAAAATGACCCAACCACAAAACTACCAACACGCTAGTTGAAAAATTATTTAAATTGAATATAATTGACACAGTTGATAAATAAAAATTACAGAACAACACAGCTAATGCACCTAGAATATATGGACTTCCTAAGGTTCATAAGGAGAGGATGCCCCTGAGAACTATTTGCTCATCAATAAATTCTCCATCCTATGGACTATGCAAATATGTTGTAAATATATCAAAAGATCTGACAAAAGATACGACAAATAATGTAAAAGATGTCATAGAACTTAAATGAAAATTAACAGGTATTCACATCACCGACGACGAAGTTCTATTATCCTTTGACCTGGTATCCCTTTTTCCTAGTATTCCTGTTAACCTGGCAGTGGACATAATAAAGAAGAAGTGGGAAAAACTAGCAACGTACACTACAACACCAAGAGGTCTTTTTATTGACATTTTGAATTTTTGTATAAAACACAATAGATACTTTAAACATAATGATAAATTATTTGAACAGTTAAAAGGAATGCCTATGGGCTCACCAGCATCACCGGTAATAGCAGACATAGTAATGGAGGATTTATTAAATAATGCGTTGGAGACGTTATATCAGAAACCGAAATTTATGAGCAAATACGTGGATGACTTATTCTGCATTACCAAAAGCAGTAATGTGGAAAAAGTACTCAAGGTTCTAAATAGTTTCCATAGGCACATTCAGTTTACTAAGAATTGGCACAAAATGGAAAATTACCATATTTAGACGCGCTGATAATACGAAAGGAAGATACTTTGACGATAGAGTGGTATAAAAATCGAAATGCTACGGGACGTATTATTAACTTTTATTAAAATCACCCTAAATACGTAAAAATTAATACAGCACACAATTTTGCGAGAATAGTACTGTAGATAAGCGATACAGTTCGTTGGGCCGATGTGTAGAGTTTTCTGCGGTGTCTGGCTTTTATTGAGTCTGCACATATTTCGCTGACGTAGGGTAGGACCGAGTTAATTGTTGTCATCAAAAGCTTTCTCTTGCTGTACGTTGGGCCGCCGATGATCGCCTTTGGCTTTGTTGACTACGTATTGAATTTGCATCCAGTATGTCAGCTTAGAGTCTAGTCTGATGCCCAGGTACTTCACTGCATTTTGTGTGCAGATGATATTCCCACAGATCTGCATTCTAGCTGTGTATGCCGTTTGGTTGGTAAGAGTAGCTCAGTTTTTTGCGTAGCCAGCTTGAGTCCGTGAGAGCCGAGCCAGGTGTTGTGACCAAACCTCGTAGATTATATTTATTTTAGTTACAGTAATATAGTTTATTTATTAATTTTAATTTGCTAAAAGCAATTATGCTGACTCAAATGTGACAGTTTTTTCACTCGTTAGCATATATGCTTTTAGCAAATTACAATTTATAAATAAACTATATTACTGTTTCTAAAATAATATAATCTACGAGGGTTGGTCACATCATCCCTTTCCCCTTAGCGGACGAGGGTTGGTCACAACACATGTTTTTGTTCGCATCTTCACTATTTTTAGTTTCCGTTCTTCGTGCAATGATTACCGCGGCGATATCGTCGGAGCAGGCGACGAAATGCGTGTCGCCGGGCATCTCTATGCTTATTATGTCGTCATAATTAAGATTCCAGAGGTCTGGTCAAAGTATGGACTGCTGCACGTGGGCTGCTTCAGAAGTTTTATTTTTCGTCGTTCGCCCATGTGGTAAATAAGTTCGGAGCCTCATTTTCATCAGATAACTCGAGGAGCTTTCCGCCTGTATTCAGCATGCAAGGTGGGCTGTATGCCCACGCGGTGATCCTTGGGCGATGCTAGTGACACCCGTCAGGCATCGGCGAGTTGTGGGAGGCGATTGCAACGTCTGTTCTCCTAGTTGGAGCAGCTAAGCGATCCGCTACATAAATGTGACACATATGCAGTCTTGTCATCACGCCCGATGAGGCTGATAACGACGGCCTTTCAAAACGACGATGGATTTTGATAAAGTATTACGATTAGGATTTAAAGATTTGGGCTGATGGTGGCAGTATTCTGTTCCCTTAGTAGGTTGGAGTGACATCTTGCTGAAACGGCGTTCAGGCTAATGCTGTAGCCGCCCCCGTCCCCCTAAAGCTGTGGCAAGGCTCCGAGTACCTTCCAATCCCGTCGCCACTGAGCTGGTGGTATAGGTGCATCACGGGCATCATTTGAGGCAACTGTACAACCGGAGGAGGATAGCGGCTTAGAGCGGGGACCATTTTGAAATGATGAAGAGAACAACACCCCTGAAAATTAACAGAACAAATACAACCGAAGATCAATTAAGAGAAATAAGGGACACTGAAAACGCTGCTGAGCTGTTTCCTCAACAACCAAGATTGCAAAGTTCTCTAACCAAGTGGATGTACAGCCTCTGGAATGAACACAGCCAATCAGAACACGTTTGGAAATGCCAACGAAGCAGCTAGAAAAAATCAAACGAATGCCCCAACACAGCAGCGGAAACACGAGAGGCAAGAGCTACATGCACAAGCCGGTGAGATGCCAAGAAATGTCGTATTCGACGGCACAGCAGCCGCACCTAGAGTAAATATTACTGCAGGCTCTCCAAGCACGCAGTTTATCCTCAAAATGCGCGCAGAGAAGGAAAAAACCCTAGCAGACCACAAAAAAGTGATCCGCAATATAAAGCTCGCTATAGGCAAACAAAGAAATTTTAGCATGGGCATAAAGGATGGAATTGGCGAGCTAGACGAGCTAATATGCGTCATGCAAAATAGCCGAGCCATTTAGATAAAATTTGAAAAAGAGCAAAAACTCAGAAAAAGTTTAATGCTGGTCACGATTACTACAATCGCAAGTGAAATTGCAGATACTCCAACAATTGGCAAAATCAAGAGAGTAGCCTCTAGTCCAGCGAGAAAATCCATACCAAGATCCCGAGGGCTGGTAAGCGGTTACGCGAAGGAAGAGTATCCGAGGGTCAAAGGGCGTCGGAGAAAAGGAAACCCGAAAAGAGCGGAAAGCCTCAGCAGAGGCGCGAAGAGGATTGAACAGGAACGCAGGACAAAGAACCAAGGCACGGAGGAACAAACCGGAGGCTTTGATAATTAAACTTAGCGCGGGATATAGCTACGCCGACGAGCTAAGAAATTTGAGAGGCAACATTGAATCTGACAACAGCCTGAAGGTGAAGGGCATTCACAAGAGGAGGAGAGGTGCGTTGGTCACGGAATTCAGCTGGGGCGCAATAACCAAGTCAGAGTTCTACGAACAGCTATAAACAACGCTGAGGAAGTCCGCGAATGTTACAAATGCCAAGCCCACAGCGACGCCTATTATTCGCTAGATTCCGTTACTGTCAAGGAAGAGGTCATTGGTGAGATAAGGAGAACACTTTTGGACATAGGAGATGAATTTAAAGTGTCCGTGACGGCACCAGACAGCAGCGAGCAAGCTAGGGCATACTTTACCATTACAAAGGATAAAGCACAGGCCCTCTTGGATATCGAGCACATTAAGATCGGGTTCATTAGAGTAAAAATGACTCGCATTGAAAACCCTAAAAAATGCTACCGCTGCTTTGGACTCGGGCACCTACAGTTCAACTACAAGGGACCAAACAGAAAGGAAGAAGGCTTATACTTATGTTTATGAAAGAATGCGAAAACCCATCAAAATGTGCATTGATGCAAACGTAGCTCCTTTTAACCATCAACTGAGCTCTGTGAAATGCCCCGGGCACAAAAAGCGGAACGCGAAAACCCCATGAAGATATTGTAGACAAACCTACATAGAAGCAAAACGCCGATGCAATACTACTGCAAGTAGTCTTTGAGAAAGAAGCGGATATAGTTATTATAAACGAACTGTACAGAATTATAGACAGAGGCAACTGGATCCAAGACGACGACATGAATACGCGTTGCTAGAACTTTCTGTGATACCGAAAAATATGGCTAATTTTTTTTTCAACATTCTTACTTTGGCACAGTTTTGCTCAGTAAATGATAACTGATTGTAAAATTTTTCATATTGAAATGTTTTTTATTAATTAGGCTTAGCTTTTTTTTTACTAAGGTTGCTAAGATTCTATTTGTATAATTTTCTTAATTTAGTGCTTAGATTTTATTTTTTTTTATTTTTTTATTATTTTTTTAAATCTAGTTGGCTTGGATTTTCTTTGTATTTCTATTTTTATTTAGTTAACTTAGATTTTATATATTTTTCTGTTGTCAAAAATAGAATATTTTCTTCAAATTGAAAATAAAGTGTTATTTCAAATTGTTAATTATATTAGTTCTAAATAAATTTAAAATAAATATGGAAAATCTTTTTGTTTCTTAATAGTTGTGGAATTTTTGATATGTTTTTTAATAAGAGAGAATATATTAATTCTTTATAGTGCTGTGAAGTTTATTAAAAATTCGTCGTTATTTGTTTAAGAATTTCCCGATTTTTGGATTGCCATACATTTCTAAGAAGCGCAACTGTTTGGCTTGAAAAAAGTGGCGCTAGTCCGTTTTTTTCTTTACAACGAGTGTTGAAATTTTCTAGTTTAATCCAAGGGCACCACAGTCAAACCTAAAAGAAAAGAAAGAAAAAAACAGATTTGGTGAAACTTATACCGTATCAACAATTCCAAATATTTAATATTACTAGCAGTGAATATATTTAGATTTGACTGTTTAAGAGAGTTGCAAAGGAAAGAGTTAGGTATTGACTTTAACAATAAATGGATTGTCAATAAGACTAAGTTAGATATTCCAGATAAGGTTCATTGGATTCTTTCATTAGGGCATAAGAATGCTTTGCCAATTAAGAGAGAAGATTTTCCCGTCTTAAAAATGGTAGCAGACGGAGAGGATTTTGTACAAACTTTAAAAATAAAAGAAGAACAGGAAATAGCTAGGACTAAATTAACTTTAATAATTGATAATCACTTAAATAAATTAAAACTAACTAATAGAGATATATTCATGTTGGAGAACGTGGGAAAGGCTGAAAAATTTTTAAGAAGAAATAAAGACATATTTATTGTGAAAGCAGATAAAGGTAACACTACAGTAGCTATAAGTAAAACTGATTATGATTTAAGAATTAACAATATTGTAGGGGATGTTACTAATTATAAGTTAGCAAATAAAGATCCAACAACAAAATTGCAAAAAATAAATAATGTCTTAGTAGAAGAACTTTTTAAGGAAAAAATTATTACTATTTTAGAGAAAAACAGACTTAAAACAAATGTTGCGACAGCTCCTAGGTTATATGGATTACCTAAAATTCATAAAGAGAATTTTCCTTTAAGACCCATTTGTTCTTATTATATATTACAATAATATTTAAAAAGATTACAAAGAATTCTAAATATAATGTTAAGAACTCAATAGAATTTAAGGAAAGGATAAAGAACCAGTGTATTCAGAATTAGGAAAAGTTAGTTTCATTTGATGTAGTATCATTATTTCCGAGTATACCTGTTGACTTAGCGATAAATATAATAAAAGAAAAATGGAACGTGATACAGGGATATACTGGAATGGAGAAATGTTTATTTTTACGGATTTTAAAATTTTGCATAGAAGATAATAGAGATTTTCAATATAATAATAACATATATTTGCAACAAAAAGGACTTCCAATGGGATCCGCAGCCTCTCCAATTGTGGCAGACATTGTTATGGAGAAATTATTGCACATCTGCATTGAAGAAATTAGTATTAAACCAAGATTAATGACTAAATATGTAGATGATTTGTTTTGTATTATTTCGGAAACTGGAATCGAAAATATGCTGAAAACATTTAATAAAATTAATAATTGCATAAAATTCACAATAGAAATAGAACGCGATTTTAAACTTCCCTATTTAGACACTTTAGTAATAAGGAGAGGTAATAAACTAAAAATGGATTGGTATCAAAAGCCGACAGCTTCCGGAAGAATTATTAATTTTTATTCCAAACACAACAAAAGAGTAATTATTAATACAGGCAAAAATTTGATAGAAAAAGTATTTAAGATAAGTGATAAGGAATTTCACAAGATAAATAAAGATAAAGTTATAAAGACACTAACCGATAATAATTTTCCACTACAATTTGTTGGGGTGCAGCTGTGCAAAATATAGCATAAATATTCCAATCAGAAAAAAAACACGGTGAATTAACACTTTTTATATAAAACAGGTTTTATTGTGGTTATAAACACCTTCCTGTACACATGCGAGTTGATAACTAACTCGTCACAATGTTTTTCTAAACTTTACAGCTTATTTTGTGGCTACAGCTATTGAGATAATAAGATGTTTTCTCTTTTCAATACATTACGCGAGACAAAAATACGACTTAGATATAACTCTTAATTTCATATAAACATCCCGGCCCCCTTGCTATTATGCAACCTTGGGGAACCAAAAGATGATTGTGAATATTTGTTAAAATATATATATATATATACAAAAGAATTCAATAAAATATTTAAAAAACATGTATATGCAACCTTGGCAGGTATAAATTTAGGGTAACTATTAATAAGGTTTATATAGAATAATTCGAATTTCATAAACAAAAAGATTAATAATAACTTTATAGTATTATCTGAGGAAAAAAACAATAGCATCTCATATGATTAAATTCATTATACATATGTAAAAAGTTATTTGACTAATTTGTGTAAAACAATATCAAGTTTAAAAACAAAGCTAATAAAGAAAAAAAGAAAAGTAAAAAAAAACATCTACACTCCAAACCTGCCAATAATAGTCCAACCTAGGACAGTGTTTTGTGCCATGGGAGAACCAACGGATTCTGGCTGGATGCTAGGTTTTATGATGCGTGGGTACACGTCAGCACCAAGTATGAGGTTTACATAGCCGTTCCTAAAAAATTTGAGGTCAGCGAGTCGTAGGTTGGTGTACAGAGAAGCCACTCTCTCGTCAATCTCTTCCTTAGGCTGCTTTCGTGGTAGATCACTTGCAACCCTCGCTGTTACTATAATTTTCAGTCCGTCATCAAAACGGGGCCTGATTTTAATTTGGCACCACCGATCGTCACCAATGTGCTTCACTGGAAGCTTGTAGCGTTCTACAAGAAACTCTGCTATAGAACTCGTGTCTTCGCAAGGGTGCAGTATCCCTCGGACGTTGCCCCATTCTTTTCCCAGCTCTATCTTTGTAATTATTGTGGGTAGAAGTGTTACTCTACGTAGACTGGAGGCGGTTGGGTCTTTTGAGGTGTCAATTTTTGGTTTATTGACCCGCAGACGTTCGTGTCAATGTAGTGACGTGTGCTGTTTACCTCCACATTGGCGACAACGATCGGTGTTACGACACCGGTTGACCATGTGGAAGTGAGCCAAACAGTTCTCGCAATAATGATACTTCTTCACTATTTTGAACTTCTCAATAACATTCATCCTTTTAAATTTGAAGCATCTTCTAAGGAGATGATCCTTCTGACATATGCGGCAGTCAAAAGAATTTGATGGACGGTAGGAGTTGCTTTGGTGACGGTCACGGTCCTTTATCTCAATTGGTGAGAGGCTTTTTCGGCTATGACGTGGCATTGTTATGGCTGGGGAGTAGAACTAATTTTACGATGGGCCTAGTTACGACACCATTGGCAGTTCGTATTTCGGCGACTCTAACTCTGTTATCTCGACCACGGGACATTTTCTATACGGCCGAGACGCCACTGATTTGGTGGTAGATTATCTTTTCTTATGATGACAAGATCACCTATAGCGAAATCACGCTGAGGGTATCTCCACTTGTTACGCTTGTGGAGCTCTCTGAGGTACTCCTCCTTCCACCTTTGAGCAAAATAGTGATGCAAGATCTTTAATTTTTGCCAACGGTTCACATGACTCAATGGATGACAGATCAGGTTCTTGGGGGTGATAGCAATGGGTTGCCTATAAGGAAATGCCCGGTGCACATAATTCAGAAGGGCTATCGCTCATTGGGCTGAATGGCCGAGAATTTAGACATGATTCTATTCTGGCTAACATAGTGAAAAACTCTTCGTATGTAAAACTCTGACAATGAGAAACTCGTTTAAGATGCATCTTGAAGCTCTTCACGCCGGCTTCCCAAAGCCCACCCATATGAGGTGCACCCGGTGGAATAAAATGCCATTCTAGCAATGTAACACTATGTTGATCAAGCAGTTTTCGGCGTACTAGTGAGAAGAATTGGGCCTTTTCAGCATTCAGTATATGTGAAGCGCCAACAAAAGCGGTACCATTGTCCGAATATATAGCACTGGGCGAATCGCGGCGTGAGAAAAACCGTGCAAAAGCAGCTCAAAATGCTTGAGTTGATATTTCGCTGATCAATTCGAGATGTATAGCCTTTGTTGCAAAACAATTGAAAACCAACACATAGCCTTTCGTGATTTTGCAGCCCCGGCCAGCATACGTTTTGACATCAAAAGAGCCCGCAAAATCGACCCCAGTGTTAGTAAACGGGTGAGAAAGGGTTGTTCGTTCGGAAGGTAAGGCAGCCATTATATGCTGACTCTTCTGGCGCTTTTGAATTACACACGTTTTACAATGCGATAATATAGTTTTAATTAGGACCTTCGGCTTGGGAACATAGTAATAAAGCCTCATAAGTCTATACAATAAGGCGTTTTGACCGTGGATAGAGTATTTGTGTTAATTTGTAAAAAAAAACCTAGTATGACTTCCGTGATAAGGCAACAATATAGGAAACCTCTCATTGTCATTTAAAACAGGCGAGTTAGTTAAGCGACCGTTAACCCTCATTATTCCAGCGGTGTCTAGAAATGGATTAAAAAGTAAAAGATTACTTTTCCGGGGTTCGAAGAACAAATTTTGGCAAGAGATTATCATCCGCGACTTGGCGTGATGTAGTTCAGCTTTAGTAAGTTCATTGGTTATCACCAGCTTATGTCTTAGCTTTGCGTTGCACCTATAATAGAAACGGAATACCTGACACATAACACGCAAGGCTTTTGGAAAGTCTGAAATATGTGCAAGGAGTTCCGTACTGCGGATTTTAATCGCGTAAGCTAGAACAGGCTTTATCTCCTCTTCGGTGTCGAAATTTTTTGAATTCTTAGGCCATTGGCATTCGCATAGGTTTCAAACGAACTATCGATAGGTGATCCGATGCGGACATGGAAAAAATGAGTTGCAGTGGCGGTCAAAGCATCGTTCAAGCCACGAACCTCTGTCTGTAAACTTTGAGTGTCGAGGGAAAGTTTGCGTTAAAGATTTTTTGAGATAAAGGTCGCCTCTGACGCAAAGTCAATTAAAGCCCGAACAGTATACTTCAGACAGTTAGAATAAACATCGATAAGAGCAGTACCGAGTAAAATTGTGGAATTCGAAGTGGACTGTATTTGGGTAGAATACAATTGTCTCGTTTGAGCTGTATCTTGAGCTGAAGTAGAGGGATGAGTGTTTAAGGTGGGTATTTGAGGGGAGTTTAAAACACGAGAATCATTCACGTTTGTATTCGGGGGTGAGGCTACAGTACGAGATATTGATTGGGGGTTAGGGTATTAAATTGCATTCGATACGTGTTCTGTTCGGTGAAGCAAAGAATGGTGTTTTTGTTTGCATGTATGGCAAACATATTGGCTCCTACATTTCTTGAATTCGTGAGAAGTTCCAAGGCAGTTCGAACATCGTTTTTGTTTTTTAACGATCGAAAACCTTTCGTCAACAGACATTTCGAGAAATAAGGGGCAAAGTCTGAGGGGGTGATCTCCTGGACAAATCGAACATTTACCAGACTTGCTTTGAGCAACATTCGTGCTATAACTCTTAAGTTTTTTATGATCCGTGGGGTGAGATTTCTTTAAGTTAAAAGACCTATTATTATTTGACGTATGGGGGTTAGCGAAAGTGGCACGAATATCCGCTACCGATTCTAGGGTTTGAAAACGCGTAGTTAAAAAAGAGTCCATTTGTTTCCATGTCGGCAACTCTATGCTACCAGGAACGGACTGCTCCCATAGACCAAGAGTATTTTCTGGTAGGCAAGTCGAGCAGATATACACAAAAATGATGTCCCAACTTTCCGTATCGATCTGAAGAATTTTAAGATTTGTCACACAGTCGTTTATTGTCCGTTGTATACTTCTAATATTGCCACCAGTTTCCTTGTAAATTGGGGTTATGTTAAAAAGGGTCTTCAGCTGCGCGTTGACTAGTATTCTTTTATTTTCGTACCGATTTACTAGATTATTCCATGCCATTTCAAACCCATCGCTAGTTATTGGACATGTCTTAAGTAACTCTCGGGCGTCCCCCTGTGTTTTTTTTTTTTAGCAAATGACACATTTTCTCGACTGGAGATAATCTTTGGCAATTCTGATACAACGCCGTGAACATATCACGAAACGTTGGCCATGACTTATAATCTCCATAAAATATTTCCGTGTCGCAGGGCGGCAAAAAATATTAGGAGCTGATTCACTCTGAGGGAGTGAAGCTGAAGTCGAAACCTTCTTGGGATCAGCTTTTTGACAAAGAGCATCTAATATCTCATTCGACCTCGATAAAACTTTAACGTGAGCTTCAAAGATTGAATAAAAACGCGACTTCAATGCTTCTCATTAAATTTATTCAAAATGTCATCATAACACGATCAAAATTGTAACCAGAGGCGGACGATTTCATCCTTTTGGACCTCAAGGGTATGAACGGAATGAATGTCAGCTGGTAGACTAGCAAAATATGATTGAAACTCTACTACACGGTCAGATGCACGGATAAAAGAGTCTAATACGGACATAATGACGCTTATATAATGGCTTACGTGTATAATGTAATACCGAAAATGGATATAACAAAGCAAATCTAAATAAATCCGGGTTGTGTTTACAAACGATAACTCTAGGGGGTGACAGGACACACGTCCAATAGGAGACCGATAGTAAAACAGCCGAAAAATAAACCAATGAGGGAAATAGTACACGTAATTAAAGCACAATTGTTTAATTTCGGCAATTTATATGATGTTAAGATATATGTATAAATTTTCGTTTATATGTTATTCCTTCATATAGATATTAGTGCATTGTAAGCTACATATAGTTATTATTCACTTCACTTGGGTTTAAATAATTCTAAGCAATTTTATTTACTTTCTTATGTAATTAAATGTAGGTATTTATATTTAATGAAGCTTTAGTTTATTTATCTTCTATTGGATTAAATTAAACTTTTGTTTAAAAATGATTGTTTCCTTTTTTTCTCAATGAACTAACACTTTAGTTATTTAACCGTATTCAAAATATTATTTAACCCTGTTAAACTTTAAGCAATTGTTATTTGGTTGACTTTTATTTAATTAAATTACAAAATTTTGTAATTATTTTAATGAGAAAAAATCAAATAATTTTTTGAATTGAAACAGTGTAACAAGCAGAGAAAAAAAAAATAAACATGAAACTCATTTTAAAAAGATATTTTAAGTTCTCCTGACGACTGTTACTTGTAGGTTTTTTCATTTATTTATGCATTTGTTTTGCATTTATTATATGTATGCTTGTGTTTAAACTTTGATCACTGCATTGTTTAAGTTTTTGTTTTTGTCAAACTCAAAACACAGCTTCTGCTTAATCAAATATTAATAATGTTCGATCCGTCATTCTTTGCAACTCGTGGTTCCACCAGACTTCAAACCTTAATGTTTAATAGATCGTGTTACATTTACAACATCCTGTTGCTAACTCTTCAAGTTCGAAATTGTTTGATTTTTTGTGGGTTATCATCTATTCTGTATTTAACACTGTTGGAGGATTGCTCGCTCAAAAGCTTTCTTTCTTGTATTTAAGCTAACACACGCAATAGATATTTTTTTTACACTCAAAAAATATATTATTGAACTGTGTGGAATTTGTTTCACTTTATGGGGGGAAATTTTATTTTCAGCAAATAATAACTGTACGCTAATATGTACTTTGTTTTTGCAATTTTTTTTATTATATTAGAGCACTTTTTTTTTATTTTATTAAAAACACAACACTTACTTTGATCTCTATTTTTCCATAGGATGATTTAAAGGTGATTCCAAATGGGATAAAAAAGAGGATTCCTTGTATGATGATGATCTTCGGGGGTTAAAGTGGGGATTCCTTGGGGTGATGTTTGACGGGGTTTGGAATTATTTTCTTTCAACAAAAGAATATTCACACAATAAAAATTCCTTGATATTCGATATCTGGCTCGATTGGACCAATAAAATGTTGGGCTGCAGTTGTGCAAAATATAGCATAAATATTCCAATCAGAAAAAAAAAACACGGTGAATTAACACTTTTTATATAAAACAGGTTTTATTGTGGTTATAAACACCTTCCTGTACACATGCGAGTTGATAACTAACTCGTCACAATGTTTTTCTAAACTTTACAGCTTATTTTGTGGTTACAGCTACTAAGATAATAAGATGTTTGCTCTTTTCAATACATTACGCGAGACAAAAATACGACTTAGATATAACTCTTAATTTCATATAAACACAATTAATAAAGAGCTTGTTTAAACAAATTAGATACGGAAGAGCATGTAACACAAGAAGTGTGACAGAAACAAAAGTTTACAAGTCTTTAATTTATGTACCAGAATTAGCAAAAAGGATAGAAAAAGCAAAAATTTTTGATTCGGAAAAATATAAACTGGCTTACAAAACTTTCAATACTTTAAACAGATTATTTAGTAAAACAAAAGATAGAATACAGAAATGGGACTTGTCTAATGTAGTATATAAAATACCCTGAAATGATAATGATAGTGAGGATTGTAATAAAGTATATGTAGGTACAACAAAAAATAAACTTAAAACTAAAATAAATCTGATCAAAGATAAAGAGACGTAAATAATACTCAAAAAACTGCATTATCTTCCCATTGTACCAGTCTAAATCATCATCCTAACTTTGAAGATGCATCAGTTTTAAATATAGAAAATAATTATAAACACCGGTATATGTTAGAGATGTTACAAATAATTAAAGTTCCAACAACAAAAAGAATAAACTTTAAAGCTGATACTGATAATGTTGAACAGTGTTATAGACATTTAGTTCACAAAAAATAGTAAACGTTACAATGTATCTAACTTATTTGTTTGCAACATTTTTATCATATAAAATTTTTGTGTTTGTATATGTACGAGTATATTGTTTTTTGTATAATTTAATTTTTTTGTATTTTGAGTATTAAAAAGTTTTTTATATGTATGTTTATGTATAACATGTTTGTATTTTTTGTCTTTGTTTTTTGAAAATATTTTTGAGTTAGTTTCACAATTTTTTTTAAATGAATTTATAATTTGTATTTGAAATCACATAGTTTTAATAATTTTGTTTCCTGTTTCCTAACGATGCCACCAAACGGTGTGGCGAAATATTGAAAAAATAAATAAAAAAACAATATTTTTATTTTTTAAACCTCACCTAGTGCTTAATTAATAAGAAAAAAATAAAGAATAAACTGAAACATTTTTAAGTATTTATATAAACATATAGTTGTATGTAGTTGTCAATGGTATAGACAATTGACGCCCTGTAAACATTTTAAAAGGGTCTTGAACTTTTAGTTTCATTCAAATTCATTATACTATATCTTTTTATGATTAGAATAACAAATGGTGAAAAAATTTTATTGAAGCATTTCCCAATTTTAAATGAATTTTAAATTCTTAATAATAAATTGTAAATGTTATAATATTTTTGAACATGCAAATTTGAATTTGACCAACATCGCGAAAGGTGAAGTTAAGATAATGGGTTAGGTTTTCTTTTAATATTATTTAGTTTCTTTTATTGGGCTAACAACAGACTACTAATTTCTGTCAGCATAGAGGGAGGGCAAAGCAAGAGTGTAGCGCGTTCCATCAAAAGCTACACTTCAATCATTAGCTATTTCTTTTCCTTTTTTTTTTGTGTTTTTTTGTGTTTCACTTTCTTTTACAGCTACCTAAAGTAAAGTTTTCTGCAACTGATCAAGCTAAATTATCATTTTTTATATTATTTAGGGACAACATATAACCCCAAGGATGAGCACAGCCGAATTTAATAGGAAGCACCGTTCCCAAGGTAGTCAATCGTATTAATGAATCGTTGCAGTTCCCCGTGAAAAGCAGTGGTAGAAGAAACGGCTTTGTCTTTTTTTTTGTTTTTTGTTCTTTTTGTTTGACCAAGCTTTACAATATTCAACTGCTATATAACTCCAAGCGATAACATCGAAGAGGTCCAGCTCAAACTGGACAACATCTGGCATAAAGCTTCGGAGATAAACGGGAATCTTTTCATGCTGTTGCTTTTCCGCCTTTGTTGACTACGTCTTGAATTTGCGCCCAGTATGTCAGCTTAGAGTCTAGTCTGACGCCCAGATACTTCACTGCATTTTGTGTGCAGGTTATATTCCCACAGACCTGCATTGGAACTTCTAGCTGTGTACGCCGTTTGGTTAGTAAGAGTAGCTCAGTTTTTTGCGTAGCCTGCTTGAGTCCGTGAGAGTCGAACCATGTGTTGTGACCACCCCTCGTAGATTATATTTATTTTAGTTACAGTAATATAGTTTATTTATAATTGTAATTTGCTAAAAGCATTAATGCTGACGAGTGAAGAAATTGTCACATTTGAGTCAGCATAATTGCTTTTAGCAAATTAAAATTTATGAATAAACTATATTACTGTAACTAAAATAAATCAGTTCTTCCTACGGAAGCGAAGTTAGGGCTGACTCGTTACATGCTAGATATCGTATAAAAGCATTAAGCGTGGTGCAGAGAACGGCAGTCTTGAGAGCAGTGTCAGCGTATAGAACGGTCTCAGAAGCGGCCGTTCTGGTTATTAGCAGTACAATTCCAATTGCTCTGATAGCAGCAGAACGTAAGAAAAGATGGGAACAGAAAAATTGGAGTGAAGGTCAACTGACGCCAATGGAATTACGATCGTATAGTATTGAACAGTGGCAGCAGATCTGGCAAAACCAAACTTGCGGGAAATGGACGGCAAAACTCATCCCGAATTTAGAACGCTGGGTTAATAGAAGTTTTGGAGAGGTTAACTATTACCTCACACAATTGTTATCAGGACATGGCTTTTCCGAAAGTACCTTCACCAAATGGGAAAATGCGATAGCCCAAGCTGCATATAAGGCGATGCTGATTATGATGATGCTGAACATACCTTTTTCGAGTGCTGCAAATGGAGGCAACAAAGAACGAGCATCGACATCAGCTACGGAAGTCTAACGGCACGAAGCGTGATAGATATCATACTCCTGAATGAAGAGTGCTGGATTCTGATCGCAAATTTTGCTGAGAACACTCTCCGTCAGAATAAACTAGAAGCAACTAAGGAAAAAAGTGCATGCGGGACCGACGGGGAAAATGCTAACTGAGAGCGGCGCATAAAGCGCAAGAGAAGGGAGCCACACCGAAGTAATACGAGAGTAATCCCGGAATGGTTGAAGGGGGGGTTTTAGTTGATAGTCTTATTTGAGGAGCCCAACACACCCTGCTGTGTGACGACCTGGCAGGCATACGTAAACGTATCTCCCCTCCCAATCCGCAAAAAAAAATATTATTATTATTATTATTATTATTATTATTATTATTATTATTAATTGTTATTATTAACTGTGGCACATATGGACACGAGGTCGGCCCGATGTGGGTCTCACAATAAAATTTTGCAGACAAAGATTTCATAATTGTAATGCAGAATGTGTCGAAAGGAAAATCAGTTTTGTGCTCAATGACAGCGCAATAATCAAAACAGCAAGGAAACAACAAACCAATCCACAACAGTGTATTCCTAGACATAAATAGAACACAACAGTGTTACAGATTCGGTCGATCAGGCCACTTTGATGGAGAATGTCAAAATAATAATAACATAAATAATTCTACCCCACGAAGTACAAATTACTTCCTGACAAAGTAAAGGCCGGCTTACAATATACCAATAAATAATTCGGTAAACGCCAATCAACCCAACTACGGCCAATAACTGGGGTATAGGAAATAAATAACGGAATAACTTGGCACAAATAGCAAAAGAAGTGGGTCAATGAAAAATCAATGAATTATTACAGCATAAAACTAAATAGCACTTACAAAATAATAAATAAAAAATAAGGAGGTGGAGCAAAAGAAGAACCTGAGCAAAAGTCACAAAATGAGTCGGAGGCAGAAGAACACACGACGATAGTACACAATGCAACAGTACATACAGAAAAGCATGGAAACTTAAAAAAAGGCAGAAGGCTACAATAAAGAAGAATAGCACAGAACACACATCTGATGCGGAACAGAAAGACGAAGTAATTCAAAATTTAAGAAGGGGCAAAAATTCATCAAGCAATGTAGATACACTACGCGCTCTGGCAAAGATGCCAAGGAGGGAAAACTGATCGCACTTGCTGACACTGGGAACAATAACAGTATGACGGGGAAACAAACCAAGGGTATCGTCCATAAGAGAAACACATTCGACGAAGGAAGTGGAGTTCCAGGTGACGGAGTTCTCGGGCGAGATTATATTTGGTGGAAAAGCATAATAAATTCGTTGGTCCGAACTCAAAAGTTTTTGAGAACAATAGGTTAGTAAGAACATTCTCGCTACGAGGTGAAAGAGCGAGAGTAGGACTAACAAGCAGCAAAAATTTCCCAGTTAAGAAAAGGACAATTACGATGGTGCCGGTTGCGAAGAAAAAAAACGGTGGTAGTCCATAAGCAGCAATTGCGCCATGGAGTCTATGTTGGGAATACTATAGTCAACGTTTGTAACGAAGATGCACTAGTACCCACATTGAACAACAGAAGAACAAATGGCGGTGGGTAAAAACATGAAACTACAGTTCTCGAGGCTAAACCATTTTACAGTTCATAAGGAAACCCAAAACTTCTAAGACACCAACTATAGACAGTGCAGAAAAATAAGGAAGCTGAAAGAAATATTATCGAAGGAAAACACTGGAATGCTGAAGAAAAAGCGTCGATGAATACAATCTGCTACTTGCAGATAAGCTGCCCTTCACAACGTTGATTAAACATGAAATACCTACGAAAATGGATCAACCGCCAATAAACCAGAAGCAGTATAGGCTCCTCCATGTACATAAGGACGAGATTAAGCAACAACTATCTGAACTCTTAAGAGAGGGAGTTATAGCTCCGAGAACATCCCCAGAAATTAACCCCTGTTGCTGGTGCCTAAAAACTCGCAGGACGGGAAAAATAATTCAGAATTGTATTGGATTTTCGGAAACTGAATGACGTCATTATTATGCAGGTCTTCCCTATTCCCCGAATCGATGAAATATTGGATCAATTGGGGAACAGCAATTATTTCACTACTTTAGATCTGGCAAGTGGGTATCATCAAGTGTTGCTGGATACGAAAGATAAAGAAAACACGGCTTTCAGCATAGAAAAAGGACATTTTGAGTTCAAAAGAATGCCGTTTGGGTGTAAGGACGCTCCAATAAAATATTGACGGGGCTTCAAGGTTTGGATTGCTTCGTCTACCTTGATGACATAGTAATTTACGAAATAAATGTGGCGGACCATGAAAAAAGTAACTATCTCGTCTGCGTGAATGCGGCCTTAAGTTGAATACGGGAAAGTGTCAGTTTCTGAGGAGAGAAATTCTTTACTTGGGGCATAAATGTTTAAAAAAGGGAGCACTCCCCGATCCTGCTGAAGTAGAAAGTGTGAAGAATCTAAATCCCCCGAGCGGTATAGAAGAAGTCCAAGCCCTACTAGGGTTAGTAAACTACTAGCGAAAATTTTTAAAATGAAAGGCAGAGAAACTGCAAATTTGTCTGGAAAAAGGAGTGCCAAGAAGCCCTAAGCCAAATTAAGGAAAGTATCACCAATCCGCCTATCCTAGTTTACCCAGACTTCTCTGAGCCTTTCTGTGTAACCACGGATGC
Source organism: Cistogaster globosa (assembly GCA_937654795.1). Taxonomy (NCBI): domain Eukaryota; kingdom Metazoa; phylum Arthropoda; class Insecta; order Diptera; family Tachinidae; genus Cistogaster; species Cistogaster globosa. The sequence goes on along the minus strand of OW569403.1, from coordinate 99,721,077 downwards.
TAGCAACGAAGTACTAGGAGCAGTACTATCGCAGGTAAGGGATGGCAAGGGCCACCCCATAGCCTTTGCGAGCAGGATCTTGAGCGACTCCGAAAAAGGTATTCAGCAATTGAAAAGGAAATGTTAGGCATAGTATGGGTGATATATACCTTCCGTCCGCACTTATTGGGTCGGCGTTTTACTGTTTTAACGGACCAAGGCTTGCCCGGCTTAGGCAAAACTGTCAGAGTATGAATACGGTATTGTCTACAAGCCGGGCAAAACCAACTGAAATGCTGATACGCTGAGTCCACTTCCATTAGAAAACAAGAAAGTACTGGTTGTTACCAGAGCTCAGACAAAGAAATTAGATAAAAAACCCGGTGAAAAGGTCCCAAGGAAGGAAGATTCCTCAGAGGAAAAAAACGCAGAGGAAAATTTCAGTATGGAGCACAGAGATTCAGTGGAAATTCTAACCGACAGGAAGGTTATCGAATAAGTTTTAAGAAGCTTTTATGACTCGCACCTAGGTTGACACCAGGGTGTCTGGAAGACCGTAAGGCGAGTTGAGAGGCAATACAGATGGAAAGGTATGCAACGGGACTTCAAAGATTAAGGAAGTGTATAAAGTGCTAGAAAAAAAGGTATGGGCCAGTCGGAAAAGAAAAAATGGTGTTAACAGACACACCGCAAAGACCATTTGAAAAGGTTTATATGCATATGGGAGGCCCTTTACCAACATTCACTGCAGGCACCAAATACATTCTCATCTTTCAGGAGATTTGCCGAAATTTTTTATTTGTGCACCCATACCGGATGCAGAGGCAGAGACGGTGGCAAGAATTTTTTACAGTGAAAAAATAACCAAGTATGGTATTCCGACAAAATTAATCACTGAAAATGGCTCTCCGAAGAGTCTGTAAACTTTTGAGTATAAAGAAAAAACAAATCACACTATACCACCCTCAAGCAAACGGATCGTTGGAGAGAAGCTATCGACCACTAGTGGAATATCTAAGGAGTTTTGCACGCCTTTACCGCCGAATCTTAAAGTTAGCACTCCCCTATACGATCCCTATGACTATCCAAAAGTCCTTAAGTACGAAATGGCACGCAAACATCAGATCAAGGCAAAAGCACAAGCAAAAGAAAGGTATGATAGAAACGTGAAAACTAATCTAATTCATATAGCTGACCAAACGCTACTCAAGAATCAAACACGGACAAACAAGCTATCACCCTTATGGGAGGGGCCTTACAAGGTGACAGGCCTCCCCTTACCAGTTAATATTCAGATACTAACAAGAGGGAAACTTTAGACTCTGCACCCTAATTTGGTCAAGCTTTACAGACAGCATTAAATTATTGTGCACAAAATCACTATTTTCATCTAAGCTTGCAAAGCGAATAATTATCAAAGGATAATAAGCATTTTTTAACGTTTTCTCTTCAGTTGTACTTTATAGGATTGGTATTAATGGTAGAATTGGCAACCACAGAGAAAAGCCTATACATCGAACCAATACAAACAGAGGAAGGATACGTCGAGATCAATATAGGCAGAGCAAGAGTTGAATGCATATATAACTATGTAGTGTATACCATAAATGTGAATGAACTAGTAGCCTCGATTCAGAACGCATCGGATACCATTGAGCTTCTGGATGACTCTTAATATGTCAGATTAGCCAAAGACGAGGCGTTAGAAACACGGAAAGTTCTGCATACGCTCCGTCCACACCGGTTGATGAGAGGGTTAATCAACGCTTGAGGTTAATTACTGAAATTTTTACGGGGCATCATGGATGACGAAAACAGGTAGGAAAGAAGTTTAAGGCATAACTATCTCTGAAGTATTTAAACATGCTACTTTTTATAACCTGTTTTTATATCCTACCATGATGTTGTTTCTTTGGGACACTTTCAATGCCTGTCTGCTAGTTGTGTGCTCATTTATCTTGACCTTCACGTTACCAACAACCACTGCAGGCAACAAATACATTCTCACCTTTCAGGGAGATTTGCCGGTTTTTTTTTTGTGTGCACCCATGCTGGATGCAGAGTCAGAGACGGTGGCAAGAATTTTTTACGGTGAAAGCTAAGCAAGTATGATATTCCTACAAAATTAATCACTGACAATGTCACGAATTTCACTTCTAAGCTCTTTGGAAGTGTCCGTAAAGTTTTGAGTATAATAGAACAAAAATCACACCATACCACCCTCAAGCAAACAGATCGTTGGAGAGAAGCCATCGACCACTAGTGGAATATCTAAGGAGTTTTGCAAAAGAGGATGGATCTAACTAGGATCAATATTTACCTCCAGCGATGCATGTACCTAACCATACAGATCATGCAGCCACCAATCAAACTTCATTTAGAGTACTCTATGGTTTTGACACGCCTTTACCGTCGAATCGTAGAGTTAGCACTCCGCTATACGATCCCTATGACTATCCAAAAGTCCTTAAGTACGAAATTGCACGCAAACATCAGATCAAGGCAAAAGCACAAGCGAAAGAAAGGTATGATAGAAACGCGAAAACTAATCTAATTCATAGATGTGACCAAACGCTGCTCAAGAATCAAACACGGACAAACAAGCTATCACCCTTATGGAAGGGGCCTTACAAGGTGACAGGCCTCCCCTTACCAGTTAATATTCAGATACTAACAAGAGGGAAACTTTAGACTCTGCACATAATTTGGTCGAGCTTTACAGACAGCATTAAATTATTGTGCACAAAATCACTATTTTCATCTAAGCTTGCAAAGCGAATATTTATCAGAGGATAATAAGCAGTTTTTAACGTTTTCTCTTCAGTTGTACTTTATAGGATTGGTATTTATGGCAGAATTGGCAACCACAGAGGAAAGCCTATACATCCAACCAATACAAACAGAGGAAGGATACGTCGAGATCAATATAGGCAGAGCCAGAGTTGAATGCAAATATAACTATATAGTGCATGCCATAAATGTGAATGAACTAGTAGCCTTAGTCCAGAATGCATCGGATACCATTGAGCTTCTGGATGACTCTAAGTATGTCAGATTAGCCAAAGACGAGGTGTCAAAAAACACGGAAAGTTCCGTATATGCTCCGCCCACACCGTCTGAATTACTGAAATTTTTATGGGGCACCATGGATGACGATGACAGGTAGACAATTGAGGAGCACTAAAAAATAATAGAAGAGAACAACCATCGCCTAATAAATGGACTAAACCAGCAGTTATTGTTCAATGATGCCTTCAACAAGTCAATGATCAATTTACGGGACGCAGTGCTCAACGACAATGCAGTCATAACAAAACATCTGGACCATCTTGAAGTCATGCAACGTGGCTTCGTAAACCGAGAACTCGCGTTGGCACAGCTATTCCAGATCCAGTATCTTCGAGCGAAGGTGAGGGATATAGCCGATAGCATATCCAACGCTAAGGTAGGCGTTTTCTTACTGTCGATACTAACAACAGAAAAGGTCGAAATATTCAGAATTACCTTACTTTCATACAGCATTGATTAAGTGGGTAAGCGATGATCTAAGCATAGTGATCATGGCACCCGCCTATATAATGGACACAACCAAGCATTTTTTAATGCTCCTCCCGGATGCCAGAAGAACCCAAATCAAGGAGCAGACAACCGCGTTGGTTGAAATGAAGAACCAAACGTACAATAGAGGGAAAATCAGTTTTTGAACTAAAACCAGCGACAAGCTGCACTATTAAACATCACTATACATTAGTTGTGAAGAGAGAAGCTTCAACTTGAGTGGGTATTACTTCCTGCATTTCAATAATTGTAGCATTAATATGGGCAATAGCGGCTTTGATAATAAGGTCTTCCGAAGCATACAAATTTTTTCATTGCTCCCCACCAGATGAAGTTCTCCACAGAGAAATCAATATCCTTCAGAGATATCATGATGCAACACCAAAACAATCTGAAAACCATTGAATGGCGTTGCTAGCCATAACAGTACTATAATAGTCGTAATTTTTCTATGCAAAAGGCAAGGCACCGTGAAGGTCAAGATAACTAAGCACATAATTAGCACACAATATAAAGAAGATTATAGTAGAAGATGAAACCAGATCATAAAAAGTAGCATGTTTTAAATACTCCTAAGATAGTTATACCTTAAACTTCCTTCCTACCTGTTTTCGTCAGTGACGCACAAACCAAAAAGAAAAAAAAATTTTAATTGCCTTGATGGATTTTTATTCAAGATACCCATAATTGATAAAATAAAGAAAAAATTATTTTTGCTTGATTTGCACAAACAATTTTGTTGTTTTTATGTCCAAAAAAAAATTATTTTTAATATCAAACTAATTCCGCGGCGTAATTTACCGCAGCTTTAACCAATTTCGTTTCTTGCATTTTATTCAAAATTTCATTTTTACTTTTTAAGACCTTGAAAATAAATTAGTTAAAACAAAAACTGTCATTATTTAAAACAATCAAGTTAGAATCAAAATAACAAAAAGAAATGAAACATTAATATAGGAAAAAATTTTAAATAAATAAAGCGAAGTGCAATTTAAAATTTCTTATCTCTGTTTTAAGTAAAAACAGAAATAATAAAAAAATGTCGGCCGTATATCAAAATTTAAAAGAAATAGAGCACAAATAATAATAACATTAACATTAAATGTGTTGAAAAAAAATTAAAATAAAATAAAAATTATTTGCGTTACATTAATATATGTACATATCTATAAAAAAGAAAAAATTAAAAAAACTATTGAAAAGTGTAAGAACAAAATTAAAAAATTTTATTAACTCAACTATTTAACGAGGATTGCTGAGATCCGACCCTTCACAACATTACCAGTTCCTTTACACCAGATGCCTGGACTGACCGGAGTTCGCTGTGTGTATAAATCCTTTCAATAGCACGAATCTCTGCAAGAGGAAGCTAATAACAATAGGTATAGAAAATATTAAATCGGCTGATAACGAGTGCCTTAAACAATTACTCATCCTGGATGGCGACAAAGTATCAACCATCACATCAAACACAATTCTTTGCCGGCAAGATCCACTTGAGCTGTTAAAGTTTTGTTTTGTATATCGACTACAATTTGCTTGCTTTAAAAGTAACATAAACAGTGGACGTATTGAAATAAATCCTCCTTACCGTTTTTGTTTTAGCAAAACGTTAATAGAAAAAAATATCAATCTTTCACGTTCAGCGATCTGCTACGTTTAGACATCTAAGCCTAGATAAGTATCGCAACAAATATATTTTCAACGAAGTAATTTAAACAAGGATTTTAAATTCAAAGCCACTCTATTGTATGAAAATTTCCTAACTAAAGTTGCTAGTTGTCGCCAGGCCGCCACAAAAACCTTAAAATCAGAGATATCAACAGTAACACAGGGATCAAGATGGTGTTACGGCAGACAAAAATTAATCATTTGCAACTACTTACAGTATCAGCAGTTTCGATCAACTTTATAAAAAAGTCAGACAGCATTTGCAACAGCTCAAGCCATACTCACCAAAATTCAGGATTTACACATTTCACCTCACGTCTACAATAGACAAAGGCAACTAAGATCTGAGCATAACGGCTACAACGAGGACTCAGTCTTATAGGTTACTGACTATTCTTTTTCACGAAGTGGGGAGAGATGTTGTGGGTCACTTATTGACTCATCCTCGTAGCTTATAATTTATTTCAATATTCGTAAGTTTAATTAAAATAGGTCGTTGACAATTGTTATTTGCTAAAGCCATTAATGCCGACAAGTGAAATTGTCACATTTGAGTCAGCATTTTTGGTTTTAGTTAAATTAAATATTTTTAAGTTTAATTAAGCAGATCAATGGTAATTGTTATTTGCTAAAGCCCTAATTGCCGACGGGTGAGTAAATTGTCACATGTGAGTCAGCATTATTTGTTTTAGTCAAACTAAATAGATTACAGGTTTACATTATAAGCAAAATTGTCAATAGTATTTAGTATATATAGTTGATAAGTTTTCGATAAGTAGAAGATTTTGATTGAGTATCTTTAAGCAAGAACACCGTAGCATTTTTGGCTGTCAAATAAATAATAGAAAAATAAACTGAGTGTTTCATTTATAGTCGTAAACAACATAAAATAAATAATGAAGCGTGACATACACCAGCTTACAAGCGGGTCCCTGAACGGCTATGAATAAAAGTATAACAATAATTTAAAAAATATAACAATAACTATTTTTATTTTTTTACCATTTTTCTACATAAGTTTTTCCTTTAAAACCATTCATATACACCAAAAAGATTTAATGAAAACAAAAAATTGTAAACAATTTTTAAAAATAAGCAATGTATACATGCAAAGACATCAATATTCAAATTTATTATTTGGTATCTTGTTTATGTTTATTTACTTTAATCGTGCTTGATTCCTTCAAATATAAATATTTCACGATATTCTCATAAAATGTTTATTATTTAAATTTACAAAATAAATTGTATTACTGCAGGGAAGGTATATCATATGGCTACTCGCTACTGCTCATATTGCTCATCAGTAGATTTTACCTAAATTTTGTATAGAAAGCCTAAGAACCTTATATATATTTTTTTTAATCACTTGAAACAATGAAGTAACTCCAATAAAAAAATAAGTATATTCGGCGATAGAGAATTAAACAATAATAAAAAGAAATCAATTGAAAAAATTAATTAATATTATTATTAGTTTTTTAATGTAAAGAAATAAATTCTAAGATTAAATTTAATTAAAGACACTAGCTACGATGGCCATCAGCTCTATAATATATATATATATATATATATATATATATATATATATATATATATATATATATATATATATATAGAATGGAGATTCTTATCCACAATTTTAAAAAGAATCCAATCGGAAAGATAACATCATATTGACTCTTGTTCAGCATACATTGAACTATCAGAATCATCAATGAGTAAGGTGTCACCAAGCTCAACCAAGGGGCCATAGCAACAGGAGCAGTTAACAGTCCCTTAAAAAAACAAAAACCTCAGAAATAGCTGCAGAGTCAGGTGAATTTGTGAAACTGATGCAGAGGCAAGTAGCAATGATGGTTTCGTATGAAAGGTTATTGTAAGAAGGTCTCACGAATCAAGAAATACATATTGCTTCAAAATTGTGGCAAAACATTGGAGAACTTAGCTTCCAAATATCAAAGGTATATGGCTGCTCTGAGCAACAGGTTTACAATATTGAACGATTAATCACCTTAGAAGGCAAATTCCGCAGGGATGTCAGAAGCTGTCAGAGCAAATCAGCAATATCACACACTCAAATGGAATCAATTCCAATCCCTAAAATTATATTGCCAAAATTACATGGACACTATATGAAGTGGCAAGAATTATATATGGTAACAAATCCCTTAGGTACACAAAATTTGGTAGGGGAGGCTGCAACACTTATAAAACAATTTTCAGCCACGGAAAAAAATTTCAACGCATCATGGGTTAACAAGTTGGTTCAAGAGTTGGTTGAACCACTTAGAAATGTAAACGACAACAAAAAAATACTTCATGAAAAAACAAAGGAGTGTCTTCTAGCGATCAAAAACTTTAAATTAGATACTAGACCCTGGGAGCCGCTATTGCTGCATCTACTGCTGAAAAGGCTAGATCAAGCCACCCGCTTTTGGTACGAACAATCACTAACACATCCACGAGAGGTTCCTACAATCAAGGATTGTTTTTACTTCTTTGAAAGGCATTTTCAGTCCATGGATACAATAAAAAATACCTAAGTTCAGGGCTAAGGTATGCACGTCAGTTACATTTGAAAGTAAAGAAATTAGACCATGTATCATGTGAAGACACTCTTTGTTTGCATGTAAGAAGTTTCTTCAGTTATTAACAGTAAAACGACGCCAGTTCATCCAAAACCAAAAATACTGTGCAACTGTTTAAAACTCGGCCACAGTGCCAAAGCCTGCCTATCAAAAAGCTGCATAAAGTGCAATAAAAAACATATTAAACTTCTACATCTGCAACTCGAAAACCAGAATACAAACAATAACAAGCGCACTAATGCAGATGAAGAATTAGGTATGCCAATGGCTACATCCTCTAGAGCTCTTCAATAGTCACCGTGGAGGCAAATGGAATAGAAAGGTCAATTGTAGAGCTATTCGAGATTCAGTATCACAATTGAATTTTGTCAGGGAGCGTTAAGTCAAACGCTGGTAATTCATCTAACTTCAATCTTGCATCTATGAAGACTCGAATAAAATAACAGGTAAATGTCGCTTTGCGTTCACGAATCAACAACTTCATCACGTGGCTGGAGGCAGCCATTCTACACCATATTATTTCATATCAACTGTAAAAAGCAATCTATATCGACAGTTGGCCCATACCGAATTCGCTTGCAGACCCCGAATTTATTCTTCCTTACAAAATTGATGTCTTGCTGGGAGCAGAATTGTATCATCCATTATTGGCAAGTGGGCAGATTAAGTTGGGCAAAAAGTTGCCTACAACCGCGCTAGGTTGGGTCATTGAAGGAAAGGTTGATGGCCATCACTCATCTATTGCAGTATTTGGAGTGTGCATCGACAATGAGGCTAGCTTTGAGGAAGCGATCGCTAAACTCTGGAAATTAGAGTACATAAGTACAACAGACAAAAATTTGTCTACGGCAGAAACACAGCGCGAAGACCATTTTACACAAACACACGCCATTGGTGATGATGGCAGATTTATGGTAGGACTTCCTTTCTACAAAAACAGTGATTCGCTGTGTGAATTAAACAATATAGTTCCAACCGATTTCTGGCATTGGAATATCGATTGTCAAAGTCTCCAGAAATCAAAAGCCAATATATGGCTTTCTTGACAGAATATGACGCATTGGGACACATGATCCCAATTGATATAAAAAGAGGTGCTAATCCGAATAACTTCGTTCCTTACCACCGTTAAAACCAGAGAGTTCAACAACTAAATTACGAGTGGTGTTTGACGCATCTGCCAAAACGTTATCTGGCTTATGTTTAAATGACCTATTGCACATTGGACCCACAATGCAAGGCGAACTTTTTTCTATTTTACTACGATTTAGACTACTCCGTTTTGCTTTCATTGCAGACGATCAGAAAATCTTTTGTCAAATAGTCGTGCTCCCAGAGGATAGAAGATTTCAAATCATCATCTGCCACAAGCGAATAACATATTATCAATATAACACAATTACATATTGAACACGAGCTACACCATAATTGGTTATAAAATGCTTGAAGACAAAAGCCATAAAATACATGTTTGGTATATTTTACGGAGCTCCTATTCTATTGGAAAATATCTACGTAGATGACGGAATCGGTGGAGCTGACAGCCTAAACACAGCACCGACAATTCAACGAGAGCTTACTGATATTTTGAAAAAACATGGCCTAAAATTACAGAAGTGCAGCGCAAACTATCCCTTGCTACTTCAAAACGTCGCAGAAAATGAAGAATCGGAAATTGATATTGACTTCAAAAGTTGTCAAGCAGTAAAGACGCTGGGCTTAACATGGATGTGTAAAGGTGTAGGTGGGAGGGAAAACGTATCACCAAGCGAACAGTTAGCTCAGATTTAGCCAGAAAATTTGACCATTTAGGGATATTAGCACCAATAATTGTCACTGTGAAAATATTTATTTAAGAGCTGTGGCAGGCAAAATTGGCATGGGACGAGGTCTACCAACCAAACTGCATACGCGATGAGCACGACATGTCTTTGAAGGACTTGTACCTCAATCATGCAAATTCATGCATTCGCGGATACCTCAGAAAAAAAAGGTGCGGCCACTTATGTTCGGTCAGTAATAAAGGACGGGCAGGTACTAGGCGGCCACTTTATGCAAAATCAAGCATAGTACCTTAAAGCCTGCAAACTTTACCAATTCTGGAGCTTTGCACTGCTGTGTTGAGTATTCAACTAACAATGAGAGTAAAGAAATCTCTAAAGTTCGAGAACACACCTAAAAACTTCTGAAATGATTCAGAAATTGTTTTGGCTTGGATCAATTCCCCTTCATCCTCATTACACATTTGTCGCTACTAGAATAGCGGTAATATAAAAACTATCTATGGCTGAACAATGGCGAGATGTAAGATTAAAAGAAAAGCCTGCTGACGTCCGGACACGTGGTCTAGCCCGCGAAAATTAGCAGCATGCTTGTTATGGTTATATGGGCCAACTTTTTACGTAGGATACTCCAAAGAACTGGCAATATTCCAAAATGGCACTTACATGGAGCGAAAAAGGACGGTTGCAGCCATCACAGCAAATGACGTTTTAGCAAGCACGGTTTACACGAGGGATCATTTGTAAAACTACAGCGAGTTGTGGATTAAATGTTTAGATTTGTCAGTAATGCCAGAAGGTTGAACCAACAATTAGAGATGGTCCTAGCTGTCCAGGAATTGGACCATGCTTTTGTGCTGAACAAATATACCATTCAGAAATCTGATTTTAAAAAAAATATAAGGCTATCAGCAAAGGAAGCCATTACAGCAATCTTTTTTCATACCTAGATACTGACGGCGTCATTAGAGTGGGCGGACGATTAACGACATCCACGCTTCCGTACGACGCCAAACACCTAGTGTTACTTCCCTACAACGATCCGATTTTAAAGCTACTTATGCAAATATAACATTGAAAAAGCGTTATTGGCATATTTAAGACAAAAATAGCATTGTGTGCAATGCACAAAACCCAAAAAAATATTACTTGAGCAAATTATGGGTAAACTACCATCAGCACACGTTAGCCCTGCCCAGCCATTTATCAATTCAGGCATTGATTTCTGCAGGCCATTCTGGATAACCTACAAACTAAGAGGAAACAAATCGAAAAAGGCCTACATTTCAGTGTTTTGTTGTTTTGCTACAAAAGCAGTACATCTGGAATTCGTTGGCGATTTAACCACAGAAGATCTTATAGGTGCCATAAAGTGATTTACAAGCAGACTAGGTTACTGTCAAAACCTATACTGCGATAACGCAATAAACTTTCTTGGTGCGAAAAATCAAGTGCAGAATTTCTCAGGGGCTACTTATACCAGCTCGGCCAACGAAGCTGTTAATAAAGAATGCACATCGTGGAAAATCTTGTTCATATTATCTAGAGTACCTAGTTTCGGTGGCATTTTGGAAGCAGCAGTAAAATCAGCTAAGCACTTTCTTGTAAGAAGTACTGCAATAGCATCATTACATACGAAGAACTTGAGACCGTGGTAATAAATTTTGACAAACAACCCTAATGGTCTGACTGCATTAACTCGTGGTCATTTCTTAACAGGGGAATCACTTAATGCTCAAGTGGCTTCGCAATCTCTACCAACCAGGCTTAACCTCCTGGATAGACGGAAACTGGTAACACACCTGTAAAGAGAGCTTTGAAGACGATGGTCGTGAGTATTTATGCGAGCTGCAGTATCGGCACGAATGGAAAACACAACAAACCTGGGGATACGGTCCTAATAAAAGAAGACAACACAGCACCGTTTAGTGGACTCTGCGTAGAATCGTAAAAACAGATAAAGTAGACAGTTGCCTGGCCAGAGTAGCTTGATTAGCACTACTACAAGATAAGAATGATGAGTCTAATGAAACTCGACAACTGGATGATTGTAGGAAAACATGCCAAAACGACAAGCAAGAGATTCCTAGAAAAAGAAGACGGTCTTCCATAACCCACAATATTCTATAAATTGCTTTTACTCTCTTCTTAATACACCTGATTCTAGGAGCAAAATTAAAAAATGAGCAATTTAGAAAACATGGCATACACTTTTAAGGAACCAGGCCAAAGGTAATGTCTGCAACAGAATGGCATCTCTTAGCGTATTATGATCTAGAAGGATTTTTGTCTAAGTTAAAATTATTCTAAAAGGGAACCGAAACTCTAGGCCATTTATATGAAAAAATGAAACAAAAGCCAATTTGAACAAAAAAATTTGCTAATTATTTTTAACCTTACTGAAGCTGAGCTAATAATGGACAGTACAATACTTGCTGGAAGAAGACACAAAAGAGGCGCTCTTGATATGTTGAAAATATCGAACATTCACTATGTGAAGTATTTGATTCCGAAAGAAAATGAGGTTCATCTACCAAACCTTCTTAAAAATCAAACCTCGATTATAGATGCTGCAATCAACATTCTCAAAGCAGATCAAGACACAGTTAAAGGATTATTTGATAGAATTGACGAACAAATAGTACAAATCTACACCAAGATACGTGATGACAGTAACGAGCTACAAGAAGAAAGAATCTACCGCATTTTTTCATTGCTCTGCTTTTAATTAACAATTACAGCGGCAAACTTAGAACGCATGCAATGCATTATATGTCCGTTGGTTCTGACTCTGCCGCAACTGCAACTCCATTCGATAGCTTTGGCGTTGAAATTCCCGGCCACTATAAAGGGTACGCCTACCTTAGCAAAACGTCCGCCATCCAGCTTTTCTGCATATTTGCCTCGTTTATTTTCGTAAGTTTTTGGTTAGTGGGCACGTTCTTCAGCTGGGCAGGTGATCAGTCCGGTTTTGTATAGCATCTACGCAGTAAATGCACCTAGAAACTGCTTTGCAGTCTTTAATTCGTGCCACACACCGCCACATCATATTAAAGAATCGAGGTCCCGTATCTCAGTCGTAGCTCTTGGCTTAAGCTTCAAGATGGAGATTGTCTCCCGAACAGTGCCCCTCAAGTGCTGGACAAACTCCGGCCTAACTTTCTCCCCTTTTCCAAGCTTCAAGAGTATGGCTCCCGCTCTTGTTTTTCTAACGGACTGTACTTTGAACTAATCGTCAGTCATTACTTGGCAACGTAGGTCTTTAAGTATTTCTGTGGCCTTCTGCGGTCTTGAATATCACTGCTTCCGGCTTTAAGTGTTGCGGCCGCACTAATTTGTTTATTTTTATAAATTTTATTATTATTATTATTAAAATTTATTTTTGGCTTGAGTTAATTTTTTTAATTTCTAAAAACCTTTTTTTTTAGAAAGAAAGATTAATTAATTAAAATGTATGCGGACTTTTCCAAAGAAAACAAAAAAATTAGACACTAGCAGAATGAAATGCAGCATTTTTTGGATCGCTACAACCTTCATCAGCATTCTTCGTATCTATCTACCTAAGATTGTGTACGAGGAATATTCATATCAATATTAATTTGGTTAGACGAAGTCGACACACAAACCAAAGTATTTCCTCACTGTTCTCTTTGTAACCTGTCCTGTACATTTGTTCTTGCATTTGTAACAGCCTTCGGATGATCACGAAAGCAATTTTTATTTTTGTCATTCTGACTTGTATTACTCACAACATTAAAGATGCTTTTTCAGTTTCATGTTGATTGTTATGAGTTAAGCAAGAACGTACGTTCGCTGTGCCTTGCGCTTATCAAAAAATTTTTTTTTTACGAAAATTAAGAGTTGAACTGTTGATATAAATGAATTAAAATTTATTTTTGGCTAGAGTTCATTTTTTTAATTTCTAAAAACATTATTTATTATTTATTATTACTATTATTATTATTATTTTTTGGGTGGACAAGGCAGGGTTTAAGATGTCTTCGCACTTGCAATGACCGTCATCAGTTTCGTCGTGTGGTATCAATTCCACTAAAACAATCCATTCTGCCTTTTTTGGGAGCTTTTCTCCCCGGAACTGCTATATGCATTACTTCGGGAAGGGCCCAAAACGACGTTTTAAAAAAGGATCATTTTGTTTAGCCTCCCACAACTCGGACTACCATATTCGTAGCCTGCATCATGCTATTGGCTCGTCTTGTTATGCCTCTGTTGGGGGTGGTGTCGGTCTGTGATGCATCAGACCTCTTCTTATTTCGAAGAATGCACCCGGAGTACCTTCTTACAGCGTTCCAGCCGTTTTAAAACTTGAGCATATTATCAACTATGTCTTTGAAGGTAAATTCATTAATCTGCTCCTTCAAAGTGTTTTTCTTAGCGTGCAATCTGTTGCAGTTGAAGAACATGTGTTCAGCGTCGTCGTTTGGGGTTTCGCAGTTAATGCAATTACGGTCATTTACCTTCCCCGTACGGTACAGGTACTTTCGAAAGTATTCGTGGCCCGAGAGGATCTGGGTCTGAAAGAAAGAAAGAAAGAAAGACACAGTCCCCCTTGTGTCCCACGCATCTTTCCGCTCACGGGCCATGAGGTCGATGGGTATTTCTCCACTAATCACAAGGACTGCAGCGCTTAAGATAGTTCGGTAGGCTGCGGCAACCCTGAGTACCGCTGTGCGTTGTACTGCTTTAAGTACACTGCGTTTTCTCTTCGATTTCAGCCCTTGTTTACTTTGTGTGGGGCCACCGATATTTGCCATGAGTGTGCCACGTACTGCAATCTAGTTTGATGCCTGGGTATTTCACTATCTTCTGCATTACTAGGGAAACATCGCTTATCAGTATGCTAATCTTAAGTGACATGTGACCTCGTGTCATCAGTATGACCACGGTCTTATTTTTTGATAGGTGAAATATTAAACAATATAAATTTTTAAGAAATATATCATTATTTTGCTATAAAAAATATTAATCACTTGATTATATTTGCATGATATCAGTCAGCAAAGTATTTAAGTTTTCCATCGCAGTGGTATGTAAATTGCTTGTGGTTGAAGCAGTTTTCTCTGAGAAACAATTCTAAATGATGTAAGCTTATTTACACACTAAGTACGTTGCATAACCTGAGGACTAAGTAAGAAATGTAGACATGTTTTTAGATTGTGTATGTCTGGTTGCATATAAATTATTGTTTATATTTGTATTGGAAAGCATGCGAAAGTTATTATGCTCCTTACCAGTATATTATTTAAATAATATTACAATCTTATAGATTTTTTTAACAAAAAAAAAAAAAAGAATTACTTAATCTCGGGTTAAAGATCATTTAACTGGCTCTCTGAAACCATTTCTCAGGTGATAACAACTAGGGTAATAGAGTTGACATAACTTATTATACATTTAAACTAAACTAACGGTTTTAGTTATGGAATTTCTAGTCATATTCTTAATTTTAAGCTTTTTATATATTCAGAAATAATTGAAAGCTCATTTTTGTTAAAACCCTTGAAAAGGTAAAGTGGCTGATGTAGTTAAGGTGGTAAGCACGTTACCTACAATCTGGTTGGCCAGGGTTCAACTCCTATGGCAACCAACAAATAAAAATGTTTTTTCTGTTTAATGGTTAAATACATATTCAGAATTAACATTTAACATGCAGCCTCCTTCGTTGGTACTTCTTAATAGCATATTCGCCGACGAAGTAAAATAACTAATAAAAGGGCTGATCGATCTTTCTTCTTTCACTGTCTGTCTGATCTCTCATCTATTCCTTTCCTAAAAAATGTAGAACGATTACGAAAATAATTAGACATTATTGCCTAAAGTACTACTTTTCTCAAAAAAAATTAATTGTGACAAACAAATAAGTGAGGGTTAAAAGTTAATACATATTAGGGAAAAGCTATTAAGTATAAAATTTAAATCAGAGATTTTATGATACGAGTATTAAAAAATCATCTAGTCATTTTAACGTTGGCAGCAGTTTATTTTTGAAATATAAGTAGAATTTTGTTATGGTACAAGTTACATGATTATATTTTCACCGCCTGCGGCTCCGATCCATTTGAATGGACTGTGGAAGCAGTTCTAATCAGATACAGTATACGAATTCCAATGGTAAATAGAACTTAACTTTACAAACACACTTATTGTGTCCACAAAATAACAAAATCACTAATTCGACAGGGCCGAACTTCATTGTACTTTAGAAAGGCTTAAAATGAGGTTTGAAAAGAAATTGATTAAAGATGTAATCCTACAGCAAAAAATTGCCCATACTATGAAAATTCCGACAAATAAATAAATCCATAACTGAACACTGAGGCATTCAACTGACCCAAATAGAAAAACGCCAAATGTTGGCCTTGTTGTTAAATTCATGCTAGAAAACTATAACATTTTATTAACAACACTAACCAAATTATTTAATTAAAGTTTTTGTAATCGAATTTGTAAAAAAGTCAGCATTAAACTATATTAATGGATAAACCTCTTTATAATTAAAGTTGACAGCAGAAATTTTATGTAGTGCTGATTAAAAATGTATGTCTAACTCAGCTTTGCAAAGTTCAACTAGTAAAAACTAAACAACTGAAAATTTAAATAAAAGAATGAAGAATTTCAATTAAAAACTAATTTAAGATGCTAGTATAACCAAAAGGAGAAGTAAAATAATGAAGTTTAACGCTTGTAAATAATAACTTTGATTTTATCCCAAAAATATTTTTTTAAGACAAAATGCAACATTCCTGTACCTTAAACCATAACATCTACATAACTTAAGCACAATATAATATAATTTTCTTAACCATCACATATTATCATCATTAACGTCCACAGATTCATCAGGTCTGTTTAACATCGTGGGATAATTATCATCTAAGTCTAAGAAAAATATAAAACCAAATTTGCTCTAAGTAAATATTAAAGAGAGCCATGGATTTAAGAAAACAAAAATTACTTAAGTTAATGATTATTTCTCGTATAATAAGAAAAAAATTCTACTAAATATCTTATGTTTAAATAGTTTTTTATTTCTCACGGAAAATTGCATACATAGAATATGTTTTATATAGAGTTTTTTTTTTGCATTTTGTCAATAAAAGAATTACCAATCATGATCTAGTTTTAAAATAATATTTTTGCGAGAGAAGCAAAACATAACTAACATGAAACGTTTAAACTTTGAATTAAGTAAATAAGTAAATGAATATATATGTATATATATTTTGTTTTTTTTTTTTTTACTTTGTTATATATTCATAAAATTTGGTTTGAATTTGAATATAAATAAATATGGTAATATATAATATGGATAGTTAATTTGTTCCGTTTTGGTTGATGAAACGTAGTGAATAAATAAATGTAAAAGCAGCATAATTTGTCTGAGATTAAAATCTATCAGGTCATCAGCAAGCAGGGTGGGCATTTTGAGCGAAAGAAAAACTACAGCTTTTTCCTCACTTATGTAGCAGAAATTTTCACCGCTTTTCTTTTCTTATTGTAGACTTTTACATTTAACTATTCTGCACACTATCTCTATCTTAAATTCTGGTAAAGCAAACTCCCTTACTGGTATCACACCCCCGCTCATTTTCCTGAGCTAAGACCAAACCGTAGCTAAGTATGCAGACCGGTGATAGCATAGGGTTGAGTCGGTGGTTCGTTGCCATTTCTAGCGAGCTCTAGGCCGTGGTCCTCAACCCATGTCATGACTTGGTTTAGCTTTCTCCTGGCATCGTTCATGTTTCGTACTAAGATGATCGCCGCTATATCATCAGCATACCCAACAAGATGTGTGTACCCAGGCATATCTATGCCCAGGATCTTTTCGTAACTCCGGACGTGATCGCATTAGATCATTGGCTAATGGAGCACGCGGTCTTTTAGGTAACTTTGGAAAATTCTCACTAGGCACCAGGGTATGCGGAATCTTTCCCGTAGAGTTTTCTTCCTTTTCAGCAGCTATCTGCTTTAGCAAAGAGTCCGCTGTCTAGCTTCTGTGCATATTTGCCTGGATTACATTCATCATTTTTTGGCTAGTGGGAACCTCCTTGAGCCTGGTAATTGATCAGTTCGGCTCAGTTTTGCGTATACGCAGTGAATGCACCTAGAAAATGCTTAACAGTCTTTCATTCTGTGCCCCACTTCGCCGCATCTTATGCACGTGTCTCCTCTGGCAGGGCCAGTACAGTTTTCTTGGTTGTGCTATCCCGAGGCAGACATAGCACCTTTTGCTGTCTTCGCAAACACGTATCTTGGCTCGGGTCCATCCGATTTATATATGGCCAGCTGTCATGAGCTTTGCAGCACCTTCTGCAGGTAACGTGATAAAAGCCCGTACTTGTTTTCATGCGTTCAGTACCGCAAGCCTAACCCATATCTGCCCCCCTGGGCAGTGAGCAGTTCTAGATTTGCTGTCCCTACTTCCTCTTTACGAGCGAGGGATATAGGTCCTATATTTAAATCGTATTGCTTAGATTAAGCTTCGCGATGGAGGACAATTCGCTGGAAAAACTCCGGCCTTACTTTCTCGAAGATAATGACTCCCGCTCTTGTCTTTCTTAAGGATTTTACTTTGATCGATTCGTCAGTCGTCACTTTGCTACGTAGGTCTTTAGGTAACTCTTCATTGTTGTAGTTTTTTGCGGGATTGATTACTACCGCTTCCGACTTTAGGCGTTGCAGTTGCGAACTTTTTCTCTTATAGGCTCTTCCGAAGGTTTCCTTTTCTGCCTTTTCTGATGAAAGTCCGCCAATTTTCTTCAACATGCTCCGGATGACCCCTTGCATTCGCACTGGGCCCTTTTGCTCTTTATTTCTTGGAGCTTTCAGGGTCAGCCAAGCTGGTAGCCGCCCGTTTCAAGTTTGCGGTCACGGGAGTGGGGGGATCTAGCCTACATTGTGTAAAAGCTTTCATGCATTGGGAGATAGCATCTTTCTCCATGTTCCGAATAAAAACGTGTCGAGGAGAATACCCTGCTGTCATATCCTGTTGTTTGGGAGCGTGTTGCTGCTTGCCACGATAGGAGTCGAAAACTGTCCCCCCGCTCTAGTGTTGATACTAGAGACATTGTCTCTCCGACTTTCGGTATCCTTTGGAGACTGCCACCTCTGGGAGTGTTAGGTAGAACTTCAGCATTCATAATCTCAGCACAAGCCGCTCCACTTTCGGATGCACTCGGAGTCAGTGTGCGCTTTGCCGGTGGCGATCTGATCCTCTTTTATTCCATTTGCCTCTTTTTTGCTTACCTCCTCTCGGGTTTTTTAAGGTTAACGAACCTATTTCGATCATATTGGGTCCCGACTTCAGGCCTCTATCTTCATATGGAAATGGAGTTTTCCTATATGTCCCCATGGTTATCTATGAAATCAGGAAGGCCATGCGGGGATGAATCTGCACTTCATGGGAAAATAATTCAGAGCCAGCACGGAAACTAATCAGGATTTCTCAAGTGAACCTGCAGCACCAACCTAATGGCGACATATTACGAACGTACGTGAAGGCTTGCCAAGGTTTTAACAGGACAGTGACGGCTGCACCATTAGTCCATCAGCTGTTACAGCTATATGTCAATCTTGCCTACTAAGAATATGGAAAACTGCAGTCGTCAGCTCGCGACGTCAAGTCTTAATCCATCGGTCAGTATTTTATGCCACATTCGCTCCATTTCCATTACCATCAGCTCCACCAGGCATGGCGATCAGCTACCCAGAGTTTTGGTCCGCAGGGGTACCTTCTCGACTGATTCAAAATAATAAGCCGGGAGTTTCTCTGTCCGCCACCTGGGGGCGCGTCTGATGGCAGACTGGGAAAACTCTACACGGATCTATAATTATTATTATTATACTTATAATAATAAGCATAATAATCGTTTACCGTACGCAAGGAAGACGATGTTATAGGGAATATCGAATTTTTTAATTAACCCTACAAAAAACGTCGAGAAGTTATTTAACTTTAATAACAAATTACAAAACACATCGCACATACAACAGAACATTTTAAAAGATGATTGCTTGTTATTTTTCAAAAGTGAAAATATATTATATGAAAATATTTTCAATAAAAGGACGAAAACACAGATC
Organism: Cistogaster globosa; assembly: GCA_937654795.1. Lineage (NCBI taxonomy): Eukaryota > Metazoa > Arthropoda > Insecta > Diptera > Tachinidae > Cistogaster > Cistogaster globosa. The sequence goes on along the minus strand of OW569403.1, from coordinate 99,701,393 downwards.
AGAAGATAGTAAAACATACATCAAATATAATAAAAATTGGTTTATAGACAAAACAAACACTGAAAATCCAACAAATGTTCAAAAATTATTATCGTAAGGTCCAAAATTTGCTTTGCCAATAAAGAAACAACAATTCCCTTTGTTTAAATGTATTGCTGACGGAGAAGACATCATTCAAACTAATAAGAAAAAAAAAAAGAAACAAGAAACAGCGAGAACTAAACTTGTTATGACGGCGGATAAGTATCTTAATAAAAGATCATTAACAACAAGAGAGAAAAAGTTGGTAAGCACAATGGGTGAAACAAAAAAATTTTTGAATAAAAATAAAACGTTTAACTTTGAATGCAGACAAAGGAAATATCACAGTAGCTATAGAAAAAGATGAGTATGAAACTAAAATGAGAAATATTTTTTATAACATGTGTTCCTACAAACGACTTAAAAATTACCCAACCAGAAAACTACCAACACGCTAGTTGAAAATTGATTTAAATTGAATATAATTCACAGTTGATAAATATAAATTACAGAACAATACAGCTATTGCACCTAGAATATATGGACTTCCAAAGGTTCATAAGGAGGGGATGCCCCTGAGACCTATTTGCTCATCAATAAATTCTCCATCATATGGATTATGCAAATATGTTGTAAATATATCAAAAGATCTGACAAAAAAAACGACATATAACGTACAAGATGTCGTAGAGCTTAAAAGAAAATTAACAGGTGTTTACATTACCAACGACGCAGTTCTAGTATTCTTTGACGTGGTATCCCTTTTTCCTAGTATTCCTCTTAACCTGACAGTGGACACAATAAAGAAGAAGTGGGAAAAACTAGCAACGTACACTACAATACCAAAAGATCTCTTTATTGACATTTTGAATTTTTGTATAAAAGACAATAGATACTTTAAACATAATGATAAATTAATTGAACAGTTAAAAGGAATGCCTATGGGCTCACCGGCATCAGCGGTAATAGCAGACAATGGAGGATTTATTAAGTACTGCGTTGGAGATGTTAGATCAGAAATCGAAATTTATGAGCAAATACGTTGATGACTTCTTCTGCACTACCAAAAGCATAAATGTGGAAGAAGTACTTAAGGTTCTAAATAGTTTCCATAGACACATTCAGTTTACTAAGGAATTGGCAAAAAATGAAAAATTACCATGTTTAGACGCACTGATAATACGAAAGGAAGATACTTTGACGATAGGGTGGTATAAAAATCCAAATGCTACGGGACGTATTATTAACTTTTATTCAAATCACCCTAAATACGTAAAAATTAATACATCACACAATTTTGCGAGAAGAGTACTGCAGATAAGCGATACATGCTACCACAGGGAAAATATAAGAAAGTTGTACAACTATTGAACGATAACAGCTTCCCACATATAATGGCAGCAAATATTGTTAACTGCGCAATACAAAATTTCAACAAAGCGCCTTTGATTAAACCAGAAAAAACATTCAAGTCATTGACACATGTTCCAGGTTTTTCTGAGAGAATTACGTGCTCGGATATGTTTGACAAGCAAAATGTTAACATTGCACTTAAAAATGAAAATACGTTAAATATGCTATTTTTAAACACAAAAACAAAATTTGAATACCATGTGGCGGTGACGGGTCCAACATATGTAATAAAATATATGTAGGAACTAAAAAATCTAAACTACGGACAGGTTAGCAGCACACAGGTCAGATCACAAGACCCGGTATGGTTCAACTGACCTAAAAACAGGTTAAGCTGCCCACAGTGCAACAAGTGGACACTCTCCAAATATCACTGCTACAACAATACTTCAACAGGAGAAAAATTACAAAAGATATACACTCTAAAAATGCTACATATAATAAATACTCTCGTGGACATGAGGATAAACTACAAAACAGACACTGATAATTGCACGCATACGTATAGACATATAGTTGAAAAAAATAAACAGAGAAACCTTTAATAAATTTTACATTCTCTTTTAATGTTGTGTTTATTTGTTAGTGACGTTAATGTTCATTTTTATTTTTTGTGTGTTTAATTATTATTGTTTTATTTTCCTGAAGAAGAGCACCGAAGGCGCTCGAAATATAGAAAACAAAAAATAAAGAAAAATTGTTTTAAACAAAGGTTTGTGAACTTGAGCCTAAATAAAAGATTAAATATTAAAAAAAAATAATAATGGGATTTTTTTATAAAAAAAAACTATAAGATATATTCATAAATTAATTAACATTATTAATTTAATTACAATCAATTAAATAAAATCAAATGTACAAAAAACAAAAATAACATTGAAAAATTGAACTAAAAATTTTTTTTTTTCAATAAATTAAATCAATGAACAATTAAAAAGGAAAAACCAAAACAAAAAAGGTCTTAAGATTAACTACAAAATTCTAAATAATTAAAACAAATTATATAGATAAAAAACAACACCCGGTAAGCAGGGAACCAGACAGCGCTTTTAAAAGAAGTCATCAGTAGCGGCAACACCAATAACAGCAGCAGAATTCCAGAACATCTTAAAAATTATGATAAGTTTGTTTTGTAAGCTTATGTTCCTATCTATTTTATTAGTTTTTATTGTAATTATTTAAGCGTAGAGCTAACTAATTTATAACTTTGGTTAATTTTCGATTTGAATTAAAATAAAAACGATACATTACATTACAAAAAGTTAAAAAAAAATTTAAATACATTCAATTCGCTTTAGAAATTTTTTTTTAAACAAAGTAATAGTGTACTATAAAGCAAAAAAAAACCGTATTCTTTTTGCACTACTCGAGGTCGTGTTAATCATTTCTATTTCTATTATTTGATTCGCATTAAAAAAAATTGTTTATTTAAATATAATGGGTAGCAATTAAACCAAACAAGTGGACTCCAACGGGCTCACAGTGAACGAGATTGAAATAATTTAGTCCCCAAAAATTACTAATATTCTACTGATTATTTTAGTTGTCATCGCGATAGGCGAGGTAGTTTTTAAAATTCTGCAACGGCAATAAAACGCCCTAAAGCTAAAATACTTTTGGCGATCCTTATCTAAGGATCAAAACTTTTCTACACATAATTTCGAATTTTCAAAATCTTCTAAATGCTTAAACCAAAATATCTCTATTTAAATATTAAACGCTTATTAAACATTTAGCAATCTTAAAGCTACAACTAGAATATATTAGAATCCTAGCAAATACCCTAGAAAAGCTATTAACAAAAGAAAACTTCAAAATCGTGTACGAATGCATCTTTTCATGTAGGGAAAAACTTTTTAAGATATTAGGTAAATTTCAAATAGAGGTTGAAGTGCCTATTAATTTCCAAGAAACATTCAAAATCGACTGTAAAACATTTACACTACCCATTACAAATAGTGAAGAAGAAAGATTAGACCCAGATAACCTTGAAAACAAAATGACACAAACAATTGAAAAGCTGCTCAACAGCGCAGCAAAGCTTTTACCAGAATTCGATGGAAAGCCAGACAATTTGCAAAGCTTTGTCGATGGCATTAGACTTCTTCAGCTAATAAAAGGGTCACACGAAGCGATTGCGGTAAGTTTAGTTAAAACTAAATTAAAAGACACCATGAGAAATTTTATTTCGGATGAGTCGATACGAGAAGCAATAGTAAATTAGCTCCAGCCATGTGTCAAGGGAGAATCAGTCGATGTGTTGACTGCTAAAATTTTAAATACTAAGCAAAATCGCAAAACTGCTTCTCATTTTTAAAATGAGGTAGATGCTGTTATCATACCTTTCAGTGAATACCGTCGTCACTAGCTATTTACTTGGTACGTTTGGCGAGCGCTTTCGATGTGATTACATCGTTTTCAAGGTAGATTGCCTGATATCTGTCATGCTTATTGAAGGTATATAATTTTAATATTTCAGTCTTTTATTATTGTGTAGGTAAGTGTGACCATCTCTGTGTCTTTTCTGTTTGTATTATTGTTTTAATAATTCTAGTGGTGTAAAAATTGTGTCCGATGTTGTATTTTTCTGTTCGCTAGTAATACCTCCGTTAAACGTTAGTGTCTTGTATATTTCCATGTTTTTAAGAACGTCCAGTCTTCGTCCTTTGTTACTACTCGTAAGATGTATTAATGTCATACATTCATCTATTTCCCTTGGCTCGTGTTCATAAGTGTTAAGATGTATTGCGAAGTCAGAGTCTTCTCTTTTCCGTTTATATAATCGTATGTGTTCTGTGAACCTTGTTTTTAATGCTCATCCAGTTTGTCTCATGTATGTATGGTTGCAGGTGCAGGTAAGTCTGTATACTCCGCTGGTGTTAAGTTTATTGGTTATTTCTGTTGATGTCTTGAGATTGTTTCGTAGAGCGTTGCTCGTCTTTAGTGCTGTCTATAAACCTTCTTTCTGAAAAAGGTTAGTTGATCTATATATTTCTGGTCCTGTGTAAGTAAAGTTAATGTGTCGTCGTTTTGCATCGATTGTCTCCTTGTTTTCTTTCTTCTTGTTTTTAGTATTGTATTGTTCACGTAGTTTGTCGATAGTGGTGCAATTTTAGCCATTATTTTTAGCTATAGTGTAAATTGTGTCGAGTTCGTTGTTATATTTGTCTGGAAAAAGTGGGACTGTCTTAATTCTGTGAATCATATGTCCAAATACTGCGGGGTATGTTGGGTGGGATGGTTTTAGGAACTGTAGATAGTTGTGTCTGTTGTGGTTGGTTTCATGTATATTTCAAAGTTTAAAAAGTCAATTCCTCGTTTTATTGTTATGTCAAATAATATAAAGCTCCATCTCACTCTTTTTGTGTATGTGATTTTGTTATGTATTTTGTTTAAATAAATATTTATTGTTTGTCACAAAAAAAAAAAATATTTTATACATATATTTTTTTAAGGTAACACAAAACAAGCTTCTTAATAAATAAATTCAGTGCGACTCGATAGTCCGGTCACTCCAATAATTTCGAACAATTTTAAATGTTTGCGTCTACATTCCGGAAAAATTACATTTTATGCTAGGATGAATTCAAACAACCACAGACCTCAAATTTTTTGATTGTGACTTGTTAAAATAAGCAGCAGAAATAAATTTCATTTAAAACCGAAATGCACAAAAAATAACTAACCAAGCAAAACACTTCAACAAATTAAAAGTTTTCAAAAAAAAACCCAATATTCGCAAAAAAATACCCATTTACACTGTTTATACTCGCATCAACATACATATTAATTTAAGTTAATATTTTTTGTTTACAGTCGCATCAACAACGATGTAGAAAATATCATAAGAGACACAACACGTTAGTTTACCTGGAAACACATCAATACAACCCAAAACCTATATCCTGAACATCAAACAACGGTCTCGCAGTGAGTAAAGCACCTGCAAACTATTGACCAGCATCATCAACGGTAACGTCAGCTCATCTTACTGATGCCCGGCTAGGCTATGTCTTACTGACGACAGCACACATAAAACTCACCGCCAATAATGGATAATCTGGTCTCTTCAGAGCGATATTGGATTCAGGATCACAAATCAATATTGTGACAAATCGACTAGTAAATCGATTATCCATCAAGTATAGGCAATCAATTACGCAAAACTAATCAATGCGTTAACGTAGATCTTAATTTCAATACGAGCAGTTTCAGTACAAGGCTAGAGGCTTTCGTACTTCCCAGCATTATTCCAATTCAACCTTTAAAAGAATTCAACTGCACATCCTGGCCAATTCCAGAAAATATTAAATTAGCTAATACTGAGTTAAACAAACCCAACACCATTTATGTTCTATTGGACGCTGGATACTACATGATGTAACTTATCACCGAAACTACCAATATTAATAAGTACAAGAATAGGTTAAGTTATAAGTGGAAAGCTAGAACAAGGTTCATTCTCTTCGAACATGTGCACTAAACTGTAAAGGAAGAAAGGAGATCCAAAACACACTTTATTCACACTAACATTAAAAAACTCCGAAGGTCGATTTGTAGTACGATTACCATTTCTTGAGTACCCAAGTTGTTTAGGCAGCACTAATAAGCTTGCATTTTCAAAATTTGTGGCTCTAGAGCTAAGATAATCCAGATATCAAGGCTCAATATATTGACTTCATAGACCAGTACGAAAAGCTAGACTCGCAAAGATAGCTCTGAAGTCCTCATTTCTACATCCTTCATCACTGTGTGATTAGTCCGGAAAGGAAGACCACGAAGCTTCGAGTAGTATATGATGATTCTGTAAAGTCCTGCTACGATTTCGAATTCAAAGATTTGCTTTCTGTTCCGACATAGAGAAAATGTACCGACAAATTCTTGTAGATCAGGTAGACCGAAGTATGCAATTATTATATTGGCGGAAGAATCCAACTGAAACAATACAAGCATACAAGCTCAATATTGTAACTTACGGAACTTCTTCAGCCCCATATGTGGCAACAGAATATCTACAATAATTGGCAGATAAGAATATGGAAAAATACCCATTGGGTACCAAAACTAAAAGATATAGCTTTTATGTAGACGATAGAATGAGCGGTTCACATAGTTTAGTTACAACACTTGATGTGCAACAAAAAGTAACTAAATTACTACAAGAGGCTGGTTTTAAACTAAGAAATAGTGTGCAAGCCATCCTTAGCTATTATCTGGAATCCACCCTGAAGACGTAGGGCTGAATCTAGATAATGATAGTCAATGCACATAAATTTTGGGACTAACAAGTCAGACATATTTTGCCTTAAGGCAAACATTCCAGAAAAACAAAGGATCACAAAGCGAACTGGTTCATCAGATGTGGCACGAATATTTGACCCATTGGGAATCGCAGGTCCAATAGTGGTTGCCGAAAGATGTTCATGCAACAGCCATGACATGAAACAATTTGTCTACCAAGAGACACATTTTTGATAGTCAAGTTTCAAAAGACAAACAAATACACACTTTTGTAGATGCGACAGAGAAGGCTTATGGTGCCACGTTCTACATACGTTTCAATATATAGGATGATCGCATCATAGTAAGATTACTATGTTCCAAATCACTATATGCTGCTATTCTTGGAACAGAGCTTACCAAGACAGTAAAAAAGGAAATCCGTGCTGAAAACACAACATACTTATGGTCGGATTCAGAAATATTACTTTACTAGATTACCTCTTCCACATCTTCAGTTCGCTCATTTATTGCCAATCGGGTAAGCAAAATTTAACAGCAAACAATAAACATAGGATGGAGACATGTTGGTCGAAGCAAAACCCAGCTTATCTCATTTTCAGAGGTTTAAGTCCCGAGAGGCTGTGAGGGTGTAATCTGTGGTTTGCCGGGCCAATATTTTTAAACGGCAACTAAAATCTATGGCCCAGAGAATTCAATAAAACTGAACCACCTCCCTGTACAGAAGAATTCAAACTAAGCCCTGTAACAATTATATCGACCACAGCACCATGATAAAATGAATAATCATGAGTTACTCACGATGCTTCAAAGTGTACTAGCGTATGTACGTCGTTTTATCCAAAAAGCTAAGATATCAAAGGCAAACCGGTCAAAAAGCAAGGCACTCACCCTTCAAGATATCACATCAGTAGTGAATTTAAAAATAAGCTTAACACACTGATGAAGAAGCCCGAGCCCGAAAAATCAAGTCCAATATGTAGTTTGTCTCCCTTTCTGGACGAAAATGATATAATAAGAGTTGGAGGTATGCTGGAGGCCTCTAACTTTTCATACAACGCTAAACATCTAAAACTCCTTCCCTACAACCATCCGCTTTTAAAGCTAATGAAGATGCTGAACATCGACAACCATAACTGCGGCCCACAAACGTTATTAGCTATCTCGAGACAGCAGTTTTGGATCATCAAGGAAATCGATGGCCAGAAACATTCTTCAAAACTGTGTCCGGTGTATAAAATCAAGTCCGATTTTAATGCAATAAATTATGGGAGACTTACCCGCCAATAGAATGCCTTCAACAAGGCCATTGATAATATCAGATGTAGACTACTGCGGCCCACTCTGGGTTCTCTACAAGTTAAGAGGCAAGAATCTACACAAGGTATATAAAGAATTATTTATTTGTTTTTCAACTAGGGCAGGACATTTAGAAATAGTGGGTTACCTTTCGTCAGAAGCGTTTATTGGAGCTCTTAAGATATTCGTTTCTCGCCTCCACAAATTTTATGGGAGCACGAAATCAACTAAACAAGCTTAATGATGTGATCTTTTCCGAACAATTACAGGAAACAATCATTACATCTTGCAGCAAAAATGAGATCGAATTTAAGTTTATATACCCAAGAACACCTCATTTTGCGGATTATGGGAGCAAGCAATTAAGTCTGCTAAACAATTGCTAATTTGAAGTATAGCAACAGCTTCAATTACGTGCGAAGAACTAGAAACAGTCATCATCGAAATTGAAGCAGTTTTCAACTGGCGACCACTTACTCCACTATCAAGTGATCCAAACGACTATGTAGCCTTAACTTCTGATCACTTTTTAACCGAAGAGCCAATGACGGCGCAAATAGATTTAAGAGCACCTAACCCCAACAACCACTCACTGTCGAAAAGGCGGTAGCTAGTCTCCTAACTCAAAGACAATTTTGAAAACGCTGGTCATTGGAATATCTGCACCGCCTACAAGAAAAACGATTATGGAAAACGACATCAGAAAATGGAAGGGAGGGAAAACTTGTTATAATAAAGAAAGATAATCTGCCTGTAATGCAGTAGCAACTCAAAATTTTTTTTTTACTTATGATGGAAACTTATGCAAGGAAATAGAAATTTCAGCATTATGCGACACTGAAATTTCACAACACCTACTAAGAGGCACAGGCATAATGAAGGTAGAACCAATTTGCGTAATTAAAAGCCACCTCATCACGATTCAAGGTCACTTTAGTGTCTCGAACAGCGTGCACATGTCATACGTCCAACTTACACCCATCGAACATAGAAGCAAGAAATCAAATGAATATTTAATACTACAAGCTGGCAGTTTGAAACTCACCTTAATCAACTAAATTATCTTCAAAAACAACTTAATGGGTCAACAATTGTACGTATGCCAGAGCTAATCAGGTCTAATAGTCAACATCATCAGAGGGTAAGCTATTCCGCTCTTTTTATTTTCCTAGTTTTTGTGGTAACCATTGCACTAGTTAAAATATGTTCGAGCTATCAAAAAAGGGATTATTAAACCAAACAACTAAGGCCGAATCCAGTTCCATCACTCCGACCTGTCACTATTGACATTATAGGTACTAAACCCACATATGTCATCATCGACTAATGGTCAACGCGGGGGAGAATGTGCGCACCCAGATTTAAATACATATTACTTAATTTTATATTTTTTATTATTTTTATATTGAGTTAAACGACCGAAGTTCTGTATTAAATAATTAGTGTTGACGAAACATATACAAATGTTTTTATTTTTATAAAGGTAATAATGTTCAATCAATTTGGGTCACTTCCCTATTGCGTAATAAACTAAATTTATTTACTATTAAGCAATTTTGTAAATGAAGGTTAGTATATAAGAAAGAACATAACAAAGAAATTCAATTAAATTGTTATAAGACATTTAAATTGTTTTCTTAACAAAATTGAACAGTGTTCTTCATGTTAAAGTGCTGGAAAAACAACAACGGCAAAGAGGATAGTGTTTCAGATTTATGCGTTTAAGTTAATTTATTATTGCCTTTCGCGCTTATATATCAATAGATTCTTTAATGAAGAAGACTGCAGAGCAGACGCCAAGGTGATACATAAGCAACTCAACTTCACCCCAAATATCTTCATTCTTCAATATATTTATTATACTATGTTTAGTTATTAATGTTTAAGTTAAGTATTCTCTTAGGACTTCTGCTGCTTAAACTGAGCATTAAGATGCCCATTTTTGAGTATTATTGAGGAAAGAATACCAACGTATTTCAATTCTGTTTTAACTCTGAATTTTATTTTAAAAATTACAAGCTTATATACTAAATTAATCTATATGTCAGCAATATTTTGGGGTACCAACAAATCAATAGTCGATTTGCTGTTCCCACGGTCTCAGCAAATTTTACTTTGGTTCTCATAAACCATTGGCACGTGAAAAACATTTTTGCTTAATACAAATTTCATATTACAAACATTCCCATGCCAACAGTTCACTTAAATAGAGTTCATATTACAATTTTTTATACAAATTATTTTATGCAAATAAAACTCAAGTATTTATTATTGCTGACATACTTATTGTAAACAAAAATGAATTTGACTTAAATTACTACAGTACTAATTCTATTTATGCGTACACTATAATATATTGTAAGGAACCTCCGGTTACTCTGGGCTTAAAAAACACAACGTTTTCTTTTGTTTTAGCCGTAGTCTTAACTTTTTTGTTTATTGCACACGTCTTTCTTTGTATGATAATTTGGCGTAAGTCCTTGTGGTAACACTAGCCGACGCCCTACTCACTTCTATGCTTGAACTTCTATACTTTGGTTCTGCCTCGAATGTTGTTTATGGGCCTACTCTTTTCCCTGAGCTTTCCGGGTGAGAACCTCCGGGAAAAGTGTCTATAACATTGTCCTGAGCCTACCACTTCTTCCTCGATAAAGAGGTAAATTGGATGTAATCCGTATGAATTTTCCTTGTACTTAATTTTACTGGGATTAGTGTTACTAATCCACATTTAATTCAATCACTTGCTGATTGAAATAAAATCTTTTTCTTATCAGCTTTTGCTACCACTTATTGTCCTTTTTTCTTTCTTTTATAGCTGTTTTTAACTACAAAACAACACAACTACAAAACTACACAACCGCATTTGTTTTGAACCGATAACGGTTGTGTTGAATGCATTCTCTTGTGTTGTTTGCTTCTTCGTGTTGTTGTTAGTATAGCTGAACTTTGTTGTCTTGTGTGCTTGTGTGTGTGTTCGGCCTTCTAGCTATATTTTTTTCCACTCGGTTGTCTTTTCCACTTCCGTTGCCCTTTTTTTACTGTTAACACATAGGTACATTTCAGTTCACTCTCTCTTTAGTAGTCTTTTTTTTGTGAATAAAAAAAATATAGAATTATGTTGTGGCGAATATTATTTGCCTGCCCCGTTAGTCCAAATTCGCACGATGCAAGAAAATAAGACTGCTTATTTTCATTTTCTTCTTTGAACTTTCATTGGCGTTCGCACAGTACAAGTCTTATTGCTAAAATTGTTCAGATTTTTGCATGAATGTACACACACACATCTGTGTTTTTTGACATTACGAATATGGAAGCAAACCGAATTGCAAGTACAAGCAAGTCTGTACTCATTTAATTTCACCTCACCCCGTTGCCTACAACCTAATCAGCTCAGCTTAAATACTTGCATCGTGCGAATTGGGACTTACATGGATGTAATTTACAATGCCCACTAAAACACCAACAATAGTAATTCAATAATTTTCTTTTATTTATTTGTTTTTATAAATCTGTGTTGACTTAAATTTCTTAAAAGTTTGGGTCCTCACAATTTATATATATATATATATATATATATATATATATATATATATATATATGTATTCCGCATAGTTTGGGGACAGTAAAAATATTTACTTTTTTTGCTGAAATTCGAAAAACTGTGAAAAATTATACACATAAATACCAAAATTTTTGTTTAATTCTTAAAGAGTTAGGTTTAAAATCATTTTATGTGCATTCCGCATAGTTTGAGGACACTATTCTGCCTTCCGCATATTTTGAGGACATGTCCCCAATGTAAACAGTATACATATGAAAATTTTTGTTGCCAGATTGCTTGTATATATTGCCTTTTTTGATGCCGCCGTCAAATTTTTATTAACTAGCTTCGAATGAATTTTCAGTAGTGCTAATTGAATTTTATATAAACGTTATAATGAAGTAGGCCGTCAGGGCTTATGTTACATAATTAAATCTCGCAACTTGTGAATTAAATAGTATGAATTTATGGTATTTAAAATTAATATAGATTTTTTCTTAAATTCTTGCCAGTAATAATAAATAATATTATAATTAAAAATTAAACAACATATGCAGCGAATATGCAGAAAACAAAATTTTTTATGTTAAGGTAATAAATATGAAAACCTAATAAAAATCTGCGAATTTTTCGACTTGTATATTTATTTCTATCGATTGCACGTGGAGCGAACTGGCACTGTAAGTAGATTTTAAGTAATGTTACTTAAGGCCTCATTACTCTTATGTAAATATTGCAGCATAAAAGTAAACGTTCCATATGTTTATCAATAGTGAAGTTGATAAGCAAAACATTTTAAACAATTTGTACCGATAATTAAAACAACTCTTCTTATTACTGCTGTTATATATTGCAATGTAAGAAACTCAATTTAATTTTTTGTTGTCTATGTATTCTATACAGAAACAGGGCTTTACACTTTTATTTATAAATACCAAAAATTATATAATAATAGTTAAAAAATATATTATTTCAAAAATAATCGATTATATACACATAATAAACATGTAAAAAATAATAAGATTCTTATTTATATAAATAAATTAAGCGCTATTTGTATTTACAAATTAAAGATATAAAGCATGCTATACTATTATGCATTTAATAGTTTCTACTTGATATTAAAAGTAAAAGTATTTTATAAACACATACGTATAATACTCATTGTATTAAAGATAATTCTGATATATAATCTTTAGGAAATTACAGCTTAAAGAGAATGTTTAATATTCCTTTGAGCTCTCAATGCAAATTTTAATAATATTGTATTGTTGCTACTGATTTTTACAACATTTACAGTTTTTGATTCACCTACTTCCGCTTAAATTTTCTAAGTATTTCAGAGGTTCATTTCAGAATTTTTAGATACACTAATATTTTTGAGATTATGATTCATTTTGTTAAACTACAAGTAATGATTAATGCCTAATTAATACTTCTTTTCTATGTTATTAAAAATTTCAAATAATGTAATCGTAATTGAAAATATCTAATAGCACATTACCATTAATTTTAATTGTAGTTGAATCTCTCATGACTAATACTTATTATAAATGTATGTATTAATATATATGTATATATTTATATATTATTGTTATATATCATTATTATTCATAAATAATTATTGTTCAGATAGGGCTTTATGGGTTATTAATTGCATAAAGAACATTAGAAGAAATATAGTTTTTATGGTAAACTATATGAGCAGTAGCGAAATGGCCATAAGATATGCTTTCTCCGCAGTAATACATCTCATTTTGTAGTTTTAAATAATATTTCATGGGAATATCAGACAATATTTCTATTTGATAGAATCAAGCACGATTAAAGTAAATCAAGCTCAAAAGATTCCGAATAATATATTTTCATATTGAAATATTAATTTATCTACAAAGTTAATAATTATTATAACTAATATATACACACACTACTAAAAACTGTACTCTACTAAACTAGCATTTATTTGTAATCCTTACTTTAAATTTATATTTTATGTTTGATATTTATTTTTTATTATGTTTAATACAACTTTCTTAAAGTGTACTCGATGCATCCTTCGAATTAAAAAAACATCAATTTAAATAACAGTTATTAACGTATTTACTACAACTAATAATACAATATAATGATAGTTAAAATAATAAAAAAAAAACTAACAATTATAATATTATAGCAGTAATAATTATAATTGCAGTAATACTTATAAATAACAATATAAATTTACGGGTTTCCTTAAGAGTTAAAAATACATATATCATATTTAATAATTAATCATAAACTAATATCAAGCAAAATACGCTAAAAATTCTACATTTTAAAATTTGTTGACAACACTGCGTAAAAAGAGACAACAAATCTATATCAACTGATATCAAAAGCTTTAATGCCATCCCTAAATTACGACGTAAAGCGCAAGATATCTGTCAAAATTTCTCATGTACATACAAAATGTATGAAGCATCCCTAAATAGCACGGCGTCAACGCTTAGCAATTGGAAAATCCAATTTTGACAGCGCGTAAGATAATGCAGTTGCCTGCAAGCTACTGTTGTTTACATATTTTGTTGTAGTATTTAGAGAACGTTACAAAACAGTAATGACATTTTTGCTTTTTTCGGGCATATATAGCGTTTTTATCACTGTTTTGCATTTCATTTTATAGGGTTTTATTAAAAGTGATAGGTTAACATTACTGTTCACAACAAAACGTTGCGCTTTTATTTAGGTATGCACCTTCAGCGTAAAAGCCATGCGTTATTTTGCGTCGCGTCTTACGCGCTAATTTAGGGATGGCAGTTACGTAGGAGAAAACAAACTCTGAGACACAGCAAACTTTTTTAACAGAGTTGTACAAAAAGGGTATTTTTGTTGTTCATATAAAAAATGTAAACAAAATTAAAAAAGTAAGAGTTTTTAGAAGCGGTCATAATTCGTCAATTTTTAATGTATTGTAAAATGAAAATTTATAATAAAAAGATCTTAGCTTGCAGAATCTAATTTTCAGGTTGCCATTTTCGCCATTTTAAAATAAAAAAAAAAAAAGTTGCCTACTGGGTGAAAAATGCAATTTTACGGACCTCCAAAATTTTTATATATAATATGGTATAATCGAGTATTTGATTATGGAATGGGGCAATAGCTGGTAGCTAAAGCGAATTCGTTAATTTTCGCCCACTTGCAAACTACATATAAAAACAGCACATAGATTTTTCAAGGCGAATCTATAAAGTGCAGTCATCGGCGAATTGGTACAACAAAGCAAATTTTTGTAAGAGGCCGCGTCAAAAACAGTTGGTTGAAGCGAATAAAATTTTTATTTGCTTTGAAAGTATACAAAGGCGAAAGGTTCGCTCAAAATAGTTTTGGAGTTATTGGCAAAAAGTGCATATGTATTACTGCAACCATTAAAGTGGCAACCGTTAAATTTGATTCTAACAGCTTAGGACAATTTAAGTTCAATTGTTTATTCTAAGAAACACTGTTAAAAATCACATTGAACAATGCACATTTTTTTCATACTTTGCTCTAGAGCATCTTGTACATATTTTCTAATTGTTTTATTAATAATTTAATTGTTTAATAACTTTTTTGAGAAAATAATTTTTAACATGTTTTATTCCTTTATAATTCCGGGTAGTGGGATATGTTTGCGCGAAACCATTTAGGAGCAAATACCAAAATACTAGTTTAATATATTTTGACGATTTTTTTAAATATTTTAAAGTTTGCTGTTTAATAACTTTTTTTCAGAAAAAATTTATACCACGTTATATATGTGTTTTTATCTCCTATATATTCTGGTTACCGAGATAAAGATCTTATCTTGCAGAATCTAATTTTCAGGTTGCCATTTTCGCCATTTAAAATATACAACATATAGTCATTAATTGTGATGGTTTTTTAGTTATAAAAACAAAACTAAAAGCCGTGCATCATCGCGACCAAGCCAAATCGATCAAAATAGAGGCTAAATATACGAATCGACCGTGGTATAGCTCATTTCTTGAAAGACTGTACGAAAAAAGTTATAAGCCAGCAAGCTTTCAATTGTAAAAAAATCACTCAAAAATAAAATTTTAATTTTTCGCTTAAATCTCGAAAACTATTCCACGTGCAAATATACCGCTATATACGGAATGGGATAAAAAAACAAATCGATCGTGGTATAGCTTGTTTTCTGAAACACTGACGGAAAAAAGGTATTAAGTGGCAAACTTTTTAAATTTTAAAAAATCGCTTAAAAATATAAGTTTAGTTTTTCGATTATATCTCGGAAACTATTCCACGTGCACATATATTACTATATGCGATCGAAAGAGGATAAAAATACGAATCGATCGGAATGTAGTTTGTTTCTTAAAAGACTACGAAAAAATTATTGAGCGGAAATCGAAATAAAATATGCGCATATCTGTTTACCTAAACATAGATAATAATACATAAAAAAATGATACACATATTTGATATATAGAGTTTGACATTTCAGGTTTTGGCGAAAATTATTGAATTCGCAATTGCGACCACCTAGTATTGATTCGCCTGGCTACATATTAAAAACTATATACAGATTTTCCAAGGCGAATTTATAAGGTGTATCATCGGCGAATTGATACAACAAAACAACTTTTTTGTACGAGGTCGTGTCAAAAACAATTGGTTGAAGCGAATAAAATTTTTGTTTGCTTTGAAAATATACAAAGCTATAGCTAGAATTAGTCTTTACATGCCGTTCTGTGACGAATCAGTTGATCAGTTTTTGCTAAATGGAAAATATGTATTTGATGTTTGTTATTACTTTGACGTTCTGTTCTGTTCCGTTTGAATCAGTAGAAGGTTGAATTCAACGTAATGTTACTTGGAAGTTGTTTGGTAGTGTGAGTAAAAAATTGTAGACAACCCATTTTTGTAGTTTATTTTTTGTTATGTTGTGTTCTCTTTGTTTATTATAAATAGCTGATATGTTGTTACAGAAAAACTAATTACAATAATTAAAAAAGTAGAACGGCACGGAACAAAACAGCAACAGGAAGTAAAGACTAATGAGGCCTTAACATTCAAAGAATTCAAAACAAGAATAACTATATTTAAAAAACCAGGCACTTAATTTTAACATAACAATAATAAATGCCGTTTATCAATATATAAATTTTTTCTTATAAATAATAAATAGTGTTTCAGTAAATAAACAACATTACAAAAAATTGTGGAATAATCTTAATCATGGCACAAGAAGTTACATTTTTGCCAAAAAATATTCCAAAAAAATTGTTTTTTAGGTTTTGTATTTATATGTATATACAAACATACACACACTCAATATCAAATGATTATAACAACTTAAAAATACAAGTAAATTTATTTTTACATAAAAACACATTGCACTTCTTACCATCGTTTTCAATCTTTTTTTTTAAATTTCGGACAACAGTTAATGATATAGCACAATTTTTTTGCAATGACTTGATAGGCCATTAACTATTTAAAATACTCTTCTTGCCCATTTTTCACTAATGTTTAATAGAAGATAATTTATTTTCTGCTAATATTTAAAGTTATTAAACTAAATTAAACGCAAATACTTGTTTAAATAAAAAAATAAACTTGAAAACTTTTGCCTTAAGCTCTGATATTTTCTTTGCTATTTTTGGAATCTTAAAATCCATTTCCGATGCAAGTAAAATTTAGCTCTCTAGAGGAAGATATGTCCTACTAAAACTTAAATTTAATCGGTTTCATTAATTTTATTTGTTATGTATGTACATACAAGAAACGCAATTTAAACAGAATAAAACAAAAAACAAAAGTTTAAAGTTATTTCGAACAGTACTTCATGCTGATCAATAAACATTTATTTTACGAGGTAGTGTCGTCCGCCCAGCTGGTTTGTAGTTGGAGATGTCAAACGTTGTTTACATTTTCCTACTTTTGCTTACGAATTTCAAAAATTACTTACAACAAGCATATGTAAAACAAAGAGAGCGTTTGTTTTTAGACCAATTCTCTTTTATTTTCTTTTTCTATTTTTGACATTTCCATTTACAAAGCAACAATAAAATGCCATGTTCTTTTTACAAATATTGTATTTCTTGTAGAGCCGCTATTACCTTGTAAAATAATTGTACTTTGATGCTGATGAAACCACCTGGTTATCAATTCGCCTTGAGATTTTTTTATATATTGAGCTTGGCAGTAAGGCTACCTGCAAAAAGCAGTGAATTCGCTATCATAGATTCGCCTTGAATTACATCTTCAGACGTTTTTTCGTAACCTTCGAAAGTTACCTGTTTCATATTTTTTTTTCAGAAAGTTTTTTGCAGGAATTAACTTATGACATGTTTAATTCGTATCATCTATCCATTCTGGGTAGTAAGACATGTGCGTGCGAAAAGGTTTTGGAGTAAGAAGTGAAAAAATGGTTTTTAATAATTTGAAAATTTTTTTAAATTTTTGAAAGCTTGCTGCTCTAGATAAATTTGTATAAAACAAGTTATATCACGTTTGATTCCTACTTTTGCCCTCTATAGATTCCGGGCAGTTGAATATGTGCGCTCGAAATAGTTTTGGAGTTATTAGCAAAAAGTGCTTATGTATTACTACAATCATTAAAGTGTCAACCTTTAAATTTGATTCTAACAGCTTAGGACAATTTAAGTTCAATTGTTTATTCTAAGAAACATTAACAAATTGCTGTTAAAAATCACATCGAATAATGCACATTTTTTCTAATATTTTACTTTTATAGAGCATCTTGTACATAGTTTCTTATTGTTTAAAGTTTGCTGTTTAATAACTTTTTCAGAAAATGATTTATACCATGTTCTATTCGTATTATTGTCCCTTATTAATTCCGGGTAGTGGGATATGTTTTCGCGAAACTGTTTTGTAGACTAGTGTAGTTCACAAGCGAACTAGTTTATTTAAACGATTCCATCGATTGAACTAAGTAAACTAGTTCATACTTTTAAGCAAACCTAGTTCATTTTTTAACAATACTTTGTATTTGAACTACCAGACAAGATTAACTAGAGTGCATGTCTTTTTTTTTTCTTGTTGACTATTTCCGAGATGAAATTAGCGCTGCCATGCATTTAATTTAACATTCGTTATGGCAATGCTACAGTATTGTTGCCATCATAGCTTAAAAAGAACATTTGAACTAAAGAAAGCGTTTAAACGAGAAGTTGAAAGTTGAACTAAAGAGAGCCTTTGAACTAAATTTTGAACTATTTCATTTTCAAACTTTGAACTAAAAAGAGCGATCACTGAGTCCCGATTTACACTATTCAACTTTTTGAGGCATTTTTTTCTTAATTCTCTATTTAGGTTGCAGCAATATGCGTTATTTAAAAATAAACATAAGCTACAGTAACATCCATTCAAAACTCAAGCAATACCATATTGCTTACTCCTCTTGCTTCACCAACAAACAAGTCTACTGTTCGGGAGCAAATAGCAAAATATTAGTTTAATATATTTTGAGGATTTTTTCAAATTTTTTAAAGTTTGTTGTTTTACAACTTTTTTCAGAAAAAAAATTATACCACGTTATATATGTTTTTCATCTCCTATTGATACTGGTTACCGAGATATATGCGCCCGAAACCGTTTTTGGGTAATAAAAATATTCGACGATTTTCCATTATTTTCGAAATTTTGTTGTTTAATACCTTTTTTCAGAAAATAATTTGTACTATGTTTTATTCATATTATTGTATTCTGGTTAGTGGGATATGTGCGCGCGAAATCGTCTTCGAGTAATGAACAAAATACTAGCTTTCTAATAATATTTTAATATATTCCGACGATATTCGTAATTTCAGATTCTAAAAATAGCTATTATAATAACAGTTATTATGGTATTTCCTACAATAATACAAATAATATTACAACATAATGATAGTAAATATTAATAAAAATAATTAAAATAGTATAGCAGTAATAATTGTAATCACAGTAATACTTAAAAAACAATATAAATTTACGAATGTCCTTAAGAGGTTAGCATACATTTATCAAATTTATTAATTTATTCAAAAATTAACATTAAGCAAAAAACGCTACAAATTCTACATTTTAAAATTTTTTGAGAACACTGCCTAAAAAGAGATAACAAATCCAAGGCGAATTAATTCGCCTTGTAACAAATCTATAACAGCTAATACATACAAACTCTGAGAAACGTTAAACTTTTTTAACAGAGTTGTAAAAAATGGAGTATTTTTGTTGTTTATAACAAAATGTAAACAAATTTTGACAAAAAATTAAAGTTTTTAGAAGCGGTCATAAATCGTCAATTTTTAATGTATTGCAAAATAAAAAATTTAAATAAAAAGCTCTTAGCTCGCAGAATCTGATTTTCATGTTGTCACTTTCGCCATTTTAAAAATGAAGGATCTACACCTCATACATATGGTGATTAGTTGTGATGGTTTTTTAGTTACAAAAACCAAACAAAAAGCCTTGCATTATAGCGAAAAACGCTAATCGATAGAGGCTAAAGATACGAATCGATCGTGGTATAGCACGGTTCTTGAAAGACTGTACGAAAAAAATAATAAGTCAGCAAACTTTTCAATTGTAAAAAATAGCTTAAAAATATAAGTTTACTTTTTCGCTTATATATCGGAAACTATTGCGCGTGCTCATATACTGCTATATACGATCGATAGAGAATTAAAATACGAATCGATCGTGGTATACCTTGTTTCCTAAAAGACTGTACGAAACTTTTAAACTTAAAAAAATCGCTACATATATAAGTTTAGTTTTTCGCTTATATCTCGGAAACTGTTCCGCGCGCACATATACCGCTATATAGGATCGAAAGAGGATAAAAATACAAATCGATCGTGATACAGTTTGTTTTGTGAAAGACTGTTCGAAAGAATTATTAAGCGGCAAACTTTTAAAATATAAATAATCGCTAAAATATATAAGTTTAGTTTTTCGCTTATATCTCGGAAACTATTCCGCGTGAATAATAACGCTATACACGATTGAAAGATGATAAAATAAGAATCGGTCGTGGTGTAGCTTGTTTCTTAAAAGAGCGTACGAAAAAAGTTATTAAGTGGCAAACTTTTAAAATTTTAAAAAGTCGCTCAAAAACATTTACACTATTGAGTAATTTTTTTTATTATATTTGTACAAGTGAAGCTAAAACCAAATATCCGATATCGTCAGTATATTCCTTAATGCTAACGTTTAGCCTACCAAGAGCCTTGAATTTCGCGCTTATATATCAAAAGATTCTTTGATGAAGGAGAGTGCAGAGCAGATGCCAAGGTGATACATAAGCAACTGAACTTCACGCTAAATATTTTCTATGCGCAATGTTGAAGATTACCAAAAAATTGGAATTTCACTAAATGATTAAAGTTTTACGAAAAAAGTACTTTCAACAAAATTTTACCAAAAATTTTAATTTTTGCAAAAAAATGCTACTTTCAATAAAAAATTTGAAATACCATTTAAAACTTAAAATGAACAAAAAAATAACTAAACACTATCAACAGTATAAAAGTTTTTAATAAAAACCCATATTAGCAAAAAAAAAAAAACAAAAACTATTGAGTCATTTTAAAATTTTAAATTTTGCAAAAAATTCTTTTTGCAAGGAACAAATCAAGTTTACAGGCACCGCTCCAAAATAAAAAAAGTTGCCAAATGGTTGCAAAATGCAATTTTAATGCAAGCCACACATGTTGCGACCTGTTGTACAACTTTTGGTAGTAATCAAGGTGTTTTTTCTACAAGTTATACAACTTGCGTATAATCGCGCAGCACAACTTCACTTTATATAGAAGCCGTTACAGTAAAGATGTTTTCCGATATTATTGCGTATGCTGTAATCGATGAAGTCTTTGATCAAGAAAAAATAATGCTAACAAAGGTTTAGAAAGAACCGAAAGTGGTCAAAGCAGTGGTTAATAGAAAAGAAAACATATTCTAAGAACAAACTTTTGAAAACCTTAAAAGAAAGTGAACCAAAGGATTACAAGAATTATATGCGTATGACAGAAGACATATTCATTTTATTGTAACTTTTATTGCCAATGCTTTTATTTTTATAATATTCATTTCTGCAGTTCACAACTCAGGCATATATTTGTAAAATACATACTATAAATGCCCACTTTTCACCAGAATCCTCGATATTTATCCATATATTGAGTTTCTTTAAATGTATAGAATACTTTTACGCTGTGTTTTGATATGTTGCCACAACGAAAATGACATGTTTACTAACGCTGCGACCAAGTTATACAACTTGCAAAAAAATCAAAACTTTTTGATCTTTCGTACAACCAACATCCAACTTCATACAACTATACCACAAACATTGCAATCTGTTGTACAACTTGAGGAGGTCGCAGCGTGTATGGCTTACATGAAAAAAATGTAAAATCAAAAAAATTTGCGCGAACCCTTGGTTTCGGAGTTACGGACCTCCAAAGTTTTTATATATAATATGGTATATATTGAGTATTTGAATATGGAATGGGGCAATATGGGTATCATTGTAAAGGTTACTTTAAAGCCTATTTAATTAGACAGGAAAAAAGAAAAAAATCTGGTAATGTTATACACTTTTTTTTTCATATAAACAACTTTAATCAAAATCATTAAGTTCAACAGGAATATTTTACAAAAAAAGTTATCTAGAGAGTGTAAGATTATTATTTTAAGCAAAAAATTTTATGCAATAATTTTCGTAGCAACCCCAAGTTTCGTAGTTACCTATATGGTTTGACCAACAGCGGTTTCGCAAGTTACCAAAACGTCAACCTTTTAAGTGTTTCAACAAAAAACGCACTATAGCTCCAAATATATTAAAATCACGGCGAGAAAAAACAAATGTTATCACTTCTCCAATAATACCCATATTGTCCCATTCCACCATAAAATACATTATGCATGAAAAACTTAGAGCTCCGTAACTCGGATACGAAGGTTTTTCCTATATTTTGCTTAAAATTCATTTTACATCCCTTATATACATATTTTTTTTTTTCATGAAGTATTCCGAATAACTTAATTTAATTAGTAAAGCTACGTTAATAAAGGACAAAATTGTTTTTTTTTTTTAACAGCTTTTGTTTATTTATTTCAATGTTTCCTGCTTCATTAAATAAGCTCCTAAATTCCCTTTCCAATGATACCCATATTGTCCCATTCCGCAATCAAATTCTCGATATATACCATATTACATATAAAAATTTCGAAGATCCGTAACTCCGAAATTAAGGGTTGGCGCTAATTTCTTCACTTAATATTTTTTGCTTAGAATTACATTTTGCACCAAGTAGGCAACTTTTTATTTTGGAGCAGTGCCCGTAAACTTCATTTGTTTCCTGCAAATAAAATTTTTTGCGTAAACTAAAATTTTTTGCAAAAATTTAAATTTTTGGTGAAAAATGAATCATTAGTGTAAATGTGTTATTTTTTTTGCAAATATGTGGTTTTTTAGAAAACTTTTTAAATGGAATTTGAAATTTTGTTTTGCAATTACAATTTTCGCCTTTTAATAATATTTTTCAGAAAATAATTTATACCATGTTTTATTCATATTATTGTCCTCCGGGTAGTGGGATATGTGCGCGTGAAACCATCTTGGGTTAATGAACAAAATACTAGTTTCCTAATAATATTTTTATATATTTCAATAATTTTTCGTTGTTTTCCAACAATTGCTGTTTACTAACTTCTTTTAGAAATTTTTTCAGAGAGTACGAGGTCTGATATAGAAACCGTCATATTCCGTGATTTCGATTTATTTTTCTGTTATGTTAGTACACATGTCTGTTATATATGTATGTTGGAAACATCAGCCATTTTGGAGTATCGGTTTATTTTTGACAGATAAAGAGGTTAGTCGTTTTTTGGTGTGCACTTCAATTTTTTCGTTCTTGGGTCTTTTGAATGCTTCCATTAGCCATATACCTATAATTCGTCACTAGTTATGACCTTTTTAAGGAAATATTAATATAATGTTAATAAACAAATAACCGTGAAAATTATTATTAAATAATGTGCATTTTTGTCACAATTTGTTTTTATAGAGCACGTTGTACGCATACACTCAAAAAAAGTTTGCTCCATGCAACTCTTAAATAAGTTTGCCAAAACAAAGAAGCAGTTTGCTTAAAAGTTTGTTTTCTTCTAGTCGATGAGTAATTTTAATTTTAACAGGTTTGTATGCAACGCAATGTCACGTCTACGAAATTGTACCTATTTATGCACAAACTAGGTAAGGAAAATGAAACGCAACGTGTAGGCTTACGTAGGAGTAACGAGGCCTTTATAGCCCGTGCAGGCTGCCACGAAATGAAGTAATTTCAAACTGAAATTACGAACGAAATCTGAAGTATTTATATTGGGTTATTTGACTCTTAAGTTAACTTCAGAAACAGCTGTTCGTCTTTATATTAGTATTATTTTATTCTTTTGCATTTATATTTTTTGCAAAATGGAAAGAAAAACAACTTTTTATTAGTCAAATTGGAATCTATAAACAATAAAATATGAAAAAATAAAATAACAATATTTAAGATCTTGCAGTTTTTATAATCCTCCATTAATGTTATTATACATACATGTTTGTATATATCAATGTATGTACATACGTGTATTCTTGTAAATAAGTTCATGGTTACACACAAAGTAGTGTTTTACACAAAAACAGCGTTGTCTATCCTAATTTCAAGTTAATTTCGCTGAAATTTCGTGGCAGCCTAAACGATTTTTTCTAATTTACCAAATTTTGTCAAGTATGCAAAAACTTTTTGAAGAACAATATACATTTATAATATAAAAATGATTTATACATCTGCCCTTTACTGATTGCTAAAAATTCGATATGTGCTTGCGAAATAAATAAGAACAGTGAGTAAAAAAATTTGTTGCACGATTTCTCTTTAAATAGTCTTTCAAAAAATGACTCGTACTTCTCTTGATTCGATTTCTTTCTAAAAATTTTGAAGCAATATTAAAAAAAATAATTCTTAACATATTAACGATTTTCCAGAAGTTTTAACTGGATTTAACGGGTTCCACATACAAGTAGTTGCTTGCAAGCAGTGTATACGAATTATTAAGGAAAATTAACAAAATTGTTGAAAAAACATACAAATTTTTTAATGAAATAAAAAAAAAAATCCGAGATTAATTAATTTAAATAAATGAAATAGTCACCAGACCTGTCAAGGCCACCTGTTATTAATTTGCCTTGAATTGTTTTGAGTTTTTAAGCAAATTTGCTTCAAACAAATTCGCCAACCAATATACCACGTTAGAAACGCTAATTTAAAAAGTATGTTAAATAAAGAAAAAAGTAATATAAGAATAATAATAATAAGGTATTTATGAAGTTATTCAAAAGACATCGGATATACTAAAATTATTTATTTTTTTGGTTGACACTCCATGAAAAAACTATTTTATCAAAATCTATATTTTTTTATTATCTAACCTTACTAACCTTTTGTTTTGCCAGCTTAACATTGAACTTTAGGTCTTTAAATTTGCATTGGATTTTGTAAGAAGGAAATCAAATGAGAATTGTCGTGATTGTCAAGACATAATTTTAATGTAGCATTACATAGTTTATTACACAATCACACTTAAAGTCAGATAAAAGTTATAAGTAGAATAACAACCGTGATAAAACGAAAATTCATAGCGGTTAAAAAAATTTCTAAAAATAAATTTGACAAATTTCTCCCCGTGCTATTTGACATTTACATATGCGTTTATTATATTTAAGATTTATATTTGCTTTTAGATTTTCTTATTGCACTTAAGTATTTGACAAATCTTATTGATCAGTATTGTAGTATAAAGAGGTCTTCAGTGATTACAGCATTTATTTTTTTATTCTCCAAAATTCAAATTTCTAAAAAAATCTATTTTTAATAATTTACAGCAGAATTCTGTATTTATAGTAACCAACTAAAAAGTAACAACACGTAATCAAGTATAAAAAATTTTGCAAATTTTTTCAAAAATTAATATTTTTTTAGACGAATGATTTTTCTATGAACAATTCTGGCACCACTGGTTCTATTCAGTAAATATTTGGCCTGGCAACACAAAATTAGTTATTTAAATCTGCAACCGTATTTTGTAATTCTCTTAGCTAATTTTCTATCTCGATCGCTAAAATGCTTAAAATAAATTTGGGCGAATATATTGGCGATGTCGCTAAATTTGTATTCTTTAACTCTAATCTCTTAGCTAAAATTTACTATTTTCGCCGTAGCTAATTTGTTAAAATAAGCCTATTCTTTTCCTTCTATTTTCAATAATGCTGCTAGAAAGAGACAAACTTATGAAGCTTGTTTTTGACATTTAATATTATTGTTACCTAACTTTATTTCGCGCCAAAAATTTATATATATATATTTATATATATATATATTGTAAAACGTTAAATATTTAAAATAATTTTGAATATATTAATCAAAATTTAATTTATTTTGTTATATATTTGTTCGGATAATAATATAGTTCATTATTTACGCATATTATTTTTTCAAGAAATCGCCAATGTTAATATTGTATAAAAGCATCAAAATCTGGCAAACTATAAATGGCTTGTTTATTTTTTGTAAAATAAGTTGTGTTTTTGAAAATATTTTAGTGGCCATATTGTTATTGTTTTTTAAATAAATAATTACAATATAAAAGAAAAAAATTTATTAAGCAATATGAGTGGCTTTTACCGGCGAAATGTAACATACTCAATGAAAGAGGAGTGATATAGGATAAGATAAACGATGATACATATGAAATTGATGATGATGTTAAAAATACTGATATTGAAGTTGAAGATGAAGCTGACATTTAAATAGGGGTCGACGGAAATGGTTTCCAAGATAAATTTGCTGGTTCAACAACATTTTTCTAATTTTTTAAATAAATTTTTTTTATGTCTCTTACTGAGCTGAAAGTAAATTATTTATAATTAAAAGTATAAATATATTATAGAAAAGTAGAATTAGAACTTTTATAAATTAAAAAATGTTCTAAATGTAAAATTTACTTATTATTTTTTAAAACGCTAAGGCCAACGAGTAAACACAAAAAGCATAAAGGTAAAAACAAAACAATTTAATTACGAGAAATGAACATTTCAATGAATTACTTAAGGCTAGATGAGAAAAAGAAATATATTATAGCATTAATTGTTATTATTTTGCTTACTTCCTCTATGGTAAACTCTCAACAAAATTTAAATTAATTTTTAGCAGCACCAATACTTATTGCTAAAAATTAAGCATTTAGGAAAGAAATAACAGCTAAAACGCTAAAAATACGGCGAATTTAATTATTAAGCGATAGCTTATTTTAGCAATGCTCGTTACAGAATTGCATTTGTAGCTAAAAATCGATTTTAGATATTTTTAGCAATGGAGATTAAGCTTAAGCCAATTACAGAATACGGCCACTGATGCATGGTTAAATCCAGACGAATCAATTATAAGGTGGTAGCGATTGCGAATTCATTGATTTTCGCCGGTAGTTTAACTGTCAAATTCCATATATAAAAAATCTGCATACAATTATTTTTATATATAGTTTGAAATTCGGGCTTACGGCGAAAACTAATAAATTTGCCATCGCTACCACCTTATAATTTATTCGCCTTGGGTAAAATAATCGTTTGGTATTAGTTGCCCGGCCGGTTTTTTTTTTTATAAATTCGCCTTGACGTTTAATTTGTAAGTTCTGTCAAAAGTTGATTATAAAAAGAAATAAATTCAGATTTGTGTTTTATTATTGAAAAAACAACCTAAAAACAGCGAAATCATTTTCTTAAATTGCTTGCATAAATAATCAATTATAAGCTGGTAGCTATGGCGAATTTCTTAATTTTCGCCGTTAGCCCAATTGTCAAACTACATATAAAAAACTGTATATAGATTTTTTATATATGGAGTTTGGCAGTTAGGCTACCTGCAACAATTAGTGAAATCGCCATCACTACCATCTTAAAATAGATTCGCCTTGAATTACATCTTCAGACAATTTTTCGTAACCTTCGAATGTTATCTTTTTAATAACTTTTTTTCAGAAAGTTTTTTGCAGGAATTAACTAAGTACACGTTTAATTCGTCCTCTATCGAATATGGGTAGTGGATATGTGCGCTTGAAAACGTAACAATGAACGAAATACTAGTTTGATATATTTTGACGATTTTTAAAGTTTTTTTCAGATATAAACTTATAACACGTTTGAGTGGTATACATATATTATTTTCGAAAATACTTACGTTCAGAAGTCATAACTTGCAAAAATTTGAGGAATGGTTTAAACTGATACAAATTTTTTGGTATTGCTTGCTTGCTTACTGTTCGTGGTACCATTTATCGACTTGCACAAATCAATAGGACAAAATTATCTTACAATCCCGCTTATGGGCGTTGTCTTACCAGTTATCAATGGTAGGTACACAGTATTATCAGAGATCTGTTTACATTTTACAATTTGTTCGCTAAGCCCACATCGTTTCTTACTTCCAAACATTGTGTTTTTTTTTTTTCGTTAGCAAAAGCTTGTTACTGTATATTTTCTGAATGCAAATATTTCAGGAAAAATATTATACCAAGTGAAAAAAATGAAAAACTAAACGATTTTCAATTGTCTAGTGATCAGGACAGGTGCACGCGGAATAGTTTTCAACACATAAGCGAAAAACTAAACTTATAAATTTGAGCTATTTTTGACGTTTAGAAAAGTTTTCATACAGTCTTTTAAGAAACAAGCTATACCACGATTGATTGATTCGTGATTTAATCCTCTATCAATCGTATATAGCGGAATACGTGCACGTGACACAGTTTAAGAGATATTAGAGAAAAACTAAACTTATAAGTTTAAATTTGTCTTAATAGAAGAATAGAGAAATAATAATTTGCTTTAAAAGAACCTAAAAATATGCTAAAATTTCTAGTCCCGTTTTATTTATTATACATAAATAAAATTGAATAATTAACGTATTTAATGAATGATGAAATTTATTTAAATTTTACTCCAAAGCAGTATAATGTAAACAAAAATAATATTTTAAATAAAGTTGCAAAAGTATTGCACGCAAAAGGCAAAAATTTAGCAATAGCAAACACGAAGATAGAAATGCACTTATATCTAGATTTCGATTTTAAATACATAATCATATCTACATTTAGATTTTATATACATAAAACCGTTAATATTTATAAATTCCTGAGTAATATTTCGACGATTTTTTTTAAATTTTCCAAAGCTTGTTACCTTTTAGCTTTTTCAGAAAGTTTCTCAGAGAAACCTGGAAGCCCGTGTGATTTCTGTTTTTTGTCCTTTGTTGCATGCAGGTGGTGCGAAAAGTGCGCGTGTAATCATTTTGATGCTTTTATTAAAAAATTTAATTCAAAATGCATTCTCAATACTTCATCCTACATTTTCCATTTGCTGCAGTCCAGCAAGTTTAAAATAGTAGTTTTTTGCAGGTCTCTTGAAAATTTCAAGTTTTTTAGAGATTGATTTCTTCTCAAATGTCAGATTTTTTATATATGTATGTACATAACTCAACATTTAATCTACCGGCCCTGCTCTACCTCCTAGCTGATAGTTTTTTTTTTTTTTTGATATCAACACCAAGGTATATTTGTGTATTTTAGTAGGTAGTGTCGTCCGCCCATCTGGGTTGTAGTTGGAAATGTTTGTTTACGAGTTTTAAAAATAACAACAACAAAAATTTGCATTTAGAGCAATTATCTTTTATTTCTCTTTGTGTTTTTGACATTTCTAACGAACAAAGCAAAATTAAAAAGCCAGGTTTTTATTAGACCAAAGCGAATAAAAAAGTAAGTTGCAGCGTATGCGAATTCCTTCTTTTCGCCAGTAACATTACTGCTAAACTCCATATATAAAACATATAATACAGATTTTTATATATGGAGTTTGACAATAAGTTTACCAGCAAAAAATAATGAACTCGGCTATGGTACCAGTAATTGCGAAATAATACTAGATGGTCGCGATAGCGAATTAATTAATTTTCATCGTAGACGCTAAACGTCAAACATCATATAAAAAAATTACAGATTTTTTATGTATGCAGTTTGACATTTAGGGATACGCCTTGGTGCCAACTTGTATTTTAATATTGCTGTTGCTACAGTTAGTCTAATACAAGGCGAATAAATTACCAGGCAATAACGTAGGCGAAAAGTACCCTAATACACAAGAGAAAGTAAATTAACGCAACAAATTCGAAATTAAATATGTGAAATGAATTTTTAAATAAATTTAAAACACTTTTTACCATTGTTGAACGTTTAAAATTTAAAGCTTTAAAATTTAAATAAATTTTGACGTTTTCAGTAACAATTAAGCCGCCATAGAAGCTAATATTTTTTGTTGTCTCAAAACGTCAAAATTTATTAAAATTTTTAAAGTAGTAAAGATTAATTTCACTAATAATATTTCAAATTTGGTGCTATTGAAAATTGCTTTTCGTATTTTAGTTTCTTCTTTTTTAATCCCACAGCCCAACAAGCATTAATACTTTATTATATTTATATTACTGTATAATATATTATTATAATTAACATCTAAACTGTGCTAAACAATGTTTAAAAATCGTACATACACTTATATAAATAAAAGCATATATGTTTTTAGAAGAACGTTCAAAAATATTAATATGAATATTAATCTCAACCAAATATTCCGTTTTTTTGCAACTCCGAGTAAGAAATTATATGTAATGTTTTTTTTTTGCCTTACACACGTGTTAATCAATGCAAAGCACATCGATGCCAACCATAAAAAAGTGAACGCCGTTCAAATAAGCTTGTAGTTTTTCGAGAAGTGTGGCATCACCCTGACCTATACAGAAAGTTTAAAATCGATATTTAATGAACTTATTGACCATATATCAGTAAAATATGTTGAAACTATGGCTATATATATGCAGTGGAATCAATAAATTGTAATATTAAACATTATAAAAAAAAATGTCCCCAAACTAACATGTCCCCGAACTATGCGGTAGACATACAGAACTTTGAGGACTGTCCTCAAAGTATGCAAATGTCCCCAAAGTATGCTATAGACTGAAAAACTGTCCTTGAAGTACGCGCGATACATATATATATATATATATATATATATATATATATATATAAATGTGAGGCCCTCAGTGCACACATCGATTAACTCTATAAAACAAAAAGTTGAGAAACGCAATGATGTAATGTATTTTTTTTTTAAATTCCTTTGATAATATGAATCCAAATATATAGTGATATAGTATTCATCTAACGGTATGAAAAATTAATAAAAGATTAGCTAACAACCAATCGTCAGTAATGTTTCAGATTTTATTTGGCTGGTGGAGTTTCTCGATTTCGCAACTGTAAAAATTAATAAAGGTAAATTTAGTCTTTACATTTTTAAGGTTTTTATTACAGAAAAAGTTAGTTATTATACACTTTTATCACAGGTTTTCCATAAAAATGAATGTTGACAGTTCTGTTATAATATAATTTTTGTAATTAATTCATAGCAGCTCTATGATAGCGCCATTATTCGTTGAGATGATTTAGCAATGTTATAAATAATGTCTTCTTCTTTATCTGTATGCGAAAATTCGTCATTTCAATTTGTTGATAAGTTCTTATAGTAATCGTGTTTAACAGGAGGAATAAATGTTAGCAGATCTATCTTGTCTCTCCATTTTTCCCTTGTCACAGTTCTACTTTTAGGATATAATAAAGGCTGATCTATATTTTTAAAACTGTGCAGTCTAAAGATCTTCTTATATTAATGGCTTGAAATTCTGTATCTTCGTTACAGTTACATTTGAATTGTATGAGATAGGGTTTGGACTTTTCTAATTTTATACAGCGTATTTAAAGCCAATTTACTAGAAACCCTGTGACGTTTACTTTTCTGTTAATGATAGACTGTTATAAAGATTTTGTTGTTAGATGAAATGGCGCTTTCCTTTTACATGTTTTGATTATATGGTACTAATTATTGGTGAAAAATTGTTTTGATTTTTTTTCGCACATGACTCAACAGTGCCAAAATCCAAATAATTGCCCGGTACACGAATCCGAATATTTTAATATTTTTTCGAAGTTTGCAGTGTAGGTCCAATGTGATTCCCACGAGCAGAGAAACAAGCCGATCGGCTCACAGACGACGGCGCGTCGCCACTGAATCTTTTTCTTACACTGTCACCGCCGCCGTTTTGATCGGCTTTTGTGGCTCAGAAACAGTCGACGTTTTTGGCGGCCTGTATAAATTCAGTTTATCAGGGATTCAAATTTTAATGCTGATTTATAAGCTAAAGTAAAAGGAATTTATATAAGTATATTAATAAACAAGCATTTATACAACCTCCGCACAAATAAAAGAGTTTTAAGAAACCTATTAATTTTAATATTATGTTCTTTAATTTGCTATTAATGGTTTGATTTTATATAAAGTTATTCAAGTAAATTTTTTACTTTTTCTAAATAAAAAAAAATCCTCTTGTTTATCTTTTATCAAAAGAAATCATTGGTAAAGGGCAGCTTTAAAGCGGTTTTTGCATAAATTGGAAAACTTTATATTGTATATACAAAAAGATTTTTCGATAGATTATTAAGTTTCGAATTTTTTCCACACGTGCCGGGATAATAAGAATAAAAACTAAACGATGTTCCAAAAAAGCATAATTTGAAGAATATTTGACGAAAAAGTATAATTAATTTACTAATATAAGCCACTTTTATCTAAAAAAAATTCAAGCCGAAAATTCAGCCGCCGCTGTTTTCTTTTGATAAAAGCCGCCGCCGCCGGTTAGAAATTACTAAGCCACTGCCGCCGAAAATTTCGCACGACTTGTTTCACTGCCCACGAGATCCCTTAGCTTGTGGCCAAACAAACATGTGGCTTATATTTTTATTAACTTCATGAAATATTAAATTATAAACATATAAATTTCGCTTATAATAGGCAACGGATGTGGTCAACCTGGGAAGGCAAAAGCTTTTTCCAAGTCTAAAAAGTGGAGTTAATCGATGTGTGCACTGAGCGGCTCATATATATATATATGTATATACCTACATGTGGTTATAAATATATGGTGAAGGGTATATAAGATTCGGCAAAGCCTTCGCCCTTGTAGTAACCGTCGTCAGCTGAGTCGTGTGTTGTTAGTTCCACTAAAACAATTCCTCCTCCTCTTCTAGGGAGAAACCCTTCCGCGAACTGCTATCTGCGTTACTTCGGGAAGCGCCTAGACGACGTCCTTAAAAAGTAAAATTTGGTTTACTCTCCTACGTCTGGGACCACCATATTTGTAGTCAGCATTATGCTATTGGCTCGTCTTCGATCGGTGAGTCGAGGTCTCTCTTCTTATTCTGACGAATGCACTTGAAGTACCTTCTTACAGCATTCCGACCGTTCTCACATTCATTGAGAATGGTGGGGTAAATTCACTTATCTGCACCATCAAGGGGTCTTTCCCAACCCGCCATCTGATGCAGTTGAAAAACGTGTGTTCAGCATCATCATTCGGCGTTTTGCAGTTGATGCAGCCATCTACTTTCCCCATGCAGTGCAGATACTTTCGGAAGTATCCGTGGCCCGAAAGGAACTGGGTTAGGCAAAATTCCCTTGTGTCCATCTCTCTATATTGGGGATGAGTTTTGCCGTCCATCATTCGAACGTCTCCGCGTGCCATCTATTCTGTCATTGCCGGATGGTTTACGTTTTCCGACCGCTAGTACCAGCGATATCCTCCCTTGTGTCCTATGCCTCCTTCCGATCGGAAGCCAATAGATCGATAGATGTTATTCCGCTAATCACGAGGACTGCTGTGCCTGAGATAGTGCGGTAGGCCAAGGCAATCCTAAGTGCCGCCGTGCGTTGTACTGCTTCTAGTGGCCTGCGCTTGCTCTTCGATTTCACAGCGTCTCCACAAATTTCGCTTTCATACAACAGTATTGAGTTCGTTGTTGCCATGATCAGCCTTCTTTTATTCTGCGAGGGCCTGCCGATATTCGCTGTCAGTCTGCTTAGCATACGAATAAATTTTGCTGCCTTTTAAGCCAAGTTTTATATCTGGGCCCAACAAGTGAGCCTGCTTTCCATTTTCACGCCAACGTGTTTTACCGCCTTCTGCGTCACCTAGGAAACATCGCCTGTCTGCATGCAGACCCTTGTTATGGCATGTCTCTTCGTGTTACTAGTAAAACCTCGGTTTTGTTTCTGGCGAGCTCTAGGTAGTGGTCCTCAAGCCATATCTCAATCCTTATTATGACTTGGTTCAGCTTTCTTCTGGCATCGTCTATGTCCCGCGCTGCGGTATGTATCCCCCGGCATGTCTATGCTTAGGATCTCATCATAACTTAGGTTTCAAAGATCCGGGCCCAAAATAGAACCCTGTGCTGGGCCGGACGTAATCAATTTAAGTCCTTCTGGTGTGTCGTAAAGGAGCACACGGTCACTCAAATAGCTCTAAAAAATTTGCAAAATTATCCGGGAATTCGAAATCTTTCCCGTAGTGCCACCCATCATACACTGTTTAAGTCATTACGCTTATAAAGTGTCAAGACACTTGTGCGCTTCGAATAATATCGACGATATTAGGCGCGCTCAAAGAATATTACAACGTCCCTAATGGCACCAAGCTTCGATTTGCCTGGTCTGGAACCATGATGTATTTCTGACAGTTCTCAAGCTATCCCGACGGACCGTGCTTACCTGCGTTGGAGTAGTTTCTCCAGCAGGTTTCATTGCTCTTTCCAGCATGCAACGGGGGCGATATGCTGACGGTTGCGTCGGATCACCTTTACACTTCCTGATCAGCGTAAGCTTTTGTATCTTCCACTGTTTGGGAAAAAAACCCTGAGCCATACAGGAGTTGTAAAATTTCAGCATCGCATCTGGCCCGTTTTTAGCTAGCACTCTTAGTAACTCAGCCGGTCTTCATCTGGTCCACGGGCTTTGCTCCTAAAAGACATCTCGCCGCGACTTTTAACTATTTTTCAGTGAAGAGAGAATGCTTCACGTCAGTTTGTGGTTCACGTATCTCGCGCAGCAGTGGATGCGTGGGGAAGAGAATTTTCACGATGCTGCTAATCCTCTCGTTGTCCAAGTGTGGGACAACGGTGCTCACGCCTAGCTTCCCTGTTACGATTTCAAAGCCTAAGGGTTGCTGTTCAGATCATTCCGACTTTCTTCTCATTTTGATTTCTTTGTTATTATGATTGCCCCTTTCAGCGCCTTTTCCGATAGCCAAAACTCTTTGGCTTCCAGCGATGCCTCACCGCGTTGCCTAGCTCTGGTACATCTCCTTCTATTGTTGAAGCAAGCCCTCCTCAGTTCAGCAATTTCTGGTGTCTACCAGGAAACAGGCCGCCTCCTTGCGTATCGCGCTATACGGGGCATCGATGCGTTGAATTATACGTTGCATCATCGCATCTGCCCGGGAGCTAGCGTCATCGGTGGAGACTGCAATTTGATCTCTATCAAAATTAGCAAGATATGCTCAAGGGCCTTCTTGGTGTCAGGCGGAATCTCGCTGCGATCTGGAAGATAATATACTGATGATCACTTCCATTGTAGTCTTCCAGTACCTTCCATTCATCAAGTGTTCCGGCCAGGCTTTCGGACACCAGAGTAATGTCCGGAGTAATGTGCTGACATCCTGGTCTTGTGAAGATAGTAACGTTCCCAGTGTTCGCCACCAGCAGACTAGGCCTGGCGTACATATCTAGGATGTACCTTCCTTGTGTGTTCGTTGTTGGAGAGCCCCATTCGACAGCTTTGGCATTAAAATCCTCAGCTGCTATAAAGACTCCGCACACTTCGTGAACCCTATCCAGGTCCAGCGTTATACTGTCACTAGGGGTGAGAGAGAGAGAAGCTCATCAGCGTAAAATTAACGGTTTGCACATATGTGTAGCAGCAACCGGCTGTCTGTTGCGTTACCAAACCGTGCCTGATTCATTGTCAAACCAGGCTTCTCGTGATATTTGTCTGTACAGTTCACTGATGATGACTACGTCTGCTTCTTTTTTGGCAGTTTCCTGTCCTAGCAAAGCATCCGCCGTCCAGCTTCTGGCTATATTTGCCTGAATCAGTTTAATCATTTTTGGAAAGTGGGTACCTCCCTGAGCTGGGCTACGTATTGCACCTACACAGTATATGCATTTGGGGGCTTCTGTACAGTCTTTAATTTTGTGCCCCAAATAGCCACATCTAATGCGCATGTCTCTTCTGTCAGGACCAGTGCCGTTTGCGGGGTTGTGTCCCATCACAAGACATTGGTAGCACCTTCTGATGTCCTCGCAATCCCGTATCTTGGCTCGGTTCCATCTGATTTTGATTTAACCAACTTTTAATGGGTCTCGCGGCTACTTCCGTGGATATCGTGATAAATGCCCGTACCTGGACCCGTGCGTTCGGCGCCATAATCCCAGTTTTATTTGCTCCTCTGGGTCAGTAAGGAGTTCCAGGATTTCCGGCTCTACTTCCTGTTTACGTGTCAAAGAATCAAAGTCTGGCTTAAAGCTAGAAGCGGTAATTATAAAGCCCGCGAAGGCCACAGCTACGCAAAGGTACTTGGAGATCTACGAAGAAAAAGAAAGACCGACGAATCGGTCAAGGTAAAGGTCACGGGCTTGATAATTACCGCTTCTGCCTTTAAGCGCTAAAAACGCGGCTTTTTCTCCTTTTCAGGTTCGGGTGGTTTTTCTCAGTTTTTTGATGCAGCCGTTCTTGATGACAGTCCGCCAGGTTTCTTCCCTCTCCTCCGGGGGCCCCCTTGCGTCGTCGCAGGGATCTTTTGCCCTGGCCTGGTTTCGGAAAAAGCCGGGCTATAAGCCGCTCGTTTCTCGTTTGCGGTTACGGGAGTGATAGCATTCAATATATTTTGGTCAACAGCCTTAGCTCGAGAGGATCCTTTCTTCTGCCGTTTTCCACGTGCGCCTGTAGTTTAGCGTGACATCCAGCAGCTCAGCCATTTTGTTAACACCGACCTTCACTTCTTTTGGCGGTTGAAAGCCTGCTATCTATTACCGATCTACATTGGGAGATAGCATCCTCCTTCATCTTTCAAATACTCCGGAATAGTTCGAATATAGGAGAAAATTCTATTGTCACACTTGACTCGCCCACTATTTTGGAAGCCTCCTTTCTGAACCACGTCAGTTCCATCTCTCCTCAGTTTGCGCACTTCCTCGATGTTCTTCTCTGGTTTTTTCTTAGGTTTTTTTTAATGCGTCTCCATTTCGATGCAATTGGATCCTGACTTCGGACCGCTATCCCTATGCGGAAGTATAGTTTTCCTATAAGTCCCCATGGTTCTCTATGAAATCAACATTTGCCCACCAGCCGTTTCAGCAAGGTTTCACTCTTGCCTACTTATAGAATTATGCATTCGTCAGCCCGCGGCATCAAGTCCAAATCTATTGGTCCGTATCTTATGCCATATCCGTACCATTTCTATTACCATCAGCTCCACCAGGCATGGTGATCAGCTGCCCAGATTTTTGGTTCGTGGGTGGCATTAACTACACTCTCAGCTGATAATAATAATAATAATAATAATAATAATAATAATAATAATAATAATAATATTATTATTATTATTATTATTATTATTATTATTATTATTATTATTATTATTATTATTATTATTATTATTATTATTATTATTATTATTATTATTATTATTGTTATTATTATTATTGTTTTTATTATTATTATTATTATTATTATTATTATTATTATTATTTTATTTATTATTAATATGATTATTATTATTTTTATTATTATTATTATTATTATTATTATTATTATTATTATTATTATTATTATTATTATTATTATTATTATTATTCCGTGTAGAGTTAATTCAATCTCCCATCGGACGCGTCCCCAGGTGGCGGATAGGGGAGTCTCTGAAAGAACATGACCAAAGGAACTGATTTACCATATGGATTTGACACTACAAGCTGATGGTTGCTGTATTCTTAGGGCGACACCTGGCTAAAGCAACTATCAAGCTTATACTGTTAAAGTCCCTGTCCAGTTAAAATTGTATCGAATACGTTCCGAACACGTCGCCGAAACAGTGGTGGTACGGCTGCAGTTGAGATGACTCTGTTTTTTGTACCAAAATCCTGGCTCCGAACGTTTCATTACGATTGCAGAATTGACTACAGCTCTCATCCTTCCATTCAAATTAGCCCAATGTGGTTGTATGCAACCTTTGCGGTGGATTAAGGTTTTCTGGAGAAAAACCTGGATTATGCTGTCTCAGTAGCAAGATTGAATTACCACCTTTGCCATTGCCAACAGAACCATTGCGTTATTTGCTTCTTGGTGAAACACCAGAATCAAGTCATTTTCTATCGAACGCTCACAAATATAACCGATGCTTTCAAATGACTTCATTGGAGCAGATATTATTCATGAACGCGGGTTCAATCCGATATTCAAGGTAATAAATTAACCAATCATTTTGTTTTGGCGCAAAAAAAATTTTGAATCTAATTTCGACAAGGCCAAATTCACAATCAAATTGGATCATTACTACCACTTGAAGACGCACAACATAAATTCCTCCAAAGCTACTTTATAGGCAATGTGGCACATCAACTTGATCAGCGCCAAATATTCAATACGGAAATGAGAAGAGGAATTCTTCGAGATCTGCAACAACTGCTTCATGAACATCATGAATTGGTTCGTTTATTCAAAACTGCATTGGATCGCATGCCAACTGATGACTATAAAGTCGTGATCAGAGCGGACAAACGACCTGCAGGAACGCACGAACTCCAATTTAACGCTCCAACAATAGATGAGGTTGCAGTTGTGATTGTTGGCGAAAACCGGGAATCACGCGATATTGTCAGCACACGTCGGAACTCTGGGCACTTACAACGATTATCCGAAAAACGTCGTTCATACGATGAATTACAATACCCACTGATGTTTTGGCAAGGAGACGATGGATATTATATCAACATCAAGATGATAAATCCATCGACCGGTGAGTACAGATATCAATTTAATTTTCATTTCAATATGACACTTATGCCCCTGTTATCATTTAGGTGAGGAAACTATCAGGAAGGTCAGCGCAATGAATTTTACGCGTATCGTTTTATGATTCACCAAAATGTAGACAACTATTTGCTTTCGCCGATTGTTTTAACGATTTTCGTCGATATGTATGCTAAAATAGAAGCAGAGCGCCTCCTTTTTATCAGTTTAAATAGAAAAAAACTACGTACGGAGCAGTACATTCATTTACGCGATGCAATTTCCACCGAAGGAAATGCATCTGATTTTGGTCGGTTGACCATTTTACCGGCGACGTTCGTCGGCAACCCACGTCATATGCATGAATATACGCAATATGCAATGGCATATGTACGTTATTAGGGCCGTCCAGACCTGTTCATCACCTTCACGTGCAATACAAAGTGGATGAAAATTTTTCAACTGCTGCTTCCTGGCCAAATATCAAGTGATCGGCATGATATCACCGCAAGTGTATTTAGGCAAAAAATCCGGTCGCTCATGGACTGTATTGTTAGGCATCGTATCTTTGGGGAAACTTGATGTTGGATGTAT
The DNA here is from genome assembly GCA_937654795.1 of Cistogaster globosa. NCBI lineage: Eukaryota > Metazoa > Arthropoda > Insecta > Diptera > Tachinidae > Cistogaster > Cistogaster globosa. The sequence goes on along the minus strand of OW569403.1, from coordinate 99,662,247 downwards.
TCGATTGAATGGCAAAAAATAGGATTTCATTTGGTTAGTCGAGAGAATACCAGATCAAATTGGCGACACCATATGTGCCGAGATTCCTGATCCCGAAACCGGTCTAGATCTGCATGGTGTTCAACGTCGAAGGCAAGGCGATGTAGTTCCTGGTCATCCCGATGTGCGTTCTACTGAAGTTCTTGGCTGTATTTATACAGTTCATCCGAAAAATGATGAATGCTTTTACTTGCGACTATTGCTGGTGAATGTTCGTGGCCTGACATCATCTGAATCTCTTAGAACTTTGAATGGTGTAGTGTTGCCACCATTTCGTGCAGTATTTCAAGAGCTTAATTTGCTGGAAAACGGTACGCACTGGGACACGAAAATAGCAGAAGCAACTGTTTCCGCATCTCCAATTCAAATACGCACATTGTTTTTAATCATTATTTCCACATGTTTTCCATCGAATCCACGTGAATTGTGGGAGAAGTACAAGGATGACATGTCAAGACATTTTGCATCGAGTTCGTGTCCATTCAGAGAAGCCGCATCTTGAGATGAATGAAAAGATGCACAACCAGGCTTTGGTTTTGATAGAAGACATGTGTTACCTAATGTGCGGCAGTTTGTTAGTCAGGTTAGGAATGACATTGCCTGATCATGGAAGAAACGACGCATTCGAACGAGAATTGCAGCATAAGCGTGAATATGACACAAATGCATTAAAACAATTGGTTCAATCAAATGTACCTTTATTGAATACCCAACAAAAAGAAGTATACGATACGGTGATGATGGCAATTGATGATGGAAATGGCGGCATAATTTTCCTTGATGCGCCTGGTGGCACTGGCAAGACATTCCTCATATCATTGATTTTGGCTACAGTTCGTGCAAGATCGGAAATTGCTGTAGCAGTTGCTTTTTCCGGAATAGCAGCTACGCTGCTGGAAGATTGCCGAAACGCTCATTCTGCATTAAAATTGCTATTAAACCTTAAAGCGATTGAAGAACCCACATGTAACATAACAAAACATTCAGCAATGGCCATAGTTTTGGTAGCAAGCGAAATTTTTATCTGGGACGAATGTACAATGTCCCATAAAAGTGCGTCAGAAGCTCTGAATCGCACTATGAAAGATCTGCGCAATGACACAAGATGTTTTGGGGATGCATTCATTTTACTCTCAGGTGATTTCCGGCAAACACTACCAGTAATACCACGATCGACCGCTGCCGATGAGATCTTGGTGTTATGTGAAGAAACTTGACGACAAACATGCAAGTTGCATTGCTAAACGATCCATCTGCGAAGAGTTTTCCAATCAAATGCTAACTATCGGTAATGGTCGTGTTCCTGTCGACTCAACGAATGGATTGATTTGATTCCCGTAAAATTTTTGCAATTTCGTCTCAACGAAAGAGGAGTTCATCAACAAAGTGTTTCCGAACATCATTGCTAACCACCAAAGCTACGATTGGTTGAGAGAAAGAGCAATTTTAGCGGCAAAGAACAAGGATGTGGATCACTTAAACTGTACAATTCAAAATCAAATCGTTGGGTCACTGCATTCGTTCAAATCTATCGACAGTGTAACAAACGAAGACGAAGCAACCAACTACCCAACCGAGTTCTTGAATTTATTGGATGTGCCTGGCTTGCCGCCGCACAATTTACAATTGAAGCTTGGTTCAGTCGTTATCATGCTTCGCAATCTCAACCAACCAACATTATGCAACGGAACGCGTTTAGCAGTCACAAAACTCATGAGCAATATGATTCATGCGAGGCTACTAAAAGGAAAATTCAAAGGTGAGGAAGTTCTCATTCCGAGAATTCCAATGATCCCAACCGATATGCCATTCGAGTTTAAGCGAATACAATTTCCAATTCGTTTCGCATTCGCCATGACAATTAATAAATCACAAGGCCAATCATTGGGTGTTTGCTGCCTGAATCTGGAAAATGACTGTTTTTCACACGGTCAACTGTATGCCGCAGGTTCCAGTGTCGGAAAACCTTCTGCTTTGATCGTTTTCGCACCTGAAAACAGAACGAAAAATATCGTTTATCACAGAGTGCTTCAATGAGGGGAAATACAATTCAATAAATGAAAAAATAAATTCATACGAGTAAGTACACACAAAGTACTGGCAACGAGAAGTATCAGTTTAAAGCCGGATTTTATTATTATTTTGGATTCAATAGCGCAAGGACGTGGCAATTACTGACGGAGACAGATATCAAATTATATCTGCATTTTAATTTCAGTTTCATTGGTGGAGGGATATGATCAATGAGTGTTTTAGTCCTAAATACATACATATGCGTACATCTATAGTACAGATCATGGGACATTTTTAGGCAAAAAAACGTTTGCCGGGTCAGCTAGTTTTTTATAAATAATTAATGCTAACTTGAATAATTTCATCCTAGCAAATTGTGCTATTCCATCAAAATTACCACAAGAAAATAATTCATTTTTTATTATAAAATTCAGCAAGTTTCGGTAATTAAGTCTAAAGTATTGAAGGACAATTATTATCAAGTAAATCGCTCACAATAAGAAAAGGGCGTCAATTTGGAATTAGATTACGTCACATATTTCTACCTAACCTTTAATCTTGCTGATATAAACTAGGAACCATCCTAGCTTAATAAAGCACGTGACAAATATTTCACCCCAAACTAATATTGGCTACATATAAAGCCGCATGTCGATTATCATTTCAACATATGTATATATGAACAGAAGTATAAACGGGAAAAATAATACTCAATATTTTACTTTTAATTGCAACATTTAAACTATTACTGCACTGGCTATTAATTTTTTTTTAAAGAGAAGTAGCACTTCAGGCATTAAAACCTATTTAGTTATTTTTCGTAACCGTGCTACATTCTTTAGGAAAGGGATAGATGAGAGATAAGACAGGTAGTGAAAGGAGAGAGAGAGAGAGTTATTTATTTAACTTCGCCGGCGAATCTGCTATGAGAAAGTACCGACGAAGGAGACTGCACGTTTTTTTGTTCATTCTGAATATGTATTTATACCATTAAACAGAAAAAAACATTTATTTGTATTTTGATTGCCACAGGATTTGAACCTTGAAACAACCAGGTTTGTAGTCACCGTGTTTACCACTTTGACTACAGCTGCCAATTTATAAATTTAAGCCTAATATAGCGTTTAAACCATATTGACCTAAAAAAACTATTTGAACTTAACTTTATTAAAACTATTTTAAAATACTGAAGAAAAAATTTAATATATAACATATTTAACAAAACTTATTTTTGAAAAAAAGAAAACTATTGCTAAAATCAATATCTTTGAAGTACACTAGAGCCCCGAATTGCGTCCTCCCGATTTGCGTCGCTTTTTAAAAACTGAAAAATTCAAGTTGCGTCGTTTTTACCCCGATTTATATCCTTTTGATTTCGATTTGCGTCGTTTTGTTTCCAATTTGAGTCGTTAAAGCGCCGCTAAAAACGGTAAAATCAACATTGTGAATTACCGTTTTTCGCATTTATAGCAGCTGCTTTGGCGCTATATCTGTCTTATAGAAATTTTACAACTTCTAGCAACTGATCGTCACCTGTGCGTTAAAAGGTTTTCAAAATGCGTGAAAATAAGGGTATTCCCTATGTTTTTTCTTAATGTTTTGTTTTGTTATTTCTTCATAATATTAATACAAATTTTTTACAGTAAATGAAATAAATTAAAATGTATTAATACTTGTTTTTTTATCAAAAATTAAAATTTTTTTGTTTTGAACATTTTCCCCAATTAGTTAAATTTCAGCGCATTTATATGGAAAAAGGTGATTTGATTTGCACCGTTTCGATATGCGTCGCATTTCTCCGGTCCCCATTAACGACGAATATCGGGGCTCTGGTGTACTTATAACCTAAGTTATTTTAAAATAATCACAAACTTACTTAATATCCATTAAATATACATATATCCAAGCATTTGTTTTATATTTTATTTTGTATAAAATATAACCATGAAATAACCTTATCAGTTTTACCAAGCATTTTTTTATGAGTGTAATATAAATATCTTACGTACTAGTCTTTGTATTCTCAATCCACTTTTTATGATCATTACTATTTAAATTTATTCTTTCTGTATATAAGGAGTATAATTTGTTTATTTAAATGCCTATTTTTTATGAATGAATAATGCTAGCTATAAGCAAGATTTTTTTTTTGTTTTGTTATTTTCTTTCTTTTTGATATTTTTAAATACACTCTAATTTTTAAATCCATTCGAAACAAAATAGGTAAATATTTTTTTTTTTTGAGAGAAGGATAACCGAAAAAAATAACAAACCAATGTAGATAAAAGTTCTGTTGTTTTAGGGACAGATTTAATTTTATATGTATCCAGTCTGTCATATCAACTTGCCACTTGCTAATGTTACATTTATTAAGAGTAAATAAACGGTTTTATTTGATATTGCCTGCATACTCCCAGGGTGTGAGAGTTGTTTAGCGTAAAACACAGGTTGAGAACCAAAATTTAAAAAAGAGCTAGCAAATTAATCTTTTATTCCACTCAACCACGGTTTTTAATACGGTTATTATCTAGAAATTTTTTTATGAGAAATATAGGCTGCACGTAACATATATGGCATAAAGATAATACTAATCATTGATATTAATATAAAGTTACTACAATCACATTAATTCGTTCTAGCATTGTATAAATAAAAAATATACTAAGAAAAGTAAAATCTATTCAAACAAATATTGGTTTTTTATGGAAATGTTAGAAATTGTCGAATTCAGAAGATTTCGTTCTAACTGCGATATGGGAATTGTGAATTAAAATTTTTACTCTTATAAAGATTAAAGTCTTGTTGTATATTTAAAAGACCTAATTCTCAATTGATTAAATTTGATTTTAAATACGTTAAATCACATTAAAACATTGCGTTTAAGATTCTATCAAAACCATTTTAGGACGTAAGGTTTCTTAATATCGTTTTTTTCCAAAACTCCTTAAATTCATAAGTACAAATAAGGATTTTTATCGTGGTAGGAAAAAAATATTTTTGGTTCTATATGGAGACTAGAAACGCTTTAAAAGGGAGTAGGAAAAATAAGTCTAGGGTAGAACAGCTGCCATCCAATGGAACAGAAAATTTGCAGCGGATTCAAAAAGCTTTAAGCTCTAGCAGCTTATCACTGTTTCAGGATGCTCAAGATGTATTCAAAATTCAGTGTCCCAGTCTCAAGCTCATGTTTCAAGCAGTGAAAGAGTTCTTTCGAATGCTTCAATTAATACTCAGTTCGAAGAAATTCCCAATCCAACCAATAACTCTTTTCAAACCACACACCTTCTCATTTATTAAATGCGTTAATTGCCGTAATGCGACAAACTATGAAAATTGATCAGGAATATTTTAGAAAGGAGCTTACCTCTATAAAAGAGAGTTTACCTCTTCAAATATGAATGAAGATTTGCTACGATAGATCAGGATCAATATCTGAATTCATATTCAAAGCGGAAAAACTCTGCGTTAGGTCTAGGTGTTCTGATGAACATATGTTATCAAAAATTCATATACTGTTAGAGGGTAAAACATAAATGTTGTATTGGCTCTTTACTAGACAAAACAAAAACATTGGAGTCAGATCATGACATTATTTTAAAAATTTCATTTTGTAAGCAACAATTTAAAGAATGTTATGATGATTTCCATAAGTCGATAGTATCTATGAACTCACATCTTAAAAACACACTACCGGATGTGATGGTAATCGATATAATGAAAAGAGACTTAAACATGAACCTACGATTTCTGCTTTTTAATTCAGAGTCACGTGATTTGAATGGTTTTAGAGATAGTATTCACAGATCAGAAAAAAAATGTAAAAGAGACAAGATTTTAAACTCCTAGTTTCGCAAATCCTCGAAACATTAATGACTTTTCTTTTACCAATGACGACGAATAAGAATCCCCTGATCCCCAGATCGAGCCAATTCAAATTTCGAACAAAAAAACTTGAAATGACTATTCTAACATTCAATGCTGGAATTGCATGTCACCTGGACATTCCTCTATCTTTTGTTCTCTGGAAATAAAAAAGTCTTTTGTTTCAAATGTAGACAAAAAGGCTAATTGTCCTAACAAAACATAATTTTTAGGGAAATTGCAAAGAGGGTGAACTGGCTACCTGGAAGATTGGTCCAACCTTTCAAACCCCGAGTTTATTTTAAATTTCAGATTTATTAATAGTACAGATAATTTAAAAAGTAATATTGATCTATCTGTCAGCACCCAAACGAACGAAGAATTGTTAAAAACTACTTCCACCCAGACAGATAAAATTACAAATATTTCCAATAATATCATTAAATTTTCTATTTCTTCTATTCAAAACTCATAGAAAAAACTAAATTTTAAAATAAGATTGCGCTACAAAAAACGCCGAAATTTTCAGAAACTTTTAGATTTCACGTTAATTCATGGATCTGATGACAGACCATTTGCTAAGGTCAAAGTGCTACATTGGTTTACATTATTTTGGAGAAAATGTTTCTGTGCTATGAACGTTACCTTACCAGTTGATAACAAGGTGTCTTAAAAAAATTTGAGTTTTATTAAGTTCCTACATTAAGTCAGGTGTTAATTTTTGCCGAGGTTTTGCACTAGATCCTGATTTAATTCTAGCCCTTCCAAATAATATTTCTGAGCTTACATGCGATTTAGACCCTAATAAAAGCTTCCATGAGTTATCATCAGAACAAAAGTTAGCTCTTGAAAAAACAATTTTAGAATTTCCGTCTTTTTTAATACTTGGACTAGGTTGTACGGACATTTTAAAGCACAATATCGACACAGGCGAAGCTGCCCCAATTAAGTGTAAATACTACCTATTATCGCCCCCAAGGCAGAAAGAAGCTTACCGCGAAATCGATGGGTTGCTTAGCATGGGCGTCATTGAAGAATCAAATTCTCCGTGGTGCTATTCGGCAATCCTTGTAAGGAAGCCTGGGAAAGTCAGACTCTGTATCGACTCTAGAAAATTGAGTGCAGTCACAAAAAGGATTAATATCCGTTACCTCACATTAATGGATTGCTGAGTAGGACACGTATTACATAAGCTGTATAGACCTCAAAGGTGCGTTATTGCCTTACTGAATCCTCAAAAGAAAAGACGGCCTTTGCGATCCCAGGAACATGTGCACTGTTTTATTACAAGAAGCATAAACGGGAAGAATAATATTTAATATTTTACTTCTAATTGCAATATTTAATCTATTATTGCATATTTAATTTAATTTATTAAGTCTAATATAGCGTGTAAAGCATATTGAACTATGAAAACTGTTTGAACTTAATTTTATTAAAACTATTTTAAAATACTGAAGAAAAAAATTTAATCTATAACAAATTTAACAAAACTTATTTTTGAAAAAAAAACTATTTCTAAAAAAAATAGTTATATACTAAAGTCGACTCTTGCTAAAGTATACTCTAAACTAAAAAGCTCTTCTCTTTTTTGCTTTCATAGTCGAAAACAAAGCATACTTTAAGTCGAATCGACTTTAACTGGGTGTCAACTTTAGTTTGATAAATGTTTTCATACAAATTAGAAAAAAGTAACCGTGTTGTAAGTTTGTTCAATTTGGTATAAAAATCAGATACAAAGTATTGTGTTCTTAAACCAAATAAAATAATTATGAGAAAATGAGTTAAAAACAGCTTTAGCTAGTTTTAAATTTAGAGTTGACTTCAACGCCAAAAGTATATTTTGAATTGTCTATAAATGAGTTAGAGTCGACACTAAAGTAAAACCGACTTTAGTGCCCTTAAAGTAGACTTTATTTTAACTATGAATATGGGCCAATGTTTTTGAAGTATGTACTTATAACTAAATAATTTTAATATTAATCACAAACTTACTTAATATTCATGAAATATACATATATCCAAGCATTGGTTTATATTTTATTTTGTATAAAATATTACCACGAAATAACCTTATCAGTTTTACTAAACATTTTTGCATAAGTGTTTTATGGGTATCGTACGTACTGGCTGTTTTTTTTTTCTCAATCTACTTTTTATGATCATTACTATTTAAATTTATTCTTTCTACTTTAAATAATTTAATTTTGAATTTTAACAACAACAATTATCATGTTCTCCCGTTTGCTGGGCCCATCATTAAGAAAACAAGTAGAAATGTAACAACCTAATACACATAATTGAAAACGTAAGTAAAATGTACATAAATATTAAAGTTTAATTATTATTATTTGCATAAATTGCCAAATATCTATATAATCAATATATCCATACTTACATATTTTACTCTGGTTGTAGGATCGATTATTCATTATTTAAATTAAAATCTATTGAAACTCTCGCTTTTCAAAGTTCCCATATACATATATGTATTTTTGTATATAATGATTGTAATTTGTTTAGGTACACGCCTATTTTTGACGAATGAATAATGCTAGCATCTATACTTAGTTAAGGCACTGTAGCAATGTAAGAATTTTATTTACTCTTATTTAAATTTATATGACATACATATAACTTGAAATTCAATTAATTTTTGGTTACGGTAAGTATTTTTAAGAATTTCATTGTTAAGTCCAATTAAGTAAAATTATGATTTTGGCATAGGAATGGTGGAATATGAATTTTGTATTGAATATTTTCTTAATAATTGTTTCCACGCGCCAACAAATTCTGGCAACTAAAAAAAGAATTTGCAATTTGCTTTTTTTACAAAACAAAATTTGTTACAATTGCAAATTCCCGTGGAAACAGCGAATTTACTATTGATTTTTTGTTATGCCAAATTAATGCTGACCATAGAATAAGTATATAAGTATAGTATAGTATATAAGTTTGAAGTTTTTGAGAATAAAGGCAGAATTTTTTAAACACCTAAAAGGAAAAAGAAACCTTCTTCAAATTTCTCACTTAAATTGACAATATTGGGTGCTGATGGAAACGGCTTAGTAAATACAGAAAACAAATCATTTTTTTTACATAAACTCATCATATGGCGATCCTGCCAATTTAAACGAATCCTGTAAATAAACCGATGATGGAGAGTTCTACAATATTTAAATATTTCAAAAAGGCATTTTTTCAAACTCAATATTTTAAATAACGCAACAACAAGTAGACGAAATTTTTCAGAAGTGGCAAAATTTCTGCCTGAAGAACACGTTCCAGAAGGAACACTAGTTGAAGAACCACCCACCTATACACCTACACCAAAGTCTGCTGGTCCTAAGCCAATTACAATTGAACATTATCAGACTAGTCCGAAAAATCAAAAACAGCCATTACAAAGAAGAAAGGAGGAAAGAAGTTTAAATTTCAGAAAGTTTGCAAGGATCTGCAATAATATAAATAAAATTTCTAGGATATAACGTAACATTACATTGCACTTTAAAGATTATTATATATATATATATATATATATATATATATATATATATAAATATATATAAATATATATATATATATATATATATATATATATATAATAATTGTAATATCTAAGTTTCCACAACACTATATAAAAAAAGGTTGTAAGAAACTCTGTGCAAAATGCATGAATAATAAAACAAAACTTTAAATAAGGAAAATATAAAAAATGGAGTAGGTCTTTGAAGAATTAGGAAGATTGATTGTGAACGCTATAAAATTCATAACAAAAAAAAAAAAATACAAAAGAAACTATACAAGAAAAGTTAAGTCAATAGAACAGTTAAGTGAAAAATTCAGAAAATTTGTAGGACATTTAGCAAATCTCTTAAGAGACGAAAAGAAAGACTTGAGGGAAACAGCAATTGACAGAACATAAAAACGACAAATTGAAAATAGAAGAAAATGTTGAAAATCTTAAAATCATGTCGAACTTTGACAGTAAAAAGACTTCGGAAACAATACCAGTCCTCGACGGAAAGCCTAAACATGTTGATATTTTCCTTTCAATGGTAGAACTGGTTCATTCTGAACTTAATGAACAAGAAAGAAAGAACCTGATAAAATATATATTGGCTATAAAGTTAGTAGACAAAGCCAGTGTTATGTTTTTTATTTTGTTGTTGTTTTTATTTATATTATAACCGTCCAGGGACCCGTTTGTAGGCTGGTGTATGTCAGGCTTGATTACTTGCTTTATTTTGTTTATGAATAAAGAACACTCGTGTTGGTTTTATTATTTTATTGACAGAATTCCATTTATCAGCTCAATAAACTTATGAATTTAGTTTAACCAAAAGCACTTATGCTGACTCAAATGTGACAATTTCTTCACTCGTCAGCATTAATGCTTTTAGCAAATTACACTTCATAAATAACCTATATTAATGTAACTAAAAAATATAATCCAACGAGGGTTGGCCACAACATCCCTCCCCCCTTAGCGGAAAAGGTTAATCAGTAGCCTTTTAGATTGCATCCTCGTTGTAGTCGTTATCAGATGTAAGTAGATGATGAAGTTGATGATTAATTAAATGTAGATGATTATATTTTTGTCTGCCGTAATACCATCTTGATGCCTGCATTACTGTTTTGATTACAGTGTTGTTTAACTTCCATGCTTTGGTATGCCTTTGTCTCTGCTCGTGAGATTTTGGGTTGATCTGGCGGCAACTAGGGTGTTGTTGCCCGGCAGATTTTGTCACGACGTGTGTACAGGACTCTTGGTTATATGAGCACAATTTCGTACAATAGAGTGGCTTTGGTTAAAAATCCTTAAATCACTTCATCGAATATATATTTGTTGCGATTCTTGTCCAGGTTTAGATATCTAAACGTAGCTGATCGCTGAATGTGCTCATCGTGAAGGAATGATACTTTCTTCCCGGTTAACGTGTTGCTAAACACGGTAAGGAGGATTTATTTCGTTAAGGCCACTGTTCATGTCACTTTTAAAGGAAATTGCACTCAGGATATAAAAAAAATATTAACAGGCAAAGTGTTGTTTTTGATAAGATGGCTGACAACTTGTTGCCATATTAAAATCCAGGATGAATATTTGTCGGAGGCACTCAAAGGGTTATCAGAATTAATACACAAAGCGAATTCCGGTAAGTCTAGGCATTTAGTGTAAGGGAACTGGTAATGTTGTAAGGGGTCGGATCTCAGCAACCCTCGTTAAATAGTTGAGTTACTAATATTTTACTTTAGTTTTTATAATTTTCAATAATCTTTTTTCTTAATTTCCTTTAATTTCAGGGATACATACAACTAAAATAATTTTTTATAATAATTACATTTTTTTTGCTTTAAATTTACTGCAAATATATATTTTTGTTTTTACTTAAAGTAGATTAAAAAATTTTATATGTGCTAAACTTTACTTATTTCAATGGTGTTTTTGGAGATATTTTTACATTATTATTATTCTTTTACTTTAGTAATTGTGATTTTTTTTTCAATACATTCTTTATTAATTATTTTAAATGAGTTTTTTTATATGTAACTGACCTATACTAATTTATTTTCAAGGTCTTGAAAAGTGAAAATGCAATTTTGCTTGAACTGCAAGAAGTAAAATTGTTTGTAGCTGCGCTAAATAACGCGCAGAAGTAATTTGATATTAAATTTAAAATAAAATTCTTTAAACATGAAAATAAAACAACCAAAGTTGTTTGTGCAATCTAAGCAAAAAATAATTTTCCCTTGTTTTTTTTATATGTAATTTGCTATATGGCGCTAAACCGACATGGTTACATATGTTTGCCTATGTTATGTTCTTATATTTTTGCAAAATTAAAACGTAAGGCATTTAAAAATTGTAGGATGCCAGTGACACAAATTTGAATAAACTTTAACTTAATACAATAAGCTTGTTTTAAATTGTATGCAAAAAAATGTTTGTTGTTACATTTATTATTGTTGTTATATTTGTTTGTGAGAATTGTTTCTTTTATTATTTATTGTTTTAGTAAATATGGTAATTTCATCAGTGAAGTTTAATAAATTGAATATTGGAAATATAAAAGACCGTTAAGTTCGTCTTTTGAATCTTCATTACAAAGAGGTTTTTTTTATTTATTTATTTTTTTTTTATTTTAATTTCACAATATGAAACGTTTTTTGTCTAATTGCATTTGTTTTGGAAATATTATTATTTTTACAATATTAACCTCTTTGTTATGTTAAGTTGCATATTTCTGATTTCACAATATGACCAATTTCATTTTGTCGAGTTGCACTTGTTTTGGAAGTAGAAAATGATTTAAATTAAGACGGCTGTAATGACAATCACCTTGATGTCTTTATTAATTGGGTTTCCAAGACGGCGGTAACTCCAACAATAGCTGAAAGAATCCATACTTTCAGCATCTATTTCTTTACGGCGCTAAAGCAATATGGATGCAACTCCGGCAATTACGGTAGTCGGCAAAGATTGTCCCTGGCACTGAAGAGGGCAGCCCTACCAGCAAGAGAGCTAGTACAGCCAATTAACGAGGCTCAGCATTGGACTCTTGCTGCTGATACCAAGGAGGCCATCATTATTTATTATTCCCTTAAGCCCCATTCTATGGAGTTTACAGCCAAGATCATCAGAGATTTGTATAGTTTAGTTTACCAAGACGGTCGATTGTTCATCCCGGATACGCTGCCACTAATTCATGCTGAATGCCCCTAATAATCGAACCTGGTAGACAGTCGGCTGCACACGATCCAGAACGCGGACCACTGCCTGCGCCAGTTTTGTGCAGGGAAGCCGCTATATCCGCATTGGGCGGGGAGTCTGGCTAATAAATTGATCACCCAAGATCTGCTGCTAAGGGTTATGAGAATGTGGTCCCGAAAAACCAAGGAGAATGGGCTCGGTGAATGCAAGAACCCTCCTGCCGGCCTCTGGGAACCATTGTCCGAAATGAAGGCCGTGTGGACTAATAACAGGTACATGCGGAAGGATGTACTCCACAATAGGATTACGTACCGGTTGGTGGTCACCCGGCAGAGTAAGGGCGTGATAAAAATGCTATAGGAGTATAAAAATAAAATGAATAAAAATCCTTAAACATCTTGATTAAACAGAATGCGCCTGAAACTTTCGAGGAGCTGAAGATAAATTTGGCAAAACGTTTCAAATAAACAAGAACGTCAAGCAGCATTCATTATGAATTAAGGATTACAAGATAAAAAAGAAGTGTACTTAATTAAAAAGAACAGATTAACACATTGATAGCGGAATTGACATTAGTGCGAATTTCGGAACTGGAGGACAGTTAAAATCAGGTAGCTCGATCTACGATTAAGACTATGAATGCAAGACTAGGTTTATAAATTTTTCAAGAAGGTTTATATAAAGATATAAGAACAGCTGTAATAGCCGCACAAACTAAGACCTTGGCACAAGCCTTAATAATAAAAGACGAAACTATTGCAATAACACAAATAGAAACAAATCAGGTTTTAAAAACAACAGAAATACAAATTATCTCAATTCACAGAGGAATCGTAACTTCAACAATAATAGGAATAATAGAAACTATGACAAAAAATACAAAAATTATAACAAGAGCAACAGAAACTCTAACAGTAGCAGCGGAAACCATAACAACAATAACAGAAACTACAGAAATAACAGACACTATAACAACAACACCTACAATAGCTACAACAATAACAACAATATCAGCAAAGAACATCAACTATCAATTAATATTTTTAATAGACACAGTCTCAGAGATATCACTCTTTAAAGAAAATTTAACATACAACTATTACAAGAGTACTGAAAACATTTGCCGATGAGCTTAAAGAAAGGTTAGGAACTACTGATTTACAAAAAATACTAGGAAAACAAATATTAACAAACAGATTTCAATTAGTAGAAGAAGAATTTCCAATCGTTACTGATGGAATTTTAGATATAAGTAGAGATTTGCTGTAAATACAATTGTCAGATTAACTATGAGACACTGACTTAAAATACTCGCATAGAGGGGGAAAAAATAGCAATCCCAATAGAGATTAGCACAAAAAGAATACATAATATAACTGTACCCCCGAGAAGAGAGAAGATAGTACCTATAAAAATTGACATAGAAGGAGATAGTGCCACATGTAGTAAAGAAATAATAAACGGAATATTTTTAGCAAACACTATAATAGCCAAGGATGGTCAAGGCTTTGTTAAAATTTTGAATACATTAGAGGAACCAGTGCGCCTAGAGAAGGTAGGAGTCACAATAATACCACCAAAAGATTACGCAATTTATAAAACTAACATCGCCGACGAATTTAAAGAAAAATATAACAATATAAAGAAGAACAACATAGAAATAACTATATACAGAATGCCAGTAAAAATAAAATATAATATAACACAATATAGATTGATACAGGAATTTCTTGACTCACCACATTGAGGACACTATGGAATTAGGAAAACCCTATCCAAATTAAAACAAAAATATATATGGAAAAATATGAACAAAATGGTAAGGAAATACATAACAACATGTGATTCATGCCAAAGGCATAAAAAAATAAGGAATACAAAAGAATCCTTTACTATAACAGATACATCATTACACGGTTTTGATACTATTGTAATGGACACAGTTGGACCATTAAGACTATCTGTACAATTTAGATACATACATACTATGCAGTGTGAACTGACAAAGTATGTTGTTACTTTTCCGATTGAGTCAAAATATGCCAAAACAGTCGCGAAAGCTTTAATAGAACATATAGTCTTAAAATACGTTATATTAAACCTTCTAAAAACAGATAAGGGAACGAATTTACCAATAAATTAATGAGAGAGATATGCGTATTATTAAAAATTAAACAAAATTTCTCAACATCTTACCATCATGAAACTTTAGGCACGGTAGGACAAAACCATTGCGTTCTAGATGAATATTTTCTAAATTTTGTGAATGACAATAATTGGCATAAGTAATACCATATTTTACTACTATACCAAATGTCGATACAGACTATTCACCTTTCGAACTAATTTTTGGTAGACTTTCTAGACTGCCAAACGACATTTTAAGTGATGCTAGAGAGATTTACAATATTGACAACTACTTAAATGAACTAAAGATTAGACTTCATCACTCATTACAAAGAACAAGAGAAATAATCCTCGAAGTAAAAAGGAAAAGATGTATAGAATCTGAAAGGAAGCAGAATAAAAATAGATTTTAGAATAGGATATTTAGTTTTAGTTAAAGTCATAAATAAAACAAGTATGAACCTCCATACAAAGTATAATTAAAATGTACTAGTAGAAATTAAGAAAAATAAAACAAAATTATTGCATAAGAATTTGCAAAAAAATATTTCAATTAACAAAAACAATATAGATAAGAAATATAAGAAATGTAGTAGGAAATGTAGTGAATGGACACAAATCTGATTTTGAAAGAGTAAGAATATTACAAGAAGAGCACAATTACAAAAAGATACTCAAGTTAGAGATGCTACACATTATCAACGAACCTACAACAAAACGCTTAAATTACATGACAGATATTGACAGTTGCGCTCAATTATATCGACACATAATTAATAAACACATAAAAAAAAAATAATTAGTTGACGAAAACTGATGAAACTAGTAGGATGTACGACAGTTAAATATTAAATTGTTTCAACATTATAATGTATGTACATTAAAATTTATTTTGTTTTCAAGTTATTGTATTTTAGAAAATGTATCTTTGTTGTGTTTATATGTAGATTCCTTGATAATGATAACCGAAATATTGGAAAAATAAAAGTGAAACAAAATATTTTATGGTTTTTCATTTTTAATAATTTAATTTGACTTTTAGCCGAACAAAATCTTCAACTATAAAAAACAAAGGTCAACTATCAAATAAAAGCAACACTCTTATTTAAATACGGAAGGCATACCGAAAAATATAGACCCCATGAGACTATATAGACAATTAAAGCAAAAATACAACAAAAACACCATCAACATCATTGATAATTTTTCTAAATACAATAAAACGTTAGTCAAGTTAAAATCATCAAAAACATTTCTAATTAAGTGTAAGCAACTAGAAATTGTACCAAATTTTATTTACAATGCAACTAAATATATTGTTAATATATTTAGGATAAACAATAGAATTGATAAAAACATTGAAAAATACTTAACCAGACTTATATACTAACTTCACAACATAATATTACAATTATTGATACAATATAAACATAAACAAATAGATGTCAACACAAAACATATGACTAAAACAAATGAGATGATAAGAGATTTACTGGATGAAGAAGACCTAACAATGTTTTTAGAAAGTGAGAGTATAATAAACGAAAAACACAAAAACGACAACAAAATAACTCATATTAAAAAACTCACAAGACTGAAGGAAGAGACAAAAAGAAAATTAAACTTTAAGAGAAATGAAACGTGGTTTGTTAACGTAACAGAGAAAATAATACCAACAGATATAAGATGGCTACTATCTTTAGGACCGAAATTTGCATTACCTAATACAAAAACAATATAATCCAAACATTGGAAAACAGAGAACAACAAGAGATTGGAAGAAGCAAATTGACATCCCTTATTTACAACCACTTAAGTAAACTACATTTAAATCAAAGAGATCAAATAATTTTGGACACAGTGGGAAAAACAAAACAATTTCTCGACAACAATAATGACATACTTATATTAAATTCTGACAAAGGTAATAAAACTGTAGCCATGAATAAGATAGATTATAAGCGTAAAATAAGAGATATACTTTGGAACATAAGCACATACAGACGCCTAAGGAAGAATTCCACATCAACGTTACAAACAAAAAACAATTTACTGGTTGATAAATTGTATGATTTAAAGGTGATTGACGTAAAAGAAAAAGCATTGTTAACTATGAGGACGGCGATTGCCCCAAGAATTTATGGATTACCCAAAATACATAAGCCGGATATACCACTAAGACCTATTTGTTCATCGATGAACTAACCAAATTATGGACTTTGTAAATATATTGTAAAGATCTTAAAGAATTTAACGCAAGAATCAAAATATAATGTTAAAGACGTTATTGATTTTAAATCAAAACTTAAAAATGTTAAGATAGACGTGAATGAAGTTCTAATATCATTTGATGTCATATCTCTGTTTCTTAGTATCCCAGTGAACCTGGCACTTAAAACAATAGAAAATAAATGGAATGTCTTAAGAAACCACCAAATATACCATACCGGTTATTTATGAACATTATAAACTTCTGCGTAAAAGAAACAAGATATTTCAAATATGAGTATAACAAATATAAACAGAAAACTGGTATGCCCATGGGATCCCCCATTCCACCAATTGTGGCAGACATAATTATGGAAGAACTCTTAGATCTGTGTATCGAGAAAATGTTAACAAAACCAAAAATAGTGACGAAATATGTAGATGACATTTTCGCCGTGGTTAAAACAAATGAAGTTAAATTCATACAATAATCAGATTCAATTTACAAAGGAACTAGAAAATGACAATAAACTACTTTACCTAGACGCAGCTATAATAAGATGTGGAAATGAACTAAAACTTGACTGGTATCAAAAACCCACATCATTAGGTAGACTCATAAAAGAAAAAAAATTATTATTAAAACAGCAACTAAGTTCATCAAAAGAGTTATAGATATAAGCGATAAGCAGTTTAAAAAGAAAAATATTTACAAAATTATGCAAGTACTAGAGAGAAATGGCTACCCTAGAAAAACGATAATGGACCTAATAAAATATGTTAAAAATAAACAAAATAAAACAGACAACATGGATAACCCTGAAAAGATATACAAAGTAATTACATATGTGTCGGACTATCTGAAAGAATGCTAAGTTCAAAGATTTATGACAACAAAAATTATAATTTAGCAATGAAGAATAACAATTTATAAACAAAAAAAACTTTTCAGTACAACCAAGGCTGAGGTAGATAAAGAGGATAAATCAAATCTAATATATAAAATACATTGCAATGGATACGGAACCAATATATATAACAAGACATATCAAATAACTGCACTTGTTGCCCACTGTGTAGTGAGTGGACACAAACCTGATTTTAAAAGAGTGAGAATATTACAAGAAGAGCACAATTACAAAAAGAGATTCACTTTAGAGATGCTACACATTATCGACGAACCTACAACAAAACGCCTAAATTACAAGGCCGATATTGACAATTGCGCTCAGTTATATCGACACATAATTAATAAACACATAAAACAAAACAATTAGTTGGCGAAAACTGATGAAACTACTAGGATGTGCGACAGTTAAATATTAAATTGTTTCAACATTATAATGTATGTATTGTTAAAATTTATATTGTTTGCAAGTTATTGTATTTAAGAAAATGTATCTTTGTTGTGTTTATATGTAGATTCCTTGATAATGGTTAACGAAGTTAACCGAAATATTGAAAAAATATTTTATTGTTTTTCATTTTTAATAATTTAATTTGTTCTTAAGCCGAACAAAATCTTCAACTATGAAATGTAAAGAATATAGGAATTTCAATTTAAATGGAACAAGATAAATTTATATATAAATATATATATATATATATATATATATATATATATATATATATATATATATATATATATATATATATATATATATGTGTATATATAATAATTAATGACCTTATAAAACAGCCTGGTAACAGCAAAATATATGACAAAAAAACCAAAAATATATAAAAGCATATCTTACATAGTACATTTCTCCGAAAGGTTAAAACTCTCTGACATATTTGACAAAGATAATTATAAACTAGCAACAATACAGTCAATAGATTATATAGCAGAACAAAAGTGATTTTACAAAGTGAAGAAAAATCTAAGGTTGTATACGGGATTCCATGTAACGGAGACGGAACTAACATAAGCAATAAAGTATATGTTGGTACAATAAAAACCAAACTTAAGACGAGAATTGCATCCTACAGATCTGATCGTAAAAAGCTTGACAATTTCAGAGAACAAAAAACAGCACTTGCAGCCCACTGTATTACCAAAAACACAAGCCAGATTTTAAGAACGTGAGAATTTTTCAAGAAAATAATTATATTAAGAGATTTACGTTAGAGATGCTGCAAGATACGGAGAAGTGTGCTCACATATACAGACATAAAATAAGTAAATATAAGAAGTCAAATTAATTTTAGGTTCAGGTGTTTGTTTACAAAAGTTTTGATGTTTTCAAAATTAGGTTTTTGTGATAATTTTTTAATATATATTTTATAACTAAACTTGTCTAGTAATGTATAATTAGAAAAATTTTTCGTAAAAAGTATTTTCTTTTTTATTAGAGCCCTAATGATGGCTAACGACGTTGGTCGAAATATTGGATTTTTGAAAAACAAACTATTCAATTAATTGTGATAAAAGCTACAATTAAAAAAAAAAGAAAGAAGTTTTCACTGTATTAGACCTTGGGCTAGAATAAGAAAATATTTATCTAACACAAACACCGGTCAACTATTTAAAAGTATATAATTTTGTGTACTCTTATTAAAATTGGTATGACATTAAATTTAAAATTCAATTCATTTTTGTTTACGATGAGTATTTTTAAGAATTTCATTGTTAAAGTCAATGAACTAAAATTATATTTTTTTTTCTTTTTTTGTTTGGTCAGCATAAAAGAACATTTGCATAGGAATGGTGTAAAAAGATTTTTGTGTTAAATTTTTCGTAATAATTATTTAAACGCGCCAACAACGTCTGAATTAAATATTGAGACAAAGATTTTATAAAAGGATCTTTATTTATTATAAAATATTTATTATAAAAATTAAATATGTGTGTATTCTTGAACGAACTTTAAACGAGTGAAAAAGAAAATCTTCTATAGTTATAAAGAAAATTATTTTCTTTCAATATCAATAAAAACAAAAATACTTTGATAAATTTCTTTCAAGTAAATTATTTAATTGTAGTTTAATATGATTATTAACACCCACGCCCAATTAAATAAATCCAATACGTTCTCTAAATTTATAAAATGTAACCTTTGGTAAAGACTTTGTTAAGAAATCAGCAACTTGCTCGTTTGTTGGCTTATATTTAATTTGAATTATTTTATCTTGAATTAAGCTTCGAATATAATTGTATTTTATATCATTATGTTTAATTCGTTGATGCTCTTTAGGCTCTTCTGCTATTTTAATACATGACATATTATCTTCATATATTATAATTGGAAAATCGATTTCTTTTTCCAAGTCTAACAAAAGCTTCTTGAGATAAACAGCTTCACAGCTTGCAACACAAAGTGCAACATACTCTGCTTCGGTTGACGATAATGCGACTGTTGGTTGCTTTTTGGTAGTCCAGGAAACAGTACATCCATAAACTTAGAATAAACTTCCACTAACAGACTTGCGATCTTCTTCATCACCTCCCCAGTCGGCATCTAAATAACCAATAATAATATTTTCTGATGTTGAATCGTATACAAGTTCGATTTCAGCTGTCTTCTTTAAATATCGAAGAATTCGCTTTAAATGTTGCCAATGATTATCGGTAACACAGTTTTGAAATCGGCTGAGATAATTTACAGAGAAACTTAAATCAGGCCTTGAAGTAATCATCAAATACATAAGACAACCAATTAATTCTCTATAACGATGTTGTGTGTTTAAGTCTAACAAATTATTTGAAAGTGATAGTTTTGTTTCCATGGGAGTATCAACTCCCTTGCAATTTTCCATTTCAAAACGAGATAATAGATTTTTAACAAAAGATTTCTGACTTATCCTCAGTTCAGATTTATTCAAATTTCTACTTATTTTAACACCCAAATAAACGTTTGCTTCTTCCAAGTCCTTCATTTCAAATTCTTTCATTAATAACGACTTAACAACTTTTATTTTCTCAATATTATTTCCGACAAGTAATAAGTCATCAACATAAAGAAGTAAATAAACAACGTTACCACTGCTTTTTTTGGAATATAAACAGTAATCATTTTCCGATCCCTTAAAATTTAGTTTTTGTATATAATCATTAAACCTTTCGTTCCACATTCTTGGAGTCTGTTTAAGCCAATACAAAGCTTTGTTAAGTTTGAATACCTTGTTTTCCTCATTGTTCAGGCCTTGTGGCATTTTCATGAAAATATTTTCTTTTAAACTTCCATTTAGAAAAGCCTTTTTAACATCCATTTGATGAATATGATAAGCCTTTCTATTAGCAACAGCTAGCAAAACTCTAAAAGTTCCAATTCTTGCAACAGGGAGTAGGTTTCTTCAAAATCAAAACCTTTCGTTGTGAAAAACCTCTCGCAACAACACGAGCTTTATATTGCCCAGGATTCCCGTCTGCATCTAATTTACGTTTAAAAATCCACAATAACAATTGTTTTCCCAGGAGGAAAACTTACGATATCCCATGTTTTATTCTTCTCAAGAGCATTTAATTCGCATTCAACGGCCTCATACAAATTATTTGAATCAGACCTACCGTTTATATCATCAAATGTATGAGGAACGTCGGATATAAAATTCTCGGCATTAAGAGTTATAATATAATCTTTAAGTTTTCCTGGTTGATTTTTCTTTCTGTTACTTCTTCTAAATATTATTTCACTTTTCCCATCACCAGAGATTTGAAAAGTCTTGCTAGCTTTTATATTTTGTTCTTCTTCTACTAAATTTTCGTTATTAGTTTGTTCTTGATTTTCTATTTCATCACAATCTTCGTATTCACCACTTTCTCTACTAGTACTTCCGCTTGTGACTTCACTATTTATAAAAATATTAGTTCCTTCTTTAACGGTATTTCCAAAAAGTTCTAATTTTTCTATTTCAGTTCCTGTAGAAACTAGTTTATTAGAAATTAGTTTATTTTCATTTTTGTTAACATAAGACTTTTCATCAAAACAAACATCTCGTGCAACTAAAATTCTACGATTTTGGCTATCCCAAAGACGATAACCATTTCCAGAATAACCTACCATAGTCAATTTCCTTGATTTTATGTCTATTTTACTTCGATGTACTTTTGGTATGTGGGAATATGCATTACATCCAAATATCTTTATATTACCTATATTCGGATTCACTCCATACCAAATTTCAGCTGGAGTTTTCCTGTCACAAACTGCACTAGTTGGACTTCTGTTGGTAAGATAATTTGCACAAAGAATTGCTTCTCTCCACACATTTTTATCTTAATTAGAAAACGCAATCATAGAACGTGCTTTTTCCATTAGTGTCCTATTCATGCGTTCTGCAGTGCCATTTTGCTCTGGTGTATAGGCAACTGTATACTGAATGTTTATTCCAGCATTTCTGCAAAATGATTAGAATTCTGATGACGAATATTCTCCACGATTATCACATCTTAAATTAACAATCTTGCAGTTATGCATATTTTCTGCCATGGACTTATATTCTTTAAAATATTGAAAAACTTCGGACTTCTTTGACAATATGTATACAACCGTAAAATGTGAAAAATCATCAATTAATGTTAAAATATATATCTTTTTATTCCAAGAAGATGGGATAATCGGACCACAAACATCACTATGAATAAGCTGTAAACAACGGTGTGACTTTGGTAAAGACTTGGACTTAAAAGATTTTCTAGACTGCTTTCCTAAAACATAAGATTCACAAAACAACTCGTCCTCGGATTTAAGTGGATCTATACCATCTACTATATATGACAATTTTTTCACATCTGAATAATTCAAATGACCCATTCTAAGATGCCATAAATTTAGCTTATTTTCCTGAGCTATTAAAGTTGAGTTTGAATTACCACAATATAAATTAAATTCATATAAACTTCCACTTCTCATACCTTGTAACCACAAAATGCCGTTTTTGTAGATTTTCACTTACCCTTTTTCAAATACTGTTTTAAAACCAGCTTCTTCCAAACGACGTATTGAAAACAAATTGCACTTAAGATCCTCACAAATAAGAACATTCTTAGTTTGACAACTAATTAATTTTCCACCCACTTTAATTTTTCCAGTGATATTGCCCATTGTCGATGCTTTTATGCAAACATTATTCTTTGCTACATTTATGGATATAGGGGTTTTGAGCTTTTGTACATTTTCGAAGAGATGTTTCTCTTTGGCCATATGGTCACTTGCGCCAGAATCTAAGACCCATTTCATAGCAGTATTCACAGATGAGCATAACCCACGTTTCCTGCAACAAATCCAATATGATTCCCTTTTCTTGTTTGCGCTGCATTACTACTATGTTTAGATTGATCACGCTTCCATTTAAAACAGTTTTTCTTCTTATGTCCCTTTTTACCACAATAATGACATTTCCATTTAAATGTAGCTTTCATGACAACATTTTCCATCGAAGAATTTTGATTACCATTATTTCGTCTTTTCCTGTCTTCTTCTAAAATTCTATTTTTAACAAATTCCATTTCCAATGTTTCAGGATTTAGGGTTTCAATAGCTGTAATAACTGTATTAAATGATTCTGGCATGGTTAACAACAAATGACATATAATATCAAACTTTTCTAATTTTGCTCCTGAAGCAACCAACTGTCTCACCAAACCATCGAATTTAAAAAAATACGCTCCTAACTCTTCTTCTTCACTGCATTTCATTGTAAAAAGCTTCTTTCGCAAAAACAATTGACTTGAAACACTTTTATTTGCAAATATCTTACCCAAAGAATTCAAGACAGCAAATGCACTTTTACAATCCTTAATGTATTCTAAATATGCATCTGCAATTCTTCGTATTATAACTGATTTAGCCTTTTTATCCTTCATTCGAAGATCAGCAGCATTCACTAAATTTGACTCGTTCAACACCATATTCTCCACATCTTCTTCTATAAATTTTCGCAAACCATGTTCGTCCAAAACAATTTCCACGCGAAACTTCCAGTTATCGAAATTACGACCATCAAACAATTGTACAGCAAAAATTTCTTCAGTCATGTCTGGGCCCATAACCAATTAAATATTGAGACAAAGATTTTATAAAAGAATCTTTATTTATTATAAAATATTTATTATAAAAATTAAATATGTGTGTATTCTTAAACGAACTTCAAACGAGTGAAAAATAAAAACTTCTATAGTTATAAAGAAAATTATTTTCTTTCAATATCAATAAAAACAAAAGTACTTTGATTAATTTCTTTCAATTAAATTATTTAATTGTAGTTTAATATGATTATTAACAGTCTGGTTACTAAAAGAAGAATTTGTCAAAATTGCAAATTCCCGTGGGAACAGTGAGTTTGCTATTGATTTCCTGTTATGCCAAGTTAATGCTGACCATAGAATAAATCAGTATATAATTTGGAAGTTTTGGAAAATAGAGGCAGAGTTTTTTGAACAGCAAAATGAAAAAAAGCTTCTCAGTAAATACAGAAAAAAATCCTTTTTTTACATAAACCCATCATAATACCGATACAGACAATTGCTGCTACGTTTCAGTCAAAAAATACAATAAAATATTGGGTCTATATCTTGATTCGAAACTATCCTTTTAGGCTCAAATAAATCATTCAGTCACAAAAGCGGGGAAGGTCACGGCGGCCTTATAGATGCTAATGGCGAACATAGGAGGCCCGACAGAAAGCAAACGAAAGGTGTTGTTTACAACAGTCCAATCAATCGTAGGAAAGCGTTAGACGCTGTGCAGAGAACAGCAGCTTTGAGAGCAGTGTCAGTGTACAGTCACGGAAGCAGCCGTTATGGTTATTAGCAGTACGATTCCAATTGATCTAATAGCGTCAGAACGAAGAAAAAGATGGGAACAGAAAATCTGTAGCGACAACGACACGGGTAGCGGCTAAACAGGCAGCACAGATAGCGATGGCGTTGATTGCACTCAAACAGGCGACTCAAACAGCGATGGCGTAGGTAGTGCTTGAACAGGCGGCGCAAGCAGCGATGGCGCAGGTAGCTGTCACACAGGCGTCGCAAGTAGCGATGGCGTAGTTAGCGCTACCGGGCGGAAATGGCATGAGCAGCGGTCAAACAGCGATGGCGCAGGTAGCACTCAACCAAGCAGCGGCAATGGCAAGGGCAGCATCGCAAACAGCGATGGCACAGGTAGCACTCAAATAGCGACGGGGCACGTAGGGCTCAACTAAGCAGCGGCACAACCGGGCGGCAATGGCAAGGGCAGCGGCGCAAACAGCGATGGCGCAGGTAGCGCTAAAACATGCGGCGACGCTACCGGATGGCAATGGGACGGGCAGGGGCCGAACAGCGATGGAGTAGGTAGCGCTCCAACCAGCAGCGGCACAACCGGGCGGCATTGGCACGAGCAGTGGCCAAACAGCGATGACGTAAGTAGAGTTTAAAATTCCTCGCCAGAATCAATAGCAGGATCGAGCAAACACCGGTAGAAGAAACGGTTCTGTGGTGTTGCTACTTCCAGCAATTTTCAACTTGATCTGAAAGCAAGAAATAAATTGGGGAATTATACAATTCCTCGCCAAACACTTCTTACCGGCAGGCAAGCTGCTTGCTTACTGATCGATTTTATATTTTGTTTTGCCTTTTATACCTGTTTTCGTAGTACACACAAAGTCACCCACACATGCAACTTGTTTGTGTGTCTGACTCAATGACAGCTGTGATGATTTCATTCACTTGACAGCTGACTGCTTTTGATAGAGAGGTTCGCGACTCATAGATGGCGACACGCATCTCCCGACCGTTAATTTTAAACAAGTAATAAATTAAACTTTCATGTACAGTTTAACTTAAATTAATTCATGGTATTGTAGAGGTAGGAAAATACATCCTAATAGGTTTTACAAAAGAAATTTAATTCATAATAATAAAAATATAATACTTATATATTTTACAAAAGAAATACATAATTCATAATAATAAACTACTAATACTAATTACTTTTATAAAAGAAACACAATTCATAATAATTAACTAATATGGTTGCTGTGGAGGTGAAGACGAAGGTCCTGACTTTCATCGTTACACTGCCTCCTCTGATCCGGTACTACCCCTATGGCCCGTGGACCGTTTCTAGCCGGTACTAGTAGTCTTTTCGTCATTGTCCTCTCATACATACTGCCAATCGTGGACCTCCCATGTTCCATAACCCTTTTGTAGCGTTGACGTTGGGGGTCGGTCATTCTCCTTTCCCCAGTCTAAGGAGGATGATGATCGGGGTGGGAGAAGTGATGGCGGCGTTGGGGAACGCTAATCGATGGTGCGATCTTCAGCCACGAAAAATGTTCGTCGGATTTCTTCGACTATCGGGTCGTCACAATATCTCGAGTCGCCCAGTGCGTTTAGTGTGGGCTCGGACGGCCACGCTGGGGCAGGTGGGCTATCGTCCTCGTCCAGCAAATCCACGATGGGTATTTCTGGGTTTGGTTCCACGTTTTCGTCCTCTGGTTCAGTAACTTCGGAGGTGGCAGTTTTTACCCCATGCGTCATCCGGAAATGGAACTAGTCGTTTGGGTGGACACGGTGGCGATTTCGGTGGTTGGCGCCATGTTGGTTTCTGTGCGCTTGGTGGTGGTCCGCGCTGGGATCGTTTCCTGGGTGGTACCCTGTTGCTTCGACTCGTGCTGGGGATACCATCATCTTCAAGGAAAATGGTTCTGCGAATCTTTGCATTTTCCTGTGCCATCCGCGCTCTGAATTTGGCTCGTAATTTTTCAAATTTCTGTTTGTTCATCTTTCTGGACAAGCGCTTGTGTGGCTGAATTCCGACCTAAAACTAGAGAGAGGAAGTTTCTCGATTAAGAAATTACTGACGGTAAGCTTTAAGGTCGCTAATATGCGCAGTTCATCCAGTGTTCTTTTTAGGGTCCTAAATCTTAAAAATTACGAATAGATAAGCTCCTTGACCACAAAAGACCCCCGAGCGGGTTTTGCAGCGAAATTATGACTTGCCTTGGAGAGTGGGTGCTGACGCGCAAGAATGTGCGTTCCCAACCGAGCTTTCCAAGCGCGTCGACGCAAGTTATAATGCTGTTGCTGATTGTTGGATGCCGCCCCAAGGTTCTTCCTAACAATCTTATAAACGTCTTGTAACTCTTGAGCCCCTCATTGGGAGTTGGGTTACGCGCCCCGGTTCCAACGGTCACTGTATCGTATAATGCCTTCGGGAGACGTGGTTCTCGCCCCTGGGTGAGGTACGCCGGAAAGTAAACGGTTGATTCCGACGTACTCGTATTAATGGCTAGTATGATCTCTGGTACGACATCGTTCAAAGTGTTATGGTGCTGCCCCAAGAATTGGGAGATCATTGTTTTGATTGTGCGGTTAGCTCGGTCGGTCGGGTTTTCCTGCGGGGTGTAGGGTGCAATGCACTCCTGCTGTACCACCACCTCTTTCACCCGTTTCCGGAAAAGACGGGAGGTAAAGTGCGTACCATTATCCGTAATAATTCTCTTGGGCACCCTATATCTTGCCAGTATCCGTTCGCGAAAAGCCTTCACTACCCCTTCGGCAGTGGCTTTTATTTGAGGCACCAGTTCGCACCACTTGGAAAACCTATCAAAGATTACGAGCAGCATGGTGTTACCATGTTTAGTTCGAGGTAGTGGTCGTACAAAATCTGCGCATGCAGTAGCCGACAGTTCTTCGAGGATGCGCGTGAGCATAGTCCCCGCCGGTAGTTGTTGGGCGACCTTATATTTCTAGCAGGAATCGCATCTGTCCACGTGTCGTCTCGCGCCATTCTTGGCCAAAAGTATCGCCCAGCGATTTTGTTCAACGTTTCTCGCATACCGAGATGTCCCGTAAGGGGCCTGGAACACAAATTTTCGATGGCGTGCAGTCGTCATCATTCACGCTACTTGCCGTTAAGTATGGCGAAATTCAGGAATTTTCCCGAGTTCTGTCGTATCTCGGCTGTCAGCCGCTCTACCAGGGGAAACCACTATTTGGCGACATCTGGACTAGCTTAAAGGTGTCTACTGGCTGGCGTGACAGGGCATCGGCGACGACGTTCTGCCTACCCTTCCTGTATCGGACAGAAAATTAGTATTGCTGCAATTCTAAGGCCCAGTGTGTAAGTCTACCGGTTGGGTTGTCAATACTGTATAGCCACTTCAAAGAGAGGTGGTCGGTGATGACCTCAAATTTGTAGCCCTCGAAGTACGCCCTTATCTTGCAGGTGCCCCAGATAATTGCCAGGCACTCCTTCTCGGTGGCCTATTAATTCTTCTCCGCACCATTTAGGTGACGACTGGCATAGGCAATTACCCGTTCTGCTCCCTCGTGGGTTTGGGTTACACCGCCCGTAACCATGTTCGCTGGCATCCGTTTGTAGCACAAAAGTTTCGGAAAAGTTCGGACAGGCAAGTACTGGTGCCGTGGTCAGCCGGGTTTTCATAGTGGCACAGGCCTGCTGTTGCTCTGGTCCCCATTTCAAATGCTTTCCTTTCTGCAATAATTGTGTCAGGGGTTTTGAAATAGTGGTAAAATCGGGAACTAATCGCCGATACCACGATGTTACCCCCAGGAACCGTCGGACTTCTTTGATATTACTCGGTGGTTGCATGTTGGCGATGGAGGCAATTTTATCTGGGACGGCGTGAATCCCGTCTTGATAATCACGTGGGCTAAATAATTGGTCTCGCACTGGAAGAAGCTGCACTTTTCCGGGTTGATTCTCAAGTTGGCGGCACGTAGTCGCCGGAATACCTCGCGTAAGTTGGCGAGATGTTCTTCCAACGTAGCACCGATGACGATAATGTCGTCCAGATACACGAACGCATACGGTTCCATCTCGGGTCCAATGACACTATCTAGTACCGGTTGGAAAGTCGCGGGCACGGAGTGTAGGCCAAATGGCATCACCCGCCATTGAGTGTAGTGGCGTCGGGAACCTATCGTGAATTGAGCTTGGGGGAATCCATACACGTCCGCCACATTACGTTCTTCTTTTTGGCTAGCGTAATTGGGAAGCTAAACGGACTGCGCGAGGGCTCTATACATCTCCGTGCAATTAATTTATTGACCTCCTCATCATTGATTGTCTACTTAGCTGGCTTACGTGGCACGTACCTCAGTTTGATACGCCGCTCGTCCTTCATGATGATTTGGTGTTGTGCGATACTGTACACTCCCTTGATCTGCTCGAACATGGCTTGTTCGGTTTTTAGGAATTCGTTGATTACTTTCTGCTCCGGTGGCGTATGGGCTGAAGTCGGGTGGCCAGGAAGGATGCCCTTCGGTATGTTAAAACTAGTATTGATAGTGCTTACTTTTGCTGTCGTTCGGCTGGGCGGATCCTCAGAAGGTCCGGTCGAGTTTGGCCCATTTCGTGCCGTCAAACCGGCACAACTGAAGCTGGCCTTGAACATCCGAAGCGAGTCTAGTCCCAGTATGAGGTATTCCATTGTCTCCTGCATAATCAGCAACTGACAAGTCTTGGTCATAGTGCTGAAGGATACTTTCAGCCGTACTTAATCGGCAATACGTCTTTTTGATCCATCCGCTAGGAATATTTTGATGTCCGTCGGGTTTTGCTTAATCGATTTTGGCAACCGATTGATCTGCATCGGGGAGATAAAACTTTAAGTTGCTCCCGTGTCGACGATCGCGGGGATGTGATGTCCTTCTATCCGCTTTCAATTTTTCTTCTTCATCGCAACTTTTGTCCTAAGTTCCGTTCCTTATTCCTTATTTATTTTTTTTTATTGTTATAAATTGTTCTTTGGAAAACGTCCGCATACATTTGTTAAAATTAATTTTTCTGCCGAAAAAAAGGTTTTTAGAAATTAAAAAAAAATTAACTTAAGTCAAAAATAAATTTTAATTCATTTATATCAACAGTTCAAATCCTAATTTTCATAAAAAATTAAATTATTAACGCAAGGCACAGCGAACATACATTCATGCTTAATTCATAACAATCAATATGATACTGACACAGCATCTATAATGTTGTGAGTAAAACAAGCAAGAATGACATAAAATAAAATATTGCATTCGTGATCATCCGATGGCTGTTACAAATGCCAAAACAAACGTAAAGGACAGGTTAAAAAGAGAAAATTGAAAAAATACTTTGGTTGGTGTGTCGACTTCGTCTAACTAAATTAATACTGATATGAATATTCCTCGTATCCTTATTTACAAAATTAGCTGGTTAAATAGATGATGTTTACAATGTAGACAACCAAATGTAGATAGATACGAAGAATGTTGATGAAGGTTGTAGCGATCCAGAAAATACTGCATTTCATTCTGCTTGTGTCTAATTTTTCTTCTTTTCTTTGGAAAACGTCCGCATACATTTATTAAAATTAATTTTTCTTTCTAAAAAAAGGCAAGACCTACATGCACAAGACGGTGATATGCCGAGAATCTTTAAGCACGCAGGCTAGTCTCAAAATGCGCGCAGAGGAGGAGAAAGCCCTAGCAGACGGCAAAAAAGTGATGTGCAATATGAAGCTTGCTATAGTCAAGCAAAAAAATGTTACCATGGACATTAAGCTTGGAATTGACAAGCTGGACGAGTTAATATGCGTCATGGAAAATAGCCGAGCCTTTTAGGTAAAATCTGAAAATGAGCAGAAACTCAGAGAACTTTCAAAGTTTTTCACGATAACTACAGTCACAAGTGAAATTGCATATACTCCAACAACTGGCAAAATCAAAAAAGTAGCCTCAAGCATAGCCGATAGGAGCAGTACGGTGAAGAAAATCCGGGATCAAGATCCCGAGAGCTGGCAAAAGGAACGCAGAGTCACAAAGAGGATTGAACAGGAACGCAAGACAAGGACAAAAGGCACAGAGACACAAACCGGAGGCTTTGGTAATAAAACCTAGCCGAATTGCTAAGAAATTTGAAAGGCAAAATTGAGTCTGACAACAGCCTGAAGGTGAAGGGCATTAGCAAGACCATGTATGTAATGTTTTTATTTGAATCAAAAACGTTGTAACTCATGGCTTAAAAATACATTCTTTATTTGTTCACTACTGTCTTAATACTAATCTTAACATAATTCTGACTTAAGCGTATATTTGATTGGGAGACGTGATGCATGCATAAGTCATGTACAAAAACGTCTAGCATTAACAGAATGCCAAACATGTAGGTCATTCTGAACCTAATCCTACTCATTGTGTGCCAATTGTAGTCTATATTAAACCTCTCTATAATAAGCTTCAATATTGTATAATGGGTCCTCCACTCCCTTTAAAAGAAAGTTGAGCGTTGTGGGTGGTTTACCAAACACCAGCTCAAAAAGACAGTAACCATGTACTGATGACGGGGTTGTGTTGTAAGCGAATTCAAAATTCGTCCCAATCTGTTCCGTCTGGTGATAAGTAAGCTCTCAGGTATTCGTTTAGCGTTCTATGAGACTACTCAACAGCACCTAAGGTTTCGTTGTGATATGCCGTAGAGTGTAGTTGCTCTATTCCAATCAATTTGCAAAGTTCGACAAGTACTTGATTTTTATATGCCGTGCCCATATCTGTAAGCAGAGTTCTCATGGGCCCGAATTTTAGTATGCAATTCATAAATATCGCCTTTGCTGTGGTTTTTGCAGATTTATCGTATATAGGGACGGCTATTAGATATTTTGATAGGTCACATAGTATGGTTATGGTATCTTCATTACCCGTATTAGATTTCATTAATGGCCCTATCGTGTCTACAATGACTATATCAAAAGGTTTGGCTGAGGTTGGTGGTACAGCCATCTTCTCCCTTTATTAAGGACGTATTTTCTTAAACTGACAGTGTACGCAATTTTTAACGTATTTTGTTACCTGTGTGGTCATATTCTTCCAGTAATACTTTTTTCTTAGGTTTTTTAATAATCTAGTGATCTCTGGGTGGCCACCAAGCAGTGGATCATCATGGTTTACCTTTATTATTTCCTGTTTTTATGCTTCATTTGTTATTACTTTTACTCTTGGGGTTAGCGCTTTCTCTAATTGTTGTAGTTTATTGTTCGCAATCTCCTTGAATTCATTTACTCGAGGATTTTTAAATATTATATCTCCTAGCGAAAGTTGCAACTTCTAAATGCCTTCATTATTAGCTATCTTTTCGAGCCTTGGCAGAAATTGATCTAAATCAATCCTTCCATTAAAAATAAGGTCATCCATCGCGATTTTTGTTAAAACACGTTTACCTCTTACTAGTGAACACCTAAATGCATCTAATTTTGTTGTAAACTTTAAACGAACTAGTTTTCTCACGTCATTTTAGTTAATAGTTTCATATGCACATGGTTTAGTGGTTATTTGAGTATCATTCATATTAGTATTATTATTAGGTTTGTTTTTATTTTTTAATCGTTTAGTGACTTTTAATATATTAATGTTTTCACCCATATCTTTAATGTCACTAAAGTTCATACGTGATAGAGCATCTGCTCCGCAGTTTTGTTTTTCCTGTATATATTCTATAGAGAAATCATATTCCTCGAGGTCCAATCTCATTCGCGTGAGTTTAGATGAGGTATTTTTTATTGAAAATAAGTATACCAATGGTCTATGGTCACTTCTTACTAGAAATTTTCTTCCATAGACATAAGGTCTAAAGAAATTTATAGTGTATAGCTGTCAGTTCCTGTTCAATCACTGATTTTTAGACTCACTTTTCGTAAAAGTTCTGGAGGCGAAGGCGACTGGTAATTGAATACCATTGTAGTCTTGGCTAAGGATAGTTCCGCAGGCATTTTTGCTTGCGTCCGTTGTTATGCAAAATTGCTTTTGATAGTTTGGATATTGCAGTATTTGTGGCGGTAGTAGAGAATTCTTGGGATATTGAAATGCATTTTCACATTCTTCTGACCAAATAAATTGCTTATTTTTCCTTGTTAGTCTTGTGAGATGAATAGAGTGTTCCGCAAAGTTCCGTATGAATCTTTGGTAATAGTTAAAGAAGGCAATAAATCTCCTTGCCTCATCCGCGTTTCTGGGTGTAGGGTAATTTTTTATTGTTTCACATTATTCATCATCTGGACAAATGCCCTTGTCAGTACACTTGTGACCCAGAAAGGTCACCTGAAGTTTGAAAAATATACGCTTGTCAAGATGTTGCTTTAAATTGAATTTTCTGCATATATCAAAATTTTCCTTAAGGTTCTTAAGCATATGATTTTCTGAGCATCCAAGGACAACCAGGTTGTCCATATATAGAAATGCTTGAGATGGTTTTAGCCCAGCAAAGGCCAATGACATCATACGTTGAAAGGAATTATGTGCAATTTTAAGCCCGTATGGTAATCTCTTAAATGTGAAAGGACCAGTGTTAGTTGAGAAAGATGTAATATCTTTAGAGTTATTTTCCAGCCCTATTTGATGAAAACCCGACATTACGTCAAGACAAGAAAAATACCTGGCCCTTCCCAGTTGATCTAAAATATCGTCAATTCTGGGAAGAGGGAATTTGTCAGCTATCAGTTTCTTGTTAACCTATCTGTAATCAATAACGAGTCGCCATCTTATTTCGGTACTATTTGGAAGGGGTTTTTTCGGAACAAGCAATATCGAACTGTTAAATTCCGACATGGAGGGTTCTACTATATCATAATTGATAAGTTTTTGCACTTGGCCATTTACCTTCGACTTTTGGGTTTCCGGGATTCTATAATTCTTTATGTATACTGGTGTATCATCCTTTAACCTAAGTTTCTGTTCATAAAAATTATTGCATGAAATTTTTTCAGATTCCAGACCGAAAACATCTGTGTATTCTGAACACAGATTGGTTAGATTCTCATGTGCGAAAGTAGGGAAGTTTGCATGTAATTATTAAAACTCTCCTTTTTCTTGTTTCACTGTTCATTTTTCGGTTTACCGGGTTTTGCACTATGTGGTAATTTTTCAAATTTTCTGTTGTGATCTCTCTGTTAGAAATGTATTAATAAGGTGCATAAGGTGATTTATTAGATGTAAAAGTGTTACCAATAAATATTTCAGGAGCGATTTCCTGGTTGGGGATAAGCACATAATTATCCTATGCCGCCATATTCAATCTTCTAATCACCTCACTTCGTGCCGGTATTGATAAGAGATACTCTGAAGAAGGTTGATTCCTCAATTCGAAGATTATTTCATTTGGATGGTCGTCCGGTTTTAGGACCAGCAATTGTCTACTCCTCCAAAAATCAAGGTAGCAAATGAATTTTGTAATAAAGTCAAGTCCCAGGATTGCATCAGTAGGTATTGGGAAGTTGTCACCAACGATAAAAAAATCATGTTTGATGAGAGTATCCTCTTTAATCAAATGGCCTATAATTTTTCCTTTTGTGTAGACTGGGTTATCGCCTATGCCCGTAAGTTTGCATTTATATGAAGGATCTGGGTTTTCTTGTGTTTTGATGCAACCATGTTTTACCAGTGATACGCTTGCACCAGTGTTTATTAAAAATGTATTGATATCATTGCTTAACGTGTTTCTAATTGAGCAATAGCTTGATAAGTTTAGGTTTAGGTGATAAATTTTACTATTATTTAGAACTCCGGATCTAATGCTATCGTCTGTATTACTATTGTAATTTAGTTTTCCCCAGATGGGTGCTGCTGGGGTCGTTGTCGTTTCCCAGTTCGTCACTATTAATTATGCGAACATTTCTGTTAGAAGTAGGACGTCGTAGGACGTTGTTATTGGGTGTGTTGTAGTTATGAGCGTAATTACGGCTATTATTGTAATTGTTATTGCCGCGGTAATAATTATTATTGTTACGTGTGCGATTATTATCGGCACGCTTATTTGCATAGTGCCGGTAATTATGACTACCTCTATTGTAAGGATATTTGTTTCCTCCATACCGGTTTGGGAATCGGTTGCGATATCCCTGGCTTTAGTTTGGGGTAAAGTTCAATAAATTTGCTAGATTTTGTTCAGGCTGTGAGCTGAGTAATTTGGTTACTACCTGCTCTACATTCGTAAATGTACCCGCTTCTATTATAAGTTTGGTTCTGTCTGAATTTATATTTTTTACTACCGACTTACCTGCAGCTTGCAACGCATATTTACACACGGTTTCTTCGGACAGACAGTTCATTTATGATCTCAACAACAGTGTTGAGGCCGTTTATTTGTGTCCGTGTATTTCCACTAATTTAAGTGTGTATTAGTTGCACCGCTACTTGTTCGTGAGTTTCCTTTACGCTATTTAGAAGTATCAGTGCATCCAGAAATTTCTGAAGATTTTCAAATCTTCATTCGAATTCTCTTAAAATTTTTGACGTTAAGTCAATGAATTTGGTAACATCTTCTCTGTTTGTCGCATGCAAATTTATTTTCCTTGTTCTATTTCTGTCTCACCATCTGTTTCTTTCTACTCAGATTTAAGGGAACTTTAATGCTTATGTTGTATTTATGAAATATTTTAATTAATTTATCCCTTCATTTCGTCAGCTTTTTCTCTGTGGGATGTCGTGTATACATTGTAGCGTCTATGTAGCTGAGCCCTAATGGTGTTGAACGTAGGCTTGCCATTTCTATTTTGAGAAAAAAAGGACACCAGTATTAAAAATGTAGGACATTTGCTCGAAAAAAGACAACACTTTTAAAACAACCTATATTTTTAATACTTTGCATCTCTTCAAATATTTGTAAAACTCTTGGCGATTCATATTAAAATTCTATTTGACTCTAACAATATCGGATATAGTGTCTGTATTTAATTTCTGTCTTTCTGGCGTACACTGCGCCTTGATCAGAGAAAATATACGTCTTACGTTGACATTATGTGCTGGTAAACCAAAATAAAATTCAACAAGTTTTTTCAGTTGATGGCAAACATCATTTTTCATTAAAAAAATTGCACCAGAATTTGTTATCAGCTGTGTCTAATAAATTTAAGCTTTTTACATAATTTTTTAGGATAAGAAATTCTTTAAATAAATCATTTAAATCAATGTCAAGCTTTTGTATAAATTCAACAGATTCTTGTACATCAGTCCAGTAACCACTCTCCAAATTTTCAAAACATAACCAGTCAAATACTTCCAAATCCTTGAGAGGTGATGTCCATGATTCAATGTAGTTCTTACTAGTGTTATAATATGTTTTAGTCTCTTCCGTCAGATTAACTTTTTGTTCATAAGTCACATTTTAATTAATTTCTTTAACTTTTATTGGAATAAAATTTTGTACTATTCTTTTATTTAAATTTTCTGAAATTTCCTTTAAAATTTTCTCTACTTCAAGCAAGAAAATATCAGACCTTTCAATCTTCTTAATGTTTTTTTTGCCTTCTAGCTTCAAAAAATAGTTCTTCACGGGCTCAAATGATTAAAGTATTCGCTCAATAGCGATATATAAACTAAGCCATTTTGTTCTACTATGGTAAAGTAGCTTTGCATACTCTACTTCTTACTCTTCACACAATTCTTTCAATGTTTCCATTCTGACATTTTAAATAGGAAATGAATGTACATAAATTTTCATAACAATAGATTCCATATCTATGGACAATGTGTCACAACTCTTGTGAACTGCATTATTAATTATATGGGCTGGACAACCAACACTAATTACTTTTTTATGCAAAGCATTTGTTATTTTGCGAATACATTATTTTGGCCGTATCTGTGCATGCCACCAAAATTGTTTTGCAATTACCACCGCTAAAAGCAACACTTTTGGATTTAAAGCAATATTCTTCCAATTTCTTAAAAGTAGTTTCCGCTATAGTCTCTGATGTTTCATTTTTAATTGATAATACATCCAATATCTTTGTTTGGATTCCATTGTTTTGTGCATCGAAGTATTGAGCAACTATTGGCAATAGCTTAGCAGCACCGAAATTACTGGTGTCGAATGATATACTTACAAAATGAATTTGTTGTTTTTCTTAATCATTTTAATTGAAAGGGGCGCCAAAACCTTTTTAACTATTGCTGTGGCTTTAGTACGGTTGCAAGATATTTTTTAGCTGTCTGAGAATTATGAAAAAGTAATTTATTTAGTTCATTGTGCAGTCCAAAGATAAAACAGACATGTTATCAACAATGGTGCGATAGGCAATGCAACCCTCAATGACTCAAAGTCTGTTGTCGACCATAATTTTCGGAAAAACTGTGTCGATTTTCGTGGAATAATCTTGGCTGGAAAATCCATTTTAATGTTTCTGTGTCTCCAAGTGATTATAGATGTCTTGTACACCTTTATTTGCAATCGAAATTTTAGAATTGCAAAGTGTGCAATTCACTATCCAGTCTAAAATTAGAAGATTAATCAATTTTTATGCTTTTATTTCTGTTCAAAACTTACATCAATTTTTGGAAAACAAACTTTATAAAAAACATACAGCTGGCAAGCAGAGATCTTTTTCGACTATTATAACCGGCGGTGGTTTTAAATATAATAGCCAAGTTATAATATGCCTCTTCGAAAAATAACGACAATCTGCGATGATAAAACTTACCTTATACAAAGAGAAACTTTATAATTGTATCGTACTTTTTTAAAACTAATTGTACGATTTAAAGTTAAAATGCAAAAAAAATTAAGGAAGGTGTAAAAACCGGACAAACCCGGAAACTTGTTGAAAAAGAAGTAGGACTGCCCCGGATACCCAAAAAAGAGGGCGGTGTCCGGGGAAAAGAGGACGTATCTATTAAAATGTTAACATGTTTATTTAATGTCTCTTCCTTTATTGTCCTTTTCTGAGTTATACACTTAAAAGATTTGCTAAATTCCTCTTCCAGTGGTTTTATATTCTCAAATATCTTTTCCCATTGCATTATTAATTATATTTGTCGTCTATTGAAGATTGTATATATTAGTCTGGCAATAAAACCAACCATCAGCAAAACCAACAACACTATCATTGTTACCCTCAAAATTATCGAATTTGTTATCTCTGACTTCATTTGGTAATTGGTGGGTATATGAATTTATAGTCTCTACGAGTTCCCTATATTCTGTTCATTGTCACCATTACTTTTTCCTACTTCGTAACCTGCGATGGCTATAGGGATTGTCCTTAAAATATTTTTACACCAAGTCATATTATCGTTTTTTTTAGTTACTAATAAAAATCACTGCTTCTCTAATACACTCGCCAAAAGGAAAATATGTATATATATATATATATATATATATATATATATATGGGATTCTTTGATCTACGTTTGTATTTTCTGTCTCTATTGCTATTCATGTCGTAAAAAACATAGGTTTTACAAAAATGGAAACTTTTTTTTTTAAACAAATTTATATGTTTTTTACGTATGAAATTACTAAATTAGAAGCTATAGGGTCCCTTAGGAATCGTAGCTCTTTCTACA
Source organism: Cistogaster globosa (assembly GCA_937654795.1). Lineage (NCBI taxonomy): Eukaryota > Metazoa > Arthropoda > Insecta > Diptera > Tachinidae > Cistogaster > Cistogaster globosa. The sequence continues at coordinate 99,624,037 of OW569403.1, read as the reverse complement.
AGAAATTTGTAATATTTTTTTTTTTTTTTGGTTTTTTTTTATAATTTAGTTATATTTTTTTTTTTTTATTTACTTGAGAAAAATTCTTAGTTTGTAGACATTTTTACAATGAGAAAAAAAAATAGTTACTATATGTAAGTTAATAATGATACATATTTCTATTATAAATAATAACAATGTACTGTAGATAATTAGTAATATATATATTTTATGTATTTTTCACGCTGCTAATCTGCATACCTTAAATGCTGCTCTTATGTTGTCCTCATATGGCATGATGTTTAGATTGTTTCTTCTGTATTCGCTCTGGATAATTATGTTGAAATTCATAAATTAGTTCAGTTTTCATTTTTTTTTAAATACAATTGGTTATTTCTTCTTTTCACATTTGTTTTGTTTGAATTTGCTATTTTATTTTTAACTGTTTTTATCTTCTCTTTTTTTTAACTGCTTCTTTATTCCTTGTTTTGTAACGTTTTTTTTAATTTGTGAGGATGTTCTTATTAATGTAGATCTATGTTTTTGTTTTAATAAGTTTAATATTTTAGTTTTAAATAACACAATACACAAAACTTTGTTTAACAAAATAAATCTCCTTTTCGTCCTCAGTCTAAAAATTTCATTTGTTTTTATTTTAAATTAGCTGGTTAAATAGATGATGTTTACAATGTAGACAACCAAATGTAGATAGATACGAAGAATGTTGTTGAAGGTTGTAGCGATCCAGAAAATACTGCATTTCATTCTGCTTGTGTCTAATTTTTCTTCTTTTCTTTGGAAAACGTCCGCATACATTTATTAAAATTAATTTTTCTTTCTAAAAAACGGCAAGACCTACATGCACAAGACGGTGATATGCCGAGAATCTTTAAGCACGCAGGCTAGTCTCAAAATGCGCGCAGAGGAGGAGAAAGCCCTAGCAGACGGCAAAAAAGTGATGTGCAATATGAAGCTTGCTATAGGCAAGCAAAAAAATGTTACCATGGACATTAAGCTTGGAATTGACAAGCTGGACGAGTTAATATGCGCCATGGAAAATAGCCGAGCCTTTTAGGTAAAATCTGAAAATGAGCAGAAACTCAGAGAACTTTCAAAGTTTTTCACGATAACTACAGTCACAAGTGAAATTGCATATACTCCAACAACTGGCAAAATCAAAAGAGTAGCCTCAAGCATAGCCGATAGGAGCAGTACGGTGAAGAAAATCCGGGATCAAGATCCCGAGAGCTGGCAAAGGGAACGCCGAGTCACAAAGAGGATTGAACAGGAACGCAAGACAAGGACAAAAGGCACAGAGACATAAACCGGAGGCTTTGGTAATAAAACCTAGCCGAATTGCTAAGAAATTTGAAAGGCAAAATTGAGTCTGACAACAGCCTGAAGGTGAAGGGCATTTGCAAGACCATGTATGTAATGTTTTTATTTGAATCAAAAACGTTGTAACTCATGGCTTAAAAATACATTCTTTATTTGCTCACTACTGTCTTAATACTAATCTTAACATTATTCTGACTTAAGCGTATATTTGATTGGGAGACGTGATGCATGCATGAGTCATGTACATAAACGTCTAGCATTAACAGAATGCCACACATGTAGGTCATTCTGAACTTAATGCTACTCATTGTGTGCCAATTGTAGTCTATATTAAACCTCTCTATAATAAGCTTCAATATTGTATAATGGGTCCACCACTCCCTTTAAAAGAAAGTTGAGCGTTGTGGGTGGTTTACCAAACACCAGCTCAAAAAGACAGTAACCATGTACTGATGACGGGGTTGTGTTGTAAGCGAATTCAAAATTCGTCCCAATCTGTTCCGTCTGGTGATAAGTAAGCTCTCAGGTATTCGTTTAGCGTTCTATGAGACTACTCAACAGCACCTAAGGTTTCGTTGTGATATGCCGTAGAGTGTAGTTGCTCTATTCCAATCAATTTGCAAAGTTCGACAAGTACTTGATATTTATATGCCGTGCCCATATCTGTAAGCAGAGTTCTCATGGGCCCGAATTTTAGTATGCAATTCATAAATATCGCCTTTGCTGTGGTTTTTGCATATTTATCGTGTATAGGGACGGCTATTAGATATTTTGATAGGTCACATAGTATGGTTATGGTATCTTCATTACCCGTATTAGATTTCATTAATGGCCCTATCGTGTCTACAATGACTATATCGAAAGGTTTAGCTGAGGTTGGTGGTACAGCCATCTTCTCCCTATATTAAGGACGTATTTTCTTAAACTGACAGTGTACGCAATTTTTAACGTATTTTGTTACCTGTGTGGTCATATTCTTCCAGTAATACTTTTTTCTTAGGTTTTTTAATAATCTAGTGATCTCTGGGTGGCCACCAAGCAGTGGATCATCATGGTTTACCTTTATTATTTCCTGTTTTTATGCTTCATTTGTTATTACTTTTACTCTTGGGGTTAGCGCTTTCTCTAATTGTTGTAGTTTATTGTTCGCAATCTCCTTGAATTCATTTACTCGAGGATTTTTAAATATTATATCTCCTAGCGAAAGTTGCAACTTCTAAATGCCTTCATTATTAGCTATCTTTTCGAGCCTTGGCAGAAATTGATCTAAATCAATCCTTCCATTAAAAATAAGGTCATCCATCGCGATTTTTGTTAAAACACGTTTACCTCTTACTAGTGAACACCTAAATGCATCTAATTTTGTTGTAAACTTTAAACGAACTAGTTTTCTCACGTCATTTTAGTTAATAGTTTCATATGCACGTGGTTTAGTGGTTATTTGAGTATCATTCATATTAGTATTATTATTAGGTTTGTTTTTATTTTTTAATCGTTTAGTGACTTTTAATATATTAATGTTTTCACCCATATCTTTAATGTCACTAAAGTTCATACGAGATAAAGCATCTGCTCCGCAGTTTTGTTTTTCCTGTATATATTCTATATAGAAATCATATTCCTCGAGGTCCAATCTCATTCGCGTGAGTTTAGATGAGGGATTTTTTATTGAAAATAAGTATACCAATGGTCTATGGTCACATTCAACAAGTTTTTTCAGTTGATGGCAAACATCATTTTTCATAAAAAAAAATTGCACCAGAATTTGTTATCAGCTGTGTCTAATAAATTTAAGCTCTTTACATAATTTTTTAGGATAAGAAATTCTTTAAATAAATCATTTAAATCAATGTCAAGCTTTTGTATAAATTCAACAGATTCTTGTACATCAGTCCAGTAACCACTCTCCAAATTTTCAAAACATAACCAGTCAAATATTTCCAAATCCTTGAGAGGTAATGTCCATGATTCAATGTAGTTCATACTAGTGTTATAATATGTTTTAGTCTCTTCCGTCAGATTACCTTTTTGTTCATAAGTCACATTTTAATTAATTTCTTTAACTTTTATTGGAATAAAATTATGTACTATTCTTTTATTTAAATTTTCTGAAATTTCCTTTAAAATTTTCTCTACTTCAAGCAAGAAAATATCAGACCTTTCAATCTTCTTAATGTTTTTTTTTGCCTTCTAGCTTCAAAAAATAGTTCTTCACGGGCTCAAATGATTAAAGTATTCGCTCAATAGCGGTATATAAACTAAGCCATTTTGTTCTACAATGGTAAAGTAGCTTTGCATATTCTACTTCTTACTCTTCACACAATTCTTTCAATGTTTCCATTCTGACAGTTTAAATAGGAAATGAATGTACATAAATTTTCATAACAATAGATTCCATATCTATGGACAATGTGTCACAACTCTTGTGAACTGCATTATTAATTATATGGGCTGGACAACCAACACTAATTACTTTTTTATGCAAAGCATTTGTTATTTTGCGAATACATTATTTTGGCCGTATCTGTGCATGCCACCAAAATTGTTTTGCAATTACCACCGCTAAAAGCAACACTTTTGGATTTAAAGCAATATTCTTCCAATTTCATAAAAGTAGTTTCCGCTATAGTCTCTGATGTTTCATTTTTAATTGATAATACATCCAATATCTTTGTTTGGATTCCATTGTTTTGTGCATCGAAGTATTGAGCAACTATTGGCAAATGCTTAGCAGCACCGAAATTACTGGTGTCGAATGATATACTTACAAAATGAATTTGTTCCATGTTTTTCTTAATCATTTTAATTGAAAGGGGCGCCAAAACCTTTTTAACTATTGCTGTGGCTTTAGTACGGTTGCAAGATATTTTTTAGCTGTCTGAGAATTATGAAAAAGTAATTTATTTAGTTCATTGTGCAGTCCAAAGATAAAACAGACATGTTATCAACAATGGTGCGATAGGCAATGCAACCCTCAATGACTCGAAGTCTGTTGTCGACCATAATTTTCGGAAAAACTGTGTCGATTTTCGTGGAACAATCTTGGCTGGAAAATCCATTTTAATGTTTCTGTGTCTCCAAGTGATTATAGATGTCTTGTACACCTTTATTTTCAATCGAAATTTTAGAATTGCAAAGTGTGCAATTCACTATCCAGTCTAAAATTAGAAGATTAATCAATTTTTATGCTTTTATTTCTGTTCAAAACTTACATCAATTTTTGGAAAACAAACTTTATGAAAAACATACAGCTGGCAAGCAGAGATCTTTTTCGACTATTATAACCGGCAGTGGTTTTAAATATAATAGCCAAGTTATAATATGCCTCTTCGAAAAATAACGACAATCTGCGATGATAAAACTTACCTTATACAAAGAGAAACTTTAAAATTGTATCGTACTTTTTTAAAACTAATTGTACAATTTAAAGTTAAAATGCAAAAAAATTAAGGAAGGTGTAAAAACCGGACAAACCCGGAAACTTGTTGAAAAAGAAGTAGGACTGCCCCGTATACCCAAAAAAGAGGGCGGTGTCCGGGGAAAAGAGGACGTATCTATTAAAATGTTAACATGTTTATTTAATGTCTCTTCCTTTATTGTCCTTTTCTGAGTTATACACTTAAAAGATTTGCTAAATTCCTCTTCCAGTGGTTTTATATTCTCAAATATCTTTTCCCATTGCATTATTAATTATATTTGTCGTCTATTGAAGATTGTATATATTAGTCTGGCAATAAAACCAACCATCAGCAAAACCAACAACACTATCATTGTTACCTCAAAATTATCGAATTTGTTAACTCTGACTTCATTTGGTAATTGGTGGGTATATGAATTTATAGTCTCTACGAGTTCCCTATATTCTGTTCATTGTCACCATTACTTTTTCCTACTTCGTAACCTGCGATGGCTATAGGGATTGTCCTTAAAATATTTTAACACGAAGTCATATTATCGTTTTTTTAGTTACTAATAAAAATAATAAATAATAAATAAATAAAAAATAAAAATCACTGCTTCTCTAATACACTCGCCAAAAGGAAAATATGTATATATATATATATATATATATATATATATATATATATATATATAATATATATATATATATATATATATATATATATATATATATATATATATATATATATATATATATATATATATATATATATACATATATATATATATATATATATATATATATATATATATAAGGCTTATTTAATTTTTAACAAATTTGTTCATCATTAAACAGATTTCTTCTTCTATAGTTCTACCCGTCAGTACGTCATCAACAGTGGGTGTTCTTTTCATTCCTATTATTTTCCACCATTCTGTTAGTCATTCTAGTGTCTGTTCAGGTGTACTCTCCGTTTCTATTCTTAAGGTGAAGTCTATGGGATTCTTTGATCTACGTTTGTATTTTCTGTCTCTATTGCTATTCATGTCGTAAAAACATAGGTTTTACAAAAATGGAAACTTTTTTTTTAAACAAATTTATATGTTTTTTACGTATGAAATTACTAAATTAGTAGCTATAGGGTCCCTTAGGAATCGTAGCTCTTTCTACAAGAAATTTGTAATATTTTTTTTTTTTTTTTGGTTTTTTTTTTATAATTTTGTAATATTTTTTTTTTTATTTACTTGAGAAAAATTCTTAGTTTGTAGATATTTTTACAATGAGAAAAAAAAATAGTTACTATATGTAAGTTAATAATGATACATATTTCTATTATAAATAATAACAATGTACTGTGGATAATTAGTAATATATATATTTTATGTATTTTTTCACGCTGCTAATCTGCGTACCTTAAATGCTGCTCTTATGTTGTCCTCATATGGCATAGGTTAGGTTAGGTTGCACAGGCCATCGGTGCAAAAAGATAGACCGACTCACTTGGGTCCCAAAGGTCCCATTGTGTTGCCTGGAAACAGGATGTGCTGGGATCAGATTGAGGTCCCTACGGCACCACCAAAAGATCCACATCCAAACCACCCCGAGGACCGGATAAACGAGTTTATCCTAGCAACATCGCAGACAGACAAGTCTGCAAGATTCAGCAGTCTCGGACTACCAAAAATAGCCGCTCTATTCCTAGAAAAAGCCGGACAGTGGCAGAGCAAATGCTCCACCGTTTCCTCCTCTTCCTCATCTTGACAACTCCTACAGTAGTCATGATGAGGAAGATTCAGTCTTCTAGCGTGGGCACCAATGACGCAGTGCCCTGTCAGCACAGCCACCAGTGTGCCCAGCTGCCCCCGAGGAAACCTCAGTAGACTTACGGATCTCCCACTATCGTACTGAGGCCACAGTGTCCTCGAGACCCTGCAGGTAACCTCTTCAGACCATCTAGACTGTGCAGCCCTAAAGAGTTCCTGCCGAAGTAAGGCCTTACAGCAGTTCAATGGGACCCCCACCAGTGGATCTATTTCTCGGTCTTCTAACCGGGATCCAAGTCTGGCAAGTTCGTCCGCAACCATATTTCCGGGTGTGCCCGAATGAGCTGGCACCCAAAACTGTTCCAGGTTGGAATGTCTCGCCATCTCGTTGAGAGATGTCCGGCATTCACGAACCAATCTGGATGTCGTATAGACATCTGATAGGGAGTTAATCGCCGCCTTGCTGTCAGTACAAATCCGGATATTCTCTCCGAATATCTTGTGGTACCTCATCCAGCAAGTCGCCCTTCTAATGGCTGAGATCTCAGCCTGTACCGCGCTACATAGATCATTGAGCCTGAACCTCATCCTGATCCGAAATCTAGGAATGAAGACGCCCCCCCCGACCCCCGTGTCCGACTTTGACCCGTCAGTATAGACATCAAGCACATCCCCATGAGACATACTCGACGTGCCTGACGTTGATACCACAAAGTCAATGTCAGACATGGGGGTGGGAGCGCAGTAATCGATGTTGTCGGGAATGACCGAGGAATGGCCCAAGATGGTCACATGTCCAAAGTCTCCCGACCTCCACGCCGCCGCTGCATCCAGTCTGACCGCCGAGTTTATGGCCAATTGCTTGGCCATAAGATCGACCGGTAGCCAGTGTAGCATTGTAAAAAGGGCCCTCGACGGGGTGGTGCGTATTGCACCAGTGATCATCAAGGCCGAGGTGCGCAGTATCTTGTTCAATATACTGCAGTTCTTCAGTTTGCCCATTGCGGTCCACCATACGAGGACCCCATACATCAATATGGGTTTTATCACCGTGTCAAAGAGCCAGTGCGACGTCCTGGGATTAATACCCCAGTGTTTGCCTATGGCCCTTCTACACACATACAAGGCCACTGAGGCCCTATCCGCCCGAAAACGGACATTAGGGGTCCATGACAGTTTCGAGTCCAGGATAATACCTAGATACTTCGCTCTGTCAGACAACCCAAGCTCCACTCCATTAAGGAGTGGTAGCGGAAAGGTCGGAATCTTGTTTCTTCTCGTGAAGAGCACAAGTTCCGTTTTCCGAGCGTTCGCGCTAAGCCCACTCTCAGTACACCACCTACTGACGCAGCCCAGCGCCGATTGTAGGCGTTGCGATAGCGTGTCGGGATATTTTCCCGACACTGCAACCGCTACGTCATCCGCATATGCCACAGTCCTGAACCCCTTGCAGTCCATTTCTGTCAGTAATGCATTCATGGCGAGGTTCCAGAGAAGGGGAGATAATACCCCCCCTTATGGTGTGCCACGCTTAGCTACCCTGTATATGGTAGCTAGCCCCATGCTGGAAGTAATGACCCTGTTTGTCAATAGATTCCATACAAAGTTTATAATCGACCGACTTACGTTCAGTCCCTCCAGGGCCATTTTGATGGCCTCCGGTTTCACATTGTTGAAAGCCCCTTCTATATCTAGAAAGGCAACCAATGCATATTCCTTATGCTCTAGGGATTTCTCTATGCATCCCACAAGCGTCTCAACAGATCTGCCCTTAACATACGCGTGCTGAGAGGCGGAGAGTCGGTCCGGATTAATTGTCATCCTCAAGTGAAGGTCAATTATCCGTTCCAGAGTTTTCAAAAGGAAGGAGGATAGACTTATAGGTCTAAAGTCCTTCGGTTCAGTATGTGAAGTCTTCCCTCCCTTGGGAATGAAGACTACAGAGCAGAAAGTCCACGGTTCAGGGATATACGCCCATGTGATACATGCTGTGTATATCGGGATTAACCATGGTATAACAATATCCGCATTATGCTGCAAATCAGCCGGTATAATGCCGTCAGGCCCCGCTGATTTAAACGGGTTAAAACTACCCAAGGCCCACATGAGTCCCTTCCTATTTATAGGGAAGGGAACTGATGCACGGTAGTCAAGAGAGGCTGAGTCTTCTCCACTAAAGGGAGCGCAGCCCGGAAAGTGAGTCTCCATGAGAACCTCAAGGGTCTCCTGTGCACTCAAGGTCCAATTGCCACATGGTTTCTTAATGAAACCAGGGACAATGGGCGTTGCCGATAGATTCCTACGAAGTCTGCTCGTCTCGGAGGAGCCCTCTACTACACTGCAGAAGGATCTCCAAGACTTTTGCTTCGCATTTCTTACCATATTTTTGAACCTATTCACTGAGGATTTATAAGCAGACCAGTTTCCTGATCTTTTAGCCTCATTGAAGAGCCTACGGGAGACTTTTCGTGCCTCCGCAATATCCGAGCTCCACCAGGGTGGTTTGCTCTTTCCACGGCAGATATTTAATCTGCAAGATTCCGAAGTCGCGCGCTCAAACGCACTGGTAAGTGCATTCACCGCGGATTCAATGTCCCGCCGATTTTCTATTTTCGGTGGGCACGAAAGAAAACCAGAAAGAAGGGAGCGTTGACGTTCCCAGTCCGTTTTCCTTCTGTTCCGTCGGGGAATAACCCCATATACCCGAATCACCACATCAAATTCAATATACCTATGATCAGAGAACGAGCAGTCACCAGAGACCCTCCATGCCCTAATCAAATCTAAATGCTTAGCACTAACTAGCGTGATGTCAAGAACCTCCTTTCTATTTGCCACAACAAAAGTGGGCTCTGACCCAACGTTTACAACGTCTAAATTATTACAAAGAATGAAATCAAAAAGAGACTCACCCCTTGCGTTGGAATCCGAGCTACCCCACACAACATGGTGTGCATTGGCATCTGCTCCAATAATTACCGGCAGGTTCCGTGTGGCTGCCATATTGACCACCTTGCGAAACATTGGTGGTGGTGCTTCGCATTCATGCGCCATATAGCTGGAGACTATTATAATTGTACCACCATTTGTCTCCCAGGCAGCTGCTACCGTATCTTCATCACTGTAATCAGAGAGAATGAAGATATTCAAATTGCTCTTAGCCACTATGCATGATCTGATCTTACCTGGACCATTCATATATAGCAGCTTAAAGCCTCTAACACCAAGCCCGCAAACCCTGTCTCGATGGAGCCATGGTTCCTGGGCTAAAACGACCTCCTCCCCTCTCTCTGAGATGCGGAGAAGTAGTGCAGCGGAAGCTGCTTTAGAGTGGTGAAGGTTTACTTGAGTCACCTTCACCATCCCTGTTTGCGGATACGATTGTGACGTTGGCGTCATCTTGGTCCGAATCCAAGAGGGCGTCCTCGTCAACTGCCTCGTCCATTCTCTCAAAGAATTCACCCACAAACTCAGAGTTTGATAGGGTGCCTTCCTCGGAGATCAGACTGGCAGTCTCCTCGTTCACCACATTTTCCGGATTTGGCTCATCATCCTCCGGAGTCAGGTTACCCCTGTCGTCGCCTCGATAGACACGAAGAAGGATCGTTTCGAAACCGTAATAGATCCTTCCTCGTCTCTCCCGAAGCGGCGCCAGCGATTCCCGACTCAACAGGACAACAATCCGTCTGGATGCACCCTCAGGTTCAGAAACCTTTGCAACCTTCCAGTCACTGGTTGGTAGTTCAGGATTTCCTCCCCGAATGAGCTCCATTATATCCTTAGGTTCAGCAGGTTCGTCCGGTATTCGTGCCGTGGCTCTAGGCCTGCGGGGTATCTCTTCAAGAGGTACCACGTCAAGCTTCGCTCCTTCCCATAGGCCTTCCAAAAGAGCGACAGCCTGCTTTAACAGCATAACCGAACGCTCGTTTGAACATGCCATGAGTTTGACACGTCCACGAAACCAACCTGCATCATCGCATTGAGGAAAGGGTCCTGGGTTGTCTTTAATGACTCTCCAAAACACTCCCATCAACTTCTTGCGTACCACCTCCCAGTTAGCATGGGAGATGGAACTATCTGCGTCATTCCTGTCAATGACGGCGCGTACCAGGTTACCTTTTGCAACCTCACTGAAGCTTCTGTCCATAGATTTATACTTTGGACGCTTTGTAGCGGGCTGCTGACTCTGCACTTGAGCCTCCTCCTCAGATCTTTGCCGTTTAGGCCCATCCGTAGATGTAGAAGGGGGCTTTTGCAGGCCAGCTAGATGAAGTCTTGCCCATTTTAGCGAGGAAGATTCCTCATTCGTGAGGGACTCAGATGGCTTTTTGCCTAACTGATCCACGCATTTCTCGGCAGCACGCCGTTTTAAAAAGGCCCTTCTGGCAGGTGGGGCGTGCCGTGGGGGAACTGTTTTGCCTTTTACGGCTGGAGGCACAGCTTGGGAACCCGAAGTCTTGTTCGCAGTTACCTTACTGGCGGGGGGAGGTGAGACATTGGTACCCGAAATCTGGTTCGCAGTTCCAATGCTCACAATCGGCACTGGGTTAGCTGTGGAACCTTGCTGTGTTCCTACAGCGCCCGAAGCAGGGGTTTTAGCCTTGACGGCACGGACCTTGGCTGCTTTGGAAGTGCTTGGAGTGAAATCCAGAGGCGCTTCGCTGCCTTTTTGTGCAAAATTTTGTGCAGTTCGTGCGCATTTGGATGACCCTGGTTTTCCAGAGTTTCCTCCTGCGTTTCCTGTGACACCAGACGTATGCAGACCAGTCAGGCCTGGCGTTCCAACCTGACTAGCCTGGATCTCAGACACATTCGATTCACCGCGGCCTGAAATCGACACCGCGGGAATAGGGTTTCCGGAGATTATGAAGCCCCCGACCGGATACATGGGGCATGAATTTTTCTTTTCCATTACATGTTTGTTTTTTGTTGCATTTTATACATACTGCGAATGTAGACGCTGCCTAGGGTGGACTAGGCAGACCACTAAGCCGCACCAATATGGTGAACAGACGCTCGTGGATTTCGGACAGTGGACCGTGGATCTAGCTGACCCAGAAAAACGGACGTACCCTGACAGAATGCCCAGTCTCATTGAAAGGGAAAACATTCTGTGCAGGGTAGCTGATAGCCGCCCCATCGGGGAAACAGACGCTATCAGACACTGAGGGGGGGGGACAGTTCTTAGTTTCGCACTCACCATGAGCCCCTCTGGCATGGGTATCCCTACCAGCACGGCCTACACGGATCACTGCACTTAAGCCTCTGCATCACGTCAAGATGACTGCCCGTCGCAGAGGCCTCATATGGCATGATGTTTAGATTGTTTCTTCTGTATTCGCTCTGGATAATTATGTTGAAATTCATAAATTAGTTCAATTTTCATTTTTTTAAATAAAATTGGTTATTTCCTCTTTTCACATTTGTTTTGTTTGAATTTGCTATTTTATTTTTAACTGTTTTTATCTTCTCTTTTTTTAACTGCTTCTTTATTCCTTGTTTTGTAACGTTTTTTTTTTTAATTTGTGAGGATGTTCTTATTAATGTAGATCTATGTTTGTTTAATATTTTAGTTTTAAATAACACAATACACAAAACTTTGTTTAACAAAATAAATCTCCTTTTCGTCCTCAGTCTAAAAAATTTTATTTGTTTTTATTTTTATAACAATACGAAACTGTATTGGAGTTTTATTTATTTATATATATTTTTTGACAGTTATTAAATAAATAACTAAATTCGTGTAATACTAATTCATGTGGATTGAAATCATTAGCACTTTAATGAAAAACGTTGTAACTCATGGTTTAAAAATACATTCTTAATTTGTTCACTACTGTCTTAATACTAATCTTAACATTATTCTGACTTAAGCTTATATTTGATTGGGAGACGTGATACATGCATGAGTCATGTACATAAACGTCTAGCATTAACAGAATGCCACACATGTAGGTCATTCTGAAATTAGTCCTACTGATTGCTAGCTTACTAGCAATTCATAGGAAAGGAATGCAAACAACTTGAAGGACGAGAATATAGGAACTCATTTAATAGAGTATTTTGATTAAATAGATTGCTCGTAGTGTGGGGCAATGCACTTTAAGCATTTATTGATATATGATATATTGTGACAAAATATAACGTGGTATGTGTATATACTCATACATACATAACAACCAGGACAGTTGCGTTGCTCATGAAATTCAGCAGGAGCGAAAAAATCAGGCCAGAGTTCTACGAACAGCTAAAAACAAAGCTAAGGGAGTCCGCGAAGGTTACATATGCCAAGCCCAAAGCGACGCTTGTCATTCGAGACCTAGATTCCGTCACTGCCAAGTAATAGGTCACTGATGAACTAAGGAGAATATTTCCGGACATAGGAGATAAATTAAAAGTGTCCGTAACCGCACCAGAAAGCAAGCTAGGGCGTACGCTACCATTACGGAGGATAAATCATAGGCCCTCCTGGATATCGGGCCCATTAAAATCGGCCGATGCAATACTACGCAGGTCTTCTTTGGAAAAGAAGTGGATATAGTAAAAATATGCGAATAGTACTGAATTATAAACAGAGGCAACTGGATCCAAGACGAGTCCGGCACGGCGGCGATATGGATACCCATTACTAGAGCGTTCTCCGTAAGCAGTGGCAGAGGAAGCGGCTTTGACTGGACCAAAGTACCAAGCTATACAATATTCAGCTGCTATCTTACTCCAAGCGCTAACATCGTAGAGTTCCAGCTTAAACTGGACAAAATCGAGGATAAAGCTTCGGAGATGAACGGGAACCTTGTCATCGCCGGCGACTTTAATTCTAAGGCTGTGGCATGGGGCATGAACACCACAAATAGCCGAAGTCGGCGAATACTGGATATGGCAGCAAGGCTTGGACTTATGATAGCCAACACTAGTTCCGCGTTCACCTCTAGGAGGTCTGAATGCGAACCCAGTAACCCAGACATAACATTGGTTTCCGACAGTCTGGCTCGCACACTGATAAGGTGCTCGACGACTACACAGGCAGCGACCATTAATATATAGAGTATACAATGAACGCAAGCACTAGAGTCGGAGCAAATGAAATGTGTCGGGGCACTCGCCGATGGAACGTAGAGCGGCTTAACACTTCATTGCTTATCTCCAAAATCGACTACTAGTTTTCCGCAACCAATGACATGCGAAAGGCTGAAGAACATGCCGAACAGACAATGCAAGAAATTGCAAGTGCCTGTAATGATGCTATGCCGAAGTTCGGCTAAAATGCGCGCAGAAAGCTTTCGATTGGTGGAACAACGAAATAGCCGAGCTACGGAGTGCATGCCTCCGAGAAAGACGACGCTGTACCCGAGCTCGAAGACAAGGACCTGCTGAAGTCGAAGCCCAAGGCTACAAAAAAGCTAAGAGAGATCTTAAGCGAGCGATTAAGCGAAGCAAGAAAGAGAAATAGGAAGAGCTTCGAAATGGTGTAAATAACAACCCCTGGGAACCGGGTACAAAATCGTAATGAAAAAGCTTGGACAAAAATGTTGATTCGCTATTCCTGACACACGAAACTATACTAATCTGTGAGCATCGAAATCGACCCGAAGCGCCACCACGATTCACGGCGGAAGAACTGCAGACCCCCTGCCAGTCTGAAGCGCAAGGGGGCCCTCGGAGGTGTTGTGTGGATTCAGCTAGTTTGCTGGTCGATGATTGTTTCATCCGGTCTCAATCACCGGGACAATTATACTTGATAACGCAAGCACTTATACTAGAAATAACGCAAGTACTTGAACTTGGTTATCTTGGTAGAATAATACAACTGCTTTGTTTGTTCGTTATATTGATTCTGCTTTATTTAAATTTAATTGATGTCTTAAATACTAATTTATTGCTGCGTTGTAATAAATTGTTTTTATTTTATTCATTAATAATATATATGCATATAAATGTTTTTTATAATATAATTTTACTTCTGCCAGCGGAAGTTCACAGAGGAAACATAATACCCCAGACATTGCAAAACAATGTAAGCAAAAAATCACAATAAACTTAAACAGAATTTCAAGGTTATTGTTAAATTTGGGTTAAAAAGAGAAATTAAAGTAATTTGAATTAAAAATAGCAAAGAATGCATAGATAAACAAACTTCATGAAGCCAGCAGTTTAAAGTAATAATTTCGTGTAGTCATATGTACGTAAATACGTTGGTATAAATCTATTACTAGATTTATATAAACGTATTTATGTATGTACATATGAAAGAAATTCATTGTGAGAGTTTGAACATACACCCCGCCGTTACACCATACTCAACAAAATTGCAAATGCGACATTTTTATATTGTTCTTATTTATGTATAGTACAAATATAACTTTAAATTACTGATACTTTAAATCTTGGAGTTTAAGGGTGTAGCCGTGGTGCTGGACGTGGGGTTTGTTGATATGGTTGTTTTTTCTCTGCTTCGGTTTCGTCGTTGAGCTTGGGGAGTGGAGCTAAATATTGAATTGCTGTTTTAAGGATGCCAGAAGCAGGCTAAACATCTGCTACTTATACAACCTCATCGTGTCCTTTATATGTCCTTACTACGCGCCCTAAATGCCATTTCATGACTAGAACGTTATTTTCTTTTCTAGTGACAATTGCCCCCGGTTTCAGATTTTTTGATTGTTCTCGCCATTTGTGCCGGTATTGCAGTTCATTTAGGTAGTCTCGCGATCATCTCTTCCAAAATTCGTGCTTGAGATGAGAAAATTATTTCCATCGCGCTTCCAATTTAAGGTTTGTTGGCTTCGCTTGGGCATCAATTTGGGCTGTTAGTGGCTCGCCTATTAAAATAATGTTCTGGAGTCGCTTGCTTCATTAGACATAGGTAAAATAGGCCTGGAATTCAGTGTTGCTTCAATTTCAACAACTATGGTTTCGAGTTCACAGCTGCCTCCCATAGGCCACCAAAGTGCGGCGCTCTTGCTAGAATAAAATTAAATTGCATACTTCTGATGAATGTATTATTGTGAAAAGTTCAGGCAATCTATTTTTTGCTCCAACGAAGTTTGTTGCATTGTCGCAATATAAATTTTGGCAATGTCCACGCCGTGATATAAAACATTTGAGCGTACCTTTATGTGCTTCAGTTGTGAGATCGCTCACTAGTTCTAAATGTACTGCCTTTGTAGCAAAGCAGCAAAATACAGCAATCTAGGCTTTGTGCGGTCGTTTTCCCCGAAGTTTATAACGTATTGTAATAGAGCCACAATAGTTGACTCCAGTATTAATAAACGCACGGGCTGGAGTGACACGTGTTGAAGGTAGGTTTCCCATTGTTTGCTGGAAAGCTCTGGCTTGGCTCTACTACATATTTTGCATCGATTAACTGTAGCTCTTGACGTAATTTTTCCTTCAACTTGCCAGAGCTCTTGTCGAACAATTCCTAACAATGCACTATGTTTCAAAGACCTACTTTTTCCGTGCAAAATTAATATCTTTTAATTTATTAAACTTTTTAGAGCAAAATTGAAAGCGGAGCTAAATAAATAAATAAATCTAAAAAAATTAACCGATTGGTGACCAATAAGATGCAAAAAAAAAAAAACAGTAATAAATAATTTATTTTATTATTTTTTTTTTATAAAAAAATTGTTTTATTTTAGTTTTGGATAAATCTAATCATTGGTAGCCAATTATATGTAAAAAAATTATTTATTTTATTTTTTTTTTTATTAAAAAACATATTTTACTTTAGTTTTCAGGTAAATTGATTGTATCAGTTAACTGCAATTCGTTCAAAAGATTTATTGAAGTAGCGGGTAAAAATTCTCCTTGTTCGTAGTGGTTTCCTTCGTCCACATTTGCATTTATAACATTGGAACTTAGAAGCTCTACAACTTCACGTGGAAGGTTTAAAGGCTTATGTTGTTGCATGCGCCTGCTTAAGTATTTTGTCGAAATTATTGGATCGGATGTATCTAAGGCTCTGTTGAAAACATCTTGAAGATTGTTTGTTCTGCTGTTTTTCCGAGCATGATGCAATCTGTCGCATTTATAAATCTTATGGCGCGATTCAGCTGCCGATTCACTAAAAACACCAATTGGCAAAATAGTGTTCTCTATAACTTGCTTGGAATGAATTAAAACCTTGTGAACAGTGGAGGTCATTGGAAGCCAACGATATAAATCTTGTATCATCTTTGCTGTTTGGAAGCAGTATGTTTTAAACTTGTTTGGATTTATGGGAAAGCTACACGACAAACAGATCAATATAATTTTTAAACGAAAAATTAGATCATGATTAACACCTGTGATTTGAGCGAAAATTACATCATTAGAGAAACCTCGACGGGCAGTATTTCCGTCGTTTGTGCTTCCAAAGCCACCAATTTTAGGCATATCTACACGAAGACCCAGTTCCCGCCAAAAAGCTCTTTGAATTTCTGCTTTTCTCTTCAAAACTTTAAGTTTGTGATCCTCTGACCGTATTTGCCATTTTTCTACTTTACATTTGTAGCCTAAATGTAAAATGAACTCAAAAAAACGGATCCAACAATGTAAGGGACTTAGCCCAAATTTGATGTAAGACTCTTTTGCACGAAATCTTTCACATGAATAGTCCGTTATATTAAGGAAGTCCGTTGGCGTCGCACCACAGATAGGACAAGCTTGAGTTGCTTTAGTCCCCGTCAAAATATTTAAAACTTTTCCATCTATTAATGTTAGATATAACTTGAACGATATTTGTACCGTTTTTCCATTGCCAATATCTATAAATAAATTTTGTAAAGCATCAATTTCTTTTCTTAAGTTCATTTCTTCTTTCAAAATAGATCCCCTCGTTTCCTTAACGAATTCCAACTTAATTGGTCGACAAAACCTTGTTGACTGGGGCGTATTATTATTCCAAATAGTTGTTCCAGAGGAGAGTATGAGCCTCAGTGGTATAATTGTCGTAGCTAGAAGCGAAGCGTCAGAATTATTAGAAGAGTCTGTTGTGTGAAACATCTGCTTATATTGCGCGTGGCCTGTGCTACTGTCAAATCCATAGCTAAAAATTAATTCACATTTTAAATTATCAGAATTTTCAGATTCCATTACGGTTTCAAAAACCTCTTTTTGCATTTCAACAATTCTATTGGCAGTATGTAACACAACAGATTCTAAAGAAACTCTTGCTATAGTCTCGTTTACATTGATATCTTTTGGTCGGCATTTTGACTTCGCACCTAGAATTTGATTATAATCCCCACTATAATCAAATATGTCGCAGTTTCTCGATTTACTTTCACGACGTATTGCGTTATACTGTGCCATTGTGAAATTGTTTTCTATGAAGAAAGCTAACGCTTCATCTGCAGAAAGAGGCATTGGCTTAGGTTTACTTTCTGAGTACATCTTTTTAATCTTGGAAGGTCTTGTTGGACTTGCTATGGTTTCCTTAAGAACTACAGCTAAATTAGCATTTCCTTCCTTCCTAGCTGAGGTTGCTGCTGCTTGTACCAGTAAACCAGTTTGACCTAAAACAGCCGTCGAAAGCTCCGCTGCTGCTCTCCTTTGCCCATACTCCGACTTTTTGCAAAATGGAACCTCTGGACGCCCACAGTGGAAGAAGTAGTTTTAAAAGCTTCTTTTTTAATTTTTAAAGATATCTCGCTATTTAGCCATGAAAAGTTTTTATTTCGAAAGTGATCTTCTCTTCTTCTACTTTTTGCCCATTTTGTTTCTAGATACTTGCACCAAAATTTTTTCGCAATCATCGTCCATCTCAGACGCATCAACTTTATTTAAGACATACTGGACAACTATATCATTTTTTGTGTTTTTTGAGGGTTCTTTTAACCAATTTTCAAAAAGTTCGATTTTTTTCAAAGTATAAGAATCTACAAAAAGTGATATTATTCGGATAGTGCAACTTTGAGCAATATGAGATAAATCCTAGTAAATGAACCAAACTTTAGTCTATTCAAATATGTTTACATTTGGTTTGCCAAACGTTAACATTTTTTTAAAAGGTTACTTGAAATTAAAATTTTGAAAAAACCCATTTGCTTAAAGGTTATTTTAAAAAATTAATTTTTCAAAATCAAATTTTATATATTTTCAAAAATTTATGAGAAAAAACTTAAGTACTTACATGACAGATTATTCTCCATTACAAATTATTTATATAATTTTAACACAATTTTCACAATAAATGCTCAAACTTTTTATTTAAAATTAATATTTTACAAAAATGTTTCAACACGTATGGGAACAATGACTTTGACTGCGCGCTGTCCAATAGTGTTTTGTATATTTAAAAAAAAATTGTCAATTTATTTGAATTGGAGTGTTAGAAACTGCTTGGCAAAAAAAAAAAAAACAAAGCTATATTGATAGTTTTGAAATTTGAATTTCGCACGGAAAAAGTAGGTCTTTGAAACACAGTGCAATTTATTCGAGTCACAGTGTTTGTAATCTTTATGAACGATGTAAATATCAATTTTGAAATAGGATCATCGTATGGAATAAGAAGTTGATGTTTAGAGTCGTATGCTAATGAAGAAGCGTCCAGCCGACCGCCTACTCGAATTAGCCCGTTTTCGTCCAAAAAAGTGTTAGATTTTGGATGGTGCTTGCTTCTTGTAATTTTTTTTTTATTTTCTCAGTTGGGTTATTTCTTCCTTAAATTCTGAAAGTTGCATTTGTGAAATAATGGGAATCAATGCTCGGTTGAGTTCCGTTGTCGTTAATGATTTTTAAAAATGTCGCATCGGTTTTCGATATCTGGTGTAGGTAACAAAACGCAGAATGTAACCAACAATGCACTGTAGATGGTGAAACGAATTTTTGTGATTGATTTTGTAAACAAAGACAGGTGCAATCGTGGTCACTGCTCGTGATTGAAGCAACTTTGTCTTTTTTTTTGAGATTTGTTGGAATGTTAGAACTTGGACTGAACTTAGGTGGGCACACCTTCTCTACGCAATGTTTGACCATAAAAACAAAGATTGCATTCCTTAAGAGCCGTTGGAGACATTCCACGAGACAATATATCTGCTGGATTGCACTTGGAGCTTACTTGACGCCATTGTACTGCCTGGGTTTCTTCTTGGATTGTTCAAATTTGATTTGCAACACAAATGTGTTGAATGACGCTGATAATGAACTAATCCATGAGTGTTCTCTATTGATTTTTCCTACTACAATCTAGCCAAAACCTGCATTCTGTAGTATAGGAAGTTGAGGAGATAATTGTATTTGCCCAATTGCTAGCAGTTCGTGATAGTGCTCTGCAGCCAGCAATATATAAATTTTATTTGACCTATTGAACGCTTGATCAGCTAACATAAGGCTTTTCGGTAGTGGCCAGTCATCAATGTCGATAGATTTTGATGGATGTGGTTCTATGATTCGAGGAAAGACAAGTGCCTCCAGGCGCGTTGAATACCCATTGTGTCGAGAACACAAGGCCACATTGACTCGGTGCTTTGTTTTGGTGCAATAATCCCCGTTCCATTGATGTTCACTGATGACGTCTGTTTCGCAATGGTAAGTCGGTTATCAAACGCTCGGTAACTAAGTTGACTTGTAACCCTGTATCAGTAAGGCGCGGCATTCAAGCTCAATTGCGCCAGTTTTTATTTTTACTAAAGCTGTGCTGAGGAGAACGTATGAGCTGGACACCTGACCATTTGCCACTACTAGTGAAGATGCCTTTGGAGAGGTAGATGTCATTTCTTTTACATTGGGTTCAATTACATTAGGTGGAGTAGAAGCATTTGATATCGCCACCTGGGATGTCCTTCCACTTCTTGATCCTTGTTTTGAGGACTGGGTGTTGCTTTCTAAGTAAAGTAGCGAATTGTGCCTTTTCTTGCATGTCATGCACGATCGTGAGTTGCAAGTTTTTGCAGTGTGGCCTGATTTCAAACAGTATACGCAAAGGTTTTGTTTTCGAACAAAGCTTAGGCGGTTTGATGGCAATACTTGTAGAAAACTCTGACACCGATACCATTGGTGAGAGCCGGTTTTGCAAAATAGGCACATGATTTCTGTGTGTTTCGCTGAGGTAGCAGAAACGTAAACTTTTGATGACCTCTCTTTCTGGTTCATGGCTTCCAGGGATTGAAAGCGATTTTCTAGAAATTTATAGAGTTCCTTGATATTTTGCGGTTCCTTTGGATTACTGATGGTTCTCTCATATAGAATAAGAGTGCCCCGATCCAGTTTTTTAACCAGTATGTGAAATAGCGTGGGATCCCATGAAGTTGTATAAATCCCAATTTTGTTAAGTGCATGTAGACATTCGTGTGTTGTGTCATGCAACTGTTTGATAGCAGCAGCTGATGGTCCAGCATTAGGTTGGTCTAAAAGCTGTTGCATTAACGTTGTTACAAGAACCCGTTGATTGTTGTATCGTACTTGCAACAGGCTCCAAGCGGTGGCATAGTTTTTGGCTTTGGCTGCAAAATGCCTTATAAGTTTTCCAGCTTCGTCCCCCAAGTTTAATTTCAGGGACCACATCTTTTGCGCCACAGGAACATGATGATTGTCTACTAGTTGTGTAAGCAAGTCTTGAAAAGCTCCCCACTTTAAAAAGTCTCTATTAAATTTTGGAATTGTGACCTTTGGCAGTGGTAGAACGTTGTTTTGCATAGGTTCGAAACCTTGTTCTGCGGTGCGAGGAGATAGCTTAAAGTTTCAATGACTTGTATCTCCAGATTTTCGTAGGAATTCATGTCATATCCCTCCTTTAGTGGGTCATCGATGCATTCCCATATAAAGAAATGTAGTTCATGGATTTCGCCCTACAGTTTTTTTTGAGCTTCATATTTGTTACTGTGAGTTCCGTAGCTAGAAAACGCTTTAGTGATGACTTCATTACATTTTGCCTTCTTATTAAAGAATTTATTGGTGTTCTTGTAGGTGCAGCGGGCTTCTTATTGGTGTTTTGTTGGATAGTATCCAATGGTAGTTTTGATGTTTCATTCATTGCTGTTTCAAATATATTCTTGTTTTTTGTGACGAGAAATATTTTAGGTCTAACTGGGGCTTCTCAAGACATCTTAATTTGTTGTCGTTAATTTCGAACTCAGCCCAAGCAGTTTCTATCCTTTTAATCCTCTCTTCATAATAGTGAACGGTCTTTCTTCTTTCTTTCTTCTTAAAATTTCGAATGATAGGTTCTATTACTTCTCTTGTTGCTCGCTGGGAAATTGTTAGATGTTCCATAGGGATTTCGACAGTAGCCATTATGTTGCTCGCGTGTGCTGACTAAGTTCTTTCGTCTTGGGAACAGGAGCAAAATTTTCTTCGACTTGATCCCGTTGGGGTCACCAGAATGTGTGGACTCAGCTAGTTTGCTGGTCGGTGATTGTTTTTTCCGGGCGGAATCACCGGGACAATTATAATTGATAAAACAAGCACTTAAACTTGGCTATCGTGTAGGTAAGAAATAATGCAAGCACTTGAACTTTGTTATCTTGCTAGAATAATACAACTGCCTTGCTTGTTAGTTAAATTGATTCTGCTTTATTTATATATAATTGATGTCTTAAATACTCATGATTTGCTGATTTGCAATAAAATGTTTTTATTTTATTATTTGTTTTTTATAATATAATTTTACTTCTATCAGCGGAAGTTCCCAGAGGAAACATGATACCCCAGACAGTGCATAACAATGTAAGCAAAAAATCACAATGAATTTAAACGGAATTTCAAGGTTGTTGTTAAATTAAGGTAAATAACAGAAATTAGAATAATTTAAATTAAAAGTAGCAAAGAATGCATAAATAAACAAACTTCATGAAACCAGTAGTTTTAAGTAATATTTTCGTGCAGGCATATTATGTAAATACGTTGGTATAAATCTATTACAGGATTTATATAAACGTATTTATGTACGTATGAAAGAAATTCATTATGAGAGTTTGAGCAGGTGTTGAAGATCATCACACAGGAAATACCACAGGCTCTTCTTGAAACGTACAATGCCTGCTTAGAGGAGGGAGTATTCCCAAAGATCTGAATAAACAACATATAACTCTATGATCAAAAGATAAGGATATCCTGAGACAGCAGAGGCGTACCACCCACTTTGCATGCTAAACACCGGCGGAAAGTTGCTCGAGCGAATGGTCAAGCCTCAACTCAACAGCGCAATAAACAATGCCGGTGGGCTGTCCTCCAGAAAACATGACTTCAGTCCGGGCAAAACAGCACTTGTAGAAGAAGCCCTGAGGGCAATCATTACTCTCGGCGCATTACGTTGCTAGCCACTTTAGACGTGCGGAACGCCTTCAACATTGTGCGCTGGTGTGACATCATCGACACCCCAGAGCGCAAATATAAAATCCCGAGCTAGCAGATGGAAATACTCCGCAGCTATTTAAGGGACCGCGAACTTATTTACCACACGGGCGAGGGTAAAAAGACGAAAAATATACTGTCAGGAGCAGCACAAGGGTCCATACATTGGCCAGGCCTCTGAAGTTTTAATTACGACGACATATTAAGCATCGAGATGACCGACAATACCCATTTGGTCACTATTATTTATTACTGGTACTTCTATTGGGTGTGGAATATTAAAAGGGCGTAGGAAAAGGTAATCAGAGTCGTTATCGAAGTCTAATACACAATTATATTTTTTATGATATCCATGCTGATAATGCCGTCGCATGGAATTGGAAAATCATTTTGTACTACATGAAATTTATGTGGTATTAAAAAGTTTTTATATTTTAGATTGAAAAATATACTTCCTATTAACTGTATTTTACCTTGTCCTATTTCGCTTAACATTGTGTTTTTATTAGTATTTATTTGATTTATCTTGAAATGTGTTATTTTTATTAGTGAAATATCGGCTCCTGTGTCAATTAGTAAGGTTAGTGGGGTGTTAGTATTACTTATTCGTAGTTTAACAATGGAACATAAGCTAAGGTTCAAGTGGTATACCTTGTTATTTTTTTAATTGGTCTAAGGAAAAGATCCTGGTTTTCCGAATCGATATCGTTTGATTCCGGTGCTCTAACATAGTTTCTGTTTCCATGGCTGTTGTTAGATCTTTTTCTTTAATTCTTATTGCCATTATTGTTGTACCTATTGTTATAATTATTATTGTTATTATTTTTTGGGTAATTATTTCTTCTACGGAAATTTGTATAATTTGTACGGAAATTATTATTCCGATTATTTTTTCCCTGTCTGTAACGTAGTATAGCATTCTGTTGCCTAGTTGCTTCCGTGCAACTATTGACAAATTATCTAATAGCGTCATTCATACTACTAAATTGTCCTGCTTCCATGATAAGTTTAACCTTATCAATAGTGCAGTTCTTAGTAAGTGCTTTTACAGCAACTTGTGTAGAATATTTGGTTGCTAGTTCGCATGTTAGTCCGTCTGAAAATTATGCGTTTTCCAAGGATTTAATCAAATTTTCTATTTCGCTGCAGTAAATGTTGTGACGACCAAAATTGGAGGCCCCATTTTTAGACACAAAGACATTACTATTATGAATTATATTTTTTATTATTATTATTATTTTTTTTTTTTTTGAGAAATATTATTATTATTATAATTTTTATTAGTACGAATTATTATTTTCTTGTATTATTAATTATTATTATTCTTATAATTGTTAATATTATTATTACAATGAGTTATTTTATTATTATCATTTAAAGTGAATTATTGAACCCCTATATTTCTTTTGTATAAATTGTATAATATTGAATTTTTCATTTATTGATCACCGTTGAGATAAAGAACACAGCAATAACAACAATAGTAACAATGTAAATATTTGTAAGCTTATCTGTATATGCATTGTCAGTTGTTTGTGTGGTTGCTTGTTGGTATGCTTACTGGCGGATGAGTATAAAAAGGTGAGAAATAATCAAATAGAGGTCAGTTGGCTGCCGGATTGCAAGATGGTAAGACATTAAAATCATATCTTTCTGTATGCTAAGGAACTGCAATTAGAAATTGGGCTACGGCTCTAATAGGAATCCTAGCTAAACGTAGCTTGGGAAAAACCATCGTGTATTGTGTAGTAGCTGAACGACTGGCTTCAGTTATTTGTCTACAACACTTGCAAATTGTTTTAACCTGGCTGGTGTCAGCCTTCCGTGCTGGATTCAGTTATCTGACGAAAAAAACACAACGTGCCGGGACTGCTGATTACAGCACACCAAGCGAGCTGACGTGGACAGTGGAGGAGTTGGACGACTGGCTCCAGTTATGCCAATACTAACCCAGTGTACCGGTGCTACCAGGGGCTGCAACGCCGTTAGGTAGTACCCTGAGCTACAGAACGACTGGTTGCCGTAATTCTGTAGAAAGGTCTACAAGCGGTCTAGCACTAGCTTCCCTTGAGCCAATGTTATTATCTATACACTCTCGAATAAGCCCACTTGGGCTACCTCCACACTTGTGCTGCAGAACAACTAATCATCTGCCACCGTGTATAGAATTAATTAAGAACGTGATATTAAATTAATAAAGAGTAAGGTTTATAATGTATAAATATACCCGACTTTTACTTTAAAAATTATTATTTGCAACGATCCTGGACTCCGCTGAGACTGCCCCAGCAACCATCGGAAAACGTGTCGTTACAGTGTTAGCAGTTTTATTATTTTGTTAAATATTCATTATTTTTGCAGTTAATATTTCGGTGGATTCACCTTTAACGCGTTTAGTTTGTTTATTATATCGGTGATTGTTGATTCATTGCTAATTAAATTGCGGGCGTTTCCCGCTTTGTCTTAATAAGTGATATCGCCGTACTTTCGTGACTTCCCTTAATCGATAAATCAATACACGAACGTAGATTTTCCGATTTGCCATCAAAGTCTATAAGAAGTTTTGAGGCTGTATTTAGAGATTCTACTACAGTTTGCATCATTGTGGCGTTCTGTTTTGTAAATTCTGTATGTTTGAGTTTGGTAATTCTATTAGTATTGCCTTTTTATCATCGATTTTAAAAATTAAGATTTTTTGATCTAAATAAAATGCATCGGCTGCAGTTTTATGAGCTGTTGCTAATCGATGATAATTTATATTAAGTAGGACTCGTATTTTCTCGAGATTATCAAAAAATTTTGGAAAAGATATTTTAAAGTTTCATCTTTTATTGGTCTATCTATATTCAAACACTTATACGACTTTTCGAATTCTTCTTTTATTAATCTGACTTTATTTACTATTTCCTGCCATTCCATTGAGATTGATGGCTTAAACTTTATCTAGGTCAGTGGCTCTACTTATATATTTTTTCTTTAAATTTCTGTGATGTGTTTTGTATATTTGCAATAAAAGTTTCAATGTTAACAATATTACAATTATAATTAAACAAATTTCATTTGTTGTCAAATTAAGTTTTGCTTCTACAACCTCAACATTGTTTATAATGTTTGCGTTTGTGTTCTCTACTTTAGACTAAGATTTTCCCATATTTGTGTTTTTTTTTTGTTTAGTTAATTAATTTGGCTTTTCTCATAATACTTTTCTTCTTGTCTAATGAAACTTAAAGCCGTCTTTAGTTAGTTCTTTTGGTTTCTTTTGGTCCTAGTTAATAGGATTTTTTGGTTTAATTTTTCTTTTATACTTAATAATATAATAAATAATTACAAAAACAATATTTTGATTTGCTTTGGTAGTATTTATTATTGAATGTTCCTAACTTCATATTTATTATTATTTCAAATAATAAGGTTTTGTTTTTTTTTTGTGTAAAAATAAAAATAAAAGTATTTTTTTTTTAACAATTATTATTTGGAGTTCCCAATTTTTTGGGTTTTTTCTCTCTTTCTCCATTGTATTTTTTTTCGTTCTCTGTTATATATGCATACAAGGCTTCATATGTTATTCTTCAGTGGGAGGGTAATACTGTAAAAAATAGAAGAAAAGGAACAATTAAACAAATGTTGCGTTATGATAGGGTCTTAGCTCCTGCAAGTGTGCTGATCTTTTTTCCTTGTTATCGGGTGAACTAAGTTCTACGATCACTAGGGACGTAAATTCTCTCACAACATACGGTCCTGCGAACTTTGGCGCCAACTTGGCTGCGAAACCATTAACGGCATTTGACAACGGATGCTGTCGCACCAATACTTCATCATTGACTTTCGGTTGCCAACTTCGTCTGCGCAGATCGTAGTGATGTTTTTGTTTCTGCGACACCCTTTGGAGGTTTCTGCTAACGATCTGGAAAATCTCGCGCAACTCATTTTTACGTTCGTCTGGTGCGGTCATTTTGGCGCCGGTGCCGATCGTTACTTTGTCATATAGCGCTACAGGCAGGCGTGATTCTCTTGCTTGAGTCAGAAAGACGGGAGTATAGCCGGTGGATACCAAAGTACTGGTCTTCATGGCCAGCATGACCTCTAGTAAGTTCGCGTCCCAAGTATTGTGTTTCTTGCCGGCAAGTTGTGCGAGAAGTGTCTTGATGGTACGATTTGCCCTTTCGGTCGGATTTTCCCGTGGCGTGTATAGTGCCGTGAACCGCTGCACAATGCCGGAGTTTTGTAGATATGGTTTTAGAACGTGGGTAGTGAATTGCGAGCCGTTGGCGGTCAAGAAGATTTTTGGTTTACCGTATATTGGCACTATCCACTCTCGCAGTGCGCTCACCACTCCCCCAGCCGTAGCCTGTGGAAGGGGTACCAGCTCGACCCGTTCAGAAAAGTAGTCAAACATCACTAATAGTATCGTGTGGCCATGTTTTGTTCGAGGAAGCGGCCCCATGAAATCGGCACACAGAAGAGCCCATGGTTTTTCAGGAATATGGGACAGCATTTATCCGGCTGGTCTTTGTTGTGCTATCTTGTAACGTTGGCACGGTTAACACTTTTGGACATACCTTTTTATCGGCCAATAGTAATATGACAGAGCCTTGATGAGCGTTCTACAGACACCTGGATGACCACCAGTGGGGTGGTCGTATATTCCTTTCATCACTTGTTCTCTAAGGTTGGTAGCGACACACAGTTTTCACGGGGTAGCACCATCGCCATCAATTGTTCTCTTGAAATGAAGATATAGTTGGCCCCCTACGACGGAATATTAAGGGTGGCATTTGGGATTTCTCTGGGCCTCATTACTTATGCGCTAAAGCCAGTCTACGTTGGGTAGGCCCCTCGTCTTCACAAGTCTGGCTGCCCCGTGTGGTTGATGTGACAATGCATCCGCTACTACGTTAAATTTTCCCAAGACACTCTTTCTCAGTTTTGGAGCAATTCTTTTCAGCTCCATTTAGATGTCTGCTAGCATAAACTATCACGTGTTGGACCCCTTCCTGCGTCAGTGCAGTTCCTAGGCTAACATCGCTGGCATCGGTCTGTAAGATAAATATCTGGCTGAAATCTGGACAAGCCAGTACGGGCGCCTTAGTGAGGTCTTCGTTTAAAGCGGTGAAGGCAATCTGTTGTTCATTCCCCCACTTTCAGTGGTGCCCCTTCTTCAACAATTGTGTTAGAGGTTGCAAGACTTCTGCGAAGTTGAGAACGAAACGGCAGTACCATGACGTGATACCTAAGAAACAGCGGATCTGGGTGATAGCGGGTCCGTTTTGATACCCTCGCTCGTGATAACGTGACCCAGGTATTTGGTTTCAGCATTGACAATTATGTCATCGAGATATGCAAAGGCGTGAGGCTCCAAATCAGCGCCAATAATGGTATCGGGAGCCCGTTGAAACGTGGCCGGGGCAGAGGGTAAGCCAAACGACATCACTTTCCTTTGAAAAACTCCACGGCCGTTTACGGCAAAAGCAGTGTATTTGTGGCTCGCCTTGGCCGTTGAGATCTGCCAATACCCATTTTTTAAATCCAAACTACTGATAAATTTGGCATTACGCAATCGGTCGAGTATAGAGTCGATGCGGGGAAGTGGATAAGCATCAGGTATGGATCGCGAATTTAGCTGGCGGAAATCCATACATGTTCTCCACGTCCCGTTTTTCTTCTTCACCAGGGTAATGGGAAAGCTATAGGGACTACAGGAAGGCTCGATGCAGTCTTGTTTCAAGAGCTTGTTTACTCCTCATAAACAATGGCTTGGATGGCCGGGTTTCGGGGGGCATACCTAATTTTTATCTGTCGGTCATCTCTCATGACAATGTGGTGGGTGTCAATATTGGATACCCTACGAATCTGCTGGAACTTTGGTAGTCCTGTGCAAAAAATTCGTCGATCTTTCATGCTTGGCTACTTTCGGACGACTCACGTATGCTGATGAGGTGTCCCCTAACCGCTGTTCGTTTATGGGTGCTTACCTGTTCTGGAACTGATGGCTGAGTGTGGGCGTGCGATCAAACCCGCACAGGTGAGAAAGGCATTTATCTTGGTAAGGAAATCAAATCCAAGAGTGATAGGTTCAGTGGCATCCGTTCGATTCGATTACCGAATTGTACCAGACCAGCTTGATGGATCCGTCCACTAGTGTAACCA
This sequence comes from Cistogaster globosa, assembly GCA_937654795.1. Classification (NCBI taxonomy): domain Eukaryota; kingdom Metazoa; phylum Arthropoda; class Insecta; order Diptera; family Tachinidae; genus Cistogaster; species Cistogaster globosa. The sequence goes on along the minus strand of OW569403.1, from coordinate 99,595,135 downwards.
CCATAGGTTTCATGGGTGGTGGTGGTGGCATCTGGGTAACAATTCTGGGGCTAACAAAACTACAGGTTGCACCTGTATTAACGATGCCGAGGTAAGCCTGTTTTCGAACAAAATGACGGCTTTTATTCGATCCTCCTCCCATGATAGGGTGATCCGTCGTTCCCTAGGTTTCTGGCTACGGTGGTTGCCTTTCGGGGTAGTGGCCCGGGGTGTTGTGCAGGAGGTATGCTCTTCAGTTCCACAGCTAATAAGATGAGTTCATCAAGGGACTGGAAATCCTTGCGTCGGATGTACCACTGGTACTAGGGGAGCGAGTTTCTAAAAATTCGCTCTATTTTCTGCTCAGAAGTTAATGGAAATGACGCGTTTAATCTTGTAGGGCCGGAAGATAATCCCTCAAATATTCCTTCGGGCGTTGTGTCCGACGACGAATTTCATCATCGATTTTTTCAAAGAAACGCGGTGGTAAAAAGAAATTCCCAAAGTCATGGGCGACTGCGTCCAGTTGTCCCAATGCTTGTTGTTATTACGCAACCACACTAGAACCCTGTCCCGTAAGAGTTCCGACATTATTCGCAACACACTTCTTATATATAATGCGTACAGTGTGGCTAGTTCTTCCACCAGTTCCAAGAAACCAAGTGGATCTTTACCGCCATCGTAAGGAAGCCCTCACCTATGCACATGCTCCATCGTAGGCACCTGGTCGGTTGCCATTGGCGGTTGTAAGTCCAGCACACTAGTTCTGGGATGCGTTGCAGCCAATCCACCTTCGTTGCAAAGTAACTGTTTAATTGGCGTGACTGACGTCTGAGTATTAGTGACGCTCGGCTTTGGGTGAGTTGGTATCAGTAGCTCTGTTTCGACGTGTAGCTGCTTGTGCGGATCGGATGTTGGTGGCACTGGCGATGGACTGGGACTACACTCATGACGAGCTTGCCATATTAGTAGCCTTGCAGCTCGCATTCATCGTGCTCTTACGTGATAAATTTAGCGAAACACTTCCACAACTCATGCACCGTACCGTCGGTGTCTGTATTGCATTCATTAAGACAGGAGATTAGGTCTTCTTTTCGCTGCGTATAAACCCACGACGTTCTTAGAGAGATCATGATGGTTATGATTTCTGGTGTCGTGTACAAAATGAATTTAATAATTCTAATAGTAATTTTACTGCTAATATTCTCTGCTTAAATTTTTAATTTAATTTAGCAATTACGAATACTTGTTTCCCGCCACTAATAAAAATTAAATCAAATTTCAGTTTATCTCTGCTCCTTTTTTTTATTTTCTTAAGAAAAAAAAAGGGTTTATATTGACAGATGTCCCAGCTCGGGCGCCATGTAACGAGACGTTTCCGCTCTTACCCTGGGTATGCTCAGCGGGGCCAGCGTTGTGATAAATAAAAAAAAACACACAAATTGCAAATAGAATGAGAAATTTCGAGTTGCGTTTATTTCTTTAAAATTTCTTTAATGCGAGTTTAAATTCCTAAAACAATACAATATGTATTTACATATTTATTTTCAAATATAAAAAGTAGTTTTCTTTAGTTATTCGTCTCGCTAAATAAATAGGTTTATTTAGGCTCCTACAAAAGTAAATAGTTATGACCAAGCACATAACGTACAACAAACAAAAAAAAAAAGGAAAAACCGGGGGTATTGGTATCTGTCCTTTCATTGGATATATAATTTTATACTAAGAGCCAATTCCAATCATGGGACGAGTAGTATGGTGAAAATCCTCGCTAAACAAAAACAAGGTTTTCAAACTTGCCACATAAATGCCCAAGGTTTAAAGCCTAAAATTGATGAATTTAGATTCATATTTGAGAGTTCAAAGATGGATGCCATTTGCGTTTGTGAGACTTGGCTTAACGAATCTATACCAAATGGTCTCATCTCTCTACGTAGGTATAAGGTGTTTAGATCTGAATGATTAGCTAGAAGTGGTAGCGGTGTTGCAATATATGTCAAGGACAATATCACTTGTAAAGTCTGCAGTAAATCGGAACAAGCCGACATTATCGAACATATATTCGTTGAAGTTTCATCCTTCGGAAGATAGATGTTGCTGGGTTGTGTGTATAGACCTAACAGCTCTATTGTATTCTCTAATTTATTAACAAAAACTGAAACCTTAATTATGCCCTACAGTAATATAATACTAGCTGGGGACTTTAACTCCAACATTCTAAGGGAAACTTCCTTCAAAGACAGCATGGAGTTGATAGGACTTATAATTACCAATACTATTATAGCAACCCATTTCACTAAAACCAATAACACGCTTTTAGATCTTATTTTCTTAGGAAATATATCAAAAGTTCAGCTCTACGATTAAACTTCAGCTTCCTGTTTTTCCAAACATGATTTAATATTTGCTGCATATGATTTTGTGACAGAACAAAGGGAGCAATCCTACTTTTTTCGAGATTTCAAGAACTTGAATTACAGTCTGCTGAACGAAAACGTTTTACAAATAAATTGCAGTAATATTTATCACTTGCTTTCTGCAGATCAGCAACTATCCTTTCTGGAAAGTAATATTATACATTTGTATGATGAAACAGTACTCTTGAAAACAAAATATGTAAGACCTACAAATAACCCATGGTTCAACGGTACTATTCTATATGTCATTAAATGGAGGGACTTAGAATACTCACGTTGGAAACGTTTTAAGATGGAGTTTCTAAAGTCCGAATATCGCCTCGCAAGGAGGGAAGCTAATAAACAAATTAAAGTTGAAAAGTCTAAGTATTATTCTCGGCAATTTGGCTCTGCCATTGAATCTAAGCGGACCTGGAAAACTATTACGGTCATTGAAATTGGTGTGTCTGTATCTAATACAAATCCATCTATTGATGCTGACAGTCTTAATAGTAAGTTTGCTTGTACTTTAACGGTAACTATAACAGCTGCAACAGTTGTTGTCAAAAAACCTTCTTACACCGATGACATCAATGTTTTTAATCAAGGTTTTTTCAAGTTTTCATGCGTCAGCCAGGTTGATGTTTTTAATAATTTTAATCAAACAAAATCCAATGCTGCAGGATATGATAACCTTCATCCCAAATTTATCAGAGCTATTTTACCATATATTACCCATCTATTCAACACCATAATTACTACAAGTTGTTTTCTAGAAAAGTAGAAGTATGCTACAATAATTCCAATTCCAAATTCAGATGGTGGGTATCGTCCAATTGCTATTCTGGGCTTTTTATCCAAAGTCTTAGAAAGGTTGTTGCACCACCAAATAAGCTTATATATTTATAGTAATCATTTGCTCTCTGATAGACAATAAGGATTTCGCCTTAAGCACAGTTGCATAACCACTCTAATTGATGTCACGAAGAATATACGGAGAGAACTAGATGATGGTAAAATAAACTTTTTGGTTCTACTTGATCGCTCCAAGGCTTTTGATACAGTTAACCACCAAATACTGTTGTCTAAGCTTAGGACTCTGTTCAAATTCTCCTTTACATCCATAAAACTCATATCGTCATATCTCACTGATAGAATTCAGTCAGTATTTGTAAATAACAAGGCATCACTTGTTACTTTCTAAATGTGTTCCCCAAGGTTCAATTTTGGGACCAATATTATTTTCATTATACGCTTATGACTTGCCGCAGGATTTATCGTACTGTAATGTCCAAATGTAAGCAGATGATGTTCCGTTACACTTAAGTAGTCCAGTAGCCTCAATTAAGGAGAATGTTGAAAAACTTAATTCTGACCTCAACAGTATACGTCGATGGGCATCTCAAAATTGACTATGCGTAAATCCACAGAAATCTAAATGCCTTCTGATTCACAGGAAAACAATCAATCCCCTAATAGAAGATGACATCATAATAGGCAACAACAAAATTGATATTGTCCATACAGCAAAAAACCAAGGGTTAGTGTTGAACAGCAACTTAACTTGGGCAAACCATATTAACGAACTGGTTGGACAAATTTACGTCAAACTAAGGACATTATGGTCCGTGCAATACTTTACACCATTAAATGAAAGAATTCTTCTTGCAAAAGCTTTTTTAATACCGAGTCTTACATACGGATGTGAGTTGTTTTCTAATTGTGACTGCATAAGTGAAATAAAACTTGATGTTTTATACGAGTATAACAACAACATAAGATATATCCATGGACTAAAAAAACGTGACCAGATTTCTGCTTAATCAAAGATCCTCTTTGGAGTTACTTTTAGAAGTGTTCTTAAGATCAGAGTCCTCTTGTTCTTCCACAAATTGATTTATACTGGAGAACCGAATTATCTATTTGAGAATATAAGGCAAGGGGGAAAAAAAAATTTCGATGCCTTATTTTCGAATGGCAATTTTTTATTACTGCTATTGGTCATTGGAAAGCTCTTCCACATAAAAAACAACGCAATATCTTTTAGGAATTTCCTTTTTAATTTTTTTATTAACTAACTAATTTTAAAAATATTCTAATGTCTCTATTTTCGTTATTATTTATTTTATTTATTTATAAATTATAAGCTAAGTATTAAAATAAGAGCAATAGCATCTACGGCCTTCAGCTCTCTAAAAGTAAAGTATACATATATCTTATATTCTTATATTTCTTATATTATTCTTACATTAACTTAACAAGATCGTAAAATCTTATTAATTATACATTAAAATTAAACTCCATTATATAAATTTGACTTTTAAAGAAATTTAGTGAGTAATTTTATATTTTCGGAAGTGGGATAGGATAAGGTAAATATGGGATCAGAATTTTGGAATATGGATGTTCTTGTACTAGTTAGTAGCGGACATTCGTGCAGTAAATGTTGGGGATTTGTAGGGTGGTCAATCTGGCAGTTACAGAACGGACGGTAATTGCGGTCGAAGAGTTTTCCGGGTGTTGCTCTTGTGTGGCCAAGTCTTAGTCTTATAAATTTAATAAAGTCGTATATATGTAGTCGTATATTGTTTTTCTTTCATTGTTTATCATTTGGTACCATCTAGAACAGGAGTTATAAGTATTATTCATGTCCATTGAAGTGAAGAAATTTAAAACGTATTTTTTAAATTCCTTGTTGTTATGATTAGTTGTGAGATGTAAAGGTTGTTTTTCTGCGTTTTTCGCAGCGTTATCAGCAAATTCATTGCCCTGAATTTTACTATGACCAGGAACCCATATTAACTTAATATTAGGAAATCTTTCAATTAGGGTATTTCTGATAATTGATGGGTAACATTCATTGTTTGACACTTTAAGGATTGAATAAATTGCCGAAAGAGAATCCGTACAAATTGCAAGCTTTTTGACTTGGTTTTTCATTAAGTTAAAAGCTTGAAAAATTGCGATAATTTATGCTGAAGAAACTGAGCTATAGGTGTGTTTTAATAGACTGCTGTCATTATTTATAAATGTACATAGGTAAAAGTTTGGTGATATTTATATCCCTCATAGTGTTTAGCGATCGGATGTTGGATTCATATTTCAAGTTTGCTATTGGTGTAGAACGTAATGCGCCTAACGAAGTTCTTATGCATAAGTTTATAATCGAGTTAAATTTATTAGTAGAAGATTTAGGGGCCAAACCGAAGATGTGCAATCCATAATTTATCTCTGAAAGAATAATGGCTTTTGTTATAGAGAAAAGGTTGCAGTTCCACTTCGGGTTAGATAAACATTTAATCATGTTATGGCGGTGAGATAGAGAACTCTGTAGATATTCTATATGGCATTTCCAGTTGTAGCGGTTGTTTATAAATAATCCTAGTAATCGCAGAGTTTCTTCTCTATGAAGAGTAACACAAGATGAGAGTATTTCAAAGTTACAAGTTTTCAGACGGCATATATGGATATATTTACATTTTGAGGTTGACAGTGAGGCACCTGAAAAGTTACACCAGTTGTTGATGTCGTTCAGGAGATAATCAAGATTTAATGAAATTCTTTTATTTCGGGATGATCTTATTATTAGGTTAAAGTCATCTGCGTATGCGCAGAAATCTATTTCTTCATGAAGAGAAATAGTGTTACATAATTTATTTAATGCTATAAGGAAAATAATTACTGAAAGAGGTGATCCTTGTTGTATTGATTCAGCTCGTCTGCTGATCGTTGTGCACTTCAACTTGGTTAGTTCACTTAAATGAATAGTTTATCTGATTCAAGCACTTAAACCTAGTCAGGATATTAGGTTTGTTCAAGGCAGTAACACCAAGACAGCAGGTTCTATAACGCAAGCACTTGGAACTTGGTTATAGCAGTGAGGAGAAAAATAACAACCGTTTCTTTTGATTGAATTATTAATTCTACTTTTATTGGTATAACATTAAAGTGTTAAATACTATTTTTTTGCTGATTAATACTAAATACTAATTAATACTAAATATTAATAATAATAATAAAAATATCAAATAATTTAATGGTACGCAATTACATTTGGTGTGAGTCGTTAATATTGTTACCTGAGCCTTTTGTTCTGCGTCAGCTGAATGCACCTCCGGTTTAGTTTTCGGCGTGTGTGCCATAACTTCAGCAGAAACATGAGATACCCAGGCAATGCAAATATAAGCAAAAGTGATATAAAATAAAATTCAATGAACGGCATGTAACATTAAGCGGTAGTTCAAGGTTGTTATTAAAATTAAAATTTGAAGAAAACAAAATTGTAATTTAATGACAAATAGTTTTTTGTTGTTTTTTGTTTTATAAATTTCACATTAAAATATAAATTAAAATAAAAATGCATGAGCAGCGATTTAAGGTTGTCGTCGCAGTTAATGAATTTAGTGCAGGCATGTTTGTACGTAAGTATGTATGCATATTTATACAAACATACTTACTTGCATACGAAGTTAACTGTGAAGGCTTGAACATCCACCAGGCCGTTGAGTCATGCTCAACAAAATTACAAAGATGCCAACCTTACGCTGCTCTCATTGCTAGCGCTTAAGTTACTGAGACTTCAAATTCTGGAGTGGTCCTAAATTGGCCTGTGGCTGGACGTGGTGCCTGTTGATTTGAGTTATTTCTTTTGCACTGTATCCTTTTCCATGCAATTGTAATGCTGATTATGAGTGCGAGCAGAAGGGCAGCATACGCAATGGTTCTATGGTGATATTGAATGTGTTTAATTTGGGATGGGAAATTTGAAACCACTTGTTGATGCAGTTTGCTCTGTATCTCGGAGATATTCTTAACTTGGTCGACGTGGGATTTGTTGTGCATTTTTTCAATAGGGACATCTTCTGGATCAATGGTGTCACTCAGGTTGGTAGTCACGGTGTATGATGTTTGGAGATCCGTGGTGAAGATTTCATGACCTGTGAGGGTGAAAGAATTGATTTTTATTGTGCAATCTGGGGCTCTTTTTAGGAGGCCAGATCCCTCTGGGCTTAGCTGTAATTTTTGTTGTCCGCACACGGCGCTTGCTCGGGAAGGCTGATGCATGGTATATATTCATTGGTTACCGGATTCCAGCTGTTTTAGTGCCATTATGTCCAAAACGGTACTGATATTGCAATGTGTTTGGGTGCTATTGGTGAGAAGGGAAAGTTCGGATAAGCATTTGCCAGCATTTGCGTTAAATTTTGATTGCATGTGCTGGCATAGGACTTCGTCTTTTTTAATAATCGTGCATGAGGTTCGTTGCCGTTCGGCCAATACAAAATATTGGTCCTTGTGAGCGTTTATGGCTAAAAGTCGGCGCAGGGTGATATCGCAAGCGTTTTGTTGTTTATGTTAGCGGGAATGGAGTGTGGCTTGAAAAGTTCAAATGTTCCGTGATCAGCCAATGGAATGGAGATGTGAAAGATGACGTGTTGTTTTGTAACCCCACCTTTTACGTTCATAAGTTTTTAGAGCTGTAGGATGTTGTCCTGGCTTACAGGCAACTCTAGAGAGCTAGGTAGGTGATTCTTAACTTGCAGTAGCTCGGCTTGAAGATGGGACGGTGACAAAAGTGTTGGGCTAATTTTCCCATGATGTGAGTCAGTAATGCTGCTACGATTTCTGACTGAATTCAATGTAGCCTTGCTGATGTTAAAGAAAGTTGAATGGAACGGGAGATGAAAATGTTGAACAGCTTTGCTTGATACTGGTCTTTTTCGTCGTTCGTTTTTACGAGTTGATTTAACTCACTATCTATGTTGTTATATTTTTGTTTGAGATTATCTTCGTTTTGTTTTAGTACATTGAGAGTGGCATCTTTAATTGAGGTTTGATTAAGCAAGAGTTGTGAATTTCATTCTCGTTTACTGCGTTGATGGTATTAGACATTTGCTCAGCATAATTTGAATCGTGAACTCCGAATAGTGAATTCGCAATGTTCCCAACAATGTTGTTGGCACCGCGTGTAACCCTTCCTTTAAGCAAGATATTGTTATTTGTTAGACCTATCAGGCTGAGCTCAATTGCTTGAATGATGCTTAGACAAGTCGTGTTTGAAGTTATACAATTGCATAATTAATGCAGTGCCTTTGCCTCGTTCGTGAAGGTAGCTATTTCTTTCCAATATGGTGTTAGGTTGTAGTAGGATATAATATTCCACTCTGACCGAGACAGGCATGCGTTGCCAAGCCCTTCAAAGTGAATGGGCTTTGTTTCAATTTTTTCTGTGGTCGCGAGTGGAAGTAAAAGTAGAATGGTGAGGAGTGTGGCCAGAATTAGAGTGGATAATGTGCGCTTCATCTTGGTGGGTGGTATTTCTTCAGGTGACGGAGCTGGACACTGTTTTTCTGTGTTTGGGTAGGATCCCACATATTGTGGGCCCGGTTGTTGCTATTGCTCGTCAGGTTCGTCCGTGAGTTTGGGAAGCGGGCTAAATACCGAACTGCTCGCTTGAATGTTCCTGGTCGTTTGCACATCTGCGACTCTCACAATGTCGTCAGTTCCCAGGTAAGTTTTTACTGTACGCCCCAATGGCCATTTCATGACTGGAACATTGTCTTCTTTGATGATCACAATCGTTCCGGGTTGAAGATTTTTCGATTGTTCTCGCCATTTGTTTCGATATTGCAGTTTATTCAGATAGTCTCGCGACCATCTCTTCCAGAACTCATGCTTGAGCTGAGAAACTAACTTCCATCGAATTTCTAGTTTAAGGCTTATGGATTTAGCTCGTGCGTCTATCTGAGCAGTTAGGGGTTCTCCTATCAAAAAATGGCCTGGTATTAGAGCTCCTATATCGTTTGGGTCATTCGACAGGGGCGAAATGGGCCTAGAATTGAGTATGGCTTCAATTTCTACTACTACCGTTTCGAGCTCTTCGTACGTTAGCGAAACATTTCCCAAGGTTCTGACCAACAGGTATTTGGCTGATTTTACAGCTGCCTCCCACAGGCCACCAAAGTGTGGTGCTCTTGTTGTGATGAAATTAAATTGTATGCCCCTTGTACTGCAAGCGTTTGTGATGGCTTCTTGTGCATCTGCTAAATATTTTATGGTTAATAGCTCTGGTAATTTATTCTTTGCGCCAACGAAGTTAGTTGAGTTATCGCAATGTATATTTTGGCAATGTCCACGTTGAGCACTGAAACGTTTAAGTGCTCCAATGAAGGCTTCAGTAGTTAGGTCGCTGACGAGCTCCAAGTGCACTGCTTTTGTAGCAAAATAGCAAAATAAGGCAATGTAAGCCTTTTGCGGTAATGGGGCCACAGTAGTCGACTCCAGTATTAATGAACGCACGGGACGGCGTAACCCGTGTTGGAGGCAAGTTTCCCATGACTTGCTGGAAAAGCTCTTGCTTGGCTCTGCTACATGTTGTACATCGATGAACCGTGGCTCGTGCCATATTTTTCCCTTTATAGGCTAAAAACGTTGTCGGACAATACCTAACAATGTCTGTATGCCACAATATTTGTAGTCTTCATGAATCATTTGAAATATTAGTTTTGCAATGATATCATTGTATGGAATGAGGAGTTGATGTTTGGAATCGTATGCCAATGCAGAAGCATCAAGTCGACCGCCAACTCTAATCAACCTGTTTTTATCTAAAAAGGGCGTTAGGTTCTGAATGCTGCTGTTGTAGCTTTTGAGTTGTTTTATTTCTTCCCCGGACTCTGAGCATTGCATCTGTGCAATTATTGGAATTAGTGCTTGGTTCAGTTCTGCTGTAGATAGTAGCCTTGATGATTGCCGCAGCCGGTTTTGACATATAGTGTGAGTAATGAATCGCAAAATGTACCCCACAATTCGCTGCAGTTGGTGGAATGAATTTTTATGATTAATTTTATAAATAAAGTCATGTTCGGGCGTAATAATGGCTCGCGATTCAAGCAGTTTTGTTTTCCTTTCGAGATTTGTTGGAGTACTAGAGCTAGGAGTGAACTTAGGTGGCCACAATTTTTCTATGCCATGTAAAAACAGGGGGCCATAAAACCAAATCGTACATTCTTTAAGAGCCATTAGTAATATTCCACGATACAATATGTCTGCTGGGTTGCACTTGGAATTCACGTGCCGCCATTGTTCTAGCCGAGTTTCTTCTTGAATTATTGAAATTCGATGACGATGAAGAATTTATCCAATGAAGCACAATTTCTGAATCAGTCCAAAACCAGGCAGGACTTGTAAGTTGGAGATCGGACTTGACTCTTGTGGCGTGTTGAGCTCCGAGAGTAGCTGCACATAATTCTAGTCGTGGTATGGTTTGGCGTTTTAGTGGGGCTACGCGGGACTTAGCACAAAGTAGGTATACTATGATGCTGCCATCTTTGTAAAATGATCGTATGTATGCCGCTGCTCCATAAGCCTTTTCGGATGCGTCTGTAAAAATATGTAGTTGTTGTGACTCTGAAATTTTTTCTTTGAATATGTGTCGTGATATTTTAAATAATTTTAAAATATTCAAGTCTGTACGAAAGTTGACCCATTTGATGTGCAGTGACTCAGGCAATGATTGATCCCAGTCTATTTTTAGCTCCCATAGTTCTTGAATAAACAGTTTGGCTGTTACTATGATGGGAGATAGAGTCCTTAATGGGTCAAATAGTTTGGCTATATCTTATGTTACGGTTCTCTTAGTGATTCTTTTGCTCTTTTCCGTATTGACCTTCACACCCAGTTTGTCGTCTTTTGGAAGCCACACAAGCCATAAAATTTTTATGGTGTCAGAATTTGTGCTCTCGAAGTCCAGGTTCACTTCTAAGTCCTTTTGTGGTATGTTGTGCAGAAGTTGTGGGTGATTTGCACACCACTTGCGCAAGACAAAACCACTCTTTCTCATGACCCGCACGAGTTGTTCTTGCAAGGATATTGCTGTTGCTAAGCTGTCAGACCCGCCCAATCCACCATCTACGTAGAAATTTTTAGTAATAAATTGCGAAGCCAGGGGGTACTCAAGTTCGTTCTCTTTTGCCAACTGATGTAGGCATTAAGTTGCTAGATAGGGGGCCGATCGCGTGCCATATGTAACGGTATTGAGTTGATAATACGTAATAGGTCTGGCGGTGTCCTTTCGCCAAATTATTAGTTGAAACTGCCGGTCCTCGGGAGCAACCAAAATCTGCCTGTACATTTTCTCAATATCCGTAGTGAAAACGTAACGCGGCATTCGAAAACGTAGGAGTATGGAAAATAGCTCGCTCTAAATTGTTGGTCCTGTATACATAGGATCGTTCAGAGAGTGCCCGGAAGACGTTTTAGCGGAGGCATCAAAAACTACCCTGAGTTTAGTGATGGAACTTTCTGGTCTCAAAATGCAATGGTGTGGGATAATATAGTTTGGGGACTTGATGAATGCTGCATCTAGTTTTGTCATATGCCCAACTGATTCATACTTGTCAATAAATTCGCTATATTTGGCTTTCAGCTCTGGAGATTTTTGAAGCCGGCGTTCGAGAGCAAGAAATCAATTGGGTGCGATTCCATGGGAGTCGCCTAGAGTGTCAGGGCTTTGGTGAAACTGTAGTTTTACCACGAAACGATCTTCATGATTCTTTACAGTATTTTGTTCGAAATGCTCTTCGCATTGTCGTTCGGCAATTGATAGTGGCGTTTTGATCGGTTTTACTTCATCTAATTCCCACAGTCGAGCGATGGAAGTTCCAAGGTCTTCATCTGTAGTGCATACTACACATGATACATCTGTTGAGGGATCGTTCTGTATCTTGCCTGCTACGATCCAGCCTAATGTTGTGTTCTTTAAAGTAGGCAGTAGTGGTGACAATGTGATTTGTCCAATTGAAAGTAGTTGGTGATAATGCTTTGCACCCAGCAATAGGTCAGTTTTATCTGGTCGATTAAATGTAGGATCAGCTAACGTAATGTTTTTTGGAATGGGCCATTTTTTAGTCTCGATAAATTGGGATGGTTTGGTGCGATTATGCGAGGTAGAGCAAGTGCCTCAAGGCGAGTTGAGAACCCACTAATTCGAGAATGCAAGGCAACATTCACTCGATGTTGTGAATTTGTAGCGGAGCTTCCGATTCCATTGGTGTTTACTGCTGTTGCCTGTCTTGGAATATTAAGTCGTTTTACCAGGCGATCGGTTATAAGATTCACTTGAGAACCTGAGTCTAGTAAAGCACGGCATTCAACTTCTGCTGCATTTGCTTTAATTTTTACCAGGGCAGTGCTGAGAAGCACATATGAGTTCTGTGATTCCACATTCGATGTTGCTAGTGATGCTACTTCTGGAAGGCATCACGAATTTAAAGATATTGGGCGATATGAGCTTGTGACTGTTATATCATTGCTAGGTTTCAAAACTGGAATCACAACACTATGTTTAAATTTTTGTGGAATGTAGTTAGAAAATATATTATTATAGAGATTTAAATTCTTCTTTTACTGTAAGCTGGTAACATTTTTATCATAGGGTGAGAAATTCTATCCATTTCTGGAGTCTTTCCCCTTAAATTGTTAAGTACGGATGAAAGTTCAATGAATCTAGTTTTTGCTTTAATCTTTGTTGCATCAGGACATGGAGCAATATTTAGAAGAAGGCTGTCAGCACCCAGTTTTTTTGATCCAAACTCACTATAAAACCTAGAATCATCGGAGTTCTCCGACCAGTATTTACCAAATTCATTACATATTTCAGTTGAATCAGTTAATATTCCGTCCTGGTCGGATAATGCGGAAATACAATGAATTCCATGTCGTACTCTGTACCCTGTAAAGCTGCGTATATTTGACCAGACTTTTTTAATAGGTGTTGAGGGGATAATTGTTAAAGTTAAGTTAAATATGCATAATATTTTTGCTATTTTTATATCTTCTTTGTATATTGCGTTTGCCTTGTTGTATGCAAGAAGATTAGTTTTCGTCATATTTCTTTTAAATAAGTGACAAGAACGGTTTTTCTCAATTTTTAGTTTTTCTTACCTATGATTCCACCATGGTACTTTTTTTGCCTTAAATTGGGGTTGAGGTATTGAATTATTAGCTGCTTTAAATATTATTTTAGAGACATAGGCCGTTTCCTTGTTTATGTTTTCAGAAATAGGTTTTTTTGTTTCGAAAAATACACATAAATTTTGATATTTTGTCCAATCGGCCAATTTTATGCTAAATTTTGGTTTACTTATAGGGTAATTTAGTGCTTTAGGAGGAAATAACGTTATTATTATAAGGAAGTGATTACTTCCAAATTAAGTTTTTTCTGTTTGCCATTCGGCTTGGGGAAAGGTTTTTAATAAGAATTTGTAATTCATTGTAATTATTTAAATAGCTGTTCATGTTCCATTGTAAGATTTTTAGAGCCATTAAATAAGTTTTTTTTAAAGAAAATTTAGAAGATTTTGTGAAACAAAATGTCCACTGTTGTGGGCTTACTAATTGTTGTGAATAGCCATAATATTTTGTGCTTGTTCGTAAGCATTGTTTTCTATAATTTATTGCTACGAGTATTAAATTTAAGAGATATGTTTTTAAATCAGTGGTATGTATGAAATAACAGACAAGTAGAATAAGCAGAATCTATGGTCTTGTATATAATCAGAGAAGCTGTTAAATGAATATTGAGTGTTTAATATTTGTGATAATGAATTTAAGGCAAAATGAATGTTTAAATTAACAAAGGTTATAAAAAATGATGAAGAGAGTAATATATAGCTTTTTATTTTTTTTTCACTTTTTTTGAAGTAAGTACGAAAGAATGTGTTAAATGGGAAAAAAATATAGTGGTTGAAATATAATAATGGAATGATAAATATAAGGCATGTAACATTGTAAAGGAATTAGTTCTTACTTAATCGTTTAGATTTGCAGGATGTTTTTTTAATTTTGTCTCTTAATTTTTTTGACGTATTTTTGGGTAATATAAGTGACAGGTTCCCATTAACTGGTTGTGATGAATTACTTAGATGATCAGTTTTCATTTCTGATTGGGAGCAGAGAAACAAGTCGTGATAAAAACTCAGCGGCGGCGGCGGAGCAAAAAATTGTCGGCGGCGGCTGTAAGTCGGCGTAAGCCGACTATAAGGGAGTTCCTGTGTATTATGTTAGGAAGAAGGAGAACAGCAAAAATAAACAAGCTTTGGATGAAGTAAATGTTACAAATAAAGACGCAAGATTTTGAAAATTAATTAAATAATTTTATTTGCATACATTTAACAAGTTATGCATTGTTTTATTTAGAAATATATTTCTATTAACAATCGATTTAAAAGAACAGCTCAAAATTTTAATTTATATTTTTTGACTGAAAGTAATTTAAATATATAAAACTTAAAGTATGAAATTTGCCGGCTAACATTTTTGAGTCGTTACAAGCCGCATCACTCGGCGGCGGCTCGACTACTTAGCAAAAAATCGGCGGCGGCTTTCAGCCGGCTTTGAGCCGCACGACTTGTTTCTCTGATTGGGAGTTGTCGATGTCACTAATTATATCTGAGTAATCTTTTAAAAAGCGTGGTTTTTGTGTTTCTGTAGGGGGTCTCATAGTAGTTGAATATGTCGAGATTTGTTGAGAAAAATGTCTTTGCCTGTAAATTGAAGCAGCCTTCTTTTTGCCAACCTTTTCTAAGGTGGAGATGGCTTGTATCTCTTTTTCCTTAAGGAAAATTGGACAGTATCTGTTAAATGTTGCATGGTTTTTTTCGTCAATTTAGTTATTTTTACAATTAATGCATGATAGTTGATATGAGCATGTTTCGTTGATTTCTTCGTTAAGATGAAATTTATTTGAGCAATTACTGCATATTTTATTATTTTTGCATACTTTCGCTGTATGTCCATATTGTTGACAATTTTTGCATTTTAATGGTAAGGGGATATAGGGACGTACCCTTACCTTTTCGTAACCGATTCTGATATCAGACGGTAACATTATAGAAGCAAAAGTTATTATGATGAGACCTGTTTCTGACAATTTGTCGTCGCAGTTTTTTAAAATCTTTTTGACAAATATAATATTGTAGTGTATAAACAAAAACCAATGTTTATTCGTTTTTCTTTAACTAAATTGTTTTGTTGCGATAGGTCAGTAATTGATTTGCTTGACTCATAATTCAACAATGTTTAAATTCAATGCACTTAAAAAATTGTTTAGCGATTTAATGAACTTCAAAATTGTTCTAAGCAATAAGACCCTAGCGACTTGAACTGTTAACCAATTATGCTTTACATGCAGTATTTTGGTTGTGGATACTGGACACTTGAAATTTACGACATACATACACACGCACTCAAATACATTTATAAAAGGAAATACGTTTTTGTTAGTAAAGGTTCTATTTTTCTGATTGACTGATACGTCACAATAAGAAACAAAATGTATGAAACAAAGTGACTTCACAAAAAGAAGAATGTTTAAGTTGAAATTCGGATATTTGACGCTTTGAAGAATTTTTTTTTTGGTAAACAAAGAATTTGAAGTAATGAGTGACTTTAATATTGAACTTTAGAATGAAATCAATAATTTTTGGAGCAAATGGCATTTCACTCATTATTTCTGATTCCCTGGTAGATTAAGAATAAAATACATGTAAATAGATAGTAAGTAAAATTGAGCTCGATAATGAAAATCACTCAGTCGTAAATCTAGTAAATTCTCATAAGACAAAAAATTTTAAATAAAGTATCAATTAATATTGATAAAAAATAGTGAACGCTAGAGAATATTATTTAAACATTATATGGCGATCCCGCTTTCCTTACTTATTTTAGAAAAACAGCAAAAAGGACTATATAGCAAATTTGCTTATCCTTTCTGCTACATCTAAAGTAAAAACGGACAATAGAATACAACATACATAGCTTATGCTCAGCTGAATTCTACTAAAGGACCTAGAAATTTTTTAGAAGCAATTTTTCCAAATATCTGATAAACCAACCATGGGAGGAGGTTCTCAAGGAACTGCAAGAGGCCGAAGAACGCTGGGCTGGACTTCTCGAAGAAGGACGCTTATCAGAAAAGCCAGCAATCCTACAACAAGGACCGAGACCACGAATAATAAAAAGAAAGACCGAATGAGCTGTAAAGTACCCCATATTCCCGGTACAAAACTGCAACAAATCCAGAGGAGGCAGTTTAAATCGTATAAAGACGGAGCTAAGAGTGCTTTTGGACATACAGAAATACGACATAGACAACGCTCAGCAGATAGGGCAACAAATTGAAGAACTGAAAAACAACAACAACAAATTGAAGAAAGAAAAGTCAAAAGAAAAAGCAAAAAGAAAAAAGAAAAATAAAGTAAAATTACTATTGTTAGTGTTTATTTTTCAACAAACATGTTTTTTATATTTATAAAAACCATAAAATTAATTTTGGAAATAATCCAATTAATTAACTAATTAAAATAAAAACTTAATTTGTAAAAAAAAAAAACAAAAACAAAAACAAAAAAAAAGAAGAGTTTACATAAACAAATTTCTTACTTGTTCACAAAAAGCTATTTTTTCACTTTTAAAATGAATTGTACAATTGTTCAAAAAATATACCATGCATGTATAGGTTGGATAATTTTAGCATTTCACTCATTATTTCTGATTCCCTGATAGATTAAGAATAAAATACATGTTAATAGATTGTAAGTAAAATTGAGCTCGATAATGAAAATCACTCAATCGTAAATCTAGTAAATTCTCATAAGTAGTATATAAGGCAAAAAAATTTTAAATAAAGTATCAATTAATCTTGATCAAAAATAGTGAACGATAGAGAATATTATTTTAACATTACAATATTCTGTTCTCTTAATTCTGACAATATTTCTGATTCTTCTAATCCGCGTAGGTCATTAGAGTAAATTACTCCCTTAGCATAATTTAATCCTGCATGTTCTTTCATGTTAACCTTTATTTCGGTTGATAGGGAAGTCAGCTGAAAAAGCTTAGTTGCTTGAACGAATGATTTCATTTGGATGAGAATGAATCCGTTTACTAACTTTTTGCATTGGTTTACTTCCCCTCCGACAACATTGTCTATCACTTTTTTTAATTAAAAACGGTGAAACGTTTGCTAAGGAATCAGAGCTTTCCATCCTTTCCATTATAAGAAATTTTTCACCTGGAGAAATGATAGGGAACGTTTTTGACTTATCTAAAGTTATAGTTGGGCTAGGCAGCTCACCCCGATCGTGGGGATCGGTCATTTTATTAGTTGTTATCAATCCTTACTTTATGTTGTTTATATTTTTGTTTTTGTTTCTGTTTCTGTTTCTGTTTCGTTTTTTTTTTTGTTTTTTAACTGAATTGATTTATCTTAGGCAAAAAATGAAAAAGTTTTTGTTGTTTTGCTTCTTATAATACCGTTATATTTATGTTAAAGTCTGATTTGCGAAAATAAACTTAACACAATGAGAGTTCAACATCAACTGATTTTCGTTAGTAATTTAATAATTTTGTGTAATTTTAATTTAGATTTTGTTAATTTTTTTATACTAGGATCCCATCTGCACAGATAAAAAATCCTGTACTGTAATTATAAGACTTAGTCTTGTTGTGCAGGAAATTATCTATAAATAAATAAATAAATACTCTTTTCCGAAAGAGCACTTGAATAGCACTTGTTCCAGGAGGGAAGAAAAGAAAGCCTGAGGGCTGCTGCCCATATATACCGACGCGGTAGGCTTTTGGGGGTCGATGGGGAAGAATAGTGCCAGAGTAGGTACTACGTATCCAACAATGGTGCCATTCCTTCGTATGAGCCAGCACCTCCAACTGGCGGTGGCCATACACACCAAGAGAACGACTAGTAACTTCAAACTACCCCAAAAGTCTATGATTTATGATGGCTAACGGCCGCTGGCGTGGTTCGCGTTAAATAGGAGTCAGTACTAGGTGTAGTCTCAGGTTCTTCTCCGTTAACAGACTTCTTTACCTGGGCAGACAATCCCCGTAGCGGTGGACGCACGCATCACGAGAACTGGCCAGTCTGGCGTGAAAACGGCCCCATCACACAGCAAAGAGTTCAGCAACGATAAAGCCCCGACGTAGTTTACTCGGACTGATAATTTCCAGTGGCGGTGGACGCACTCACCAAGAGAAATTATCGGTGGTCCCTTCGTGCACAATTGGCGATGTCCAGTTGTGGTCAAATCGAAATAGTGTCACGAATTGGGGATTCTAGTGATAAATCTAAGAACGAGAAACACACGGTCGGGAACTCTTTTGTTTTTTTGCTTGGTCGAGGTTCTAAATTTTTAAGTAATTAATAAGAAAAATAAAAGCAGTTTAAATAAATAAATATTGTTAAAGAACTAAATTTAAGTGAAAAGGATAATAATAATAAACAATAATTAAAGTTTTATTATTTAAACATCCTGGGCTGGCTGGGTTACCTTGCGCTAAATCCTATTACAAATGGGACTTTAAAAAAATAACCGGTTAACTGAAAAGCTAAACTACACAAAAAAAGTAAATTATGTTAAATTAAAAAAGGAAAAAAATCTTTGTTTAAAAAATTTTTATCAATAATCACAAAAAAATTAAAAAAAAATATTAATACAAATTAACTGCAATAATGAGCCGAAGTTTTATAAATTTAATGAAAAGGGACATGTTAAACGAATGCCTCGAAGAGTTTTGGCTAAGTACAGAGGGAACAGTAGATGAAATGAGGGTACGTTAGAGACAATACCTGGACAAGTGCAGCCTTCCACCTAATAGAAGAGTACCTACAAAATTTAAGGCAGAAATACGATTCATCTCTACAATCTCCAAAGATTTCGCGATGTTCATTACCTACGACATTGATTGTCGAGGATGCTAAAGGGATTCCAAGAAATGCTGAGTTATGCGACAAGATAAGGAAGTGGGGAGTGAAATATGATGGTAGTAGGGAGCCCCTGGGATTTCTGGAGCGAGTCGAAGAATTGGCCACATGATATGCCATACCGCAAAATGCACTACTTAACTACATGCTGAAATTGCTTAAAGAGATGCTTTATCGTGGTTCCGCAACAACAAAAGCAATTGGAAGCTATACACCGATTTTTGGACGATTTTAAATTATTTTTCCTGCCGGTACGTTTTTTTGAAACACTAGAGGACGAAATTCGGAATCGTATGCAACGTAACAACGAAACGTTTGTGAATTTTGTAACCGTGTTTCAAACCCTGATTCGCTGCTCAAATTTGTGTACCAAGCAACAATAAGAAAGAATATATAGGAACTGTCGTGCGGAGTATATGGTGTATATAAAGAGAAGAGAATTTTTAAACTTGCAGGAATTAATTACTATGGCCAAAGAATTTGAAAGTATACGAGCGGAAGAAATTTTACAGGCTAAGATCACCCGCCGCGTGCAGACCATGGTCGCCAATTCTCCTAGAAGTCAAGTGTGCTATCGCTGCGGAGAACCCGGTCATAATCGGGCAGCCTGCTTTAAGCCCCAAGTTTTATTTTTTTGGGATTGCGGCAGAGCTGGTGCGGGAAATGGGAGGGAGATCTCTAAATTTTAAACCCTCCCTTATAACAGCTATTCCAGATGACTTACGCTTACGTATACGGTTAACGATAAGACAGAAGAATACTACAGCAATTCTAGACCCCGGTGCTACTCACTCCTGCATTAATTTAAGCGTGGTAGAAGAGCTCCGAATTCCAATCGTTTCTGCGGAGTTTAATATGGTACAACTGGCAGATCAAAGCAAAGTTCCAATCTTGGGATCGGTAAGTGCTTGGCTTAACATTAACAGCATTGTATACTGGCATACCTTTCTGGTATTAAAATCAAGTATTGACCCCATTATTATTGGTATGAATTTTTTCGTGCAATAGGGTTGTGAACTTCGTATTGTCCAAAATTGCAAGACTAGGAGAGAAGAAATAAAAACGACGAAGTTCTCACAAGTTAATACCTTACAGGCAACATTATCTGATTGTGCCAAGGAAGATGCCCTGGTTGATCGACGAGTCTCCCTTTTTCTGCAACAGGAACTGCCGCTTTTCGATTCTATTGTTCAATATTAAAATATAACGGAGCACGTAATTACGATGAAGCATGCCCGTCCTCTCCGCCAACGGTATTATCCAAGAAATCCGGCGATGCAAAAAATTATCGATCAGCAAATCAACGAGCTTCTTGAAGAAGGGCGAATTGAGCCATCGAGAGAGCCCATATAGTTCCCCTATCGCCTTGGCACGCAAAAAAAAAAGAGCGAGTGGCGGCTGTGTGTTGACTACAGGCAGATAAATAAATATTCAGTACGCGACGCATACCTCATCCCACAAATAAATTCGATTTTAGAGAAACTTAAGAATAGCAAATATTTCAGCGCGATCGATCTTCGACACGGATACTGGCAAATACCTATGGAAAGAGAAAGCAAAATATATACTGCTTTTACTGTTCCCGGTCGAGCTTTATTTCAGTTGCGCGTTATGCCTTTTGGGCTACACTCGGCTCCCGCCACGTTCCAAGGAGCTCTCGACGAAGTAATTGGCCCGGAGTTAGATTCCTTCGCATTTGCATATCTAGACGATATAGATGTCCTGGAAAGAGCTTTAGACGAGCATCTAAAAAATTTAAAAATAGTTTTCGATCGGTTACTGGCAGCAAATCTACGAATTAACAAAGACAAATGTTCATTTGTAAAGAGACAAACAAACAACTTGGGGCATATAGTAAGTGAAAGTGGGATTCAAACAGATCCCGAGAAAGTTAGTGCTATAGTCTCCCTCGCAGCGTCAAAAACAATTAAGGAGTTACGGTCTTTTCTTAGCACGGCTACCTGGTATAGGCGGTTTATACCAAAATTTTCAATGTTGACTAATCCTTTAAATAACTTACTCAAACAGAAGTTAATCAAGGCCCCAGCCCTAACGTGTCCGGATCAGCAGAACCTTTATATTGCAAACCGACGCCAGTGATGTTGGTCTAGGCGTAGTATTGAGACAGGAATTCGATGAAGGAGAAAAGGTTATTGCATATGCCAGCCGTACTTTGCAAGCACCAGAACGAAACTACACGGTCACGGAAAAGGAATGCTAAGCTATTATCTGGGGCATTCGGAAAATGAGGTATTATTTCGAAGGGTACCATTTTATAATCGTGACCGATCACCAGTCTTTAAAGTGACTAAATTTTATTAATATACCATCCGGAAGAATTGTGTGTTGGGCATTAGAATTAATGCAATTTAGTTACGAAATCCGACACCGCAGAGGAAAGTTAAATGTTATAGCTGATTCTCTATCCCGAGCACCGCAGGTATATTCCGCCGTTCTACAATCTTTGAAGAAAGTTGAAAATCATGAAGGACACTGGTATAAAAAGAAATTAAATAACCTGAAGAAAAATCCTAAAAACCTACTTCTAAAACGTTCATAAAGGCTTTTAAAGAAAGGATCTTGGCAAGATTTGGGGTACCACATGTTCTGTTGACTGACAATGGAACCCAATTCACCAGCAGAGACTATCAGAAATACTCCAAATCCCTGGGAGTAAAGCAGGTTTTAACAGCATTGTACTCCCCACAGGAAAATCCTGCCGAGAGAATAAATAAGACCATCAAAGTTATGATTGCCCAGTATGCTGGATTAAATCACCGAACTTGGGATGAATACCTTCCAGAATTAACCCTAGCAATAAACTCCTGTAAACAAAGCTCAACGAAATATAGTCCCGCGTATTTAGTTCAGGGAAGGGAACTGCGACTTCCCAACTCATTGTTTTGTGAGAAAATTGAAACCGAAAATACAAGTCCGATTTTAGGTCCTGCCGAAAACGCTAAACACCTAACCGAAATCTTTCAAATAGTCCGAATAAATCTCCAAACAGCCACAAGTAACCAAGCCAACCATTATAACTTGAGGCGACGTGAATGGTCCCCAAAACGGGGTGATTTAGTCTTAGTAAAAACTCATGTTTTATCTAAGGCCGTTGATCATTTTGCACCACGCTTTGAAGGACCATTCTCCGTTAGTGAATTTATATCACCGGCGATAGTGCGGTTAGTTCACCCTGTCACTAGAAAAACGAAGGGGACCGCTCATGTAAAAGACCTCAAGGCGTACCAGATGTAAGTTACTTAAACATTTAACGATTTTTCTCTTTTGATTATTGTAGAAATGGCGGATCTCAAATTTAAATCCAGTTGTCAAGAGTTTAGACAAACAATGGTGTTGAATTTAACGTTTTCCTAAATAAATATTATTAGTATGTTAATATTACATAAGTAATCTTTTGACATTATTTGAAGTTTGTAAATGTCATTTTTATTTTCTTTTATCTATATACTTTTGATTTCCGTTTTTACTTCCTTTTTTTGGATATATTTGGTTGATCTAAAAGCACGCATTTTTGTAACACTTAATCTTTTAATAAATGAAACCTTTTGTATAAAGATATTTTTTTTTTGTTTTATCTGGCCATCTACGATATTTGCAAACCTAATTATATTTAACAGGTTATGGGCCCAGTGTTACATTGCTAAAACCTTGTTACTGTATGGCTGAAGAAAAAAAATCAGAATCTAAAAATCGTTTTATACAATCATACTTTCACTCAACAAGAAACATGACAGAAGCTAAAGCTTATCAACTACATCGCTTCAACGGGCAAAACTACCAACTCTGGAGGCGACAAATGGAAATCTACATGACAGAAAATAAGTTAAAACCTTATATTAACGGCACAATAGCAAGACCAAGTTCTGATAATCAAGCATGGGATGATAAAGATGCTGAGTCACAAGCTTTTATAATGAGAGGTATTTAGTTAGAGCAATTGAAATATTTATCAGATTGTAATACATCTGCACAAATGTGGTCGAGACTACAAACAGTTCATGCTGAAAAGAGTGAACAGTCAGCCCAAGTTTTATTGGAAAAGTTTATAAATTGCAAAATGGATGATGATGAAAGCATTGTTAATTTTATTGCAAATGTTACTTCCTTGGTACAACGATTAAAAGATATGGATATGGAACAAAAGGAACCTATGGTTATTGCAAAAATTTTAAGTAGTTTGCCATCAAAGTTCGACCACGTTAGAACTGCATGGTATGCCGTTCCTCGCATTGAACAAAACATAGAGCGATTGACAGAGCATTTGGTAAATGAAGAGTCTTTAATAAATTTGCGTTTAAATGGAGCATCAAAAAACAACATACATAAGTCGGCATACTGTTTAAATAAAACCAAAAACAACAAAAATGTAAGTTTAAATAAGAAAAATAGTATATGCAATTATTGCCATAAATTAGGTCATTGGGCAAGAGAATGTTTTAAAAGACAGAGAGATCAACAAAAGAAAACAAGAAATAACTTCAGCTCTTTAGCAATAACTAAAGAATATAAACCAAAAGATAATGAGGAAATGTCAAATCAACCAAAATCACATTTGTTTGTTTTACATTCTAGTAATACACAAAAAAGGTTTGAAAATATATTTTACGTAGATTCTGGAGCTACTGACCACATGTGTTTCCAGAGGGAGTTGTTTACCCAATTTTATGAATATAAACATGATTCATATCAAGTGAGGGTTGGTGATGGCCGCAAATTAAGCGTTGTTGGTGTTGGAGATATTGATGTGCAGGTGACAGGAACAAGCGGTGAAAAATGTATAACACATACTTTAAAAGATGTTTTGCTGGTACCCAAATTGGATAGAAATTTTTTATCGGTATTAAAAACGACAGAAAAAGGTATAAAGGTAGTATTTGAAGAAGGTGCAAATCAAGTGGTGTTTATGAAAGATGGTAAAAATATTGTTTCTAGTGTGCGTGATAACAAGTTATACAAAATGAACTTGAAACCAATCATAAGTGCATCTCTAAATACAGTATCCACTGAATCTATGATGATTTGGCATGAACGTCTAGGACATGTGAATTTTAAGACACTGCAAAAAATGAGTGAAAATAATGTTGTTCAAGACTTAAATATAGAGAGCATTACAACTGATATTCCATTTTGCGATGGATGTGCCTGTGGCAAACAACACCGTCAATGCTTTCCAAAGTCAGGAGCAAATCGCGCAAAGAGCCCTGGTGAAACTTTTCATGCAGATCTATGTGGTAAGATGAGCACGCCTTCTTTAGGAAAGTCTGATTATTTTTTATTGTTGAAGGATGACTACTCCAGATACTGTTTTGTATATTTTCTAAAAAAGAAAACTGAAGTTTTAGAATGCCTTATGAAATTTTTTGCAGATGTTCAAGCAGACGGCCACGTAATTAAAAGACTAAGAACTGATGGAGGTTTAGAGTTTTGCAATGATGAGGTAAATAAGTTTCTATGAAAACACAATATAAAGCATGAAGTAACCACACCAAGTGCACCAGAACAAAATGGTTTTATAGAAAGACAAAATCGTACTATAGTGGAATGTGCTAAGGCTATGCTACACAAACGAGGACTACAGCTCAACCTTTGGGCAGAAGCAACTAGCACTGCTGTAAACGTAAAAAACCGCACAGTTTCAGAAGTTTTAAATGGTCATACTCCATATGAATTATGGTTTGGCCGAAAACCTACAGTTGGTCATATCATACATATCCCAAAAGAACAACGTTTAAAGTGGGATAAAAATTCAATGAAAGGTATTACGGTTGGATATAATGATGATAGTAAAACATATCGAATATTTGATCCAATTGCTAGGAAAGTTTTTATACGAAGAGATGTTATATTTAATGGACATCAACAAAAGGTACATGAAGTAGTAGAAGTAAAAGAGAAAACGTATGAAGAAAAAGAAGAAACAGCTGGTTCAGACATCAACAAAAGCCCAAAAGTTTATAAAAATCCTAGACTACCAATTGTACGGACCCCATACAGCACAAGAAGCGGCATAAATTCTAACGATAAAGAAAAATATGAAGTGAATAGCGAATTATGTGTACTTGAACTAGAACCAACATCTTTGGAAGAAGCTTTAAGTGATGCCTTTTCGAATAATTGGTAAGCAGCAATTTATGAAGAAATCGATTCGCTTAATAAAAACAAAACTTGGAACTTAGTGCCAAGAACGCCCAACATGCGTGTATTGTCAAACCAATGGATTTTTAAACGTAAGTACAACGCTGATGGAGAAATTGACAAATATAAAGCTAGATTAGTTGTTCGTGGGTGTTTTCGTTCGCTATAAATCTGTAAGAACAATTTTATCAATAGCTGCAGCACAAAATATGCTAATTATGGAATTTGACATTAAGACAGCATTTTTGCATGGCTATATTGAAGAAAATATATATATGGAGCAACCATATGGTTTTGAAATTGATGACCGAGTTTGCCACCTAAAGAAAGGCCTGTACGGTTTAAAGCAAGCCTCTCATCAGTGGAATAAAAGAATTGTTACTTTTCTTATGAAATTTGGATTTAAACAGTCGAGTGCAGATCTCTGTGTTTTTGTCTACACGAATTTAGAAATAACTACATATCTTACATTGTACGTAGATGATGGTTTAATATGTGAAAACGGCAGTAACTTTATACAGCATCTACTAAGCGCTTTACAAAAGGACTTTGAAATTACACACAAAGAAGCAGAATTTTTCGTTGGACTGCAAATTAATAGAGACAAAGAGAAAAACAAACTCAAAGTTTTCCAGCATGTGTATACACAAAAGATTTTACAATGTTTTAATTTTATTAATTGCTCAACTGTACAAACACCGGCTGAACCTGGTATGCAGTTTTTAAATGAAAAAGAAACAACTGAAGCCAATTTTCCATATCGTGAAGCAATCAGATCACTAATGTATTTGATGGTATGTACTCGCCCCGATATTGCTTATATTGTTGGCATGTTAAGTAGATTTGTAGAAAACCCTTCTAATGCTCACTGGCAAGGTGTTAAGCGAGTTTTTAGGTACTTAAAAGGTACGCAAAACCGTAGAATTACATTTGATTTAGGAACCTATTCGAATGAACTTATTATGTATTGTGATTTGGGCTGGCGATATTAATACAAGACGTAGCACAACATGTTGGATTTGTTTTATGAATAGAGGTCCCATTTCTTGGAGTTCCAGAAAACAGTCTGTTACTGCGACATCCACTACAGAAGCTGAATTCATTGCATTGTGTGCCGCAACTAAAGCTGTAAAATTATTAAGAAAATTATTAGCCGATGTTAATATAAAACAACCACGAACACCAATAAAATGTGACAATCAAAGAGCCGTTACTCTCGTTAAGAATCCTGAATCGTCAAAACGAACAAAGCACATTGATATCCAATACTTTTATACGTGCGATATTCAACGTGAAGGAGAGATTGATGTACAATACCTAGAGACATCTAAACAACTCGCCGATGTACTAACAAAAGCTCTTATGAAGGATAAATTTAATAATTTTATAAAATATTTTGGTTTTGAAGACTAATTTTAATTTAAGAAAACGAGAGGGAGTGTTGAATTTAACGTTTTCCTAAATAAATATTATTAGTATGGTAATATTACTTAAGTAATCTTTTGACATTATTTGAAGTTTGTAAATGTCATTTTTATTTTCTTTTATCTATATACTTTTGATTTCCGTTATTAGACTTCCTTTTTTTTTGGATATATTTGGTTGATCTAAAAGAACGCATTTTTGTAACACTTAATATTTTAATAAATGAAACCTTTTGTATAAAGATATTTTTTTTGTTTTATCTGGCCATCTACGATATATGCAAACCTAATTATATTTAACAAATGGAAAATGAAAACAAAAAAAGAAGAAGAATAATCGAAATTGAACTACCTCAGCAGAAAGAAAAGGTTGTGATTACAGCTATTGATACAAATTTGCCTAAGCTTGATATCCAAGATCTTATCGCAAGGCCGACTACAAGAAACGATCCTCTGGCAAGTCTTGTCCACGAGTTGGGGATGGATAAGTATGAAGAAACTGACTTGCGAAATGAAGTCCTTATTGACACCTTATCCTCAATTTAGCCAATACAGGCGGGTAGTCGCGCTCGTTTCCAAAAAAAAAAAATAGGAGTTACACTGTTAAAGTATATATTCGCCGCTCTTTAGATGTGTGGATTATCTTTGGGAATGAAAAATTTGTTTTCCCAAAGCCACGGAGCGACAGACAGAGTAAGTCTTCTCAGCAAAAAAAAAAAAAAAAGAAAAAAAAAACCAAGCCAGGAGGGAGATGTAACAAAATTATCCGGTTCATAATTTTTTTTATATGTATAAGTGTATACATTGCATTATCTTCATTTTTATATTTTATCTAGTTATAATACTATTATTATTATTATTTTTGTAAAAATTTAATTATACATTTTGAAATAGAATTTGATAAATTTTATTTAATTTGAAATGCAAGAACTCATACTTTTAAAAAGTCACTGCTTTATTTAAAGAGAACATGTCTTTTAATTTTGAATTGTAATAAAGAGAATCGTCTCAGCAATTAAACAAGAGATGTGTTGGCTTAAGAGAGGGATTCGTTTTGCTTCAGAGTGGGTGTAAGAGCGAGTAAGTGTGTGTAAACCACTACACCTAAGCTAAGTAATGCTGATGTGAACTCACTATTACAGATTCAGTTGGAGCTTGTCTGTCAAGGTGATCGGATCATTAGTGCAGTTATGTGATAGCTTCGCTAGTGGCCTTTCACATTGAGGGAGAAGTTCAGCTCATTGTTGTAGTGCACAGGGCAACTACTGGTTTTTACAGCCATAGTGCCCAGGCATATTAGTAGTTGTGCACAGAGTAACTATTGGTTTTTTAAAGCCATAGCGCCTAGGCATATTAGTGGTAGTATACAGGGTAACTATTGGTTTTTTATAGCCAAAGTGCCCAGGTAAATTGCTAGTAGTGCATAGGACAACTACTGGTTTTTACAGCCATAGTGCCCATGCGTGCTAGTGGTAGTACTTGGGAATTAACTGGTATTAATAGCCATTAATCCCCGGTGCGGTGGTTACTAAACACACTAACAACCACCAAGAACTTGCCATAAATATCGCGGAATCGTCTAGAATAGGGGATTCTAGTGATAAATCTAAGAACGAGAAGCACGCGGTCGGGGACTCTTTTGTTTTTTTGCTTGGTCGAAGTTCTAAATTTTTAAGTAATTAATAAGAAAAATAAAAGCAGTTTAAATAAATAAATATTGTTAAAGAACTTACTTTAAGTGAAAAGGATAATAATAATAAACAATAATTAAATCCTATTGCAAGCTTTAGTCACACTTGTTTTCACCACACTTCAGAAAAAAAAACGTAGATCGTGACCAAAACAAAAACATTTCGTTTTATATCATAAGGTGCTCTTTGGATAAAGGTTAGCAACTGCTAATGATAAATTTAGTTAAATAAAGTGAGGAAAATCATAATTGAGATTTTTGAACGTTTTCATCCACTTCAAAGACAATAAAGCCCTCTAAGTTACAAATTTTTGTTTATTTTATTGCACCTCTAGTGTCATGTTTGCGTATTTTTTGTTCATTTGTGTTGCTACTCCGATGGGGCTGGACAAGATGAGTCCATGGTGTTAGTTGACACGTAGAGGTTTCGCTTATTGTGCTGGAGACCACCACACGTATATTTTTAAAATTTTAAAACTAAAAAATACTAAAATTCCCAAAACTTTTTTTCCAAATAAAAAATGTCTCTTCATTTAAAATTGTTTGCAAAAAATTATATTGATATTAAATTATTTACAATAATATATGAGTTTTGGTATTTTATGCTATAATTTAAGCAATAAATTTTTTTTTAACTCCGTTCGCAAACAAAATAAAATTTATATTGAAAAAAAAATCAATTTTCAATTAAAGACATGATTTATTATTATTCTTCCTTTGTTTGTTACTTTTACAAAACTATTTTTTTTCTTGTTTGCTACTTCTAAAGCAACATAAAGTAAAGTAAAGTAAAGTTTATTTGAGACTTGAAACCATCATACATATATAAAGAAAACAAATGTTAACAATCAATTACATAAAAAAACTTAAAACTATAATGTTTTGTTTTAATAAGGTTATAAGTTTAACAGTAACAAACTTATGTTTTTAACAGAGTATGAGTAAAAAAAATTAAAGAATAGTGCTTGCTCCCGACACAACATTTTTGAAAATTTAATTAATGATGTGCTTAAAAACTAGACTTAAACCTACATAGAAGAAATCTAAAACAACATAAAAAATTCATAAATATTTTCTATGTTTTTGTTGTAAGTATTTATGAATCTTTTTTTATATATTTTTTTTCTGTTAACAAGCAAGCATCTTAATGTCTATTGAGCTTGTTCATATATATTGGATTTTGAAAACAATAATCCAAATATCTGAATCCGGCATTTTCCAATATATACCTTTATACACCTATAAATGTGTATACATATAAACAAAATATACGTGCATTCATATAACACATATATATGTATGGATATAACACATATATATGTATGGATGTAACACTTATATAAGTATGGATATATATATATATATATATAAATATATATATATATATATATATATATATATATATATATATATATATATATATATATATATATATATATATATATATATATCCATACATATATAAGTGTTACATCCATACATATATATGTGTTATATGAATGCACGTATATTTTGTTTATATGTATATATATATCCATATCCATATATTTTTATATTTTATATTTTAAGAATAGTTGTAACTAAATGTTTCTTGGGTGAAACACAAAAACACGAAAACAAACACAAAAGAATGTTATAATTGTATATACAATTTCATTTGTATATACAATTACGTTTAATGCTGAAAGTAGCACTTTTGAAAATATGAATTGTTTTGTTTTCGTCAAACCAAACCATATTAAAAACCCAAAATAAATTCGAAAAATAAAAAAAAAGAATGTTGCGTATGCAAAAATGCAGTTAATAATCAACAAAAACAACAGCAAGAAAAAAAAGAATAAAAAATCAGACACAAAAATTTTAAACAAAAAATTCATTTTTACTCAAATTTCAAATTAACAAAACATTTCCTGCTTAATATAAATCAGTGTTTAAAAATGTTAAACAATGATTTTTTTCTTTAAAACAAACTTCATGCTGTTTAGAATATAAATACTTTAAAACATTTGCATTTAAAACAAAACCAGTGTTTTTTATTAATGAAATATTGAACAAGAAATCAAAAGTAAGGCACAAAAAGTGGTGCTAAAACGTTAAAAGTTGTTTGTTAAATTGGGATTTTGTATAAATGTTTTTTGTGATGAAACTGTTTTTTTAACACAATACCGATGTCCTCCAGATTGATATGTGTTTATAACTAAAATTCTCTTAGCTATTAAGGTCTCTTATTATTAAGTTCTCTCTATTATGTAGTATTATGTACTATAGGATACGAGTATAATTATGTCAATAACAAAACTTTTAAGCTGAACTTAACCACTTAATTGTAACATTGGCGACAAGGATGGGATGATCGTTATAAATATTTTGTAAATATTAAGGTGACAAATGGGGGAAAATTTTATGGATTAATTTCTGGGGAAAATGTTAAAACTCTTGGTGAATTTATGGTTAAAGTAAAATTTGAAATTTTATCTAAAACTAATTGTTTTGAATATTGATGCAAATTTTGGCCCACTGTTAGGAAGAAATTCGTTAGACCAAATTTTTGTGGATGGAAGAAGTTTTTTTTACTGATTTTGAATATGGTAATAATGTTGACAAAACTATGAATGATTCTGAATTAAGCCCTAGAATAATGAATTTTGGTAATTGGAACGTATCAATGATTGATTCTAAATTAATAACTAGTAAAATGAAGTATTTGGAAAAGTATTATGCGTTTTTTACTAAATCAAATAATTCTGTTATAAAGAATTTTAAAGCGGAAATAGTATTGAATAAAGACTCATATCCAATTTTTTGTAAAGCAAACACTGTACCTTATGAATTAAGATCTAAAGTGGAACGTGAGATTCAAAGGTTATGTGATGAGGTTGTGCTAGTTCCAGTGACCATGAAGTAATTGGGCCAGTCCGATTGTAATTGTTAACAAGGGGATGGATCAATTAGATTATATGTGAATTGCAAAAGAACAGTTAATAAGTTTGTGGAAATGGAGCATAGTGCAATACCACGTATAGATTACATATTGGCTTTAAATGCAGGATGGAAAATGCTTACTAAACTTGATTTAACGGGCGCCTATTTACAAGTTGCTGTTTCTGAGCATTCGAGAGAGCTTCTGACTATCAATACGCATATTGGTGTTTTCCAATTTACTAGGCTAGTTTTCGGTCTTAAGACAGCGCCTCAAATATTCTGTTCTATAATTGACCGAATATTAAGTGGTATTGGAAACGTACAAGTCTCTTTTGATAACATTTTGATAAGTGGGAACTCTGAGGATAATTGTAAAAACAGCTCAACTACAGTCTTGGATAGGTTACTGCAATATAATGTTAAAGTGAATCTGGACAAATGTGAGTTTTTTAAACCAGAAATTGATTATTTGGGTTACAGAATTAATGAAACTGGTAAAACACCAAGTGCACAAAAAGTTGATGCCGTTTTCAGTGCCCCTGAGCCATGTAATAAAACTCAGTTAAAATCTTATCTAGGAATGAATAATTACTATAATAAATGTATTCTCAACCTGTCAAGTGAACTCCAATGTTTGTATGATCTAACAAAAGAAAATGTATCGTGGATATGGAAAAAACAACACAGTGAGTGTTTTCAACGTATTAAGAGGTTAGTGAATAATATTAATATACTTACATATTATGATCCTAAAAAGCCAATTATTATCTCAGCAGATATTAGTCCATATGGAGTGGGGGGTGTGTTATCCCACATTATAAATGGTGTGGAACATCCAGTAATGTTTGCTTCGAGTACGTTGAGTGCGGCCGAACGTAAAACTACTTACAATTACACAGAGAGGCACTTGCTATAATATTTGCTATAAAGAAATTTCATAAAAATATAATCGGACTTCATTTTACAATTCAGAGCGACCATCAACCTCTACGAACAATTTTTGGTGAAAGGAAAGATGTTTCGGGTGTAGCAACAAATTGGTTGCAACGATGGGCTATTTACTTATCTATGAACTCATACGATATAAAATATAGAAAGGCAAAAGAAATGGCAAATGCAGATGCGTTGTCAAGACTAGCATTGGCTAATGGCACAGGCATTGAAGATGGTAGTATAAATAATTTAAATGCTATAAACTTTCCCTTGTGTACTGGGGATATTGCTAATGCAACGAAAGATAACGATGACATAACTCAAGAATATAACTCTATTGTTACGGGAAAGTGGAATGCTACAATGACTATCAACTTACGTAGTAAGTGACAATGGACCTCCATTTAGCTCTTGAGAATTTGTAGAGTTTAGCAAATCAAATGGTATAACTGTACTAAAATCTCCACCATATCATCCACAGTAAAACGGCAGTGCGAAAAGAGCAGTACAAACTTTTAAAAATGGATTGCGGAAATCACTTTTGGACAGTAAGGAACGGAAAACACCCTTACAAATACGAATTGATAGATTTTTATTAAAGTATCGAACAACTCCGACTTTATGAACTTTTCTAACTAATGCGGATATGATTTTTCAATACAAACCCCGAACTTTACTCAACTTTAACTTTTAATAGATCAGATTCAACATTTGGGAAAATTCAGAGTCAGTCAATCAGAGTAGTTAAACGGAAGTTATCATGTTTTAAGGAGGGGGAAGAGGTATGGTACAGGAATGTTTATTCAAATGTAGTAAAATGGGTGAAGGGAAAGGTCATAAAGAAACTGAGTAGCCGTAGGTATATGGTGTTGATTAAGGCGCACACGGATCAGATAAGAAGCTATTCTATTCAG
Organism: Cistogaster globosa; assembly: GCA_937654795.1. NCBI lineage: Eukaryota > Metazoa > Arthropoda > Insecta > Diptera > Tachinidae > Cistogaster > Cistogaster globosa. The sequence goes on along the minus strand of OW569403.1, from coordinate 99,561,941 downwards.
AGTAGGGATATTATATTAGTACAGTCAGGCAAGCATGAGGCTGTGGAAAAAAAGAGCTTGGGTGATGAAGAAGATAGAAGGGTTGTTACGCGTAGTATGGTTAAGAACAAGAAGATGTTAGAGGGGAGGGAATTTAATTAAGTTGGGAGCTATTAAGATCTCTTATTATTAAGTTCTCTCTATTATGTATTATTATGTACTATTGGCTACGAGTATAATTATGTCAATAATAAAACTAGTCGTTAAGTTGAACTCAACCACGCTGGTTTTAATTGTGACACAGATCAATCACGTAGATGTTATAGTCATGCTTTTTTACCAGCTGGACTGTGCCCATATGAATTTCCGTGACACCATTTCTTAGTTCAAGTTTTTCCATAAAAAGTTCCGGGCGAATTCCAGGGCTGCTGAGCAGTATCAGCTATCCGGCATATATGGGCTGAAAAAAGAAGGTTATTCAGATAGTCAGCCGGACCAATCATGTATATTTCGAATTTATATGGTATTAAGTAGGATTCTAATTTTATTTTCCTACTTCATTTCAGAGTTCTCCAAAGTTCTGATAGTTGGACAGATGGGGTTTAAGACATAATTTTTTTTCTCGGTTTGTTAAAACTTCTATCGTTCCAAAACCAACCTACTGTAAACCTTTTAATAATTTTCTCCTTTTTTTCAGGTCGAGTAGCCCCAAAGCAATAAAAATGTCATCGGAATGGCCAACCTTTACCCAGTGGTTGAGAAATTTTATTTTAAAAATTAATTTATATTTCTTTCTTATCCTATAATTTTTTCTGACATTTTGAACACCTATTTATTAAATTCTTATTATCAGTTCCTTCAGATGACGCTTGTTGTATATTTTGTGTCATGCGTTTTACTTTTCCCTCATAAAGAAACCCTTTGTGGCCTTTTTTCATTTTATATCAGTTTGCTATTATTATCTTTTACTGCCTTTTTCTTGATTTTTTCACAATTTTTGCCTTTAGCTGAAATTGTATCTATGTTAGAACTAACTTTATCCATTATAGGCAAATTGCTGTTTTTACGACATTTGTAGCAGTTTTGTGCTAATAAATAACTTTTCGATATAAATTTTTCTTAGTCAGGAAATCCTCCTTTTTAAAAAAAACTTTAGTGCAGGGTGCGTGTTTATCCTTCAATTTAAAATTTTTACCTTCCTTATGCGACCCTTTATTTTCTTTATTTTGTTCATAATATTATTTTTTGCTGAAAATTTCGAAATTTTCTTATACTTCAACTTTATAACCCTTCTGGTTTTTCCGCTTTTTCCACATATTCTCCTACCGTTATTTTTACTAATTTATCTTTATTTTTCTTAACACTTTTTTTAATTTTATAATTCCTTGTTTTTTCCCCCTTTCTGACTAAATATTTTTATACTATTCATTTGTTCACATGTTCGTTAATATTTTCCCATTATTTCCTTAATATGACTCTGTGGTCTTTTTCCTCCTTTCTATTTACTTATATATCTCATCCTTTATCGCCCTCATATCCCACTTTCGTCCCGTAGCCTTGGTTTTGAGCCAAAGTAGCTAGGATTAGAAATTAGGTGGCTGATACACTTCGTAGCGTATTATACCTTTTTTTTATATGACCTTTTTTCTCTTTTATCTCATCAACCTTTGTTAAATTTTACCTATTTGCTACTTCCCTTTCATATTTTGCCTCAAAATGTTTCTTCGCATACCCCATCAATGGATATCGTATGGAATTTTCGCACTAAGTTCAATGTTTCAGGCAAATCACCGATGGCGGTGTAGTAAAGTAACTAGATCAGTGTTTTATGAGTAACTTACTTGTTATTCCGCTTAAGTCCTTTGTAGCTTTAGTTTCGAGCCTAAATGACCAGGAAAAAAAACGGAGCAACTGATACTCTTCAAACTAAACGGAAGTAAAAAAAGTCCTTTACAAAAAATTACCCTTTTTAATTATTCGCAATCTAACCCCTTGCACCCTGCCACATTTTATAAATTTTTTATTTTACTGGTTTTATCAAATTATTTTAATAAACCTTGTCGAAGTTCCTTTGTCGTATTCTTACATTGACAGGTGTGGGTACACCCGTGCCTTCATAGGGACCCAACCATAAAAGTGAAAATTTATTTTTTCGCGCCTGGCCACGTGATGTCTACAGCCTACAATGAATTTACTTCCTTCTGTCGTAAGCTCTGGGCCATCTGCACCGTAGAAAATTGGCACCATGTGTGATACATTTTTTTAAAGTAAAAGAGGTCATATTTTTGGTTGTAATTTATTCACTTATTCCGTCTGCAATTTGTGTTTCTCTCGGCGATGGTGACCGCCTCTTCAACATTTCCTGTGCCGAAGCTACCACTGTGTAAAATTCTCCAATTAATGTGCTGTCTATCCTTTCTGTCCTCTTCAAGTCGTCGAAACTTTCTTTGTAGTGTGCTAGTTCGCTAAATTTTTTAGATGTCGTCTCTGTTGTACAGCCTCTGCTCCCTGCCTTTTTTGCATTTATTACGATGCTCCGAGTTTTAGATATCAGGTCAAGAGCCGTTGCTTTCCCCTCTATACGAATATCCTTATTATAAATCTTCTCTGCCTGCTCGTAAATAACTGTAGAGCTGCCGTATGCGTGTTCTGTTGTTATTTTAGGAACCCTGGAATCAACTTCTGTCAATTCTTCATTTATTGACGGAGCGGGTGACATAGTCTTGTGTATAATGTCGAGTCACGCTTCGCATTTCCTAAGGCTATTTGTAATCTTTGTACGGTGTCGTCTTGTTTCTCAAATCTATTCTCACTTAACCCCTTTTGTCTCAATTTTTCAACCAACGATGTGTTTTCTTCTACTACCTGCTCCAATAAACTCTCCGTATAACTAATATGTTCCCTTAATTTGCGGATCTGTTCTTCTAAAAGTCCCTTTATGACCTCCAAGTCTTCTATCCTTTTACTGAAATCTGCCAACTGGTTCTTATTCAGGTCTTCTATCAATTGTAGCACATAACCAACTTCCTCTAATTTTGTTATTTTCTGGTGCCTTATATTGTCCCTATGTCTTTCTGTATATTCCTTGCCTTGTTTCAAACTATTCAATTCTGTCTATACGATAACTTGTAGACTTTTTACCGAGTAGTTGTACTTATTGAGCTTAAATAATAATTCATCTGTTCTTGATTTTGGGGTTGTCCATTTACACAACTAAAAATTTCAAAAGCATACTTACCAGCACCAACAACATTTTCGCCGTTCCTCTCAAAAGTTAAGTTTTTATAACGACGCACAATATACTGATTACGAGTAAATCGCGACGTTTACTCCTTACAAACTTGATATTTGCTTTGCTTAATGTAGCTTAGGCCTGTGGCAGTTACTTTTCAATTCCACCACATTGTACTTTGGCAAAGATCCCAGAGACGTACTGGTATACAGATGCTTAATGCCCCCTAGGACTTCACCTCTATGCTCAGTAGTTTGTTTAAATTTTTCTTTGCCACCAACTTTACCGATTTAGTCACAAGCAAAACAAATCGAATCAAAACATCACCCAATGTGGCCAAAGTAATTAGCAGTTTACTAATAATCTCAATTCACACTTCTTTGAAGACATTAAAGGCGTACTGGTATACAAATGCTTAATGACCCCTAATGCTTCACTTCCGTGTATATTTGTTTTCCTAACTTTGGTTGCTATAAAATCATTTGCCACAGTCGGAAAGGATTTAAAATCAACCAAAATTGTATTTCCAAATTTTTTTCCTGGAGGGTCCCTTGGGAATCGCAGAATATTTATTCTTTTATTACCAGCTGCGCCAAATGATTTATTTATTATATATTTTAGTAATTTTATTTATATAACCTGCAGGGTCCCGTACGAATTTCAGGTTATTATCAATAATACTTTTATTTATTTATAACTTGCAGGGTCACGTAGGAATTCTATTTTCGGAAGGGAAGGTCAAGAACATAAAGCCCTTTAAGTCTCTGGTTTTCATTGCTATCATCTAACAGGTTTATTGCTTACATAATTATTATTATTACTTAGTCTACTAAAGTATCTTTCACTGAAGTTATTGATCTCATCTTTTACCATTAAAATTCGAAGATCTCTGTGTGTGCTTTTGTTGCTGATAAACCATGGCGCATTTGTTAAATGTCTGAGTTTTTTTGACTGGTATCTCTGCAATATCTCAACGTTCGAATTACTTGCAGTTTTCCAAAGTTGGATGCCGTATCTTCATATAGGTTTTAGTATTGTTTTGCAAAACAGAACCTTATTTACCAAGCTTAAGCTTGATCTTGGGCCCAATAACCAAAACATTTCTCTTGTTTTGATTTAAGTGGCTCACGTTTCGTTTTGACATGCTCTTTCCAAGTCTTCGACGAAGATGAAGGCCTAAATATTTTTTAGTGTTGCAGCTCGGAATAGCTGTGCTATTTAAATAAACAGGCGAGCAATCATTTTTTCTTAGAGTAAATGTAACATGAATGGACTTTGTGTTATTTGAAGTCAATCTTAAAGAAGATTCAACTGATTTTGTAGCGCATCGGAAGCTATTAACGGTGATTAATTTGAGGCTAATAAAGCAGTATCGTTTGCATACGTAGCAGTAGATATATTTGCAATTGTTGGCATATCTTCTGTAAAAATTGTGTACAATACTGGTCCCAGGACACTACCTTTCCGAATGCCTGTGTTAATACAACCAAAGCTTGAATAATTTTCATTAATGCTTACAAAGAAGGCTCTGTCTCTAATTTATGTTTTTGTTACTAAATGAAATGGGGCTGGGATGAGGTTTTTCAACTTATACAGGAGTCCACTATGCCAGACTCTGTCAAAAGCCTGTTGAACATCTAAAAGTGCAGCATAACAATACAATTTCCTTTCTAAGGTGTATGAAAGGTTATTGACAATCCTATGACACTATTCTGGTGTTCCATGTTTATGCCTAAGCCCGAACTGATAATCAGGTATAATATTTTGTATTTGCTTTAAAAAGAGCGTTTCAAAAATTTTTGAAAAACTTGAAAACAAACTGATTATTTTCGGGTTTGCCAGGTTTTACTACCATAATTATTTTTGCATATTTCCATTGCGATGGAAAATGGTTTAGCCTTAATATAGAATTGTTGTGAAAATAACAATTCCTTTTTTTGGCAAAGATTTTAAAACCTTGGAATCGATATTATCGTAACCAGGAGTTTTGTTTTTATTCAACTTATAAATTGTCTGTCCTTTACAATGGGAGTATTTAAAATAAATGGGAAAATGTTATTTTTAAGTTTTCCTTTAAAGCATTGGCCTTGCTGATTTCTGATCTACACCACTCACCGCTTACATTTTTTTTCTTTTTATTGGACATTTTAAATATTTAGTTGCATTTCACAGTTTATACTCGTTATCATTAGTTACCGCATCCAAATTTTTTAAATATTTGTTTAAAAATTCGTTTTACATATAATCTTTTATGCACTTTTTTAGTTGTTGACATGTAGTGTAGGGTGATCCATGCCGCACTTCACACATCTGTACGGTTTTTTACAATTTATAGCATTTTTAGATTAATGTTCGATTTAAACAATAAAATTGATTATCAAAGAAAAGTCGTACATATAGATTATTTTTATTAGTATTATAACGATCATCATTTCTTTTATTATTGTCATATTATCAATATTTTTGGTATTATTATTGTTATAATTTTTATTGCTTCATTATTGTCATCAGAATTAGTACTTTTAGAAGTCAAAGAGTATATCGAGTAAATTTAGACACATTTGTGTTAAACATAATAAAAAATACATTTATGTATGTATATTAAACATACTATAGAAATTAATAAATAAAGCAGGGGCTCTCATCAAATTAATGCTCACGGACCCCTAGTAAACTAATTTTTGTTTCGCGGACCCCTCTGAAGCCCAATTTCAAAATAAAACTTTTATTATTTTTGAAAACACTGTTTTTTCGGTTTTTCAAGCGGACCCCTTGGATGGTTGCCACGGACCCCCAGGGGTTCACGGACCCCCATTTGAGAACCGTTGAAATAAAGAATAAAAGCAAATACTGGATTTGCTAAGCAAATATTAACTTTCATAGGGCCAAGTTTTAAGTTAGTATTTAAGTTGTATTTTAATAACTGACATCAAAAACTTAACAATAGTTCTTTAACAAGCAGCTGCTTATTTTAAAAAGCATATTTTTTTACGTTTCAATTATAGAAAAAAGAAGTATAAATTTTATATCAACTGAGGTCGAATATAATATGATCTTCTTGTCTCCAAAAATTTGACGCGTTACTGTTTTCTTTTGTTCTTGGTGTTGATAGTAATCAATATAAAATAAAAACACGTACTTTTAGAATTTTTGCTAGGCGGATTTAAATAAAATTTTTTGAGGTTTCTTCAAACCATGGTTCAGAGATAGAATTTATAAAAATATGTGAAAGTACGCAATTTTGTTGGTATAGTGGTACTAAAACAGTTGTCAGCACATTTTATGTTTATAAAATTTAAATATTGTTTACTGAACCCTACAATAATAGAATTTTATATAATTTTAATATTAAAAACACAGTTGCATTATATTAAATTTTAATTTTCAGAAAATAAGAAATGAAATGCTGACAAATTCGCTGGAACTGGTAGAGTCTAAGAAAACAAAAGTCTTTGCGTTATATATTTCTTCTCCATCCGAACTTTTTTTCAATATTCTTATTTACGTTGCAAAAAACTTGTATATTTAATTTTGTTAAAAATATTTTATTACTTAAAGCTGTCCATCGTGTAGTAACTCACAAACAATATACTATAAAGTGAATCTTGTACAGAAATGTTTCACATATATGAAAAAAAAAAATTTCGTGCAAAGTTTTTTCTAAATATCTGCATAAATGTCTTGCAGGATCAGATTAATCAGAATTAATAACGAACATAACCCTATTTGTACAATAATAATTTAATAATTGTTTTATATTAATATATAAGCACACAGATATATAAATAAATATTATGTATATAATTATTGTATAACTTTTTTCTTTATTTAGCTTATTTTTCAAATTAGCGCATCTAACATAGTACGCTGGTTGAAAACATTGTTTGAAGCAACTTAACTAAAAACAAAATGTTTTGTTTCTCTTTTTGGCAAAATAAATGTTATGTTTTTGTACAAAATAAACCATAATTTTTTTTATAAAATAAACAAATAACAAAAACTTAAATTTATAAAATGTGTTATTCTTTAATTATGGCAATCACTTATTGATAGCGTTTTTGTTTATTTTCTCCAAATTTAAAAACATATGGTTAGTTTTACGTGTAAATAGTAACTAGTCAACGTTGTAGCCGTCTTCAACATTTACGTGTCCGCAACATTTACGTTAGAGTAACGAGGCCTATAATGTTACGTGTACAGAACATGAAAACTTTTTTTAACAGCTTGGTGCAAAATTTATTGTTGTGGGGTGGGGGGGGGATCTCGTTGGATTCATCAATTATATAAATGCATTTGCAAAAATAATTATTCTGCATTATTTACAGATAGTCCCACATACTAGCCCACTAATCCACAGAAAGTGCCTGATCTTCTAGATTTCTTGGTATAGCAAGGACATCTATGGGTATAAATGACTGTGCTGACTTAAGCTCAGGTAACAGTCCTGTAGTTTTAGCACTCAACTTAATTATTTAAACCTTAACAAAGAATCTTAGCATATTAGATAAAACAAATTTTAACAGAACATCTCAACAACTAAAAAAGTGCATAAAAGATTATAAAACGAATTATTAAACAAATATTTAAAAAATTTGGATGCGGTAACTAATGATAACGAGTATAAACTGTGAAATGCAACTAAATATTTAAAACATCCAATAAAAAGAAACATCCCAAAAAAATGTGAGCGATAAGTGGTGTAGATCAGAAATCAGCAAAGCCAATGCTTTAAAGGAACACTTAAAAATAAAAATTTCCCATTTATTTTAAATATTCCTATTGTAAAGAAAAGGCAATTGATAAGTTGAATAAAAACTAAACTCCTGGTTACGATAATATCGATTCCAAGGTTTTTCAATCTTTGCCAAAAAAAAAAAGGAATTGTTATTTTCACAACAATTTACAATTCTATATTAAGGCTAAACCATTTTCCATCGCAATGGAAATATGCAAAAATAATTATGGTAGTAAAACCTGGCAAACCCGAAAATAATCAGTTTGTTTTCAAGTTTTTCAAAAATTTTTGAAACGCTCTTTTTAAAGCAAATACAAAATATTATACCTGATTATCAGTTCGGGTTTAGGCATAAACATGGAACACCACAATAGTGTCATAGGATTGTCAATAACCTTTCATACACCTTAGAAAAGAAATTGTATTGTTATGCTGTACTTTTAGATGTTCAACAGGCTTTTGACAGAGTCTGGCACAGTGGACTCCTGTATAAATTGAAAAACCTCATCCCAGCCCCATTTCATTTAGTAACAAAAATATAAATTAGAAACAGAGCCTTCTTTGTAAGCATTAATGAAAATTATTCAAGCTTTGGTTGTATTAACACAGGCATTCGGAAGGGTAGTGTCCTGGGACCAGTATTGTACACAATTTTTACAGAAGATATGCCAACAATTGAAGACATAACTACTGCTACGTATGCAGACGATACTGCTTTATTAGCCTTAAATTAATCACCGTTAATAGCTTTCGATGCGCTACAAAATCAATTGAGTCTTCTTTAAGATTGACTTCAAAAATGGAATATTAAAGTTAATAACACAAAGCCCATTCATGTTACATTTACGCTAAGAAAAAATGATTGCTCGCCTGTTTATTTAAATGGCACAGCTATTCCGAGCTGCAACACTGTAAAATATTTAGGCCTTCATCTTGGTCGAAGACTTGGAAAGAGCATGTCAAAACGAAACGTGAGCAACTTAAATAAAAACAAGAAAAATGTTTTGGTTATTGGGCCCAAGATCAAGCTTAAGCTTGGTAAATAAGGTTCTGTTTTGCAAAACAATACTAAAACCTTTATGAAGATACGGCATCCAACTTTGGAAAACTGCAAGTAATTCGAACGTTGAGATATTGCAGAGATACCAGTCAAAAAAACTCAGACATTTAACAAATGCGCCATAGTTTATCAGCAACAAAAACTCACACAGAGATCTTCGAATTTTAATGGTAAAAGATGAGATCAATAACTTCAAGAAAGATACTTTAGTAGACTAAGTAATAATAATAATAATTATGTTAGCAATAAACCTGTTAGATGATAGCAATGAAAACCAGAGACTTAAAAGGCTTTATGTTCTTGACCTTCCCTTCCGAAAATAGAATTCCTACGGGACCCTCAAGTTATATAAAAGTACTATTGATAATAACCTGAAATTCGTACGGGAGCCTGCAGGTTATATATATAAAATTACTAAAATAAATAATAAATAAATCATTTGGCGCAGCTGGTAATAAAAGAATAAATATTCTGCGATTCCCAAGGGACCCTCCAGGAAAAAAATTTGGAAATACAATTTGGTTGATTTTAAATCCTTTCCGACTGTGGCAAATGATTTTATAGCAACGAAAATTAGGAAACCAAATATACACGGAAGTGAAGCATTAGGGGTCATTAAGCATTTGTATACCAGTACGCCTTTAGTGTCTTCAAAGAAGTGTGAATTGATGGAGTTATTAGTAAACTGCTTATTACTGTGGCCACATTGGAAGATGTTTTGATTCGATTTGTTTTGCTTGAGACTAAATCGGTAAAGTTGGTGGCAAAGAAAACTTTTAAACAAACCACTGCGTATAGAGGTGAAGTCCTAGGGGTCATTAAGCATCTGTATACCAGTACGCCTTTGGGATCTTTGTCAAAATACAATGTGGTGGAATTGAAAAGTAACTGCCACAGGCCTAAGCTACATTAAGCAAAGCAAATATCAAGTTTGTAAGGAGTAAATGTCGCGATTTACTCGTAATCTGTATATTGTGCGTCGTTATAAAAACTTAACTTTTGAGAGTAACGGCGAAAATGTTGTTGGTGCTGGTAAGTATGCTTTTGAAATTTTTAGGTGTGTAAATGGAAAACCCCAAAATCAAGAACGGATGAATTACTATCTAAGCGCAATAAGTACAACTACTTGGTTAACAGTCTACAAGTTATCGCATGGACAGAATTGAATAGTTTGAAACAAGGCAAGGAATATACAGAAAGACATAGGGACAATATAAGGCACCAGAAACTAACAAAAAATAGAGGAAGTTGGTTAGTGCTACAATTGATGGAAGACCTGAGTAAGAACCAGTCGACAGATTTCAGTAAAAGGATAGAAGACTTGAGGTCATAAAGGGACTTTTAGAAGAACAGAGTCGCAATGTAAGGGAACATATTAGTTATACGGATAGTTTATTGGAGCAGGTAGTAGAAGAAAACACATCGTTGATTAAAAATTGAGACAAAAGGGGTCACTTAACCCCTTAATAAATTTGTGAAACAACTGAAACAACAACAGCAAATAGACGTACAAGACGACACCGTAAAAAGATTACAAATAGCCTTAGGAAACGCGAAGCGTGACTCGACATTTCACACAAGACTAAGTCACCCGCTCCATCAATAAATGAAGAACTCACAGAATTTGATTCCAGAGTTCCTAAAATAACAATAGAACACGCAGACGGCAGCTCTACAGTTATTGACGAGCAGGCAGAGGAGATTTATAATAAGAATATTCGTATAGAGGGGAAAGCAACGGCTCTTGACCTGATATTCAAAACTCGGAGCATCGTAATAAACGCAAAAAAGGCAGGGAGCAGAGGCTATACAACAGAGACGACATCTAAAAAATTTAGCAAACTAGCACACCACAAAGAAAGTTTCGACGACTTGAAGAGGACAGAAAGGATAGATAGCATATTAATTGGAGAATTTGATACATTGGTAGCAGCGGCACAGGAAATCGTTTCATCATTTTTGTTGTTTTCTTTAGCTTTACTGTTTCCTTCTGCAGCGTCGTCGCATCATCACATAGATTTACGTTAATGGGATTTATTCCGCCAGTAAATATAATACTGTTGTCATACCTTTTGGTGAAGACCGTCGTCACTGGCTGTTTATTTGGTACGATTGGCGAGCGCTTTCGATGTAAAGACATCATTTTTAATCCGCGTTTTGATTAGTACTGGTTAGATAGTGTAAGGTATTTGTTGCATAGATAGTGGTGGGTTCTATCGTTATAAGGCAAAATTGTTGTTTTACTTAAGAATGCACTTTTTATGTGCATTCTTGCACTTAATGTTATTGGAATTCAAAAATTATATTTGACTTATTTAATTTTTTTTTGGCACAAAAATAACTTTGGTTTTATTTTTATGAATATTAAATATACGAAAATAAAGAAAAGAAATTGCTGAACTATGCCTGGTTGCTACCACGTACAGAGGAGTATTTTACCAAAAAGCTGACCAAAATAATTAAGCGTTTTTTTTGTTTTAAAAGTTTAACTTTTTTGATAGTTTTAGCTTTAGTTTGATGAAAAAACTTAGTGGCAGATTATTATTGGGTTAGTGTTATTTTTATAACCCCCACCCACCAACCACCCACCTTTTATACTTTGTTTAAATTTTTTTCATTTTAAAGAGAATTTAATTTTATATGTATATATATATATATATATATATATATATATATATATATATATATATATATATATGTATATTAATTTATTATCCGTACACGGTATGCCTTGCTACACGATTTTTGTATATTTTTAGAAAAATTATTTATTATTACGTACGCCGGTCTCCCCCTAGCATTCCGCCAAAATTTGGTTTGCAACTGAATTTTATTCTAAGAGCTATACAAATTAAATATAGATAGTCGAACTATTGTAGTTGTGTAGATACAGGAAAATAAAACATAGCTTTTTATGGATGTTACAATGTCACCCTTCCAAAATTATTATTTATCCAATATTAAATATTAAAAAAAGTGGTATCGTAGCTTGGCTTCCTATAAGAGAAAAACGACCAAATAAACAAAAACATATATACTTGTAATATTTATTTTTGTGTATTGCAGTTTAAAAATGGTCACTGCTCAAAAATAACCTACTTAGAACATATCGATTTGTATCGTTTCTGCCTAGTTTTTTTGAATAATAAGCAAGATATAATCTGAAGTGCTTATTTTTGGCCTCGGCAGCTTCTTCTGACAATTGTCCAATGGGCAAGATTGCTTGCTTTATTACAGTACCGTCATGAACATATCGATTTGTATCGTTTCTGCCTAGTTTTTTTGAATAATAAGCAAGATATAATCTGAAGTGCTTATTTTTGGCCTCGGCAGCTTCTTCTGACAATTGTCCAATGGGCAAGATTGCTTGCTTTATTACAGTAGCGTCATGAATTAGAATTTTGTGCATCATCGGACTAATAGGATGCCAATTCCAAAGCTGCACATACATTTTGTAACGCCAAAAGTCGGTGCCCTCGTTTTTGGCCCCACAAAATACTTTTTTGTTATTTTGATTTGTGAATTTAATATTTTGTTCATCATAATTACTTTTAGTATCAAATTTATCTTTATTTTTATTTGTGAATTTAATAACTTGGTTATTCCTAATAATTTTATTATTAAAGTTTATTATCTTATATTATATTTTCATTACATTATATTTGTATTACATTATATTTTCATTGCATTATATTCTCATATATTTGAAAATTCAATATTTTAATTATTTATTTGTTTTTATTTGTGAACTTAATTTTTTGTTTATTTTGAATATTTTCATTTTCATATATTTGTGAATTGAATATGCTTTTATTATTATTAGGTTTAAGCCACTTTGTTGGAATTACATTTTTGTTAATTTAAAATTTTTAATTTGTTTTCAAAATGAACGGCCTGTTAGGAAGTAGCGCTACCTGTTTGCCAGAAGATGAGTTTTACATAAAAGAAAAAACAACTCTACCTTATACAGCTGTGCACGCACAACGCAGTTTGTGTGTATGTGTGCCACTGAATGGTATAAAAGGCGAGTTGTTCGTTAGTCGGCAGACAGTTGTCTTGCTGGTTTTGCAGAGGTAAGATCTAACAACTGATGCGGAGGTTTTTACGTCCCCAATTGAAATATCTTATCTTGTGAACAATTAGTAATTGATAAGGACGTTTTTACATCCCCAATTGTTAATTGTAAAAATCGTTTACTGTCGCAGCTCTGTACAGGCTATTGTGGGAGCGACAGGCAATTCCGACACGAGGTTATACCTCCAACTGGTTTTCCTTACTCTCAGGCAATAGTTGGATACTGTACGAGAGCCGGATAATTCCGACACGACGTTATACCTCCAACTGGTTTTCTCTTGCTCTTCGGCTAAACTGACTACTGTAAGAGCGGCACGGCCATCTTACACGAGGTTATACCTCCAACTGGTGCCGTTCACTCTGACAAGAGTTAGTTTTCGTGAGGCTACTTCATGGGAGACGAGTACCCTCAACCCGAGATTATACCTCCAACCGATTGCTCGTGCTCTCTGGTAAGAGCTGGTTGTAGACAACTGCTGCGAGTAACAGTACTCGGCATTAGCTGAACGTGGCAGACAGTGTCTTGCTGACTTTCTGAGCGCAGTACTACCCAGAGCCGCTCTCCCTCGGAGCAAACGGTTGGCGTTACCAGCAACACCCGTGAAAGTGAATAAAGAAATACGAGTTATAAAGTAAAGAGAAGGAGAGGTCTTTTATTCACCATTGCATTGCAGCTAGTGTGAGCAACGACCCTGCACTCCGCTGAAGCTATCCCAGCAACCAGCGAAAACGTGTCGTTACATTGGCGCCCGAGCAGGGACGATTTAATTGGTCCAACAACAACAACACTAAAACAACAACAAAAACAACAACAACATGTTAAAAACAACGTGGGTGTACTCTCTGAAGAGAGATGAGTTGGTAACTTATCTAAACTTATTCGCGCACCCCTCTACAGGAAATGTTGAGGAATTGAGGAAACGCTTAACAAAATTCATTTCAGCTGACCATGATAAAGAGGCCAAGAGGACACTATTAGAATACCAGGCTAAACATGAAGCTACGACCACAGTATCACCCATCACCAGACTGGAATTGCCACCAGTGAGAGGAACAGAGAGCTCACCAGCACTATCCCTGAAAGCTGAGGATATTAATCCTACGCAGAAGCCACTATTCAATGTAGAATCAACACAATCAGCACCAGAGTACCGTGTAAGCGCGACTGAGTTGGTTCGTAATTGGGGCCTGAAATACGACGGTGGTAAATGCCCGCTAGAATTCATTGAACGAATGGAGAAACTCGCAAGCATGTACGAAGTCAACCTGCGCGATGTGCTTCGAGTCATGGCGGAATTTTTTCGAGACAAGGCGTTAAGCTGGTTCAGAAACAACAATAGACATCGGGAACAATGGGAAAATTTTAAATCAGACTTTTACGATTTTTTCTTTCTCCCGCGTTATTTTGAAAAACTAAATGATGAAGTACGCAAAAGAACCCAGCGTGCACGAAAGCCCTTCAAGGATTATGTTAATTCTTTATGATTTTTTTATTTTCATAGCAAAATAAAAACAAATCTTTATGGAATTAAACCTTAAATTTAATTTTTTGTTATTTTCCACATTTTTCAAGCAAAGCGTAAGATTTACTGCGTCAGCATAATTCAAGGCTAACATAAATTTAATTTTTTGTTATTTCCCACATTTGTCAAGCAAAGCGTGAGATTTGCTGCGTCAGCATAATTCAAGGCTAGAATAAAAATTCACATACCTGTTCAAGTGACCAGGTATTTGTGAAACTTAATATCACCTCTACACTGACTAATAGTGGGAAAATAATTTGCCTATTTAAATTATTAGCCAGACAGTTATGTAATACAATCCTTGTACTACACTGCCTTACAGTGGGAAAATAATTTTAAAGTATTTAATGAAATACAATATTTCTTTTTGGCTAATGGTGGGAAAAGAATTAAGTACAGAAAGTTATGAACGTTTTTCGGCATGTTTACAATTAAGTTTATTATTTTAATTTAGTTTATAATGCATTTTTCTTTTTTTTTACTTTTTTGTTAATATTATTTTATTTAAATACCAAAGAAATTCTAATAAATTTGGTCACTTGCATATTGTCAGTCGTTGTGTTCACACTATTTTCGAAGTAACATTGTCTTGGTGTACCACCTAGAGAAATCAACAAAACTACACAGCTTAACAACATTATCCTGGTGTACCACCTGGATAATCAAAAGCAACAAATAACTTAGTGCACCACTAAGTTATCCTTAATCTAGTAGTTGAGGAAGGCAAACGAGCCTGCCCTTAACATTTCTGGCGACCGTGACAGGACTCCGGATTTAGACCACAACCAGAGAAACCATGGCTAGACCACCTACTTTACCATTACCCACTATCACCATAACCAAGTTCGATGGTGATTATATGAAGTGGTCATCATTCTCTGACCTCTTTAAAAGGATTGTTCATGAACAACAGATGTCTGACGTTCATAAACTGTGGTATCTAAAGAGCAACGTCAACGGTGAAGCAGCAAACTTGATTAAACATCTCGCTATTACGGCAGAAAATTATGAAGCTGCTTGGCTACTGCTGCAGGATCGATATAACAACAAAAGAATAATGGTGGCCACAGCGGTTCAAAGGCTACTTGACCAACCATCTGGCGCATTTACATTAGGTGCTATTAAGCGATTGCACGATACAACGAAGGAATGTTTGGCAGCTCTCTCCAATATGGGGCTCCAAATTTCGTCCTGGGATCCTCTTTTAATGCATATACTTATTAAAAAGGTGGACAAAACCGTGCATACTCAATACGAACAATCGATTTCCAACCCTAAGGATCTGCAAACAATAAGCCAGTTTCTTACCTTCCTCGAGAATTATTTTCACACTCTTGAGGCAATGGGATATAAAGAAAAAACAGTTCCTACAAGCAAAACATGCACGCTTACAGCACAACCCCGAAACGATAACCGACGATGCATAGGCTGCAAGCAAGACACTCATCCATTATATCGATGCAAGGAGTTCATCCAACTAGGCCCGACCAACAGACTTAACCTAGTACAGAAGCATAAATTATGTGTTAACTGTTTTAATGGTAACCATTTAACTAAACAATGCACCACTTCAGCCCGCTGCGAGAAATGTGGAAAAAGGCATCACACCCTCGTTCATTTGGAATCAACACCACAAGTAAATTTAATCTCAAATAAACGTACCAAGCCAAAAAAAGAAACTGAGTCAACCAAAGAATTAGTTACATTTAATAACCCCCCAATCGAAAATGCGGCTTCTTTAGTCAATACACCAAGAGAAGAAGCTGAAAGCATGGCTGTTAATTCCGTAAAAACAAGACCCTATGTTTTACTAGGAACAGCATTGGTAAAGGTCAAGGCGAACGGTGTAGAAACTGAATGCAAGGCAATTCTCGATTCGGGTTCACAAGTCAACCTCATTACGGAGAGATTAGTCAGACGTCTAGAACTTCCAGCAAGGGCTACCTCAATTTCTATCAACGGCATTGGAAAAAAGCGCACCAAGGTACAACACCGAGTCAACATTACGATTCATTCCCGATTCAACAAATTCTCAACCCGGCTAGAGGCATTTGTATTACCACAAATAATTTCTCCACAACCCGCTCAACTCCTCACAATAGATAAGTGGTCGATTCCCAACATTATAGTATTGGCTGACCCGACCTTTAATCGTCCAGACAAAATAGACATTTTGTTAGGGGCGGAATATTACCACCAGTTACTTGCTATAGGACAAATCAAACTGGCTAACGATCTCCCAATATTACAAAACACAACGTTTGGCTGGATAGTATCAGGGAAGGTATCGGGTGAACACTCATCATCAGCAATATGCGGTATTCTAACTGAAGAGGATAAAATGAATATGGCTATTGAAAAATTTTGGAAACTCGAGGAGATCGAAAGCAGACAGCAACAATTATCTCCTTATGACGCACAGTGTGAGACACATTTTAATCAACATACTACTCGTGACATAGAAGGACGATCCGTAGTACGACTTCCATTCTCTGCTGAAACATCGTTATTAGGAGCTTCACATGGTATTGCCTTCAACCGATTCCTCTCACTAGAACGTCGATTGTCAAAGGACGCTTCACTGAAGGAGCAATATGTGCGATTTATGACAGAGTATGAAACGATGGGGCACATGTCGAAAATCCAAATAGACGAACTAAAGGGGCATAAATACTTTATCCCTCATCATTGCGTTTTACGACCTGAAAGCAGCACTACTAAACTTAGGGTGGTCTTCGATGCTTCTGCAAAAACAGCGTCAGGAAAATCATTAAATGATATTTTGCATACCGGGCCACCACTACAAAATGATCTGTTTACAGTTCTCTTACGATTTCGGCTGCCGCGTTTCGTGTTCACTGCAAACATAGAAAAAATGTACCGACAAATATTGATCCACCCCAAAGATCGTCAGTACCAGATAATTCTGTGGCGAAATAATACTTCTGAACCCATCAGTTATTTTCAATTAAATACAGTCACATATGGCACTAGGCCAGCTCCATATCTGGCAATCAAGTGCTTGAAGGAAATAAGCCATGACAATAAAATCCAATTTCCGCTCGCCACAACGTTTATCGAACAGAATTTTTACGTCGACGATGGATTAGGTGGAGCCGATAGTTTAAACACAACCTTAGAAACTCAACGCCAACTACAACATGTCATGGCTAAGTATGGATTCCATTTAAGAAAATGGTGCGCCAATCATACCCAACTGCTTCGAAATATCCCCAGTGGTGATCAAGAGGTCAATCTTGACTTCTCAGCAGACGAAGCGGATTATACAAAAACGTTAGGACTAGTGTGGCTACCGAAAGATGACCTACTTAAAATAAAGGTAAACATACAACCAATCAAGGCGGTGGCTAAAAGAACAGTTACGTCGGACTTAGCGCGCATCTTTGACCTACTCGGGCTACTGTCCCCAGTAGTAGTCAGAGCAAAAATATTTGTCCAGGAATTATGGACTTTGAATCTTTCATGGGACGAGGCGGTGTCGTCAGAATTTGATTCACGCTGGCGAAATTTTCGTAGTAATCTAAATGAGCTTGAAACCTTTCAAGTGCATCGACATATCTATAAGGGAGTTGTTCATGGCAAGACACAAATTCATGTGTTTACAGATGCATCCGAAAAGGCATATGGAGCTGCAATATATGTCAGAACACTTCTACCAAATACAACGGTTATCGTCTACTTGCTATGTGCGAAATCACGTATAGCTCCTCTCAAACAGCAAACACTCCAAAGGTTAGAATTATGCGCTGCTCAGTTGGGCGCAAACTTAGCCGCAAAGGTCAAGCTGGATTTGGACATGAATACGACGCCCACATTCTACTGGACCGATTCGAAAATAGTCTTAGCATGGATAAATTCAAGATCTTCCTCGTTTCATACATTTGTTGCAAACCGAATCGCTTCAATTCAAGACAGCACGGTACCCGAGCAATGGCGGCATGTGAGTTCTAAAAATAACCCAGCAGACATACTGTCTAGAGGCCTGAATCCACATCAGTTACAGCATACACCCAACTGGATATATGGGCCATCCTTTCTCCATGGAGACGAGAAACATTAGCCTCCTTCCTTTTGTTTAAGGTCTGATGTGACGATCAGTGAACAGAAACAAAACCCCTATAACTCACTGGTTGCCATCAATAATGAAAACTTTCTGCACAACATCAACCACAGAAATTCGTTAAATACGCTTCAACACATCATGGGATATATTCTCAGGTTTATCAAAAACCAAAACTATCAAGGCAGAACGTCAAACCCAGCGAAATCTTACACCTTTCGAACTTCACGACGCCCTCATCATTATTGTTCGAATTACCCAACAGTGTACATTCAGAGAAGACATTCAGCAGCTACAACGGCAAAGAGAACTTAAAGCATCGAGCCAAATTAAAAGCTTATCACCATTTTTAGATGAACATAACCTTGTAAGGGTGGGGGGGTGTCTTTTGATGCCAAACATCCTATGTTACTGCCCTATAATGATACAATAAGCAGACTGATATTTAGTCGATACACAAGAAAAATAAACATTGCGGTCCTAGCGCACTCCTTGCTATCGTACGGCAACGTTTTTGGCCCATCAAAGGCAAAAACCTGGCTCGAGAAACTGTTCATAAATGTGTCCAATGTGCAAGATCGAAACCAAAACTTCTTCACCAGATCATGGGAAATTCACCAGAAGGAAAAGTAACGCCAGCACGACCGTTTATTAATTCAGGTGTTGACTATTGCGGCCCGATATGGGTTCATTTCAAATCTAGAGGAAAACGACCCCAAAAGTCGTACATTGCGGTTTTCTGTTGCTTTGCGACCAAAGCAGTTCATTTAGAACTTGTAACGGACCTTACAACCGATGCCTTTATTGGGGCTCTTAAGAGATTTATAAGTCGAAGAGGTCACTGTCAGCATCTTTATTGTGATAACGCAACCAATTTTGTGGGAGCTCGGAATCAACTAGCAGAGTTGTCAACTGCGTTATTCGCTATTACTGCTCAAGACAAAATCCAACGAGAGTGTGCCAGTAAAACCATCAGTTTCCACTTTATTCCGCCTCGAGCCCCGCATTTTGGTGGACTATGGGAAGCTGCAGTTAAACCCGCCAAACGGTTACTGGTAAAGGAAATAGCAAATGCATCTCTGACTTATGAAGAAATGGAAACAGTGATAATAGAAGTCGAAGCAATTCTCAATTCAAGACCAATTGCACCATTGTCGAGCAGTCCAAATGACGAGGCTGCACTTACGCCTGGTAATTTCTTGATCGGTGAACCCCTTACGGCAGAAGTTGACGCAACTGCACAATCAACTTCAAAAACACTTGCCAAACGATGGGAATTAGTATCGCAAATAAAACATCAATTTTGGAGACGGTGGTCTCAGGAATATCTCAACGAGCTTCAGCAACGGAATAAATGGCAAACTAAGTGCCCAAATCTGCAACTAGGAACCATAGTCATAATAAAGGAAAACTCACCGGTCATGACATGGCGTCTCGGAAAGATAATCGAGATACATCCCGGTCCAGACGGAGTTGTCAGAACAGCAGATGTCAAAACACCTAACGGTATCATTAAGCGAGCAATTCACCTACTGGCACCTCTTCCCCTAGAGTCACCAATAGTGACCAAAGACAACAAAGTAACGGACTACGACTCAATACCAAAGAGAAGCAGTTCTCGAAACGACGCAAATAAAGATGCACCACCGCGAAAACGTTGTGCGTTATCACTAACAAGCCTGTTGATGCTCCTAGCACTATTCTTTCCATTTGTTGTATGCCAACAAGTAGCTTTTACGCAGATCACTAGCAATCCTGGCTTACATTTTGAAAATATTGGTCAAGTTAAACCAATTATAGCAGAATGGAAACTTCTTATTTATTTTGAACTGTCACCTTTCTATAAAGAATTGAAGCTTTTAATTAAGGGAACATCTGCCTTGAAAAAGGCGTGCAATAACCCATCCTTCAATAATCATTGCGATGGTTTACTAACCCATTTCCAAAATGTCAAGAACGAAATGGAGTCTGGTCTATAAGAACTCACAAGAAGAAAAAAGCGAGGAGCAATAGACATCGTTGGGAACGTAGCGAATTCCTTGTTTGGAGTCCTTGATTCAAAATATGCAGAAGAAATGACCAATACTATTAATAATATGAAATCCAGTGAAGTCTACTTGCATAGTCTTCTACGGAATCAAACGTCGTTTCTAGATTCTACTCTTAATCTTATGAAACAATCTGAAAACCGTACGCAAACCACCTTCGAAAAAATCAATTTCAAAATAAGCCAACTCGTGAACTTGACAAATAATGACAATAATCATCGATCGCAGATCATCCTCTCTCTAAGCGTCCAATTACTTATTGTTACTGATAATTTGCAAAAAATGCATGGCTCCATGATCAATTTGGTAGCTGACACTTATCATGGTCGAATAAGCCCAATTCTACTAACTCCACAACAATTTTCTGCTGAAGTTGATAATATAAAAGCCAACCTTCCAGCTGATCTAACTTTACCAGTCACAGATATCATTCATTTGTATGGTAAAGTAACAGCTCACGCATCAATTTCAAACCAACACATTATCTGCACCTTAACCATCCCATTATCACATCAGAATGAATACGATTTATTTTATATTACGCCGGTCCCGCAACTTATAAATAATTCTTTAGTTGCTATCATACCAACTTCTAAAATGATGGCTCTCAACGCTCATCGGGACGAATATTTCCCGATGGATAATACTAAACTACTGGACTGCAACACACTTGAGCACGATACCTTTCTATGTCCGAACATTCAAGCTACATATTATAAAGGTTCTTCAATCTGTCGCTGTGAAATTCATTTATTCAATAATGAATCTGACTTAACTTGCAACATAGAGTTAATCGGCAGCAAAACTGTATGGTACAAACTTTACAAAAAGAACCAGTGGCTGCTCGCAACTCAACAGCCACTTAAACTAAGCACAGTATGTAAAGGAGAAAATAGTTCTCAACTAGTGGAAGGAACTGGCGTGCTTACGCTCCCAGCAGGATGCACAACGAAAAACGAGGGGATCACCATATACGGCCACAAAACTATCACATTAATTTTCCATCCATCCTATACAAGCAATGGGATATCATTCTCCCACTTAGTGCAAAATGTGAAGAAGCTAACACAACCCCTGCCATATCTTTCAACTATTGACAACATAACCCGCTTGCAGGAGGAAGTAAGGGCGTAATTACAAGAGTTACCAACGACAACAATACATCATAAGGTTCACAGTTTAACCATCAGCTATGTGGGCTTGGCTCTAATTGTCCTACTGATAATTATCCTAATAGTAAAACAAATACTAAAAAGAAAACTCAACCCGTTATCCACAGCACCACAGCCGTCACCGAGGTCTACATGGAATATTTCCTTGGAACCCACACCTTAGGCCACTTAAGCTCGACTTGCCGAGAATCGTTCATTTGCACGTCCCATTTATGTTGCCGATCCCCTTGGGGTCGCAATATGTTAATTCTTTATGATTTTTTTATTTTCATAGCAAAATAAAAACAAATCTTTATGGAATTAAACCTTAAATTTAATTTTTTGTTATTTTCCACATTTTTCAAGCAAAGCGTAAGATTTACTGCGTCATCATAATTCAAGGCTAACATAAATTTAATTTTTTGTTATTTCCCACATTTGTCAAGCAAAGCGTGAGATTTACTGCGTCAGCATAATTCAAGGCTAGAATAAAAATTCACATACCTATTCAAGTGACCAGGTATTTGTGAAACTTAATATCACCTCTACACTGACTAATAGTGGGAAAATAATTTGCCTATTTAAATTATTAGCCAGACAGTTATGTAATACAATCCTTGTACTACACTGCCTTACAGTGGGAAAATAATTTTAAAGTATTTAATGAAATACAATATTTCTTTTTGGCTAATGGTGGGAAAAGAATTAAGTACAGAAAGTTATGAACGTTTTTCGGCATGTTTACAATTAAGTTTATTATTTTAATTTAGTTTATAATGCATTTTTCTTTTTTTTTACTTTTTTGTTATTATTATTTTATTTAAATACCAAAGAAATCCTAATAAATTTGGTCACTTGCATATTGTCAGTCGTTGTGTTCACACTATTTTTGAAGTAACATTGTCTTGGTGTACCACCTAGACAAATCAACAAAACTACACAGCTTAACAACATTATCCTGGTGTACCACCTGGATAATCAAAAGCAACAAATAACTTAGTGCACCACTAAATTATCCTTAATCTAGTAGTTGAGGAAGGCAAACGAGCCTGCCCTTAACAATTATATGCTTGCATTACAAGAATTAATGCGACATACAAATCTAACCGAAGAGGAAATAATGGAACGAATTTTTCGCAATGCTCAACCCGATTACCAATGGTATATATGGCGGCGAGATTTTTCAACGCTAAAAGAGCTCGTGCAGCTGGTCACTGAATTAGAGAGCATACCCACATCAAACATAGCTCGAGGTGAGCATCATCGCCTGGTGAGGGCACGGAACCCCGCTCAAGTGGTTAGACAGACAAATAGAAGTAGGAGACTCCGTAAAAGCAAGTCGCGCAAACACCTGACTGAGATCATCTGCGAAGATGATAAACTTAAGGCAAACGTATTAATGGAGAATCAAGTAGTCACCACAATTATTGATACCGGAGCGACGAAAAGTTTTGTTGCCCCTACGGTGGTGGAACAAATAACCGACAAATCGAGTTACATCCCTGTAAACATTGAGGTTGTACTAGCCGACGGGTCGAAGAAAATCATTTCCCAGGCGGTCCGATTCCTGGTGCGCCTGGGCACTGTTACGGCTAAGTGCGACTTCCTGATCATGCCGGACGCTACAGAAAATATCATTGTGGGACTAGATTTTCTCCAGGTCTTTAAAACCACCATTACTTGTGCAGGTCTTACAGTAGAGCTGGATAGTGCCAAGGGCAATCACTTAGTACGGGAATCGAAAAATGGAAAGGTAAGCAAAATCATAAGAGCACCTAAAAACCTAGTCAATACAGCACATCAGAAAGAGGGAAACGTCCAGACTCCCAACAACCAGCAAAATAGTATAAGAGAGTTTTTAGAGAGGGAGTTACCGAAATACCAACGCATCAGCGGTTTATGTACAGTGGTAAAACATAAAATAGTAACGAAAGATGACCGGCCACATCCACAGTCCATATAGTTTCCCTATAACCTTAGTAAGGAAAATGAACGGTGCCTAGCGCACTTGTATGGATTTTCGACAACTAAATGCAAGATCAGTACCCGATGCCTACCC
Source organism: Cistogaster globosa (assembly GCA_937654795.1). Lineage (NCBI taxonomy): Eukaryota > Metazoa > Arthropoda > Insecta > Diptera > Tachinidae > Cistogaster > Cistogaster globosa. The sequence continues at coordinate 99,537,999 of OW569403.1, read as the reverse complement.
TCTACCTCGGATTGATGCCATCTTGAACATGTTACGTAATGCCAAATTCATCAGTAGCCCGGATCTTAAGGACGGATACTGGCAGGTTCCCATAGAGGAAAACAGTAAGCAGTGCACTGCGTTCGCAGTTTCTGGACGTGGTCTATACCAGTGGCGCGTAATGCCCTTTGGCCTCCACTCGGCACCAGCGACCTTTCCACGGATCCTAGACAGTGTAATTGGCCCAGTGATGGAACCATATGCTTTTGCTTATCTGGATGACATAATTGTTATCGGGTCCACCCTAGAAGAGCACATGAATAACCTAAGAGAGGTATTCCGACGCTTGCGGGCCGCAAATTTAAAAATCAACATCGACAAATGTGAATTCTTCAAGTCCGACACCAAATTTTTAGGCCATATTGTGACCCAAACTGGAATAAAAACCGATCCCGATAAAGTCGCAGCAATAGCACAAATGCCACCCACAAAATCCGTAAGAGAAGTTCGCCGTTTTCTCGGGGTTACATCATGGTACCGCCGTTGTGTGAAAAATTTTGCGAAAATTGCGCAACCGTTGACGCGATTGCTCAAAAAGGGGAAACATTGGACATGGGGCACTGAACAACAGGACGCGTTCGAACAACTAAAGGAAAAGTTAACAGAAGCACCAGTTTTGGCTTGTCCAGATTTTAGAAAGAAACTTTTCCACAGGATGGCTGGCAAGATGGGCACTTGAACTGCAACAACATAAATTTTCTATTCAATATCAAAAGGGAAAACAAAACGTGGTGGCTGACGCACTTTCTCGGCAGCCAGTGGAAAAAGTACAGTTAGCACCGACAAAAGCGCCAGTAACAAACTTATGGTTTGAGTCCCAACTGACAAAAGTACAAAACCATCCGGAAGATTTCACTGATTATGCTATCGTCAACAATCAACTTTATCGACACATCGCGAGAGAAACCAATGATGAGGACAATATCGCTTGAAAACTGTGTATCGATGCCAAACGAAAAATGCGAGTCCTTGAGGAATGCTACGACCAGGCAGCAGCTGGGCACCTTGGTATAAGGAAAACTATATACAAGGTTGCGAGTCGATATTACAGGCCTGGGATGGTGAGGGACATAGTGCAATACGTCCGTAAATGTGAAACCTGTCAACGGTACAAAGCCACACAGCAACTGCCGGCAGGGAAAATGCTGACACGAATACCTGAAGAACCTTACTCCTTAGTGTCGGCCGACTTCGTCCGGCCACTGTCTCGATCAAGATACGGTAATACCATACTTTTGGTTTTTTTGATAACTTCTCAAAGTGGTGCGAACTCGTACCAATGAGGAAGGCAACTGCGGAAGGAGTTGCTAACGCTTTTCGAGAACGTATTGTGTCCCGATATGGGGTACCAAAGGTGCTAATCACTGATAATGGCACCCAATTTACGTCACGAGTGCTGCAGAAATATCTCCTTGAACTAGGTGTCCGCCAACAATTTACGGCCTAATACACCCCACAAGAAAACCCGACTGAGCGAGTAAATCGAACAGTCAAAACCATGATAGCCCAATTGTCGGAAAATCAGCACAACTCCTGGGATGAATTTTGGCCAAAAATCATATTGGCCATTAACACTGTGACATCGGAGACAACGGGTTATTCACCTGGCTACTTGACGCAGGGTAGAGAGCCCAGATTACCAAAAGCATTATTCGATGAGGTAACGATCGGAACGGGGGCGCAACCAACCAATCCAGATTAACGAGCCAAGGAGTCAAGAGAGTTATTTGTAATAGTAAAAAGGAATTTACTAAAAGCTTACAAAAACACCAACGTTACTACAATTTACGAAGGCGTAGCTGGAAACCGTCTGTAGGAGACCATATTCTAGTCAAGCTTCACACATTATCCAAGGCAGTCGATAACTTCGCTGCCAAACTCGCACCGAAATATGGGGTTCTTATGTCGTAATGGGATTCGTGTCCCCCGTCATTGTAAAAATTTGTGATGTAGGAAGTGGTAAAACACGAACCGCTTACCTTGGAGAGATAAAACCCTACCTAAGCTAAAAATAAAATCTCGTACCTTACTAATTTTGTTTATTGCATTCAGTTACCTGAAACGGATAAAACCAGAATTAGTTTGTATTTGTTTTGAGAGCTAATACATAATTTCTTTCTTGTTTTAGAATACTCAGAATAATAAAGAAAGAAACATGAACGAACCAAATCGAAAGTTCGAAGAATCTCGGCGGAAATTTCGTCAAAATCTTGAAAGGGAAAACGCCAAATTAAAAAGGACAATCTTCATAGATGAAGATGATGTGCCTAGCACTAGCCAAGGTTACCGCCGTCGGGGGTAACACGAAAAAACAACGAGGTAGGGTAGTATCCCCACCCCATACCACAAAACAGAAGGAGAAGGCCTTCTTTTTCAGGATGTCGACACAACCAAAACCCGGTGAGATAATAAAAATACCACCATGCAAAAACCCCAAGCCAGAAACGATTCCCCGACACGAATCGGTTACGATCAATGACATCATTGGTCCTGACTTAGTCGAACAAGTACCGCCGCCACCAAGGTTTGTTGAAGAGGATGTGAACAACCTGATTGACAGGAATGATGATACCGACGACACGAAAAGTACGCCTCCACCCCCCTACCAAAACTCACGGATGACAACATCAGTTTTAGGCGGTTTAACGATCTCGACATCTTCGATGAAGAAATACGGCGTACCTTTTTGGGTTCGCTGATAATACCGTCGATCTGCGGGCAACTTCACCAACGTCCCCATTCCCACCAAGGTCGCCCTTGCCAATCGATTGGGAGAACGAGAATTTAGCATCTGTGGATGTCCAAGACAAACAATACCGTTATTTGGGACATCACTGTTACGAAAGATGTATGCGGGTAAGATTGTTAATACCCGAAACAAAAGGACGGAAGAAGTCAGTTACCCGACGACGAGTGCTCAAGCAGATGCAGAGCCAGTACAAGCATCCCCGCGGTCATTGCCGGACCAAAATAATATCATAGGTATCGTCCAACAATCCCTACCCAGAACTCCTGGTCGGGAATGGTTTATACCCAACGATGATGAATGCTTGCGAACGCCACCACAAAATAAAGGGGTTCCCTTTGACCAACAAGGGCGGTTTTTAGCACACGTAAATTGGACACCGTCATCGACACTATCATTGTCGAGTGACAGAGCATCAGAAGAGAGCTTCACGATACTAACCGTAGGATTACCAAAGCCGGATTTGTCAGCCACGACAACCGACACCTCATCCTCGTCGTGCACGGCTCGGTCATCGTCTTATCACCCATGTCGTCGCCATCAGAAGTCAGCCCGGCACCTTCTATCATCAAGACCACATGCGACCTGGTGATGCCTCCAATACCTTCTAGCCCAAGAGAAATTTCTATCGCCCAAGCTCCGGTAAAACTGCAGGAGATAATCTCACACGCTGCGGATACGAGAAGGCTTCACCAGCTGGTGCGGCTGATGCGAGAAGTTCATGGACAGAGAATTTGCATCACTATCTCGAGGTTGGGAACGGTGCGAAGCGTCTGGGTAATGCAGTAAGCGTTGGTTTGTCAAGAGGGCCACGTTTTTGGCCACACAAAATACTTTTTTTGTTATTTTGATTTGTGAATTTAATATTTTGTTTATCATAATTACTTTTAGTATCAAATTTATCTTTATTTTTATTGTGAATTTAATAATTTGATTATTCCTAATACTTTTATTATTAAATTTTATTATCTTACATTATATTTTCATTACATTATATTTGCATTAGATTATATTTTCATTGCATTATATTCTCATATATTTGAAAACTCAATATTTTTATTATTTATTTGTTTTTATTTGTGAACTTAATATTTTGTGTATTTTGAATATTTTCATTTTCATATATTTGTGAATTGAATATGCTTCTTATTATTTATTAGGTTTAAGCCACTTTGTTGGAATTACATTTTTGTTAATTTAAAGTTTTTAATTTGTTTTCAAAATGAACGGCCTGTTAGGAAGTAGCGCTACCTGTTTGCCAGAAGATGAATTTTACATAAAAGAAAAACAACTCTACCTTATACAGCTGTGCACAAAAACGCAGTTTGTGTGTATGTGTGCCACTGAATGGTATAAAAGGCAAGTTGTTCGTTAGTCGGCAGACAGTTGTCTTGCTGGTTTTGCAGAGGTAAGATCTAACAATTGATGCGAAGGTTTTCACGTCCCAAATTGAAATATCTTATCTTGTGAACAATTAGCAATTGATGAGGAAGTTTTTACATCCCCAATTGTTAATTGTAAAAATCGTTTACTGTTGCAGTCTCTGTACAGGCTATTGTGGGAGCGACGGGCAATTTCGACACGAGTTTATACCTCCAACTGGTTTTCCTTACTCTCAGGCAATAGTTGGATACTGTACAGGAGCCCTATTATTCCGACACAAGGTTATACCTCCAACTGGTTTTCTCTTGCTTTCCGGCTAAACTGACTACTGTAAGAGCGGCACGGCCATCCGACACGAGGTTATACCTCCAACTGTTGCCGTTCACTCTGACAAGAGTTAGTTTTCGTGAGGCTACTTCGTGGGAGACGAGTACCCTCAACCCGAGGTTATACCTCCAACCGATTGCTCGTGCTCTCTGTCAAGAGCTGTTTGTAGATAACTGCTGCGAGTAACGGTGCTCAGCATTAGCTGAACGTGGCAGACAGTGTCCTGCTGACTTCCTGAGCGCGGTACTACCCAGAGCCACTCTCCTTCGGACCAAACGGTTGGCGTTACCAGCAACACCCGGGAAAGTGAATAAAGAGATACGAGTTATAACGTGAAGAGAAGGAGAGGTCTTTTATTCACCGTTGCATTGCAGCTAGAGTGAGCAATGACCCTGCACTCCGCTGAAGCTATCCCAGCAACCAGCGAAAACGTGTCGTTACAATTTCGACTGTGTTATCTGCATATTCATCAAAATTTTCAATATTAATGCGGTGCACGCTAGTTACTGTTTCTGCATTGCACCTTACTTGCAACTTTTGAAGTGTCAGTTTACATGAAAGATGAAGTATCCATTCTAAAAGGCGTATGCGTGCGTGTAAAGTTGAAAGCCCAAAATTCAAAGCAGCAGGATTTTCAGGAAGATTTTTCCGCAATGTGTTAGGATCTTTTGAAATTTGTCCACAAATGTAACACCTCACTGATTTTCTGTCTGGTGAAGTATTGCAGACTTTTGCATCGGCCATTGTTAATAGCATTGTGTGTTTAATTTATGCAATATTTCCAATACATGGTACTTTACTTTTCTTTAACAATTGTAATAATAATAATAATAAATAATAATAATAAAAATAATAAAAACATTAATAATAATTATAATAATAATAATTATAAAAATAAAAATAATAATAATAATTATAATAATAACAAAAATAATAATAATAATAATAATAATAATAATAATAATAATAATAATAATAATAATAATAATAATTATAATAAAAGTTTTAAATAATATTTCACATCAATAGCCGAAAAACACAAACGTTTATGACGACATAAAGTATCATAAAAAATGATTTTTGAGCAAGAATTGAAAAAAGATAAACTTTTTAAGAAGTCACAAAAAATAATGCCGTAAAGTTGTGCAATTTTTTTTTCTTTTTTCTCAATTAGAGATCTCATATTTTATTGCGGTATATAACATTATTTGTACAACAGCTACCTTCACTTTCAAAAAAATTTTCCTTTTTTTGTAAGAATATATATATATATATATATATATATATAGTTTTTTTTTTATAATTAATATTTTTAAAATAAATATTTGAGATAATTTTTTCTGTTTAAATATTGAAAATAGCTGCAGATAATATCTTTCAGGTAGCCACAAAAATATATCGTATAAATATCTTGAAATCGACAAAAATTCAATAAAAACGCAAGCAATTTTCTTCACTTTCCTGACTTTAACAGTATCCCACGACTACAGATCTTAACTTACAATTTTTAAAATGAGCGATATGATGTAGAATTTTGTTCTGTATCGATCTGCGTAATTACTTCTTAGGATTTCACCAAATTAATTTTTGCCTATACTATTTGAAAGTTCCCCATATATAAAGTAAGGGGACTAAAATTTAAATACACCCCAATAGTTGTATGTTTGGAGAAAAGTAAACGTTTAAGAAACACTTAAATTATGTAGTTTTATTTAGTTTAATAAACAACAAAAAAAAATAACAAAAAGTATTAACTTCATTAAAAACATAACGGTAAATCTCTCATACATCTTGCAAAACGAAGAACTCTCTTTCATTTTTTAAAAAACAAGGTTTAGATATATTTTATATTTCGATGAAATTCTTTAACTACAAGCCAGCACTTGTTATTAGTAGCATTCTTGCCTTATTATTAGTGTTTTTTTTTCGAAAATTATGGGCAAAGGTAAGGAAAATCCTATAGAGAAATAGGAAAATTATTAAATTTGCCATTTTCAAGTGTTCAAAATATAATAAGAAAATATAAAGAAAATGGTTTAGTTGCAAATATGCCGATAAACAGTCGTCCAAAAAAACTAACGTGATGTTAACCAAATCGTAAGAGAAGTGAAAAAAAAATCCAAGAATAAACGCCACAAAACTTGCAAATGATATCGCTAATAACTATAACAAACATGTTTCACCCAAGAACTGTTCAAAGAGCATTGCGAAAAAATGGATACAAAAGCCGAGTTCCCCGAAAAAAGCCACTGATAAGTGAAAAAAAAAAACAGAAAACTAAGACTGAAGATAAAAGTATAAAAGACATAAGTATAAAAACAAAGACGCTGAGTTTTGGAAAACAGTTATATTTATAGACGAGTGCAAATTCAATTTGTTGGGAAGCAATGGACGTGCAAAAGTTAAGCGTAAGAAAAGCACTGCTCTTCAAAAGCAAAATTTGGTTCCTACAATAAATATGGAGGGTGGCAATGTAAAGGTTTGGGAAGCTATTGGAGCAGCGGGGGTTTGAAAGTTGGAGTTTATTGATGGCATAATGAACTAACATACATACAAGAGTATATTGGAAAGAAATTTGCAAGCATCCATCGACACGTTAGGTCTTGGACATCATTGCATCTTTCAACAGGATTACGAACCAAAGCACACTGCACTTTCTGTAAAAGAGTGGTAGCTGTATTATGCTCCCAGACAGTTCCATAGCCGACCCCAGTCACCAGATTTAAGCCCAATTAAATACGCTTGGGATTTACTGAAGCGCAAATTACCATCAACTTCAGTAACGAACAAACATTCGCTTAAAGAAGATCTTAAAAAGTATGGTCAGAAATATCGCCTTCTGAAACAGAAAGCTTGGTACTTTCTATGCCACGCCGCTTGCAGGCAGTTACTGATAACCATGGCGGTCCAATAAAGTATTTAAATGTTTTACCGTTATGTTTTTAATGAAGTCTATATTTTTTGTTATTTAGGAAACTTAATAAAACTACATACTTTAAGTTTTTTCTGAAACGTTTACATTTTCTCTAAACATACAATTTTTGGGGTGTATTTCAACTTTAGTCCCTGACTGTATGTATGATTATAATTTGTTTATTTACATGCTAGCTATAAGCAAGAATTTTTTTGTTTTGATATTATACCCTTCACCACAAAAAGTAGAAAAAGGGTATATATAAATTTATCATTCTGTGTGTAATTTCTTCAAGATCCATTTCTGACCCCATAAAGTATATAGATTCTGAATCTTTATGCATAGCGAAAAGTCGATTGAGCGATGTCCGTCTGCCGAGGCAATCTTGATTTTACAAAAAAAAAAAAATTAATAAATAAATAAATAAATACGTCAATCGATCAGACATAGTGTTGAAAAAGGTGCTATTGGAAATCAACATTAACGGTCCATGTCCTCCGAGGCAGCGGGCAAATCACCACGCCTACCTCTAATTTTTCATGTCATTTGGAACATTTAAGTAATTCCAATCAAAAAAATAAATGTATGGGTCGATAGAGAATTAAGAAATTAGAAAAAAAAATCAAGTAAAAATATTAGCGTTCGCCCATATTTTCCTAGTTACGGTGCTCTGAAATTTTCAAATTTTTTAAAATATCAATATGGGAAGCATTTTAAAACTTTTGAAGACGTCTTTAAGGAAATACTAAAATTTTTTAAAAATGCCTTAACCCATTAGGAGTCGATGTCACTTTTATGTAAAATTATATATATGCAGTACCAAATTTTATTTTATTTTCTCTCTCTTTGTCACCCAAATATTTGCTTTTTTGATTGGAGTTACTTCACTAAACTATATTTACACAGATAGTGAAGGGTATATAAGATTCGGCATAGCCGAATATAGCACTCTTAGTTGTTTTCTTTCTTTTTGATATCTTTAAATACAATCTAATTTTTAAATCCATTGAAAAAAAAGCGAGTAGTTAATTTTTATTTTTGATGGAGGGATAACCAAAACTAATTACAAACCAATGTAAAAAAAAGGTCGGGCGTTTCACCGACAGATTTAAAATTATCGGTATCCAATCTGTCATAGGTTTTTGTTTCTTTCTTGGGAGGGAACAATGCATCTTAATAGTAAATAAAAGGTTTTTATGTGATATTGTTATTTTAAACTAAATTTGTGTACTACCAGACTTACGCCTAAAACACGGGTTGAGAAACAAAATTTTAAAAAAGAGCTAGCAGATTAATCTTTCATACCCTTTACCACAGTTTTCGATACGGTTATTATCTAAAAAATTTGATTACTAGAAATGTAGCATACGCTTAACACCCTTCACCATATTTTCCGAGTTACGTTCCTCTGAAATTTTAAACTTTTTTTAAATATCAATGGAAATCATTTTAAATGTTTTGAAGATATCCTTTGGAAAATACTTAAACTTTTTAAAAATTTGTTTTGAATTAAAAATTGGAATTTTCACTAAAAACTGAAAATTCGACAAAAAGGGTCTTAATTATCAAAAAAATTTGGAAAATTTTTCAATTTTAAATTTTTGTTGAAATTCTTTATTTGCAATAAAAAATTTGAAATTCCATTTAAAAACGAAAATGCACAAAAAATAAGTTAATACTATCAGCAATTTAAAAGTTTTCTGAAAACCCGCCATTCGCAACAAAAACAAAAGAGAACACATTAACACTATTGAGTTATTTTCCACCAAAAATTTTAATTTTTGCAAAAAACTGTACTTGCAATAAAAAATTTGAAATTTCATTTAAAGCAGAAACCGAGCAAAAAATAACTTACTACAATCAACTATTTAAAACTTTTCAAAAAAACCCAATATTTGAAAAAAAAAACAATTTTGTTTATATTATAATTGTACAAGTGAATCTGAAAACCAAATATCTGACACCTTCAGATTATTCATTTCAGCGAACGTCCAGCTTACTAAGAGCGCTTATATATCAATAAAGTCTCTAATGAAGGAGAGTGCAGATTAGACGCCAAAGTGATACATAAGCAACTCAACTTCACCCCAAATATCTTCATTATGCAATATCAAACATTACCAAAAAATTAAATTTCACTAAACGATTAAAATTTTACCAAAACATTTTTTTCACGAGAATTTCACAAAACTTTAATTTTTGCAAAAAATTCTACTTGCACTAAAAAAATTCAAATTCCATTTAAAGCCGAAGACGAACAAAAAATAACTTGCTACAATCAACCATTTAAAAGTTTTCTAAAAAAAAAAACCATATTCGCAAAAAAAAAACACATTTACACAATTTAGTCCTTTTTACACTCTTTGATTAAGCGATGTCCGTCTGTCCGTCAGTGTTAGTGTTGAAATCAAGTTTTCCGAGACACTAGATATGCCAGAAAAAAATCGATCAGATATAGTGTCGAAAGAGGTGCTATTGGAAATCAGCACGATCGGTCCATGTCATTCGAGGCAGCAGGCAAAACACCACGCCTACATCTAATTTTTTCATGTCATTTGGAACAATAAAGTAACTCTAATTCAAAAAAAAATTTAGTATTTCCTTAAAGACCTCTTCAAAAGCTTTAAAATGATACCCATAAAAAAATTTGAAAATTTCAGAGCACCATAACTCGAAAAATATGGGCGAGCGCCAATTTTTCGAAAATGTCAATATGGGTACCATTTAAAGGTTTTGAAGAGATCTTTAAGCAAATATTAAAATTTTGGGAAACTGCTTAACCCATTAGCAGCCGATTGTATTTTTATGTAAAATTACATAAACTATTTAATTTTTTTTTTATTTTTTAATTCTCTGTCACCGCAATAATTGTTTTTTTGATGCGAGCTACATCACTGAAGTAGATTTACATAGACGGTGAAGGGTATATAAGATTCGTTGTAGACGACTATAGCCCTCTTACTTGTTTATATATTAATTATACAAGTAAAGCTGAAAACCAATTATTTGCGATCTTCAGATATTTCTTTCAGCGAACGTTCAGCTCACAAAGAGCCTTGCTTTTCGCGCCTATTTATCAACAGATTTTTTAATGAAGGAGAGCGCAAGGTGCGCCAAGGTGATACAGAAGCAACTCAACTTATCCCGAACATCCTTGTTGTGCAATATAAAGATTACCAAAAAATTTAAATCTACTAAACGACTAAAATTTTACCAAAATATTTTTTTCACGAGAATTTCACCAAGAATTTGAATTTTTGCAAAAAATTGTACTTGCAATAAAAAAATTCTAATTCTTTTTAAAACCCTATCAACAATTTAAAAGTTTTCTGAAAACTCCATATTCGCAACAACGTTTTATGATCCGAGTTTTGATACCCTTCACCACAAAAAGTGGAAAAAGTATTTCATTCCGTGTGTAATTTCTACAATATCCATTTCCGACCACATAAAGTATTTATATTCTGAATCATTATGCATTGCGAAGTCTATTGGGCGATGTCCGTCTGTCCTCCCGCGTTAGCGTTGAAATCAAGTATGCCGAGGCAAACTTCTTCTTCTTCTGAAAACCCCATATTCGCAACAACGTTTTATGATCCGAGTTTTGATACCCTTCACCACAAAAAGTGAAAAAAGTATTTCATTCCGTGTGTAATTTCTACAATATCCATTTCCGACCACATAAAGTATTTATATTCTGAATCATTATGCATTGCGAAGTCTATTGGGCGATGTCCGTCTGTCCTCCCGCGTTAGCGTTGAAATCAAGTATGCCGAGGCAAACTTCTTGTAGAAGTACTAAGTACTTTATTGATTCGTTAGATTCTTGGAGTTGTAAGGACAATGTTGACACAAAATGCCTGACCAGAATTTTTAAATTCTATAAACCTTCTTAGAGAAACATTTACTTAGTACATTTTGTAATGAATAAGCCAAGTAAGACTTAGACTTACAAACGAAGCGTTTCGTAACATGAAGTTGAGACAACCCTAATTTTTAAATTTTATGTCTTAGATATTTATTGTCAACCTATTACTGTCAAAGAGATAAAATGTATTTAATGTATCGGGTTTTCTATAGGAAGACCTTTACCACAGGTGAAACGTCATTCCGTATACTCGTAATCATTCGAAGCTTCTTATTCCTCTAATAGAATTTCGTAATCTGTTTTAATATTTGGGTTTCTGTTAAGCAACCGATGTTTCAGCTTTAAAACGTTGCCGTTTTAAAATACATATAAATTTTATTTGTTTTCTATTCACTGCGTTTCTCACATATTCTATATTTCAAACAAAGGTTAAAAGTTTTATTTGCATTTTTAAAATTTTTAATAAAAAAAATCATATACTTATATGTAGGTTTTCTAAAAAAGTTTTGCTGACATCGTAAAATAAATTAATTTTAGTAGATTTGTAGAATAACCGATATAATTTGTTTGAGTTATTCTTTAACAGAAATTTTCCTTTTAAAGCAATTAATTGACTAATAATTCTACAAGTAGGTGAACGACGATTAGTCGGCTTAGCGATGTCTTCTGTCCGCGTTTGTATTAGAATTAATATCACGAAGGCTACACAGGATTTACAAAAACTTTTAAGCCCATAACTGGCAGACACACTCTCGAGGTGAGCGTCCCCATTTACCTTATAATTTCTCTGTTACAATAACAATTACCATTTTTTTAATTTTTTTGTGTATAGCTATTAAGTTAATTGACTGATAAAAATTTCGATACTTCATAAAATTCTAAGTAACACTGGAGAAACGAGATTTTAATTATCTGCATGGTGTAAAATTTACCTAAAAAACATGTTTTCTTTCAAGAGTCTTCATTATTTTCCGCTTAGCAAAATCTCATTAATTTTTTGTTACATAGTACGAAGAAGAAATAGTTTTAATTTGATTTGGGGGGAATTACATTCTTTTATTGATATAAAATTTTGTATTATCAATTTAATGATATCACAATATATACTTTTATAGAAATTTGTACGATAAATGAAATTTGTGCATAGTGAAGGACATATTTAAACTTGACTTTCAACTCTACTATTGAGTTGCAATATGAATGGACATGCCGTTTAAAAGTTACAGAACAATTTCAATTGTTTCCAAATTCCTCACTGTGTAACGATTTCATAATTTCTTCAATTTGAATTTATTTCTTTAAAATATTATTGACAAACTTCAATGTTTTTGTTAAATTTATATATATATATATATATATATATATATATATATATATATATATATATATATATATATATATATATATATATATATATATAAAATTATATTAAATAATACTATAAAAAAAGAAATAAGAAAAATGTGTGTCTATTTTACTTTTTAGTTTTCGGGCTTATAAGAAGCTTTCTAACTTTCTAAAGAAACTTTTTTTATTTTAAAAACTGACTATTCCCCACCTTCTTAGTTTGTCAGTTGCTTGTATCTATCGGTCAAGACACAAGTTCGCACAAGTTCACACACGAGCACAACCACCGTTCTTACATTTATGAACAAAAGACCCTTTAGTGGAAACATAAAAAACAAACCTTTAAACATTTTCTTTTAATGTTGTCGCTTTCCTTATTCTTTTGTCTTCAATACATTGTCTGCTATATATTTTACCGTTCCATTTTTTTGTCGTTCGTAAACATACAGCCACCGAAAAAACGAAACAGTAGATTCTTAAACATTGGGTGGCTGGCATGTGATGTGCGTACATATAAAACGCTGCATAAAAAATGGGTGGCTTGATGAGAGTATGTATGATGTGTGTACATAAGTATTGAAGCGGACAATGATAGCCAAAGTAAAAATAATAGGCATTGCTTTTGGTTTTTCGTGTCGCGAAAAGTATTAGGTTTATACATATATATAAATATATATATATATATATATATATATATATATATATATATATATATATATATATATATATATATATATGGTTATGGGAAAGACTGTAAGGATTTAGTTAACATAAACAGTTAACAGACATTTAAATTTTAAATTCACTACCGACTAAGGCGAATCTAAAAGAGATGTTTTATGTTTTGGTCTATATGTATGTGGATTCGTTCATTACTGACTAAGCCAAAGTAAAAACGAGGATTATGGTTGTTTATTTAATTCCTCATTAAGAATGTTGTTTTAAGTTTTCTAATCGCCTGCTGGTTATAGACATATTTTTTAGAGTACTTTGCGCTTTAGGTGAAAAAAAGCAAATTGTAAATACAATAACTGGAATAATTCAAACGTATTTCCTTTTTAAACGAAATAATATAAACATTTCACTAAATTGTAAGAATTGGACCTTGTAATCTCGTTAATCTTACTAACTTAATGTGTACGGCTATTTTTTTGATTAATAGAAAAAAATGTAAAATAATTAGTTTGGTCGTTCTCATTTAAATGAGAATTTTTTTCTTGTTTCATACTTTTCAAAGAGTGATCCAAGTAGTCCAGTTTTGGCTTTCCAATTACTTTTCATGTTTTTATTTATATATTACTAGTTAATTCCATAATAATTTTTTATTAAATGCGATTTTGTATATTTCACGAATGCAATAGGTTTTAGGTATAACTTTATATATATAAATATATTCTTGATTATTTTACTTTATGTCTAGCCATATTTAATTTGGATAATATGAAAAGCTGAAACCGCGTAAATAATGAAAAATTGTGTCTAGTTATAAAAGTATAATTTGTAGGTATTTAGTCTGACTTAAAATTTTATATTTGTTTTATCCAGTTGAAAAAGAGACATTAAAGCGTCTATATCGTTGATCTTAAATTATTTTATTTTCTAATTTTGTAAGCTCTATGTCATTTTTTTAAAATAAATACATTGTTTATTATTTTTATTCCTTTAATATTTCGCCACATCGTTAGGTGTTATCTTTAGGAAACAGGAACGCTTCAAATTTTTACTACAGCCTAAATTAAATTTTTTTTTTTTGGTTACTTCTGACTAAAGTAAATGATTTTTTTTGTGTCACTAAAGTATAAGAGTAAACATTCCTTTGTCTATTTAAGTTTATTACATGAAATCTATTATTCTTATAAGAATATTGTATTTTGCAACCCACAAAATTATTTTAAATACAACTTTAATTTGTATTTTTTTGTTCTCACATTTATCGTTCATTTTAGTTCAAAGAAATAAATGAGTGATAAACGAAAGGAATGGCCAATTAGAATGATTTTGCTTGACTCTATCTGTTTGGATCTAAGAAATATTTGTAACCGTTCTACTAAATTTGTAGTAATCTGCTTGACAGTCATCAATCTTAAGTTTGTTGCAAGTTTCTCTCTTACAAAAAGTTTTCCACGTTCATGCATAAGATATAGGCTATATGACAAAACCTACAGTCCTTGCGCAGCTAAAAACGAGTTTTTTTCCTTTTTTTTTAATATTATCTGTTTTAGTGATTACAGCCTTTTAGAATTCTGTTATTAATAGCAGTAGTATACAATATACAAATTTGTGGAAAGAGCCGTCATATGTATAAATAGCCTTTATATGAGAATAGCATAGCAGAAACTTAGTTTTTATTTACTTCTTAAGGTGACCGTGAAAAGACTTTGAGAACATTCCACCTTTAACTTCCTATATATATATATATATATAAATAAATGTTAACATTTACATATATATATGAATATATTCTATATATACATATTAATGTATCTATATATACATATAAATTTATCTGTATTACATATAAATATATCTGTATATACATATTATAAATATATATACTTATATATACTTATACATTTATGTTCATGTCTGTTTTGTATAAGCAAATATTTAGTTTAGACGTAAAATGTATTCGATTCCTCATGCCGTTGGGGATGAAGACAAAAAAGTGGTTAGGACAATGGTAAAGCAAGACAAGTGCTTTAGTTCAAAATTAAACTGATACGACGGAGCTCCTAGCAATTAGAAATAATCACTAACATAAATTCCATAACGCACTTGTAGCATTTTATTTTAATTATACTTTTCTTAAACTATTTTTTAATTTTCATCTAAATATACACTAAAAAATAAGCCTTGAGTACCTAAAGATTTTAAATATAATAGTAAATTAAAATTATTTTTTAATTGTTTATACTTATGCGTATCTCAACTTATTTTTAAGTTTAATACTCGGATTATTTATTAGAGCTTGTAGTGTATATTTAAGGCTTTCAGTAAGGTGTGTTAGTAGCGTCATCAGAAATAAAAACATATTACAAAACCAATTATCAAATAAGAGTTTAAAACTGCAATAATAATCAGAAGAAGGTTTAGGTTATAAAGATTACGATTATCCCATCTAGGGAAGTGATCATAGAGTACATTTTGGACTTTTATGATTTATATTCTTTTCTCTTGAGACTGTCTACGTTATTCATCTACTTTCTAAGCAAAATATTTCAACAGTGTAATAAATTCAAGCAATGGATTCAGATATGTAACTGTAATATATGGTTGATTAAGAAATAAATAAATACTTATAATAAAAATTCTTTATAATAATAAAAATACATTTTTTTGGAAAAAATATGTCATTTCGTAGAGAACGTAAAGGTTAAAATGTAAAAGCGCCCAATTTTACCGATATAATGGTAAAAAAAATTTTAAACACTGTTAACAAAACTCTGCAATAAATGTTTAAACACGCATTTTTCTAAATTTAAATTTTTAGAAAAGATATGCAGACGAAGTTGTGGGCTCTGCTAGTCAAAAATAAATCTAAATCTTACTATACCTTTCCAAAAGAGTTAATACGCAAAATAATTTTTATGTGACTTTTAAATAATATAATATAATTAAAGTGAAATTGCGTATACATTTGTGGCTAATCCGGTGGTTAGCTGAAAGTAATAATAAATATATGTGACGATTTTTAAAGATAATGATCATAAAAATTTTATATTTGTTTAATGTTTTCTACGTGCATACAAAGTTACAACAGTTGAAGAAATTTGGTACATATGGGCAAACGGTTGGATCGTTATAACCAGACAGTTTAAACAATTTTTACTGCTAAGTAGCAAATTAGAAATTAAAGCCCCAATAACTGATGTTATTTGACCTACATGACCCCATCCTTGAAACTGTTGTGACAATCACTTGAAAATTATACAAAATGCACATTACTATATCTTTTATAATAACAAGTAAAAATTTTCAAAATTATAATTTAAAAAGTTCCACAATAGCGGATGTAATTTGATGTATACCAATTTTTGAACAGTTATAGACAAAGGCTGAAAGATTAATCAAATCTTGTTTTCTTTTTTAGCAATTATAAGTGTAGAAATATAAAGCATGAACTCATAGCTCCTATGTTTCCTGTATACCGTTTTACTCTTTTAACTTTTATAGACAGAAACCGGATACTTACCCAGAAAAACAAATATACGGGCATCTGATACTTTTTACATATAAGCGTTTTTTTTTTGTACTTTGTTTAAGCATTTTTTTCATTTTGGCGTTTCTTCTTTTTGAATTTTTGTAATTTGACATTTTTCTTAAGTACTTTAAATGTTTTTTACATTTTAAAAATATTGTGCTATTACCAGATCAAAACTGTTAAGTTCATCAATACTGAAAGCACGTCTCGATGGCCATTTTGCTACCATTAAAAGAAAACTAAAGATTTTGGTCCAAATAATACAATAAAAATCAGGGAGGAGTGGTATATTCGGCTATACCAAATCTATATACCTTTCACCATTTAGCTTAATCTAGTTTTGCAAAGGAACTTCAATCAAAACAAGTTAAAGTTTTATATTCGACTTTGCCAAACTTTATATACTTTTCACCATATACGTAAATCTAGTTAAGTCAAGTAACTACAATCAAAAAAGCAAATATTGGGGCGACAGGGAATTAAAAAATAAGAAAACAAAATTATTAAGTACCACATACATATAATTTTACATAAAAATGCCATCGACTCATAATGGGTTAAGCATTTAAAAAAAAATTTTAGTATTTGCTCTTCAAAAGCTGTAAAATGATACCCGTAACTAGGAAAATATGGACAAGCGCAAGTTTTTTTCTCATTTTTAAATTCTTAATCGCCCCATATATTTGTGTTTTTTTTTTTGTTGGAGTTACTTCATTATTCCAAATGATATAAATAAGTTAGAGGTCGGCGTTGTTTTTGCTCGCTGCGTTAAAGTATATTAACCGATCTTGCTGGTTTCTAATAGCACCTCTTTCGACACTACACCTGATCGATTAGCGTTTTTAAATTTTTCTTAGCTGATCTAATGCCTCGACTGATTAAACACGGACGGACAGGCGGACATCGCACAATCGACTTCGTTAGGCATAAGAAGTCGAAATATACTCGTATAAGCTTTATGGAGTCGGAAATGGACAATATTACAAATGAAATGAAAAAGTAATTATATCTTTTCTCCACTTTTTTGTGATGGGTATAAAAACAACTATAGAGGTGATAGAAAATTAAAAAAATAAAAAAAGAGAAAAAAAAATTACATAAAAATGCCATTAGCTCTTAATGGGTTTTTAAAAAACTTAACAGTTTCTTAAAGATTTCTTTGAAAGCTTGAAAATGTTACCCATAGTGACATTTTAAAAATCTTTTGAATTTCAGAGGCCCGCTATTCGGAAAATATGATCGATTAATGTTTTTTTTTTTTATTATTTTTTAATTCTCTATCGCCCCATATATTTGTCTTTTGATTGGAGTTACTTTATTGTTTCAAATGATATGAACAAATTAGAGGTAGGCGTGGTGATTTGCCTGTTGCGTCGAAGATCATGGACCGATCTTGCTGATTTCCAATAGCACCCCTTTCGACACTATGCCTGATCGATTGTCTTAAAAATATACTACATTTTTAAAAAAAAAATTATCGGGGAAGGCTGGCAAACTTATAAGCCACCTAACTCTAACGGAAGAAAACTACAAAACTGCGTGGACCCTTCCTCAGGAGCGTAACGACAATAAACGCGTTCTTGTGGCCACGCTAGTAGGAAAGATCCTGAATCAACCAAAGGGAACATAAGCTACAGCATCAATCAAGGCCCTTCATAATACAACAAAAGAATGCATATTAGCACTTAACAACTTGAATATCGACACATCCGCTTGTGATGCCTTACTTATTCAAATAATGATGTAAAAATAAGATCACACTCTGTGCATTCGGTTTATGCAATACTTATCGAAACCGAAGGAGGTGCTAATTATTAGGGAAATATTTTCATTTTTGGAGATTCAATTTGAATCAATGGAGTCGATTCGTAAAACATTAATTACCCATAGAGGTTCAAGCAAGCTTGTTTTCATTATATCTTCAGTGGAGAATAACAGCATTTGCAAACTATGCAACAATGGTAAACACCGCACTTATAATTGCAAGCAATTCATGGCAATAACAGAAACTGAAAGACTCAAATGGGTACAACAACAGAAACTATGTGTGAACTGTTTTATGTCTGATCATTTAGCCAAGACCTGTATGTAAGCAACTGTAAAAGATGTAATAACAAGCACAATACGTTGCTACATTTACCAAAAAATTTCACATCAATAGCCTCAAGGCAAACACTAACCACAAGACACGATTTTACACCAGCTAATGCAGCCGCAGTCTCCTCGGCATCAGCAGAAGATAAGGAAACGTAATTTAAGCCACAGCAAGGGTTATTATCAAGGCGAAAAATGGCATATCAAAACAATTTAGGTCTGTAAATTAGATTCAGGTTCACAAGTGAATAAAGTGACTGAACGGCTTGTACGAAAGTTATCGCTTAAAACAAAAGAGACCGCTTTGTCCATTGACAGAAGACTTTGTGTTACCAATAATTTTACCAGGACAGCCAAATCATAATTTGGATGTTTCTAAATGGAAAATTCCACAGGACATTCATTTAGCAAATCCCAATTTTAATACACAAGGAAAAATTGATATTCTTCTCGGTGCGGAGCTTTATTTTAGTCTAGTACGACCTGGTACAATAAAGATTTAAATTATCATTCTATACTTCAAATTACTTCGTTGGGCTGGATTGTAGGCGGCTTACTTAAACAACCCACAATTGACTATCCATCTGCAACATTGACATGTGCAGTTTTTGACAGTGAAACCTCATTAGAACAAGCAATCGAACAACTATAGATAATAATGTCTTCAGCAGAAAACCTGTGTAAATCTCACTTCAATCAGCACGTTCAGATGGACTTAAATGATCGTTTTATTGTCAACCTTCCGTTTAGTGAAAATCCAACAGCATTGGGGCATTCTCATCAAATGGCATACAACGACTACAGAAAAATACTAATATTCAAGGTCAGTACATTGAATTCATGAGAGAATATGAAAATTTAGGACACATGAAAAAGATCAACTTGGCTAACATATTAAATCCAAAATACTTTATTCCACATCATTGTGTTATAAAATCTGCAAGCACAACAACAAAACTCCGAGTCAACGGCTACTCAAAGTGAGCTGTTTTCTATTTTACTTCGTTTTCGAATGCCCAAATTTGTCTTTACAATAGACATTGAGAAAATTTACAGACAGATATTAATTAGTTCAGACAACCATCAATACCAGTTGTTCATATGAAGAGAAAATCCTTCATTATCAATTAATTATTATAGGCTAAGTACAGTAACATACACGACACGAGCAGCTCCGTATTTGGCTACAAAACGTTTACAGGGAATTGCTGAAGAAACAATGGCGCGCTATCCACTTGGATTTCGAATGCTAAAAGAAAATTTCTCTATGGATAACAGTCTCGGTGGTGCTGATAGCTTAAGTACAGCGATTAAAACACAAGGGGAATAATAGCTATTTTGAAAAAAAACACGGTTTTAGCCTCCTAGATTACTGGAGGACATACCACATAGTGATCGAGAAGTCAACTTAGATTTCATTGACAATATAAGCAAAACAATACAAACATTAGGATTATATTGGATGACTCCAACCGATCAATTTTATATTAAGGTAAAAACTAACCGTCTTCAAGTAATATCGAAATGCACAGTTACGTCCGAGCTCGCAAAACTATTCGATACCTTTGGTGTCCTTGCTCCTATTGTTGTGAAAGCAAAGATATTTATTCAATAATTGTGGCAACTAACACTAGATTGGAATGAATCTATGTGCTACTTGGAATACATTCCAAGTGATTTGGAGAGTCTCAACAATTTCAAAGTATCTCGATATATATTTTATGACGAGGCTCCAACAAAAACACAATTAGAGATGTTCGCAGATGCATCGGAAAAGGATTTTAGCGCGGCTTTATATATTCGTTCTTTTACAAAGGATGGACGAGTAGCTGTGCGCCTGCTTTGTGCGAAATCAAGGGTAGCTCCTTTGGAACAACTAACGCTACCTCGGCTAGAGCTATGTAGTATGGTAGTAGCAGCTCAACTTGCTTACAGGGCAAAAATCGACTTAAAGTTTCAAAATCAGACTATGTTTCTCTGGACAGATTCAGAAATAGTACTTTCCTGGATAGAATCACAATCATCTTTTTATAAAACATTTGTCGCTAATAGGGAATCAACTATCCAAACATTAACATTAATAGAACAATGGAGACATTTGCAATCAAAAGGTTATCCTGTCTCTCTGTCTAAATGTGGATTATGGTTTCATGGGCCGGTATTTCTTTATGAAAAGAAGAGCTGTGACTGGCTAAATTATCTCCTCAACGTTCTTATCCAACCAACATGGAATTAAAAAATTTAGTAACTGCAGCAATAGCAACGACGGACATCGACTTCATATTTAGAATTCAACACAAGAATTCGTTCAGAAGAATGGAAAGAATTTTGGCATATGTGCTCCGATTCACAAGGAACGTACAGATGTCGAAAACGAATCGATCAAAAATATATCACCTATTCCTAAGAAGTTAGACGAGTCCCTTCTTTTTATTGTTCATGTCACACAAGCTTTGGATTTTGAAGTAATAGTAAAGCCATTGAAAGACGACAAACAAATAAACAACCATAGCTGTATTAGCAGTTTATCACCATTTTTGGACAAGGGAGGCATTGTTCGTGTAGGAAGAAGATTGAAGAATTCCAACCTACATACAGACGCAAGACATCTAATAATTTTACTATACACGATCCCTTAGTAAAATTATTATTTATAATGGCGCATGAAGAGTGCAAACGCTGTGGACCTAAAGCACATTTTAGCACAATAAGACAAAGGTTTTGGCCAATAAAAGAAAAGATAACAACACGATCAATTATATACAAATGGAAAATCTCTCAAAACAAAGAGTGCTTCCTGCTAGACCATTTATAAACTATGGTGTAGACTATTATGGTCCATTTTCGGTAAATTACAAGGTCAGGGGTAGAAGACCAACCAAAGTTTACGTAGCTGTGTTCTGCTGTTTTGCAACAAAGGCAGTCTATTTGTAGCTTATGTCTGACTTATCAGCTAAATCGTTCATTGCGGCTCTTAAACGATTTATTGCTTGTCGTGGTCACTGTCAAAACATTTATTGTGATAATGCTACGAATTTCGTTAAAGCAAAAAATAGTTTGGCAGAATTACGTAAAAACATATATTCGGAAAAGGCACAGGAAGCATTAACCCATGAAGAATAAGAAACATTTTTTAATAGAAACCGCAGCAATTTTAAACTCTCGCCCTCTCACGCCACTATCAAACAATCCAAACAGTCAATGCTTCAATTGACACCAGGTCATTTTCTCATCTGTGAAGCGCTAACATCACAAGTAGACAGCAGAGCTGATGCCCTTAAGACGTCCAGCATATCACACTGGAAGTTAACCACCCACATTAAAAACCAATTTTGGAGAACGTGATCGACAGAATACTCACATTAGTCCAACAATGCTACATATGGAAGCCAAAGATCAGCAATTTAAAAATAAGAGATATGGTTTTCATTAAAGAAGATAACCTACCTACGATGAAGTGGCCTTTAGGAAGAATTATAAATGTGTTTGATGATGATGACGGTGCTGTAAGAGTGGCCGAAGTAAAAACATCAACAGGGATATTTAAGCGCCCCGTTTACAGACTGGATCCACTATTTCCAGGAAATGAAAAAGAAGTCCCAAGAGAAATAAAACCAACGCTAGGACGATCTTTGTCAAGAACGATAAAAAGGATACCATCCCAACAAAAAGATTCAAGGCTTCAAATAAAAAGATAATACTAACTACATTATTATCATTATTTTTAATGCCTACGGTGCTGTGCAATAGCTTGATAGTTATACCATTTGAGAATGACACAGGTTTGTATTTTAAAGGAATAGGAAAAGTGAAACTGAATACAGCGGATTGTAAAATATTAGTGTATTAAGATTTACGCCATTTTATTCAGAAATAAAATCTCTGTCATAAGGTTTGCAAACTTAACAGCAATTGTGTCCTGTAATGCAACAACACTCAAAGTGAATTATATTGGTGAACAACATGCAATTAATTTTTGATTTGCACCAAGATGAAGAATTTTTTACCAATACACGTTTTAAAAGATCTCCATTTAACATAGTTGGTACTATTGCACATTCACGTTTTGGTGTTCTTGATGCAGACTTCGGCCACATAGCTAGTCTTTTGAAGATTCAAACATCAATAACTGATTAAACCATCAACTTCATCAAACAGGATGATGTTAATACTCAGCAAAAAATAAATGAGATCTTAAAAATGGTTGAGTAAAACAAAAATGAAGTAGCTAAGGAGTCTTCCCAACTAAGCAGCTCGCAATTTGATGGACTTCTGTCAACTCACTTGGTATTAACAGCAATAAATCTACAGAGAATAGAGGCAGAAATCATGAATGTACTCACTGATACCCATAATGGAAAAATAAGCACTTTTTTTATTATCTCCTAATCAACTAAGAGAGGAAATTACTGTCATAAAGGCTAACCTTCCAGTGTCACATACTCTTCCAACAGTAGATGATAACTTAATTGAACTTTATAAGGTTATTAAGGTCATATGAGCTATAACCAAATATGAAGTTATTTTCGAAGTTAAGATACCTCTAGTTAATCAACAGTTCTTTAAGCTGTTTAAAATAGTATCAGTTCCAACAAAAAAAAAAAAATAATAATAATAATAACACATTAATAGCTATCAAACCAGATACATCATACCTAGCTACTGATGTACGTAGAGAGGAATATATACTTCTGAATTCAGAGGACGTAGCAAATTGCATTAAAGCCAAGGATGATGAATAAAATTGTAAAAATCAGCAGTAAAAACTCAGAAAAAATGCAAATGCCCATCCCTTTGAGATAATTAATCAATCCACAAACACTTGCAATTATTAAAGAATTCAAAGAACAACAGTTTGGAATCAATTGAATTGTCGAAATAACCGAAATTGAAACGTCATCACAATTAGAAATGCAGGAATAATGGAAACTGGTTCCAATTGTGAAATGAAAAACACTTTAGTAACAGTACAAGAGCATTTTGAAGCATCAAATGGTATACATACTTCCTATGTAAGACTAAAACCTATCGAATCAATAAGTCGACCACAGGAAATACAAAAGGTTTTTGTTAACACTAAAGCGACTCAATGCAAGGTCCACCTTGAGGAGCTGAGAAATCTTTAAATACAATGAAATAAGTCAACTCTTGAACATTTACTACAACTCATCAACGTAAAAATTAAAATCATCATGCAGTTAGGTACACCTCGCTAACTTGTTGCGTCATTATACTACTTTGTCTGCTAAGTTGGAAGAGATCACAGTCATCAACAATAAATGTTGTAGCATCCTAAAACCAGTAAATCAATCCAGCCTAGCTGCACTAAGTTAATAATTTGAACGGTGTTCAACGCGGCGGAGAATGTTAAGAAAATATTATATTAGTATATTTACATATATGTATTCATTTTATTATTAATAAGAACATACATTAATATATTTACATACATTTACATACACGCTTATTGTTAAGAAGATATATAATTATATTTATATTTACATTTATATAAATTTATTATTTATATAAATTTAATCTGTTTGACCTAATTTTGGTGCATAACCAATTGCTTACACAACGTTATTTTCATTTTTAAAAATTTTAGTATTTCCTTAAAGATCTCTTCAAAAGCTTTAAAATGATATCCATATTAACATTTCAAAAAAGTTCCAAGTTTCAGAGCCCCGTAACTAGGAATAAAATAGGCGAACACCACTTTTTTCACTTGGTATTTTTTTCTGTTATTTTTAAATTCTCTATCGCCCCATATATATATGTTTTTGATTGGAGTTACTTTATTGTTCCAAATGACATGAAAAAATTAGAGGTAGGCTTTGTGTTTTGCCTGCTGACTCGAAGGACATGGAACGATCATGCTGATTTCCAATAGCACCTCTTTCGACACTATGCCTGATCGATTGACATATATATTTTTTATTTTCTAGCTGATCTTGTGCCTCGGCAAGCTTGATTTCAACACTTGCACTGACGGACAGACGGACATCACTTCATAGACTTTGCTACGCATAAGGATTCAGAATATTTATACTTTATGGGGTCGGAAGTGGATATTGTAGAAATTACACATGGAATGACAAGCTTATAAAGACCCTTTTTTCACTTGGTAAGGGTATAAAAATGATTCAATAGTGTTAATGTGTTTATTTAGAAAACTTTAAAATTATTGATAGGGATGACTAATTTTTGTGCATTTTCGTTCTTAAATAAAATTTCAAATTTTTATTGCAAATACAGTTTTTTGCAAAAATTAAAGGTGTTGGTGAAAAATGACTCTATAATGTAAATGTGTTTTTTTTTTCCTTTTTTGTTGCAGATATAGGGTTTTCAGAAAACTTTTAAATTGTTGATACTGTTAACTTATTTTTTGAGCGTTTTCGGTTTTAAATAGAATTTCAATTTTTTTACTGCAAGTTAAGAAAAAAAAAAAAAGAATTTTAATTTGTGGTGTTTTGGTAATCTAAAGCTTTGTTTGTTAAATTTTCAGTGTTAAGTGAAATTTCCAATTTTTTATTTCAAAACTAATTTTATAGCAAAGTTTAATTTTTTTGGTGAAATATTCTATATGAAATTTTACATTAAAATATTATCGGCTCTTAATGGATTAAGCATTTTTAAAAAAACTAAGTATTTTCGAAAATATCTCTTCAAAACCTTTAGAATGGTATCCATATTGATATTTTAAAAAATTTGACAATTTTAGAGGCCCCTTATTTGGAAAATATGGGATCAGAAATGGATATTGTAAAAATCACAAACGGATTGACAAACTTAGTTGTACCGTTTTTCCACCTTTTGTAGTGAAGGGTATACGAATGAAGCCATCGACTGTTAATGGTTTAAGCATTTAAAAAAAATTAGGATTTCCTTAAGGATCTCTTCTAAAGCTTTAAAATGATACCCATATTGTTATTTAAAAAAAATTTTAAAATTTCAGAGCCCGGTGACTCGGAAAATGTGGATGATACCCATATTGTTATTTAAAAAATTTTAAAATTTCAGAGCCCGGTGACTCGGAAAATATGGATGAGCGCCGATTTTTTCACGTGGTGTTTTTTTTTTTCTTATTTTTGGATTATCTATCGCCCCATATATTTATTTTTTGATTGGAGTTACTTTATTGTTACAAATGACATGAAAAAAATAGAGGTAGGCGTGCGGTTTTGCCTGCTGCCTCGAAGGACATGGACCGAGCATGCTGATTTTCCACGGCACCTCTTTCGACACTATGCCTGATCAAATTACATATTTATTTTTATCCCAACTGATCTAGTTCCTAAGCAAACTTGATTCCAACATTAAAACGAACGGACTGACGCACACCGCTCAATCGACTTCGCTATGCATAAGGATTCAGAATATATATACTTTATGGGGTCGGACTGGGGAAGTACTTCAGTATATTATTATAATCAAAAAACAAATTAAATACATATCAATAAGAAAATATTTTACATCAGTGGTCTTATACAAACAACCAGAGTTATATAATCCTCAGCTAATGAAATGCTACAATATATTTCTGAGCTAACTTTCATTCTAACCAGTCGATTCAATCAGGATACATTGTAAAAACGCTTTTATTCTTGAATTCAATGTCGCAATGGCTAAACTATTATATTTGAAAATAATTTAATAAAGCCCCTTAAAATATTAAAGAACAGACGATGCAATATTTTTGTCACTGGAGTTCCAATTCATTTCGGAAAGCAATGACACTATACTAAGTAGCGCTTCTAACTTAAAGATACATATAACGGATACACACGGAAAACATTAATATTTTCATTTTTTGATAAAAGTGCCGACTATTTCAACTCTACGAATTTGCCAATTAAACTTACTTCAAGTCAATATTTCATTTGTTACATTGCGGTACGATATTTTGTGATTAATGCATAATAATAGATATTGTTAAGTTTTCGCAAATTCCGACATATCCATCAAACATGTATTTCTATTCTATGAACTATAAAAACAAATCTTCGACTGACTTCTTTTTCGAAGTAAGTAAGATTTACATAAAAGACTTCTAAATACTTTTTCGCGAAAACAAAGCAACTTAAGACATAAAAAAATACATATATTGCTGAGCAATGGATATAGTGTACTAATAACTCAAATTATTCTTTCTGGTTTAAAGATATCAACTGTTTAAAAATTCTGAATTTGCTTGTACTTACATATAAAAATGAGACATTTTTATGAAAAAAGTATCCTTTATTTGAAAAAACGTTCTAAGTGACCATATTACAAAATTTTATTCAAATCCATCTAGCAGTTTTTATGTGATGCGAGCACAGGCAGAAAGACGGATAGACAGAAAAAAATTCGAAAAATTGTTTTTTTTATTCCATATCGATTACCATCTACTCTGTTACTGCTTTATTGTATGTATAGATATGTGTGTTTCTTCTCTCTCAACACTTCCCCATACCAAAACATTTCTTATTAATATCCACACAAGTTAACGCCACTGATACAAAAACTAAATCTTTGTTTAAAATAATCATATTTTCTTTGTCTAATAAAATTCTGCTTACCTAGAATAAGCATTTTTATCTTTGTCTAGGGTAATAAATAAAATAAGCATCCATTATTTTAAGTAAGCATCAATAAACACATTAAATTCTTATCATTTATAAATAAGAAACAAACAATATCATTAAAATTTAGGTTAAGAATTTATGCAGGCTTAATGAATACCTTAATTACTTGTAATTTCCCAAAATGAATCTGTACCTACGTACTGGTTATCATTAAGAAACCATAGTATTCAAACTCTCAAAATTAATTTCTTTTATGTGTAAGTAGATACGTTTACATAAATCTAGTAATAGGAAAAAGTGTGGCAAGAGCTACAGTTCATCGATGCACCACATGTATCAGAGCCAAGCCAAAGCTATTCCACCAGATAATGGGAAACCTACTTTCAACAAGTGTCACACCAGCCAGAGCGTTTGTTAATACCGGAGTCGATTTTTGTGGTCCAATTACAGTACATAATAAACTACGGGGAACACGACCATACAAAGCTGTATTTTGTTGCTTTGATACAAAGGCAGTTAATTTGGAACTGGTGAGCGATCTCACAACTGAAACATTTAAAGGCGCGCTCATGTGTTTTACATCCCGGCGTGGACATTGCCAAAATTTATATTGCGACAATGCAACAAATTTCGTCGGAGCAAAAAATAAATTGCCTGAACTTTCCACAATAATACATTTATCAGAAGTACAAGAAGCCATTACAAATGATTGCAGTAAAAAGGGTATGCAATTTAATTTTATTCCACTAAGAGTGTCGCACGTTGGTAGACTATGGGAGGCAACTGTAAGTCAGCAAAATATCTTCTGGTAAGTACACTGGCTAATGCATCTTTAATTTACGAAGAACTCAAAGCCGTAGTTTCTAATGATACAAACGATATAGGCTTCAGGACATTTTTTGATAGGCGAGCTACTAACAGTCAAAATTGATGCCCAAGTGAAGCCCACAACCCATAAGTTGAAAACGCGATGGAATTTAGTTTCTCATCTAAAGCATGAATTTTGAAAGAGATGGTCTCAGGACTACCTGAATGAACTACAATATTGACACCAATGGCGAAAACAATCCAAAAATCTAAGACCAGAGGCAATCGTCATTATAAAAGAAGATAACGTTCCAGTAATGAAATGGCATTTGGGGCGCGTAGTAAAAACATATAAATGACGCGACGAGGTTGTAAGAGTCGCTCCTTAAAAGAGCAATTCAATATTTAGCACCACTCCCTCACCTTAACGACGAAAGCGAAGCAGAAGAAAAACAACTATATCCACCAAACACAGACTCCAAAGACAATCATGAACTGTTACTAGAAAAACAATCACCAAAACCGTTATGGGATGGAAGGCCAAGTGCCAAAAAACAGCGGACTATGACAAGCTCAATCTTAACTACACTACTCACAATCCGCTTGTGACCACAGATAAAATTGAAACAACGCAGTTTTAACCCAATACCGGCTTATACTTTGAAGGTAGTGGCAACACACGAATATTACGGTTAGAATGGAACATCATTTCCTATTATATCAAACCCATATTGGCAAGAAATGGCTAGTTTCACAAAGGAAAAAACCGCATTACAACACGTATGCAACCTTCTTATTCAAAGACGACTTGTTAAAGTGTTCTCCAAGCAGTTGACTTAGACCTAGCGAGGTCTAAAGGACAAAAATCCCTTTATGAAGAAGAGAGTTAAACAAGGCGCTACTAACATTGTAGGTAACATTGCTAATTCTTTAGTTGGCATTCTAGATTCGAATTACGGTGAACAAATGTCAAACATCATCAATTCAGTTAACGACAATGAAAATCATTTTAAACAACTCCTCATGAATCAAACATCAAATGTTGATGCAACGCAATACTTAAACAAGATGAAGAGAACATAAAAAAGTTCAACATCCTGGATAATTAACTAGCAGAAATTGCTTCCAGATTGCACGCAACGAAAATTAAAAGGAACAGTATCAAGCGAAGCAGGTGCGAATCTTTATATTACGATCTGTTCGACTTTCTTTGCCATCAGCAAAGCTACACCGAATTCAATCAGAAATTATAGTAGCATTGAAGGATTCGTACTATGGAAAAATCAGCCCAATGCCCTTTTCACCGTCTCAACTTCAAGCCGAGCTTGTGCAAGTAAGAAATCATCTTCCAATATCTCTAGAATTACCAGTCGGCAAAGATAACATTCTACAACTGTACAAAATTATGAATGTAAGGGAGTTCCTACAGAGGACCACGTCATCCTTCACATATCTATTCCAATTTTTGATCCTGAAACATTTGAGCTCTTGAAACCACACCCAATTCCCGTTCCAATAAATGGTACAATGTTTGCTATAAGACCATGCGGCGGTTTCTTAGCTATAAATGCTCACAAGGTTCAGTATTTTATCTTGAAAAAAAGCAGTGGAGCTCATGTGCAATAATTAGAAAGGATGAATTTTTATGCCAACACATGCATTTAGAATTCAATGCAAGCTCTGACAAGTGCTCATCCGAGATTTCAATTCTTAACCATAACATTCAAAACGGTTCAGCTTATATCCACATCTCTTCAGACATCTTACACAGCAGTGAGCAATATAAGTGACATAATCTATCCGAATGAAGTCAAATTTGAAGGTATCCCCAACAAGGTCTATACGGACCAAATTAAAAACATCTCCGATATATAGAGCAAATAAAATCAGAAGGTATCTGCATAGTTCCCATCACAAATTGAACATATAAAATATAACCACGGGACCATTTCCTTTGTTTCCCTCGTTCTCGTAACCATAATTTGCATAATGCTTGTCTCGAAAAATGTACGTGGTAATGGAATTAGGCCAAATGAACAAATCCCACGTCCAGCAGCACGCCGAAACCCTTCAACTCCGGAATTTGAAGTATCAGTAGTTTAAATTTGTATCTGTAAGATATACATTTAACTAAGAACAATGTAAAGTCATCGCCTTTGAAATTTTGTTGAGTAGGGATCAACGACGGGGTATATGTTTAACCTCTCACAACGGACAAATAGGAAAAAATAAAGTGCAAAAACAAAATTAGAATTAGACGACGCCGCTATACAGGCATTTAATAAATTAAAAAAAAGTTTGAAAGAACAGGTTGAACTCCTTCAACCCAATTACGATTAACCATTCGAGCTGACCACGGACGGCTCTAACATAGCTCTTGGAGCAGTGCTCAGTCAAATGAAAAAAACCCATATTCATCTTAAGCAAAACAGAGGAGAATTATTCTACGAATGAAAAATAACTACTAGCCATTTTTTGGGCACTCCAAAAGCTGAAAAGTTATATATATATGGTACAACGGATCTCTCTATCCCAAAAAAACACATCCTAAAACTTAAACGTTGGAAAGCCATTATTGAAGACTTTGGAGCAAAACTGGTATAAACCAGGTCATCAAAATGTGGTAGCGGACGCCATGTCAAGACAATGTATAAATACAAGATCTAGTGACACAGTACATTCAGCCGAAAGCTTTTAGTCAGAAATTTTCAAACAAGTGAAACAACCTTTTAATGCATATGCCAATTAAATTGAACTCGTACCATATAAACAAAAAATGGAACACGAACTCGTACAATTATTTTCAAACAGAGTTAGACACACGATAAATTTTACAAACGAATAAAATTTTATTAAAGAATTGAAAAAGGTTTTACAACCAAACAAAACAACTGCAATACATACTAGTAGGGAAAATATTTATTCACTCAGTCCCACCATAAAGAACACTTTCAACACCACAAACTTCGTATATACACCAACAAAAATAATCGACTTTCACGAAGAACAAAAACAAACTGAAATAGTTAAAAAAAAAAAAAACTCACAGAGGCTATGAGAACAATATACTGGAGATACTAGAAAATTAATACTTGCCTGAAAAAAGCAACAATGGATGGCATTTTTACCTATATGGTAAATACGAAAGAAATCCCTCAAGAGAACCAGTAGGAGATTCCGACATATCAACAGAACTAGGCCAATACATTCACATGGATATATATTTTACAAACATTTTCAGTCGCCATTGACAAATTCTCAAAATATATCACCCGGAGAGAAATTGATTCAAGAGAACGTATGTCTGAGAAAATTTAAGAAATTCTCACGAATAACTACCCAAACTGTACACGACTAATGACTGATAACGAAAAATGTCTAAATATACCAGCAGTAAAAATTAAGTGTATAAAATACGGTATAAAGAAGATAGAAACTCTAGTCTCTAGATCTACATCAAACAGACAAGTAGAAGGCGCTCACAGCACAATCTCCGAACTAGCGATGATATATAAAATAAAAAGCGACACAACAATAGCTAAAGATATATATAAAGCGATAAGAGAATTAAATAACACCATTCACACAGTCACAGGTCAAAACCCAGCTGACGTATTTTTTAACAAGATTAAATACGAAAAAAGGATATCTATGAAAAACTAAAAAATCATCAGAAAAAACACTTGAAAGACTGAATCAAGGTACTAAGCGTCAAACCTTTTAACTAAATGAACAAATAATAGTTAAAATCAAAGAGGTGAGAAAGAAGAAAGCCGCCAGATACCGTGAGGACACTGTCTTAACTACAAGATGGAAAATTGTACATGAGGATAACATTAACAACTATAATAATCATGATTATTATCTTTCTGATATTTCTCGTAGCGGCTACACCAGAAATCAAGGGAGATACGGGAATTAAAAACATAGACTGACAGAAATTCATCTTAACTAGGACTGATGTCGTTTATATATATAAAGAAATATTCATACCTCTTTTACGTAACTGATTTAACAAAAGTGTTAATACCATACAGTAAAGTCATTATGAGTATCTATAAGCCAACCACCAAGGAACTAATTTGGATAAACAATACGGAAAATCTAGAGGATCAACTTCAGGAACACAGAAACAGGGCTAAACTTTCTCGGGTCAGCACTAAAATTTATCACTGGAATACCAGACCATCAAGACGGAGGAAGCAATAAACTTACTAATAAACAACAATGAAAAACAACGCCTGATTTACTCAAGGTTTGAAAGATTAACTAACTGCTACAGGGTCATGAATCGGAAAACCACCTCGTCATTGAACAAACACATGAACAACTTCTTCTACTAATAAGAACAATTAACGCTGCAAAAAATAATCTGAATCTTAAGATATGATTGACATTAAGGAAATAATACACGGACGTGCACATAGCTAGAATAGGAGATTTATTTATTACCATCTATAAATATCCTGTTTTAAATAATAAATGTAAACTTTTCAAGATTACACCTATAAGCTTTAGGCATGGAAAAAAACAAACGGATGATCAAATTGGCCAATGTAACAAAGACTATGTCAGAATAAGCCGATGCAAGAATTTCTTAGGAAAAAATATTTGTCAAGTGAAAAATGAAACAGACACATGTATATTACCATTACTAAACGACAAGAACAGTAAGTGTACAGTCATAGAGGAGAACAATGACGATTACCTGGAAATCGAAGAAGGTTTTATATTATTAAACGCTAACCATACCGTCGACAATATTACCACCACCGGTATAAACTTGGTTACATACAAAGGCCAAGATTCATACAGAGAAAAAAATGCCTAGTACTTTCAAGAAGATTTTCTCTATGAAACGTTTTTATGCTAAGGGGTATACCAGCAAAGGGAAGCGAAGAGTTTTTCGTAGATATTCCCTTATTATTTTCATATGGAAAATCTTTTTAATTTTATTAAGAAGAAAAACACGTAAAATCAAGAAAAAAACTTGTTATTTACCATTTTTTCACTTAATTATTTTTGACACAAAAACACAATTCATAGAGAAAAACTTTCTAATTCTATTAGGTTTCCTTCTGAATTGTTCAAAAAAGGAACTTCTAATTGATTTCATTAGGCTACCTAATTATTTTTTTCAAAAAGGTATTTCTTATTGATTTCATTAGGTTACCTACTTAACTTTTTTAAAGACCAACATAGAGACAATATTTATGTACTGTTATAATTTTTTTTGCATGCTTGTACAAATGTTGCGGCTAATACCTCTTATATAACTTTTAGTTGAAAGTGAACAAGTGGAAAAAAATAATACAAATATTTCTTCTTAAGAGAGAGAAAAAAAAAAAACAAAGTAAACTGGAATAAATAAATTAATTATTGTAATTTCAACAAAAATGACTGATATAAAAAAAAACAAATAATACATACATACTTTGAACAATGAAGGATCAAAAGAGTTTAACAGGAAATATAGATATTTTTCCAATTTTTAAATCCTGGGAACTTCGAGATGAAACGTGCACCATTCTATTAAGTTTTGGAATTACATCAACAACCATATTAAAAAATGGAAAACAGTGATGTTGAAAATTTATTCAAGAAAGTGGACCAAAAATATACTGGGAAGTTGATTGAATTCAAAGCAGGCCTAAGGGAATGGAGAAGAAATATAGTTCGTGCAAAATAAGTTTTATAAAAACAGGTATATTTTCATTAAAGTGTCTTTTCAGATTTTACCATTCATATGTGAAGCAGAAACTTTATCGGCAAGTAGTCGGATATTGGAATGGCTAGAAAAAATTTCATACAAACTGAGTAGTTCAGAATTTCGTGACTCCCCACAAAACACCTCAGCAGACAATTCTATATGCAGTACTAGTCTTATAAACCTCCTTAAAAGTACCGTGAAAGGACAGCTAGTACTTATATTTTATGAAAAAAAAAAATAATTATATTGACTCAAAAAACCAGAAGACGTAGAAAAACCGGTAATGTACATATATCTTTTTATTAACAGTTTTTGTTATTTTAGGAAACATACTTTTTGAAACGGAAAAAGGGGAAGAAAAATCCAACAGGAAAATTATTTTCTCGTTGGACTAATGCTGAAAAAGAAAAATTCGATGATTTTCCTGTCATTGCAGACGAATCTTTTAAAGATTTGCATAACGGTATGAATACATACATATTTATAATTTCTTAAATTGTTATGTGTACATCTTTATAAATCTTTCTTTTTCAAAGATAAATATTTCGAGCAAAAGTACTGGTTGCAGCACAATTGCAGTCCATGGGATCAAGTGCTTTCTTTCTGGAGGAAAACAAGTCAAAATAGAATTGCTGAGATACAAAATGACAGTTCTTTGACGAATATTTTTCAAAAACGGGCACGATACAATGATTTCTTAGGTTATGAACTTGTAAGTATTGGCTTATTTTAAACTAATTTAATTTTTATTATCTATTTTGTTTTTAAAAGGTCGATATAGATTTTGATTTTTTATACCCGGACAAAGTAAGTAATTTATTTTGAAAATTGGAAACTTTTTATAAAAAGTTGCTCTGAATTTTTGACTTTGAAATTAAAGACCGAGCATTAAGAGAATATTACGTACAATTTTTACGTAATGAAAATATTACAAAAGGTACAATATTCTTTTAAAATTTGGCATACAAACATATGTGATATTTTGCATTTATTAATTTTTTATTTCTATTCAGATTCTAAGTATTGTGTATGTACAATACTGCTTTACGCTTTATTACAGCCAAAGCCCAAACAGGTTTCGTCACTTTAGTACCAACTCATAATGATATTGATCCAAGAATTATAGAAATTGTTAAAAGGTATGCAGAAAAAAGAGAAGGACTTCAGCCAAGAATAATAGTTGTTGGAAGTGATCTTTCCAAAATTTCTTATTTTTCCGTGTTTTGTGATGGCCTAAAGTGAAAGTGCGCTTCTTACATGAAATGTATAGACGTTATTATTTAGTTATCCTATGTTTTTAAGACTGAATATTCTCTAAAAAGCAAGCAAGTATGGTCATTTTTAGAGCAAGCATGCTTTATTTGTAGAAAATGTTATTCAACTCCTAGTGACCTTATAAAACATTTAAAATCAATTCATGGAACACCAGCATGAATTTCGATGCGTTCAACAGAACTGTGATCAGATTTTTCATTATATATATAGATACCTGAACCATTTAAAAAATTTTGCAACTCTTCAGCTTTGATGAGTTCTGAAATGAATATATTTTCTGAAAATCAACTACAACTTTTACCAAATGTACCAATTTTGACGAATTCTGAATCGAATACATATTCTGATATAAGTTTTTAAAAGAAATAGAAAATCTAAATCTTTATAAACACCCACAGAAATATATTATAAGCGAAGAACTTTCCGAAGTGGTTCTAAACAACAATCCCACTTTGACATCAGCAAAAACAGAAATTAAGCTTACAGACATTTCTTTTCAAATAAAGAAGTATTTTAAAATCAAAGGAGTTTTAAATATTACACACCATTTAAGAAGTAATTCTTATTCACATTTTATTACTAGCGATATCTGGCAAAGTTCAGGTAATGGTAAATTTTATGAAACAATTCCATTGTTTTTGTACCTTGACGATATTGAAGTAAACGACCCTTTGGGTTCAAAGTCAGGACAACAAAAAATTTGTGGTATATACTACAGTTTCTCAACCATACCACAATTAGAAATAAGTAAACTCGTAAATGTATTTGTTGCAGGATTTATAAAAAGTCAAGATTTACGTGGTAATGGAATTTCTATTTCTCTAACACCCCTAACAAAAATATTGAAGACCTTAGAAGTTGATGGTTTAGAAGTCAATGCAGATGATTAATAGATTGTTTTTTAAATTAGCATAAATATTAGGTGATAATCTAGGCCTTAATATTGACTTAGGTTATGTCAGTTCGTTTTCAGCAAATTATTTTTGTAGGGTGTGCATGAGGAAAAAACCTCAGACTCGTACTGATTGCCTCCAAGTTTTTTCTTGTCTGCGAAATATAAATACTTATAATCGCGATGTTTTACTAAATAGTCTAGATATTACTGGTGTAAAAAATGAGTCAATTTTTCATTTCTTACCATGTTTTCATGTTACTGATAATATTGCTTGTGATATGATGCACGATATATTTCTTGGAGTTTGTAAATACAATCTCTCGCAAATATTAATTTATTTTGTTTATAAAAAAAAATTTTTTGTATACGAGGGCTGTTATATATATTTCTGGCCTGGCAACACTGAGTGCTGCCAAGTGCAATCTGCCATTTCCATTGGAAAGTTTGATATTTTTAAGCATAATCGTACTGAAAACGTTTTGACGTACGACCATTATTTGTGTTGTTTACAGTGACTTGAAAAAATTAATATAGAAAAAAATGGAAATAACTCGTGAACATTTTCGTGCCATCATTTTTCACAACTTTCGACGTGGATTATCACGACAAGAGTGCATTGATGAACTTTAATATTTATATGGCGATGAAGCACCATCCTCTAGCACTGTGAAAAATTGGTATAATGAATTTAATCGTGGCCGAAGCTCGCTCAAAGACGAAATCCGTGAAGGTCGTCCAAAAACGGCTGTTTTGCCAGCGAACATGATGCCGTGCGTGAACTCATAATGCAAGATCGACATGCGACATATCGAGAGACATCCTTGGACATTTCTTCCACCAGCATACATTCGATACTGCATGAACACCTGGCCGTAAAAAAGGTTTGTTCTCCTTGGATGCCGCACAATTTGAAAGTAGCTCAAAAAAAGGCTCGTGTCGACTGGGGTAAAAGAAATGTTGCAAAAATACGATTGCGGTGCTTCAAAAGACGTTTATAAGATCGGCACAGGTGACGAATCATGGATCTATGCGTATGAGCCCGAAACGAAACAACAATCGACCGTGTGGGTCTTCAAAGACGAGCAAAATCCAACGAAAGTTGTTTGTGGAAGCAGCACTTCGAAGCAAATGGTCGCCTGTTTCTTCGGCAAAACTGGTCATGTGGCGACTGTTCCGCTTGAGCAACGTAGGACGGTCACTTCTGAGTGGTACACTACAATTTGTTTGCCTGAAGTCATCGGAGAAATTCGAAAAACCAACAAGAGAAGACGAATCATTGTTCACCATGACAATGCGAGCTCTCACACATCGGCTCAAACCAGAGCGTTTTTGACCGGCCAAAACGTCGAATTAATGGGTCATTCGCCATACAGCCCTGACGTGGCACCTAATGACTTCTTCTTGTTTCCGCACACCAAGAAAAAAATGCGTGGTCAACGATTTTCGTCGCCAGAAGAAGCTGTTGAAGTGTTCAAAAACCATGTTTTAGAGGTGTCTCAATCGGAGTGGAAAAAGTGCTTCGACAACTAGTTTGAGCGCATGCAAAAGTGTATAAATCATGCTGGAGAATACTTTGAAAAACAATAAAACCATTTTTGATTATAAATAATCTCATTTTCACTATTAGGCCAGAAATAGATAGAGCGGCCCTCGTATATACCTTAAATTATAAAAAGAAAATGTTTCAGTAAGGTAAAATTGAAATTGGAAATATAAGTCCACCCAATCAGAAACATCATATAGAATCCGCTACTTTTAAAATGAACGCTAACTAGATTAAAACTTTTTTCCATTTAATTCTTTTATTAATAGGGAATCTAGTAGATCCTGATGATATGGTAAATAAATTCTTAGTTTTGTTTGTTAAATTGCTTGATCTTTTACTTTTACCGAATTACAATGATATAACGTTAACAATTTGAAATTTTTAATTAAAGAACATAATGAAATGTATCAAGCACTGTTTAGAGAACATTTAAAGCCAAAGTACCACAATCTAGTCCATTATCCTACAATAATTAAAAAATTAGGTCCTCTTAAATTTTTATGGTCCGTTAGGTTCGAGGCTGAACATCAATTGCACAAGCAATATAAACGTAACATTACTTCTAGAACAAATATCCCACTAACTTTATACATAAAGTCTTCTCTAAGCTTTTCAAACTCCGTTCTAAATAACGAATTCTTTCAACTTTTAAAGAAGTGCAGAATATTGAACCGATTATGTATTCAATAAATTTCATAGATCTTCATTTGTATAAAAGAAAAACGTTTAAGGCTAATTATATAGTCACTGTCACCAAAGATTATACCCTAAATGTTTATGAAATACTCGATTTTTTATGAAAAGAAGACAATATAAAAATAGCTGGCAAGAAATTTGTAAGCCTTAATTTTTCCCAAAAATTTCAATCTTATTTGATACTGGAAATAATATTTACTTTTTATTATTAAATTAAATTAATTGCTTTTTAATCGAATATATTTCATCATATATTAAATGCATTCTTACTTACTGAACAATGAAATTATTACAAATATTAATACTTAATAATTCTTAATTTTTATAATTACAAATATTAAATTAGTTTCTTAGTTTCTTAAATATATGAATACAAAATCAATAATGTCTAACAAAATCAAGAAGTATTATTTAAAAAACAATAGATAGTCTTATAAAAAAAAAACAAAAAGAAAGCCTTATAAAATCAAGAAGAAAGCCTTTTTGAAAAAAACAAAAAGACAATCTAGTAAGAATCCTAAGTTTTCCTTTCGATTTTTTCAGAAAGGTTTTCCTTACAAAAATAATAAGAATCTCTTCTTGAAAAAAAACGTAGAGAAATCTTATAAACTTTGTTCTAATTTACTTTTTATTTATTAGGTCCTTTTTTCTCTGCGCAATAGAAAACAAGATCTATACAAATATGCATGACAAAATAACTGAAGCAATACATACAAAACATGACAAAGATTTTGAAATTGTAAAAATTCTTAATCATTCCATACGAGAAACACCCTATAAGAACACGTTTTTATTCATTCATATTTATCACGGCAATCATTATCGGACTAAAAATATACAAATATATATTACTGTACAGACACCGACAAGCAGAGAAATCTTATAGAATTTATTACCGACAACAAGTAGAAGGATTTATTCGAGATCGGGACGCTATCGCTTAAACCAGGGGAGAGTTAACGCCACTGATACAAAAACTAATTCTTTGTTTAAAATAATCATATTTTCTTTGTGTAATAAAATCCTCTTTACCTAGAATTAACATTTTTATCTTTGTCTATTCCAATAAATAAAATAAGCATCCCTTAGTTTAAAACTTTAGGTTAAGAATTTATGCAGGCTTAATGAGTACCTATATTCTGCTTGTCATTAAGAAACACTAGTATATAAGCAACTGTAGTATAGAGATTAAGTAAGTTTTTTAAAGAGACACAGTTAAGAAATTATAATAAAGGAAAAGGCATACGCGTTGGAAAAAATAATTTGTTTTACTTACAAAAATAATAAAAACTTGATTCGCGCACGTTTGTATATGCATGTGTGTATGACTATGTTCATTCTTACAAATATGGTATTGTGCTCACTTGAGTTTTGGTTGTACTCACTTAACACATTTTCTCTTGTCTCTTACCCAATAAAATTATTATTCCTCTATTTCATGAATAACAGATGGATTGTTCATGAACAACAGATGTCTGAAGCTCATAAAATGTGATATCTAAAGACCAACGTCACCGGTGAAGCAGCGAACCTGATTTATCATCTCGTTAGTACTACAGGAAATTATGAAGCTGCTTGGCTACTACTGCAGGATCGATATAACAACAAAAGTATAATGGTGGCCACAGCGGTTCAAAGACTACTTGACCAACCATCTGGTGAATTTACGTTAGGTGCTACTTAGCGACTGCACGATATAACGAAGTAATGTTTGGCAGCCCTCTCCAATATGGGATTCCAAGTCTCGTCGTGGAATCCTCTTTTAATTCATATACGTGCTAAAACGGTGAACAAAACAGTGCATACTCAATATGAGCAATCGATTTCTAAACCAAAGGATCTGAAAAAAAGCCAATTTCTTACCTTCCTCGAGAATTATTTCCACACTCTTGAGGCAATGGAATACAAAGAGAAAATAGTTCCTATAAGCAAAACATGTACACTTACAGCACAACCCCGACACGATTACCGACGATGCATAGGGTGCAAGCAAGACTCTCATCCATTACATCAATGCAAGGGGTTCATCCAGCTAAGCCTAACAAACAGACTTAACCTTTTACAGAAGCATAAATTATGTGTTAACTGCTTTAATAGTAACAATTTAACCAAACAATGCACCACTTAAGGCCGCTGCCAGAAATGTGGAAAAGAGGCATCACACCCTCGTTCATTTGTAACCAATATCACAAGTAAATTAAATTTCAAATAAACGTAGCAAGCCTAAAAAGAAAACTGAGTCAGCCAAAGAATAAGTTACACTTAATAACCCCACAACAGAAACTGGCTAATGCTCTCTCTCTTTTGGCTGAATAGTATCAGGGAAGGTATCTGGTGAACACTCATCATCAGCAATATGCGGTGTTCTGAGAGGATAAAATAAATATGGCTATTGAAAATTTTTGGAAACTCGACGAGATCGAAAGCAGACAGCTACAGTTATCTCCTTATGACGCACAATGTGAAACAAACACGTGATTTCAACCGATTCCTCTCGATTCCGAACGTCGATTGTCAAAAGACCCTTCACTGAAGGAGCAATATT
Source organism: Cistogaster globosa (assembly GCA_937654795.1). NCBI lineage: Eukaryota > Metazoa > Arthropoda > Insecta > Diptera > Tachinidae > Cistogaster > Cistogaster globosa. The sequence goes on along the minus strand of OW569403.1, from coordinate 99,497,039 downwards.
TGCGATTAACGACAGAGTATGAAACGATGGGGCATATGTCGAAAATCCAAATAGACGAAGTAAAGGGGCTTAAATACTTTATCCCTCATAACTGCGTTTAACGACCTGAAAGCAGCACCACTAAACCTAGAGTGGTCTTCGATGGTTTTGCAAAAACAGTGTCAGGGAAATTATTAAATGATGTTTTGCAAACCGGGCCACCACTACAAAATGATCTGTATATGGTTCTTTTATGATTTCGACTGCGGAGTTTCTTGTTCACTGCAGACATAGAAAAAATGAACCGACAAATATTGTTCAACCTCAAAGTTCGTCAGTACCAGATAATTCTGTAGCGAAATAAAACATATGGCACTAGGACAGCTCCATATCTTAAATCAAGTGCTTGAAGGAAATAAGCCATGACAATAAAATCTAATTTCCGCTCGCAGCAAGTTTATAGAACAGAATTTTTACGTCGATGATGGATTAGGTGGAGCCGATAGTTTGAACACAACCTTAGAAACTCATCGCCAACTACAACATGTCATAGCTAAGTATGAGTTCTTTTTAAGAAAATGGTGCACCAATCATACCCAACTGCTTCGAAACATCCTCAGTGATGTTCAAGAAGTCAATCTTGAGTTCTCAACAGACGAAACGGATTATACAAAAACTTTAGGATTAGTGTGGCTACCGAAATATGATCTACTTAAAATCAAGGTAAACATGCAACCAATTCACGTCGGATTTAGCGCGCATTTGTGACCCACCCGGGCTAGTGTCCCCAGTAGTCGTCAGAGCAAAAATGTTCGTCCAGAAATTATGGACTTTGAAACTTTCGTGAGACGAGGTGGTGCCGTCAGAATTTGATTCACGCACATGAAACCTTTCAAGCGCATCGACATGTCTATAAAGGAGTTGTTCCTGGCATGACACAACTTCATGTGTTTACAGATGTGTCAGAAAAGGCATATGGAGCTGCAATATATGTCAGAATAATTCTACCAAATACAACGGTCATCGTATACTTGCTATGTGCGAAATCGCGTATAGCCCCTCTCAAATAGCAAACACTCCCAAAGTTAGAATTAAGCGCTGCTCAGATGGGCGCCAACTTAGCCGCAAAGGTCAAGCTGGATCTGGACATGAAGACGACGCCCACATTCTACTAGACCGATTCAAAAATAGTCTTAGCATGGATAAATTCAAGATCTTCCGAAAACCGAATCGATTCAATTCAAGACAGCACTGTACCCAAGCAAGGGCTGCATGTGAGTTCTAAAAATAACCCAACAGACATATCATCTAGAGGCCTGGATCCACATCAGTGATGTGATGATTAGTGAACAGTAACTAAACCCATATAATTCACTGGTTGCCGTCAATAATGAAAACTTTCTGCATAGCATCAACCACAGAAATTCGTTGAATACTCTTCAACAAATCATGAGATACATCCTCAGGCTTACCAAAGACGCCAAAACTATCAAGGCAGAACGGCAAACCCAGCGAAATCTGATACCTTTCGAACTTCACGACGCCCTCGTCATCATTGTTTAAATTACCCAAGAGTTTACATTCAGAGAAGACATTTGGCAGTTACAACGGCAAAGAGAACTTAAAGCATCGAGCCAGATTAAAAGCTTATCACCATTTTTAGATGAATATTATCTTGTAAGGGTGGGGGGTTGATTAGTTGCATCCTTGTTGTCTTTTGATGCCAAACATCCTATGCTATTGCCCTATAATGATACAATAAGCCTACTGATATTTGAGTCGATACACAAGAAAAATAAACATTGCGATCCTAGCGCACTCCTTGCTACCGTAAGACAACGTTTTTGGCCCATCAAAGGCAAACACCTGGCTCGAGAAGCTATTCATAAATGTGTCCAATGTGCAAGATCGAAACCAGAACTTCCTCAGCAGATCATGGGAAATTTACCAGAAGGAAGAGTAACGCTAGCAAGACCGTTTATTAATGCAGAAGTTGACTGCTGCGGCCCGATATAGGTTCATTTCGAATCTAGAGGAAAACGACCCCAATAGGCCTACATTACTGTTTTCTGTTGCTTTGCGATAATGGCAGTTCATCTAGAACTTGTAACTGACCTTACAACCGATGCCTTCATTGAGGCTCTTAAGAGATTTATAAGTCGAAGAGGTCACTGTCAGCATCTTTATTGTGAGAACGCAACCAATTTTGTGGGATCTCGGAATCAAGTAGCAGAGTTGTCATCTGCGTTTTTCGCGACTACTGCTCAAGAAATACAGTGAAAGTGTGCCAGTAGAAGCAATATTTTCCACTTTATTCCGCCTCGAGCATCGCATTTTGGTGTACTGTATGAAGCTGCAGTGAAATCCGCCAAACGGTTACTGGTAAAGGAAATAGGAAATGCATTTCTGACTTATGAAGAAATGGAAACAGTGACAATAGAAGTCGAAGCAATTCTCAATTCAAGAACAATTGCACCATCGGCGAGCAGTCCAAATGACGAGGCTACACCCACGCCTGGTCATTTCTTGATCGGTTAACTCCTTACGGCAGAAGTTGACACAACTGCACAATCAATTTCAAAAACACTTGCCAAACGAAGGGGACTAGTATCGCAAATAAAACATAAATTTTGGAAACGGTGGTCCCAGGAATATCTCAACAAGCTTCAATAGAATAAATGGCAAACTTAGTGCCCAAATCTGCAATAGGAACCATATTCATAATAAAGGAAAACCCACCGGTGATGGCATGGCGTCTCGGAAAGATAATCGATATACATCCCGGTCCAGACGGAGTGGTCAGAATAGCAGATGTCAAAACACCTAACAGCGATTAAGCGAGCAATTCACCTACTGACGCCTCTTCCCCTAGAGTCACCAATAGTGACCGAAGACAACAAAGTAACGGATTACGACTCGATACCAAAGAGCAACAGTTCTTCAAGCGACGCAAATAAAGATGCACCACCGCGAAAACGTTGTGTTTTATCTCCAACAAGCCTGTTGATGCTCCTAGCACTATTCTTTCTATTTATTTTATGCACACAAGTAGCTTTTACGCAGATCACTTGCAATCCTGGCTTACATTTTGAAAATATTGGTCAAGTTTAACTAATTATAGTAGAATGAAAACTTCTTATTTATTTTGAACTGTCACCTTTCTATAACGAATTGCAGCTTTTAACTAAGGGAACATCTGCTTCAAAAAATAACCCATCCTTCAATAATCATTGCGTTGATCTACTAACCTATTTCCAAAATGTCAAGAACGTAATGGAGTCTGGCCTAGAAGGACTCCCAAGAAGAAAAAAGCGAGGAGCAATAGATATCGTTGGGAACGTAGCGAATTCCTTGTTTGGAGTCCTTGATTCAAGATATGCAGAAGAAATGACCAGTACTTCTTATACTATGAAATCGAATGAAAGCTACTTGCATAGTCTTCTGCGGAATCAAACATCGTTTCTAGATTCTACTCATAATCTTATGAAGCAATCTGAAAATTGTACGCAAACCACCTTCGAAAAATCAATTTTAAAATAAGCCAGCTCGTGAACTTGACAAATAATAACACAAATCATCGTCCTCTCTCTAAGCGTCCAATTACTTATTATTACTGATAATTTGCAAAAAATGCATTGCTCCATGATCAATTTGGTAGCTGACACTTATCATGGTCAAATAAGCCCAATTCTTTTAACTCCACAATAATTTTCTGCTGAAGTTGGAAGTTGGCGACATTGTTTTCGTTTATACAAAATTTAATTAAACAAAGTTTTAAATAAAACAATAACGTATTTAAATAAAATAAATTATAAGGAGTACGAGCATTGTGAAGTACAATGAATAAAGGCCGTAGAAGCATTAAAAAAAATAATCAAATTTTTTGTGGAAAATGCAAAATAGTTATAAAAGAGAATGGAGAAGAAAGTATTGAGTGCGACAAATGCGCCAAAGTTTATCATGTACAATGTACAATGCTAGATAAACGTAAATACGAATATCTTGTTAAGCATGAAGAAGAAGATAATGTATGTCACTTCTGTGATAATCATACTTGTACGTTTAAAACTGAGTTGGTGGAGATTAAAACAGAATTGAAAAAGCTCGATCAGCTTACAGCAATGCATGAAACAACAACATTTATGTCTAAGCAGTATGATGACATTTTGCGAGGTGTGGCTGAGAATAAAAAGAAAATCGAAAATATGCAAAAGGAAAATAAACAATTAAAAAATAAACAATTAAAAAATGAAGTTAAATCTCTAAAAAATGCAATAAAATTTCTAAGTGATCATAGAGTTAAAAACGACTGCTTAATTACTGGAGTTGAAGTGCTTTCTGGAAAAACAGCATCGGATGCAGTCTTGAAGTTGACTAAACAAGTCGGAGTGGTTATACAGCCAGAAAGTATTGATGAGGCCTACGTTCTTAAAAATAAACGTTACCAAAGTGATAAAAACAAAACAAATCAAAGTGGAAGGCAGACTGTAGTTGTAAAATTTGCTACTAAAACGTCTAAAGATAAAATGATGTCTATTCAACCAATACTAAAAGAAATGAGTCGTTTAAAAATATTTTTGTTAATGACTATTTAAGCAAAGAATCAGTTAATCTACTTAACTATACCAGAACATTAAAAACAGTGGGATATCGTTCAGCCTATGCAGTAAGGGGAAGTATTTTCGTAAAACGTAGTGAACTTTCAAAGCCAAAATTTATTGCAAATGAAGAAGAGGTTGATAGGCTATTATTAGAAGCAACAACAAACAGAATTCGAGCAGAGCACAATGGGCCAGTTGATGATGATATTTGTGTATCCCCATAACTAAACTATTTACTAATCTATATGTATGTATTTTTTATGTTTATTAAAAAAGTAAAAACAATTAATTATGGATTATTACACAAAAAATAAATACTTTTCAAATGTAACAGCTTATGTAAATTATAGTAAAACAATTTCATCTTTTAAAATTTGTTCCATTAACGTCAGAAGTATCTCATCCATCGATAAATTTAATAAGTTTAAAACTTTTATAGCAAAGCTACCATGGCTACCTAATATTATATCGATTCAAGAAACATGGATAAGTTTAGATCTTGTTCAACTTTATAATATACCTGGCTACAAAGCCATTCATTGTTGCAGAGCAGATGGTTACGGTGGAGTTTCTATTTTCATTCAGGAAAACCTGTCATTTACAGTTGATTTCTGTAAGAGCAACAATTATATAGACACAATTGTTATAACAATAAATGATTTAAAAATAAAAGGCAAACCAGTTAAATTTATGGCATTTTACAGATCTCAAAAGTGCAAAAAGGAAACATTTTTGTTATCTTTGGAAAGTTTTTTAAATTCTTATGGTCGATACCCATGCATTTTTGCTGGTGATTCAAATATTGATGTCTTACATGGGAACTCATCAGAAGAATTGCTTAATGTGATTGTGATTGTTGTTGGTGGAACACCAATTGACCATGTTTACAGTAATATTTTTCATCGTTTGAGCATAGCATCAGTGGAACATAACATTTCAGATCACAATTTTATTTTCTGTCAAGTTGAAGTTGAAATAAAATAATTAATAATAAAGAAGAAGAAATTATTATTGTTCAAAATTACAGACGTTTAAAATCAATGATAAGCAACAATTTGCCGGTAATAACTCAAACTGGGGACCCAGCAGTCGATACAGAAAATTTAATATCGTATGTAAAGTATGCTTTGGAAAACTCAACGTATGAAAAGCGACAAAATAAGGTATTAACAAAAGAAATACCACCATGGATAAATACAAATCTATATAATTTGAAAAAACATAAACAAAGTCTTTTAAAAAAGCGAAGAAATAATAGAGAAAATCTGGATACAAAAGAAAATCTAAAGAGGGTAAGCAAAATTATTAAGAAAGCATCCAAAGATTCAATGAATAATTTTTACAAAAATAGAATAAATTTGTTTCAACACGACCCAAAAAAATGTTGGAAATTTTTAAACGAAACCTTAGGCAAAAATAAATCTACAAAAATTCGTTTAAAAGATAAAACTGGTAAAGAAATTGAAAATGATTTGCAAAAAGCAAATAACCTCAACAAATACTTTTTAAAATCAGTCAAAGATTTGAAGTCGAAAATTGAAGAACATTCTGATAATAACTGTAATACATTAAGAACATTAATTCAGTGCAATAATAGATGTTATTTTCGCAATACAACACACGATGAGATCAGTTTACTTTTAAATAATATAAAATCAAATAAAAGTGGTGGCCACGATAATATATTACCAAAAGTATTGCTAAATAATAAAAATGAATTTACACCATTTTTAGTAAATATCTTTAATAATATGATTAGCACAACACTTTATCCAGACATATTAAAAATTCATAAAGTAGTACCCATTCCAAAGTTAAAGCTATCCTGTACAATGGAGATGTATAGACCAATTTCTATTTTGCCGGTTATTGATAATGTGTTGGAAAGAGTTTTATACCAGCAGATTTCACTGTATATGATAAATAATAATTTAATCAATGATTTTCAGTATGGATTTAGAAGCGGATGTGGCACAGAAGAAGCGGTTGTAAATGTTGTCAATTGTACTTGTAAAGGATTAGACGAAGGTTATAGTGGCGTTGTCGGTGTATTTTTTGATCTATCTAAAGCATTTGATTTAATAGATCATGAAATTATGATAAAGAAATTGCGATACTATGGTATTTGTGGGAAAGAGATGCTACTATTAAAAAGTTATTTAACTAATCGAAAACAGTACGTCCAAATAAATTCACATAAAAGTGCATTTGGTGATATAGAATATGGTGTACCCCAAGGCAGTGTATTAGGTCTACTCTTATTCTCCATATACTTAAATGTCATAAAAAAATAGATACTTTTGGAAAACTTTTTATATATGCCGATGACATTTGTTTATTATATCCTTACATATACGAAACAGTTACTAAAGTCTATGTTGAAAGAGATGTAGCATTACTATCTGAGTTTGTGAGAATAAATAAACTGTTTTTAAACGCAAATAAAACACGTTTAATAAGATTTAAACCACATAGTCCGACTAACGTCTTTAGTATATTTGTAAATGGAAAAGAAATTTTTGAAAGCTGTTCAATCAAATATCTGGGTATACACCTTCAGAGCAACCTTGTATGGAATCAACATATACAAAATTTAAAGCAAAAAGCTAGTCAAGCAATTGGTTTTTTGTATAAATTTAAAAACAAGTTTGATACAAGTACAAAGATGTTAATCTACAATGCATTAATTCAAAGCCATTTCGACTACTTAGCCATTATTTATGGATATAAGAACAGCACAGAGCTTAAATCATTACAATCTACACAAAATAAGGCATTAAGGATTGTTTCCAACCTTCCGAATACTTATCCAACGCTGTCACTTTTTAAAGATATATTCAAAACGATTCTTCCAATACGTGCCTTATACAAAATGAAGCTGATATTGTATGTTTTTAAATGTATCAACAACATTAGTCTTCACACAATTTATTTTGCCAGAAATCAACATTTGATAAACACAAGAAATAATAACAGTCTTTTCGTAGCCAGGTGCAGGTTTGAAATTACTAAACAACGCATAAAGTATATTGGTAGTCATGAGTTTAACGATTTGCCGATATTCTTAAAAACAGAAAATAGAATTTCAAATTTTAAATGACATTTAAAAAATTTTTTATTGCAACAAGTGGAAGAATTTTTTACACGATGAAATCTACTTGTGAAAAATTTGTTTTTTTTTCCTTTTTATTTATTAATTATTTTTTCTAAAATAAATATTTGTACGTATTACTCTACAATGTTATAATGCCAATTTTTATGCAATTACGTTTGTTTATTTAATTACTAACTCAAGAATTATTATCTGTTTGCCAACTTGCTTCAACAATGCCTTTTAGGCGCTGAAGCACAAAATTGTAAAATTGTTATGAGTTATAAGTAAATAAATATATAATTAAAAAAAAAAAAAAAAGTTGATAATATAAAAGCAAACCTTCCAGCTGATCTAGCTTTACCAGTCACAGATATCATTCATTTGTATGGTATAGTGACAGCCCACTCGACAATTGCAAACCAACACATTATCAGCACCTTAACCATCGCATATCACATCAAATTCATTTATTCAATAATGAATCTGACTTAACTTGCAACATAGAGTTAATCGGCAGAAAAACAGTATTGTACAAACTTTACGAAAAGAAGCAGTGGCTGCTCGCAACTCAACAGCCACTTAAACTAAGCACAGTTTGTAAAGGAAAAAGTAGCCCTCAATTATTGGAAAGAACTGGCGTGCTTACGCTCTCAGCAGGATACACAACGACAAACGATGGGATCACCATAAACGGCCACAAACTATAACATCCTACACAGCGTTGTTAAATGTTGTTTTGAGTTTTAAAGTGTCTTTCGAACAGTCATAAAAAACCTCCAATGAATATAATAGAGTTGGTAGAATATAGGTCTTTGCAAGAATTAGTCTTTCTTTTAACGGTGTAAAATACTGAGTAGCCCATAAGCTTCTTAGCCTACTATATACTCTGCCTCATGCCTGATTAATATGATCAGACCAAGTTAAAGTACTATTAAAAATAGCACCAAGGTTTCTGACAGAGCTTACTATATAAATTTTAGTACCTCCAAGGAATATTTCAATATCAGATTCGATTTTTACTGCTTTTTTTTACAAATTATTAAGCATTTGGACTTTTTAGGGCTTAGACGCAGGACATTTGCATCAGCATTAAGATCATTGACTTTACTGCTAATGGATCCCCTAGAATTTGTGAGATAAATTTGTATATCATCAGCATATATTTGTACACAGGAATGTTTGAGTTGTTGTGGTATATCATTTGCATACAGTGAGAAAAATAAAGGTCCAAGTATGGAACCTTGCAGAACACCTCTCACTGCCCTTATAGGGTATGAAACAAGTCCATGATGAGATCAATTCTACAACTGAAGTAGAAAAATTGAACATTTTTGATAGTTTTAGACACAGAATTGAGTGGTGCACAGTATCAAAAGCTTTTGAGTGGTCAAGTAATACCAAAATGGATATATTTCCTAAATCTAAACTACCTCTAATCTCCTCAACAAAATCAGTTAGGGCTGTCACACAGCTATGCTGAGGTCTAAAGCCTGATTGACGCTCAGTTAGTAAGTTTTTTGTATCTACGTACTCAAATATTTGTTTATGAAGAATATAATCAAAAACTTTACATAACTATGGTAATATTGAAATTGGGCGATATTCGCTGTCTGTTTTGGGGACTGGAATGACTTTGGCATACTTCCAAACCATCGGGTACGAGCTCATAGTAATAATAGTGTTGTATAAATACATAATAGGGCGTATTATCCAGGGTAGGACTAATTTTATGAATTTTAGATCAATATCATCCAAGCCTACAGCATTAGACTTAACTTTATGAAATGCATTTATGACTTCAACCAAGGTAAGGCATTTGAAACAAAATTTTTCAAAGGAGGAATCGTAAGAAGGGATTCGAGTATAAAAATCGGGGTTCGCTGTCGGCATTGGTACATTAACAAAAGTTTCATTTAACTTATCAACATCAGCCGCACGGCTTGTTGTCTTACCAACACCAATGTCTCGTATATGTTTCCAGGTTTTATTGGTATCAACTGCATTGTTAAATTTATTTGAATAATATACCCATTTTTCGTGTTTAATTTTTGAAACTACAGCCTTCCTAGCCTGTCATCATCATGATACTCAGGTGTCTTGTATCGTTTCCATGATTGGTATTTACTATCACGACTCTGTATTAATAACTTAATTTCATTAGAAAACCATGGTCGAGATCTGGTTTTTATAACTTTAGTTCTAATTGGAACATGTTTGTTATAGAGCTGAAGAATAAGACCATTGAGGAATGTTACTTGCTCATTAGCCGATGGTAAGTACAAAGATCAGATTCTAATGCAAGATTATTAAGACTGTGAAAGTCACGATAAGTAAACTGTTGGGCTAAATTTTCAGTTGCAAAATCATATATTGTAAAAATAATATCATGTTTCGAAAAGGCAGGAGCTGAAAGTCGATCATAAAGTAAAACTTCTCTACAATTACTGACAAAGAATATATTAAGCAAAGTACAATTCATATGGGTAAAGTGTGTTGGTCCTGAGTTATTAATAGTAAATAAATTAAATGATGACAAAATAGTTATAAGAGTGGTATCTGCAAGCAAATTAAAATTCAAATCGCCAGCAATAACAATTTTTGAATGGGACACAGATAAAAGCTCTAATTGAGCTATGAGTCTATCGCATTTTATAGTTTTATGCGGTCTATATACACATCCAAGTAACATTGTGTTTCCGTTACAGTTCAAGTCAACAAATATATATTCAATATCATTAGCTTCATTTTAGCTACAGTTAAACTTACAAGAAATGTTCTCCCTTATGTATATTGCTACACCACCAGCATGTTTGTATCTATCGGGTCGAAAAACACGGTACCTATTTAAAATATATATGCTATCACATATCTCACTTTTAAACCAAGTTTCAGCAACACATATTAAAGATTTACCAATTGCGAAAAAGATTATAAGCAAAGAAAAGTCGTAAAAGATCCGTTAGATTGAGTCTGTGCTTCTTTTTATAATTTTTCGAGATAAATGTAAATTATTGTTGGGTCAGTTGCAGTATTTAAAAGGTGATAGTACGTGTTAAGAGCAGGCTCGTTTGCTTTCCTCAATTGTTAAATTAAGGATAACTTAGTATGCTCTAAGTTATTTGTTGCCCATAATTATCCAGGTGGTACACCAGGATAATGAGGCTGCTGTAGTCGAAGTGGTAAGCACGTTGACTACAAACCTGGTTGCCCAGGGTTCAACCCCTGCGGCAATCAAAAATAAAAAATGTTTTTTTTAATTTAACTTTAAACTTCAAAAATCGTGCTGATTATCCCAACCGAATTATTAAAATCACCGATATTGACTATTGAAGGTGAAAGCACGTTTCGATGGCCATTTCGCTACCGCTTACTTAGCTCTTCAGGAAACTTCTCACTTACATTTTAAGTAAACTAAAGATTTTTGTCCAAACAATAAAGTAAAGACAAAAATCAAAGTTTAAGCAAAAACAACAATAATCAACATTGATTTTATTTTTCTTTATCCACTGTATACGGCTGACTTTTTTTCGGCTCTTTTACACAGTTAAAAGATGTTGAAAAATAAAATGAAAACAACAATAAAATATCATAAAACACTATGATAATTTATTTTTGTTTTTTACACGGGCACTTGCAATTTAATAATTAAAACTTTTTAAATTACGGGTACGTAAAAATTTTATTCCAGCCTTAAAATATGCTGACGCAGTAAACGATTTGCTTGACAAATGTGGGAAATAACAAAAAGGTTTATGTTGTCATTAGTTGAAAGTTATGGCAGGGGTGGTGTCAGCTTCTTCACGTTTTGCACAAGATGTGAGAATGATATCCCATTGCTTGTATAGAATGGATGTAAAATTGATGTTATAGTTTGTGGCCGTTTATAGTGATCCCATTGTTTTTCGTTGTGCATCCTGCTGAACGCGTAAGCACGCCTACTACTACTTTTTCCTTTACAAACTGTGCTTAGTTTAAGTGGCTGTTGAGTTTGGAGCAGCCACTGCTTCTTTTCGTAAAGTTTGTACCATACTGTTTTTCTGCCGATTAACTCTATGTTGCAAGTTGAGTCAGATTCATTATTGAATAAATGAATTTGATGTGATATGCGATGGTTGAGGTGCAGAAAATGTGTTGGTTTGCAATTGTTGAGTGGGCTGTCACTATACCATACAAATGAATGATATCTGTGACTGGTAAAGCTAGATCAGCTGGAAGGTTTGCTTTTATACTATCAACTTCAGCAGAAAATTATTGTGGAGTTAAAAGAATTGGGCTCATTCGACCACGATAAGTGTCAGCTACCAAATTGGTCATGGAGCCATGCATTTTTTGCAAATTATCAGTAACAATAAGTAATTGGACGCTTAGAGAGAGGACGATCTGCGATCGATGATTTGTGTGATTATTTGTCAAGTTCACGAGCTGGCTTATTTTAAAATTGATTTTTCCGAAGGTGGCTTGCGTACGGTTTTCAGATTGCTTCATAAGATTATGAGTAGAATCTAGAAACGACGTTTGATTCCCCAGAAGACTATGCAAGTAGTTTTCATTCGATTAAATAGTATTAATAGTATTGGTCATTTCTTCTGCATATCTTGAATCAAGGACTTCAAACAAGGAATTCGCTACGTTCCCAACGATATCTATTGCTCCTCGCTTTTTTCTTCTTGGGAGTTCTTCTAGGCCAGACTCCATTAAGTTCTTGACATTTTGGAAATAGGTTAGTAGATCAACGAAATGATTATTGAAGGATGGATTATTTTTCAAAGCAGATGTTCCCTTAGTTAAAAGCTGCAATTCTTTATAGAAAGGTGACAGTTCAAAATAAATAAGAAGTTTTCATTCTGCTATAATTGGTTAAACTTGACCAATATTTTCAAAATGTAAGCCAAGATTGCTAGTGCTCTGCGTAAAAGCTACTTGTGTGCATAAAACAAATAGAAAGAATAGTGCTAGGAGCATCAACAGGCTTGTTGGAGAAAAAGCACAACGTTTTCGCGGTGGTGCATCTTTATTTGCGTCGCTTGGAGAACTGCTGCTCTTTGGTATTGAGTCGTAATCCGTTACTTTGTTGTCTTCGGTCACTATTGGTGACTCTAGGGGAAGAGGCGCCAGTAGGTGAATTGCTCGCTTAATCGCCGTTAGGTGTTTTGACATATGCTGTTCTGACAACTCCGTCTGGACCGGGATGTATATCGATTATCTTTCCGAGACGCCATGCCATGACCGGTGAGTTTTCCTTTATTATGAATATGGTTCCTATTGCAGATTTGGGCACTAAGTTTGCCATTTATTCCATTGAAGCTTGTTAAGATATTCCTGGGACCACCGTTTCCAAAATTGATATTTTATTTGTGATACTAATCCCCTTCGTTTGGCAAGTGTTTTTGAAATTGATTGTGCAGTTGTGTCAACTTCTGCCGTGAGGAGTTCACCGATCAAGAAATGACCAGGCGTGGGTGTAGCCTCGTCATTTGGACTGCTCGCCAAAGGTGCAATTGTTCTTGAATTGAGAATTGCTTCGACTTCTATTATCACTGTTTCCATTTCTTCATAAGTCAGAAATGCATTTCCTATTTCCTGTACCAGTAACGGTTTGGCGGATTTCACTGCAGCTTCATACAGTCCACCAAAATGCGATGCACGAGGCGGATTAAAGTGGAAAATGACGCTTCTATTGGCACACTCTTACTGTATTTTTCTTGAGCAGTAGTCGCGAATAACGCAGTTGACAACTCTGCTACTTGATTCCGAGCTCCCACAAAATTGGTTTCGTTCTCTCAATAAAGATGCTGACAGTGACCTCTTCGACTTATAAATCTCTTAAGAGCCCCAATGAAGGCATTGGTTGTAAGGTCAGTTACAAGTTCTAGATGAACTGCCTTTGTCGCAAAGCAACAAAAAACAGTAATGTACGCCTATTGGGGTCGTTTTCCTCTAGATTCGAAATGAACCTATATCGGACCGCAGCAGTCAACTCCTGCATTAATAAACGGTCTTGCTGGCGTTACTCTTCCTTCTGGTAAATTTCCCATGATCTGCTGAGGAAGTTCTGGTTTCGATCTTGCACATTGGACACATTTATGAATAGCTTCTCGAGCCAGGTGTTTGCCTTTAATGGGCCAAAAACGTTGTCTTACGGTAGCAAGGAATGCGCTAGGATCGCAATGTTTATTTTTCTTGTGTATCGACTCAAATATCAGTATGCTTATTGTATCATTATAGGGCAATAGCATAGAATGTTTGGCATCAAAAGACAACCCGGATGCAACTAATCGACCCCCCACCTTTACATGACAATGTTCATCTAAAAATGGTGATAAGCTTTTAATCTGGCTCGATGCTTTAAGTTCTCTTTGCCGTTGTAGCTGCCAAATGTCTTCTCTGACTGTAAACACTTGGGTAATTCGAACAATGATGACGAGGGCGTCGTGGAGTTCAAAAGGTATCAGATTTCGCTGGGTTTACCGTTCTGCCTTGATGGTTATTATACATATTTAGAATTAACAAAAAAAAACTTGCAGTCTCCTTAGTCGGTACTTCATTTAACATATTCGCGGGCGAAGTAAAAATAACTAACTCTCTATATTTCTCCTTTCACAACCTGTCTTACCTCTCATCTATCCCTTTCCTAAAGAATGTATTACGGTTACCAAAATAACTAAATAGGTAATAATGCCTGGAGTGCTACTTTTCTTTAAACAAAAAAAAAAAAAAAAAAGCTTGTTGCCTTGTTGAAGTGTCGAGATGGTACACCAGGACAATGTAACTTAGAAAAGAGAGTGAACACAACGACTGACAATATGCAAATTACAAAATTTACAAGGATTCTTTGGTATTTAAATAAAAGAAAATTAACAAAAAAGTGAAAAAAAAATGTAATACAAATGTACTTAATTCTTTTCCCACTATTAGCCAAAAAGAAATTTTGTGTTTCATTTAATATTTTAAAATTATTATTATTATTATATAAGTATTACATAGCTGTCTGGCTGGTAATTTAAGTAGGCAAATTATTTTCCTACTGTTAGTCAGTACAGAGGTGATTTTAAATTTTACAAATACCTGATCACTTGAACAGGTACGTACAAATTTTATTCCAGCCTTGAAATATGCTGACGCAGTGATTCTCACGATTTGCTTGACAAATGTGGGAAATAACAAATAGGTTTATGTTGTCATTAGTTGAAAGTTATGGCAGGGGTGGTGTCAGCTTCTTCACGTTTTGCACAAGATGGGAGAATGATATCCCATTGCTTGTATAGGATGGATGTAAAATTGATGTTATAGTTTGTGGCCGTTTATAGTGATCCCATCGTTTTTCGTTGTGCATCCTGCTGAGGGCGTAAGCATGCCAGTTCTTTCCAATAATTGAGGGCTACTTTTTCCTTTACAAACTGTGCTTAGTTTAAGTGGCTGTTGAGTTTGGAGCAGCCACTGCTTCTTTTCGTAAAGTTTGTACCATACTGTTTTTCTGCCGGTTAACTCTATGTTGCAAGTTGGGTCAGATTCGTTATTGAATAAATGAATTTAATGTGATATGCGATGGTTAAGGTGCAGATAATGTGTTGGTTTGCAGTTGTCGAGTGGGCTGTCACTATACCATACAAATGAATGATATCTGTGACTGCTAAAGCTAGATCAGCTGGAAGGTTTGCTTTTATACTATCAACCTCAGCAGAAAATTATTGTGGAGTTAAAAGAATTGGGCTCTTTCGACCACGATAAGTGTCAGCTACCAAATTGATCATGGAGCCATGCATTTTTTGCAAATTATCAGTAATAATAAGTAATTGGACGCTTAGAGAGAGGACGATCTGCGATCGATGATTTGTGTTATTATTTGTCAAGTTCACGAGCTGGCTTATTTTAAAATTGATTTTTCGAAGGTGGTTTGCGTACAATTTTCAGATTGCTTCAATAGATTATGAGTAGAATCTAAAAACGATGTTTGATTCCGCAGAAGACTATGCAAGTAGCTTTCATTCGATTTCATAGTATAAATAGTATTGGTCATTTCTTCTGCATATCTTGAATCAATGACTCCAAACAAGGAATTCGCTACGTTCCCAACGATATCTATTGCTCCTCGCTTTTTTCTTCTTGGGAGTCCTTCTAGGCCAGACTCCATTACGTTCGTGATATTTTGGAAATAGGTTAGTAGATGAACGCAATGATTATTGAAGGATGGGTTATTTTTTGAAGCAGATGTTGCCTTAGTTAAAAGCTGCAATTCTTTATAGAAAGGTGACAGTTCAAAATAAATAAGAAGTTTTCATTCTGCTATAATTGGTTAAACTTGACCAATATTTTCAAAATGTAAGCCAGGATTGCAAGTGATCTGCGTAAAAGCTACTTGTGTGCATAAAATAAATAGAAAGAATAGTGCTAGGAGCATCAACAGGCTTGTTGGAGATAAAACACAACGTTTTCGCGGTGCTGCATCTTTATTTGCGTCGCTTGAAGAACTGTTGCTCTTTGGTATTGAGTCGTAATCCGTTACTTTGTTGTCTTCGGTCACTATTGGTGACTCTAGGGGAAGAGGCGTCAGTAGGTGAATTGCTCGCTTAATCGCTGTTAGGTGTTTTGACATCTGCTATTCTGACCACCCCGTCTAGACCGGGATGTATATCGATTATCTTTCCGAAACGCCATGCCATGACCGGTGGGTTTTCCTTTATTATGAATATGGTTCCTATTGCAGATTTGGGCACTAAGTTTGCCATTTATTCCATTGAAGCTTGTTGAGATATTCCTGGGACCACGGTTTCCAAAATTGATGTTTTATTCGCGATACTAATCCCCTTCGTTTGGCAAGTGTTTTTGAAATTGATTGTGCAGTTGTGTCAACTTCTGCCGTAAGGAGTTAACCGATCAAGAAATGACCAGGCGTGGGTGTAGCCTCGTCATTTGGACTGCTCGCCGATGGTGCAATTGTTCTTGAATTGAGAATTGCTTCGACTTCTATTGTCACTGTTTCCATTTCTTCATAAGTCAGAAATGCATTTCCTATTTCCTTTACCAGTAACCGTTTGGCGGATTTCACTGCAGCTTCATACAGTACACCAAAATGCGATACTCGAGGCGGAATAAAGTGGAAAATATTGCTTCTACTGGCACACTTTCACTGTATTTCTTGAGCAGTAGTCGCGAATAACGCAGATGAAAACTCTGCTACTTGATTCCTAGATCCCACAAAATTGGTTGCGTTCTCACAATAAAGATGCTGGCAGTGACCTCTTCGACTTATAAATCTCTTAAGAGCCCCAATGAAGGCATCGGTTGTAAGGTCAGTTACAAGTTCTAGATGAACTGCCTTTGTCGCAAAGCAACAAAAAACAATAATGTACGCCTATTGGGGTCGTTTTCCTCTAGATTCGAAATGAACCTATATCGGGACGCAGCAGTCAACTTCTGCATTAATAAACGGTCTTGCTAGCGTTACTCTTCCTTCTGGTAAATTTCCCATGATCTGCTGAGGAAGTTCTGGTTTCGATCTTGCACATTGGACACATTTATGAATGGCTTCTCGAGCCAGGTGTTTGCCTTTGATGGGCCAAAAACGTTGTCTTACGGTAGCAAGGAGTGCGCTAGGATCGATGTTTATTTTTCTTGTGTATCGACTCAAATATCAGTATGCTTATTGTATCATTATAGAGCAATAGCATAGGATGTTTGGCATCAAAAGACAACAAGGATGCAACTAATCAACCCCCCACCCTTACAAGATAATGTTCATCTAAAAATGGTGATAAGCTTTTAATCTGGCTCGATGCTTTAAGTTCTCTTTGCCGTTGTAACTGCCAAATGTCTTCTCTGAATGTAAAGTCTTGGGTAATTTAAACAATGATGACGGGAGCGTCGTGAAGTTCAAAAGGTATCAGATTTCGCTGGGTTTGCCGTTCTGCCTTGATAGTTTTGGCGTCTTTGGTAAGCCTGAGGATGTTTCTCATGATTTGTTGAAGCGTATTCAACGAATTTCTGTGGTTGATGCTATGCTATGGCTTTTGTTACTGTTCACTGATCATCACATCACTGATGTGGATCCAGGCCTCTAGATGATATGTCTGTGTGGTTATTTTTAGAACTTACATGCCGCCATTGCTCGGGTACAGTGCTGTCTTGAATTGAATCGATTCGGTTTCCCACAAATGTATGAAACGAGGAAGATCTTGAATTTATTCATGCTAAGACTATTTTTGAATCGGTCTAGTAGAATGTGGGCGTCGTATTCCTGTCCAGATCCACCTTGACCTTTGGGGCTAAGTTGGCGCCCATCTGAGCAGCGCTTAATTCTAACTTTGGGAGTGTTTGCTGCTTGAGAGGGACTATACGCGATTTCGCACATAACAAGTATACGATGACCGTTGTATTTAACAATTTCTTACCTTCCTCGAGAATTATTTCCACACTCTTGAGGCAATGGAATACAAAGAGAAAATAGTTCCTACAAACAAAACATGTACACTTACAGCACAACCCCGACACGATTACCGACGATGCATAGGGTGCAAGCAAGACTCTCATCCATTACATCAATGCAAGGGGTTCATCCAGCTAAGCCTAACAAACAGACTTAACCTTTTACAGAAGCATAAATTATGTCTTAACTGCTTTAATAGTAACAATTTAACCAAACAATGCACCACTTAAGGCCGCTGCCAGAAATGTGGAAAAGAGGCATCACACCCTCGTTCATTTGTAACCAATATCACAAGTAAATTAAATTTCAAATAAACGTAGCAAGCCTAAAAAGAAAACTGAGTCAGCCAAAGAATAAGTTACACTTAATAACCCCACAACAGAAACTGGCTAATGCTCTCTCTCTTTTGGCTGAATAGTATCAGGGAAGGTATCTGGTGAACACTCATCATCAGCAATATGCGGTGTTCTGAGAGGATAAAATAAATATGGCTATTGAAAATTTTTGGAAACTCGACGAGATCGAAAGCAGACAGCTACAGTTATCTCCTTATGACGCACAATGTGAAACAAACACGTGATTTCAACCGATTCCTCTCGATTCCGAACGTCGATTGTCAAAAGACCCTTCACTGAAGGAGCAATATTTGCGATTGACGACAGAGTATGAAACGATGGGGCACATGTCGAAAATCCAAATAGACGAAGTAAAGAGGCTTAAATACTTTATCCCTCATAACTGCGTTTAACGACCTGAAAGCAGCACCACTAAACTTAGAGTGGTCTTCGATGGTTTTGCAAAAACAGTGTCAGGGAAATTATTAAATGATATTTTGCAAACCGGGCCACCACTACAAAATGATCTGTATATGGTTCTTTTATGATTTCGACTGCGGAGTTTCTTGTTCACTGCAGACATAGAAAAAATGAACCGACAAATATTGTTCAACCCCAAAGTTCGTCAGTACCAGATAATTCTGTAGCGAAATAAAACATATGGCACTAGGACAGCTCCATATCTTAAATCAAGTGCTTGAAGGAAATAAGCCATGACAATAAAATCTAATTTCCGCTCGCAGCCAAGTTTATAGAACAGAATTTTTACGTCGATGATGGATTAGGTGGAGCCGATAGTTTGAACACAACCTTAGAAACTCATCGCCAACTACAACATGTCATAGCTAAGTATGAGTTCTTTTTAAGAAAATGGTGCACCAATCATACCCAACTGCATCGAAACATCCTCAGTGATGTTCAAGAAGTCAATCTTGAGTTCTCAACAGACGAAACGGATTATACAAAAACTTTAGGATTAGTGTGGCTACCGAAATATGACCTACTTAAAATCAAGGTAAACATGCAACCAATTCACGTCGGATTTAGCGCGCATTTGTGACCCACCCGGGCTAGTGTCACCAGTAGTCGTCAGAGCAAAAATGTTCGTCCAGAAATTATGGACTTTGAAACTTTCGTGGGACGAGGCGGTGCCGTCAGAATTTGATTCACGCACTTGAAACCTTTCAAGCGCATCGACATGTCTATAAAGGAGTTGTTCCTGGCATGACACAACTTCATGTGTTTACAGATGTGTCAGAAAAGGCATATGGAGCTGCAATATATGTCAGAATAATTCTACCAAATACAACGGTCATCGTATACTTGCTATGCGCGAAATCGCGTATAGCCCCTCTCAAATAGCAAACACTCCCAAAGTAAGAATTAAGCGCTGCTCAGATGGGCGCCAACTTAGCCGCAAAGGTCAAGCTGGATCTGGACATGAAGACGACGCCCACATTCTACTAGACCGATTCAAAAATAGTCTTAGCATGGATAAATTCAAGATCTTCCGAAAACCGAATCGATTCAATTCAAGACAGCACTGTACCCAAGCAAGGGCTGCTTGTGAGTTCTAAAAATAACCCAACAGACATATCATCTAGAGGCCTGGATCCACATCAGTGATGTGATGATTAGTGAACAGTAACTAAACCCATATAATTCACTGGTTGCCGTCAATAATGAAAACTTTCTGCATAGCATCAACCACAGAAATTCGTTGAATACTCTTCAACAAATCATGAGATACATCCTCAGGCTTACCAAAGACGCCAAAACTATCAAGGCAGAACGGCAAACCCAGCGAAATCTGATACCTTTTGAACTTCACGACGCCCTCGTCATCATTGTTTAAATTACCCAAGAGTTTACATTCAGAGAAGACATTTGGCAGTTACAACGGCAAAGAGAACTTAAAGCATCGAGCCAGATTAAAAGCTTATCACCATTTTTAGATGAACATTATCTTGTAAGGGTGGGGGATTGATTAGTTGCATCCTTGTTGTCTTTTGATGCCAAACATCCTATGCTATTGCCCTATAATGATACAATAAGCATACTGATATTTGAGTCGATACACAAGAAAAATAAACATTGCGATCCTAGCGCACTCCTTGCTACCGTAAGACAACGTTTTTGGCCCATCAAAGGCAAACACCTGGCTCGAGAAGCTATTCATAAATGTGTCCAATGTGCAAGATCGAAACCAGAACTTCCTCAGCAGATCATGGGAAATTTACCAGAAGGAAGAGTAACGCTAGCAAGACCGTTTATTAATGCAGAAGTTGACTGCTGCGGCCCGATATAGGTTCATTTCGAATCTAGAGGAAAACGACCCCAATAGGCGTACATTACTGTTTTCTGTTGCTTTGCGATAATGGCAGTTCATCTAGAACTTGTAACTGACCTTACAACCGATGCTTTCATTGGGGCTCTTAAGAGATTTATAAGTCGAAGAGGTCACTGTCAGCATCTTTATTGTGAGAACGCAACCAATTTTGTGGGATCTCGGAATCAAGTAGCAGAGTTGTCATCTGCGTTATTCGCGACTACTGCTCAAGAAATACAGTGAAAGTGTGCCAGTAGAAGCAATATTTTCCACTTTATTCCGCCTCGAGTATCGCATTTTGGTGTACTGTATGAAGCTGCAGTGAAATCCGCCAAACGGTTACTGGTAAAGGAAATAGGAAATGCATTTCTGACTTATGAAGAAATGAAAACAGTGACAATAGAAGTCGAAGCAATTCTCAATTCAAGAACAATTGCACCATCGGCGAGCAGTCCAAATGACGAGGCTACACCCACGCCTGGTCATTTCTTGATCGGTTAACTCCTTACGGCAGAAGTTGACACAACTGCACAATCAATTTCAAAAACACTTGCCAAACGAAGGGGATTAGTATCGCAAATAAAACATAAATTTTGGAAACGGTGGTCCCAGGAATATCTCAACAAGCTTCAATGGAATAAATGGCAAACTTAGTGCCCAAATCTGCAATAGGAACCATATTCATAATAAAGGAAAACCCACCGGTCATGGCATGGCGTCTCGGAAAGATAATCGATATACATCCCGGTCCAGACGGAGTGGTCAGAATAGCAGATGTCAAAACACCTAACAGCGATTAAGCGAGCAATTCACTCGATACCAAAGAGCAACAGTTCTTCAAGCGACGCAAATAAAGATGCACCACCGCGAAAACGTTGTGTTTTATCTCCAACAAGCCTGTTGATGCTCCTAGTACTATTCTTTCTATTTATTTTATGCACACAAGTAGCTTTTACGCAGATTACTTGCAATCCTGGCTTACATTTTGAAAATATTGGTCAAGTTTAACCAATTATAGTAGAATGAAAACTTCTTATTTATTTTGAACTGTCACCTTTCTATAAAGAATTGCAGCTTTTAACTTAGGGAACATCTGCTTCAAAAAATAACCCATCCTTCAATAATCATTGCGTGGATCTACTAACCTATTTCCAAAATGTCAAGAACGTAATGGAGTCTGGCCTAGAAGGACTCCCAAGAAGAAAAAAGCGAGGAGGAATAGATATCGTTGGGAACGTAGCGAATTCCTTGTTTGGAGTCCTTGATTCAAGATATGCAGAAGAAATGACCAGTACTTCTTATACTATGAAATCGAATGAAAGCTACTTGCATAGTCTTCTGCGGAATCAAACATCGTTTCTAGATTCTACTCATAATCTTATGAAGCAATCTGAAAATTGTACGCAAACCACCTTCGAAAAATCAATTTTAAAATAAGCCAGCTCGTGAACTTGACAAATAATAACACAAATCATCGTCCTCTCTCTAAGCGTCCAATTACTTATTATTACTGATAATTTGCAAAAAATGCATTGCTCCATGATCAATTTGGTAGCTGACACTTATCGTGGTCAAATAAGCCCAATTCTTTTAACTCCACAATAATTTTCTTCTGAAGTTGGAAGTTGGCGACATTGTTTTCGTTAAGACGTAAAATTTTGCATTCTTAAAAGAAAAAATTAAAAATTAATACAAAATTTAATTAAACAAAGTTTTAAATAAAACAATAACGTATTTAAATAAAATAAATTATAAGGAGTACGAGCATTGTGAAGTACAATAAATACAGGCCGTAGAAGCATTAAAAAAAATAATCAAATTTTTTGTGGAAAATGCAAAATAGTTATAAAAGAGAATGGAGAAGAAAGTATTGAGTGCGACAAATGCGCCAAAGTTTATCATGTACAATGTACAATGTTAGATAAACGTAAATA
This sequence comes from Cistogaster globosa, assembly GCA_937654795.1. Taxonomy (NCBI): domain Eukaryota; kingdom Metazoa; phylum Arthropoda; class Insecta; order Diptera; family Tachinidae; genus Cistogaster; species Cistogaster globosa. The sequence continues at coordinate 99,474,344 of OW569403.1, read as the reverse complement.
CGAATATCTTGTTAAGCATGAAGAAGAAGATAATGTATGTCACTTCTGTGATAATCATACTTGTACGTTTAAAACTGAGTTGGTGGAGATTAAAACAGAATTGAAAAAGCTCGATCAGCTTACAGCAATGCATGAAACAACAACATTTATGTCTAAGCAGTATGATGACATTTTGCGAGGTGTGGCTGAGAATAAAAAGAAAATCGAAAATATGCAAAAGGAAACTAAACAATTAAAAAATAAACAATTAAAAAATGAAGTTAAATCTCTAAAAAATGCAATAAAATTTCTAAGTGATCATAGAGTTAAAAACGACTGCTTAATTACTGGAGTTGAAGTGCTTTCTGGAAAAACAGCATCGGATGCAGTCTTGAAGTTGACTAAACAAGTCGGAGTGGTTATACAGCCAGAAAGTATTGATGAGGCCTACGTTCTTAAAAATAAACGTTACCAAAGTGATAAAAACAAAACAAATCAAAGTGGAAGGCAGACTGTAGTTGTAAAATTTGCTACTAAAACGTCTAAAGATAAAATGATGTCTATTCAACCAATACTAAAAGAAATGAGTCGTTTAAAAATATTTTTGTTAATGACTATTTAAGCAAAGAATCAGTTAATCTACTTAACTATACCAGAACATTAAAAACAGTGGGATATCGTTCAGCCTATGCAGTAAGGGGAAGTATTTTCGTAAAACGTAGTGAACTTTCAAAGCCAAAATTTATTGCAAATGAAGAAGAGGTTGATAGGCTATTATTAGAAGCAACAACAAACAGAATTCGAGCAGAGCACAATGGGCCAGTTGATGATGATATTTGTGTATCCCCATAACTAAACTAAATACTAATCTATATGTATGTATTTTTTATGTTTATTAAAAAAGTAAAAACAATTAATTATGGATTATTACACAAAAAATAAATACTTTTCAAATGTAACAGCTTATGTAAATTATAGTAAAACAATTTCATCTTTTAAAATTTGTTCCATTAACGTCAGAAGTATCTCATCCATCGATAAATTTAATAAGTTTAAAACTTTTATAGCAAAGCTACCATGGCTACCTAATATTATATCGATTCAAGAAACATGGATAAGTTTAGATCTTGTTCAACTTTATAATATACCTGGCTACAAAGCCATTCATTGTTGCAGAGCATATGGTTACGGTGGAGTTTCTATTTTCATTCAGGAAAACCTGTCATTTACAGTTGATTTCTGTAAGAGCAACAATTATATAGACACAATTGTTATAACAATAAATGATTTAAAAATAAAAGGCAAACCAGTTAAATTTATGGCATTTTACAGATCTCAAAAGTGCAAAAAGGAAACATTTTTGTTATCTTTGGAAAGTTTTTTAAATTCTTATGGTCGATACCCATGCATTTTTGCTGGTGATTCAAATATTGATGTCTTACATGGGAACTCATCAGAAGAATTGCTTAATGTGATTGTCATACAATGCTTACACGCCCAGTTGGTGGAACCATGTTTACAGTAACATTTTTCATCGTTTGAGCATAGCATCAGTGGAACATAACATTTCAGATCACAATTTTATTTTCTGTCAAGTTGAAGTTGAAATAAAATAATTAATAATAAAGAAGAAGAAATTATTATTGTTCAAAATTACAGACGTTTAAAATCAATGATAAGCAACAATTTGCCGGTAATAACTTAAACTGGGGACCCAGCAGTCGATACAGAAAATTTAATATCGTATGTAAAGTATGCTTTGGAAAACTCAACGTATGAAAAGCGACAAAATAAGGTATTAACAAAAGAAATACCACCATGGATAAATACAAATCTATATAATTTGAAAAAACATAAACAAAGTCTTTTAAAAAAGCGAAGAAATAATAGAGAAAATCTGGATACAAAAGAAAATCTAAAGAGGGTAAGCAAAATTATTAAGAAAGCATCCAAAGATTCAATGAATAATTTTTACAAAAATAGAATAAATTTGTTTCAACACGACTCAAAAAAATGTTGGAAATTTTTAAACGAAAACTTAGGCAAAAATAAATCTACAAAAATTCGTTTAAAAGATAAAACTGGTAAAGAAATTGAAAATGATTTGCAAAAAGCAAATATGCTCAACAAATACTTTTTAAAATCAGTCAAAGATTTGAAGTCGAAAATTGAAGAACATTCTGATAATAACTGTAATACATTAAGAACATTAATTCAGTGCAATAATAGATGTTATTTTCGCAATACAACGAACGATGAGATCAGTTTACTTTTAAATAATATAAAATCAAATAAAAGTGGTGGCCACGATAATATATTACCAAAAGTATTGCTAAATAATAAAAATGAATTTACACCATTTTTAATAAATATTTTTAATAATATGATTAGCACAACACTTTATCCAGACATATTAAAAATTCATAAAGTAGTACCCATTCCAAAGTTAAAGCTATCCTGTACAATGGAGATGTATAGACCAATTTCTATTTTGCCGATTATTGATAATGTGTTGGAAAGAGTTTTATACCAGCAGATTTCACTGTATATGATAAATAATAATTTAATCAATGATTTTCAGTATGGATTTAGAAGCGGATGTGGCACAGAAGAAGCGGTTGTAAATGTTGTCAATTGTACTTGTAAAGGATTAGACGAAGGTTATAGTGGCGTTGTCGGTGTATTTTTTGATCTATCTAAAGCATTTGATTTAATAGATCATGAAATTATGATAAAGAAATTGCGATACTATGGTATTTGTGGGAAAGAGATGCTACTATTAAAAAGTTATTTAACTAATCGAAAACAGTACGTCCAAATAAATTCACATAAAAGTGCATTTGGTGATATAGAATATGGTGTACCCCAAGGCAGTGTATTAGGTCTACTCTTATTCTCCATATACTTAAATGTCATAAAAAAATAGATACTTTTGGAAAACTTTTTATATATGCCGATGACATTTGTTTATTATATCCTTACATATACGAAACAGTTACTAAAGTCTATGTTGAAAGAGATGTAGCATTACTATCTGAGTTTGTGAGAATAAATAAACTGTTTTTAAACGCAAATAAAACACTTTTAATAAGATTTAAACCACATAGTCCGACTAACGTAAATGGAAAAGAAATTTTTGAAAGCTGTTCAATCAAATATCTGGGTATACACCTTCAGAGCAACCTTGTATGGAATCAACATATACAAAATTTAAAGCAAAAAGCTAGTCAAGCAATTGGTTTTTTGTATAAATTTAAAAACAAGTTTGATACAAGTACAAAGATGTTAATCTACAATGCATTAATTCAAAGCCATTTCGACTACTTAGCCATTATTAATGGATATAAGAACAGCACAGAGCTTAAATCATTACAATCTACACAAAATAAGGCATTAAGGATTGTTTCCAACCTTCCGAATACTTATCCAACGCTGTCACTTTTTAAAGATATATTCAAAACGATTCTTCCAATACGTGCCTTATACAAAATGAAGCTGATATTGTATGTTTTTAAATGTATCAACAACATTAGTCTTCACACAATTTATTTTGCCAGAAATCAACATTTGATAAACACAAGAAATAATAACAGTCTTTTCGTAGCCAGGTGCAGGTTTGAAATTACTAAACAACGCATAGAGTATATTGGTAGTCATGAGTTTAACGATTTGCCGATATTCTTAAAAACAGAAAATAGAATTTCAAATTTTAAAAGACATTTAAAAAATTTTTTATTGCAACAAGTGGAAGAATTTTTTACACGATGAAATCTACTTGTGAAAAATTTGTTTTTTTTTTCCTTTTTATTTATTAATTATTTTTTCTAAAATAAATATTTGTACGTATTACTCTACAATGTTATAATGCCAATTTTTATGCAATTACGTTTGTTTATTTAATTACTAACTCAAGAATTATTATCTGTTTGCCAACTTGTTTCAACAATGCCTTTTAGGCGCTGAAGCACAAAATTGTAAAATTGTTATGAGTTATAAGTAAATAAATATATAATTAAAAAAAAAAAAGTTGATAATATTAAAGCAAACCTTCCAGCTGATCTAGCTTTACCAGTCACAGATATCATTCATTTGTATGGTATAGTGACAGCCCACTCGACAATTGCAAACCAACACATTATCAGCACCTTAACCATCGCATATCACATCAAATTCATTTATTCAATAATGAATCTGACTTAACTTGCAACATAGAGTTAATCGGCAGAAAAACAGTATTGTACAAACTTTACGAAAAGAAGCAGTGGCTGCTCGCAACTCAACAGCCACTTAAACTAAGCACAGTTTGTAAAGGAAAAAGTAGCCCTCAATTATTGGAAAGAACTGGCGTGCTTACGCTCTCAGCAGGATACACAACGACAAACGATGGGATCACCATAAACGGCCACAAACTATAACATCCTACACAGCGTTGTTAAATGTTGTTTTGAGTTTTAAAGTGTCTTTCGAACAGTCATAAAAAACCTCCAATGAATATAATAGAGTTGGTAGAATATAGGTCTTTGCAAGAATTAGTCTTTCTTTTAACGGTGTAAAATACTGAGTAGCCCATAAGCTTCTTAGCCTACTATATACTCTGCCTCATGCCAGATTAATATGATCAGACCAAGTTAAAGTACTATTAAAAATAGCACCAAGGTTTCTGACAGAGCTTACTATATAAATTTTAGTACCTCCAAGGAATATTTCAATATCAGATTCGATTTTTACCGCTTTTTTTTACAAATTATTAAGCATTTGGACTTTTTAGGGCTTAGACGCAGGACATTTGCATCAGCATTAAGATCATTGACTTTACTGCTAATGGATCCCCTAGAATTTGTGAGATAAATTTGTATATCATCAGCATATATTTGTACACAGGAATGTTTGAGTTGTTGTGGTATATCATTTGCATACAGTGAGAAAAATAAAGGTCCAAGTATGGAACCTTGCAGAACACCTCTCACTGCCCTTATAGGGTATGAAACAAGTCCATTATTTAATACACATTGCAGCCTTTCTTTTAGATATGATGAGATCAATTCTACAACTGAAGTAGAAAAATTGAACATTTTTGATAGTTTTAGACACAGAATTGGGTGCACAGTATCAAAAGCTTTGGAGTGGTCAAGTAATACCAAAATGGATATATTTCCTAAATCTAAACTACCTCTAATCTCCTCAACAAAATCAGTTAGGGCTGTCACACAGCTATGCTGAGGTCTAAAGCCTGATTGACGCTCAGTTAGTAAGTTTTTTGTATCTACGTACTCAAATATTTGTTTATGAAGAATATAATCAAAAACTTTACATAACTATGGTAGTATTGAAATTAGGCGATATTCGCTGTCTGTTTTAGGGACTGGAATGACTTTGGCATACTTCCAAACCATCGGGTACGAGCTCGTAGTAATAATAGTGTTGTATATATACATAATAGGGCGTATTATCCACGGTAGGATTAATTTTATGAATTTTAGATCAATATCATCCAAGCCTACAGCATTAGACTTATTTTTATGAAATGCATTTATGACTTCTACCAAGGTAAGGCATTTGAAACAAAATTTTTCAAAGGAGGAATCGTAAGAAGGGATTCGAGTATAAAAATCGGGGTTCGCTGTCGGCATTGGTACATTAACAAAAGTTTCATTTAACTTATCAACATCAGCCGCACGGCTTGTTGTCTTACCAACACCAATGTCTCGTATATGTTTCCAGGTTTTATTGGTATCAACTGCATTGTTAAATTTATTTGAATAATATACCCATTTTTCGTGTTTAATTTTTGAAACTACAGCCTTCCTAGCCTGTCATCATCATGATACTCAGGTGTCTTGTATCGTTTCCATGATTGGTATTTACTATCACAACTCTGTATTAATAACTTAATTTCATTAGAAAACCATGGTCGAGATCTGGTTTTTATAACTTTAGTTCTAATTGGAACATGTTTGTTATAGAGCTGAAGAATAAGACCATTGAGGAATGTTACTTGCTCATTAGCCGATGGTAAGTACAAAGATCAGATTCTAATGCAAGATTATTAAGACTGTGAAAGTCACGATAAGTAAACTGTTGGGCTAAATTTTCAGTTGCAAAATCATATATTGTAAAAATAATATCATGTTTCGAAAAGGCAGGAGCTGAAAGTCGATCATAAAGTAAAACTTCTCTACAATTACTGACAAAGAATATATCAAGCAAAGTACAATTCATATGGGTAAAGTGTGTTGGTCCTGAGTTATTAATAGTAAATAAATTAAATGATGACAAAATAGTTATAAGAGTGGTATCTGCAAGCAAATTAAAATTCAAATCGCCAGCAATAACAATTTTTGAATGGGACACAGATAAAAGCTCTAATTGAGCTATGAGTCTATCGCATTTTATAGTTTTATGCGGTCTATATACACATCCAAGTAACATTGTGTTTCCGTTACAGTTCAAGTCAACAAATATATATTCAATATCATTAGCTTCATTTTAGCTACAGTTAAACTTACAAGAAATGTTCTTATGTATATTGCTACACCACCAGCATGTTTGTATCTATCGGGTCGAAAAACACGGTACCTATTTAAAATATATATGCTATCACATATCTCACTTTTAAACCAAGTTTCAGCAACACATATTAAAGATTTACCAATTCCGAAAAAGATTATAAGCAAAGAAAAGTCGTAAAAGATCCGTTAGATTGAGTCTGTGCTTCTTTTTATAATTTTTCGAGATAAATGTAAATTATTGTTGGGTCAGTTGCAGTATTTAAAAGGTGATAGTACGTGTTAAGAGCAGGCTCGTTTGCTTTCCTCAATTGTTAAATTAAGGATAACTTAGTATGCTCTAAGTTATTTGTTGCCCATAATTATCCAGGTGGTACACCAGGATAATGAGGCTGCTGTAGTCGAAGTGGTAAGCACGTTGACTACAAACCTGGTTGCCCAGGGTTCAACCCCTGCGGCAATCAAAAATAAAAAATGTTTTTTTTAATTTAACTTTAAACTTCAAAAATCGTGCTGATTATCCCAACCGAATTATTAAAATCACCGATATTGACTATTGAAGGTGAAAGCACGTTTCGATGGCCATTTCGCTACCGCTTACTTAGCTCTTCAGGAAACTTCTCACTTACATTTTAAATAAACTAAAGATTTTTGTCCAAACAATAAAGTAAAGACAAAAATCAAAGTTTAAGCAAAAACAACAATAATCAACATTGATTTTATTTTTCTTTATCCACTGTATACGGCTGACTTTTTTTCGGCTCTTTTACACAGTTAAAAGATGTTGAAAAATAAAATGAAAACAACAATAAAATATCATAAAACACTATGATAATTTATTTTTGTTTTTTACACGGGCACTTGCAATTTAATAATTAAAACTTTTTAAATTACGGGTACGTAAAAATTTTATTCCAGCCTTAAAATATGCTGACGCAGTAAACGATTTGCTTGACAAATGTGGGAAATAACAAAAAGGTTTATGTTGTCATTAGTTGAAAGTTATGGCAGGGGTGGTGTCAGCTTCTTCACGTTTTGCACAAGATGTGAGAATGATATCCCATTGCTTGTATAGGATGGATGTAAAATTGATGTTATAGTTTGTGGCCGTTTATAGTGATCCCATTGTTTTTCGTTGTGCATCCTGCTGAACGCGTAAGCATGCCAGTTCTTTCCAATAATTGAGGGCTACTTTTTCCTTTACAAACTGTGCTTAGTTTAAGTGGCTGTTGAGTTTGGAGCAGCCACTGCTTCTTTTCGTAAAGTTTGTACCATACTGTAGAATCTAGAAACGACGTTTGATTCCCCAGAAGACTATGCAAGTAGTTTTCATTCGATTAAATAGTATTAATAGTATTGGTCATTTCTTCTGCATATCTTGAATCAAGGACTTCAAACAAGGAATTCGCTACGTTCCCAACGATATCTATTGCTCCTCGCTTTTTTCTTCTTGGGAGTTCTTCTAGGCCAGACTCCATTAAGTTCTTGACATTTTGGAAATAGGTTAGTAGATCAACGAAATGATTATTGAAGGATGGATTATTTTTCAAAGCAGATGTTCCCTTAGTTAAAAGCTGCAATTCTTTATAGAAAGGTGACAGTTCAAAATAAATAAGAAGTTTTCATTCTGCTATAATTGGTTAAACTTGACCAATATTTTCAAAATGTAAGCCAAGATTGCTAGTGATCTGCGTAAAAGTTACTTGTGTGCATAAAACAAATAGAAAGAACAGTGCTAGGAGCATCAACAGGCTTGTTGGAGAAAAAGCACAACGTTTTCGCGGTGGTGCATCTTTATTTGCGTCGCTTGGAGAACTGCTGCTCTTTGGTATTGAGTAATCCGTTACTTTGTTGTCTTCAATCACTATTGGTGACTCTAGGGGAAGAGGCGCCAGTAGGTGAATTGCTCGCTTAATCGCCGTTAGGTGTTTTGACATATGCTGTTCTGACAACTCCGTCTGGACCGGGATGTACATCGATTATCTTTCCGAGACGCCATGCCATGACCGGTGAGTTTTCCTTTATTATGAATATGGTTCCTATTGCAGATTTGGGCACTAAGTTTGCCACTTATTCCATTGAAGCTTGTTGAGATATTCCTGGGACCACCGTTTCCAAAATTGATATTTTATTTGCGATACTAATCCCCTTCGTTTGGCAAGTGTTTTTGAAATTGATTGTGCAGTTGTGTCAACTTCTGCCGTGAGGAGTTCACCGATCAAGAAATGACCAGGCGGGGGTGTAGCCTCGTCATTTGGACTGCTCGCCAAAGGTGCAATTGTTCTTGAATTGAGAATTGCTTCGACTTCTATTATCACTGTTTCCATTTCTTCATAAGTTAGAAATGCATTTCCTATTTCCTGTACCAGTAACCGTTTGGCGGATTTCACTGCAGCTTCATACAGTCCACCAAAATGCGATGCTCGAGGCGGATTAAAGTGGAAAATGATGCTTCTATTGGCACACTCTTACTGTATTTTTCTTGAGTAGTAGTCGCGAATAACGCAGTTGACAACTCTGCTACTTGATTCCGAGCTCCCACAAAATTGGTTTCGTTCTCTCAATAAAGATGCTGACAGTGACCTCTTCGACTTATAAATCTCTTAAGAGCCCCAATGAAGGCATTGGTTGTAAGGTCAGTTACAAGTTCTAGATGAACTGCCTTTGTCGCAAAGCAACAAAAAACAGTAATGTACGCCTATTGGGGTCGTTTTCCTCTAGATTCGAAATGAACCTATATCGGGCCACAGCAGTCAACTCCTGCATTAATAAACGGTCTTGCTGGCGTTACTCTTCCTTCTGGTAAATTTCCCATGATCTGCTGAGGAAGTTCTTGTTTCGATCTTGCACATTGGACACATCTATGAACAGCTTCTCGAGCCAGATGTTTGCCTTTGATGGGCCAAAAAAGTTTTCTTACGGTAGCAAGGAATGCTCTAGGATCGCAATGTTTATTTTTCTTGTGTATCGACTCAAATATCAGTATGCTTATTGTATCATTATAGGGCAATAGCATAGAATGTTTGGCATCAAAAGACAACCCGGATGCAACTAATCGACCCCCCACCCTTACATGACAATGTTCATCTAAAAATGGTGATAAGATTTTAATCTGGCTCGATGCTTTAAGTTCTCTTTGCCGTTGTAGCTGCCAAATGTCTTCTCTGACTGTAAACACTTGGGTAATTCGAACAATGATGACGAGGGCGTCGTGGAGTTCAAAAGGTATCAGATTTCGCTGGGTTTACCGTTCTGCCTTGATAGTTATTATACATATTTAGAATTAACAAAAAAAACTTGCAGTCTCCTTCGTCGGTACTTCATTTAACATATTCGCGGGCGAAGTAAAAATAACTAACTCTCTATATTTCTCCTTTCACAACCTGTCTTACCTCTCATCTATCCCTTTCCTAAAGAATGTATTACGGTTACCAAAATAACTAAATAGGTAATAATGCCTGGAGTGCTACTTTTCTTTAAACAAAAAAAAAAAAAAAAAAGCTTGTTGCCTTGTTGAAGTGTCGAGATGGTACACCAGGACAATGTAACTTAGAAAAGAGAGTGAACACAACGACTGACAATATGCAAATTACAAAATTTACAAGGATTCTTTGGTATTTAAATAAAAGAAAATTAACAAAAAAGTGAAAAAAAAATGTAATACAAATGTACTTAATTCTTTTCCCACTATTAGCCAAAAAGAAATTTTGTGTTTCATTTAATATTTTAAAATTATTATTATTATTATGTAAGTATTACATAGCTGTCTGGCTGGTAATTTAAGTAGGCAAATTATTTTCCTACTGTTAGTCAGTACAGAGGTGATTTTAAATTTTACAAATACCTGATCACTTGAACAGGTACGTACAAATTTTATTCCAGCCTTGAAATATGCTGACGCAGTGAATCTCACGATTTGCTTGACAAATGTGGGAAATAACAAATAGGTTTATGTTGTCATTAGTTGAAAGTTATGGCAGGGGTGGTGTCAGCTTCTTCACGTTTTGCACAAGATGGGAGAATGTTATCCCATTGCTTGTATAGGATGGATGTAAAATTGATGTTATAGTTTGTGGCCGTTTATAGTGATCCCATCGTTTTTCGTTGTGCATCCTGCTGAGGGCGTAAGCATGCCAGTTCTTTCCAATAATTGAGGGCTACTTTTTCCTTTACAAACTGTGCTTAGTTTAAGTGGCTGTTGAGTTTGGAGCAGCCACTGCTTCTTTTCGTAAAGTTTGTACCATACTGTTTTTCTGCCGGTTAACTCTATGTTGCAAGTTGGGTCAGATTCGTTATTGAATAAATGAATTTGATGTGATATGCGATGGTTGAGGTGCAGATAATGTGTTGGTTTGCAATTGTTGAGTGGGCTGTCACTATACCATACAAATGAATGATATCTGTGACTGCTAAAGCTAGATCAGCTGGAAGGTTTGCTTTTATACTATCAACCTCAGCAGAAAATTATTGTGGAGTTAAAAGAATTGGGCTCATTCGACCACGATAAGTGTCAGCTACCAAATTGATCATGGAGCCATGCATTTTTTGCAAATTATCAGTAATAATAAGTAATTGGACGCTTAGAGAGAGGACGATCTGCGATCGATGATTTGTGTTATTATTTGCCAAGTTCACGAGCTGGCTTATTTTAAAATTGATTTTTCGAAGGTGGTTTGCGTACAATTTTCAGATTGCTTCATTAGATTATGAGTAGAATCTAGAAACGATGTTTGATTCCGCAGAAGACTATGCAAGTAGCTTTCATTCGATTTCATAGTATAAATAGTATTGGTCATTTCTTCTGCATATCTTGAATCAATGACTCCAAACAAGGAATTCGCTACGTTCCCAACGATATCTATTGCTCCTCGCTTTTTTCTTCTTGGGAGTCCTTCTAGGCCAGACTCAATTACGTTCTTGACATTTTGGAAATAGGTTAGTAGATCAACGCAATGATTATTGAAGGATGGGTTATTTTTTGAAGCAGATGTTCCCTTAGTTAAAAGCTGCAATTCTTTATAGAAAGGTGACAGTTAAAAATAAATAAGTTTTCATTCTGCTATAATTGGTTAAACTTGACCAATATTTTCAAAATGTAAGCCAGGATTGCAAGTGATCTGCGTAAAAGCTACTTGTGTGCATAAAATAAATAGAAAGAATAGTGCTAGGAGCATCAACAGGCTTGTTGGAGATAAAACACAACGTTTTCGCGGTGCTGCATCTTTATTTGCGTCGCTTGAAGAACTGTTGCTCTTTGGTATTGAGTCGTAATCCGTTACTTTGTTGTCTTCAGTCACTATTGGTGACTCTAGGGGAAGAGGCGTCAGTAGGTGAATTGCTCGCTTAATCGCTGTTAGGTGTTTTGACATCTGCTATTCTGACCACTCCGTCTGGACCGGGATGTATATCGATTATCTTTCCGAGACGCCATGCCATGACCGGTGGGTTTTCCTTTATTATGAATATGGTTCCTATTGCAGATTTGGGCACTAAGTTTGCCATTTATTCCATTGAAGCTTGTTGAGATATTCCTGGGACCACGGTTTCCAAAATTGATGTTTTATTCGCGATACTAATCCCCTTCGTTTGGCAAGTGTTTTTGAAATTGATTGTGCAGTTGTGTCAACTTCTGCCGTAAGGAGTTAACCGATCAAGAAATGACCAGGCGTGGGTGTAGCCTCGTCATTTGGACTGCTCGCCGATGGTGCAATTGTTCTTGAATTGAGAATTGCTTCGACTTCTATTGTCACTGTTTCCATTTCTTCATAAGTCAGAAATGCATTTCCTATTTCCTTTACCAGTAACCGTTTGGCGGATTTCACTGCAGCTTCATACAGTACACCAAAATGCGATGCTCGAGGCGGAATAAAGTGGAAAATATTGCTTCTACTGGCACACTTTCACTGTATTTCTTGAGCAGTAGTCGCGAATAACGCAGATGAAAACTCTGCTACTTGATTCTGAGATCCCACAAAATTGGTTGCGTTCTCACAATAAAGATGCTGACAGTGACCTCTTCGACTTATAAATCTCTTAAGAGCCCCAATGAAGGCATCGGTTGTAAGGTCAGTTACAAGTTCTAGATGAACTGCCTTTGTCGCAAAGCAACAAAAAACAATAATGTACGCCTATTGGGGTCGTTTTCCTCTAGATTCGAAACGAACCTATATCGGGACGCAGCAGTCAACTTCTGCATTTATAAACGGTCTTGCTAGCGTTACTCTTCCTTCTGGTAAATTTCCCATGATCTGCTGAGGAAGTTCTGGTTTCGATCTTGCACATTGGACACATTTATGAATAGCTTCTCGAGCCAGGTGTTTGCCTTTAATGGGCCAAAAACGTTGTCTTACGGTAGCAAGGAGTGCGCTAGGATTGATGTTTATTTTTCTTGTGTATCGACTCAAATATCAGTATGCTTATTGTATCATTATAGAGCAATAGCATAGGATGTTTGGCATCAAAAGACAACAAGGATGCAACTAATCAACCCCCCACCATTACAAGATAATGTTCATCTAAAAATGGTGATAAGCTTTTAATCTGGCTCGATGCTTTAAGTTCTCTTTGCCGTTGTAACTGCCAAATGTCTTCTCTGAATGTAAAGTCTTGGGTAATTTAAACAATGATGACGAGGGCGTCGTGAAGTTCGAAAGGTATCAGATTTCGCTGGGTTTGCCGTTCTGCCTTGATAGTTTTGGCGTCTTTGGTAAGCCTGAGGATGTATTTCATGATTTGTTGAAGCGTATTCAACGAATTTCTGTGGTTGATGCTATGCTATGGCTTTTGTTACTGTTCACTGATCATCACATCACTGATGTGGATCCAGGCCTCTAGATGATATGTCTGTGTGGTTATTTTTAGAACTTACATGCCGCCATTGCTCGGGTACAGTGCTGTCTTGAATTGAATCGATTCGGTTTCCCACAAATGTATGAAACGAGGAAGATCTTGAATTTATTCATGCTAAGACTATTTTTGAATCGGTCTAGTAGAATGTGGGCGTCGTATTCCTGTCCAGATCCACCTTGACCTTTGGGGCTAAGTTGGCGCCCATCTGAGCAGCGCTTAATTCTAACTTTGGGAGTGTTTGCTGCTTGAGAGGGGCTATACGCGATTTCGCACATAACAAGTATACGATGACCGTTGTATTTGGTAGAATTGTTCTGACATATATTGCAGCTCCATATGCCTTTTCTGACGCTTCTGTAAACACATGAAGTTGTGTCTTGCTAGGAACAACTCCTTTATAGACATGTCGATGCGCTTGAAAGGTTTCAAGTTAATTTAGATTTCTACGAAAATTTCGCCAGCGTAATTCAAATTCTGACGGCACCGCCTCGTCCCACGAAAGTTTCAAAGTCCATAATTCCTGGACGAACATTTTTGCTCTGACGACTACTGGGGACAGTAACCCGAGTGGGTCACAAATACGCGGTACATCCGACGTGAATTGGTTGCATGTTTACCTTGATTTTAAGTAGGTCATATTTCGGTAGCCACACTAATCCTAAAGTTTTTGTATAATCCGTTTCGTCTGTTGAGAACCCAAGATTGACTTCTTGAACATCACTGAGGATGTTTCGAAGCAGTTGGGTATGATTGCTGCACCATTTTCTTAAAAAGAATTCATACTTAGCTATGAATTGTTGTAGTTGGCGTTGAGTATCTAAGGTGGTGTTCAAACTATGGGCTCCACCTAATCCATCATCGACGTAAAAATTCTGTTCTATAAACTTGGCTGCGAGCGGAAATTAGGTTTTATTGTCATGGCTTATTTCCTTCAAGCACTTGATTGTCAGATATGGAGCTGTCCTAGTGCCAAATGTTTTATTTCCCTACAGAATTATCTGGTACTGACGATCTTTGGGGTTGATCACTATTTGTCGGTTCATTTTTTCTATGTCTGCAGTGAACAAGAAACTCCGCAGTCGAAATCATAAAAGAACCATATTCAGATCATTTTGTAGTGGTGGCCCGGTATTCATTTAATGATTTCTCTGACGCTTTTTTTGCAAAACCATCGAAGACCATTTTAAGTGTAGTGGTGCTGCTTTCAGGTCGTAAAGCGCAGTTATGAGGGATAAAGTATTTAAGCCCCTTTACTTCGTCTATTTGGATTTTTGACATATGCCCCATCGTTTCATACTTTGTCGTCAATCGCACATATTGCTCCTTCAGTGAAGCGTCTTTTGACAATCGACGTTCTAGTGAGAGGAATCGGTTGAAATCACGTGTGTGTTTCACATTGTGCGTCATAAGGATATAACTTTAGCTGTCTGCTTTCGATCTCGTCGAGTTTCCAAAAATTTTAAATAGCCATATTTATTTTGTCCTCTCAGAACGCCGCATATTGCTGATGATGAGTGTTCACCAGATACCTTCCCTGATACTATTCAGCCAAAAGAGAGAGAGCATTAGCCAGTTTCTGTTGGGGGGTTATTAAGTATAACTTATTCTTTGGCTGACTCAGTTTTCTTTTTAGGTTTGCCACGTTTATTTGAAATTAAATTTACTTGTGGTATTGGTTCCAAATGAACGAGGGTGTGATGCCTTTTTTCCACATTTCTGGCAGCGGCCTTAAGTGGTGCATTTTTTAGTTAAATTGTTACTATTAAAGCAGTTAACACATAATTTATGCTTCTGTACAAGGTTAAGTCTGTTTGTTAGGCTTAGCTGGATGAGCCCCTTGCATTGATGTAATGGATGAGAGTCTTGTTTGCACCCTATGCATCGTCGGTTATCGTATCGGGGTTGTGCCGTAAGCGTTGTAACGATGAGAGTCAGGGCCTTCGTTTTCACCTCCACAACAACTGGATTAGTTTAAAGAATTTCTATGAATTATTATTATTAATTATTATTTTGAATTAGTATTTTAAATTATTATTTTGAAGTATTATTATGAATTATTATTATTAAAAATTATTATTATGAATTGTGATTATGATTTAAGTTTGTTATCATGAATTAATTAAAGTTAAGGTGAACATGAAAGTACTTGTTTGAAATTAACGGTCGGGAGATGCGTGTCGCCACCTACGAGTCGCGGACCGCGCTATCAAAAACAGTCAGCTGGCAAGTAAATAAAAACATCACAGCTGTCATTGAGTCAGATACACAAGCAAGTTGCATGTGTGGGTTACTGTATGTGTACGATGAAACGGGTATAAAAGGCAGAACAAAAGATAAAATCGATCAGTTAGCAAGCAGCTTGCCTGCCGGTAAGAAGTGTTTGGTGAGGAATTGTATAATTCCCCAAGTGATTTCTTACTTTCAGATCGAGTTGCAAATTGCTGGATTGCTGCGATTGATTCTGGCGAGGAATTGTAAATTCCCTAGAATCGTGTCACGTTGCCGAGAGCTCCCAGCAATCTCTGAGCGTAATAAGTACATTGCTCGCGCTACGTCAACTTACGTCATCGCTGTTTGCGCCGCTGTTGGGCCACTAACTTGCCATTACCCCTCGGTTGTGCCATCGCTTGTTGGAGTGCTACCTGCGCCACCGCTGTTGAAGCGCTACCTGCGCCATCGCTGTTTGCGCCGCTGCCCGTGCCATTGCCGCCCGGTAGCGTCACCGTGTGTTCAAGCGCTACCCGCACCATCGCTGTTGAAGCGCTACCTGCGCCATCACTGTTTGCGCCGCTGCCCGTGCCATTGCCGCCCGGTAGCATCGCCGTGTGTTCAAGCGCTACCTGCGCCATTGCTGCTGAAGCGCTACCCGCGATATCGCTGTTGAAGCGCTACCTGCGCCATCGCTGTTTGCGCCGCTGCCAGTGCCATTGCCGCCCGGTAGCATCGCCGTGTGTTCAAGCGCTACCTGCAACATCGCTATTCAAGCGCTACCTGCGCCATCGCTGTTTGCGCCGCTGCCAGTGCCATTGCCGCCCGGTAGCGGCGCCGTGTGCTCAAGCGCTACCTGCGCCATCGCTGCTGAAGCGCTATCGCTGTTGAAGCGCTACCTGCGCCATCGCTGTTTGCGCCGCTGCCAGTGCCATTGCCGCCCGGTAGCATCGCCGTGTGTTCAAGCGCTACCTGCGCCATCGCTGTTGAAGCGCTACCTGTGCCATCGCTGTTGAGTCGCTACCCGCGCCATCGATGTTTGCGCCGCTGCCCGTGCCATTGCCGCCAGGTAGCGTCGCCGTGTGCGCAAGCGCTACCTGCGCCATCGCTGCTGAAGCGCTACCCGCGCTATCACTGTTGAAGCGCTACCTGCGCCATCGCTGTTTGCGCCGCTGCCAGTGCCATTGCCATTGCCGCCCGGTAGCGTCGCCGTTTGTTCAAGCGCTACCTGCGACATAACTTTGAAGCGCTACCTGCGTCATCGCCGTTGGCGTCGCTGCCGTGCCAACTACGCTACGCTGCCCGTTAGCAGAACTGCCAGCTTTACGCCCTGCGCCATATAACACCGGCCCCAAGACCCGTTGGTTTTGCTGACTGTTTTTTCGCAGCTCGCTTACTTCAACCGCTATTGACATTGGTGATTTCGTTCCCGACCGTTAGTTAGCCGTCCCTATAACCTTAAGAATTAGGATAATAAAACATAAAGTGAAGTTTTATAATGTTTTTCGAACAAGAAGTGTTTCATTCCCTTTCCGTCCTAGGACGATACATAAATTGCAACGACCCTGGACTCCGCTGCAGCTATCCCAGCAACCAGCGAAGAACGTGTCGTTACATTGTCGCCCGAGCAGGGACCTGAAGTGTCTTACGTAAAAAAAAGGGAATATAGAATAAAAATTGCGATGTTGCGGACATCGTGGGCATACTCGCTAAGGAAAGAGGAACTGGTAAAATACCTCAGCCAGTATGAGCAAGTGTAGCGTGACCAGCAATTGACTATAACCAACACACAATTGCATACTAAAACTTTAAACAATTTTAACACACTCATCAATACAAATTCAAATTTGTACAAGAGTGTCAAATAACATTTAATAAACAAACTGAATTATATTCAAGTGCAGTGTGTGTTGTTGTTGTATTATTATACAATTGCTGGCGCATTCCAAACGCACACTAATTAATATGCCCACTTAAACGTAATTTCCCACAGTAATAAATTTAAGTAAAACATTGGGAAACCACTCAATCATATTTTTGGTTTACTAACTAAAAATATGACCGCCTGGTAAATTACATTATAAGTATAGAAATAAGTTCTTGAGTGTATTTTAGGAAATCACTCAATTCTAGATTTTAGTTTCTTCAAATAAGTAGTATATAAGCCGTAACATTTTGTAAGAACAATATAGATTCATTTTAAACAAATAAACTAATTGGTGAGCTTACAATAAGAGCTCCCAATAAATAAATAAAACAAAATTTTGAATCATTAAGGAATAACCATTTACATGGCGATCCTGCCAGTGTGCTCCAATAGCACCTGAAAGAAAAAAAAAAGGAAAAACGTTATATTACTTAGTAGCTCTAACTGCGGAGCACTATCAAATCAATATCGAAGGAAGACGTTTTTGCATGATACCGCCAAAGCTCGTGGCAACAAAAATTTAAAATTTTTTTTTAATATAACCAAATGACGTCAGTAGGCCCAAAGCCACTGACAATAGAAGAGTACAAGAAACGCCAAAAGGGCGCACAAGTACAAAATTTAACAGTAATCCCAAAAACTAAAAGGCCCAAACGCAGAGGGGGTTATACAAATAAGCTAAAAAGGGAGAAGGCAGTGCTCCTTAGAATTATAAATTGCCAACCACCGCCAAGCTGGGATTCAGCAACCCAGATGTGGGAACGAATAGATACTATAAATAAACTGATAACATCATATTTAAAAAATAGAGTTTAAGTTATTTTAATATATATAATGTTAAATCATGTCAAATAAATATACAAATGAATAATTATATGATCCTTCATAATGAGTAGAAATAGAAGTAAAAACCCAATATCCTGGGATTCTAGAGAAGAAGAAGAAGAAAATATAGAAAAGACAATAGAATGGATAACAGAACTATGGGAATTAATTGGGATGAAAGGTAAACCCACAAAAATTGATGTTTTAGAGAAACACAGAATAGAAGAGGAAACTATAAGACTACTTAGATGGTCAGAAAAAATTGAAAAAAAAGAAAACTAGAACAAATAAATTTTCTTAGATAGAGCATCCTAATGCTAATGTAATAAACGAAGTAAAAATTATGTATAAAGAAATAGACCTGAGTAAAATAGAAATTTGTCTGTATATAATCACAGCATTGATAGTATTTAGAACTATTTTACATATTTATGCCATGCATTTCAGAAATCTGAAGAAAAAATACAGTAGCAGAGCATATGACTTAGATAAAGTTTAAAAAAAAAAAAAATTTATGGAATGGAAAGATATTTTAACAAGAATTAGAACTATAAAAGAAGACTTTGATCGATCATTCAAATGTCTGAACGTTGACCGACAAATTAAAACTGATCCATTTAAAATTCACCTAGATAATCTTCTTAAACGTTTGGAACAAACACGAGTCCTATTCAACGTTAATTACAATAGACTTACTACTGCTCATCAGACAGCAGCAAACGCATTTTTTGACGATCTAAAAAAACAGACTATCTATATTGGCAGCCAAAAAGGGAATAGAAATACAATTGCCTGATTCACTACACGAAGGCGTGCCTTATATTACAAAATTGAATATGGCACAACCAATAATTGACTTCCTGAACACAGCGTCAAGGTTGATCATCGACTTTGACGGAAAAGCAGAAAACCTGCAGTCCTTCATTGACTCGCTACTTCTGGTCGAAACTATAAAGGGAGACCATGAATCCACTGCGGTGTCCCTAATAAAAACAAAACTAAAAGGGAACGCCAGAAACCTAATTAGCAATGAGCAAACCATTGCACAAATAATAGGAAAATTAAAGACAACAGTGAAGGGTGATTCTGTTGAAGTAATGACAGCCAAAATTTTAAACATAAAACAAAATATTAAGACAGCTAATGCCTATTGCAATGAAATAGAACTTCTTGCAAAGTGTTTAGAAACTTCATACATATCAGATGGACTAACCAATGAGTTAGCCACGGAATATTCAAGAAATGTTGCTATTAAAGCACTAACCAAAAACTGCACCATTGACAAAGTCAAACTTATAATGGAGGCAGGTCAGTTTAAGAATATGAATGAAGCTATTAGCTATTCATAAGCAGTTGCACTGAAGCAACTGGGAAACAAAATGCAATATTGTTTTATAAACAAAGAAATAATAACAATAATTCAAACAATTACCGCAGATCTTATCAAAATTTCCGTGGAAAAAATAATTACCCACGAAATATAATTCGTGGTAATAACAGCAATAACAACACTAACTACAATAACAATAACAAATACAATAACAGATACAACAATAATAACAACCGTAGAAACTACAGCAACATTAGAGTAACTGACTCAAATGAATCGGAAAACTTCGACCTTCCCCTAGGGTCAACTCAATAGACAGAAAAATATACAACCTCAACCTCAATTTATGTTATTTTATCCGTATTCAAATAGATGAAACTGATCATCTAGTAACTTTATTAGTAGACACTGGAGCAGACACTTCTCTCATAAAATCAAAATTTTTCAATATAAAACAGATAAATACTAACAGAACAACAAATTTAAGTGGAATAGGACAAAGCAGAATTAAATCAGTTGGAAGTATACTCTTTGATTTAAGGTATACCAATCTTTTAATACCACATACATTTCAAGTAGTAAACAATGATTTTCCAATACCGTGTGATGGAATCATCGGTATGGATTTCATTAAGAAATACAATTGCATTTTAAATTTTAACGAAACTAATGACTGCCTCATCCTTCGCCCTTTTGATATGAAATATCCAATAAAAATACCAATTACAAATGACTGTTCTTACGTAATCTTGCCACCAAGATCTGAAGTTATACGAGAAATCAAAATTAATAACTCAGATAAGGACATTTTAATTCCTAATCAAGAAATTAAACCAGGAATTTTTATTGCAAACACACTAGTAAAAGCAAACAGAGCATTCGTTCGTATTTTAAATACTAACAACACAATATCAAAAATTACACAAGCAACCATTAGAACTGAAAATTTATCGGATTATGACATAATTAAAGAAATGCCCAGTAAAAAGAAACAAAGAAAAGATGAAGTATTAAAAATTTTAAAGAAAAATTTTCCAGAACAATTTAAAAATGAACTAAAAGAATTATGTTCCACATATAGTGATATTTTCGGTTTAGATTCAGAACCAATAACAACTAATAATTTTTATGAACAGAAATTGAGGATAAAGGATACACAACCAGTATATATAAAAAACTATAGGATACCACACACGCACAAAGACGAAATTAATAAACAAGTCAAAAAATTAATAGATGACAAAATAGTAGAACCATCACAATCAGAGTATAACAGTCCAATCTTGTTAGTGCCCAAGAAATCTCTACCAAACTCAGAAAACAAAAGATGGAGACTGGTAATAGACTATAGACAAATAAATAAGAAATTAATGGCGGATAAATTTCCTTTACCGCGAATAGATGATATTTTAGATCAGCTAGGACGAGCAAAATATTTTTCTTGTTTGGATTTGATGTCCGGATTTCATCAGATAGGTTTAGATAAGACCTCAAGAGATTTAACATCATTTTCAACCAACAATGGTTCATATAGATTTTCAAGATTACCTTACGGTTTAAAAATAGCTCCAAATTCATTTCAACGAATGATGACAATTGCCTTCAGTGGCCTAAAACCAGATCAATCATAAAAAATTTTTCTGAACACTCTAGACACCTCACAAGGATGTCCAGGAAAGGAATACAGTTTGAATGGACTGACGATTGCAATCGAGCATTTGAGTATTTGAAAAAAGCATTAATGAAACCAGCATTACTACAGTATCCCGACTTCACGAAAGAATTCTGTATAACAACAGATGCAAGTAAACATGCTTGTGGTGCGGTACTGACACAGGAACATAACGGCAAACAAATGCCTGTTGCATACGCATCAAAAACATTCACCAGTGGAGAAGGCAATAAATCAACAATTGAACAAGAATTAACTGCTATACATTGGGCAATATCACATTTCAGACCATATATATATGGAAAGCACTTCCTAGTCCGAACTGACCATAGACCACTTTCTTATTTGTTTTCTATGAAAAACCCTAGTTCTGAATTAACACGAATGAGACTTGACCTAGAGGAATATGACTTTACTGTGGAGTATCTTAGGGGAAAGGACAATTATGTACCCGACGCGCTATCGCGCATATCAATAAATCAATTAAAAGACATGACTTACCAAATAAATAACATTTTAAAGGTCACGACAAGATCGGTGACAATTAATAATAACAAAAATTTAACCAGTAGTAAAATATTAGATAATCAGCATAAGAATATTAAAAATAAAGAGCCCAAAGTATTTGTACCAATAAAGAACACTGACGTCAGAAACTATTACAAGTTAAAGATTTCTCCTAAAAGATGTTATATGAAAAAAGGAAAATCAGTAATAACTTATGCACAAATTAATGATATATTTACTAATGAGAAGATTGACTTAGGACAATTGTTCCCTAGGCTAGAAAGAGTGGCCGGTAAATTAAATATTGAAAAATTACAAGTGGCACCTTCTGAGAAAATTTTCGAGTTTATCTCAATAAATGAATTTAAAAATATGGGCAATAAAGTATTAAATAAAATTAAAGTAGCGCTACTAAACAAGGTGACCCAAATTGATAACAAGAATGCCAAGGCAATTCTTGAAATAATGCTGAAATATCATGATGATCCTATTGAAGGAGGACATTGTGGAATTTACAAAACCACAGATAAGATAAAAAGATATTAATACTGGAAAAATATGGCAAAAGACATTGCAAAACATGTAAAAGCATGTCATAAATGCCAAACTTCAAAAACAACAAAACATTTAAAAGGTCCGATGACTATTACAGAAACACCGCAAAAAGCATTTGATACGGTGTACGTAGACACAATAGGACCATTTCCAAAGTCAATTTATGAAAATGAGTACGCTATAACAATGATATGCGGCTTAACAAAATACTTAGTAACAATACCAATTCAAAATAAAACTGCTAAAACAATCGCTAAAGCGATATTTGAGAATTTTGTACTTACCTATGGACCTATAAAGACGTTCATTTCGGACATGGGTACAGAATACAAAAATACTATCCTGACTGAACTATGCAATCTTTTGAAAATTGAAAAATTATCATCAACAGCACATCATTACCAGACGTAAGGGACGATAGAACGAAGTCATAGAACCTTTAATGAATATGTTCGTTCATATATATCAGTTGCCAAAGGCGACTGGGATGAATGGCGTAAATATTTTACATACTGCTTCAATACAACACCATCGACAACACTTGGTTACTGTCCATATGAATTAGTTTTTGGTAAACTCACAAATGCATTTCACCAGTTTAATGAAGTAGATAGGATTGCACCACTGTATAATATAGATAACTACGCCAAAGAGAGCTAAGGAACTACTAGATAAGCATAAATTAAAACAAAAAATTAATTACGATAGGAATATGTTAGATTTTAATTTTAAAATAGGAGATTTAGTCTTAGTCAAAAACGACTCAGGTCATAAATTGGAACCTCAATATAAGGGACCATATAAAATTAAGAAAATAGAATTAAGAGAAAATATAACAATAGTTGATAAGAAAACTAATAAAGAACAAGTAAAACATAAGAATAGACTTAAAATATATAACACTAAATAATAGTTAACCAATATTGTACGTTATCTAGAATAAATACAAAAAAAAAAAAAAAATAAAAAAAATAATAATTATTAGAAAATCTAGTTGTAAAAGAATGTCCATAAAACTATCGTTATATGAACATTCTTGTGAAAAGTGAAGGTGTAGCGTGACCAACAATTGACTATAACCAACACACAATTGCATACTAAAACTTTAAACAATTTTAACACACTCATCAATACAAATTCAAATTTGTACAAGAGTGTCAAATAACATTTAATAAACAAACTGAATTATATTCAAGTGCAGTGTGTGTTGTTGTTGTATTATTATACAATTGCTGGCGCATTCCAAACGCACACTAATTAATATGCCCACTTAAACATAATTTCCCACAGTAATAAATTTTAGTAAAACATTGGGAAACCACTCAATCATATTTTTGGTTTACTAACTAAAAATATGACCGCCTGGTAAATTACATTATAAGTATAGAAATAAGTTCTTGAGTGTATTTTAGGAAATCACTCAATTCTAGATTTTAGTTTCTTCACATAAGTAGTATATAAGCCATAACATTTTGCAAGAACAATATAGATTCATTTTAAACAAATAAACTAATTGGTGAGCTTACAATAAGAGCTCCCAATAAATAAATAACACAAAATTTTGAATCATTAAGGAATAACCATTTACACAAGACCTCGCCGGCATCGTCGAAGATTTGCGGAAACGTTTTGCGAAATTTCTCGCCGCCGAACACGAGGAAGACCAAATGAGGGAGCTGCTCGGCAGAAGCTGGACACCTCCGAACAGCATCCCCAGTTAAATCAAACCTAGTAAAGCACACTGAGTATACGGGGGCCACCGATAGACGATCCGAGCCAGCCGATCCAGCTAAGAGCATGACTGACATACCCGCACCGGCGTCATTTCGCGGCACCGATAGATATATGGACGAGATCGAGATAGTCAGAAAATGGGGTTTGAAGTATACCGGAGGTAAAGAGCAACAGAAGCTCAAAAGGATATTTCGTAACTCCCACCCCGACTACCAGTGGTACATTCGGCGAAAGGATTTTGCAACATTCGCTGAGCTGCTTCAACTAGCGGATGAGCTAGAAGGAATTCCGTCAACTTCGCAACCACATCGAGGGGAGTTTCACCGAATGATGCGCGAAAAACAGACGAAATAGAGAAAGGCTGAAACGTCGTTAGTGTGGGAAGAAGAAAAATTGAAAGCGGTAGATCGGGTAGAAGGACATGTAATTCCCGCGATCGTCGACACGGGAGCTAAAAAAAGTTTTATCTCCCCGATGCAGATCAACCGGTTGCCCAAATCGATCAAGCGAAACCCGACAGACATCGAAGTATTCCTAGCGGATAGATCGAAAAGACGTATCGCTGAATCAGTACTGCTGAAAGTATCCCTTGGCAACATGACCAAGACTTGTCTGTTTCTGATTATGCCGGAGACGCTGGAAGACCTTATCCTAGGACTAGACTCGCTTCGAATGTTCAAGGCCAGTTTCAGTTGTGCGGGAATGATGGCTCGAAGAGGGACAAACGCGACCGGACCCTCCGGGAATCCGCCCAGCCGATTGACAGCAAAGGTAAGCACTATCAATAATAGTTTCAGCGTACCGGGGGGCATTCCACCTTGCCAGTCGACTCCAGTCCCGACGCCATCGGAACAGGGATTCCTAAAACTGAACTCGCCCTGTTCTAGAAAATCCAGGGAGTGTCCAATATTGCACAACATCGTATCTGGACGACATTATCGTCATCGGTGCTACATGGGAAGAACATCTCGCCGACTTGCGCGAGGTATTCCGGCGACTACGGGCAGCCAACTTGAGGATCAACCCGGACAAGTGCAGCTTCTTCCAGCGCGAGACCAAGTATTTAGGCCACGGGATTCACACCGACCCAGATAAAATTGCTGCCATCGCCAATATGCCACCACCGAGTATTGTCAAAGAAGTCTGACGGTTCCTGGGGGTAGCATCGTGGTATCGGCGATTTTTTCCCGATTTTGCCACTATTTCAAAGCCCTTCACATACTTATTGCAGAAAGGAAAGCATTGGAAATGGGGACCAGCACAACAGCAGGCCTTTGCCACTCTGAAAACCCGGCTGACCACGGCCCCAGTACTCGCCTGTCCGAACTTTGCCGAAACCTTTGTGCTTCAAACGGATGCCAGCGACCATGGGTTAGGGGCGGTGTTAAACCAAACCCATGAGGGAGCAGAACGGGTAATTGCCTATGACAGTTGTCATCTACATGGTGCGGAGAAGAATTACTCGGCCATCGAGAAGGAGTGCCTGGTGATTATCTGGGGCATCCGCAAGATGAGGGCGTACCTCGAGGGCTACAAATTTGAAGTCATCACCGATCACCTCGCCTTGAAGTGGCTAAACAATATTGACAACCCAACCAGTAGACTAGCACGCTGGACTTTAGAACTGCAGCAATACCAATATTCCGTCCGATACAGGAAGGGTGGGCAGAACGTCGTCGCCGATGCCCTGTCACGTCAGCCGGTGGACATGATTAACCTCGTCCAGACTTCGCCAAATAGTGGTTGCCCCTTGATAGAGCGGCTTACAGCAGAGATTCGAGAGAATTCCAGAAAATTTCCGAACTTCACCATCGTTAACAACCAAGTGTACGAACACACGGCAAGAAGTGTGAATGATGATGACTCCACGCCGTGGAAGCTGTGTGTTCCAGGGCCCTTACGCAGTCAAGTTATTCTGGAAAACCATGATAGTACCACGGGAGGACATCTCGGTACACGGAAAACCTTGAACAAAATCGCAGGTCGATACTTTTGGCCAAGAATGGCACGAGACGTCAGACGACATGTGGACAGATGCGAGTCCTGTCAGAAATATAAGGTCGCCCAACAACTACCGGCGGGGACTATGCCTACGCGCATCCCCGAAGAACCGTGGGCTACTGTATGCGCAGATTTTGTAGGACCACTACCTCGAACTAAACATGGTAATACCATGCTGCTCGTGATCTTTGATAGGTTTTCAAAGTGGTGCGAAATGGTGCCTCAAAGGAAAGCCACTGCCGAAGGGGTAGTAAAGGCTTTTCGAGAACGGATATTAGCTAGATACGGGGTGCCCAAGAAAATAATTACAGATAACGGTACGCAATTTACCTCCCGTCTCTTCCGGAAATGGGTGGAAGAAGTGGGGCGCAGCAGGAGTGCACTGCTTCCTATACCCCACAGGAAAACCCGACCGAGCGAGTTAATCGTACAATCAAAACAATGATCGCCCAATTCTAGGGACAGCACCATAACACATGGGACGATGTCGTGCCAGAGATCATGCTAGCCATTAATACCAGTGTGTAGGAATCAACCGGGTACTCCCCAGCGTATATAACCCAAGGGCGAGAACCACGTCTCCCGAAGGCATTGTACGATACCGTAACCGTGGGAACCGGGGCGCGTAAACCCACCCCCAATGAGCGGGTTCAAGAGTTACAAGAGGTCTTTAAGATTGTTAGGAGGAACCTAGAGGCGGCATCCCACAAGCAGCAACAGCACTATAACTTGCGTCGACGCACAAAGGTTCTTGCACGTCAGCACCCACTCTCCAAGACCAGTGATAACTTCGCAAAACTCGCACCCAAATACAGGGGGGCTTTCGTTGTCAAGGAGTTTATCTCCCCCGTAATTGCTAAGATTCAGGACCCTAAAAAGAACACTGAACGAACTGCGCATATTAGCGACCTAAAAGCTTACCGTCAATAATTTCTTAATCGAAGAACTTCCCTTCTCTATATTTAGGTCAGTTTTCAGCCACACAAGCGCTTGCCCAGAAAGATAAACAGCCAGAAGTTTGAGAAATCACCAGCCAAATTCAGGAAAATGCAAAGATTCACAGAACCATTTTCCTTGAAGATGATGAATCCCTAGCACGAGACAAGGCAACAGTGCACCACCCAGGAAACGATCTCAGCGCGGACCACAAACAAGCGCACAGAAACCACCACGTCGCCAACACCCGAAATCACCACCGTGTCCACCTAAACGAGTATTCCATTTCCGGATGTCGCATGGGGTAGAGACTGCCACCACCGAAGCGCCTGAACCGGAGAACGAAAGCATGGAAGCACCCCCAGACATACCCATCGTGGATTTACTGGACGAAGACGATAGCCCACCTGCCCCAGCGTGGCCATCTGAGCCCACTCTAAACTCACTGGGCAACTCGAGATATTGTGACGACCCGATAGTCGATGAAATCCGTCGAACGTTTTTCGGGGCCGAAGATCGCACCATCGATTTGCGTTCCCCAACGCCGCCATCACCGCTTCCTCTCCACGATCGGCAGTATCGGCAGTGGGGCCTGCAATAATATGAGAGGACAATGACAGTGAGACTACTAGTACCGGCCGGAAACGGACCACAGGCCATAGGGGTAGTACCGGATCAGAAGGATTCAACTCCCGCTCGCACGAGCCCTCCGAAAACTCCAGAGAAGAAGGGCACTGAACACATCAGGTTCCCAGTATCACCAGGTCCGCCATGCGAACAATTTCCCCCAACGCCCGGTAGGGGTTGGACCATTAGTGAAGGGATGAACGCCGCCACGCCATCTAGACCATCCCAAGGGGAAAACCCAATACCAATCGATCCGAGCGTCACACTGCAAGCGGACGGTAGCGCCGAAGCTACATCGCCATTGAGTTCGATGTCGTCCTCAGACTCTACGTCGAGATTAGCCTCATCCGAGTGTGCTTCATCACCAATGCCGGAGCCGGCTATACCAATAAGGAGATCTCTCTGGTTGACGCACCACGGGCACTGCAGGAAGAAGTCCAAAAGTTGGTACAGGGCCAGTCATCAACAACTGCGCCAGGTACGTAGCTGTGAAGGACAACGGTTTCGAATCACCATCGCCCGAAGTGGTAAGGTCCGTATTATCCAGATCCCATGATTTCCAGGAGAAAAGGGCCTGTGAACAGAGAGGGCAGTGTAACGATGAAAGTCAGGGCCTTCGTTTTCACCTCCACAACAACTGGATTAGTTCAAAGAATTATAAATTATTATTTTGAAGTATTATTTTGAATTAGTATTATTAATAATTATTATTATGAATTGTAATTATGATTTAAGTTTGTTATCATGAATTAATTAAAGTTAAGCTGAACATGAAAGTACTTGTTTGAAATTAACGGTCGGGAGATGCGTGTCGCCACCTACGAGTCGCGGACCGCGCTATTAAAAACAGTCAGCTGGCAAGTAAATAAAACATCACAGCTGTCATTGAGTCAGATACACAAGCAAGTTACATGTGTGGGTAACTGTATGTGTACGATGAAACGGGTATAAAAGGCAGAACAAAAGATAAAATCGATCAGTTAGCAAGCAGCTTGCCTGCCGGTAAGAAGTGTTTGGTGAGGAATTGTATAATTCCCCAAGTGATTTCTTACTTTCAGATCGAATTGAAAATTGCGATTGATTCTGGCGAAGAATTGTAAATTCCCTAGAATCGTGTCACGTTGCCGAGAGCTCCCAGCAATCTCTGAGCGTAATAAGTACATTGCTCGCGCTACGTCAACTTACGTCATCGTACTTGCCATTACCCCTCGGTTGTGCCATCGCTTGTTGGAGTGCTACCTGCGCCACCGCTGTTGAAGCGCTACCTGCGCCATCGCTGTTTGCGCCGCTGCCCGTGCCATTGCCGCCCGGTAGCGTCACCGTGTGTTCAAGCGCTACCCGCACCATCGCTGTTGAAGCGCTACCTGCGCCATCGCTGTTTGCGCCTCTGCCCGTGCCATTGCCGCTCGGTAGCATCGCCGTGTGTTCAAGCGCTACCTGCGCCATCGCTGTTCAAGCGCAACCTGCGACATCGCTGTTGAAGCGCTACCTGCTCCATCGCTGTTTGCGGCGCTGCCCATGCCATTTCCACCCGGTAGCGACGCCGTGTGTTCAAGCTGTGTTTGCTGCCCGTTCCAACTACGCTACGCTGCCCGATAGCAGAACAGCCAGCTTTACGCCCTGCGCCATATAACACCGACCCCAAGACCCGTTGGTTTTGCTGACTGTTTTTCCGCAGCTCGCTTATTTCAACCGCTATTGACATTGGTGATTTCGTTCCCGACCGTTAGTTAGCCGCCCCTATAGCCTTAAGAATTAGGATAATAAAACATAAAGTGAAGTTTTATAACGTTTTTCGAACAAGAAGTGTTTAATTCCCTTTCCGTCCAAGGACGATACATAAATTTTTACGACCGTGGACTCCGCTGCAGCTATCCCAGCAACCAGCGAAGAGCGTGTCGTTACAGCATACATGTTTTGCTTGTAGGAACTTTTTTTCTTATTGTATTCCATTGCCTCAAGAGTGTGAAAATAATTCTCGAGGAATGTAAGAAATTGGCCTTTTTTGCAGATCCTTTGGGTTGGAAATCTATTGCATATATTGAGTATGCACAGTTTTCTCCACCTTTCTAACAAGTATATGAACTAAAAGAGAATCCCACGACGAAACTGGGAGTCCCATATTGGAGAGGACTGCCGCACATTCCTTCGTTGTATCGTGTAGTGGCACCTAAGGTAAATGCACCAGATGGCTGACCAAGTAGCCTCTGAACCGCTGTGGCCACCATTATTCTTTTGTTGTTATATAGATCTTGCAGCAGTAGCCAAGCAGCTTTATATTTTTCTGTAGTAATAGCGAGATAATAAATCAGGTTCGTTGCTTCACCGATGACGTCGGTAGTAAGATACCACATTTTATGAGCTTCAGACATCTGCTATTCATGAACAGTCCTTTTAAAGAGGTCGGAGAACGATGACCACTTCATGTTATCACCATCGTACTTGGTTTTAGTGATAGTGGCTATTGGTAGAGTAGGTGGTCTAGCCATGGTTTCTGTGGTTGATTATTGGTCTTGATTATTGGCTGTGGTAAGCTGGATGATTGCTGACTGGGAAGCTTGTTCAAGGTGAACATATTTGGCTGAATCATAACCGGCGATGTCCTGGTCGGGATATATATCCAACACCACATCATTAAACCTTTCTAGTTGCTGCCATATTTGGGTAATTGTGGCCCTTTTTACATCGTGATAGGACCTATTTTGACCAGCTTGCACTTGAAGGCATTCTAGCTGTCGACTTAGAGCTGCCATTTTTCCAAGAAACCGACTGATTAAACCGTCGTGACTACCTGCACCACCAGATATATTCGGTACACATGCTGCAACTACTTGTGGTTGATCCTTTTTGAAAGTTTTAGATTCTGTGCCTTGATTTTCAGTGTCATGTTCCATTATGTCTATGTACTTTAGCGCTAACGCCTGAAATCGAATATAGTAGTCGCTAGTGAAGTACTCTTCTTCTAGATCCTTTAAACCGCGCAACTTATTAACTGCATTGTTGAACTCTGTCCATGCTGTTTTCAGACGGGACAGTCGCTCCTGATAATAGGTTGCTGTTTTCCAACTGGCTGAGTCCTTTATGAAATTTCGAACAACGGTGGCAATATATTTTCCAGTTTCCTACAGCTGGCGGAGAATTTTTTCCTGTCACGATCGCCGAAAATGTTAAGGGCAGGCTCGTTTGACTTCCTCAACTGTTAAATTAAGAATAACTTAGTGATGCACTAAATTATTTGTTGCCTTCACCTATCGAAGTGGTACACCAGGATAATGTTGCTAAGCTCGTTTGCCTTGTTGAATAGTCCAGGTTGTATACCAAAACAAATTTTATTCTAGCCTTGAATTATGCTGACGCAGTAAATCCCACGCTTTGCATGACAAATGTGGGAAATAACAAAAAATAAATTTAGGGTTTATTTCCATAAAGGTTTGTTTTTATCTTCCTATGATAATAAAAAAAATCGTAAAGAATTAACAGTATGATTTTTTGTGTCAATTTTAACTACAAAAATAGTTCAGCATTTTTAAAAACATAAAACCGAAATAAATTTCTATCGGTTTTAATTGAAAATAGGTGCAAGAGAATGCTAAAATTGATGCTTATGATGATCGAGGCCTGTCTGGCCATGAAAATTTACTGAAAGGTGTTAATGTTGTGTGGAATTACTTAAGAAATATAGAATATTATGCCAAAAACATGAAGGCGAAACATTCTAAGATTAGCCTCCAATTTTTGAAACTCTGCTGTAAAAATCAAAGCAAAAAGTGGTTCTAGTGCTGGTGTTTCTACCTTTAGAAGGGAAGTAAATGCAGAAGAATACCTAAAACGAATTAAATTACAGAAAGAACAACCATTAAGCCAGCAACGTAAGGAATTACAGTTAATTTTTGCAAAGGACACATGACTTGGAAAACTAATATGTGATAGACATATGCACACGTATATGAGGTAACTCCAATCAAAAAAAAAATATATGGGGCGATAGGGAATTCAGAAATAAAAAAACATCAAGTGAAAAAATTATTGCTCGCACATATATTCGAAGTTACGAGCCTCTGAAATTTTTAAATTTTTTTAAATATTTAAAAAATGTTTAAAAAACTTTTAACTCATTAAGATCCGATGTTATTTTTATGTAAAACTACGTATATGTAGTACTTACTTTTTTTCTTATTTTTTTAGCTCTCTAATATTTGCTTTTTTTACTGGAGTTACTTCACTAAACTAGGTTTACATAGATGGTAAAGGGTATATCAGATTCGCCATAGCCGAATATACATCTCTTACTCACTTTTTTTTATTAAAATTCAATTGAATTACAAGTTGATTTGCTGACATTTTGTTTTCATTCATAAATTACGCTATGTTTACAAGAGGCGAATTTCCATTATAATAAACGCCGCACAGTGGTGTGAAATACAAGAAAATGGAAAAAAATGGAACTTCTAAGTTATTCACTTCGATATTCATTAAACAAACTACGGTTTATAGAGAAGGTCATAAGCTTTTTCCCTATTACATTTGGATATACCCAGTTTCAGTACAGGGTAGTACCACAGGGCGTCATAATATGTAACTTTATCAAAATTGAACCGATTTCAAAAGTTTTAATTAAAGTAATCTACATAGTGAGATACAGAAAAAGCGTTCATGGTATTTGCATGGTATCTTTTATACTTTTAGAGAAATTCGACTTTAAAATTTAAAATACCAATTTTTTCCTTGGTGTTTTTTACTTTTTCACTTGTAGTTTTCTTTTAATACAAGATGGAACTATTTAAAAAAAAATATTTAGAAAGCTTATACTATAAGAAATAACTTGTAAAAAAATTTTTTCCTTTGACTTCATTATGTTAGTGGTAATAATTTATTAATTTGAAATTTCATAAAGACTTTTAAAAAATGTGAAATTTTGGATAAAAGTACTTTCAATTTTTTAAGTAGATTTTTAACCTTTTTCAGAAAATTTATAAAATTTTGGACTTTTTCTTTAAGATAAAGCCTTGGGTAATCCATCTTAAGCCCATTCTAATATGGGCAATTTTTTAACAAAAATCTAAATGTTCGAGACTGTAAAAAAATGCATGTGGAATTTCATTCTATTCAATAACGATTGGTTTTCAATGACTGGCCAAATTGAGACGGCTTTACACTCGCTCGTGGGTTATATAGAGAACTCACTCGAGCATAAAAACTACACGATGATAGCCTTCATGGTCACTGAAGGAGCCTTCAACAATATCGACCCGACAGCGATCAGTTAGGCTCTCAGAGAGCTGGTGGTCGGTCTCTCGATAACCGGGTTCGTAACACGCTTGCTTAATTGCAGGATAATAACATCCACTTCTGGAACGGCGAGTGTCACTAGGATGGCGGTAAGGGGCACACCACAGGGCGGAGTTTTATCTCCACCTGGCATACCCCTCTCTACCTGCGGACAGCGCATCGACGCTGATATCTACGAACTGGCCCAGACCAGATGGTCTAACGAGTCGGCATGTTCGACTGCTAGAACAATCTGGCCCCCTTTGGATCGGGGCAGGGCGGCTGCACTATTGCAGCTACCGAGGGTTCGACTACGTGCTACATGACTTGGTGGCTGTGGTCACTGGACACTTTCTATTTAGGACCTACACTAGGAGAATGTGTATCCCTTTTAACAACTTCTGCAGAAGTTGTCAGGACGAGGAAGAACAAAAGACGGTGGAACACCTCCTCTGTCAATTCCCTGCGCTGGGGTACTATAAGAACCGTTCGTCAATGGGTCCAGGTAGAATTAGTTTTTTCTTACAGTACATTGGGTTGTTTACCGGCCCACAACTGGACACCGTTGCTCATTCAGGTGATGAGCGCGCACTTTGGTCGACTGGTCTCGCTTTGCGGATTCTTCTCTGCATTTTCTCGGGTCTTCTTCGTATTCTCAGACCCGCATTCTTTCTTTCTTCTTTCTGTCCTTTTCATCTCTTCATCCCTTCATCCTGTCTTAATCTTCTCCCTCTGTTTCTTCTTCTCTCTCCCTTCTAACAGCAGGTAACACAAAGGGGCTAATCAGTAGACCCAAATGGGCTGTGCCAACACGGCTGCCTGCCTGACCTAACTGTAAACATCCTGTGCACAAATGGAAGAAGAATAGAAAATTTTTTATTTACACAAAAAGAAATATTTTAATCTATTTTTTGCCGAAATTTGTTTGATTTAGTTACGTACATATTGGTCCTTAATGGGATGATAACCTGATTTAATATCTTTTATATGTTCGGAAATATTCAAAGTAAAATTTCATTCGCAAAATTTCACTTTTGGTCTTTTTTTGGTTTGTGGCGGTACTTTACATATTCATAAAACATATGAAAAACAGGTCCGGGAGTCCAATAACTCAAAATCTAAACTTCAAAATAAAAACGAGGATTAGTTAAATATGAGACTATCTATGGAGATCCAAAAAAGAGGTATGGGCGCCCAAGTAAGGTATTCATTACAAGACTTAAAAAAAAACAAAAACGGAAAGCCATATAGAAGATTCCTTTAAATTACTTTTAACGAAATCCCAACCGAAAGAGGCGTTGAAGATTACAGATGTACTTGCGAGTGCTGCACGGAAAAGATTAAAACGAATGGTTGCAAGAACACACATTTCACGGAGGAAGATTCATTAGCACTCGTGCTGAATTAAGGTTTGTCAAGAAATAAATAGGATGTACTGAGGAAAGTGCTT
This sequence comes from Cistogaster globosa, assembly GCA_937654795.1. NCBI lineage: Eukaryota > Metazoa > Arthropoda > Insecta > Diptera > Tachinidae > Cistogaster > Cistogaster globosa. The sequence goes on along the minus strand of OW569403.1, from coordinate 99,439,970 downwards.
AAAGGAAAAAGGTAAGGAACCCTACCATCTAGTACGCAATTACTTAAAGAAAGTTGAAAACTTAGCCTTTTCCCGTATCAGTGGATAATAAAAGAGCAATTGTTTCTTTGACGGACCTTCTTCAAAATACAGTATCAATAATTATTACAAGTTTCGACAAGGGAGATTGAGATATATGCAATTATTGCGAGTTAACATTGATACACAAATGGGGATGTGATGGATCATCCGGATTTTCAGAATATAAGAAAGCTTCTGAAAACGAGACTGATTTCTCTACAGTCCTTATGGCATCGTTAGTGCCATTAAAATTGCGATTATATAATAAACTGCCATCAACAGGTCAAAAGTCATTTAAGGATATGTGAATTAATACTAAACCAGGCTCAAAATGTTTATGTCATCCAATACGTTTCGAGTGCATTAAAAAAACAGAGAAACAACTAAAAATCTTGTTGATAGTATAAAACTTGCAATTTACAATATGGAGCCTGTTGGTGTTATAATATCTGGTAAGGTGATTACAGCATCTTTTGAAGCGAACTTAGCAATGATAGACGGAAAAGTTGCACAAAATCCAATTGCGATTGTAACATATGTCTTAAAAAAAGTTATAAATTCAACGACATCTGTCACAAAAGAACCAGTAATAAAGATGCACTTCATCTTGGCACATCTTCTCTTCATGCCCAAATTAGATTCATGGAATATATTTTGCACCTTGCCTTTGATAATAAATACCATAATATTGAAGGGCAACAGAATATGTCAGTTAGAAATAACACTCTTTTAAAAAACATGAGATTAGAGGGGAAAAAATAGAATACTGGCTGAGTTTAAAAAGCATGGATTGCACATCCACAAACCTCTATATGGTTATGGCAGCTCTAATGCAATACTGCTAGACGCTTTTTTTGAAGATCCGGAAACAACTGCTGTAATAACTGGTGTTGACAAGATCAATTTGTACACCTTTTTCTTCTAATAAGTGCTTTGTACTTTTTATTACTCCATTTGTGCGCAGGATGTCTACGAAACTTGGCCAGTTACTAAAAATCAATCATTATAGAACAGTTGGTTAAATAAAATCCGCTTGCAATTTTTTTACAGTCTGGCACATTTAAATTTTTGCAATGCTGACTGTAGGGTCCTCGACAAGAGTTCCATAAAAACACATCAGATGGATTACCCAAAGCCTTATCTTAAAGAAAAAGTTGAAAATTTTATAAAGTTACTAAAAACGTTAAAAATCTACTTAAAAAAAGGAAAGTACATTTTTTAAACTTTTTATGAAATTTCAAATTAAAAAAATTACCACTAACATAATGAAATGAAAGAAAAAAGTTTTTTTACAAGTGATTTCTTATAGTATTTGCTTTCTAAATCTGTTTTTAATATAGTTATATCTTGTATCTAAAAAAAACTACAGATAAAAAACTAAAAAATGCCAAGGAAAAAATTTGCGAATTTCTCTAAAAGTTTAAAAGAAACAATGCAAATTCCAAACACGTTTTTTCTTTATCTAACTCAGTAGATCATAACATAAAAAATGTTTGAAATCGTTTCACTTTTGATGAAGTTATAAGCTCTCAAACGTTTTTCAAATTCTAGGTTCCCTCTGGTGCTATCCTGTAACGAAAAAGGGTGTATCCAAATCCAATAGGGAAATCGCAGTTTATTTCATGAAAATCAGGTAAATGGTTTAGATTTTCCAGATTTCTTTTTCATTTTTTTTGTATTTCAGGCTTCTCTGCGCCGGCAGAACAACTGTCAATCTTTTAAATTAATATCAGTACAAAGGGGTAGACGTTGTTGATTTTTATAATTTTCCTTAGTTGTTGTGAAAATAATATGCTAAAGTAATTTTGTGTGAAAGTTATTTTTTGAATTTTCGGTTTGTTTTGAGTGTGAAGAAAAAAAACAACGTCTACTAGGTGCCTTAAAATAACGCAAGTGAATTAATGTAGATCTTGGAATGAATTGAAACATGTGGGTGTATCCGTTTTTGATCAAAAGAGAAATTTATTGCTTGGAAGCAAACCTTTTAAGGGACATTTTGTGGGAGGAGAAGGAATACTATAATTTCTGCCGTTTAAAGGTAAGCGATTTATGTTTCGTACAGAAGCGTATTCCGAGTTGCGCTTTTTATTTTCCAAATTTTTAGTACAAAAACTCAATAAAATGCGATGTACAAAATTCAAAAACAAAATACAGTAATAAGGTATGCTATAAGCGTACGAATCCATTTGGCAATTATATTGCGTTATTTGGCTACTGGAGACTCGTTTAGATCATTAGAATTTCTAACTCGCATCTCATGAAAAACAATAAGTCAGTTCATACTGGATGTGTTTGGAGCAATTCTTGAATCATTGCAAACTGACTATTTTATTCTAATCACTGAGAAAATGTTTACTATATTTTATTACAGTTTTCGTCAAATGAAAGTGATTGGATTATTGTAGCAGAGGGCTTTAAACACTAGCGGAAATTTCCACACACGTTGGGAGCAATGGATGGCATTAATATCAGAATTAAAGCTCCAGCCCAGCAGTTGATTTTTGCAGTCATTTGTACGTTCTATAAATCTTTGAAGGAAGGGAAGCTTAATAAACCAAGCACCAGGCCTTTAAAAGGGCAAGTGTTTAGAACTCCATTTTTTAATTTGTAGTGTGACTGATCGGTTAGTGTGACTATCACATAAGTACTGAAATAAGCAGTCTTTATTGCCGATACACTTGCATTAACAACAATAAGCTCACGTTACACTGCCCACATGCAACTGAACAAACCAACAGCCAAGTGGTCTGCGAAATAATGCAACGATCAGCACTTTTCTAATGCACACAAAATATTTGTTCTATTTAAAGTAAGTTAGTGTAAAAATAAAATAATAAGAATTTAATAAATTCCACTCAATCCTGAATTTTGTAAATTACTCAAAATTCATGATTGCCTGGTATTTTCCTAATGTTAATATATAAATAATTAGGTTAAGTATAGAAATAAGAGGTTGAGTGTAATTTGTAAAAAACACTCAACCAAATAGTATATAAGAAGAACAATTTGTTAAAATAAGTAATTATTATATTTTTTTAATTTAAACAGAACTTAGTAGCTCTAATCGCTGAGCACTAAGCAATTAACACAAATTCAAAAACCACAGATGTTCATTAGTTCTTACATGGCGATCCTGCCAAACCTGGCATAGAGAACCGATGCTACCGATCCTGCCAAACCTGGCATAGAGAACCGATGCTACCGATCCTGCCAAACCTGGCATAGAGAACCGATGCTACCAATCCTGCCAATACCTGGCAAAAAGATGTAGACCCTGCCAAATCCTGGCAGAGAAAAAAAAGAAATTTTTATTTCCAAGGAGAGGGTCAGCCTGGCCAAAAGGCACAGGATAATCTAATTTTGCTACAACCACAAGAAGGATGCCCTATATCAGAAGGATGACACATACAAAAAAAAAAAGGCCGAAAAAAAATCTTATTATAATTTAAGTTAAAAAATTGCGCCAAACTATAACGCAATTTAGGGCCTGTAAGCGTTAACCGCTCGAGGCAAAATATTTTTTTGTTAGTCTCTATCTCAAAAAAAAAAAATAATAACATATTTTTAAGTACGAATGGCCCTCAGCCTTTGAGCATAGAGGAATATAGAAGAAGATAACAAAGGCGCGAGTGTAATAAAATTAGACAAATTCCGAAAGTAACCAAACCAATAAGTTAAAACGGGAAAAAGCACGACTCCTTAGGGAAGTAAAAAGTGACCCACCACCAAGCTGGGATCAAGCAACTTTAATCTGGCAGCGTATAGACCAGATAAATGAATTGATAAAAATATTTACTAACAAAAACAAAAATTAATATTAATGTACATTTAAAAATTTCTATAAACAAAATAAATAAAACGAATTAAAATTGTAAAATGGTTAAACCTAAAAATCCTATTACTTTTTAAGGAAGAAAAAGAAAAGCAAATGAGTATAGAAAAACAAATTGAAATGTTAGCAGAACTATGGAAACTTATAGGCATTAAAGAAACTCCGACAATAATAGATATAGTAGAAAAACAAAGATTAGAAGAGGAAACAATTAGAATGATTAGATGGTCTGAAAAATGGGAAAAACGCAATCAAAAGTAGATCACCCTAATGCCAATGTGGTAAATGAGGTGGAGGTAGTACAAGAAAAAACCAATTTATTAACTATTGAAATGTGTCTAATAATAATAACAATATTATTGGGACTCAATTTTACTTTGAGAATTTATACAATGCATAGTAAAAGATTGAAAAAAAGATATTTGAGTAGAGCAAATGATCTGGACAAAGTCTAAAAAAAAAAAAAAAATTTATATAAAAAAAAAGAAAGCCAATGGAATGGCAACACATTTTACAAAAAATAAGAATCATCAAGGAAGATTTTGATAAATCTTACAAAAGTTTAAATATAGATAGACCAATCAAAGAAGAGACACTAAACAAACACATACAGATTCTTTTAAAAAGTCTTGAAGATATAAGAGTAGTATTAAATGTAAATTATAACAGGTTAACATCGGCGCATAAAATAGCAGCAGATGCATTTTTTTTGGACTTTAGAGACAAACTAATTAGAATCGCAGATAGAAAAGGTAAAGAATTAAGTTTGCCGAACTCATTGCACGAATCAATTTCCTGCTCAACAAAATACTAGCGCAAACTCAAAACAAATAATTGCAAAAATGCCACAAACAGCAGAAGAATTTTTGGCAACAGCCTCAAAACTGGTATGTAATTTCGATGGCAAATCTGAAAATCTCCGATCCTTTATAGATTCGCTCCAGCTGTTAGAATCAATAAAAGACTCACATGAGCAAATAGCCATAACCCTAATTAAAACTAAACTAAAAGGCACTGCAAGAAATCTAATTAACGATGAAAATACAATAGCGGAAATTATAACAAAACTCAATAGTAGCGTTAAAGGAGAATCAGTAGAGGTCCTATCAGCAAAAATATTAAATATCAAACAGAATAACTAGACCGCTAACTCCTATTGTAGCGAGATTGAGAGTCTAGCAAAATCATTGGAGAGTGCCTATATATCAGATGGACTCCCATTTGCTTTGGCAACAAAATATTCTACTCAAATAGCAGTAAAGGCGCTTACTAAAAACTGCACAATCGATAAGGTAAAACTTATCATGGAAGCAGGTCAATTTAACACAATGAACGATGCCGTTAGTAAATTTGTTAATAGTTGTACGGAGGCAACTGGTCAACAGAACGCCATACTTTATTATGGCCAAAAAGGGAATTTCTATAAATTCAGAAATTCTAATGGTAGATTTGGAAACAGAAATTCATTCCAAAGGCACTATTTCCAGAGAAATCCTCTTCAGAGGACCTCTGTTCGAGGAAACAACAACAAAAGGAACAATTATAGAAGTTCCCATAGATTTAGCAATAACAGACAAAACGGACAAAATATCAGGGCAACACATGCACATGATGAAACTCCGGAAAACTAATAAACTCCCCTAAGACCAATCCCAAAAAAAGCTATTTATATAACCTAAGCCTCAACTTAAGTTCTTTCGTTAACGTTCAAATTAATAACAACACTAATATTATTACACTACTAGTAGACACTGGCGCGGATATTTCACTAATAAAATTAACACATTTAAATGTTAACCAAATTAACACTAATAGAACAACAACACTAAGTGGAATAGGGCAGGGTAAAATCAAATCAATGGGTAATGCACTTTTAGATATAGCATTTAAAAATTATTTAATCCCCCATAATTTTCAAGTAGTGCACAATGATTTTCCAATACCTTGTGATGGAATCATTGGCATGGATTTCATAAAAAAACACAATTGCATTTAAAATTTTAATGATGAGCATGATTACCTTGTCCTACGGCCGTTCAATTTAAATTCTATAAAAATACCAATCACGAACAACTGTTTTGATATAATTTTGCCACCAAGATCTGAAGTTATACGTCAGGTAAAGTTACCTCATTCAGATAAGGAATTTCTAATTCCTAATCAAGAAATAGGAAAAGGTGTTTTTATTGCAAACACATTAGTAAAAGCAAACAGAGCATTTGTTCGTATTTTAAACATTAACGACACAATTATAACAGTTAAACAAAACAAAATCAAAACCGAAAACTTATCTGATTACCATATACTTAAATATAACACTAAAAACAATAATGGTATCAAAAGAAAAACTGAAATAATAAGTACTTTACGTAAAAATTTTCCAGCACAGTTTGATAACACGTTAACTAAATTATGTTCAAATTACACAGATGTTTTTGGTTTAGAAAAAGATACAATCACAACTAATAATTTCTATGAACAAAAGTTGAGTGTAAGAGACAAAGCTCCTGTATATATCAAAAATTATAGAATACCTCATACACATAAGGAAGAAATAGATCGACAGGTGATTAAGTTAATAAACGATGGAATAATTGAACCATCTCATTCAGAATACAATAGTCCAATTCTACTTGTACCAAAAAAGTCTCTCCCAAACACGGAAAATAAAAGATGGAGACTTGTGATCGATTACAGACAAATAAATAAAAAATTGATAGCAGATAAACTTCCATTACCTAGAATAGATGATATTCTGGACCAACTTGGTAGAGCCAAATATTTCTCGTGCCTTGACTTAATGTCAGGTTTTCACCAAATTAGTTTGCAAAAGGACTCAAGAGACTTAACGTCATTTTCAACCAACAATGGCTCATATAGGTTTACCAGATTGCCTTACGGTTTAAAAATAGCACCGACTTCCTTCCAAAGAATGAGGACAATTGCTTTCAGTGGCTTAAAACTAAATCAGGCATTCCTATACATGGTCGATTTGGTTGTGTTAGGATGCTCAGAAAAACATATGCTTTCAAACTTACAGGATGTATTCGACTTATGTCGAAAATATAATCTAAAACTTCATCCAGAAAAATGCTCATTTTTCGGAACCGAAGTCACATATCTTGGCCATAAATGTACAGACAAAGGAATATTACCCGATGACAGTAAATATTCGGTTATTGAAAACTATCCGGTGCCAATTGACGCGGATAGCGCGAGAAGATTCGTTGCATTTTGCAACTATTATCGAAGATTTATTAAAAATTTCTCGGAGTATTCCCGACATCTCACAAGACTCTCCAAGAAAAAAGTCCCATTCGAGTGGAGTAAAGATTGTGACATATCCTTTAAGTATTTGAAAAAGGCACTAATGAAACCAACATTGCTTCAGTATCCAGACTTCACAAAGGAATTCTGCATAACAACAGATCCAAGTAAACATGCCTGTGGAGCAGTGCTAACACAAGAATATAATGGTAAACAACTACCGATTGCATATGCTTCAAAAACCTTTACCAAAGGTGAAGGCAATAAATCCACAATCGAACAAGAATTAACAGCCATACACTGGGCTATAACAAACTTCAGACCATATATATATGGAAAACATTTCCTTGTTCGTACTGATCATAGACCACTATCTTATCTGTTTTCAATGAAAAATCCTAGCTCAAAATTAACAAGAATGAGACCTAGAGGAGTACGACTTTACAGTGGAATGTCTTAGAGGAAAAGATAACTATGTCGCAGACGCGTTATCAAGAATAACTTAAAAGACATTAATATTAAAACCAATACTATATTTAAGGTAACAACAAGGTCTACAACACATAAATCAATAAATCAGCATACAAAAAATGATGATAAAAAGCCCTATATATACATGCCAATTAATAATACTGACGTCAGAAAATTTTGTAAACTAAAGATTACTCCAGTACGTTGTTACATCAAACGTGGAAAATCTATAATGGCAAATGTGAAAATAAATGATCCGTTTACTAATGGGAACTTTGATTTATCACAGTTTTTCCCAAGGGTCGAAGAAGTGGCCGGTAAACATAATATTGAAAATTTACAAGTGGCACCTAATGAGATAATTTTCGAATTTATCTCTATTAATGATTTTAAGGAAATGGGCAATAAACTATTGAATAAACTTAAAGTAGCGCTACTAAATGAGGTGACCCAAATTAATAATAAGAATGCCAAGGCAATTCTTGATATAATGCTGAAATATCATAATGAAGGAGGACATTGTGGAATATATAGAACAATTCAAAAAATAAAAAAGTATTACTATTGGAAAAACATGACAAAGGACATAACAAAGTATGTTAAATCATGTCAAAACTGTCAAAAGTCAAAAACTTTCAAGCACAACAAAGTTCCTATGACTATCACGCCTACACCATATAAAGCATTGGACACAGTATACGTAGACACAATAGGACCATTTCCAATGTCTCTCACTGGGAATGAATATGCAATTACAATTATATGTGACCTAACTAAGTATTTAGTTACGATACCCATTAAGGACAAAAGCGCTAAGACAGTCGCTAAATCGATATTTGATAATTTTTTTCTTACCTATGGCCCGATGAAGACGTTCATTTCGGACATGGGAACAGAATACAAAAATTCCATATTGGAGGAATTGTGTAGTCTCCTCAAAATAGAAAAACTAACTTCAACAGCCCACCATCATCAAACTTTAGGAACAATAGAGAGAAGTCATAGAACTTTTAATGAATATGTGCGTTCCTATATTTCAATAGATAAAACAGATTGGGATGAATGGTTGAAATATTTCACATATTGTTTTAATACTACACCATCAACCGTACATAACTATTGCCCTTATGAATTAGTTTTTTCAAAAAACCCAAATACATTTTCAGACTTCGCAGAGGTAGATAAAATTACTCCATTATACAATATAGATAACTACGCCAAAGAGGCAAAATATAGATTAGAAATAGCATTTAAAAGAGCTCGAATACTATTAGATAGAAATAAAATAGAACAAAAACAAAATTATGATAGAAACATAATAGATTATAATTTTAAATTAGATTTAGTTTTATTAAAAAATGAAGTAGGTCATAAATTAGATATCCAATACAAAGGACCATTTAAAATTAAGAAAATAGATTTAAGAAATAATGTAACCATAGTTGATAAGAAAATCAATAAAGGACAAATAGTTCATAAAAATAGACTTAAGATATATCATAAACAAAACTAAATAATGTTGCAAATTGACACTAAATTTAATACATTCAAATAACAAACAAATAATAAATAATATTATAAGAAAATTAAAAAAAAAAAATAGTTTAAGATAAACAATAAGAACTGTTTTAGAATTTAAGTAAATAAAATAATAATAAATTAAACAAATAATTATTTTTCATATTTTGTAAAAGAATGTCCATAAAACTAACGTTGTATGAACATTCTTATGAAAAGCGGAGGTGTAGTGTGACACATAAGTACTGAAATAAGTACTGAAATAAACAGTATTTATTGCCGATACACTTGCATTAACAACAATAAGCTCACGTTACACTGCCCACATGCAACTGAACAAACCAACAGCCAAGTGGTCTGCGAAATAATGCAACGATCAGCACTTTTCTAATGCACACAAAATATTTGTTCTATTTAAAGTAAGTTAGTGTAAAAATAAAATAATAAGAATTTAATAAATTCCACTCAATCCTGAATTTTGTAAATTACTCAAAATTGATGATTGCCTGGTATTTTCCTAATGTTAATATATAAATAATTAGGTTAAGTATAGAAATAAGAGGTGGGGTGTAATTTGTAAAAAACATAACCAAATAGTATATAAGAAGAACAATTTGTTAGAATAAGCAATTATTATATTTTTTGAATAAACAGAACTTAGTAGCTCTAATCGCTGAGCACTAAGCAATTAACACAAATTAAAAACCACAGATGTTCATTTGTTCTTACAAATTATAGGCTAAGCCGAGCTAGGATGCCGGTTGAGATGACATTTGGAAGACTTGCATCAAGATTTAGAATTTTTCACAGGCCAATTGAGGTACAAAGTTAAACATGTGATTTGTTGGTGAAAACATGTTTTATTCTATATAGATACTTTTGTAAAGATGTGCTTGAACCTTAACTTTAGAAGGAGTTACATCAGATCTCCCGCAAGCTCAACTCAACAATTGGTTAATTAGATTGTGTGCGAAGTATTCAATTATTATAAAAATCGGCACATGTTTAAAATTTTACCTTTTTATTTCGTTCTTCAGAAAAACTGCAATATAAAAACTAAAAGAAATAATGATACTTTTGGTGTTTAAAAAAAACGCTTAACCTACCACAAAATCAGTTTAATTGCCAACACTGTCTATATTTCTGTGTATGTACAATATACATACATATATATGTATGTACATACGCACAATTTATGGTTTTTGCTCGTGCAAGCATAGATTTTTTCATTTCTTATTTTCTTTATATATGCATGAATACTACTAATACCATGGTGAGTACTATGAAATATGATGGTTAGCAATGAATAGGTACCAAAGTCTCGAGCAGTTTTCAAAAATTTTAAATGGCATGAATAAAATGGTTGATTAACTTGTGTTGGCATAGTAAAAGTAGTGCGAAAAAAAAACAATCAAAGCAAATGGAGAGTTGAACACAAGCACGTGCATTGATCATTTTAGGCAGTTAAATGAATGGCAAAAGCAATGAACATATGAATGAGCAATAAAAGTGAATATGCAGTATTTATGTCTCTGATTACGATGATATAATATTAATAAATGAAGTCTATGCAGGATGAATTTTCATTATGATATAAATTTGACTTTTATCAAGATATAAATTCATCAGTTATTAACCAGAGACCTGCGCCGAGAAGGTTTGGTGGGCGGCGGCGGCTGCTAGTAACAAAACTGTTGGCGGCGGCTCAATATTGGCTGTTAGCCGGCTGGAAGCATATCTATTTTCTATGTATGCAACACAATTATGTGTTTATAAAGTGTAATTAAAAATTTTAAATGTTATTTACATTTTTTTAAATTACTATTTAAAAACGTTTATATAATAGTTGTTAATACATAATTACATACATATATTAATATTCTTTTATTTATTACTTTATTATTTTTATTTTTTATTATTGTCTACAAAAGAACAAACATATACATAGAATGTATTGTTAATAATTTGTGTCTTTTAAAATTTGCATTATCAAACGTCAGCACATTCTTGGCTGTCTGCCTTTTTGTGTCCGCAATTATTTTGACTGCTCTCACGGGAGTATTTAATTACAATAGTACTTGATACCTGCATAATTATTTGCGTGAGAACTTGTGGAATTTATGGTTTTGTCAAAAGATTACTTTTGTTACATTTAATTTAATTATTTTTGTCAACACTACACTTTTATAACATTTAATTTAATTATTTGCGTGAGAACTTGTCCTGGAATTTATTGTTTTGTAAACACAACACTTTTAAAATTTAGTATATAAACTTGAAATTAAAATAATAAATATCACTCTTTGTTTTGATCTTAAGAATTAATCACCTTCAGTCTTTCATTTCAATTCAATTCAGTTTAAGTGCTGAAATTGAACAACTAAGTAAAATATACCATTCAATTTAGTTTAAGTGCCAAAATTGAACAACAGGGTAAAATATACCATTCAATTCAGTTTAAGTGCAGAAATTGAACAACTTTGAAATTGACCAACAAATTTAATATTGTAGGAACTCAGTCAAGGTGCCGTTGTTGTTAATCCAAACTTGACAAACGAGTCAAACTAACATTTGTTGGTGACCCCGACGTGATTTTCTCAGACAAGCGTTGGCCTCCTTCGAAAAACTCGTCAACCAACAGAAGGATGTCGGCGGAAGAATTGAGATTCTTATCCTCAATTTCAAGAAGGATTCAATCATAAGGAAACAAAACATAAGCTATTTTCAGGAAAGGATCAGAACTCTGGACGAAGAATGGTCGGCATTTGAAGCGAATGACAACTAAATACGTTTGTTGGAAAATCCACCACTTGACCATAATTATTTCACCAACGAATACTATAATGCTATACAGGGGTGTTATAGAATCCAAGTCGGTTTGAGTAATTGTCGGTTTTGCAAACCAATATTGGTTTCATTTGGTGTCATAAAACCAAGTCGGTTTTTTACTTTCGAATGCAAACAAAACCGATATTCGAATCAGCTGTTGTTTACATTTTTAATAGCTTTCATTTTTAACTCATACTTTTTTGGTAACATATACAGTAAAAATATTAAAAACTGTGGCGTTTTTATTAAAATAAAAAAATTTTAAAAATACATAAATAAAATGAGCACTGCTGTTGTTGCATATTTACTTTTAGAGGAAGAGCGCTCAGAGAAGGTGAAAAGAAGAATTTTGCGAGATTGCAGTAATCCACTTGAGCTGCCGGAGCCAGCGTAAGTACGTTTCTTATATTGTGCGTTCATATTAAAACTTGCTTTGCAGATTCATAGGATATTATCGGTTAAACAAACATGCTTTTCGTGTAGTCCTAGACACAATAAAAGAACACCTGTCCCGTTCTAAAATTCCACCATTGCTGCAACTTGCAGCAACGTTGCGATTTTTAGCTGAAGGTTCATACCAAAGATCGCTTGGAAACGACTCTAGCATATGTCTGGGTAGGAGCACAGTGTCAATAATTTTAGACGATGTGCTGAAGGCTATGGAGCGGTTCGTTTGCCCTCAGTGGGTGCAACTCGAAATGGACTCGAACGAAAAGCAGAGATCACGGAACTATTTCTACAACAAATACAAAATTCTTTCAATAATTGGCTGCATCGACGGAACACACATAAAAATTATTAAGCTAGCGTTAACGAGCATTTATACTTTAATCAAAAAGAATATTTTAGTATGAATGCCATGATTGTAAGTATAGTAAAAATTCAGTTTTACATGTTTTACGTGCTTATCTTTTTGAAAGAAATTTTTATGTGCATTTATATTAAGATTTGTGACCATGACATGAAAATTCGAGCGGTAGATGCACGGTACCCCGGCTCTAGCCGGGAATATTAGTAGCGCCAGACAGCATTTCCTTGAGAAGTATGAGTCAGGAGAACGGGCATCAAAGTTATTAGGAGACTGTGGATATGGCATTGAGCCTTTTTTATTAACACCATACACAAATCCATGCTACAACTCGAAAGAGTACAGATTTAATATGGCTCATTCATCGGCCCGCAATATTGTAGAACGAACAATAGGGGTGCTGAAAAGCCGGTTTCGTTGCTTAATGAGCACATTACATTATCGTCCAGAAAAAGTAGTGCAAATTATAAACTCTTGCAGTGCGCTACACAACATCTGCAGGAGCTACAACATTGAAAATAATGAGGAGGAGATACATTTAACAGCATACGATAGTGTGGATAATGTCATATTACCATCAAATTCCTCTTTACAAAGTGAAGGTCAGAGGATCAGAGATGAAATAGCCGAAACTTTATAACAAAATTAAAAAAACTTATTTATAAAAGTAAAATAAAAGTTATTTATATTTCATTTAACAAAAACAACAACAAAAAAGTGATTCAGTCTTAAAATGTTTTAGAATTAAAAGGTACATAGATATGTGTAATATTATAAAACTTATTATCTAAATGCATATTGCATTAAAATTGTTTTTGTATCACTCTTTTTTTTTTTTTTTTTGGTATTCAAATTTTGATATTTCGAGATCCAAATGTTTCTTTTTTAGTTCGTTTTTTTCTTGCATAGCTTGCAAGATTCCTCGGTTTACCCGCACATATTCACTTTTCAATTCTTCGACTGCATTCTTAACAGACTCGTGTCCCTTCTCAATCGCCCTATATACCCGCCGTAAGCTGCTTGCGTTTTCCTTTTCAATTTTTAATAGCTCGTCCAGTTTTTCATTTAGTTCCACCTTTATCTTAGTGTCTGCATCCAAAAACTTTTTTAGACGCTCCCCAGTGTTTTCTGTTTTAAACCTTTTTGGAGTGCTACTCATTAAAAGTGGAGACAGTGGACGTTTTGAAGATGTTGACGGCATTTCTTCCTCACTCTCACCACCTACGTTTTCAGCCAAGCCAATTGCAATACCAGCAACACCTTCCACCGGTTGCGAAATGCCACATACACGTATAATGGCTTCTTCACTTTTTGTAAGCTGATGCTTTAAAAATGGTCCTCCACCAGTTGCTCTGGACTCTGCTTTGTTTTGTGCGAGCTTTCTCTTGACATCGCTTTTCCATTCCGTCCATGTCTGTATAAAATAAAACAACACAATTCAATAACACGATATGGTATTCGGCATATATTTTCTTACCTTTTTCCATCCATTTACATCCTTCTGCGGTGGGCCTGCGCCATTTAGTGATTAAGCCAACTGTTGCCAAAGCGAATCCACAGTTGGCTTATCATGCTTTGTGAATCCCCGCGCCAAGTCCGGATATTTTTCTATAAAATCAATAATAATAGAGTTTTGCGTGCTATTTTTATGCTTCCCCCTGTTTTCGATTATACATATGTAAATAAATATTTATTTTTCTAAAATAACCAATTTTTTACTTACATTTTTCAAGAAATCTACCTGCAGAACAAAATTAATTTAAATACGACGATCTTAACAGCTTTAATTTTTTACAATAAAGAAAATCGACAGCTGTTTGCTGCTTGGTTTATTTCCAATAACAAAACCGATAACATTGGATTCTGTGACACCTAAAACCGACATTAATTCTAGTTCGAACATAAAACCGATAACATTGGATTTCATGACACCAATGTATTTTTTTTTGTCGGTTTCAAATCCAATTCCGATAAGATCGGTTTCTACGACACCCCTGATATTAACTCTTGTTCATCAATACAGGGACATATTTAAGTCATCTATTCTTAAAGTGTCACAAACCTCAACCAAGGGGCCTTCAGCTACAGGAGCAGGTAAATCCCTTGATACAAAAACCTCAAAAATAGCAGCAGAGACAGGTGAACTAGCGAAATTAATGCGGAGGCAAGCAGCAATGATGGCTTCGTTGGAAAGACTATTAAAAGAAGGTCTCACGAATCAAGAAATGCAAATTGCTTGAAAATTATGGCAAAACATCGAAGAGCTTCACTTCCAAATATCAGAAGTATGTGGCCGCCCTGAGCAACAGGGTTACAATGTGGAACGATTCATCACCTTAGAAGGTAAATTCCGCAGGCATGTCAGAAGCTGCCAGAGCGAAACAGCAATTACCAAAATTTGATGGCAACTATATTAAGTGGCAAGAATTTTGCGATTTATTTTCGTCACTGATCATATGCCAACAAATTCCCAAGGTACACAAAATATGGTATCTTAAAACACATTTGGTAGGAGAGGCTGCAACGCTTATAAAACACTTTTCCGTCACGAAAGAAAATTTCGACGCCACATGGGCGATGATAGTAGACCGCTATAACAATAAAAGACTGTTGGCTAACATGTTGGTTCAAGAGCTGGTCGAACCTGCTAGAACAGTAAACGACAACTATAAAATACTGCATGAAAAACCACAAGAGTGTCTGTTAGCACATAAAAACTTAAAAATAGATACTACAACCTGGGACCCACTATTGCTGCATCTACTGCTGCAACGGCTGGATCAAGCCACCCGCCTTCGGTACGAACAATCACTATCACAGCCACGAGAGGTTCCCACAATCAAGGATTTTTTGAATTTCTTGGAAAGGCATTTCCAGTCAATGAATACAATAAAAAAATCACCTAAATTCAGGGCTAAGGTGTGCACGTCTGTTACCTCTGAAAGTAAAGGCATTGGATCATGTACCATGTGAAAAAAAGAAAAACACCCTTTGTTTTTTCAGTTATCAACAGTAGAACGTCTTCAGTTCATCCAAAAACAGAAAACTGTGTCAACTGTTTAAAACTCGGCCACAGTGCCAAAGCTCTCACATCAAGATGCTGCAAAAAATGCAATAAAAAACACAATACACTCCTACATCTGCAACTTGAAACTCAGAATACAAACAACATCAACCGCATTAAAGTAGACGAAGAATCAGTTGTGCCAAAAATACCACAAGACAGCCAGAAGGCCGCAACACTCACTGCATATAAAAAAAGTAGAGCCAAAGGCTACATCCTCCTGAGCACTGCAATAGGAGGCAAATGGAACGGAGGTCAATTGTAGAGCTATTCTAGATTCAGGATCACAATTGAATTTTGTCAGCGAGCGTTTAGTCAAACGCTTGGGAATTCATCCTAAGGCTACTTCAATCTTCATAAATGGAATTGCGTCTAGCAACACTTAAATAAAACAGCGAGTAAACGTCGCTTAACATGCACGTATCAACAACTTCACCACGCGGCTTGAGGCAGCCGTTCTACCCCATATTATTTCACCACAACCGTCACAAGCAATAAATATCGACAATTCGCTCATACCGAAAAACATAACGCTTGCAGACCCCAAATTTTATCGTCCTGGCAAAATTTAATTTTTCTTCAATTATTGTCAATAGGGCAGATCAAATTTGGCAATAAGTTGCCTACTTTAAAAAATACCGTGCTAGGTTGGATCATCGCAGGCAGGGTTGATGGAGATCACTCATCTACTGCAGCCTATGGAGTATGTACCGAAAATGAGGCTAGCTTAGAGGAAGCTATCGCTCAACTCTGGGAGTAAGAACACATAAGCACAACAGACAAAAGTTTGTATACTATAGAAAAACAATGCGAAGACCATTTCACACAAACACACACCATGGGTGATGATGAAAGATTCATAGTAAGACTTTCGTTCTGCGAAAAAACTGATTGGCAGAATACCAGGCATTGGGACACATGACTTCAAAAGATATTAATAGAATATGTAAACCGAACTACTTCATTCCTCACCACTGTATATTAAAACCAGAGTGTT
Source organism: Cistogaster globosa (assembly GCA_937654795.1). NCBI lineage: Eukaryota > Metazoa > Arthropoda > Insecta > Diptera > Tachinidae > Cistogaster > Cistogaster globosa. Next base: position 99,423,124 of record OW569403.1, on the reverse strand, counting down.
CAACAACTAAATTACGAGTGGTATTTAATGCATCTTCTAAAACGTCATCTGGCTTATCATTAAACGACCTAATGCACATTGGGCCCACAGTGCAAGGCGAACTTTTCTCTATTTTACTTAGATTTAGACTACCTCGTTTTGTTTTCACTGCAGACGTTGAGAAAATATATGGTCAAATGCTCGTGCATCCAGAAGATAGAAGATTTCAAATCATCATCTGGAGAACGTGTCCAGACAAGCCAATAACATATTATCAATTAAATACAATTACATATGGAATGCGAGCTGCACCATATTTGGCTACAAAATGTTTGGACACAATAGGCAAAAAATACATGTCATTGTATCCATACGGAGCTCATTTTTTTCTGGAAAACTTTTACGTAGATGACAGAATCGGTGGAGCTGACAGCGTAAACACAGCACTGACAATTCAACGAGAGCTCAAATTATAGAAGTGGAGCGCAAGCCATCCCCAACAACTTCAAAATGTTGCAGAAAAAGAAGAATCGGAAGTTGATATTGACTTGAAAAATAGTCAAGCAGTAAAAACGCTGGGCTTAACATGGATGCCAAGGCAGGAAAAATTCTGTGTAAAGGTGTGTGTTGGAGAGATGAAACGTATCACCAAGCGAACAATTTGCTCAGATTTAGCCAGAATATTCGACCCTTTAGGGATATTAGCACCAATCATCGTCACTGCGAAAATATTTATTCAAGAGCTGTGGCAAGCAATATTGGCGTAGGACGAAGCACTACCAGCTGAACTTCATACGCGATGGATGACCTTCCGCAATGAATTAGAAGAAGTAAGCAATCTTAACTTTCACGACATGTCTTTGAAGGACATGTACCTTCAAGTTTACAGATTCATGCATTCGCTGACGCCTCAGAGAAGGCATATGGAGCGGCCATTTATATTTGATCAATAATAAAGGACGAGCAAGTACTAGTGTGGCTACTTTGTGCAAAATCACGCACAGCACCGTAAAAACGGCAAACCTTACCACGTCTGGAGCTTTGCGCTGCTGTGTTGCGTGCTCAGCTAACAATGAGAGTAAAAAGGGATCTAAAACTCGAGAACACACCCACATACTTCTGGAATGATTCAGAAATTGTTTTGGCTTGGATCAATTCCCCCTCATCCTCATATCACACATTTGTCGCCAACAGAATAGCGGCAATACAAGAAATATCAATGCCTGAACAATGGCGACATGTAGATCAAAAGAAAATCCTGCGGACGTCTTGACATGCGGTCTAGCCCTGCGAAAATTAGCAGCATGCACGTTATGGGTGTATGGGCCAATCTTTTTACATGGAAAAGAAGAAATGTGGCCTTCAAGATACTTCAAAAACTAGCGATATTCGAGAATGACACTCACATGGAGCGAAAAAGGACGGTTACAGTCACTACAGCAACTGACAGTTTAGAAAGCACGATTTACAAAATCCAACACAAGGGATCATTTCTCACACTACAACGAGTTGTGGGTTAAACTAACATTCTGAGATCGAGATTTTGAAGAAGATTTAAAACATTTAAGAAAATATAAGATTGTCTCCAAGGGAAGCCATTACAGCAATCTCTCTCCATTCCTAGATACTGACGGCATCATAAGAGTGGGAGGACGATTGACGGCATCGAGGCTTCCGTACGACGCCAAGCTCCCAATGCTACTTCCCTACAACGATCCGATATCAAAGTTACTAATGCAAATGATACATGTGAAAAATCGACACTGTGGTCCTCAGGCGTTATTGGCATATGTAAGGCAAAAATATTGGCCAGTTAAAGGGAAATCGGCAGCACGATCAATTGTATAGCATTGTGAGCAATGCACAAAAGCCAAACCAAGATTACTAGAACAAATTATTGGCGATCTTCCACCAGAACGCGTTAGCCCTGCCCGGCCATTCATCAATTTAGGCGTTGATTTCTGTGGGCCATTCTGGATTCACTACAAAGTAAGAGGAATGAAGCCTCAGAAGGCCCACATTTCGGTATTTGGCTGTTTTGCTACAAAAGCTGTACATCTTGAATTAGGCAGCGATTTACCCACAGAAGCCTTCATAGGTGCCATAAAGCGATTTACAAGCAGACGAGGTCACTGTCGAAACCTATATGGCGACAACGCAACTAACTGCGTTGGAGCGAAAAATCAACTACGGGAACTCTCAGTTCGGCAATTTATACCAGTTCGGCCAACGAAGCAATTAATAAAGAATGTACATCCAGAATGATCACGGTCCATATTATACCACCTAGAGCACCTCATTTCGGTGGCATTTGGGAAGCAGCAGTAAAATCAGCTAAGCACCTGCTAGTCAAAAGTACTGTAACAGCATCATTAACATATGAAGAACTTGAGGCCGTGGTAGTAGAGATTGAGGGCATTTTAAATCCAAGGCCTTTTAGTCCAATGTCAAACAACCCTAATGACCTAAGTGCATTAGCTCCTGGTCATTTCTTAATAGGGGAACCACTCAATGCACAAGTGGATTTACGTTCTCTACCAACCAGGCTTAGCCTCCTGGATAGATGGAAACTGGTTACACACCTGAAAAGAGAGTTTTGGAGACGATGGTCCCGGCCCCACAAAGTATACTTTCTGAGTCTATGTGCGTTACAAAGTTGATTGAGCAATCTTCGTCTGTCCGCCTGTGTTAGTGTTAAAATCAATTTTGCCAGGGTACTGGATGAGCTAGATAAAATTTAAATAAGCCAATCGATCAGACACAATGCGAAAGAAACAATATTGAAAATCAGCAAGATCGGTCAGCAAGATCGGACCGATCTAGTGAGCAGTTTTTTTTTAATTTTAAAGAAAAGACCTTTACGGTTTATAATTCACGTGAAAAATGCATATTTTTTCTGTTGACCCCTTTAATTTTTAAAATGGATTAATATTTTAAAAACCGGATCAATCTGTAAGCATAGCCTTTCAAATAAAAACAAATATTTGAAATCGGTTTAGAAATGACTGACAAATAAAAAAAAAAAAGCAATATTGAATTAATAACCTTCATCCTTCTTTGATGACAATTAAAAATGGAAAAATAGTTTTACTTCACTTATAGAAAAGTTACAATTAATTGAACGCCTTATTTCGTATATAAATTTAGCTTTGGCCAATAAGTTTTTCAGCTCAACATGTATTCAATTAACTTAAGACCAGCTCTGCTTGACAAATATGAAAGAAAAAAACCTGCTAAAGATAGCCGAATATTGTGAAATGAATGACTTTGTTATGAATTATTCAAGAGCCAACCAACCACCACTATATGTCATTATTATAGCAGCTCCAGTGACAGTGATTTAATGTTTAAAAGCTTAAAAGGTAGGGAAGTAAAATTGGTACATAAATTTTAATGTTGCTGGAATTGTTTTGTTGTAAAAAACTTTTTTTTATTTTGTTGTTTTGCTTTTAAACTTCAAAATAATAAACGGCATGGATAACGAATTTCTAATAATATGCTACCAGTTGGTATTGACATAAAAACTTTTCGTTCACCATCTTACAAACATTTAAAAATTAATTTTTTAGCAATAAAAAAAGTAAAGTTGTGTACATAATTTTGCTTTTATTCTTAATATTTTATTTATATAAACCGTGTTCCAAAATTCTTTATAGAACTTTTCTACAAGTTATGGAGTAATGGAAAAAAGTTTTACGGCTCATAAAAAACAATACGGCAGTTGGAGGTATGATTTTTAGAATCAAATTGTTTTTATTGGCTTCCTTAATTCAAACCTCTTAAAAACTGGTGATAGGTAATTAGCGACGTACATTATCACAACATAATATCGAAGTTGTTTTTGCGTTATATGCTTGATACTATTTTGGTAAATATAAAATACAAAGATTTATTTGTCATACACTCTCCTTATTCCAGTGATAAGAATTTTCATAAAAAAAATCAAAAGTCTAATTTTACAAAGTCATCATTGATGGCAAGTCTGCAGTAGAAATAAACAGCAACTAACCCAAATTTTTTTATACACTTCTTTCAATACAAACAACATATAAACAAAAATATTGCTTAAATTTTGGAACACCTGTTTTCTTTCATGTTTATTTTGCTCTCCTATTTTTCTTTCCACAAAACAGCAGTTGGTATATATTTTCTGTTAAGTAAACAAATTGTTGGTACTTTGGATTTTTAAAAGTAAAAAGAATAAACAAAAAAAAAATTTTTTTTGCCCAAAATAAATCTAAACTTTTAAAAGTTATAATATTTAGCAAAATCCCCGTAAAGTTGTTTAAAGAAAATAATACATTCATAAGTTCTTTAATAGTTAAATGTTCTTGCAAAAAGATTTCAAGCTGTTTCAGGAAATACAACAGCAAGAGAGAAAAAGTTATTATAAATAAATATAATTTTAAAGTTGAAACTTTTAGTATCGGTTTAAATACATTTATATGAAATTTCTTACACAAATTGAATTTTATAGTCTATACGGAATTTAATAATTAGATAGACTGATTAATTTTTTATATCTTTACCGTTGAATAATAGATAACGCTTTGTAATAAAGAATCTTCTGAGCTAAAAGCAAATATAATGTTAGCATTATTGGCAATGTTAGTTGAATTAAGATCTTAGACATTAAGTTTTAGAACAATCTCAAATGGGAATCCATCTAAAAAATTTATAGAAACTGTGACATTTCTTTGATAAAAGTCACCAAATCTAACTCATACTCGGGTACAAACGGAGAGTGGGAGCTGAAAATTTATTCGATAATCTCAAGAACAGTTCCGTAATTTAATATTTGTTTGTTTAATCAATTCCCGTGCGTTACCCAGCCAACTTTTTATTTGATTATTCAACATAATAAGAGTTTCAATAATCTGCCTATTTAAGTTTTAAATGGTTATTCAAATTTTTTATTTTAATCACTCTTAATCTGTATGGCATGGACAATACAAGGCGGCAACAATTTTAAGTGTTTTTTTATTTAAACCGGTATTCTCGTTTTTAATATTGCCATTTACCCATGACTGACAATATAAATTTGTTTTTTGTAAGGAAATGTGACGTTGATGTTGTCGTTTGTGACTAAGATGTCGTGTACAAACAAACAAGTTAAAAAAAAACTGAAGATTACCAACCCCAACCAATCTGAGAACTTAGTTGAAGAGTTGCAAAAAACTCCACCACCTGCAGAGCTTTTTGAAGAAACACTCTTTCTTCTAATTTTAAGGAGCAAGGAGAAAGTATTTTGGATACACTAAAAAAATCACCTGAATTCAAGGCTAAGGTGTGCACGTCAGTTACATCTGAAAGTAAAAGCATTGGATCATGTACCATGTGCAAAAATGGAAAACACCCTTTGTTTGCATGTAAAAAGTTTCTTCAGTTATCAACAGTAGAACGTCTTCAGTTCATCCAAAAACAGAAATACTGTGTCAACTAATTAAAATCCGGCCACAGTGCCAAAGCTTGCACATCAAGAAGCTGCATAAAATGCAATAAAAAACACAATACACTTCTACATCTGCAACCTGAAACCCAGAATACAAACAACATCAACCCCATTAGAGTAGACGAAGAATCAGGTGTGCCAAAAACACCACAAGACAGCCAGAAGGCCGCAACATTTACTGCATATAAACAGTTTAGAGGCAATGGCTACATCCACCTGAGCACTGCAATTGTCACCGTGGAGGCAAATGGAACAGGGGTCAATTGCAGAGCTATTCTAGATTCAGGATCACAATTGAATTTTGTCAGCGAGCGTTTAGTCAAACGCTTGGGAATTCATCCTAAGGTAACTTTAATCATGATAAATGGAATTGTGTCTAGCAACACTCAAATAAAACAGCGAGCAAACGTCGCTTTACATTCACAAATCAACAACTTCACCACGCGGCTTGAGGCAACCGTTCTACCCCATATTATTTCACTACAACCATCACAAGCAATAAGTATCGACAATTGGCCCATACCGAAAAACATTACGCTTGCAGACCCCAAATTTAATCGTCCTGACAAAATTGATGTTTTGTTGGGAGCAGATTTTTTTCATCAATTATTGTCAATTGGGCAAATCAAATTGGGCTATAAGTTGCCTACTTTACAAAATAAGGTGCTAGGTTGGGTCTTCGCAGGCAGGGATGATGGAGATCACTCATCTACTGCAGCCTGTGGAGTATGCACGGACAATGAGGCTAGCTTAGAGGAAGCTATCGCTCAACTCTGGGAGTTAGACCACATAAGAACAATAGACAAAAGTTTGTCTACTACAGAAAGACAGTGCAAAGACCAGTTGACACAAACACACACCATGAGTGATAATGGAAGATTCATGGTGAGACTTCTGTTCTGCGAAAAAACTAATGCGCTTAGTGAATCACAGAGTATAGCTTTCAACCGGTTTCTAGCATTAGAACTTCGATTGTCAAAATCTTCAGAAATCAAAAGCCAATACATCGCTTTCTTGACAGAATATAAGGCATTGGGACACATGACCCCAATAGATATAAATAGAATAGCTAAACCGAACTACTTTCTTCCTCACCACTGTATATTAAAACCAGAGAGTTCAACAACTTAATTACGAGTGATGCATCTTCTAAAACGTCATCTGGCTTATCGCTAAACGACCTAATGCACATTGGGCCCACAGTGCAAGGCGAACTTTTCTCTATTTTACTTAGATTTAGACTACCTCGTTTTGTTTTTACTGCAGACGTTAAGAAAATGTATCGTCAAATGCTCGTGCATCCAGAAGATAGAAGATTTCAAATCATCATCTGGAGAACGAGCCCAGAAAAGCCAATAACATATTATCAATTAAATTCAATTACATATGGAATGCGAGCTGCACTACATTTGGCTACAATAGGCAAAAAATACATGTCATTGTATCCATACGAAGCTCATTTTCTTCTATAAAACTTTTACGTAGATGACGGAATCGGTGAAGCTGACAGCCTAAACACAGCACTGATAATTCAACGAGAGCTAATTTATATCTTGAAAAAACATGGCCTCAAACTACAGAAGTTGAGCGCAAACCATCCCCAACTACTTCAAAATGTCGCAGAAAAAGAAGAATCGAAAGTTGATATTGACTTCAAAAATAGTCAAGCAGTAAAAACGCTGGGCTCAACATGGATGCCAAGGCAGGACAAATTCTGTGTAAAGGTGTATGTAGGAGAGATAAAACGTATCACCAAGCGAACAATTTGCTCAGATTTAGCCAGAATATTCGACCCTTTAGGGATATTAGCACTAATCATCGTCACTGCGAAAATATTTATTCAAGAGCTGTGGCAAGCAAAATTCGCGTGGGACGAGGCACTACCACCTAAACTTCATACGCGATGCATGACCTTCCGCAATGGATTAGAAGAAGTAACCAATCTAAAACTTTCACGGCATGTCTTTGAAGGACATGTACCTTCAAGTTTACAGATTCATGCATTCGCTGACGCCTCAGAGAAGGCATATGGAGCGCAATTTATATTCGATCAATAATAAAGGACGGGCAAGTACTAGTGCGGCTATTTTTGCAAAATCACGCATAGCACCGTTAAAAAGGCAAAATCTACCACGTCTGGAGCTATGCGCTGCTGTGTTGAGTGCTCTGCCTACAACGAGAGTAAAAAGGGATCTCAAACTCGAGAACACAACCACATACTTCTGGAATGATTCAGAAATTGTTTTGGCTTGGATCAATTCCCCCTTATCCTCATATCAGACATTTGTCGCCAATAGAATATCGGCAATACAAGAAATATCAATGCCTGAACAATGGTGGCATTTAAGATCAAAAGAACATACTGCTGACGTCTTGACACGCGGTCTAGCCCCGCGAAAATTAGCAGCATGCACGTTATGGTAATATGGGCCAATCTTTTAACATGGAAAAGAAGAAATGTGGCCTTCAAAATACTCCAAAGAACTAGCAACATTCGAGGATGACACTCACATGGAGCGAAAAAGGACAGTTGCAGCGACTACAGCAAGTGGCAGTTTAGAAATCACGATTTACAAAATCCAACACAAGGGATCATTTGTCACACTACAACGAATCGTTGGTTACATGCTAAGATTTGCCAACAATGCTAGAAAGTTGAACCAACAATCTGAGATTGCCCTAACTGTCTAGGAATTGGACCAGGCTCTTGTTGTGATCGTTCGTACCATTCAGCAAGCTGATTTTGAAGAAGATTTAAAACATTTAAGAAAATTTTAGATTGTCACCAACTGAAGCCATTACAGCAATCTCTCTCTATTCCTGGATACTGACGGCATCATAAGAGTGGGAGGACGATTGACGGTATCCATGCTTCCGTACGACGCCAAGCACCTAATGCTACTTCCCTACAACGATCCGATATCAAAGTTACTTATGCAAATGATACATGTAAAAAATCGACACTGTGCTCTCCAGGCGTTATTGACATATGTTTGGAAAAAATATTGGCCAGTTAAAGGGAAATCGGCAGCACGATCAATTGTACAGCATTGTGTGCAATGCACAAAGGCGCGCTAGCCCTACCCGGCCATTCATCAATTCAGGCGTTGATTTCTGCGGGCCATTCTGGATTCACTACAAAGTAAGAGGAAAGAAACCTCAGAAGGCCTATATTTCGGTGTTTTGCTACAAAAGCTGTACATCTTGAATTAGTCAGTGATTAAACCACAGCAGCCTTCATAGATGCCATAAAGCAATTACCAAGCAGACGAGGTCACTGTCAAAACCTATATTGCGACAACGCAACTAACTTCGTTGGCGCGAAAAATCAACTGCAGGAACTCTCAGAGGCAATTTATACCAGTTCGGCCAACGAAGCAGTTAATAGAGAATTGACATCCAGAAAGGTCACGTTCCATTTTATACCACCTAGAGTAGCTCATTTCGGTGGCATTTGGGAAGCAGCAGTAAAATCAGCTAAGCACCTGCTAGTCAAAAGTACTGTAACAGCATCATTAACGTATGAAGAACTTGAGGCCGTAGTAGTAGAGATTGAGGGCATTCTAAATCCAAGGCCTATTAGTCCAATGTCAAACAACCCTAATGACCTAAGTGCATTAGCTCCTGGTCATTTCTTAATAGGGGAACCACTCAATGCACAAGTGGATTTACGTTCTCTACCAACCAGGCTTAGCCTCCTGGATAGATGGAAACTGGTTACACACCTGAAAAGAGAGTTTTGGAGACGATGGTCGCGATAATATTTATGCGAGCAACAGTATCGGTACAAATGGAAAACACAACAAATGAACGTTAAGCCTGGAGACATGGTCCTAATAAAAGAAGACAACACGGCACCGTTAGAGTGGCCAGTGGGTAGAATCGTAAGCATAAATAAAGGAGATGATGGCCTGGTTTGAATAGCTGACGTTAGAACATCAAAAGGCATTTGCAAAAGACCAGTAGCTCGACTAGCACTACGAGGGCTGCTCTATATATTTCTGGCCTAATAGTGAAAATGCGAATATTTATTATCAAAAATGGTTTTATTGTTTTTCAAAGTATTCCCCAGCATGATTTATATACTTTTGCATGCGCTCAAACCAGTTGTCGAAGCAATTTTTCCACTCCGATTGAGACACCTCTAAAACATGGTTTTTAAACACTTCAACAGCTTTTTCTTGCGACGAAAATCGTTGACCACGCATTTTTTTCTTGATGTGCGGAAACAAGAAGAAGTCATTAGGTGCCAAGTAAGGGCTGTACGGCGGATGACCCATTAATTCGACGTTTTGGCCGGTCAAAAACGCTCTGGTTTGAGCCGATGTGTGAGAGCTCACATTGTCATGGTGAACAATGATTCGTCTTCTCTTGTTGGTTTTTTGAATTTCTCCGATGACTTCAGGCAAACAAAATGTAGTGTACCACTCAGAAGTGACCGTCCTACGTTGCTCAAGCGGAACAGTAGCCACATGACCAGTTTTGCCGAAGAAACAGGCGACCATTTGCTTCGAAGTGCTGCTTCCACAAACAACTTTCGTTGGATTTTGCTCGTCTTTGAAGACCCACACGGTCGATTGTTGTTCCGTTCCGGGCTCATACGCATTTCATGATTCGTCACCTGTGACGATCTGTGACGTCTTTTGAAGCACCGCAATCGTATATTTGTAACATTTATTTGCACGAATCGACACGAGCCTTTTTTTGAGCAACTTTCAAATTGTTCTGGATCCAACGAGAACAAACCTTTTTTACGGCCAGGTGTTCATGCAGTATCAAATGTATGCTGGTGGCAGAAATGTCCAAAGATGTCTCTGTCTCTCGGTATGTCGCATGTCGATCTTGCATTATGAGTTCACGCACGGCATCAATGTTCTCTGGCACAACAGCCGTTTTTGGACGACCTTCACGGAATTCGTCTTTGAGCGAGCCTCGGCCACGATTAAATTCATTACACCAATTTTTCACAGTGCTATGGGATGGTGCTTCATCGCCATACAAAGATTTAAGTTCATAAATGCAGTCTTGTTGTGATAATCCACGTCAAAATTGTGAAAAATGATGGCACGAAAATGTTCACGAGTTAATTCCATTTTTTTCCATATTAATTTTTTCAAGTCACTGTAAACAACACAAATAATGGTCGTACGTCAAAACGTTTTGAGTACGATTATGCCTAAAAACGTCAAACTTTCCAATGGAAATGTCAGATTGCACTTGGCAGCACTCAATGTTGCCAGGCCAGAAATATATATAGCAGCCCTCGTATTACCGGTTATAAATGAGAAGTCTGATGAAACTCAACAACCAGATAACTGTAGGAAAAAATGCCAAAACAATAAGACCGTAATTCCCAGAAAAAGGAGACGGTCTTCCATAACCCACATATTCTCACAGTTGCCATAACTCTCATGTTAGTACACCTTGTGCTCAAAATGAGCAATTTGGAAAACTTGGCATACATTTTGAAGGAATCGGGCCAGCAGTAATGTCTCCAACAGAATGGCAGCTCTTAGTATATTATGATCCAGAATGATTTTGGTCTGAGTTAAAAATATTCTCAAAGGGAACTGAAACTCTGGACCATTTATGTGAAAAAATGAAATAAAAGGCAATTTGCACAAACCTTGCTAATTCTTTTCAATCAGAGCTAATAATGGACAGTACAATTCTTTCTGGAAGAAGACACAAAAGAGGGGCTCTTGATATAGTTGGAAATATCGCCCATTTACTATTTGGAGTATTAGATTCTGAATATGCTAACCAAATGGCTCAAACCATTTCACAAGTCAAAGAAAATGAGACTCATCTATTAAACTTTCTAAAAAATCAAACCTCGATTAAAAATTCTACAATCAACATCCTCAAGGCAGATCAAGACACAGTTAAAAAAAAATTTGACAGAACTGACGAACAAATAGTACAAATCTACAATAGGATACGTGACAACAGCAACAAGCTACAAGAAGAAAAACTCTGCCCCATTTTTTTATCGCTCTGCATTCAATTAACAATCACAGCCGCAAACTTACGACGCATGCAATCGAATATTTTTGACATTTTAACAAATGGTCACCATGGCATTATAAATCCTTTGCTCCTGACGCCACAGCAACTACAACAAGAAATAGAAAAACTGAGATTCCATCTTCCTGAACCACTCGAACTACCGGTAAACCGGTAAAACAACAAGATACTTTACAACTGTACAAACTAATGAAGGTCAAAGGATATTCTGATATTCTGTATCACGTTTCCATTGATTGAACGAAAACAGTTTAAAATATTTAATCTCATGGCAATACGGCACTGGGTTAAGAACACACTGGTAGCAATAAGGCCATGTTCAACGCTCATGGCCATCAATCCTGTTAATAATCAATACGTGACAACGAGTAACACCGAGTTTGATTCTTGCGCAATAATTAAAGAAAAAATCTACCTGCGCTCTAAGCTGCAAATTTAATATAAGCAAGGCGGGACAACATGCTCTTGTGAAAAACTTATTTCACAACAACAGTCAAGCAGACTGTCCAATGCAACAAGTGAAAGAAACTGCCATGAAAACAAATGGATATATGCCATGCAAGCTCCATCTCAGGCAACAGCTGTGTGCAATAAGGAAATAAGCCAATTGACGCTCGAAGGGTCAGGTTTACTCAGCCTGGGACCTGAATGCGTCTTTTAAAAACAAATTCATGTCAGTGCATGGACAATATACAATATCCAGCTCTGTTAAGACTTCATATACTAGGCTTTGGGAAATTACGGAACAGCAACATTCAGAGCGTTTAAAACCATTGTTAAATGAAATTCATTCAACCAAGTACATGACGCAAATACAAAATCTGACAGCCCTACAGACCTCATTAGCTGCACAAGAAATCCTTCAGCTTCCAAACAAAATCACCATGCACAACTTTCACCACACTATAGTTGGTTACTCGTCGTTGATCCTTATTGATTTTATTTTTGTATCCTTAACACTGAGACGAATACGCAAAAGGCTTCAACACCTAACTCCATCCCAACACCAGCACGGCGTAATCATCCAGGCACATCATCATCAGATTTTACCATACATGTATAGCAAATCAACAAAACTTAGTACACGATCAACAATGCATCAGATCATGCAATCAAACTGCAGCTCTTCACATTTAATACTATTATTATTATTTATTATTTTTATTTTTTATTATTGTCTACAAAAGAACATATACATAGAATGTATTGTTATTAATTTGTGTCTTTTTAAATTTGCATTATCAAACGTCAGCACATTCTTGGCTGTCTGCCTTTTTTGTGTCCGCAATTATTTTGACTGCTCCCACGGGGGTATTTAATTACAATAGTACTTGTTACCTGTATAATTATTTGTGTCAGAAATTGTCGTGGAATTTATGGTTTTGTCAGCAGATTACGACAAACGCGAACTCATGTTACAATACATGTATGAAAAATTCTCTTATGTAACATTTTAATGTACAGTATAATAAATAAATGTAAAATCTACAATAACATTACTGGTTGCAACTGAAATAATTTGGACGTCAAGGAAACCGAAACCTGCTTAGCAAATTTAAGCAAAAGTAAACCGACAAACTATAGCTTGATAGACACCTCCACTACAACAACGGTCCTCCTAAAAAAATTTGATGGTACAATTCTTGTAAAAAATGAACCACAGAATCCTAATAGGACTTTTGTGGGGCAATTCTCTAATACATCTATAACTGCGACCGATAAAACTTATAAGTTCTTTGAGGTGATACAGCTAAAAACTTCACCGGCAATTATACAGGCTAGGCACTCGAATCAATATGTAGAAGAAACGCTGTCCTTAAAAATGGTAAAAAAAATAAGTACAAACAAAAAAGAGGCAATAGATATGACAGATGCGAAACATACAAGGGCAATTGTAGTAAATTTTTATTTGTGTATAACAACTATATTTTCTATAGTTACACTATTGATAAAGATGAAGCTCTTTAGAACAAAAAGCAAGTCAAAAATCACTCCAACAATAATCAACACTGTTCTATAAATCATACATATATGCCTGATTTATCAGAAAGGAGGAAATCAGAACAGATTGGTAAAGCGAGGATATCAAATACCCCATACTTCTAGCCGAACGTGGATGCTCGGTATCATTACTATTATTTCACAATAAATTAATATGCTAAAACAACTAAAAACGGTCAAAACAAGTCAACAACTTATAAAGTTGTAAAACAATAACTGCGCGTGTGATTATGATTACCATGCAATTTTTGTTTCATTTTAATAAAGTTATAAAGTTCAGTTATAAGTACTGGTGGTGGCGTTTTTGTAAAAGATGCAACTAACTGCTCGCTTGTTCGATGTCATCCAATAACTATACCTGAGGATCGCTACCATCCCACATTAGAAGTCAGCTCTAACATCTTAGCAGCAGATTATGGTAACTTAAGAAGAAGAACTGAAAAAATGTTCTGTTTTACACGAACAAATTTTGATGATTTGAATAATCTTTTAACAAGAATAAATTGGCTTGAATTGCTGTTTATTCCAAATGTTTACCCAAATTCATTAGATGAAATGGTTAATAGATTTTACAATGTAATGATAAGTAATTTTAATGAATATGTTCCAAAAAATTTCATTCGTAAAATGACTGGCCCCACGGAATTCTAATTAATTATCGATGTTGAAAAATGCTAAAATAAGCACTATTAGAAATAAAATCCGGCTCCACGCAACAATATTAATTATATGCTGTTAGCCATTCAAAGTATAATATTCTTAACAAAAATATTTTCATAAACTATTTTAATAATATTAAATTAAACTTAAAACGAGATCCCAAATCATTTTACAAATTCGTTAATTTTAAAAGAAAATCTACTGGTTATCCCAACATGATGAAGTACTTAAATGATGAATCCAATAATAATTCTATTATATTTAACATGTTTGCTGACTTTTTGGCGACGACTTATTCTGATGGACAATTTGACACAATGTGCGGGTATCCATTTCATATAGTTGAGTCCCAACCAATATCATTTCCACCTGATTTCACTTCTCAGATTGTTGACTGCATAAAAACCATAAGTCCATCCGTATATAGCGGACCTGATGGTATTCCAGCTTGCGTCCTAACCAATTTTGCCTTTGCCTTATCCACACCATTATCAATCATATTCAATATCTCGCTAAAATATGGTTACTTTCCTCGACTTAAATCAGGAAACAAGACAAACGTTATGAACTTCAGAGGCATTGCAAAGTTAAGTGCAATACCAAAGCTTTTTGAAAAGTGTCTGTCCGACTTTCTTAGCTTTAGAATGCAGTCATTGCTGTCACCGCTTCAGCATGGTTTCAGGAAAGGGCGCTCAAGAGTCACAAGCATTTAGAAACTAACAACATGAATAAATCGTGGATTTAATGACGATCAAGCAACAGATGTTAATTATACAGACTTCAACAAAGCTTTCAATAAAGTTAACCACAACCTTCTTCTTAAGAAAATTTTACTTAATCGGCTTTACTCAAAACACTTTAAGCTGGAAAAAATCTTATTTAATTAGCAGAACGCAAAGAGTTGATTTCAATATTACATTCTTTTAAAAAAATTGAAGAAAAAACATATACATACATAGGCACAACAAAAAGAACATTGCATATAAGAATGAACAAAAAAGATTGACTATACTAGCGTAACACATCATAGAGACAGGGCACATACCTGACTCTGATACATTTAAAATACTTGACAAAGAGAAAGTGAAAATTACAAAAACAATGAATCACAAAGAAGACACTCACTGACAACAGAAGCATAAAATATTTTTAATCAGAAATTCCTATTCCTGGTTATGCTATTTCACAATGACGAAAATTTACACCGATTACAGGGTAGTTTCATAAGGTATTTTGCAATTTTTTTTTTATAAAAGTCTGGCCCGAGAAGAATAAATTAAAGCAAAAGAAGATTGTACATGTGTGTGTTTATGTAAGTAGACGTTTTTAAATAGATTTTTGGGACTTCTGTTGTTCTGTATATTTACAATTCACTAAAGTTTTTTAAATTCTTTATATCAAGTTTTTACTTAGTTTTATTTCTAAAACAGCGTTTTTTATACCAAATGCATACATACATGTACATTTTGCTTTTTTATTTACATATTTCAACTAATTTTTACAATGACGAGTGAATTACAGCAATGGTTCGTGTCCTTTTTTTATTTTTATTTTATTTTATTTTGCAATCCTGCACAACAAGACTATAAGTCTTATAATTGCAGTATAGGACAAAATAATTGTTTACAAGTGGTATTGATTTTTAACATAAAAAAATAAAAACGAAACATAAAATATATATATATAAACAATAAAATATAGATTTTTTTTATAAAGAGAAGTAGCACTTCAGGCAATAATGCCTATTTAGTTATTTTCGTAACCGTGCTACATTCTTTAGGAAAGGGAAAGATGAGAGATAAGACAGGTGGTGAAAAGAAAAAGATAGATATAGCCATTTTATTAGTTATTTTACTTCGCCGGCGAATATGCTATGCAGAAGTACCGACGAAGGAGGCTGCATGTTTTAGTGTTAATTCTGAATATGTATTTATACCATTAACAGAAAAAAACATTTTTATTTCTTGGTTGCCGCAGTTGTTGAACCCTGGCCAACCAGGTTTGTAGTCAACGTGTTTACCACTTTGACTACAGCAGCCTCAAAATAATATCTATAAACGTAATATCTATAAATTTATTTGTTGTTGCAGTATAATGAGTTGAAATAGTTGTATTTATAGGGAACAGGCCAATAGCTTTCTTGTCGTTTAGTAGATGAGATTCAGTACGTATGTTTGAATCAAAATCACCACATATTACGATATCATTATATTTTAAAGTAATGTTTTCCACAACAGGTAGAAAAACATCAGTTTTTACTGATCTATTAGGCCTGTAAACACAGTCAATTAGTATTTCGTTACTAACTGATGAAACCTCAACAAAGAAGTTTTCTATAAAGTCATTTGGTTTAGAGCTGTAACATTTTTTGCAGTTAATTCCATTTTTTACATATATTGCAACGTCTGCTGCATGAGATCATCTCTTACAACGAAAAAGATTGAAATTATTGAGATTAAACGTGGAATTCAGAACGTCTGGTTCAAACCAAATCTCAAATACACATATAATGTCCACACCAGACTTTTCGAATAAGAAACGAAGATCATATATTTTGTTATTTAAACTTTGTGCATTTATATGACAAATATTAAGTCCAGATCTTTGTTTGCAGAGAATACGTATCATATGTATTGTCTTTGGAACCATATTCAATGTTATTTATTACCTCAACCATAAGACATATATGTTTCTAAAGGTACGGTCACATTTGACAAACATTTGCCCGAAATCGTCAAATATTTTTTTGCTGTAGTCTGACAACAAAATATTTATTAGGAGCAAAGAACACCACAGCTGATTTTGGGCAAATAAAATTATTATCCAGCAAACAAATATGTTTCTTATGTGAACATAGTGTAACCACTCGACAGCAATATTTGACTCACTTTACAAAATATTTGTAAATAAAAAGAGAAGTAAACAACAGCTGTATCATCAATGTTGCTTAGTAGTTGAACTAAATAATTAAGTTTCGGGAAAAATCGCGGAAAATTACAAATAATAGTAGTAATGAAATGCAACTTTTAAAAGAAAAGGTAATGAAAACTTGAAGGGAACGTATATTTTTCTAGTTATATATAATCAATGTTTTTATATATAATTTGGTATAATTTGACATTTTCGCTTTAGAATGGACCTCGATTATAAATTTCACGTAAAAAAATTTTTCCATTCCACGTTATAGTTTTTAAAAACCTCTTTGAGATACAAACAGTTTATTTTTTATCTTACGAAATCGGAAATATAATATTAAAAAAATAAGTTTTTTTAAAACTGGAGGACCTTATGTCCCAATTTAAATTTCGCATATATACTGCCATATTCATATAAATTTTCTTTTATAAATTTTTTGATAAGTATTGATTTTAAATAGAGTACCTGCGAATTATATTAATATTTTGAAAAAAAATGTAGATGCAGATGGGATGCATTAGTTTCAAGGCAAATAAATTTATGTTTATTACAGTTTGATCAAATATATTTTTAAGGCAAATATTTGTTTAAGTGTGACACATCAAACATGTTTGCCCATTTTTTATTTGTCATTATTTTATAACCGTTTGAACAAACGAAAATAGGCAAATAAATTTGCTTAGTGTGACCACAAAACAAATTTTGTATTGTTTTAAAAAATTTTGGGCAAACAAGAGCAAAAAAATTTTAGGCAAATGTTTGCAAATGTGACCGTAAATTAGACAATGCTTGCAACAAAACCGGGGCAAAAAAATTAATGTTACAGATACATAAAATTTAACGAAATAAAATATATTAATACTAATATAAATAAAAAACTTATAAGTATATTAAACAAGAAAATAATCAGGCATGTTCTGAAATTTACACGAAATGTTCACTTTTTATTTTTCGAGCATGTCTAAATGTATATTTTTAAAATTATTTTCATCAAAAATAAAATCAATAAAACAAAAATTAGTTTAGTTAGAGCGAAATAAATCCTCCAGTTCATTTAAAGAGAAAATGCGAACGGGATTATTATTTCTTTCACGTTTTACATAAACCCATCCTAAAATAGAAAACGACGAAAAAAAATTGTTTGCTTTTTTGGAACTTATTGCAGATTTTAATATTTTATGATTTGTTGATGTGAATTTTTCATTAATGTAAAATGGACGATCACCATCAAATCCAATATAGTTTAGCTTTAATGAAATTCTGTCATTCAACTTACGATATTTGCACAGAGATTATAGAAAAAGGTTTTTGACCATAATAACCGCATCAGGAGCATTTGCATTTTCTGATCATTCTTCTAAAAGCGATAAATAGACTTAATTGGGGGAGTATTAATTTTTATGAGGTCAAATAGATTGCTGTATCGTGTTGCGTTAAGACGTGTTGCTTGTTGCTCTGTTAAAAGTTTTTATTTAAAGTGTTTTTAAGCCGTTTTATAAACTTTAAACTGTTTTAAAGTATTCAGAACCTGTTTTAATCGAACTGTGTCAGTAAATTGATTTGTATTTAGTTTGGAGTGTGCTTTAATAATTTAAACATTTTTGTACTGAGAATAAGAGAATATTATAAACATCTTTGTTTTCAAGTGTGATCAGCTGATTAAGTTTTTCTCAATTTATACTGTATATTACAACTGTACTGGTTTGTGTATTTGGTAAATTGTTATTAGTGACATCTGTTAATAAGTAGATAATCTCAACACCAATTAACATAATAAGAAACATGAGCTGTTCAGCATTAAACTGCAAAATTTTGGATAGTAATGCAACCATTATTGTCTGTTGGTTGTGTGAAAATTCATATCACGCCAAATGTACTGATATCCCCATTCGTGTTGCTGACGTTTTAGCTAAAAATAAAGGTTTACGATGGTGCTGTTCAAACTGCAAGAAAATTGATGTTGATTTTTATAAATTTTTTAAATCAAATCGTGATAAGTTCGATGAAATTAAAAAAGAATTTATTTCACTGTCGAAAAAACTAGAGAAATATGAAGATATGTTTGAAGACTTTAAGTTGATCGACAAGTTATGTTCTGCTAATTCCCCGACTCAATCATCACCAAAACGTAGGAAGTCCGCTAGAAATGTTACTAAGTTAAATCAACCGCAAATCCCGATACCGACTGGTTCCAAAAGCAATAAATCAGAACAGAATATTTTATCTTCCGTTAACGATAACACAATGACTCCTGCCTTAGTTGTGCCATCATTATCCGTTGTAAACAATACAAACAATATTTCTAATAATGATAATTCAAATGCCATCAAACCACTTGTGGTAATGCCATCAAATAAAAAGTCTGTTTTTGTATCTCGTTTTGCTTTCGAAACAACTGTTGATGACATTGAATATTACATCAAATCTAAACTTGACTTTGAAGCCGATATTTTAACTAGAAAGTTTACTTATTCCCAGCCTAGAAGTATTACGTCATTTAAAATTACAGTTTCGCTTGATATATATGATCAAATCGTCAACCCTCATTTTTGGCCGGCAAATACTCTAGTTCGAGAATATGTATACAGAGAAAACCGGAGAATAGATAACATGGTTCGCATTTCGACAAATAAAAATAACAATTCAAAAAACTAGACCTTGTTTCCGATTTACAAATATCTGTTTTATATCAAAATGTCCGTGGATTAAACTCTAAATTATCCAAACTGTATGTAGAAAGTTTTGGTTTTACACAACATGCAATCATTTTAACTGAAACCTGGTTGAGCAAAAAAGTTTTTAATGCTGAATTACTCTGTAATGATTATAATATCTTTAGACTTGATAGAAAAACTGATACGATTGGTGGAGGTGTTCTCATAGCTATCTCTTCGCTATTTTCATCGGAAGAAATTAAAATTGAAAATCAACAAGAAATTGAATTTGTTTGCGTAGTGATGAAGGTTGGTCATAAAAATATTTATATAACATGTTCCTACATCCCTCCATGTTCTGATCAATTGATCTATACTGAACATATAAAATCAATTCAAAAAGTTACTTCTAAGGCGTACCCAGATGACCACATTCTTGTGTTTGGCGATTTTAACCTCCCATCAATAGAGTGGACATACTTAACTGATGGTTTTTATTTTATACAAACTAAAGCAAGCGACTGGATTGATAATTTTATAAATAATTTATCTGATTTATGTTTATATCAAATAAATGGAATTCGCAATTCCCATGATAAGCTGCTTGATTTAGTATTTGTAAACGAACCGGCTGGATATTTAATAAAACGTGTTGATCCTATAACACTACCCAAGGACCCTTGTCATCCAACTATAGAACTTAATTTTTGTATACCATCTAGCTATCAACGTAAAGTTAGAAAAACTTTGATTAGAACTTTTTGCTTTAAACGTACTGATTATAACACTCTAAACCAGTATTTATACAATACGAACTGGTTGGATTTACTTTCTGTACCTAATGGCTCTCCCGATTCTATTAATGCAATGGTGAGCTTATTTAATAAAACCATCTTTGGATATTTTAAGGACTGCGTTCCTATAGTCTTGGTCAAAAAATATTCTGGACCCCCATGGAGTTCTAAACTGTTGGCACGAATCAAAAATAAGAAAAATAAACTATACAGAATTTTTAAAACAACTGGTTTAGTAACAGATTATGGAAAATATTCTAGAGCTCGTGCTGAATACAACTTATTAAATACTGAATTATATAAGATATACCTAAACAATATGAAACTCAATTTTCAGAGAGAACCAAAATATTTTTATAAGTTCGTTAACTCGAAACGATTAGTAAGTGAATACCCAACTGTTATGAAATACTTAAATAATGATTCTGCCGACGATTTCGTCATAAGTAATATGTTTGCTGATTTCTTTAGCACCACTTACTCTGACGTTCAATACGATAACTCAAGTGATTATCCTTTTCCGATAACTCAAATTCAGCCAATATCATTTTTACCTATACATACAGCTGATATCATGAACAATTTAAATAATTTCAAGTCTTCATTCAACTCTGGCCCTGATGGTATTCCTAGCAGCCTATTAATTAATTGTGCACATGCTTTGGCGCCGCCGCTAACTATAATGTTTAACATTTCACTTAAATACGCTTTTTTCCCGATTTATGGAAAGAGTCGTACATTATTCCGTTATTTAAATCAGGAAATAAGTCAAGTATTGTGAACTACAGAGGAATTGTAAAACTAAGTGCGATCCCCAAGTTATTCGAAAAATGTCTTACTCATGCCTTGTGTCATCAAGTTTCAACACTAATGACACCATGTCAACATGGCTTTCGTAAAGGATGCTCAACAATAACAAATCTGCTACAACTTTCAAGCGAAGTTATCCAAGGATTCACTATTGGTCAACACATAGATGCCATTTACACTGATTTTAGTAAAGCGTTCGACAAAGTTAACCATGTTTTATTATTAAAAAAACTTCATTTAATGGGCTTCACCAAAAACTGTTTGAACTGGATAAGCTCATATCTAACTGGCAGATACCAACGAGTGTGCTTCAAAACATCCATATCTAAATATATTATTGTAAAATCTGGTGTTCCTTAAGGTAGCCATCTCGGTCCAATTTTATTTACACTTTTTATCAATGATTTACCTACTGCTATCAAATTTTCAAATGTTCTAATATACGCTGATGACGTAAAAATTTTTCATAATTACAACAACTTTGACAACCACAATTCTCTCCAACAGGATCTAGACAGCTTTTTTGTTTGGTGCACGATGAACTTAATGGAGTTACATTTAAACAAGTGCAAACATATGCACTTTTCCAGAAGAGTTGATACACACAATCCGTTCTTTTTTGATGGTTATCAGTTGGAAATTGTTGATTCGATCCTTGATTTGGGTATTTTATTAGATGCTAAATTAAACTTTAGTCAACATATTGCTATGATATCAAATAAAGCCCGTGGGGTACTTGCTTTCATCAAACGTTGGGCCAAGGAATTCACTGATATTCATATCACCAAGCAGCTTTATACATCTTTAGTAAGGCCAATTTTAGAATATGGATCCGTTGTTTGGGACCCACAGTATATCGTGCATAGTAATAAAATTGAGTCTGTTCAAAAACAATTTCTGTTATTTTGCTTACGAAATATGTACCGAAATAATTTTTCCAATTTACCGTCATATAAAACCAGACTTGCTGAAATTGGGCTACCGTCTCTACAAAGCCGAAGAACTATGCTTAATGTTACGTTTTTGTTTAATTTGATTACTGGAGATGTTTGTTCGGAGTTCCTTTTGGGAAACTTATACTTCAACATTCCTGTACGTCCAACCAGAAATTTTAAACCAATTTACATTCAATTTGTTCGCCATAATTATGCCAATGATGAGCCCTTTAGAAGAATTTGCTGCAATTTTAACAATCTTTATAGTTTTATTGATTTTTCTCTAAATGTAAACACTATTAAACGCAACATAATATTGTTTTTAAATACTTAATTTAAATGTAATTTTTGGTAATGTTTTAAATTGTAAAAAACTATATGTATGTATACCAGTCTGTAAGGATTTTTTCCATAGACTCAGATAATAAAAAAAAAAAAAAAATATATTGTTGTGAAAATGTCAATCAAATTTTCACCCGGTTTGTATGGTATACCGTTTATCCGCAAATCAGATGCGATAAGGGAATTCTCCTGTCGTTACAATTGGTTTTTTAGTGTCTGGACTTCAGTTTTCAAATCTATTATTTCTTCCGCAACTGTTATTAACTTTATAACGCGTTGATTTACATATATCAAATATTTTTCTTTTTAAGTTATTAAATATCTTATCCAACATTTTTTCCAGTCGTGCTTCACTTTCTTTAAACATTGATTTCATAGTATCGAGCATTTTGATAAATCTCTTAACTATGATATTTATCAATTTGAAGGGAGAATCACTTGTAGATATCCCTTGGTGTTTTTTTTTTTAATTATCCTATAGGGAGTTATAAAGTGAATCTCTATTTTTTTTTGTTTTAAGTTTAAGTATATAAATTTTATTTTTGAGAGGTATTGAGAAGAGCTTGTAAGACTTATTTTGTTTTATTGGTGTTTATTTAGATTTTTCTCATAGTTTTTGGAAAAATTATTTCTTTCTTTATGTTAAAATAATTTAAAATTGCGTTGTACCGTTTATATTACTTTTTTATCACTCACACAAGTTCTCAATTTGTTTTATTTGTATGTAGGTTGAATTATAAACTTTAAAATTCATAAACCTAGGATTTAGTTTGTTTATTTATTGTAAATATTAAGGAGCTTTAAAAAACACATCCGAACACTCTTAAAGAAGAAAACAAAAATATCAATGTTGACAATCAACCGTTATTTTTTATTTTTTGATTTGGTTTAATAGGCTTTTAACACTTGCTCACACTTTTCATCTTTCATCAATTTGCCAAGATCTAACATCTTCCCCATAAGAAATTCACAGGGCTAAAAATCAATATCCTTAAACATATCTAAAAGATGTTCCTATCTCATTCTCTTTCACTAAACATGTTTCGATAATTTTAGTGTCATCACTAGAAAAGTGACATTATAATAAACAAAAGTAAAAATCTGATTGTACAATTTTAAATTATTTGGAAAATATTATTTTACTTTAATCGTCCTTGATTCCTTCAAATATTCATGAAATATTTATTATTTAAAACTGCAAAATAAAATGTATTACTGCGGGGAAAGCATATCCGTATGACCATTTCGCTACTGCTCATATAGCTCATCAGTGGATTCAACCCAAATTTTGTATTAAAAACTAGAAGGTCTTATATCTAATGCAAAGTTCGTTAAATGAGGACCACAAAAAAGACAATAAAAAGTCAACAGGTTCTTTGTACAAAAACACAGTATACATTTAGTAACTATTTTTATTTTTTCTTTCATTTTTCTACATAAGGGTTTCTTTTGGAGAACCATTCATACGTATTTGAAAGATTTAAGGAAGAAATAAAAATTGTAAACATTTTTAACAATGTGCACATGCAAATATATCAATATGAAAATTAAATATTCCGAATCATTTTTGTATTAACTTATTTTAATCGTGCTTGCTTCCTTCAAATATACATAAATTTTTTATGATATTCTAATGGCATATATGTTTATTATATAAAATTAAATATTATTTAAATTAATATGAAAAACATTCCGAATATTAAATTTTTATATTGGTTATTTGAAAACAAATTTAATTTAAAGCGAAAAAGGAATATAGCATACGTGTTTTAAAGTCCAGTTGAATGTTGTAGCGCTTGCTCTTCAATTTCTTCCTCCTCTAGCATAACTTTTGAATTATTTCTGCATAATGCAGAAATAATAATTGCAGTTAGTCCTCATCAGCATTAATTAACCCAATTATTGTAAGCTTTTTCAGCTCCAATTTATTAAAAAACTAATTTCTTATAAAATGCGTGACAAAATTTTTGTCAAAGATGTAAAATGTTGCAAATGTAAGAAACTTTTTTTCATTTTCAACATCTTCCACGCATTCCTCATAGACGTATGCTGTGAATTGAATTATTCAACATTTTTATATTTCACATCCGATTCTCTCTGTTTCATATTGTTACAAAAGAGTATTTAGTGTAAGTGTAATGATTTAGTGTGTGTTGAAAAACGATTTTCTTACTAAGAGTATTATTTTTAATTTTTCTTTGTAGTTAACATAGATAAGTTTTCTGGCGAATACAGTATTTATCGCTTATATGCACTTTTAAATTTGCACGACACTTTGTGCTTATCAGCGAGATATGCAATTATCAAAACTCGGGTATATGCAGCAAAACTACTAATAAAAAACTCCCCTACAAGAAGAGTGACCATCATTTTATCCATCATACATGACAATCACTGATGATAGAAAGTAACTGACAAAATCACAAATTTCATAGTAACAAAGTAAAAAACAAACAAATAACATTTTTGATCGACACAAGCGCTGACATATCACTCTTTCGCATGCAAACAAATTTCGAAAATCAACCTTTAAGCCCTGAAGCAAAATGCAAGCTTACGGGTATTACTACAGAAGAAATTCACTCTTTTGGCACAATAGAATTAGACCTAACTTTGGCCGATGAAATATGCAATCACTCTTTTCATTTGGTAAATTCAGATTTTCCAATAGATACAGATGGCATAATAGGAAAAGACTTTTCAAAGAAATACCTTTGCAAAATAGATTATGAAACTTTTACAATATCCCTATTTATAAATAATGCAACCCTTCCAATGCATATAAAACTATTAACAAATCAAAATACCGCCAAGAACTGAAATTATTCAAGTAGTTAAATTAAATTTAACGAAAGACTGCTTAATTTTTAATAATAAATTAGAAAGAGGCGTTTTTTAAGTAATTCAATAGCACCCAAAAGCGGCATGACACACTTAAGAATCTTAAACACAATATACGAAGAAATAACTTTACAGAGCAATATACTCCAAACTGATCCGCTTAAAAATTATAATGTATTAAGTTACAAATATATAAACAGCAGTGAACGATTTAACAAAATATTGGACAACTTGCAAGTAGACCACAATGATGAATATGGAAAAACACAATTAAAAGAAATATTCAAAAAATACCAAAATATGTTTCATTTAGAAGACGAAAAATAAACTGCCAACAATTTATACAAACAAAAAATTAGAACCACAGACAACACACCTATATATATATATATATATAAAATTACAGGCTACTACACTCACATACTGGATCGATAAATGAACAAGTACAGAAAATGCTCAATGACGAAATAATGGAACCATCATTTAGCCCCTACAATGCTCCGCTTCTTTAAGTACCTAAGAAAAAAACCGTAGACAAAAGGAAATGGAGATTAGTAGCTTACTTTAGAAAACTGAATAATAAAATCATTAATGACAAATTTCCGCTAACTAGATTAGAGTATATTCTAGACAAACTTGGCAGAGCCAAATGGTTTTCTACTCTTGAGATTTCACCAAATCGAACTGGAAAATGACTCAAAACCTCTGACGGCTTTTTCTACGGAACAAGGCCATTACCAATTTAAAAGTCTCCCTTTTGGACTAAAAATATCGTCAAACAGCTTTCGAAGGATGCTCACAATAGCACTTTCTGGATTATAATTCGAAGCATTTCTGTATGTAGATGATGTAATTGTATATGGATGCAGTTTAAACCATCACAATCAAAATTTAATAAAAGTACTAGCCAGACTTCAAAAATAAAACCTAAAACTCAATGCAAACAAATGTCAGTTATTAAAAGCAGAAGTAATTTATCTAGGCCGTCTAATAGCAAAGGACGGTGTTAAAACAGATCCATCTAAACATTATATAATAAAAGAACGTGCTTTTAAAGAACTAAAAGAAAACCTAATGAATCCATCAATTTTACAATATCCTAATTTCGAAAAACCTTTTATTTTACCAACCGACGCACTGTGGTCAATATTTTGAGATAGCGGCCAAAACTCCTTTTGGTTCTTGTTCTCCGATTTTAAAGTTATTAGACTCGTATGAAAGTAGACAGTAGTTAACCTCGGGAGCCAAAAAATTAGAACTCTATTTCAACTTTTTCACTGAGAACAGGGTGGTCCAAAATGGGCTTTTTCAGGATTTAGTAAATTTATGATATTTTTAGTTAATTTTTACAGTTTAAATGATCATAACTTTTTTTGTTTTTCAAGATTTTTGGACGAAATAAATTTTGCGTTGTAACTTATTTCCTATTACTGGTAAGAAAAAATTGAAGCTCTACTGTTTTCAGAACAATTTAAATATTTTTTTTAAAAAAGGTCAAATTTCTCGGAAATTTCCTACTTCATAGAGCACAACTCCTGTGAGTCAAGCTGAGTCAAAACACAAACTTACTATTTTGTAGTCCTAACTCTCCCCTACAATCTTATATATACATGTCCATGCATCGGGACTGCACTTTTTGAGCTACCGCAATTTTTCTGACCCAAGGTGAGATATTCGGTACAAATGCACGTCATATTTTTTGAGAAGTTATTTGTATGTGAAAGTGGCTATTACGCATATATTTTGATGAAATTTTGTACAAGAGTTCTTATTGACCCAAAAAATAATTCTGTTGAAATTAGGAGAAGTTGGCCCATATTTGGACCTAGAAGGGTGTATCAAAATTTTGACAAAAATGACAATAGAACTCTCAAATTAATTGGTATTTAGCAATTTATTTGGAAAAGGTAAAAAATGATTTTATTGCCATCTAATATTACACAACTTAAATACCTGAAAATTGCAAATAAATTTAAAACCAATGGAAATAACTGGTAAAACCAAGTACCTGTTATATTATGTTTCAAAAAGGTATAAAAGATCATGTTGAAACTTCGAGCAATAGTATATTAATCCATGCATTCATTTTTTTCTTCATTATTGTTTAAACAATGGGTAAATTCAGTTATAGTGTTCTATCTGATATATATTTTGAACGGAAAATGAAAACGACATTATTTTACATATAATGAATAATCCATTCTAAAAAATATGCGACAAACACGAAATTAAAATTCATAACTTAAAAATAAAAAACTTTTTAAATACTTTAAGAAAACGGTACAATCAATGTTTCAGAAACAAGAAATTGTTTTACTCACGCAACCAAGAATGGCTAAGAAATAAACTTTTTTTTAAAAACCCATCAGTAACTACCACGGAAACTGGAAAAGGTGGTCGATCAGCAAAGCCAATTGATAATTGTAGTGAAAGATCACGAAGATGCAAGCTGAAACATATCAATGAAGAAGTTTCTTGTAGCATCATAAAGGATTCATTTCTGCATCAAATTCAACCATCGAAAACAAAAAAGAGTAAAATTGCTATCATTGAAAAAATAGTGGGGGCAAGCCCCAGACGCAGAAAAAGGATTTTAGAAAGTATGCCGACACCAACTGAAGAAAATAAATTTACTCCAAAAGAAGCATTTGCACTATTTTTGGATTTGAAAATGACAAAAAACCAATACACAGAATTCGGAAGCGAACCAATGAAAAAATTTGTGGAATTTTTCCATCACATCGAGATATAGTTTCTGCCAAAAAAGATTGCTTACCTTCACCAACTGCTATTAGTGTAACTTCAAATTCAGCAGAAATAAAATTGCAGGATCTTCTTGAACACACTGCAGAACGATTACTAAAGACATATGATGCTGACTATTTAAAGAAGTTTAAAAATTGCAGCATGACTTTAATTTCTAAATGGGTATGTGATGGGTCCTCTGGCCAGAAACAATACAAACAATGTAATGCGGAAAATTCATCAGATGCCAATTTATTCATAATTTCCTTCGTTCCATTACGTTTAAAAAAACTTATATTGGTTTAGAGCCATCAACTAGTAGAGCTGCAGAGATAGATGTATGGAAGAATGAAATTCCCTCGTCAACAAAATTTTGTAGACCAATAAAGTTTGCTTACCAAAAAGAAACTAAAGATGTCATAACTGAAGAAGTTAACAAAATACAGATGAAATTAAAGAACTTCAACCAGTGATATTTGAATTTAATGACCAATGCTTTGAAGTTAACTTTAAAATGACACTTACAATGATCGATGGAAAAGTTGCACAAGCTTTAACCGAAACAAAGTCTTCGTCAAGCTGCACCATATGCCAAAAAACATCAAGTCAATTGAGCCAACCACCAACACAAGACGATAGTTTAAATGAAGCATATGAATTTGGAATGTCACCTCTTCATGCTAGAATTCGTTTTATGGAGCATATTCTTAAATTGGGATACGATTTGGAATTTGGCCCGTTAGGCGAAACAGTGAGAAACAACAAAGAAAATTTGGAAAAAAGAAAGCAAAAAAACATTTTCAAGAAAAATACCGTGAAAAAGGCCTTATAATTGACCAGCCAAAGCAAGGAGAAGGAAATTCTAATGATGGAAACACAGCAAGGAGTTTTTTTCCAAACCAGAAACTGCAGCTTCTATAACTGAAGTATATTATGATTTAATACGACGAGTCCAAATCATATTAGAAGTTATAGCATGTAGCAAAAAGATAAATGCAAAAAAATTTGGTCAATATGCTAATGAGACAGCAACCCTTTATAACCAAAAATATTCTTGGAGACATATGCCAACCATAGTTCACAAAATTTTGTTCCATGGGGAACAAATAATTCAGCACAATATGCTTCCAATTGGAGATCTCTCAGAAGAAGCGCAAGAAAAAAGGAACAAAGACTACAGATTCTTTCGCGAGCACAATACAAGAAAAATTTCCAGATTTTGTACTAATGAAGATCTTATTAATATTTTGTTGTGCACATCAGACCCATATATGTACAGTATTCGACAAAAATGGAAATCAACCTCATTAGAGTTAGATGAAGAAGCTAAACAAATACTGCAAAATGAAAATCAAAGCTATTTTGAAGAAATTTTTACTAATATTGTTTAATTAATACTAGTTTAAAGATTATAATTCGTTTCTAATTTTAGTATAAATTTTTATTAATACATTTAAATAAAATATATGTGCACTTTAAATCAATAGTAAAAGTATACTTCAAATTTTATCGATGTTGTGTTCTGTATATAATATATCCAAATGGTTTTGATATTGTTGGGAATTTCAGTGTTGTTTTTTAGTTTAATCCTCACAAAAATTATCTTTCTTCCAAGAAAACCAACCTTTCGCCCCTGTGAATATTGAGACTAAATAAATGTCTGGGGCCAAATGTTGGCATTTTCTGACCAAAATTAAGTTTAGGAATAATAAATAAGTATTGGTTGTAAAATTCGATTGAAGAAAATAAGAAATTATAAAAAAAAAAATACCTATTTAAAATGTCAAAATATTCAACTTTTACATGGAAACTCCACAAAAAATTAAAATGCATTTTTAACTCCACATTACTTACGTTCCTATCAGTCGATTTTTACGTTTGAACACGCAAATTGAAGCTTAAAGTCCCTCCTATTGAACAAAACAAATTGCATAAAAAAATACTAATCTATCTATATCTACTAAGCTATCTCGCGAAATTGACCACTATGCGACGCCTTAAATTACGCACTAGGTGCAATACAATCCCAAGGAGAAATAAGACAAGATTTAGCTATCTCATATACAAGCAAAACTCTACAAAAACATGACATCAATAAACCGGTAATTGAAAAAGAACTGCTAGCTATTCATAGGAGCATCAATTTTTTTAGACAATATTTATATGGAAGAAAGTTTATAGTTGTAACGGACCATAGACCTTTAATTTCACTATTTTCACACAAAAACCCTATTTCGAAAATGACAAGAATAAGACTAGACTTAAGTGACTATGATTTTACAATTGTGTATAAAAGAGGAAAAATTAATACAAACGTCGACGCACTCGCACTCACCATTCGAATTAGTTTATGGAAGACTACCAGGCTTACCATCGGACAATATAAGCAACGGACATAAGTTTTACAATCAAATTACAGTTCCCTTCAAATAGAGCTAAAACATTAACAACTAAAGTGAAAGAGAAAATATGCGTAAATAATAATAACAACAATGAACTAGACGTAACATTAAGAGACTTAGTATTAGTTAAAGTAAAAAATAGAAAGAAGAACCAAAGTCCATATAAAGGACAATTTAAAGTAATAAGTAGAAATGGTGTAAATACAACTATAACGATTTAGAAAAAAACATACCACAATAATAATTTAAAACCACACAATACATTATAGAAAACAAATATATATATATTACATTCATAAGTAATCATAAGAAACAGTAATTTTTGTAATTAATATAGGCTCACGACTAGTTTAGCAAATATTGTAATTAGTAAAATAAATGGTATTATGGGAATTAATAGAAAAATGACCCTGGTAATTTTTCTCTTAAGGGTGTAGTGTACCACACAAGCCTACGTTGCATGCACAATATATAGAATTAATAAATAATTAAGAATCAAATTACATTTTGTTTTATGCATAGTAAAATGCTAGCGATGCAATATTTGAGTGAAGCATTGAGTGCACTGCAACCCCGAGCAATTGATTGACCAAATATTAATGTAAATATAAACCTCATAATACCAAGTGAGACGGAAATATATTACAGTAAGTTAGAAAGGCAAAGATTAATTCTCATAAGTAGTAAATAAGTTGATACAAATTTAAATAAAATTAGACTTTAAATTGTAAGCATAAATCGGCAACAACTGCCTAGTTTTCTTTCATTAGCCTCACTTGTTTCGGCAGTTCTTTCGAACGCCTAAGTTCTAGCTGGAACCCTTTCAGCTGTTTTAAAATAAAAATTTACATAACACATAACACACTACAACAAAAACTCTAATTGCAATTTCGTGAAATGCTTGTAAGACATTTTTGTTGTGTTTTTCCTACACTTTAGTAGATATATAAAAAAAACTGCAGGAAATATACAGAAACCCGAAGTACTTATTCAATTATTATTTTGTACATACAAGATATAAACAATAAGTAAAAAAGTATCGATTCAACGTTTTGTCTTAAATTACAAATTAATAAAAAATTTTTATCAACGCTATTCTGCGTTTCGATTAAGTCTCCACATTCAATTCCGTTGCGCTCGTAAATTGGTATTCTAAAGAAAAACGTAATCGAAAGAAAAAGAAGAAGACTACAATGCTTACAAAATTAATAGCATCACTGTGGAATGTGGAAATGAAATAGCAAAATAAGCAAGTTTGTTATCATTTTCATAAACAAATGTCAAATTTAATACAAAACGTTTTATGTTGACATAATTTCTTGATGAAGTTTAATAAAAAAAAAAATGTTAAATAAAATATTAAAAATATAAAAACACAATAAAAATTAGTTGTTCACGGCAACTAATTTTTGCGCTGGCATTTTTTATTGAAGGACCTAAGCGTTGAGGATTCCTGCAACTTCCTCCCAGAACGCTGCTGCTTCTTCCTATGATCGCTGGTGGTATCAATATGTAATGTCTGCTTTAGATGCTATTACATCTGCCAGTTTTTCATACTGCTCTGGTGTTGTTGTTAAAAATAATTTTTAGTGTTTTTTTAAACCGTTTCTGTACATTTTATATCATTTTCTACTTACATTTTTTCAATTTTTAACTTTTTAACTAAAAAACACAAATAAAGAAAACCCCTCCGGTAACAAAAAACAACTGAGAAAAACGGAGCTCTGATCGTAATGCAATATACATACAATCGAAACGCAGAATACCAAAGTTGTCAGACGGAGAAAATTTCAATTCGAATGGAAACGCAGAACAGGGGTGAATATATAACTAAAATTCAATTTCATGGATATATGTATATATATCGGTGGATGCTATGGTACCGGACAAATGCATTTAGTCAAAGCATTATTTATACTTTTTTGATAGCTCTCTTTTTCTGCTCAAATTATTTTCTTTTAAATAATAAAACTTTTATTTCTTATTATGCGATTTACTGTGTCTACTAAGAAACTGTTTTTCGCAAACATTTTAAAAACAGTTTGATATTAGTTCACTTATTAAATGTGGTTTTACCAAGAGATACAAAATTAAATTATTAAATAAATTGAGACGGAACATTTTTGTTTGTAGTTGAAAAATGTACTGAAAAGCGAGAACTTCATATATGCGAAATGCCAATACAAAAAGGGGTTTGGGTTTTTAAATACCAAAAAAGGTCAAGATTGAACGCATATAAGCGTTAAATAAAAAAGCGATAAATACTGTATATAGTATTTTATATATTTTATCACTTTATTTCATTTACCATTCAGTCAGACAGTACAGTTGTTAAGTCTTACACATCACTTTTAAAGCTGCAATAATTTAATTGCTAATTTTTGCTAAATAATCGTTTATTTACATTTTTACATTTGAGAGAATAATTTTAAAAGTTTGTATTTCACACTCTTATTACTGGATTTTGCTAGTAAAGTTTTAAGGCACGAACATGAAGTAAATTTGTGCAACACAGAATTACAAACTTAAAGAATGCATTATTTTTTTAAAGAATAAATCGGAATTAAACGGGCGTGAGTTTTACTTGGGGAACGATAGGAGGGGGATAACATTCGCCAAGTTTTTTTATTTCTTTTCATATAAGCCCGTGGTCGAAGAGTAATAGGAGGACGAGGGGGTACAGTAGGAGGTGCAAAAATTACTTAGGAGCTGTAGAGTATTTAACTGGTTATTAGGGCCAACATATTGTAAGCAGAACTAAACGTGTGAGCAGAGAAGATGTATGAGCCGAAGAGACGTCTGAGGAGAAAAAGATAAGTGAGCAGAGAGGACAATGTGCGAACAGAAAGGATAAGTGAGCAGAGAACACGAGTGAACAGAGACAGAAGGCAGTATTTAACCAGCAGAACGATCAGAAGAAATAACATCACACCAAGAGAGGCTGTTGTAATCAATACCGCTATCCAGCCGAACGCAGCTTAATGTTGCGGAGGCACCTTACATTAACACCCGAGCAGAGACCAAGGGTCAAAGAATCGCAACAATAATAGTCCGAACATCGCGGACTTACACCTTACGTAAGTATGAACTATCTAAGTATATAGAGGACTTTGGCGTACATGCTTGCGGCACCGTGAAGAGGAGGGAAAAAGATTTGTCGGATTTACTAGCAGTGAGCCTGGAGAGGATACACTCACTAGGCTCAAGGAGCTTAAACAACAACACGCCTACGTTAGGTGTGGCCACTCAACTAGACATGCCCCATGTATCCCTTACGATGCGAATTTGTTCATTTCCCAATAGTGTTGCAGAATTTAATAAAGCGTGCAGAATATACGCTGAAGCAGCATTAAATCGAATTTACTGTTACGGTAGACTATAAAATGTAAATATAGAGAATGGATTTCACGTCTTAAAACAAACTTATTCAAATGGCCAAGGATTTTGAGTTTATCACGGAAAAACACCGTGATAACTCTCAGCCGCAGGTTTTTCCCAAGGAGGACACTAACAAAATGGTAATGGTGAAAAGGAGAGAAGTGAGGTCTCGAAAGTGCTACAGAAATAATTTGGGAAATGCTCAGGGACCGTTCTAGGTCGGGGAAGGGTGGCAATCCAGCTAAGTCATGACCTTTAACAATAATTGTGTTTAGACAAACGGAGTTACGGCTGCTTGCCGCTTGGTAAGCGACGCCAGGAGACTACCATCGATGCAGAAACCTTAAGGAGTTATATGACCATTAAATTGCATGCCGGAAATTGGAATTATATTCCAAGTAGACGAAGTACTTCTGGATTTTTTCAGAGCTCTAGAACATGAGCAGCGATGTAATGATCAAATGGTCAAGGTTACGCCTTTTAGCCTGTTACTTACCTGCAAATGACGTTGTGGTTCTGGGCAGGATATGAGAAGAAAATATGGCTGACTTAAAAAAGATGTTCAAAAGGCTACGAGAGGTAAGGTTAAAGATCAATTATGAAAAATATAAGTGTTTTCAGGAAGAAATTAAGTATATAGGATATGTGGTCAGCAAGAGGGGAATACAGACATATCATAAAAAGAGAGCAGATATATTAGAACTACAGCACCAAAGAGTGTCCTGTCATTTGTCTGTTCGCACGCGTTTTTGTTCCGTCGTTATTAAACTTTATAAAATAATGACAACAACATATAGAAAACAATATTTACAAGTACTTACACAACAAGCAATATATTGAGCTATTCGTCGCGTACAACCACCTCGATGGAGATAACTGTGTGCATACACAGAAAAGAAATTCGCCCTCTACCTGCGTATGCTGCAGAAATCAATTCAAAATCTTCCTGTCATAACAAAGACCAAAGATTCAAACTTTTGGCTATTTTATAGTACAAACACCCCTGTTAAAACTTATGTTTTTATGGCTATTTAGTGAAGACTAATTGGTGACGAAGGTATAACACACCTTTCCAATTCCAATAACAGTTAGCCCAAAAGTATAAGTAAAATCAAATTACTTCTATTATTAAACAAAAAAGAGCGATAAAAGCCCTGATCTGGTTATATGCGACTCCTTGTACCGTCACTGGATATCTTCTTTTTTTTAATGTCCTCTTAATTTGATGTGATTTAATCGTGGTGTTGTTGTTGTAAATATTCTTTTATGGATATTTTTTTTTTTTTATAATTGCTTTATGACTTTATCTTTGTTGTTTGAATGGTTGTTTGTTACTACTTTTAATTTTAAGTACATTTTAATATTGTTTTCTATTCATTGTTGTCTTTATATTATAAAGTTTAATAACGGTGGAATAAAATCGCGTGCGAAGAGAACAAATGACAGGAAACTATCTTGAGCACTGTAGTTTTAATATTCCTGCTATCTTCTAATGATATGTCTGTATTCCCCTCTCGCTGACCACATATCCTTAATACTCAATTTCTTCCTGAAAAAACTTATATTTCTCATAATTGATCTTTAACCGTACCTCTCGTAGCTTTTTGAACCTTTTTTTTAAATTTGGCCATATGTTCTTCTCATGTCCTGCACAGAACCACAACGTCATTTGCTGGTAAGTAATAGGTTAATAGGCGTAACCTTGACCATTTGATCATAACATCATAGTTCTCATTCAAGAGCTCTGAAGGAATCTAGCAGTACTTTGTCTACTTGTGGCATAATTCCAATATCCAGCATGCATTTCTTGCCTCCCAATTGCACATCTAATTTAATGGTCACATAACTCCTTAACGTTTCTGCATCGATGGAAGTCTCCTGGCGTCGCTTACTAAGCGGCAAGCAGCCGTATCTCCGTTTGCCTTAACACACTTATTGTTAAAGGTCATGACTTAGCTGGGCTGCCACTATTCCCCGAACTAGGACGGTCCTTGGGCATTTTCCAAATTATTTCTTTAACATTCTTGAGATCACACTTCTCTCCTGCTGCACTGTCAACTGAACTGCACGCTGAATTTTGGCAGAATCGATAAAAATTACCATTTTGTTAGTGTCGCCATTGGGAAGAACCTGCGGCTGACAGTTTTCACGGTGTTTTCCCGTGATAGATTTCAAAATCCTTGGCCATTTGAATAAGTTTGTTTTGAGAGGTGAAATCCATTCTCTATATATACATTTTATAGTTTACAGTAACAGTAAATTCGATTTACTGCTGCTTCAGCGTATATTCTGCATGCTTTATTAGATTTTGCAACACTATTGAGAAATGAACACATTCGCATCGTAAATGATACGTGGGGTATGTCTAGTTGAGTGTCCACACCTAACGTGGGTGTGTTGTTGTTTAAGCTCCATGAGTATCCATCCTCTCCAGGCTCACTGCTACTAAATCCGACCAATCTTTTTCCCTCCATTTCACGGGCCGCTAGCATCTGCGCCAAAGTCCTCTAAATACTCAGAAGTTCATACTTACGTAAGGTGTCAGCCCACGATTTTCGGACTATTATTGTTGCGATTCTTTGACCCTCGGTCTCTGCTCGGGCACCAATATATGGTGCCTCCGCATTTTTAAGCTGCGTACGACTCGATAGCGGTATTGATTACCTCAGCCTCTCTTGGTATGATATTATTTCTGCTAATCGTTCTGCTTGTTAAATATTCCCTTCTGTCTCTGTTAACTCGTGTCCTCTGCTCACTTATCCTTTCTGCTCACACATTGTCCTCTCTGCTCACATATTTTTTCTGCTCAGACGTCTCTTCTGCTCATACATCCTCTCTGCTCACACATCTTCTCTGCTCAAGGAAAAACTTTTTAACACATTAACACTATGTCTGCCTAAGGTCCACAATCGATGACCATAGAAGAATATAGAGCGAGACAAAAAACCAAAACGGCGTAGTTGGTACACCAATAAACTTCAAAGAGAAAACGCCCTGCTTTTAAGAGACGTTAAGTCCAACCCACTACCAAGTTGGGAAAGCGTTACCAAAATTTGTGAGCAGAGAGGACAATGTGTGAGCAAAAATGATAAGCGAGCAGAGGACACGAGTGAACAGAGACAGAAGGGAATATTTAACAAGCAGAACGATCAGCAGAACTAACATCATACCCAGAGAGGCTGTGGTAATCAAAACCGCTATCGAGTCATACGCAGCTTATAGTTGCGGAGACACCTTCTATTAGTGCCCGAGCAGAGACCAAGGGTCAAAGAATCGCAACAATAATAGTCCAAAAATCGTGGGCTAACACCTTACGTAAATATGAACTTCTGAGTACTTAGAGGACTTTGGCGTAGATGCTAGCGGCCCGTGATATGGAGGGAAAAAGATTGGTCGGTTTTACTAGCAGTGAGCCTGGAGAGGATGGAGATTCATGGAGCTTAAACAACAACATACCCACGTTAGGTGTGGACACTCAACTAGACATACCCCACGTATCATTTACGATGCGAATGTGTTCATTTCCCAATAGTGTTGCAGAATCTAATAAAGCATGCAGAATATCCGCTGAAGCAGCAGTAAATCGAATTTACTGTTACTGTAGACTATAAAATGTATATATAGAGAATGGATTTCACCTCTTAAAACAAACTTATTCAAATGGCCAAGGATTTTAAGTTTATCACGGG
Source organism: Cistogaster globosa (assembly GCA_937654795.1). NCBI lineage: Eukaryota > Metazoa > Arthropoda > Insecta > Diptera > Tachinidae > Cistogaster > Cistogaster globosa. The sequence continues at coordinate 99,385,499 of OW569403.1, read as the reverse complement.
AAAACTCCGTGATAACTGTCAGCCGCAGGTTTTTCCCAATGAGGACACTAACAAAATAGTAATTTTTATCGATTCTACAAAATCCAGCGTGCAGTTCAGTTGGCAGTGCGGAAGGAGAGAAGTGAGGTCTCGAAAATGCTACAGAAATAATTTGGGAAATGTCGAAGGACCGTCCTAGGTCGGGGAATATTTACAACAACAACACCACGATTAAATCACATCAAATTAACAGGACATAAAAAAAGTTAGAAAATATCCAGTGAAGGTACAAGGAGTTGCATATGACCAGATCAGGGCTTTTATGGCTTTTTTTTGTTTAATAATAGAAGTGATTTTATTTTACTTATACTTTTGGGCTAACTGTTATTTGACTAATTGGTGGCGAAGTATAACGCTCTTCACTAACTAGTCGTAAAAGCATCAGTTTTAACAGGGGTGTTTGTACTATAAAATAGCCAAAAGTTTGAACCTTTGATCTGTGTTATGACAGCAAGATTTAGAATTGATTTCTGCAGAATGCGCGGGTAGAGGGAGAATTTCTTTTCTGTGTATGTATACAGTTATCTCCATCGGCCTGATGTTATCGCCTAGTATTAGGCCTAGTTTTCTAAAGATGCAAATCCACACGATTTTAATTTGCCTGGGTACCCCATTCTACCTCTTACCTGTAGACTATACATCGGGGTCCTGCGTTGTGCATTCGGAATGAAGTCGTGTTTTAGTTCCAATCATTAGGAATGAATGATTCTCAGTTTAACTGTCTTTAAGCAAAATCCTGGTCACACTTTTTGCATTCCAAGTTTTTATACAGAAGCAAAAAAGCGGGAAGGGATAAAGTTGGCCGAATAGTAAAATTGTTGTTGCTGGTGATATTTATGTTCACAACTAATCTTAAATTCGCCATTCGCACCGTACAGCAACATATTGAGCTTTTCGTCGCGTACGACCACCTCGCGCAAATAATTAAGGAGCGAACACATATTTCTTACCTCACGCGCTGACATGAGTGAAGTTATCATTTTTGAGCCTCTCGGTAACTCGGATCACTGCACCATTCATTTCCGCCTCCTTTTCTGTAGGTTAAATTCACGTTTCGAAAGTGGCCGCAAGGCGTTTAAGAAATATGTATGAAAAGGCTTGTTGGGCTCAACTCAACGACTATTTCGGCATTTTAATTGACAACTTTATTTTCTAGACTACATAATCGATTCCATGACGGATGTGGTTGTGAACATTATTTTGCGTGAAATAAAAACCTTCATTCAATCTAAGCAAGTCCACGCTAAACCAAAAAAGAATTGTTTAAATCAAACGTGCAATAATGTAATCAGATGGGAGGAAGCACTAAATACCTGGAGGTGCAACAAAACCGCAGGTACTGATTCGCTACGCAAAAAGGCGAGATCTTGGTGTGGCAAAGTATTAATGCGCGAAAAAACTTTATACAAGCGGCGCCTTCCTGCTAAAATTCTTACTGCTCCTCGTGATAGCAAGAGCTTTTGGTCATTCGATAAAAGTGTGAAGAATAAGGCTAGGCTTCGCAATTCAGCCTCTTGGCTGAAATTTTGGTAACACGGGCCTCTAGCATCTACGCCAAAGTCCTCTCAATACTCAGATAGTTCATACTTAAGTAAGGTGTAAGTCCACGATTTTCGGACTATTATTGTTGCGATTCCTTGACCCTTGTTCTCTGCTCGGGCACTAATATAAGGTGCCTCCGCAACTTTAAGCTGCATTCGACTCGATAGTGGTGTTGATTACCACAGCCTCTCTTAGTATGATGTTATTTCTTTTGATCGTCCTGCTTGTTAAATATTCCCTTCTTTCTCTGTGCACTCGTGTCCTCTGCTCACCTATCCTTTCTGCTCACACATCGTCCTCTCTGCTCACATATCTTTTTCTGCTCAGATGTCTCTTCTGCTCATACATCTTTTCTGCTCACACATCTTCTCTGCTCAAGGAAAAACATTTTAAGACATTAACGCTATGTCTACCTAAGGTCCACAACCGTTGACCGTTGAAGAATATAGAGCGAGACAAAAAACCAAAACGGCGTTGTTGGTACACCAATAAACTTCAAAGAGAAAACGCCCTGCTCTTAGGAGGCGTTAAGTCCAACCCACTACCAAGTTGGGAAAGCGTTACCGAAATTTGGGAACGTATATATATATATGTATACATATAGCTTATATATATGTATATAAATATATATGTATATAAATATATATATATATATGTTCCAGTAAATAACTAAAATATATAAATCAATTTTAAAGAAGACAAACTAAAATAACCTTCATTAGAACAGAAATTGAAATGTAAGCACAGCTATAGAAGCTAATAGATATCAATGAGACAAAACAACAAAAATGGAAAAAAAAATAATCAAAAATAGGGCAACCAAGTGCGAATGTGCTTAATAAGTTGGAGGTAGTACAGGAAAAACCAAATTTACTAACTATTGAAACTTGTTTGATAATAATAACTATATTATTAGGCCTCAACTTTACTTTGAGAATTTAGGCAATACATAGTGGAAGATTAGAAAAAGATATTTAAGTAGAGCACACGATTTGGACAAAATCTACAAAATTAGTATATTACGAAGGGCAATGGAATGGCAACAAATTTTACAAAAAGTTAGGCTCACCAAGGAAGATTTTGATAAATCTTTCAAAATTTAAGCATTGATATGTCAATTGAAGACAAAACATTAAATAAACATTTACAAATTCCTTTTAACAATTTTGAGGAAATAAGAGTAGTATTAAATGTAAATTTTAATAGATTAACATCAGCACATAAAATAGCAGCAGACGCATTTTTCTTGGACATTACGAATAAGCTAATAAAAATCGTGACTAGAAAAGAATTAAATTTATCAAACTTACTGCATAAATCGATTTCCTACAGAAGAACACTAGTGCTAAGTCAAAACATATTTTTTTAAATGGCAACAGCCTAAAATTGGTATGTGACTTTGCTGGAAAACCTGAAAACCTTTGATCCTTTAGAGACTCACTTCAATTATTGGACTCGATACAGGACTCCCTGAGCAAATAGCCATAACCCTTATTAAGACTAAACTAAAGGGCACTGCAAGAAACCGAATTGGCAAAGAAAGTGCAATAGCAAGTATTATTACAAAACTCAAAAATAGCGTTGAAGAGGATTCGGTAGACGTTCTATCAGCAAAGATAATAAAAAATAAGCAAAATAATTAGACTGCTTACACTTACTTCAGTGACATTAAGAATCTAGCAAAATAAGTGGAGAGTGTCTACATTTCGGATGGCCTTCCATTTGAATTAGCCACAAAGTATTCGACGCAAACCGCAGTTAAACCTCTTACTAAAAACTGCACAACATATAAGGTAAGACTTATCATGGAAGCAGGTAATTTCAGCACAAAATGCCATGCTCTATTTGGGCCAAAAAAGTAATTTTAATTGTTTTAGAAACTCTAATTGTCAATCTCGTAGAGGAAATTCTTTGCAAAAAAATGCGTTCCAGTGAAATTATTTCCAAAGAAATCCTTTTCAAAGGAGCTCTTTCCGAGGACATAATAATTTGAACAGTAACAATACTCGTAGAAGCAACTATAGAAGTTCCTTTAGCCAAAACAGTAACACAAAACAAGGACAAAATATCATGGCAACACATGCAAATGATTAAAACCCGTAAAACTAATAACCTCCCCTAGGATCAATCCGAAACATTCACACCTATTCTGCGTTTCGTTTCGATTCGAATCGAAATTTTCTCCGTTTGGCAACTTCGGTATTCTGCGTTTCGATTCCGCTCAGTTTCTTTCGATCATACATATTCTGCATTACGATCGTAGCTACGTTTTTCTAAGTTGTTATTTGAGCGGCGTAACTTGTGTCTATTTTTCTTTTTGCGAGCTAAAAAAGTGTTTAATTAAAAAATGTAAGTATAAAATGCAATAAAATGGGTAACAAATGATTTAAATATTTTGTTGTTGTTTTAATTTATTATATTTTGTACTAAAATATAAAGATTTATATTTCCAGGTCAAAAACAACAACACCCGAGCAATATGAAAAGCTGGCAGATATCATGTCGGCTAAAGAAGATATTGCTTTTGGATACCATAAGAGATCCAAAGACGAAGTGCAGGTTTTTTGGGAGAAAGTAGCACAAACGCTTAACGCGTTAGGACCACCAACAAAAAGTGCCACTGCATGGAAGAAGGTATGTATGATTTATTTAAAAAATTTTGCATGTACTTATTATTTTTTATAGGTATGGATTAACTGGAAGTGCTACATTAAGCGGAAACTTTCAGCAAATAAAAAAGAAATGATGAGCACTGGAGGAGGCTGCTGTCGCTTGCAGCGTATAAGCCCTCTAGAAGAAAAAGTTATCCAGCTGACAGGACTGGTAACAAGTACAAGTGGTATTAGTGGTGCAGTGGATTTTGGAGTGGCCAGTGAGACGCAGAAAGAATTGCTTGAAGTGTCTCAAATGGATATTTCCTGTCGGTCGGAAGATCCTTCGGACGTACCGACTACTTCCAAAAAACGGCAACAAAGTCCAAAAGATACCACTTCGTCTTTGTTGAAACAGCAAATAAATGGCCAAAGAGAATTTTACGAACACTGTAAACATTTTCATGACGACATACTTAAAAAGCATGATGAGGTATCTACACATTTAAGACGAATGAATAGATCTCTTGAAAAAATGGCTGACATTGCAGCGAAGCAGATGGAAGAAGAGCGGCGGCATAATAAAATCAAAGAAGAGTTGCTGAAAAAAAAAGTATAAATTAAGCTGCGAATGCTTAAGTTGGAGCATCCTTCCTTTGAATCGGATTAATCTGACCTGTGATAGGAAATTTAAAATTAAGACTTAATTAATTTTTAAAGACTTAGCAAATTAAATGCAATGAATGCGCTTTAATTTCTATTTTTTAATATGTAAACCAAGTAAACCAAGTATAAAATGAACTGAATACGCTTTAATTTTTTTTATTTTAGTTAAATATAAATTTATTTATTTAAAATGTATTTACTTATATGAAATAAATAAGTAAAATATTCAAAATATGAAATAAAAAAAATATTTTTATTTATGAAATGACCTTTAAGTTCGATTTTTTGTGAACTTTAAAAAGAGGAAAGTATATTTTCGCGAACACTGCGTGCTATAGAAAGGTAGTTGGAGTCTATATTTTCTTCTCCTTCTTCTCCCTCTTTCTCAAAACTTTCCAGTTGCGATACCTGAGTGTGCATATCTTCCACCCGGTAATGTAAACAAATATTGTGAAGGGCACAAACAACATTAATTATTTGAGTGGCTTTCTGCGGGGAGTAATGAAGTTCCCTAGCACACAATAAACGGCGAAATCGGTTTTTTAAGACCCCAATAGTTCGTTCAACTATATTTCTTGCCTTAGAGTGGCGAATGTTGTAGTTGCTTTCTCTGCTACCTTCGCTTGGAGTTCGATACGGAGTCATTAGCCAGGGTTCTAGGGGATATCCTGCATCGCTTGTGAAATTTACCATTAGGATTTTCATATTTCCACACAATAACATAAAAAGATACCTAACATCCAAGTATTTTGCTCTCCGTTCCTATAATTTTGTTCTAATTTAGCCCTCGCTTTACTTAAGGCCCATATATGTGAATCGTGATTGCTGCCTGGGTATCTTGCATCAATACACCTTATGCGCATTCTGTTGTCACAGATTTAAAATTATTTCTTTAATTAAAAACACTTTTATCTTGAAACAAGCATACCACTATTGCATTAATGCTAAAATATCCCTTCCTGTTATAATAAAGGAAGGGCTCTTCAGATGGCTTTATAATCTTAATATGTGTGCCATCAACACACATAGTGACACCTGGAAAACCAGCCTTTGAGTAGAAATCTCGCTTTGCCTCAATCTTTTCCTCCTCACCATGGTCAAATTGTATCCATTGAGGGCAGAGCTTTGCCTGCATTACCTCAAGAAAATTTGATAATGACTTCGACACCGTAGGTTGCGCCATCCCAACATTAAAATCAGCTCCAACTCCGTTTTGATAGCTTCCTTCTGCAAAGAATCTTAAGGCAGCCGCAACTCGATTAAGCGATGAAGAAGAAGTCAAAGCATTTGGCTGCACCTCACGAGCAAAAATGTCTAAAACATATTTGAACGCGTCTTTGTTTAAAGTTCTTTTTAAACCTGTAAAAGTAAATTACAATTTACAATATTTTAATATTTTGCTTTCACAATAAAAATTACAAATTAACAAACTTACAATTGATCGCTCACTTCAAATGGATTGCACCTGTCTCTAATTCTGATCCTTTCAACCCTTGCCTCTGTGTTTCTCATGTTGTTCTCCTCTCTCACCAACAATAATGCAGCTGCTATAGACTCCATTCCTCCTTGAAATTAGAAAAAATTTATTGCAAACACACTGAATTAATCCTTTACAAACAATTTTTATGAGTTTTTTTTGTCTTTCCATATTTAATCACAACACCTTTACCTTTATCTTCACAAGATTCCTCGCACTGTAATATATTTATGAACAACTAATTTTTACTTTGTTTTTCTTTTATTCAACAATTTTTTTATTAAACTTTATCAAGCATTTATTTTTAATATGTAAACATACAACTTTTTGTATTAAATTTGACATTTGTTTATGAAAATGATAACAAACTTGCTTATTTTGCTATTTCATTTCCACATTCCACAGTGATGCTATTAATTTTGTAAACATTGTTGTCTTCCTCTTTTTCTTTCGATTCCGTTTTTCTTCAGAATACCAATTTTCGATCGCAACGTAACTGAATGCGGAGACTTAATCGAAACGCAGAATAGGGGTGATTATGTATATAACCTAAACCTCAACTTAAGTTCTTTTATTAAAGTTCAAATTATTAACAACACAAGTATAACTAAACTACTAGTAGATACTACAGATACAGGCGCTAAAAATTTCTAACAGAATAACAACACTAAGTGGCATAAGACAGGGTATAATCAAATTAATGGATAATGCACTTTTGGATATAGCATTGAACCATTACTTAATTTTCCACAATATTCAGGTAGTACACAATGACTTCCAATACCTTCTGATGGATTCATTGGCATGGATTTTATAAAAAACACAATTATATTTTGAATTTTAATGACAAACATGATTACTTTATCCTAAGAGAATTCAATTTAAACCCTATAAAAATACCAATCACTAATAACTGTTCTGATATAATTTTGCCACTAAGATCTGAAGTTATACGTCAGGTAAACTTACCTCATTCAGATAAGGAATTTGTAATTTCTAATCAAGAAATAGAAAAAGGTGTTTTATTGAAAACACATTGGTAAAATTAAACAGAGCATTTGTTCGTATTTTAAACATTAATGACACAATTACAATAATTAAAATTTTCCAGTACAATTTGATAACACATTAACTAATTTATGTTCAAATTACACAGATGCTTTTGGTTTTGAAAAAGATACAATCACAACTAATAACTTCTATGAACAGAAGTTGAGAGTCAGGGATAAGGACCCTGTATACCTTAAAAATTATAGAATATCACATGCACATAAGGAAGAAATAAATTGACAAGTTACTAAGTTAATGAACGATGTTATAATTGAACCATCACATTTAGAATATAATAGTCCAATCCTACTAGTACCAAAAAAGTCTCCCACAAATACGGAAAATAAAAGATGGTGGCAAGCGATTGATTATAGACAAATAAATTAGAAGTTGATAGTAGATAAATTTCCATTACCAAGAATACATGTTATTCTACATCAACTTGGTAGATCCAAATATTTCTCATGTCTTGACTTAATGTCCGGATTTCACCAGATTGGTTTGCAAAAGGACTCAAGAGACTTAATGTCATTTTCAACCAACAATGGCTCACTCCTATAGGTTTACGAGATTACCTTAGGGTTTAAAAATAGCACCAAAGTCCTTCCAAAGAATGATGACACTAGCTCTTAGTGGTTTAAAACAAAATTAGGCATTTCTATACATGAACGATTTGGTTGTGTTAGGATGCTCAGAAAAACATATGGTTTTAAAACTAAGCGATGTATTCGACTTTTGTCGAAAATATAATCTAAAAGTTCAACCAGAGAAGCGTTAATTTTTTGGAACTGAGGTCAGATATCTTGGTCATAAAGTACAGACAGAGGAATTTTACCCGACGACAGTAAATATTTGCTCATTGAAAACTACCCGGTGCCTAAAGACGCGGATGATACGAGAAGATTTGTTGCATTTTTCAAGTATTATCGAAGATTTATTAAAAATATCTCGGAGTATTTCCGACATCTCACAAGACTGTCCAAGAATAAAATTCAATTCGAGTTGACAAAAGATTGTGAAGTATACTGTAAGTATTTGAAAAATGTACTTATGAAACATACATTGCAATCAAACATTGAAATCAAAATGCATGTGGAGTATTGCTAACGTAAGACCATGATGGTAAACCACTACCAATTGCCTATGCTTCAAAACCCTATAACACAATTTAGACCATACAAATATGTTTTCAATAAAAAATCCAAATTAACAAAAATTAGTGGAATATCTTAGGGGAAAAGATAACTATGTCGCAGATGCGTTAACAAGAATAACAATAGAAGATTTAAAAGACATAGGCCTGATGAGAAAAATAATACACTAATAAATTAGCATACAAACCATAATGATAAAAAGCCCAACATGCCAATTAATAATACTGACGTCAGAAAATTTCATAGATAACTAAAGATAACTCTAGTACGTTGCTGAATCAAACGTAGAAAATCTATAATGGCAGATATATATCTCACAATTACAATTATATGTGGCTTAACTAAGTATTTAGTCACAATACCAATTAAGGACAAAAGCGCCAAGTCAGTCGCTGAATTGACATTTGAAAATTTTATTCAGAATTCAAAAATTCCGTTTTGGAGGAGTAATGTAATCTTCTCAAAATAGAAAAACTAACTACAACGGCCTACCATCATCAAGCACTAGGAACAATAGAAAGAAGTTATAGAATTTTCAATGAATATGTGCGTTCCTACATTTCAATAAAAATAAATACCGTACAAACCGTACAAAACTATTTTTCAAAAAACCCAAATACATTTTTAGAATTCACAGATGTAGACAAAATTTCTACACTATACAACATAAATAACATAATATAGATTAGAAATAGCATTTAGAAGAGCTCGAATATTATTGGATAGAAACAAAATGCAACAACAACAAAATTATGATAGAAATATAGTAGATTATAATTTTAAATTCGGAGGTTTAGTTTTACTTAGAAATGAAGTAGGTCATAAATTGGAAACTCAATATAAAGGACCATTTGAAATTAAGGAAATAGGTTTAAGAAACAATGTAACCATAGCTGATAAAAAAAAACCAGTAAAAAACAAATTGTTCATAAAAATAGAATTAAGATATATCACAAAAACAGTAAAAAATTTTTGGGAATTAGAAAAAAATATAGCTATAGTTTCAGAAAAACCAAAAATACTAATATAAAAACTGCCTTAGTAATTAATTAAATAAAACACAAATAATTATTTGTTCATTTTTTTTAAAAGAATGTCTACAAAATTACCCTTGTATGAACATGCTTGTGAAAAGCGGAGATGTAGTGTGACTGATCGGTTAATGTAACTATCATATAAGTACTGTAATAAACAGTCTAAGCTCATGTTACACTGCAGAATTCAATCAGGCATGTTCTAAATTCCACACGAAATTTTCACCTTTGTATTTTTGAGGCATTGTTTTTGTAAAAAATAATTTTATAGCAACAATGCTTCGAAAAATAAAAATTGAAAATTTCGCGTGGATTTCGAAACATGCCTGAATATTTCCATTCAATCCTGAATTTTGTAAATTACTCAAAATTCATGATTGCCTGGTATTTTAATAAAGTTAAGATATGGATAAATAAGGTTATGTATAGAAATAAGAGATTGAGTGTAATTTGGAAAAACACTCAACCAAATAGTGTATAAGAAGAACAACTCAAATTGCGGAGCACTAAGCTAATAATTAAAAAAGCAATACTTTAATTATTAAATTTTTTTTTCGATATATATTAGGAACCAGAAGCTCTCGATGTTCTTGGCATTAAACTTCAATACGATGTTCGGTGGAAAAAATATATTTTTTATGTCGCAAAAGAAGCATTCAAGTGCCTCGGTTTTCTGAAACGGTGTAAGAAATACTCCATCTGATCACCTAGCTATTTAAGCCACCTTTATCAGACCGAAAATGATATATAACTTTCATCTGTGGGCCGATGCTGCAAAGTTTATTTTGGGGTTACTCGAGTCCATGCACAAGAGAGTGAAGAAGCTCATCGGTGACAGTAGAGTTTGCAGCTCTATTGACTCACTGCAGAATCGACGCAATGTGGGGTGTGTTTCATTGTTTCATCGTTACTAACACGGAATGAGCTCCCATGAAATCAGGGAACTTTTTTCTGAAAATCGCAATATCGTTCGCGCATCGGACCCTGCCATACAGTTCGTGTGTGGAATACTCCCTGCAGAGGCCCTTCCTGACACTTTCAATGTGCAAAATTTTAATAAGTAGGGTGAGCGCTGGTCTCAATAAAAAAAAGAAACGTCAAAGTGCTACGACGATGTCTAGGAATTGCTTCATAGTACAGAAGATTCGTACCTGATTTCTTTCTGATCACATATACTTTAAACAATTTGTTGAAGAAAGGAAAGTACTCCCGATGGAATCAAGAGCAAATGATGCATTGAACTTCTAAACGGAAGGCTTGCTGAAGCCTCGGTGTAAGCATGCCCGGATTTTTCAGAGAAATTTTTCCCACAAACTAGCAAACACACGAGGGCTAGGAGAGTGTTACTTCCAATTTCCGATTCGGTGTTGTGTCATCTGTATGAAAATTGAGGCTATACCTGGAGGACTGCCGCTTAACAGTGATCACCAGTCACATTTCAATTCGATAGAAAGCGCCTCTGGCAATATAGTTTGATGGGAAGTGGAGCTTCAACAATACAATCTTGATGTACAGTAGAGAAGAGGTAAGTTGAAAATAGTAGCAGATGCTTTGTCCTGCGGTTCTGTAAATATACATGAGGCCGTTGGAAAAAGCATTCATAAATGGACATGGTGGGAGAAGGAATGCTAAGAAGTTAAAAAAGAAAAGGAAATATTTTCGGCGCTTACAATCCATGGAGGACAGCTGAACGTGCAATTACCTATTGCAAACATGGAAGCTGAATGCTACTAGTGCTTACCAGCGAATTCTTAAAGTGGTTTGAGTTGGTGCCATAACGCAAGGCAACGAGTGAAGTATTACGAAAATTATTTGTGAAAGAATATTGAAAAATTTTGGTGTGTCCAGAACGCTTATTACTGATAACGCCTCACAGTTTACTAGCAAAATATTTAAGGAGCATCTGAGAGATGCGTGCACCAACATCTTACAGCACCGTACATATCCCAAGAAGATCCCACGGAGAGGGTCAAACGCACAGTAAAGACCATAATTGAGCAGTACGGCGGTATGAATCAAAAGATGTGGAAGAAATTTTGCAGGAGTAGCAGTCCTTGATAAAGGCAGAACAGATACTATAGGGTAAAGTGCTGTCGTTTTAGTGCAGGATAGTGAACCAAGGCTCCAGCGGCGTTGTATGATGAAGTGTCGCCAGGGACGTGGACGGGAGGCAAAAATCCACAAGAAAAGGCAGAAATGTCTAGGCAAAATTTTAAAATTGTAAAGAAAAACCTCCCTAAGGCAACCCAAGACCAAGAGCGATACTAAAAATTACGTCGGAGAAGATGGAGACCTAAGATAGGCGATCTAGTTTGGGCAAAAGCTGTTGTGGTCAAGGTGGTAAGTACGCTGACTACAAATTTGGTTGGCCAGGGTTCAACCCCAGCGACAACAAAAAAATTAAAATGTTTTTTCTGTTTAATGGTATAAATACATATTCAGAATTAACATTAAAACATGCAGCCTCCTTCGTCGGTACTTCTTTTCTCTACTCTATCCCTTTCCTAAAGAACGTAGCACGGTTACCAACTTCCACCCAAAGTTCGGAGGACCTTACCGTATTGGCCGGGTAATATCTGTGGCCATCGTAGGATAAAGAAGAGAAAGTGTGTACAGCGCACATCAGTGATCTGAAATAAATCAGTAGCACATCAAGAGACTTAAAGTTTTTAATAACCAAAAAAAAAATTAAGTCGATATCGAAATCAAAAAATTTAGCTTATAGAACTATAAACTTAACGGGAGGAAAAATTGACGCAGACACAGCCAAAGCGGTAGCTAAATAATCAAAAAAAAAAAAACTTATAAAAACATATTAATTTTAACAAACAAAACAAACGTGTACATAAATTTTAACAAAAAATTAAATAAAAATAAAAAATAAAGGAACTGTTAAATCCAGAATAGTGAGAAGAGTAGTGAATGTTGGTGTGAATAAAGAAACAGCGATAGTTAAAAAAAATTTTAAATTTACTTATACGAATAACGTTTTTAAGTGAAATTTAGAACAAAATTAAATTAAAATAAATTAAAAAAGGAACATAATTTATATGTGTGTAATGTAAATTGTGTTGTGGCGTAGAAGTTATGTGTAGTTCATTTGGAGGTCGGGGAAAAAAGTATACACAGCTATGTGAAAAATAATAAGGACAATTGTATTCTTCGGTGTTTACGTATTCATGTAAAATGAAACAATTTGTGATAAAAGTGAGTTGTTTTGCAATGCCTATAAACGACATTAAGAAATCCCATTACAATTTGTGTTTCTTTTTCTTTCGTTTTGATAACATTATTTTCTTTGTAAAGAGCCCGATTTCTGCTGTGAAAAATAATGACAGTTTTTCGTTTTGGTAAAAATATAATAATAAAAATTATAAAAACTTACTTTTAAGTAAACAAGTATAAAAAGTTCATAGCTTCACATTAATTGCTAAATAATTTGCAATTTTTAAACGTTTTAGGCAAATACGGGTAAAAATACGTATTGCGACCACGCTACTCAAAAAATAATTAAAATTTAAGCAAAAGCGGCCATTCGTAGAAAAAGATTTCACAAATGCTCGGCATTTCAAAAACGATGTTCAAAAATGCTTTCAAATGGATTTCCAAGGATGAAACCAGTGCTAGAAAACAAAAAATTACACCTACTATTAGAAGAAGTATCATTCGATGCGTAAAAATATTCATTTATCACGTCTAAACGAATAAAAAATGATTTAAAGGTTGACGTAGACACATAAACTGTTCGAAAAAAATTATCGGTAAATAATTTAGAGCCCGCAGTGCAAGTAAAGAATATAAAACAAAGATAAGAGTTTGCTTAAAATCATATCAATATGGTCCGATAAAACAAAAGTTAACTTGTTTTTTTCTGTTCCCACCATTTAAGAATATCTATCCATTAAGAATTCAATTTAAAATACATATTAAGGTGGGTCAAATATGGTGGTGGTAGCATTATGGTATATAGGTCATTCTCTTATTGTGGCCTTGAACCTTTATATCGTAAAAAGAACATAATTGAATCGGCTGATTACAATAAAATTGTTACAAATACAATGTGCCGCATGCCAAACAATGTATGCCACTCAAATGGGTAATCTAGCAGGATAATATCCAAAACATACGGCAAAGTACACAAAGAAGTGATTCCAGTAAAAACAAAATCAATGCTTTTAAATGGCTACCACAGTCCCTTATTCAAACGCAATAAAAAATTTGTGAAATGAAGTTAAAAGACCAATCAAGGGAAATTGTCCATCAAATTGCGACGAGCTCTGGAATCTTATATAGCATGCGTGGAACGCAATACCGCTACATGTTTGTCAAAATTTGGTCGACTGATTGCCTGAACATGTGCTGCTGTTCTGGATATGCAACAATATTCAGTATTAGTATCTATTTAGTTTTACTTAAGTAATATAGCTTTATAATTTCATGAAGTGTCCTTATATATTATAGAAATAGGAAAAATATTATTATTATTCTTTCTTTTACCGTTAAAAAAAAAATAAATCGCGAAAACGAGAAAAAAAAATTTCAATTTTTACGCGGCTGTAAATAACACGTAAATGTGGGTGTCGTTATATTTTTAATAACCTCTTTATAGTAGAAATACAAATGTGCTTAAATGTTGTTGCAGATGAATGGAAAACAACAATGCAAAAACCCACTCCTCGAAGGTAAATCTTCATCCTATAGGACACGCAGGCCGAGGTGCCAGAAATCCGAGGTGGAGGATCTGCAGCGTTGGTAGAATTTCCTAAAAAGGTTAGCCATCATGGACGGTCATGCCAGTCTGGAGATGGTAAATGACGAGGATCTACTGATGCTAAGCGTTATGGACGAGGACGCTCTCGACCGGAATATGGGAAGTAGTGTGAAGGCCTAAGTATGAAGTTAATTTGGCCACACAATATTAAAAATTTAAAGATTGTATATTTTTTAATAAATCAAAACGCCAAATTTCTTAAATATCTTAAATGAACCGGTGGTCAATAAAAGTACATGAGATAGTGCATAAATTTCTGAGGGACTGATGGAGGATTAAACTGGCTAAGAAGATCAACATATTGTAAGCAAAAAGACTAGTTGTCTAAGCAGAAGCAAACATGGCAGCAGAGAGTATTATAGGTTCGAACGCAGCTTAGGTTTAGTATCTACAAAACGATAAATTTTTAGTTAGCAATAGCTTTAAAAAAGGAACAATAAGGAGTCTAAGGATAGTTTTTATTTGGTGAGCGAACAAGTGCGTTGACAAAGGACAAAAGGCAAATAACGCTAGTCTGAACAAAATTGTAAGGCACTAAAAATGTGAAATTAAATAAAGAATTAAATTTATATAGCTTTTTATTTGACTTTTTAATTAATTGTATTTTTAACTTATTTTTTAAACACAAGGTCTTTATCTTTTATTTTATTTTTTCAATATTCAGGATGATGATGATGCTACACAAAGGAGTAACGAAATATTGAAAAAATTAAATAAAAGATAAAGACCTTGTGTTTAAAAAATAAGTTAAAAATACAATAAAGAATTAAATTTAATAAGACGTGTTTTATTTTTTATGTAAAGTGATCTTGGACTGAACTGAGCACCCCTGCTTAAAGCCAGAAAAAATTGGAGGTACTTTACAAAAGTTACTGAAAACAGCTAACTTTATTTTAACAAATCAGCTGTGGTGTTTTCGCTCCTAAGAAATATTTTGTCTTTAGACAATGACAAGCAATTTGCTGATTTGGGGCATTTGTCACAAGTGTCCGTAGATTATGAGGCATTCGTATGTTTGTTGGAAAGGATTAGCAAGAATGAAAGGAGTTGATGTATGCCACAAAGAAGCAAAGCATATAGTAAGAGTGAAACAATTTATATATCGTCATATGATTTAAAAAAACCCTATGTTACAATTGCAGTTTGATTTATTACAATGCACTGTATCAAAATACATGTTCCTACAAAATTTTGCATTCCTACAATTAAAAATGTCGTTGTTATCCACAAAATTCTAAAAGCCCTAAATGCAAGCGCAAAAATTCCTGAAACAAAAATGTAACTTACGCCTTTCGATTAAGAGTAAATAACTAACACAAAAGAGGAAAGTAATGTAATTTTAATTTCTGTTTATAAACAGTTAATTTTTTTTTTTTTTTTGTGGTTTAAAGGATTATTCTGTTTTGGTTTTTCTTTACTCTTTCACAAACCGTTAGATTTTTGCTTGTGGTAAAACTTATATAGTATGTAAGTGCATATTTCTTATAGCAATCAGTTCATCAAAGTAAAGTAAAAATGCTCTTTTTAAACGAATGTAATTATGAATATTGAAACTAATTTAAATAAATCAGTGAATATAGAAAAAGCGAATTAAAAATAATAATGACCGAATGACTGGTAAAATGTATAAAGGAATCAATAAAACTATTATGTACGAAAAAAATGCCCAAAAAAAGGTTAAGTTGTCATTCAAAATTTTGTGAAAGGAGCTCATTGCGGCATTGCTCTAAATTTTCTAAAAATAAGTGACAAAAAATATTTGATCTATTTTGGAGCATGACGTGGGAAGAAAGAAATATTTATGTAAAATGTCAAGGAGATGTAGAAGAAAAACTACAAAATCGTAAATTATTTTCAAGGCGATAAATATCTAACCGTTATTATTTAAACATTAAATCTTGTCGCACCCTTGTTTGCAGGTACATGTTTATGTCAACTCTTGGAGTTAATGAGAAAATGATAAGAAATTGAGTAGATTCAAACATTTTAGATAACGCGCAATTGGATAAAGTACAACCAAAAAGGAATCCCTTGATTAATGATAAAAAAAATACGGAAGCGTCTTAACTTTTCAAACAATTGGTTAAATGACATCCCAAAACTTTAATCCCATTACCGAAGACAATACTCAAATAAACACCATTTACAAACAGATGTTAAGTCATATAGCCAAATGCATAAATTATATTGTGAAGAATGCGTAAAAAGCAACGATGATGAAATTTCGGCAGTATCGTATCGAAACTTTATGCTTACAATAAAAGAACAAAATATTTCCTTATTCAAACCAATGAATGATATGTGCGATACTTGCATATCATATGAAGCAAAAATATAAGTGTGGATCAATATAACAGTCATAGATCAGGTATTGATGAAATGAGAACAAAAAAGGCAAGTGATGTCGACAATGCCAAGTCTTGAATGAGTTTATTATTATGCATGGATATGCAAACGGTAAAATTGATTTCCCAAACAAACGCAAGTCCCTCATATTATTAAATGAAGTTACAACTTCATAACTCCACTATTTATAATATTATTACTCAAGAGTCTTACAATTATATATGGGATGAATCTATACCACATGTATTATAAAAAAATGTTTACTTCAGTTGCCAGATATTCATCATATTTTAACATATTCCGATGGTTGTTTTTATCAAAACCGCAATTTAATATTGTCAAACGCATTGTTATCTTTATGCATTGATAAATATATAACCATAGAGAAAAAATATTTAATAGTTAGACACACCCAAATGGAATGCGGTTCAACACATTCGCTTATCCAAAGAAAAATTAATAATAAAAAAATTAATCTTCCTTTTGAATTCGTTCAGTATGTTAAGGATTCGCGAAAATCTCCATATCCACTTAACACCCATCAACTTACTCATTGTTTTTTTTTTTTTTTTTTTGTTTATTGGATTACGACTCATTTCCTTTACTCCTCTTTTCATCCAGGTAAATTTTTAATAAGTATTCAGGACCTGTGTATACAACTACAAATAATTTACAGGAAAGAAAGCCGGGGATATTACCGTTAAAAAATTCGAGGTTTGGGGTATGATCTGTCTGGACTATTTATTTTAAAACAAAAATCAAAGAAGAATATGCTATTGTTTCACACCGAAGTGCAAAAAATAATCATAACATCAAACTCTTCCATTACATACTCAGAGATTAAAAATTTCCAAAAAAAGTGGGAACATTTAAATGATCTCAATGTATTTACTAAATGGACAATATGTTGTAAAAATCAGGCATGTTCTGTATTGTTATGTATTCCATGTGGAATAAAAATGTTCGGAATCGTCATAGCATTGTTGTTATAAGTATTAATTTGCATAACAATCTTTAATAATTCAGAACATTTTAACTCCGCATGTAATAGACAAAAAACCCGATTATCTATCAAAAATCAGATTATCCTTTTATTTAATTTTCCTTTGTTAATAACTTTTTATTAGTAAAAAATATTTAAGTAAGTAATATATATTTAATTTAATTAATGAAGAAACTAAGAAAACGTCTCCTTAAGATAAACAAACCCATTTTTTAATTTCACTCACGCCGTTTTCGGTTTCAGAAAAAACAAATCCTCAAAGGCGTAAGTCTCATATCTCTGCCAATAATACAAAAACTGGCTTTTTTCCGCATGTATTAATTTTTTAATGAAAACTAAGCTTAAACTAAAAACAGTTTCAAAATTTTTGGTTATTTTTTGATACTAAAGAGTTTTTTTCTTCTCCTATAAAATTGTTTCAATGTAACTTAGAGCTTTTTTGAAATCATATCTCGATATGTTGCTTTCTGATGATTATCAAATAATTTAAGATTGATAACGTGAAATAATTTAAACGAAGTTTTTAAAAATAAATAAATTAAAAAATAAACATTTAAACATATATCTAGTCTTCTTTTTCGTTAACTATTAGAAAAAACCAAAGTATTTTGGACTGCTTTCATCAGATTTGGTAAGAAAATCTTTTGGAGAAAATATTAAAGGAGTCACCAGCATTCGCCGAAGTAATGGCAAGTCCAGAAATTCATGCTTAAAGTATTTTAACAATAATTTGACATTTATATTTTTCCAAGATATTATATTTAAATAGGTTTAAGGAAATATCCTGATGGATAACACTGTGGAACATTTTTGGGATTATTGTCTGGGGGGTGAGAAATTCCAAGTCAGGGTGATGGTACTAGGTCAGTATAGTAAAACAATCAAAGGGTTTGGCGTTCGTATGTGTCAGTTTTTTTTATGGCCTTTTAAATTTTTTCCTTATCTTGATGTTTTTTCGCTTAGTTGTAACATTTTGGCAAAAACGTAGTTTAACATAACTCGAGAACCACTTGTCCGATTTTGATGAAACAAGTTTTGAAAAATTAAGAATTACAATTTCTTTAATCCGTTCATATAACGTTTTTCTTTATAATCAACTGTTTTGCCGGTAAAAATAAATTTGTGAAGAAAAAAAAATATTTTTTTGCCTAAAAATTAAAATTTTTTTTTAATTCATAAAAGATCCAAAACGGAAAAAGGATCAAATGTTATTAATTTCATGTAAAGTCACATAACCGATAAACAAAATGCGACATAGATCATAGAAGTCGATTAACGCGTTCTGCTTTTATTTACAATTAAGTGAAGGTATCCCATTTTGACAAGAATATTGATATTTGTTTTTATTCAAAAAAGTGTCATTTATCGCCTTTTTTTATAAATTTTCCCCAATAACTCCAGACTTCTGGCCATAAACTACTAAAAAAATTAAGTAAACTTTTTTACAATTTTTTATTTTATTTATTTATTTTTATATATTTTAATAAATATTGCCTGGACTTTTTCGATGGTGGTTGTTAGGGACTAGTGGCATCGCATTCATCGCTATCATCAGTTTCTGAACCACACATAATGTCAATGTGTGACTCCACTGTTGGCCCTTCTGCATCTCCTGAAAATTCTTTATCATCAAGATCATCCTTGTCTTGCCACACAAGCTTACTCCACCAGCAAATTTCCGCAATTATTGCACTCGGCGACTTTTTGTCTCTATATCTGTAAGTTTTTGTTTTATTAAAATGAGTTTGAAAAAATAAAAAATCCGTATTACCTCATTTCAAATGGCATAGCAACTTGATGAAAGCGTTCACCTTGTTCATCAGATTCGGTAGCCAATTGTTTGCTGAAGTAGTCCAGATGATAATGTAAATAATGGATTTTCAAGGACATGTGGACACCAATACTTCTTTGATTGCCTGCCATGCATTCAATTCAGCGTCAATCAAAATATTGTTGAATGCGTCACTTTTAATCAGCTTTCGTATATCTGGACCATTTAGTACGCCTGATTGGAAAAAAAATAATTTCTTAAGATGGAAAATCATGGGAAATGAATGTAATATTATAACTTACCTTCTATTACTAACCTTCTTATAACTAACCTTCACTTAATTGTAAATAAAAGCAGAACGCGTTAATCGATTTCTTTGCTCTGTGTCGCATTTTGTTTATAGGTTATGTGACTTTACATGAAATTAATAACACTTGATCCATTTTTCCGTTTTGGATTTTTTATAAATTAAAAAAAATTTAATTTTTAGGCAAATATTATTTTTTTTTCTCCACAAATTTATTTTTATCAGCAAAACAGTTGATTATAAAGAAAAATGTTATATGAATGGATTAAAGAAATTGTTTCATCGAAATCGTACAAGTGGTACGTTTTTGCCAAAATGTTACAACTAAGCGAAAAAACATCAAGATAAGTAAAAAATTTGAAAGGTCATAAAAAAAACTGACACATACGAACGCCAAACCCTTTGAGGGTTTTACTATACTGACCTAGTACCATCACCCTGACTTGGAATTTCTCACCCCCCAGATTGGCTGTTGTACTGTGTAATTACATAGTGTGGATATAAAATTACTTATACATATCTAGACATATTTCTTCTTTTACTTTAGGGAGCCTTTGATTTTGAGAAAAGTGTGAAGAGCGGCATAAAGTTATTTATTTTATGCCGATTGTATATTATTCATATCTTAAAAAGAAGGGTTAAATAAAAGTATTTAATATATAAGGGGGTCCTAAAAGTCGAAAACATTTTAATCTTTAGATGCTACTATTAAACGCCAGCTTAGAAATTTTCTCGCCACACTATAAGCCAATATCTTAACAAGAAAATCGAATATTTTATATTGCAAAAATGGCGCCACATTTTGAAATGTTCGGTATTCTAAAGGACTTCTTAACAAAGATAAAAAATTTAGCCTTAATAAATTTTCGAAATACTGTTGGAAATGATTCGGTATAATTAGCAGTTAAGCTAACTTAAGATATGCATATAGTTTGTCTAAAAATGAAAAAAAAAACAGTTGGTAGTTCAAATTGTAACTGATTATCGAAAATTCGATCCTGATATGAAGAAATATTCTCTTTTGAAATAAAACAATATGCAAACTAATAAAAATAACATTTGTCTGCCTTGTTTTATTAATTTTAAATTATGTATATTCGTAAGTACATACTTACATTTGGACATACATATGAATATTAATTATTAATTAAGCATTAAATTTTAAACTGAAGAAACTGCTTCAAAATTTTAAGTTGTTCATGAAAATTAAAATGATACAATGCATATGTATTGGGTTAGTGTTTATGACAAATCGAATTTTTTGAGTGTCAATTAGACGGTCAAACGTTGCATGTGAGAGCGGTCGCCGACAAACACGCATTTTACCTTCTTACACGTGCCGTGCTCATATGCCAAGTTTGACCGTCTAATAACCGCTTCACGCAAACAAAATGCATGTATGTAGTCGTTGTGCTAACGAGACAACCTTGTAAAATTATGCCATGGTTGAAAGAGAACCGTAAGATTTAGATAACAGAAAATAGAAATTGATAGAAACGATTAACGCTGATGAAGGTGTTATTGGTATCTAAATTTTACTATTTTCTTTTAATTTGTCACAATTATTAACGAACTTAAGCCAAAAATTGCCACGTTTTAACCTCGCTCAAAAAAAACAAAGCTAAAAATTAAGGACTATTCTAGTGGATATGAATGTATGCATACATTATATGTAAAACTGTGCTTATAAATGTTATGTATTAATGTGTATATTAAGGTATGTGCCTTTATTTAATAGTATGCTCTTGTTTTTGCAGCATCGCTTAAAATGTTGCGTCTAAATAAGAACATAAATTTCTATCCCAAATCTAAGATTTTTATATACTTACATATGTATACCAACGTAAATTTGTTAACTTTTATTTTGAATATAGTACAAGCAACGAATACGTAAGTTCTCAATAAAAAATATATTTGTATGGACTTGTGTTTAATAGTAGTAGTTTATGGCCAGAAGTCTGGAGTTATTGGGGAAAATTTATAAAAAAAGGCGATAAATGACACTTTTTTGAATAAAAACAAATATCAATATTCTTGTCAAAATGGGATACCTTCACTTAATTGTAAATAAAAGCAGAACGCGTTAATCGACTTCTATGATCTATGTCGCATTTTGTTTATCGGTTATGTGACTTTACATGAAATTAATAACATTTGATCCTTTTTCCGTTTTGGATCTTTTATGAATTAAAAAAAAATTTTAATTTTTAGGCAAAAAAATATTTTTTTTTCTTCACAAATTTATTTTTACCGGCAAAACAGTTGATTATAAAGAAAAACGTTATATGAACGGATTAAAGAAATTGTAATTCTTAATTTTTCAAAACTTGTTTCATCAAAATCGGACAAGTGGTTCTCGAGTTATGTTAAACTACGTTTTTGCCAAAATGTTACAACTAAGCGAAAAAACATCAAGATAAGTAAAAAATTTGAAAGGTCATAAAAAAAACTGACACATACGAACGCCAAACCCTTTGAGGGTTTTACTATACTGACCTAGTACCATCACCCTGACTTGGAATTTCTCACCCCCCAGATTGGCTGTTGTACTGTGTAATTACATAGTGTGGATATAAAATTACTTATACATATCTAGACATATTTCTTCTTTTACTTTAGGGAGCCTTTGATTTTGAGAAAAGTGTGAAGAGCGGCATAAAGTTATTTATTTTATGCCGATTGTATATTATTCATATCTTAAAAAGAAGGGTTAAATAAAAGTATTTAATATATAAGGGGGTCCTAAAAGTCGAAAACATTTTAATCTTTAGATGCTACTATTAAACGCCAGCTTAGAAATTTTCTCGCCACACTATAAGCCAATATCTTAACAAGAAAATCGAATATTTTATATTGCAAAAATGGCGCCACATTTTGAAATGTTCGGTATTCTAAAGGACTTCTTAACAAAGATAAAAAATTTAGCCTTAATAAATTTTCGAAATACTGTTGGAAATGATTCGGTATAATTAGCAGTTAAGCTAACTTAAGATATGCATATAGTTTGTCTAAAAATGAAAAAAAAAACAGTTGGTAGTTCAAATTGTAACTGATTATCGAAAATTCGATCCTGATATGAAGAAATATTCTCTTTTGAAATAAAACAATATGCAAACTAATAAAAATAACATTTGTCTGCCTTGTTTTATTAATTTTAAATTATGTATATTCGTAAGTACATACTTACATTTGGACATACATATGAATATTAATTATTAATTAAGCATTAAATTTTAAACTGAAGAAACTGCTTCAAAATTTTAAGTTGTTCATGAAAATTAAAATGATACAATGCATATGTATTGGGTTAGTGTTTATGACAAATCGAATTTTTTGAGTGTCAATTAGACGGTCAAACGTTGCATGTGAGAGCGGTCGCCGACAAACACGCATTTTACCTTCTTACACGTGCCGTGCTCATATGCCAAGTTTGACCGTCTAATAACCGCTTCACGCAAACAAAATGCATGTATGTAGTCGTTGTGCTAACGAGACAACCTTGTAAAATTATGCCATGGTTGAAAGAGAACCGTAAGATTTAGATAACAGAAAATAGAAATAGATAGAAACGATTAACGCTGATGAAGGTGTTATTGGTATCTAAATTTTACTATTTTCTTTTAATTTGTCACAATTATTAACGAACTTAAGCCAAAAATTGCCACGTTTTAACCTCGCTCAAAAAAAACAAAGCTAAAAATTAAGGACTATTCTAGTGGATATGAATGTATGCATACATTATATGTAAAACTGTGCTTATAAATGTTATGTATTAATGTGTATATTAAGGTATGTGCCTTTATTTAATAGTATGCTCTTGTTTTTGCAGCATCGCTTAAAATGTTGCGTCTAAATAAGAACATAAATTTCTATCCCAAATCTAAGATTTTTATATACTTACATATGTATACCAACGTAAATTTGTTAACTTTTATTTTGAATATAGTACAAGCAACGAATACGTAAGTTCTCAATAAAAAATATATTTGTATGGACTTGTGTTTAATACATGTATCTTACATTTTACACACAATATTATAAGTATAATAGAATAAAAAGCCCATGGTTGATGAAAAAGAAACTTGGTGGATGTTAAATTTTGTTTTCATGTTAGTAGCTGACTTTCTTTTCATTTCACTTATGTGCCCGAATGTATATGTTTGTATGTATGTTTACTTTGCATTCATGTGTGTTATACAATTATCCATACACAATCGCCGCCAACCAGTGTCTACTTGTCTAACAAAGGGGCTAAACAACTTAACGTCAACACAAAACGCGTCGCATAGCATTCCGTCCCTCTTTTTGATATTAAAAGAAGGACAGTTAGGGATATACAAAAGAAATCTTGTACACAAATTTAAAGGCGCTCTCACATGGCTGAATGTTATTTTTAGTGTAGATATGTCAATAACATAGTGTGTGCATATGTATGTCTTGAGGTATTGTATTGAAACATGTATGTAGATATGTATGTCTGCGCTTTTTTACTTTCGCGCAAGTACTTTACAGTTTGGTTGCTGGACAATGCGGCATTATTAATGGTCAAAAAGAAGTACTTGCTTTTGAAACAAAAATGCGACGAAAGGCACAACTGTACTAACCTGCAGAGAAATAAAAACAGATAAAGGAAAAATAATACTTATACTGTGTTTTAAGTGTGCATTTAAAAATAATCTCTTAGAACGCCTAGAATGGCTTGGGTAATATTTTTTTAAATATTTTCCTTGATCCGAGGATTGTTCTTAAGGAAAGCTCTCGAAATAGTGCTCATTATTTATCTTCAAAAATAAACTCGCTGTGGTCTTCAATTTTTGATTTCAATAATTCGACATAAAAAAGGGCGAAACCACTTTATACATAGTAGAAATTAATAATGGTATACGTAAAGAATAAGTATCAAAAACCCTTGAACTTTTAAAAGACTTTTAGTCACATTAAAAATAGTCACAGACTTATATATATTTGATCCGATGGGAAGCTTGTATTTGATATCTTTAGTGTTGTATATCTTAAGTCATTTCTTGGTTTAAGAAAATTCTTTTAGCTACATATGTTTTAAGTGGAACCATGTTTTTTAAGTGTAGGCCTAGAAAGATCCTAACAATGGATCCTGGCAGGTACAATAATATCTGGCATCCAGAAATTTATGTTATACTAGCCGTGCTTACGACTTCCTCATTTCTAATTTCTTAAAATTTTAATTTAGGAAAAGTTGTTCTTAACTGATTATCCCAGAGTTCTGTAGACAAAAATAAAATGTGTTGACAAATTTTTTAGAACAGATAAAATTCGGTGCTTTCACATTTGTATCTCTCTTTTTTCTTTACGAAAAGCCATATTTTTTTAGAAAAAAAAAAAAATGTATTTTACATTTTAAGGAACCTCCTCACAAAATTTTATTCCAATCCATCCAGCAGTTTTTACATGATACATGTACGTAAACGACCTCTTTGCAGTTTTATTGTATGTATAGATGTTGTGAAACCATGATATGCTTTTCCACAGTAATACATTTCATTTAGTAGTTTTTAATAGTAAATAAGATGAGAATATAATGAAATATTTATATTTGAAGGTATCAAGCACAATTAAAGCAAATTAATATAAAAAAGATTCCAAATAATAATTTTTCATATAGTTTGTTATTATAAATAAGTAATTTTACTTATATTCTTAAAAAAATAATTTTTAGAATTTTATAACCATAGGGTACATAAGTAATACAATTAATGTCGCTAAAGGGTCAGTCTGTCTGACATATGCCTAAATCTCTGGAACCACGCAGCCAGACATTTGAAATTCTAAAAAAAGTAATATTATAAAGTTAAAAATTTAAGGCCTTTTCCTTTTAAATCATTATTTGAAAACTGTGTTATACAAATAAGGGGCTGTGTTTTAGAATTTCTATTCAACTAAAAACCAAAAGTCTTCTTTGCATTTGCATAATGAATAATTAATTCAATGACTTAAATAAAAAACTGTGGTTGACCTTCTTTGCGTAGTTTAGCAAAAGAAAAAAAACAACCTATTTTTGTTAAACCACCCACATTTAAATTTTATTGTAAAAGAATAAGTAGGTATTTTACTAGGCAATATCATATTTAGAAATCTTACATACATACAAATGTATAAAATCGTTTAAAATTGATAATAATTTGTGATAAGGAGATTGGGGTTTTTGGGCACAGGACATGACGTGCCAAAAACATGCCGAAGAAAAGTGTGGTTAGGAAATGGATACCAAGTTATCCAAGCCGTTCGAAACAACAAAATGAGTACACTTTTGGGGCTTACAACATTTACTATATATCACATAAAATTGAACCGAGTTTACTCAATATTTGTATGTAATATTCGAGATGTTTTAGCAATTAAACCTAAACAAATAATTTGGCTAAACAATTGTTAGAGATGGAGCCTAGATGCTGAAGACTGACAGGAAGAGACTTAATCCCCCCATATTAGAGCAGAAAATAAAGCTTGCTTAAAGTATACCTTAAATAAACTTTGGTTCAAAGTATAGTTTAAGTTACCTTTATACTTTCTTGAATTTTTGCGAAATCTTAGGGTATTATATTTCAAGTTTGGTTTAAGAATTTTTCGAATATAAATCCTACTGCAAATAAACCTCTTTTAGCATGTTAAAATTAATATATACGTCTTACTTTTAAATAATATACAATATGTTATGTTTTATTTTACGAAACCTGGTAGTATTTTTTTTTTTTTGGTGTGTTGAGAATAAAAACCTTACTTTGTTTTTTACCATTTTAGTGTTATTTACCGGTGCTTTCACACTTGTATCTCTATTTTCTCTACGAAATGTGTTGTTTTTATGAAAAAAAGGTATTCTATATTTTATTGAAATCCATCCAGAAGTTTTTACGTGATGCAAAGACAGACAAAAAATCCAAAAAAAAGTTGTTTTGTATTCCATATCGACCATCTTACTATTTTTTTTGTATGTATAGAAAATAAAAGTAAAAGTAATATTGTAAGAAATAACAAATTGGTCCTTTGAGCAACATTGTTTTAGATAAAATCATGATAAAGGTGATGCATAATCTTTATTTTGTATTATTTGGTACCAAATTAAGAGAAAATATTGACATATTGAAAATAAACTTTTCAAGGTACATCCACATTTGATAAAAATTTATCTGAAATTTTTTGCTCTTGCTTGCCCTAAATTATTTCAAAATAATTATATATTAAGTCTGTGTTCACAATACGCTCTTTTTTCCATTTTTGTTTCTTTATATAGATTTTAAATAATGCCTAATAAAACGAGGGCAAACATGTTTCATGTGCAGCTATACTTAAAAAAAGTTTAAAATAAAAAATATATTTGATCAAACTGTCAAAAACTTAAATTTATTATTCAAAAAGTTGCTGTGTATAGAAAATCGTATTTGTCAATATTTCGAAGTGGTTGGAAGATTTTTTAAATAAAAATTACAAATAGTGAAAAATAGTTGTTCCTTTTAAATTTATAATTATAGTATTTATAATTAAATATATATATAAATAAAAATACGTGTATTCATAAATTTGTGTATCGCTGCACAATTTTTGGTCTTCTTTATATACATACAGTGCTGCTCTAAATTATTGGCACTGTAGTCAGTTTCAATAATAATAGAGCCTTTATTTAAACAATATTTAATAAAATAAAATACTTACTGGATAGAGTAATATATTTGCCACGATATTTATTTTAATTTATTTTAATATTTTTATTACGCTATTTATAAAAGATAAAAAAACAAAAAAGTTCTCAATTTCATTGAACAAAATTATTGGCACACTTCAATAAAGACTATAAAATATTTGCAATATAATAAAATCAATATTTAGTAGGTAGCCCATTTTGCTTAATAACAGCTTCCAGTCGTTTTGGCATAGAATTTACCAGTATTTTTTTGTAACTTCAGCTCCTATATTTTGCCATACTTCGACTAGTGCTTGATTCAGTTCATTCTAATTTGTTATTATCCGCTTATTAACACTTCTATCCAGCTCGACCATACGTGTTCTATCGTGTTGAGTTCTGGGGATTGTGGTGGGTGTGGTAAAAACATTGTGAGCATTGTATGCAAGCAACATTCTATATACAAGCCGGACAGCTGATACAGAATTCAACAAAACAAACACATTTTTTTTATAATTGTTGAACATTATGACAATATCAAAAATAGAAAATACTAAATAACTCCCAGGAAACAGAATTGAAAAAAGAAAACAAAACAAAGCCGTGCAAGAATATGAAAAAAAAAAAACATATTTTATGCTACAGAGAAGTCTTTAAAGCTGTTTGCAATTTAGGAACCAATTTTAGAAAGGAAGTGAGTAGGAGTTAGATTAGAATCTTATTTTACATGTTGCAGATTTTGCAAAATAAAAAAAATGCTTGTACCTCATCGGGGTTCTTATAAGCTGTTGTATTATCATTTAGAGCCAAACGCTTTTATGTATAAGTTATAAATTTAACTTTTATAAAGTCTTGTAAAAATAACCCTTCAGTTTGGAACTAATAGAGAACAAATTTTATATTACAAATCAAAACTTAAGGAAGAATATTTTGTGTGTTTAAATTAGATTGATAATTATTGGTATTACTAAGCACAATTGGAATTTTTCGGACTATCCGGAAGAATGATTATCTTTTTGGTTTATATACAGCCAACCTTTTCGACTCTTTATGCAGTCAAAAGATAATCAAAAATAAAAGAAACAAAACATAACCAAACATTATACGAATTTGAAAATTAATTAAACAACGGGTAAGTTAGCATTAATTAGTTAGCTAAATTTAAGTGTACTAAATTTCTAGATAATCAATTTAAATTCATCGACATTGATTACTAAAGACAAAAAAGCTGGGCTTGTTTTCATATTTAAACTTATTTAATATCTAGTTGTTTTTAAAATAAGCAAGACGTGGACCTGATTAAAGGAGTATGAACAGACATCTAATAGAATATTGATCATAGCTTTAAATCTTTATAACTTCCGAACCAAACGTCTAGCTGGAATATTTTAACATCATCATTTCTAGGACTGAAAGCTGGAAAAATAGTAGGATATTTGAGCATCGGTCGAAATATGGAAATCTGGCTTAAATTAAGTTAAGCAAAGTACTACAGAAAAAAAGAAAAGGTTTCTTGTTGGATAGCACAAATTATTTCAGAAAATATTATTTAAGAAAAAAGCAAAAAAATAGGCGGCAACGCCTTTTTTTCCGAGTTTTACAGGCTCATGTTTTTTATATATAATATAAGATATTTTCGGTTATTCAAAATTTTATTAAATAAAAAAGTATTTTGAAAAATACTGAATAATAGAAAATATATTATAATAATATTAAAGAATAGAAAACCCTAAATAAAATTATTAATATATATTTAACTTTAAAAATTTTCAGCAAATTTTCTTACATAAACAAAAAAAAAAAAAAAAAAAAAATTACATAACAATCAAAGCTGAAAAATACATCGAAAAATTAAATAAATATTCCACCTAACAGGGAGAGTATTTTTATGCAATATCCTTCAACCTGTAACCTCCAGCCGATAATCAGGTTGGTAATAAATAATCAACCATCAACATCAATCCCAAATTTTAATGATCTTATGAAGGCTTAAATTTTCTAACAGAAAAAAAATTATTAGAACTTAGCAGTGAACTTGAAAAAACTTATATGCTTAAACCTAAAAATGAACTTAAATCAAAATTTATTAACAAAAGAAGTAGATGAAAATAAAGCTTTATCCTCGATTGAAACGAATTTTATAACCTAGTTTTTTTCAGAAAGTGATCTTTGCAAATTTATAATTAAAAAAAAAGTAGACGACTAAACATAGCTTAAAATGAAAAGCTCGACAAAATGCAAAATGGTATTAATCTATTACAAAATTCTGCTAAAATTATAGATAGTAGTATCTAGTGTATGTCGAATCGCGATAGAACTAATATTAAGAGCTACACAAATTAATTTTTTTTTTTCAGGAATTTAAAATCAACACGCCTTTTAGATTACATTGATCAACAAATTTGTTGCAGAGTGACTTACTGAAAATATTAGTTTCCAAGTTTCATCAACATTTAATTATTCAAATGAGATCTTATCTAGTCAGTCAGAATCTTTTATATTTAAAAATGTAATATTTAAAGAAAAAAATTGGAGTACAACTGAATTAGGAAACTGTATTTCAAATGACTCAAAACAATAGGTAATATTTCTAAATATTTGGTATCTCAAAGAGATAAAGATAAAAAAGTACAGTTAGTCATTGTAGGAATGAAATAGAATGTTAAAACCAATGATCAAATTGTAGATGTTAATAAGTCAAATTTTAAGGGTGTTATGTCAGTTTTTAACCTTTTTAAGTGAACAATTATTATTTAAGGAATACGGACATAAAAGGCTGAATGGGCTAAGGAAATTTGAAATATCTAGGAAGACATATTGAAAGAATATATAAAAATAGTTACTCAATGGTAACTGTGTTTTCGAATAAAGGATTTTATAAGTTTTTAAGTCATTTTGCTTAGTTGATTGAATGTAGTTCTCATTTGACCAGTGTGGCTTCTATTATAAGACTCTTGCGTTTTCTATACAAATTTTAAATAGAATCCACTGATGAGTTATATAGCAGTGTGAAATGGCCATATAGATATGTTTTCTCGCCGTAATACATTTCATTTTGCAGTTTTAAATAATAAATAAATTATAAGAATATCGCGATATAATTATATTTGAAGGAATCAAGTACAATTAAGGTTGATTGCATTTTACTTGAGCTATTTTTAAAAATAAATTATTGTTGTCAATTGTGAATAATTGTATAGAAGACAGTTAAATTAAAGTAGAATGCACTTTCTGTTTCGCTATAATTTTCAATTATAATATTCGCGGTACAAATCCTGATTGGGATAAAATTAAAACTAAAAATACGCAAGGTACAGCGCATGTGCATTCATACTTAACTCAACAACAGTTAATATGACACTGAATATTGTAAGAATACAAGTATGAATGACTAAAAACGAAAATTGCATTTTTGGTCATACCGATGGATACTACAAAGCAAAAACAAATGTACAAGATGAGTAAGAGAGAGAACAACAACGAAATGCTTTAGGTTGTTTGTTTACAATGTACACAACCTAAGGTAGATACTTAGATGCGAAGAATGCTGGTGGAGTATGTAGCGGTATTTCATTCTGCTAGTGTATAATATTTCTTGTTTTCTTTAAAAAATATCCGCATGCATTTATGTATAAATAAATTTATTTCAAGAAATTTTTAGAATTTTAATTAAAAACTGAATCTAAGCAAACAAAAGTAAATTTTAATTCATTTAATTCATTGTTATTATTTTATTAAACAAGAACTATTATAAAGACAAAAAAAATTCAAAATACTTAAGATATATGTTTAAATAAAAGTCTAATAAATTTAACTAATAAATAAAAAAAAATCTCTACTTGTTTCCTAGCCGATTTCACTTTTACCTCAAATAATCCTCATCTTGATTTCTAATAAATCATTATTGATACTTGACTTTTAATCACTGTCATGTTTAATAAATAAATCCAGGATTTCTATTTTTTTTTTTCATTTATCCTCATTACTTTATTTTTGAATTTAACATTACTTGAATTTTAATTTAATTTCTCAAACTAATTTTCTTTAAAAAGAAATGTTGGTACGTTAGTTGAATTTCAAACATTTCTAATAATCTTTAATTAAGCAACACCTATTTCAAATAAATTTTTTTAATTAAAAAGTTTTCAACATGATTTTTATAGTTTTACCTAGCTTTATATTTTTTTACTTCATTTTATTTATTCTTTTTTGAATTTTGTTTCTTCTTTAAAGTTATGTTATTTATTTTTTTTTTTCAAATTAAAAATTTATTCACAATTAAGTTTTTGTTTTGTTTTTATAATTAATTTTCTTTTCTAATTTTTCAAGCACTTTGTCAGTTTTAAAACTTAAAAAATCGCTTATTATTATTTTTCAGGAAAAAGGAACAAACCAGATCTACAACATTAAGGTAAAGGAAATCTCACAATTCCCAAAATAAAGAGCAAAAATCCCAAAATTGGAATTTTTTGCTCTTTTGCCCATAAAGTCCACATATGGACTAGGGCTCATGAAATACTTTTAAAAACAATTCGGAGTATATATATATGGGTTTTTATAGTAGTCTTCTTTTTTTAATCCTAGCTTTGGAATTTTAAGATTTATGGGGTAAAATCAACCTTTTAATGTAAAAAAGTTTAAATCAATTTTATACGAAATTTAGTTAAAACATGGTCAATGCTGATGTCTGCTATAGTCAGTCTTACCCTGGCTCTTTCATAGACAGTGGCTAAGTCCCCAGAGGCGGTGCGCAGTCGTACATTATTTAACTGTTCCACTGCGCCTTTTACTAAATCTTGCCTTATTATTGACTCAGACGCTCCTGTGTCTATGGTGAGGACTTGTTTTCTTCCGTTGATAAGACCGCAAGCAGTTAGGTTACTATTCTTCTATTGCATAATGGAAATCGAGATTGTGGGGCCATCGATTTAGTTTAACGGTGACTCGAGTGATTTGGTGTTGTTCGCCCGCTTGTTGTCTCTCGCTTGCGAAGCAGACCTTGATCTTTTCTTTATAGACCTGCAGTTGTGCTGGAAGTGGCCAACTTTTCCACAGTTGAAGCATTTGCCGCGAGACTGACTCCTATCCTCCCCCATTATTTGATTGAAAAAATCCTTTATCTCGCTCCTTTTGTCGCCGTGGTTAAAATCATTAGTCTCAAGGCTTCGCACCTTGTACACCTGTGGCTTCGAGATGACTTTTGCGCGTACGAGATAGGTCCTCCAAAGGGTGATTTTTGCATAGCAAAAATCGCATATTTAATATCTAGATCTTGTAAACCATTCACAAATGCTTCAATTTCAAACTGATCGAGAACCGGATAATGTTCACCTGGGTAAGTCAACTGCACCAAACATTCAATTTCCATGGCAAAGTCTTGAAGCGTCCCGTTCGCCTTTTGAACTCTAAGAATCATATAATTTTTAAGCCAGAAAAAATATAATTTTCAAAATTTTTCTTTTGTTTAAAATTTTTCTCGCTAAATACGGTGAAAAATTCAGATAA
The DNA here is from genome assembly GCA_937654795.1 of Cistogaster globosa. Taxonomy (NCBI): domain Eukaryota; kingdom Metazoa; phylum Arthropoda; class Insecta; order Diptera; family Tachinidae; genus Cistogaster; species Cistogaster globosa. Next base: position 99,352,589 of record OW569403.1, on the reverse strand, counting down.
ATTTATCGAAAAATCAAAAATCTTAATACAAATTATTTTCTTTGTATTATATTTATATATAGATTATACCTGGGATTTCAAGGACATTTGTCACATCCTCAAGCATATCACAAGAACTGGATAAAACGGAGAAAAACGTACAAATAAAATCCTTACATAGAGGTACAAGAAACAAACTGCAACATTAAAGACGTAGTGAGATAAGTACTAATCAATATATATTTAAGCGTTCCCTGAATGACGAAAAATATAAAAATTGTATGACCAGACAAAAACAAATTATAACAAAAGATAACATAATTAATTTCTCTAAGATTAAATATTTAAGAAAAAGACTAATGGAGATATATAATCTAAAACTTAACCCAGAATGGTTCATAAACTTGAAGACTGTATTTATTTCGGAAATTCGCTTTACGAGTTGACAACAAGCAAATTTAAAACAATTGGTACAGACTTTGAACGATAATAAATAAAAGAAATAATGTTACAAAATTGTAACACTATGTCCACACGAGACGAATTTTCATCATAATGCCTAATATAACGCTGGCAGAACAATTGTCAAATTTATATTCATATCAGTTCAAAGGGGTAGACGTTGATGATTTAATATTATGATGAATAATTCTTTATTGGTCATTCTGAAGGCAATAGATCCAAACAATTCTGTCTAAATGTTATTTTTTGAACTTTCGGTTGGTTTTGATAATAATAATATAATAAAACAATGCCTAAGCTATAATAATTAAAAATTTTAAATTAAAATTTAAAATATAATTACATATAAAATGACTTTTCATATCATGATAAATTTATTAGTCTATGAGCTCTGATGATTATATCATAACTACGATATAATACTAATAAATGAAGTCTACACAGGATGAATTTTCATCATGATATAAATTTGACTTTCATCAAGATATAAATTCATCAGGTGTGGACCCCCTATAAGCAGAATATAAACATACAAGAGAATATGGAAAAATAATCAGAGGAAGAAATTAATATTAATGTTTATGATGATACAACGAAATATCTTAAACAATATAAGGACGAAATTGTTTTCACAAAATCAAAAAACAGGGAACAAAACTGCGGTGATATATTAAAAAGGTTACGTACGTGAAATGAATGAAGAAAAAATAATAGAATTATAACTGACTTATAACTGACTTATACAAGGAGTCAGATTATGCAACTGCGCCTAGATTATACGGTCTCCCAAAAATACACAAACCCAACGTACCACTCAGACCCATTTCTTAACCGGTGGGTGTACATCTGCAAATCTTTTGCAAATATGTCTGATCGATTGGCGTATTTATATTTTCTCTAGCTCATCTAGTGCCTTGGCAAAGTTGATTTCAACACTAACCTGGACAGACCGACATCGCTCAATCGACTTCGTTATGCATAAGATTTCAGAATATATGTTCTTTCAAAATGTCAAAATTACATCAACTTTAATTTATAGTTTTAAATTTATATGCTTTATAGTTTTAAACGTATATACATTATAGTTTTGAATGTATGTACTTCTTTGTAAAGCTGAGCAGTCTCCCTATAACGGTTCAAAAGTTTGGCCACATACCTTAAATACATCTACTATTGGAACTTCTTTAATTACGAACACATAATTTTATGCTTGTTGTAATAGCGGAGTTAACAATACATGTTCTTTTTAAATTTTTAAAAATGCTCAACACATGTTCAACAATGCAACACTCTTTAATTTTAATTATTTATACTTCTTATTAATCCAACAAAGTAGTAGATATTCTGCCTAATTTTCAAATGTTTGTAAATAACGGTTCATTTAGAGAACACCCTTAACTTAACAGTTCCTTGTAAATTTCAGCTGTCTCTCAGTAATGGCTTAAAAATTTGGCCACATAGTTACTCCAAAAAATAAGTACTCAAATTTGTTTAAAACTATAATTTTTTATTAAAATCAACAAAACAAATTTCCACAAAATTAAATAAGCTTAAATTTATTTATTTTAGCAGCTAGTTTCTTATTTATATTTAGTTATAACATAATTATCATTTTTTATATGGTACTTTTTCAAATATTTTGTGCTCATATAATTAAGTCATCTGTAAAATAAGATTGTTTTTAAAAGAATATGGCAAGCTTAATGGGTTCTACCTTATATTCAGCTAATATTTATTCTTTTTGGAATTGTGTTAACCAAAGCAGCACATTGGGCGGGGCGTCTTTTTATTCCACTCCTCCTGAATTATTTACCATAAAACATGGTTGTTGTTTGGTTCTCGTGCTGCTACAGCCATCTTTGTGATCCCCCATAGGTTTTTAATGGAACTTCTATCGGGACTTTGTGCTGGCCAATCTAAAACTTTAATATTGCTAAATGAAATCCAGTTCTTGACTACGCGTGAGCAGTGCTTGGGGTCATTATCGTGTTGAAATATCCATGCTAAGGGCAAAGTATCCAAATTCTTTTCCAATATTCTCTTGTACATATCGCCTGTCATTTTGCCATAAATTATACAAATTGGACCAACACCTCATGAGGTTAAGCAACCCTACACCATCACAGACGAGCCACCGTCGCACTGTGGTCAATATTTTGAGATAGTGGCCAAAACTACTTTTGGTTTTTGTTCTCCGATTTTAAAGTTATTAGACTCATATGAAAGTAGACAGTAGCAAACCTCATTAGAACTCTATTTCAACTATTTCACTGAGAACAGGGTGGTCCAAAATGGGCTTTTTCAGAATTTAGTAAATTTATGATATTTTAAGTTAATTTTTAAAGTTTAAATGACCATAACTTTTTTGTTTTTCAAGATTTTTGGACGAAATAAATTACTGGTAAAAAAAATTGAAGCTGTACTGTTTTCAGAACAATTTAAATATTTTTTTTTAAAAAGGTCAAATTTCTCGGAAATTTCCTACTTCATAGAGCACAACTCCTGTGAGTCAAGCTGAGTCAAAACACAAATTTACTATTTTGTAGTCCTAACTCTCCCCTATATTCCTATATATACATGTCCATGCATCGGGACTGCACTTTTTGAGCTACAGCAATTTTTCTGACCCAAGGTAAGATATTCGGTACAAATGAACGTCATATTTTTTGAGAAGTTATTTGTATGTGAAAGTGGCTATTATACATATATTTTGATGAAATTTTGTACAAAAGTTCTTATTGATCCAAAAAATAATTCTGTTGAAATTAGGAGAAGTTGGCTCATATTTGGACCTAGTCCACATAGAAGGGTGTATCAAAATTTTGACAAAAATGACAATAGAACTCCCAAATTATGTGGTATCTAGCAATTAATTTGGAAAAGGTAAAAAATGATTTTATTGCCATCTAATATTACATAACTTAAATACCTGAAAATTGCAAATAAATTTAAAACCAATGGAAGTAAGTGGTAAAACCAAGTACCTGTTATATTATTACCAGTACCTGTTAACTCTCAAAATATGTGGTATCTGGCAATTCATTTGGAAAAGGTAAAAAATGATTTTATTGCCATCTAATATTACATAACTTAAATACCTGAAACTTGCAAATAAATTTAAAACCAATAGAAATAACTGGTAAAACCAAGTACCAGTTATATTATGTTTCAAAGAGGAAAAAAAGATCATGTTGAAACTTCGAGCAATAGTATATTAATCCATGCATTCATTTTTTTTCTTCATTATTGTTTCAACAATGGCTAAATTCAGTTATAGTGTTCTATCTGATATATATTTTGAACGGAAAGATGAAAACGACATTATTTTACATATAATGAACAATCCATTCTTCAAAATATGCGACAAACAAGAAATTAAAATTCATAAATTAAAAATAAAAAACTTTTTAAATACTTTAAGAAAACGGTACAATCAATATTCCAGAAACAAGAAATTGTTTTACTCACGCAACCAAGAATGGCTAAGAAATAAACTTATTTTTAAAAAGGCATCAGTAACTACCACGGAAACTGGAAAAGGTGGTCAACCAGCAAAGCCAATTGATAATTGTAGTGAAAGATCACGAAGACGCAAGCTTAAACATATCAATGAAGAAGTTTCTTGTAGCATCATAAAGGATTCACTTCTGCATCAAATTTAACCATCGAAAACTAAAAAGAGTAAAATTGCTATCATTAATAAAATAGTGGAAGCAAGCCCCAGACGCACAAAAAGGATTTTAAAAAGTATGCCGACACCAACTGAAGAAAATAAATTTACTCCGGAAAAAGCATTTGCACTATTTTTGGATTTGAAAATTACTAAAAACCAATATACAGAATTGCGAAAGCGAACCAATGAAAAAAATTGTGGAATTTTTCCATCATATCGAGATATAGTTTCTGCCAAAAAAGATTGCTTACCTTTACCAACTGCTATTAGTGTAACTTCAAGTTCAGCAGAAATAAAATTGCAGGATCTTCTTGAACACACTGCAGAACGATTACTAAAGACATTTGATGCTGACTATTTAAAGAAGTTTAAAAATTGCAGCATGACTTTAATTTCTAAATGGGGATGTAATGGGTCCTCTGGCCAGAAACAATACAAACAATGTAATGCGGAAAATTCATCAGATGCCAATTTATTCATGATTTCTTTCGTTCCATTACGTTTAACAAAAACATTTATTGGTTCAGAGTCGTCAACTAGTAGAGCTGCAGAGATAGATTTATGGAAGAATGAAATTCCATCGTCAACAAAATTTTGTAGAACAATTAAGTTTGCTTACAAAAAAGAAACTAAAGATGTCATAACTGAAGAAGTTGGCAAAATAAGAGATGAAATTAAAGAACTTAAACCCGTGATATTTGAATTTAATGATCAATGCATCGAAGTTAACTTTAAAATGTCACTTACAATGATCGATGGAAAAGTTGCACAAGCTTTAACCGAAACAAAGTCTTCGTCAAGCTGCACCATATGCCAAAAAACATCAAGTCAATTGAGCCAACCACCAACACAAGACGATAGTTTTAATGAAGCATATGAATTTGGAATGTCACCTCTTCATGCTAGAATTCGTTTTATGGAGCATATTCTTAAATTGGGATACGATTTGGAATTTGGCCCGTTAGGCGAAACAGTGAGAAACAACAAAGAAAATTTGGAAAAAAGAAAGATAAAAAAAAGATATTCAAGAAAAATACCGTGAAATAGGCCTTATAATTGACCAGCCAAAGCAAGGAGAAGGAAATTGTAATGATGAAAACACAGCAAGGAGATTTTTTTCCGATCCAGAAACTGCAGCTTCTATAACTGGAGTAGATTATGATTTAATACGACGATTCCAAATCATATTAGAAGTTATAGCATGTAGCAAAAAGATAGATGCAAAAAAATTTGGTCAGTATGCTAATGAGACAGCAACCCTTTATAACCAAAAATATTCTTGGAGACATATGCCAACCACAGTTCACAAAATTTTGTTCTATGGGGAACAAATAATTCAGCACAATATGCTTCCAATTGGAGATCTCTCAGAAGAAGCGCAAGAAAAAAGGAACAAAGACTACAGATTCTTTCGCGAGCACAATACAATAAAAATTTCCAGATATTGTACTAATGAAGATCTTATTAATATTTTGTTGTGCACATGAGACCCGTATATGTCCAGTATTCGACAAAAATGAAAATCAATCTCATTAAAGTTAGATGAAGAAGCTAAACAACTACTGCAAAATGAAAATCATAGCTATTTCGAAGAAATTTTTACTAATATTGTTTAATTAATACTAGTTTAAAGATTATAATTTGTTTCTAATTTTAGTATAAATTTTTATTAATACATTTAAATAAAATATATGTGCACTTTAAATCAATAGTAAAAGTTTACTAAAAATTTTATCGATGTTGTGTTCTGTATATAATATATCCAAATGGTATTGATATTTTTGGGAATTTCAGTGTTATTTTTCAGTTTAATCCTCACAAAAATTAGCTTTCTTCCAAAAAAACCTACCTTTGGCCCCTGTGAATATTGAGACTAAATAAATGTCAGTGGCCAAATGTTGGCATTTTCTGACCAAAATTAAGTTTAGGAATAATAAATAAGTATTGGTTGTAAAATACGATTGAGGAAAATAAGAAATTATAAAAAAATACCTATTTAAAATGTAAAAATATTCAACTTTTACATGGAAACTCAACAAAAAATTAAAATGCATTTTTAACTCCACATTACTTACGTTCCTATCGGTCGATTTTTACGTTTGAACACGCAAATTGAAGCTTAAGGTCCCTCCTATTGAACAAAACAAATTGCGTAAAAAAATACCAATCCGGTCAAAAGTTATAGAGTTTTGACCGCTATCTCGCGAAATTGACCACTGTGCGTCGGTGTATGGTGTGGGGTGCACTTTGGGTTAATTTCTTGCCCTGGAGGACGTCTGACATATGGTTTACCATCACTGCCAAACACGTTAAACTTGGAATCGTCGCTCCAAACGACCAATTCCCAACTTTTACGTTTTTCCACAAATGCTCTGTCATTCATCGCTTGTTATTTTTTCTTCCGATACATTCGGTTTTTTTAGATATTCGTACCTTTAAAGAATTATCTTGTAAACGGCGACTTACGGTTGGGTAGATATTTTATTGACATTGTATCTTTCTAATTGTGCTTTTATTTCGCTGGAGGTAAGGAAAGGATCAGATTTGCTTCATCTCACCAAGCGTCTACCTTCTGTAGGGGTAATATTTCTTGGCTTCTTACGTGGCAAACTTTAAAATGTGTTATTTTTTGATAGTGTTAGACAGCATTAGTGACTTTACCAAAATTCCAAAATGTGTGAAACTCTCGCAATATTCCCAAGTGATTTTTCTCTTAACTAAAGTTGATGATTTGTTTTTTTTTCCCATTGTGTTTCCGTTCACAAATGTTCTTAAAATTAACTTAAATTTATTGAATTTATATTTACCTACGATATTTCCTGTAACAAAATGTAAATATACCTTGCAGAAATGAAGTGGCTTAATTGTGTGAGCACACATACAATAACCTTTTCAAATATTATCAACTATAATCGCGGTAATAACGTTATTTTTAACAAATAAATTATAAATGCAAATGCTAAATTAACGATACTTCCCAGTAAAAATTTATCACAGTTGATATAAATGTACATAAGATTTCTTTAAAGAATACCCAAAACTACATACTTGTTACTTAATTATATGAGCACATTATGAGTATATTAAATAGCATCAAATTTAATTTCCGAATCCATATTATAAACTTGTTGTTATAGCGAATTCAGCCATACAGTTTCTTTAAAAATTTCAGCTCTCTGTCTAGAACGGTTCCAAAGTTTGGTCACATGTATAAAATTACATAAACTAGTGGGACACCCTTTAATTTTATTCCAAATTCAGGTAGCAGCTAATAGTTAAATATATCTCTGCTGAGGTAGGAAACCTTATTCGTAATAAAAGAATAAACCGAAAAATTTGGCATTGTAGAAATTCAAATGACTTTAACCGTTTATCCAAGCAGCTTAAACAAAAAATTATTAAGTGAAAAATATAAAAATGGTCAAGCACTAGGTCAGTTTTAAAAGAAAAATATTGCTTATTAGTTTTTATTTTCTCTTTCAATATTTCGCCGTACCGTTGGGTGGCATCTTCAAGAAACTGGAAACAAAATTATAAAAAAGTTTGTCAAATTAACTTAAAATTTTTTTTTTAAAAACAAAGACAAAAATTCAAACATTTTAAAATATACAGTGACTCAAAGCTTATTTGATGCAGCAAAAGCAGAGAAAAATCTTATATTTTTCATATTGTTAAATTGCATGTTTTATTTAATAACAAAAATTAAAAAAAAAAATTTTCATAAGAAAGGTATAGTGAATAAAATAATTCAGTAACAGTTTTGAGGTCACAGCTTAAATGATGCACTTAATTTAAAGGAATCAAGAAACATAATATCCAGATTTCATGATTACGGCTAATACTTAGTGGGGTATCCCTTTTGGTTCAAAACAGCTTTTAATCGGTAATTCATAGATCCTACCAGTTTTGCTGTATTGTCAGGACTAACTTTATCCCATTCCTCCTGTAGTTGCCGTTTCAGATCAGAAGCACTGACCACAAATTCCCAATGACGTTGAGATCTGGACTCTGTGCAGGTATCTGTACTATATATGGACAGTTCCAGATAAGCCAAGTTTTTACAATACCTGACGAATGCTTGGGATTGTTGTCTTGGTAGAACCTTAACGAATCCCTAATGCCCCTTTTATCCACACTTTGTACTAAATTATCTTTTGGCAGATCCAAATACATTTTTGTATCCATGTTACCTTCAATAAATGTTACATTTCTGACATTTGAATAGGACATCCAGCCCCATACCATCACACTGCCTCCACCGTGTGTAACTGTAGAGCGCAAACTACATGGTTGAAGCGCGATGTTTAATTTTCTCCAAACGCAGGACTTCCCATCAAGCCTGAAAAGGTTAAATTTGCTTGATCCGCAAAAACAACGGACTTCCAGAACGAAAGGTCTTTGTTCAAATGTTGTCTGAAAAACTCTATTCTTCGTTTTCTATTACGAGCATTAACAAACGGCTTATTTCGGGCAGTCCTTCCTTCAAAATTTTCTTCGCACAGGACTCTACGAATAGTTTCAGTGTGACAGACCGTGCTTATGTATTTTTCAACTTTGTTTGTTAATTTTGAAGCGCTCTAATGGGGGTTTTTTAACTATGCGAACGTCTTCCCTTTTTTCAAATGAGGTTCGTTTTTACATTATCAAAAAAATTGTATTTTTAGACTTTTCTTTACAAAAATTTCTTGGGAATGACTTAAGGCGCTAAGCTAAACAGAAAAAAAAGAAAATATAAAATACACTACATCATTTAAGCTATGAGCGTATTTTGATGGCAAAACTATTTATTTCTATACTTTTTCAGCAAGATTTGTTTTTGTTATTGTTTTTTTCTGCAGCAGTATACGGTTCATACATATCTTATTACAGCTCGTATACATATTTTTTACTAAATTTAATAAACATCCAGGAATTTTCGTTTTTCTAAAAAAAATATTACCTGCATCAAATAAACTGTGAGTTACTGTACATACCTGTAAGCTTTCAATACTCAAAAACACATTCAAATTTTAAATTTCAAAAATAAAAAATACATTATACATTATACAAATACAAATACATAAATTTTCATAATAAAAATGTTACAACAACTAAGTTAAGATACGTTCTAATGTTCACTATTTTTTATGCACTAACACTGCGAAACGTTATCCGTATCAGACTTAAAGTTTATTCTTTTTGTTGTTGGCACTTTAGTTATTTTTAACATCTCCAACATACATATGTATGTATACCGACGTTTATAATTATTTTCTATATTCAAAACTGATGCATTTCAAAATTAGGAAGATGATTTAATCTGACGCAATGGGGAGATAATGCAGTTTTTTGTGGATTATTAACGTCTCTTTATCTTTGATCAGATTTATCTCCAGCTATTCTAGTTTTAAGTTTGTTTTTAGTTGTACCTACTTTTTCATTATTACAATCTTTACTATCACTACCATTAACAAGGTTTTTTGTATACTACATTTGACATGTCCCATTTTTGTATTCTATCTTTTGTTTTATTAAACAAACTATTTAAAGTATTGTTACGTTTATCCCTTTTTAGTATCGACGTACGTATTGTAAATACCCTGTGGCACATTATAAATTCTCTTTTTTCTTAACTTCTCATGACTCTCTATCTTGGCTACATACTTGTTCCTGATCCTACCCGTCTTTAGAATCCTATGGTGTCGTATTTACTAAACATGCGTTGTTACAAACGCAGCCATCCACATTACACTACTGTGTTACTCCGGCGAGACATGAACTACTCAATGCCTTGTTTAGTAACCTCAACCATACACAGATCTCTCCACCTACTTTACAACCAAGCCAGTTATCCCTATTAATTCAATAGCCACAACTTAACATTTGCCGTAAACTGTTATTATTTTGTTACTTCCTTCCGCTAAACAGCTAGAACTCTTTTCTTTTCTTATATAGGTCGTCTTTACAACTATCTACTACTAATTTTTATTAAACCGGGAGGTTTGTACTGCAGTTTTTTAATTGTAATTTTCTTACACAATTATTATTTTTCCCTTGTACGCATATCTGAAGATGGGCTCGAACTCACGATCTTTTGCTTTACAGCACGCACCTCTACCCACGCAGCCATTGAGGTTGCTCAACTTGTGTTAGCTAATTGTCGTATTATTCAATACATACACCCAATGGTGGTGGAAGTAACTTTTTCACTTTTTTCTGTTTTTTTTTTACCACGCACATACCCAGCAAAAAAAAATAAGTAGTTCAAAAATCATAAGTATTTTCATTGCTCCTCTTGCACTTGTTTTCTACAATGTATTTTTAATAAGTTCGTTTATTCTAATAAAGTTATAACTTTTGAAATCATGAAAAACTCATTAAAATTTATGGAAAAAGGAATTATAAAAAAACAAACATTAATGAAACAACATATCTTAATCATAGAATTTTCACTGGTTTTAAGCATTCATTTAAATGCCAAGCTATGTGTACCAATGCTCGCCAATGACAAGCTAATGTTAAAATCATGCGTTTTTCCCCTAAATTGAACCAGTTCATTTTACGTACAACCCATGAATTTCCTATTTCTTTTGCGTGTCTTTTTTTGCTGGGTACGGACAACAACAACAGGCGTTGCCAGATGCTATGTACGAAACAGTATTATAAGTTTTGTATGCCATTTTATATTTTTCAGAATCAAAAAGGATTTATTATTTATATTATGAATGCAACCAAATTTCGCTCTGTGCCATTTCTTGAGTTTATTTATAATTAATTTTTTTCTTTTTTAGTTTTTCAAGCACCAGGTAATTTTTTTTTTAAAAAATATTTTTTATTTTTTCAATATTTCGCCACACCGTTGTATGACATCTTCAAGAAACAGGAAACAAAAGTATTTTATTTATTTTAATATAAATGCAAGTACGACCTGTATAAACAAAGCATTAAAATAGCAAAATTTACCTTTAAAACAGCTACAATAAATATTGATTGGCTGAACTCTGACAGCACTCTTCAACAGAGAAAAGCATATGCAAATAATTTTTCACAAAATTGTCCACAAAAAAGAGATAAGATAATCTTCATAAATGAATCATAATTCAACTATCATATGCGTAGAACTAAAGCTAGATCAAGAATTAATACTGCTTCACATGTGATTGTTCCTATTTTAAGAGGACGAATGTATCTCTTATAGCAGCCGTGAATGTACAAGGAATTGTACAAAAAATCTTTGCTAATTAGTCAGTAAATTTTTATATTTTTGTATTATCTCTCAGGAACCCGCTTAATAAATTCGAAGAAAGTAACATTACTGGAGCATTGTTAGCTCTTGATAATTGTAAAATTCACAAAACAACAGAAGAACGAAATATAGTTGCCGATACAAACCATACGTTGATTTGTCTTAAATCATATTCGCCTATGTTAAAACTAATTAAAAAAGGTCTTTTCGAAATACGAATTTCGTGCAAAAGGACTTTTGGCTGATCCTCAAAATAATATGAGCTTAGTCAATATTATTAAAGCCTTCGTAGCAACAATTACATCGGAGGGTTGTAAACTATTATGTTTGTTTTAATTTCTTTTTTGAAATGATTTTTTTGAATTGTATTTTGGTGTATTCTGCTTCAATTTTTTTTTTTTTTTGTTAAAGTAGAAATTGAATTTGATGTTAATAAAATTGAATTTTAAGTTAAAAAAATTGAATTTGAATGTTAAAAAATTTAATTTAAAATTTATGAAATTAAATTTGAAGTTTATAAAATTGAATTTGAAGTTAAAAACCTATATATTAAGAATTTTAATAGTAATTGCTCTAAAGTGCTCTAAATTAACATTGGAATTTTATTATATAAAAAAATTGCTTTTTGTTAAATAAGCAGATTGTAAATAAAGAGAATGAAAAAAATATTTCTTAAAGAAATACATACCCATAGTTTAGTTACATGATATCGGTACAATAATTTGCGCACTACTTAAAAGTAATAAGGTATTAACTAATTTTAATTTTAAGATCGAAACATATAGTGACTAATGTTTTTATTTTACTTTCTCTCATTCCACTAATGCCCAATAAACCTAAACTGGCTTAAGCGCGAGCTTTGTTAAACTTTTTTTCAATTTAAATATAGTTTAAACTGAGTGTCTGTAAATGACTTGGGTATTATACTACAGTACGTTCATAAATAATATCACATTTGCTAATCTGTAAATTAATAATTCATAAAATTTTAACAGACCATGCTATAGTTTTCATCTCTTTGTGTAAACTTTATTAATATGTTCTCTTTTCAAAATTGGGCCCATTTTACATAAAACTCTCAGGAATTACAAATACCGTTATCAAAATTGCTTACATTTATATATTTAGCATATTTAAGCGTTCAAATTGTATAGCACAAATGCAAAAAATTCTTTGTATAAAAAAACTACTGTTTTAAAACAACATATTGCATTCAGTTTTATTATAAATATTAGTTATAAGCAAAAAGCCACGCGGAAAATTACTTAGCGAATTTGAAAAAGGTCAAATTTTAACATTGACAGAAATTGGTGCGTCGAAAGCTGAAATGCAATTCAAATCTGCAGAAGTCGAAAGGTTGTTTATAATTATTTGAAAATTATGGCAAAAATAAAAGCAGTGGTAGAAAAAAAAGTAGCATGAACGCGAGCGCAGTCTTATTCTAAGGACAGCAAGCAACAGTACCAAAAGCTGTAACCAACTTGCTGCATGCGTCTCCAACAAAGTGTGCAAAACGACCATTTGGAATGTTCTAAACTATTCCAAACATATTCAAAGACAAAGAATGAAAAAAGCTCCTCGCCTTTTGAAACGTCATATCAATGCACGTTTGGAGTTTTGCAAAAATAATATGAATACAAATTGGTCAAATGTAAGTTATTTAACACCTTTGAGTTATAAAATGGTTAACTTATTTATTTCTTTTTAAAGATAATTTTTTCAGATGAAAAAAAATTTAATTTAGATGGCCCTGACGTCAATAATAGTTACTGGCGTGACTTACAAAAAGAACCCCAATGTTTCTCACGAAGAAACTTTGGTGGTGGTTCTGTTATGATTTGGGGTGCATTTACTAAAGAATGCTGTTTAGAGTTGCAAATCGTACCAACCAAAATGAATAGTGAAAAATATTGTGAATTGCTTAAGTGCAGTTTATTGCCATTTTTACATAATAATATAAATAAGAAATATATTTTCCAGCAAGACAATGCAGCCTGCCATGCCAGCAAATTTACAAAAGAATGGTTAAGCTCAAATAATGTCGATGTTTTGGAATTGCCTTCTTGCTCTCCAGATATGAACCCTATAGAAAACATATGGGGAATTCTCGTCAGGAGAATTTATGCTGGCAATCGTCAATTCATGAGTGTTAATGAGCTCAAAAATTCAATTTTCAAGAAATGGGAGGCACTGGATCAGGCTCTTCTGAAAAAATTGACAAGTTCTCTGAAAAATAGAATATTTAATTGCATTAAATCGAAAGGTGGTCTAATAAATTATTAAAAGGTTTTCTTTTATTGTTTTTGTTAAATAAATAAATGAAGTTGTTGTTTAGTCTTTGTTATACAAAGAATTTTTTGCATTTGTGCTATACAATTTGAACGCTTAAATATGCTAAATATATAAATGTAAGCAATTTTGATAACGGTATTTGTAATTCCTGAGAGTTTTGTGTAAAATGAGCTCAATTTTGAAAAGAGAACATATTAATAAAGTTCACACAAAGAGATGAAAATTATAGCACGCCCTTTTAAAATTGTATGAATTATTAATTTACAGATTAGCAAATGTGCTATTATTTATGAACGTACTGTATACATAGTTTAATCAAATTGATGTGGCACCACTATAATAAAAGTCAGATATCTGCCGTTTTTTCAAGCTTGATATCAATTCTTCAAATTCGCTACAAAGAAAAACAGAAAAGTTTAACGTTTTTAAAAATTATCTTTAAAAACGTTTAAAAAATAAATTTTAACACTAAAAAGACTGAAACTTAATATAAAACTATATTGCCGAAATACAGTATAAACGACTGCATTGTGAAAGAATAACTAATGTGTAAAAAAAATTTGTTTTAAAATAATTTTTAATATTTTTTATATTATTTATAGTTACATAACAAGTTATTAGTAAATATTAAAAATAAAAAAAATTACTTCACTTGGAAAAATTTAAATTATGCATTATATTTTGCACATTTTATGTATATGAAAGTGGAAATCTTTTTATGCGTAAATCTCCCGCAAACATACTTTTGACATTTTTTGCATATATTATTTGTTTTGTTTATGTGGCAAAGTCGTACTTTACAAATTTTGCGTTCGTTAGAATGGGTTGCAATTGATGATGCTGCTGCTGATCTTTGTGGGTCTTCATGTTTTGATGAATTTTTCTGTCCTGAAGCTCTGTATTCGGTGGAAAGCTGTTCTGCTAATTGAAACAAGAACTCTTTTCATTGTATTTGTATTCCTGTTGTTTCTTTGTAAAGGATCCAAACATTAATAGCAGCCAAATTTAAAATATTGAAAAAAATTTGGAGGGGCCATCTTCGAGAACTAGCTTTTACGGTATATTTTCTGGTCATTTGATCCGCCATATCAACTCCAAATTTTGTGCTGTTATAAAATTGAATATATTCCGGTAACATTTTTTTATTACTTTAATCAATTTTCAAAATTTATGTTTAGAACTTAGAACAGCTACCTTTTACTTTGGGTTGCTTTTATATAGTCACATATATGTAATATGATTATTATTATTAATTGATTTCCGTTCCCACAAATTCTTAGACGCAAACTCTTGCAGATTCTCTTAATTTTAACTTTAAATCTAAACTTTTAAATAAACAAACTTCTACTGTTGCAATTCGAGGAAACAGCAGTAAATCTGCTTTTTATGCACAATGTTCTTTCTCACTACTTATTCAATTTGTTAATTTTAAGCTTGGTTTGCCATTAAGATAGTTTTCAGTTTTAAATAAAGACTCGAAAGACTACGGATGCAGTCGGTGAAGATTAAGATTCGTTTAAAAGAAAATACCAATGCAAATAGTATTATTTCAATCATCTTATTAATTGACCAACGAATCAATTAAATTAATTTAATTGATTTAAGATTTATAAAATAAAAAAACCCAAGACGCAAAACGCAAACTTAATAAGACAAAATAAAATAGAACTGTATTTATTCGTAAAACAACATAACAAATATTTTGAAGAAAAAAAAACAACATTGCAACAACACTTAACAAAAACAAAAGAAAAATTTGTGATTAAAACTCAGAACCTGTGAAGAAATAATTTTAAAGACAAAGTGAATACACAACAGCACAAAAACACAAAAAAACCAAATAAGGAAGACATCATTACTCCTCGCCCTCAGCAGTCCAGCAAACCAAACAATAATTGAAGAAACCATACCACAAAATTAAGGCGAATCAGCAAGAAGGAAGGAAGTCTAAACCCTACAGAAGAAGAGAGTACAACACAAAAAAATAATAATAATCAAGTAAAGAAATTTATTTATTTATTTTAAGTAGTGTCTAAGATGCTTATTAAGAGGTAGCTTTTTAATAAAACTAAAATAAGCAAAAAAAATCAGAAAATGGATACATTTGAATTGGAGAGAAAAGGTATTTGTGCAATTCAGCCGTTTAATGGCAAAACCTCTGATCTGCCTAATTTTATCAAAAGAGTTGAAGCGTTATCATCTGTTATGGAACCCCTAACGGTAGAATTAAAAAGAATTTTGTTACATTGAGGACCGATTAGTAGGCAGAGCTAGGAAGGAACTGCGAGCAATGCTAATTAGGGAACGCGGTGAGCACACACCAAAATAAAGGATTTTAGACGAAATTACTTTGTGCCGATGCACAGACGGTATTGAAAATTTCTATAATAGACTAAATAAGCTATTAGTTCGAATCAACAATTCATACTTGTTGTAAGACAGTTTGACGACTCTACAAGTTAGTAGAAAAATTTTGTTTTAGAGGTTTTTAAACAAAATTTAACACCTTTTCTATAATTAAAGAAAATTGGTTTTTGAAATTTAACGGACTTCCTTTTTATAGTAAAAACCGCTTCAGTAAAAAACAATTCCAAAATAATAACAACAATAGTTGTAGAAAAAATCAAACAATACACTATAATTCAGGTTATCGAAGCAATCAGGGTAATTTCAATAAATTGTTTGGCCAAGTAGTTCACAGTCACGGCGATACAATTTTTCTGAACAGTCGAGAAAATTTAACACATCGCAAAATTGTGGAAACTTTAAAAATCAAATAAATGAACCTATGGATATTTCGACAAATTTCCAGAATTTTCAGATAAATTGCCTACCAGATACATGCCTAATATAGTATTAGAAAACCCAATTAGAAAACTTAGATTTATAATAGATACAGGGGCTGAATTTAGTATAATAATTTCAGGAGTATGCAATGAAAAATGTAAGTCCCCTGTAAATATAACATTAAAAGCATGCAACCACGATATTATAATTAATAAAAAATGCACAATACCAATTTTTAAGGAGTTCACCCTCAAAAATTTTTATGTCGAATTTTTAGAATACAATTTCGCTGAAAGATTTGATGGACTCATAGGAAATAATATTTTGGTCAGCCTTAACGCTAATATTTCCTTTAAAGAACGAAGTGTTTCAACCGAGAACAGCGTACTAAAATTGTTTTTTAATAGAGAAGAGGAATAATATTACATTCATTCAATGAATAATCTAGGTGTTTCGACATGTGGAGTACCAAATATTTTCTGTAATGGGATGCAAACAAGAGACTTAATGCAGTATATAAAAATAGACCGTTTTAACGATGAAGAAATAAGAGGATTGAGAAAATTACTTTCACAATATTTCAATACATTTTATAGAGAAGGTGATGACTTGACTTTCACTAATGAAATCAAACATAAAATTCAAACAAAAAACGATATTCCGATCTATACGAAATTATACAGGTACCCTCAGATACATAGGGAAGAAGTGGACAAACAGATAGAGGGAATGTTAAAGCAAGGACTTATTAGACCTTCTCGGAGCCCATACAACGCACCTATATAGGTTGTTCCTAAAAAGAAGGGCAATTCAAATGTTCAGATATGGCGTATAGTAATAGATTGTAGAAAACTCAATGCCATAACAATAGATGACATGCCAAATATGAAGGACATGTTAGATAAATTAGGACGATGTACTTATTTCAATACGATTGATCTTGCCGAGGGTTTTCACCAAATAGAGGTGGGTCCTTTGGATATTCCCAAGACTGCATTCTCTACAACCACAGGGCATTATGAATTTCTAAGGATGCCCTTTGGGCTAAAAAACTTTTCCGTCAGAATGATGAATAACGTCATTGCAGATTATATTAACAACATTTTCGTCGTTTATTTAGACGACATTATAATTTTTTTGACATCTATTGAATAACATTTGAATTCTTTTAGGCAAATACTGCAACGTTTGAGTGAGGTTAATCTTAAAATACAACTCGATAAATGCTCATTTTTACAGAAACAAACCAAATTTTCGGGACATTTGGATCCTGATAGTTGTATCAAACCTAATTCAGCAAATAGAGCTTCCGAAAACAGAAAAGGAAATTTAATCATTTTTGGGATTTACCGGTTACTGTCGGAAATTCATTAGAGATTACTCCAAAATTGCCTATCATATGACAAAGTATATAAAGAAAGGAGTAAAAGTAAACACCTCTGACAAAGACTACATCAACGCATTTAAGAAGCTTAAAAAACTCTTGATAAATGACCCACTTCTAACCTATCCTGATTAATCTAAGAAATTTATTTTTGTCACAGGCGCATCAAACTTTGCGGTCGGTGTTATTTTAATGCAGAACGAAAAATTTGTTATCTTGTTATAGTAGAACATTAAATGAGCATTAACGTAGGTACTCAACTATTGAAAAAGAATTGCTCGCTAAAGTAGCAGCAACAAAATACTTTAGAAAGTACTTATGGGGTCGGAAATTTACTATTAAAACCGATCACAAACCCTTGATTTGGCTGGATTCATTGAAGAAGCCAAATCTCAAACTGCAACGATGGAAAATTAAATTGAATGAATTTGATTATGACATTGTCCATGTTAAAGGCAAAACAAATGTAGCAGACGGATTATCAAGATTACCAAATGCAAGTTGATTTCATGCCACCAGTTAACTAGTAATAAATGTAAAAAAAAAAAAATAAGTTTTACTTTTCTCTCTTCCAATGATTCAAAATCAGTATTTTAAAAGTATTAAATTTTTTGAAAGTTATTTAGAAACTATTACTTATAAGTATTTAAATATTATTTCAATAAATTTAAGAAGCATTTCGTCGTTAAATAAATTTAATAAATTTAAAAATTTTTAAACTAATTTACCGAGATTGCCTGATATTCTAGCGGTTCAAGAGACTTGGTTTGCAGAAAATTGTTCTGATATGTATAAAATCCCTCATTATAATAGCATTCATTGTTGCAGAGGTGATGGGTACGGAGGCACTTCAATATATATCAGTGATAAGTTTTATTTTACAGTTAAATGTTGTGAAAGTATGAATTTTGTAGACATTATTCATGTAACACTAAATAATATAAAGTTTAATGGGAAACAATTAGAATTTATGTCATACTACCGATCCCAAAAATGAAAAGTTGAAAATTTTTTTGGCATTTTGGATAACAAATTAGTAAATTTTGCAAACAATCCATCAATTTTAGTAGGGGATTCAAATATAGATTTAATTGAAACTAACCAATCACATAACCTTACAAGTTTACTGCAATTTTTTAACTTAGAAAGTTGTCATATACTAGTTACAAGACCACAAAGTGGTACATGTATTGATCATGTATTTAGTAATATAGCGGATCAAGTTGCTATTGACTCAGTTGAATGCAGTTTAACTGATCACAATCTGGTTTGCTGTAAATTAAATTTTGAAATTGAACATCAACATATTTCTGACACAGTAAAATCTACCTGTGATTATGCAAAGGTTAAAAGTTACTTGGAGCGAAATCTTTTAATTATAAATTCCTTACAAAACCCATCGGATATGATTTCTTATTTCTTAAGAGTGGTGAATGAAGCTATTGTAAGATATACAAGTGAATCTAGAGAAAAAACCAGCATGAAATGTGATATTGGATCAATAAAAACTTATGGTCTCTTATAGAAAAGAAGAAGAAACTGTTAAAAAGAAGGAAAAAGAAATTGTTTGATCCAGCTGTCAATGAAAATCTGAAAAGAATTACCAAGGTAATAAGGAAAGCAACAAGAGAATCAATGAATAACTACTACGAAAATAATATATTAAATTGTGCTGGAGATATAAGAAAATGTTGGCGTTTCCTAAATGAAGTAATAGGGCGTAAAAAAAATAAAACAATAAATCTTGTGGATTCAAATGGGTTAAATGTTGAAGATAATAATATTAAAGCCACACTTTTGAATGATTATTTTATTAATGTAGTAGTGTTGCTAAGAGATAATATTGGTAAATATCAAAATGACAATTGTAACGCATTGAGAACGTTAACCCAACATAATAAACGGTTTTCATTAAAAACAGTAACATCAATTGAAGTGGAAAATATAATAATGAGTTTAAATAAATCGAATAGCACTGGAAATGATAATATTTCGTCAAAATTACTAACTTTTTGTTGTCAAATTGTATCGCCACAGTTAGCTAAAATTTTTAATAGCATAATTAGTACAACTATATATCCGGAAACTCTTAAGCTTTATAAAGTAATTCCTATACAAAAAGATATCCATGCGAACACGGTAGATAAATACCGACCTATTGCGTTACTTTCAGTACTTGATAAGGTTTTTGAGAAAATAATTCATTATCAGCTGAGTGAATTTCTAGAAAAAGAATCCTTATTGCACAAAAATCAAATTGGATTTGTAAAGAACAGTGGAACAGACGAGGCAGTTATCAGTGTAGTAAATACTATATGTGAAGGCTTGGATAAGGGCTATAGTGGAGTTGCTGGTATTTTTTATGATTTTAGTAAAGCTTTTGACCTAGTTGATCACAAAATTTTAATCGAAAAACTTGGATATTATGGTGTGGTTGGCTCTGAACTTAAACTAATTAAAAATTTTTTAACAAACAGGAGACAATATGTTGAAGTTTTAGGAGAAAAAAGTTCAATTGCTTCCATAAATTGTGGAAAATAATCATGTTTGCTGGCGAGGTTTCTATTTTTTATCCATATAAATATGTTTTGGTTTTAAAAACACAAATGAAAAGAGATTCTGCATTATTATTTGAATTTGCGAGACTAAATCGGCTTGTGCTGAACGCGGATAAAACAAAATTGTTACGTTTTCGACCCCACTCACAAGTTATAAGCAATAATTTCAGTATCTATGTTGACGGGAAGTTAATAAGTGAGGAACATGAAATAAAATATTTGGGTATTATATTGAAAAGTAGTCTGTCATGGGATGCTCATATGAGGTATTTAAAGACTAAAGTGGCTCCAGCCTCTGGAATGCTATTTAAGCTAAAGAACAAATTAAACACCAAAACAAAGATGTTAATTTATCAATCAATTATTCATAGTCGCATAGAATATCTTGCAATTATTTATGCATATAAAAACAGTAGTGAATTAAAATCACTGCAATCCGTCCAGAATAAAGCTCTTAAATGTGTGTTTAACTTAAATCTTAGATACAATACTGTATCTCTTTTAAAAGATTATTGTAAAACTGTTTTACCAATACATGGTTTATACAAAAAACAGATTTTATATTATGTGTATAAATCTATTAATAAAATTGGACATCGATCTGTTAAACTTAATTTTAATCTCAGTCGATTTAACACTAGAAATGCAGGTAATCTCAGAACGGTGAGATGCAGGCTAGAGGCTACTAAGCAGAGAGTTGATCACTTGGGTAGTTTATTGTATAATAATTTGCCGGAAAATCTTAAGTCTTGTAATAGGTTATCAGTCTTTAAGATAAATGTAAAAAAATATCTTTTGGAAAGAATAGAAATGCTTCTTGAATAGCTTATTTTATATAAATACATAAATATAAATTAATTCTGTAATTTAAAAAAATTGTTATAATATTATCATTTTTGTTTTTAATATAATTTTAAGTAAATATAAATTTTTGCAAACTCGTCTCACAAAGTCGTTCTTTGGCGCCGAGACTATTTTTGTAATGAATTATATTTTGAAACGAAAATAAAAAAAAATAAAAAAAAAACTTCGGAAGAAAAAGACAGAAATGACAATAGTTCAAATATTGCGACTATACATGGCGCACCAGAAGAATACTCATGTTATATTTATATTACCGAAAAGCCAATAAATGTGTATAAAAATCAACTGTATTTCGTCAAGGGGTCTACAGAAAAATTTATAATGCAAATTAGGCATAGAAAAATAAAAAATTTTATAACAGTCACTAATAATAGCAACATAGTGGAGATTTTAAAAGAAGTACTGAAAGATAAAGGCGTCATGTGTATTTATTGCAAAGACGACCAACTTTTTGTTAAACTTCAAGATGTCTATGTTCAATATTTTTCTAATAATAGAAATTTGAAAATACTGAGAGCCACGAAAAATTTGATTGAAATTACAGATAGGGAAGAAGCTTTAGGTATCTTTAAAGATGAACACTTAAGAAATAACCATCGCAGCATAAATAAAGTATTTAAGGACTTGAAATGTAAATATTACATCCCTGAATTAGTGAATCTTATTACAAGATTTGTAAATAATTGCGAGGTTTGTCAATTGGCTACATGTTATAGAAAACCAGCAAAAATTCCATACCAAGTGAGTGAATCTCCAGGCAATTTAAACGACATCCTTCATGTGGACATATAGTTCCCATTTCGAAATGTCATGTTTTTATCAACGATAGATAAGTTTTCAAAATACGCAACAGTAAACATACTGACCGATAGAACATGGTTGTCTTTACTTGCTGCACTTAAGGAAAGGATAAGATTTTTAGGGAAAATAAGAAAACTTGTCTATGATAATGATAGATGCATGCTTCATGAACCGGTTAAATTGTTTAAACAGGTAATGCCGATATTGAACGCCTACATGGCACACTAAATTAACATATACGAATTATAGCAGCTGATACAACAGCAAGAGATAAAGATACTGAAGATAAAATAGATAGGATAATTACAATTTACAATAACACTATACATTCAATGACTAAACTACGACAAATCGATTTTCTCGAGAAAATTTTGATAGAGAACAAATTCAAGAGCTTTCTGAACAATTTCGGAAAAAAAAAGACTTCAAGAATAAATAGACTAAATGAAAATAGAACTAAAGATATTGACCTGACTGATACAATCGTACACAACAGAAACATACAGAAAAATAGTCTCAAGTATAAAAGACTTTCTCAGTTTAGGAAAGACGGTAACTATGTTATAGATACTAGCAACAGGAGAAATACAAAATACTATAAAACCCAAATTAAACGAAGATTCAAACAAAAGATTGATTGACCTTTTGCAGAATGGAATTCTTAACATTCATCACGTTGATGCTGTTGGTAAGATCAAAAGCAAATGAAATTGAAACCTATCGAATAAATTCAGATAGTGGATTTGTGGTATATAAAATGGAGCCCGAACCAGTTGTGGGAAAAATACTTCAATGTATAAAAAATTTAAACTCTGTTGATAGCGTCAATCGCCAGCAAAATAAATTGAATGATCTTTTGTCAAACATAACAGCCGAATAATGCACTAAATTTTGTGGAAAAATATAGGTTTGTTCTACAGACTTATGCTGATCTTAATATTCAGAACAAACAGATAGAAAAAAACTAAGACGTTGTCATGTTGAGTAAGCAAAACATATTACCGCATGACATACTGACAGAAAAAGAAAAAATTAAATACAACGTAACCGCGGAAACTCTACCTTACCTTAAAACAAGTGTAATGTTTTTCGAAAATAAACTAGTTTTGTACTTCAGATTCCAGAATTTACAGCAGAAAATTATTTTAAAGCTTTAATTTTACCTTTTCCGAATAATCACTATGAGGAATTAGACTTGCCAATAGAAGAAGTTGTGATGCAGCGAAAAATCGTATACAGTAATAAGGAAAAATATTGGTAAAGAAAAACTTTTTGGTTCATGATGATAACTGCATAAGAGATTCTTTCCAACAGAATAATGATTGTAAACTTAAAATAAAAAACAATTCCAATAATTAAAGAGATCATAAAGGCCTTGTAATAACAAAATTAATTGAATTTACTAAAATAGATCCCAATTGTAATGATCAGCCATATTTTATTAAAGGTAATAACATAATTAAATTTGTTACTTTTAAAATTTGTTGGATAAATTTGATCACGGAGTTATTATACCTTTGAATTATGTAAACTTCACAAAGTTTGTTTATAAGATTACTTTAGAAGATCTACATTTCCAAAATATTAAGAATAAAGAAACCATTTAATACATAGAATTTAAGAATAATGTAACACAAGGCTCTACTATAAGCTTGATCTTTATACTGTTAATAATTATTGGATTCCTAATCATAAAAGAAAAATGTTGTAAAGGGAGAAAGAACAAAATAGAAATTAAATTAAAAGATTACCCCGATCCATTTACACGGTGTGCAAACGCTAAGGGTGGGGAAGTCACAAAGATGTAATATGATTATTATTATTAATTAATTTCCGTTCCCACAAATTCTTAGACGCAAACTCTTGCACATTCTTTTAATTTTAATTTTAAATCTAAACTTTTAAATAAACAAACTTGTACTGTTGCAATTCGAGGTAACAGCAGTAAATGAGCTTACTATGCACAATGTTCTTTCTCACTACTTATTCAATTTGTTAATTTTAAGCTTGCTTTACCATTAAGATAGTTTTAAGTTTTCAGATTTAAATAAAGACTCAAAGAACACAATTCTCTGATTGATATAGCAGAGTGGAAAACCGAGCCATGTTATCCTTCGTTTGTTTGGCTGCCTTGGGTAGTTCTCTTTCGTTTCCTCTGATAGTTTCAACTAGAGTGTTTTTTTTTTGCCAACAATTTTGCGCGATTGACATGCTAGTGAAAAAGTTATCGGTCGTGATATTTCTTCCACAGTTGGTATATGGCTCGAAAGGTTTCAGAACAATGTGTTCACTGAGAAGCATTGACGATGGTCGTTGTTCATCTTTCCCCAAATAAGAAAACCATTCAAAATATATTTGCTACTAACATGCCAAGTTTGTTGGGCTTATTAGGCATATACTGTATAAACCTGCATCTGGCTTTTGACGGAAATAATTGCTCGTCAGCTGTTATATTTTTCGCTGTTGATAGCAAGTTTGACTATTTGCAATGAACCCATATTTCCGGAACTAAGGCAAATTTATTTGTTTGTAGGCGCTACTTCTTTCGTTGCTTTTGTCAAAACGAATAGATCGTAGGATTTGCTTAAACTTTTCTCTGGCCATAGTTTTTCTAATGAATTCGGGACCCCACTTTGCTGACCATAAATAACTCAGTTTTAAATTTTTTGCCTCGTAGGCTCCACGAGTATATAAAATCCCAATAAATGCACGCAACATAGGTATAACGCATATATGTATATATATAGATATATATATATATATATATATACATATATATATATATATAAAGGAGGAGGCAACTACAATTATAGATAAGCGCATTTATATGTTTTACAAAAAGTTACAAAATTCTAAGAAATTGTGTCACTGTAGACATATTGTTTTTTTATTTGATATTAAAAGGCAGTCAAAATGACTTCCTTGGCCAATGTAGTGTTAAAAAGGAGTCCGAACTTAACAACCGCGAAAATCGAATATATGTAAAGTAAAGTGGAAAAATATAAAGGCATAATTAAATGCAAAAAAACAGATAAGACAAGAACAGAAGAACTATTGCAAGCATGGCTGATGGTTAATGGCACTTTCAACGCAAAATTTGCAAAGTTTTTCGGAGTCATTCTGTTCTTAAAACTAAATATGAAAATGTGAATGAAACCGCAAAAACCAGATTTGCGGTAGATAAACAAGATATGTACCGGACTGGAGGTGGTGCTTTACAGCAACAACAGCAACTTCAATAGAAAATAAAATATCTAAAATTTGTCAGCCGGAGCAAATGTTTGGAAATGATTCAACTTATGACGACGTTCATAGTGCATTAAAACCATAAAGGAACAAAACAAAAGATATTTGGGCCAATGTGGTTGAGGCGAAACCTAAATTTATATGGAAATGGATTGCTTAAGAAAACAAGTGGACCTAAATGAGTTATAAGTGATTAAGCTAAAACGAAGCATTTTGCTATATAAATATTTTATAATTTTTTTCATTAACCCTTTGTAAAAATAAAAAAGAACATACTTTTAAATATAACGTTAAGAATTCACTGGATTTAAAACCACAAGTTAAAGACTTAAACATAGATAGCCAAGATTATTTAGTGTCATTTGACATAGTCTCTTTATTTACCCACATTCCCATTCACACTGCAATCAATAACATAATGGATAAGTGGAATACAATAAACACAAACACTACAATCCCAAAATCTAAATTCTTAGATATACTAACATTCTGTTTGTATGACAACTACTTCGTCCACAACGATACAGTTTACAACCAAATCTTTGGCATGCCAATGGGGAACCCGCTATCTCCTACAATCATCGACATCGTAGTTGATAATTTACTTGACGTAGCATTGAACTTATCAATAAAAACATTCATATTAAATGTGTAGCCAAATACGTAGATGCTTTTTTAGCTGTAATTCACAAGGACGACAAAGATCAGATTTTGGAAACTTTAAACGATTATCACCCTAAAATCAAATTTACAGTGGAAGTTGAAAAAGAAAGAGAAATAGCATACCTGGATACCAAATTGTATAGAGAAGCCAACAAACTACCATTTAATTGGTACGCTAAAAATACCTCGTCAGCTAGAATTATCAATTTCAATGCTACTCAACCAAAGAGCCAAATAATAAGCACAGCCAAGCATTTCATCACGAGAGTACTAAACATAAGCGACAAACAATTCCACAAGCAAGACGTTCAGAAAATGACGAAAATATTAATAACTAACAGCGAAACAACAAGAAATATTAACCATGAAAGCACATTTTTTCGTTGTAAAATAAATACCTGGTCTCACTGATACAAAGAACATAAAAACAACAATAAACAAAGATGACATCAGATCTATACAATATATCCGAATATATCGAGGGTTTATATTCAAAAAGTGCTATCTGCAAATTAAAAATTTTACAGGAGAGCAAAAAAAAAATATGTTTTTGTCGTTAACTATAAGAGTAGTAGTTTTTGTAGTAAGTTTTGTTTTACAATATCATTTAAAAAGGGGCTTAAATTCTATTTAAATCAAGTTTTTATTAATTCCTTATATTTTCGCTTTTATGGTAGATAGCACATTTTGCAAGTTTAAATTTTATCGTTTCGAATATTCAAGCCAGCAAATAGCATTATTTGAACTAAAAATAAAAATCAGATGTAATGAAAACTAATTGAGGCTTTTTTTCAAATATCATGAAATTTTATTAAAATAATAAGCTTTTTGAACAAAACAAAGATTATTATAATTATATGAATAGAATTCAAGGTATTAGATAAACTACATAAAAAATCAATAAACAATTACTATGTCTACACATGTCTTAAATTATCATAAAAAGCATGATATTCTTGGGGAATAACAGTCTTTAGCGCCTGCAAATGCTTCCACTTACTCTGGTCCCCGAGATTGTAAGGGTTTAGACTCTATATGATCGCCGTATACTTTAATTCTTGCTGGGAGGCTACTATACTCGTCATTAAAATTAACTTTATATTTTATAACACCACTAGTAAAATAGATAAGGGATTTTAATTATGAAACAGTTGGATCATTTTTTCCCCGTCCAGGTCTAATAGATGTGAACCGAACAAGTTTTTTGTCGGTATAATCTTTAAAAAAAATAATAGCTTAGATCAAGAGCATCAAAAGGCAGTTTTGCTATTTTACCATCTTTCCGGCTTCTTTTGTTACTCTTATATAATCAATTGGCATATAAATTGCCTGATATTTTAGTTTCCTCTCAATCTTAGTATGTGCACTGTCGCACTCCATTTGAGTGTGTCCCTTCTCTAAGTATTTTTGCTCAATTATTTTATTATTTTTTATAGAAAAAATTGACAGTGCATTTGCTAGAAAATGGTTACGATTTTGATAGCCACAACCATCGGAGTATATAATGATTGGTAGCGTATCCGACAAGCAATGGGTGCTAAAATGATACATTATACAGGAAACAAATGTCGATGCTGATAGATCCCTACTGCTTTCGTTTCACCAGGAGTTTGTGCATTGATGTATTGCAAGATTATGAATAGTAAAGTTCTGCACCTGAAGACGCTGTTTATAGTAAATGGCGGATGCGTTTATGTCAGGACAAAGTTTTACTACTTGTGCATCCATGGTAAATACATGACACTTTCCTTCCCGAGCAGCAATTTTGTCCGGTTCCTTTTCTAATTGAGCACGTTCTTTTTTTTAAATATGTGTCTTATATTCGTTCAATTCAACTTGTTTGGCTCTAAATCCAACACATGTGTCACATTCGTCTTTACGGGCTTATATAGAGCTATATTGAGTAGTTTAAAAAAAATTGTAAAACGCAAAAGATAATACGAAAACCTTATTACTCAAACATTTAGATTTATATTCCCAATAAAAATCGGCTTTGTTTTTATATGTTGTGGCTATGTATATCTTAGAACTGTCCTTGCGGCAGTAATGGCTTTTCCATTTTGTCCAGTTTTTAAAAATATTGTTTTAAAAATATTTCACAGCCACCCGTTTTAGAATGATCATTAATTCGCTGTTTTTTGTTATCAGACGATAAAACTTGGTTTTTATTGACCAACCAATACTGTAACATTCCTCTATTTATACCAAGAGTGAAAATGAACATGACGTTACATACACGAAGTTTGTGGTTGTAGGGAAGTTTATACATAAAAATACTATTTCTTTTTTAACTTTGTGCTGTACTCTTTTTTTAGGAGTCTGTGTAACGTGGCCCTTTACAAAAACTTGCTTAGCTTCCCAGGACATTCTCCAAAACATTTTAAAAATACTTTTTCTACCAACATCCTCCAGTTGTTGGCAGTGTCTTACGGTACTTTTAAAGCAAGTTTTCGGCAAACATGCTGGTCCAATTTCTTTTTTGTTTTCAATTTTGTTGCAATCCTAAATATTGCAGTCCCTTTATACGCTTTTTTGAATTTTGTAGTCTAATTTCTGAAGCAGAATAATGGTACCTTTTTCTTCCATGATGAGAGGCTACATTGTGATTGATATATTCGTTTTCAGAACCTAGAGTAGAGTTTTGAGAATGGAGTGCGACAGTGCACATACTAGGATTGAGAGGAAACTAAAATATCAGACAATTTATAAGCCAATTGATTATATAAGAGTAACAAAAGAAGCCAGAAGGACCGTGGAAAGAGATGGTAAAATAGCAAAAATGCCTTTTGATGCTCTTTATCTAAACTATAATTTTTTCAAAGATTATACCGACAAAAAACTTATTCGATTCATATCTATTAGACCTGACCGGGGAAAACATGATCCAACTGTTTCACAATTAAAATCCCTTAACAATCTTCTTAGTGGTGCAATAAAATATAAAATTATAAAATATAAAAGGCTACTATACTGCCTCCTGGCTAGAATTATAGTATACGGCGATTATATAGAGTCTAAACCCTTACAATTTGGTCCCCGTCCAATTCAACAAAGTAAGTGGAAGCATTTGCAGGCGCTAAAGACTGTTATTCCCAAGAATATCATGCTTTTTATGATAATTTAAGACATGTGTAGACATAGTAATTGTTTATTGATTTTTTATGTAGTTTATCTAATATCTTCAATTTTATTCATATAATTATAATAATCTTTTTTTGTTCAAAAAGCTTATTATTTTAATAAAATTTCATGATATTTGAAAAAAAGCCTCAATTTGTTTTCATTACATTTGATTCTTATTTTTAGTTCAAATAATGCTATTTGCTGGCTTGAATATTCGAAACGATAAAATTTTAACTTGCAAAATTTGCTATCTACCATAAAAGCGAAAATATAAAGAATTAATAAAAACTTGATTTATATAGAATTTAAGCCCCTTTTCAAATGATATTGTAAAACAAAACTTAGTTACTACTCTTATAGTTAACGACAAAAACCTTTATTTCGCTCTCCTGTAAAATTCTGAATTTGCAGATAGCACTCTTTGAATATAAACCCTCGATATATAAAGCAATAACAAAACAATTGTATTTAGGTAATATTTTATAGAATAAATAATGTTAAAGCTACATATGTAAAAGATGTATTAGATTATTTAAACGTGACATACAAATTGATTAAAAATTTTTAGTTTTGTTTATAAATATTAGATGACATCTTTTTAGCAAATCCGTAGATATATGTGTTTCGAAACATTGAACATTTTTAAGTATTAAATATATTTTTGTAAACAATATTCCTACTTAAAACTCATTTTTAAACGATGGCGAAGTTTTGGTTTATTTAAATGTACCTGACTAAATATCTGAGTTCATAAGAGTACATTCACTGTACAAAATTATCGTACATAAATGGAAAATTAATAGCTAAAACCAACCCGTACATAGCTGTGTGTTTTGTATTTAGCTGAATAATATCTGCGTGCAAAACTTATTTATAGTAAGAACAAAGGTACAAAAAAAAACTTTATGAAATGAAGCTTACCTATGGTGATTATACAAATTTAAAAATTTGCTTGTCTTGCCGATTGGCGACATTAATTTTTAAGCAAACTATTTTTTTTTCAACTATCTTTGCAATAGCTCTTTTTATTTCTTGCCTAGTATCACCAAGAAATATTTTTGGAATTAAAGTAATTTTAAATTTTTCTCGTATAGCTGTATAATTTAAAAAAATCTTTATCATCAAAAATAGGAAACGTTATATTTTTTCACACTAGTTAACAAGAACATTTTATTTTTACCTACAATACCAGGAATTCTATAGTTTTGGTTAAGAAGTAATAAAGTAAAAACAAATGCACAAGTAAACATCCCATACCTAAATCACAAACAAAGCAAATGTGCAACAACAAATAACAGTGGCAAATTTAAAGAGTACCAAAACAATTCGACAAACAAAAAGCCGAAATAAAAATTGTAATTTTATGATAACAACAAATATCACAAACTCCTTCCCTAAATATAATGTCAATAACGTTACAGATAAACAAATTATTACCCTTATCCTTACTTTTTATAACACTACTTATTGCACATTTACATTAATGAGTCATTAATATCAACCTCACTTTAATCTTCAAGGAACGCCACTACTTACCAATGGCAGGCTTAAGTTAACTAAAACAAAACCAATAATATTAACAACAATAAATGTTATTATATTTTCAGGATAACTTAATACATATGTTTGAAATTGTTAGTCAAATATCGTATTCGTCATATGAGTAAACGGAAATTAATTTTGTCCGAAACAAAGAAATTCCTATATATATATTGTTTATAAAATAAATAAAATATTACATAAATATAAATAAATTTGTTTGACTAAATAAAACAATTGTTTTCATTTGCATTTAATAGGTTTTTCCGATTGCTAATAGATAAATTGTTGTTTATCGTACATGTACTTTTTTGCCGTCCGTACACGCAGTTTTTTTCATTTTTCATGTACGTTTTATACGTACACGAACTTATTTTCATTTCTTCATGTACGTTTTTTCCGTACACGAATTTAATTTAATTTCTTCATGTACTTTTTTCCGTACTCGTACTGAAAATAAAGTACACTTAATCTTCTCTGTCCTTCAAGTACTTTTTTAGCCGTACACGTACGCGAAGAATAGCTACAGTCGTACATTCACGTACGTGTACGCAATAAATATTTTTTTTTATTTAACAGAAAATTTCAAAAGTTAGAGACATACATAATTGTTATGAAAAGAAAAATATAACCGGTCCATATTTTGAACAGAACATTGTGTGTACGATGCGTGTACTTTCTGAACTCTGCTAAATATTCTCTCAGTATTTGCGATGAATGTGGTAAAGTCATTATATATTGGACGAACGCTAAAAGAAGTGAAAAATATTATCGGAACCAACACGTTTTATTTGGGATACTTTTTTTTACAGAAATTAACTATAGTTATTTCATTTTGTATAGCTTTAAAATTTAATAATTTTAACTCTCTAAACTCCGAATCCAAGTCCTGTTTTTTATTTTCTTTAAAGAAACTTGAAAATTTTTTGCTAAGTTACAAATTGATTCTGTGTCACCATTTATTATTAAATTTGAACCAACTACGCATAGCGATTGTTATACCTTAACAAATATTACTTTGTGTTTTAAAAATTAACTACATAGTATGTTTTGCATTTTTTGTTTTTTAATTTTATATGAAATAAAATTTTACTTACGTATTGAGATATCAAATAGAAAACATTGCCTTTTTTATTTCAATAGGTTATGGGCCTGACTCATTATTGAATTTAATTTCTAAGTAATCTTAGAATTATTCGAGTGAAAGAGATTCTTTCAAAATGTGGCGAACTCTTTAATCCAAGTTGAAAAATTATTTGGAAGCGAAAGTTGGTCTACGTGGTGTTTTGCGTTGAAAGCTCAGTTTGAGTTGGACAATTTGTTGTGTTGCATTGAAAATACAACAGAAGATGCTGCAAAAGCAACACAAGCCAGATGTCGTCTCATACTTTCAATACATAAAGATTTGTATGTGTACGTACAAGAAGCAGTTACGGCCAAGGATATTTTTGATAAATTGAAGACTTATTTCAAGATTCTGGCTTAGATAGGCGCATAATAGACCTATGCGCTATGCTCTATCAAGATGCTGCAATGTAATTCGTTACTGAAATTGTCTCAACGGCACAAAAGTTAAACGGTATTAGTATTATTGTATCCGATGAAAGGCTAGCATAAATTCTGTTAAAAAGATTGACTAAAGAATATAACCCGATGATTATGAATTTGGAAAGTTCTAGTAAGGTACTAAAGGCAGACACAGTTAAACATAAGTTACTTTAGAATATAAAGTATGAGCCTGAAGCCATCAATTCAGCACTAGGTACCAAAAGCCAAAACAAAAAGAAAGATATGAAGAACGTTAAATGCTACAATTGCAAGAAATATGGTCATTATTCAACAAAATGTCCAAATCGTTCAAATAACAAAAACACAAATACATCAATGTTTGCTGCATACATTGTACAAAATTTGGGACCAGATATGTGGAATTTCGATAGTTGAGCATCTGTACAAATTTGTTAGAGCCAATTCGTATTACTGACAATAAAACGTTAAAAGCAGTTGGTATTGGTACAATTGTGATAGAAGTTTCCATTCCTGGTGGACAAAGGAACGTTACTATTAAAGATGTGTCATATGTGCCACATCTTGGAGCAAATTTACTCTCAATTAGTGAGATTATTCGTAGAAACAAACGAGTTGTTTTTAATAAAACTGGCTGCAGTGTTGTAGATGAAAATAACAAATTGGTTGCCACTGGAAAATTAGTCGATGGTGTGTATAAGTTAATTACACCTACTAATGCATTTGTTTTTTTGGCTAGTGATTCATCAAACTTTGAAACCTGGCATAGACGGCTAGGTCATCCAAATAATCAAACGATGGAAAAGATGAAGTCCGATGGAATGTTGCATTATAAAGATTTTGTGAAAGTTAGCTGTATGGCATGTGCTCAAGGAAAACATGCAAAACCAAAATTTCCTAAAGAAGGTTCAAGAGCTAGCGATGTTTTCACATTTATCGATGATTTCAGTCGCAAAGTGTTTACTTATTTTTTGAAGACCAGAAGTTCTGTGATTGAAGTATTTGTCGAATTCAAAACATTTGTAGAAAATCAAACAAGAAAAAAGATAAAGTGTCTACGATCTGATAATGGAGGCGAATTCGTAAATCAAAAGATGTCCGATTTTTTAACAAAATGTGGTATTATGCATCAGTTGAGTGTAGCTTATAGTCCACAGCAAAATGGTCTTGCATAGCGTATAAACCGATCACCAATTGAAAAAGCTTGATGCATGTTATATGATGCAAAGCTTACGAAATCATTTTGGGCTGAAGCTGTGAACACATCTGGTTATCTCATTAATAGAATTCCTCATCGTACTCTTAAAAGGTGTCCGGATGAAATATGGTTCAAAAGAAAAACATGTTATGTCACTTACGAGTTTTCGGTTGCAGTGCAATGATGCACATTCCTCATAAAAAAGAAGAAAATTTGATTCTTAGTCAGAGAAAATGATATTCATTGGATATTGAAACAAATCTAAAGGTTATCGACTATATGATCCTGTTAAGAAGACAACAACAATTAGTCGGGATGTTATATTCTTTGAAAATGAATTTATGTCTTTTAACAAAGCGAAATCTGTTGAAGAATATTGGTTCGCAGTTTATCCAATAGAAGAATGTAGAAAAGAAACTGAAGAAAACAAAGTAATTGGTGAAGACGACGATAAAGATGATTCATTGTTGTTCTCTTCATTTACAAAGAATAAAAATGAAGTAGAGGAATAGTAGATGGTAGTAAAATTGTTTATAATAGAATACAGAGCGATCCAGTTCCGTCTAAGGAAGTAATAAAAATTCCAAGGCGAAGTGAAGGTTTAGCAAAAAAAAAAACTCAAAGCAGTTATTTAGCAGAAAATTTTATTTTAGAGGATCCTCTTCCAACTGCAAAAATCCAAAAATAACCAAGTGGGTTTTTAAGTGTAAAGATGAACCTAATGGGTCAAAGAAATATAAAGCACGTTTAGTGGTAAAAGGCTATACCCAGAAAAAGGGCATTAATTACGAGGGAACATACTCGCCTGTTATTCGTTACACGTCTTTAAGAATGTTAATGCCTTTAGCAATAAAAAATAAGTTAGAAATTGAGCAAATGGATGCAGTTACAGCCTTTTTCTCAACTCGATGGCGTGAAATGCAAAAGTGAGAACACAGTACTAAAAGTCAATAAAGCTTTATACGGCTTAAAGCAGCCGAGTCTGGTTTGGAACAATAAATTAGATAAAGTTTAACAAGATTTTGGATTTATAGGATCCAAAATAAATATGTGTGTAAATTACCATTTCAAGGATAATAAAATAAATTATTTGGCAATTTACGTCGATGACATGTTGTTATTAAATATCAATATTGTCTTTACGGAAACAGTAAAATCGAAACTGTTCAAAAAGCTGCATATACAATTTCTGGGAGAAGCGAAAAAGTGCTTAAACTTTCGAATAACCAGAGAAGATAAGAAGATATGCTTATACCAAGAAGAGTACATTGATCAGATATTGCAAAAGTTTAATCTGTCTGACTGTTACTCAGTTCAAGTACCTATGGATCCGAATCAAGAAATGAAAGAACATGTAGAAAAACGGTTACAAGATGAAATTTTCCCTTATCAGCAGGCTATTGAAAGTATGATGTATTTAATGCAGTGCAAAAGACCAGATATTTGCCATGCAGTAAGTTTTTTAAGTCGTTTTAACAACAACCCAAGTTGGAATTGGCCCACGTAACACACACTCCTAAAAAAAGGAGTACAGCACAAAGTTGTAAAAGAAATAGTACTTCTACAACCAAAAAACTTCTTCGTGTATGTAAAGTCATGTTCATTTCCACTCTTGGTATAAATAGAGGAATGCTACATTATTGGTTGGTCAATAAAAACCAAGTTTTATCGTCTGATAACAAAAAACAGCGAATTAATGATCATTCTAAAAAGGGTGGCTGTGAAATATTTTTAAAACAATATTTTGAAAAACTGGACAAAATGGCAAGCCATTACTGCCGCAAGGACAGCTCTAAGATATACATAGCCACGATATTTATGCGATCTTTTGCGTTTTACAATTTTTTTAAACTACTCAATATAGCTCTATATAAGCCCGTAAAGACGAATGTGACACATGTGTTGGATTTAGAGCCAAACAAGTTGAATTGAACGAATATAAGACACATATTTAAAAAAAAGAACGTGCTCAATTAGAAAAGGAACCGGACAAAGTTGCTGCTCGGGGTGGAAAGTGTCATGTATTTACCATGGATGCACAAGTAGTAAAACTTTGTTCTGACATAAACGCATCCGCCATCTACTATAAACAGCGTCTTCAGGTGGACAACTTTACTATTTACAATCAACACATCAATGCACAAACTACTGGTGAAACGAAAGCAGTAGGGATCTATCAGCATCGACATTTCTTTGCTGTATATTGCATCATTTAAGCACCCATTGCTTGTCGGATACGCTATCAATCATTATATACTCCAACGCTTGTGATTATCAGATCGTAACCATCTTCTAGCAAATGCACTGTCAATTTTTTCTATAGAAAATATTAAAATAATTGAGCAAAAATACTTAGAGAAGGGACACACTCAAATGGAGTTCGACAGTGCACATACTAAGATTGAGAGGAAACTAAAAAATCAGACAATTTATATGCCAATTGATTATATAAGAGTAACAAAAGAAGCCAGAAGGACCGTGGAAAGAGATGGTAAAATAGCAAAAATGCCTTTTGATGCTCTTTATCTAAACTATAATTTTTTTAAAGATTATACCGACAAAAAACTTATTCGATTCATATCTAATAGACCTGGACGGGGAAAACATGATCCAACTGTTTCACAATTAAAATCTTTTATCAATCTTCCTAGTGGTGCTATATAATATAAAGTTAATTTTAATGACGATTATAGTAGCCTCCCGGCTGGAATTAAAGTATACGGCGATCATATAGAGTCTAAACCCTTACAATCTCGTCCCCTTCAAATTCAGCAAAGTAAGTGGAAGCATTTGCAGGCGCTAAAGACTGTTATTCCCCAAGAATATCATGACTTTTATGATAATTTAAAACATGTATATACATAGTAATTGTTTATTGATTTTTATGTAGTTTATCTTATACCTTGAATTCTATTCATATAATTATAATAATCTTTGTTTTGTTCAAAAAGCTTATTATTTTAATAAAATTTCATGATATTTGAAAAAAAGCCTCAATTAGTTTTCATTACGATAAAATTTTAACTTGCAAAATATGCTATCTACCATAAAAGCGAATATATAAGGAATTAATAAAAACTTTATTTATATAGAAGTTAGGCCCCTTTTTAAATGATATTGTAAAACAAAACTTAGTTACTACTCTTATAGTTAACGACAAAAACCTTTATTTCGCTCTCCTGGAAAATTGTGAATTTGCAGATAGCACTTTTTGAATATAAACCCTCGATATATAAAACAAAAACAGTAACAAAACAATTGTATTTAGGTAATATTTTATAGAATAAATAATGTTAAAGCTACATATGTAAAATATGTATTAGATTATTTAAACGTGACATAAAAATTGATTAAAAATTGTTAGTTTTGTTTATAAATATTAGATGGCATCAGTTTTAGCAAATCTGTAGATATTTGTGTGTCGACACATTGAACATTTTTAAGTTTTAAATATTTTTTTGTAAACAATATTCCTACTTAAAACTCATTTTTTTAGCGATGGCGAAGTTTTGGTTTATATAAATTTACCTGACTAAATATCAGAGTACATAAAAGTACATTCACTGTACAAAATTATTGTACATAAATGGAAAATTAATAGCTAAAACCAACCCGTACACAGCTGTGTGTTTTGTATTTAGCTGAATAATAACTGTGTGCAAAACTTATTTATAGTAAGAACAAAGATATAAAAAAAACTTTATGAAATGAAGCTTACCTATGGTGATTATACAAATTTAAAAATTTGCAAAGTATTTTGTTTTCAACTATCTTCGCAATAGCTCTTTTTATTTCTTGCCTAGTATCACCAAGAATATTTGAAATATTTTTGGAGTTTAAATAATTTTAAATTTTTCTCGTATAGCTGTATAATTTAAAAAAATCTTTATCATCATATTATTTTTTTTACACTAGTTAACAAGAACATTTTATTTTTAGCAACAATACCAGGAATTCTATAGTTTTGGTGTTTTACCATCAGTTAAGAAGTAATAAAAAAAAAAAAAAATCCACAAGTAAATATCCCATACCTAAATCACAAACAAAGCATATTTATTGTTCTGAAAAATCGCAACAACAAATAACACTGGCAAATTTAAAGAGTACCAAAACAATTCGACAAACAAAAATCCGAAATAAGAATTGTAATTTTATGATAACAACAAATATCACGAACTCCTTCCCTAAATATAATGTCAATAACGTTACAGATAAATAAATTATTTCCCTTATCCTTACTTTTTATAACACTACTTATTGCACATTTGCATTAATAAGTCATTAATATCAACCTCGCTTTAATTTTCAAGGAACGCCACTATTTACCAATGGCAGGCTTAAATTAACTAAAACAAAACCAATAATATTAACAATAATAAATGTTATTATATTTTCAGGATAACTTAATACATATGTTTGAAATTATTAGTCAAATATCGTATTCGTCATCTTCGCAAGAAGAAAATGACGAATGTTCTACTTCGTTAGATAATACCCCAACTACGTCAAGTGCTGCACACTCTAAACTAACACAATATGTCCACCTACTCCTAAATACATCGCATTTAACAACACAAAATCAAAATTATCACATTAAAACCCAACTACTTGCTTTATGTGAAAACCAATGCAACTCTTTAATATTAACGTATTAAAATATTGGAAACAAAATTGTCAATATAATTCAAAATTAAGCCAGCTTGCTGAAGTGGTACCTGCTGTACCTGCAACACAAGCTTCTGTAGAACGTTCATTTAGTGCATTTGCTACAATCCTGACCAAGTTAAGATCTAAGTCTATTTCTAATATTTTAATAACAAAATTAAGCTTTAACTTGCTCAAACCTTTAAGTAGAAAACAATGAGTAAACGGAAATTAATTTTGTCCGAAACAAAGAAATTCCTATATATATTTTGTTTATAAAATAAATAAAATATTATATAAATATAAATAAATTTGTTTGACTAAATAAAACAATTGTTTTCATTTGCATGTAATAGGTTTTTCCGATTGCTAATAGATAATTTGTTGTCTATCGTACATGTACTTTTTTGCCGTCCGTACACGCAATTTTTTTCATTTTGCATGTACGTTTTATACGTACACGAACTTATTTTCATTTCTTCATGTACGTTTTTTCCGTACACGAGTTTAGTTTAATTTCTTCATTACTTTTTTCCGTACTCGTACTGAAAATAAAGTACACTCAATCTTATCTGCCCTTCATGTACGTTTTTAGCCGTAAACGTACGCGAAGAATAGCTACAGTCGTACATTCACGTACGTGTACGCAAATAAATATTTTTCTTATTTAACAGAAAATTACAAAACTTGAGGACATACATAATTGTTATGAAAAGAAAAATATAACCGGTACATATTTTGAACAGAACATTGTGTGTACGATGCATGTACTTTCTGAACTCTGCTAAATATTCTCTCAATATTTACGATGAATGTGGTAAAGTTATTGGAACCAACACGTTTTATTTAGGATACTTTTTTACAGAAATTAACTAAAGTTATTTTATTTTGTATAGCTTTAAAATTTAATAATTTTAACTCTCTAAACTCCGAATCCAAGTCCTGTTTCTTATTTTCTTTAAAGAAACTTGGAAAATTTTTTTGCTAAGTTACAAACTGATTCTGTTTCACCATTTATTATTAAATTTGAACCAACTAGGCAGAGCGATTGTTATACTTTAACAAATATTTCTTTGTATTTCAAAAATTAACTACATAGTATGTTTTGCATTTTTTGTTTTTAAATTTTTTATGAAATAAAATTTTACTTACGTTTTGAGATATCAAGTAGAAAACATTGCCATGTTGGACAATTTTCTGGTTACTAACCAGAAAACATTGCCTTTTTATATTTCAGTAGCGATTTCATTTTTAATGTTCTAAATTGCCTTTGCAACCGTTATGTTTTTCTAAGAAACTTGATTGATTTTTTGCAGAGTTTAGAAAGTACACACATCGCATCCGTTCAAAACCAACCTGTGCAAGTTTTTCTTTTCATAACAATTATGTGTGTCTCTAAATTCTAAAATTTTCCGTACACATTCGCGAATATGTTTTATTAAAATATTTATTTGAGTACAAATACGTGAATGTACGACTGTAGCTATTCTTTGTACGTATACAGCTAAAAATGTACATGAAAGACAGAGAAGTTTGAGAGTATTTTATTTTCAGTACGTGTACGGAAAAAAGTACATGAAAAAATGAAAATAAATTTATGTACGGAAAAAACGTATATAAAGAAATAAAACTAAATTCGTGTACAAAAAAATTACATGAAGAAATGAAAACAACTGCGTGTACGGAAGGCAAAAAAGTACGTGTACGAGAGACAACAAATTATCCATCAGCGATAGAAAAAACGTATTAAATGCAAATGAAAGCAATTGTTTTATTTAGTTAAAAAACTTATTATAATATAATAAATAAATTAATAATAAATCACACTCATAGCCAAACTAAAATTAGCGCGTAAAGTGCAATCTATCTATCAAAAATTCTCATGTACATAGAAAATGTATAAAGCAAACCATAATAGCGCAGCGTCAAGGCTTAGCAATTAGAAAATCCAATTTTGACAGTGCGTTAGTGAGTGAAATTTTTGTTGGGTCTGTTCAGTAACTTTACTAGCAAAAACTAGCAACGACAGAGTAAAACAGAAATGTTTAAAATTATTCTCCCTGGCGTAAAAAAGTAAATGTACGCTTTGATACCAAAAATTAGCAAATAATTTTGTTGTGGGTTCGGGAATGATGTGTTAGAATTAAAAACTGTACTGAATGATCATTTAATAATACCATATTTAAAGTAAATGTATCTTAACGTAAAAATATATAAAACAATTGATCACAAGAACCCAGCAAACTGATAACCCCAACGAAGAATTGTAAATAATACTCTAAGTTTACATTTTCTTTTAATTATTTGATAACTTTCAAAGGCATTGATGATGTTTAAGCGCATCAAATATTAAATTTTTTTGTAGTTAGCTATAATAAACATTCTTGCTTTGATTTAAATGTAAAATTCCTTACATCAATAATAATTTAAACTTCATAATTTTAAACTACACTGCTTATAAATAAAGTTTATAATTGAACATAAATATTTGCTTAATTCACAAAACCCTTTGTGTCCGTGTATACTGTGTATTCTTCAATTAAAATACAATAGTGTATGCTTGTTGTTGAAAATTTTCATATAAAAATTGGTAATCGTGCTATCAACTACATGTGAATTCCATATCACATTCGCACAAAAAATTTAAAATTTTGCTTTTTTAGTAATATTGTCCATTATACTTATTTTCTTCTTCTTATTTGCTTTTTGACGTTTAATATACAAAATAAATTGATACAATAATACACTGCGTGTTTACAAGCATATAAACAGAAAGTGTATTCAATACAAAATACACAATACAATATTTTGTGAATTAAGCAATTGTAAATTTCTTATTA
Source organism: Cistogaster globosa (assembly GCA_937654795.1). Classification (NCBI taxonomy): domain Eukaryota; kingdom Metazoa; phylum Arthropoda; class Insecta; order Diptera; family Tachinidae; genus Cistogaster; species Cistogaster globosa. The sequence continues at coordinate 99,311,784 of OW569403.1, read as the reverse complement.
AACTTTGTACCAAAAAACAGTACGTTGCATTGAATGTTTCATCACTGGCTTTTTTACATTAAGTCCAGATTTACACTATGCAATTTTTTGAGGCATTTTTTTCTCAATTCCTTATTTAAGTTGCAGCGATTTGCGCTATTTAAAAATAAACATAAGCGAAAATAATATCCCCTCAAAATCCCAGTAATACCATATTGCTTACTCCTCTTGCTTCACCAATAAGCAAAAATTTCATGCAAGTTTCATGAAAAATTGCCTAGTCTAAATGCGGTATTAGTTGAAAAAAAAAAAAACAAAAACATTTGCAAAGCAAAAAAAGATTAAAAACTTCTGCTGTTTTAAACTTTTTAGCTGTATACTTTTTAGCTAACTTAAAAAAAAATATCAAAACAAAACATACTAATATTACTTTTATATTCATTAAATTGCCACATACCACTATGTTTCAAAGACCTACTTTTTCCGTGCGAAATTAATATCTTTTAAAATATTAAACTTTTTAGAGCAAAATTGAAAGCGGAGCAAAGCAGGCATTTTTAAATAAATCTTAAAAAATTAACCCATTGGTGACCAATAAGTTGCAAAAAAAACAGTAATAAATAATTTATTTTATTATTTTTTTTTTATAAAAAAATTGTTTTATTTTAGTTTTGGATAAATCTAATCATTGGTGGCCAATTATATGTCCGTTGGCGTCGCACCACAGATAGGACAAGCTTGAGTTGATTTAGTCCCCGTCAAAATATTTAAAACTTTTCCATCTATTAATGTTAGATATAACTTGAACGATATTTGTACCGTTTTTCCATTGCCAATATCTATAAATAAATTTTGTAAAGCATCAATTTCTTTTCTTAAGTTCATTTCTTCTTTCAAAATAGATCCCCTCGTTTCCTTAACGAATTCCAACTTAATTGGTCGACAAAACCTTGTTGACTGGGGCGTATTATTATTCCAAATAGTTGTTCCAGAGGAGAGTATGAGCCTCAGTGGTATAATTGTCGTAGCTAGAAGCGAAGCGTCAGAATTATTAGAAGAGTCTGTTGTGTGAAACATCTGCTTATATTGCGCTTGGCCTGTGCTACTGTCAAATCCATAGCTAAAAATTAATTCACATTTTAAATTATCAGAATTTTCAGATTCCATTACGGTTTCAAAAACCTCTTTTTGCATTTCAACAATTCTATTGGCAGTATGTAACACAACAGATTCTAAAGAAACTCTTGCTATAGTCTCGGCTACATTGATATCTTTTGGTCGGCATTTTGACTTCGCACCTAGAATTTGATTATAGTGGGGATATATGTCGCAGTTTCTCGATTTACTTTCACGACGTATTGCGTTATACTGTGCCGTTGTGAAATTGTTTTCTATGAAGAAAGCTAACGCTTCATCTGCAGAAAGAGGTATTGGCTTAGGTTTACTTTCTCAGTACATCTTTTTAATCTTGGAAGGTCTTGTTGGACTTGCATTTCCTTCCTTCCTAGCTGAGGTTGCTGCTGCTTGTACCAGTAAACCAGTTTGACCTAAAACAGCCATCGAAAGCTCCGCTGCTGCTCTCCTTTGCCCATACTCCGACTTTTTGCAAAATGGAACCTCTGGACGCCCCACAGTGGAAGAAGTAGTTTTAAAAGCTTCTTTTTTAATTTTGAAAGATATCTCGCTATTTAGCCATGAAAAGTTTTTATTTCGAAAGTGATCTTCTCTTCTTCTACTTTTTGCCCATTTTGTTTCTAGATACTTGCAGAAAAGACGTACCTTCTCCGCCAAAATTTTTTCGCAATCATCGTCCATCTCAGACGCATCAACTTTATTTAAGACATACTGGACAACTATATCATTTTTTGAGTTTTTTGAGGGCTCTTTAAACCAAATTTCAAAAAGTTCGATTTTTTTCAAAGTATAAGAATCTACAAAAAGTGATATTATTCGGATAGTGCAACTTTGAGCAATATGAGATAAATCCTAGTAAATGAACCAAACTTTAGTCTATTCAAATATGTTTACATTTGGTTTCCCAAACGTTAATATTTTTTTAAAAGGTTACATGAAATTAACATTTTGAAAAAACCCATTTGCTTAAAGGTTATTTTAAAAAATTAATTTTTCAAAATCAAATTTTATATATTTTCAAAAATTTATGAGAAAAAACTTAAGTACTTACATGACAGATTATTCTCCATTACAAATTATTTATAAAATTTTAACACAATTTTCACAATAAATGCTCAAACTTTTGATTTAAAATTAATATTTTACAAAAATGTTTCAACACGTATGGGAACAATGACTTTGACTGCGCACTGTCCAATAGTGTTTTGTATTTAAAAAAAAAAAGTGTCAATTTATTTGAATTGGAGTGTTAGAAACTGCTTGGCAAAAAAAAAAAAACAAAGCTATATTGATAGTTTTGAAATTTGAATTTCGCACGGAAAAAGTAGGTCTTTGAAACACAGTGCATACTTGCGATTTCTTTAATTTTACAAAAATTTATTTTATTAGACATTTTAAAAACAAATTTAACTAACTTTTGCAAGTAAAAATTTTACTAGCCAAAACTTGCAACAATTTTTTCACTCTGTCCGTGTAAGTTTTTTAAGTACGTAAAGACGTTCTAATAATAATTAGCAACATTAGTAACAATTTTTAGTTACTTAATTGTTAGTAAGTGATGACAATTTAGTTATTTTCAGAGCAACCTAGCAGTTTTATTTCTTTTTTATTTTTATACAGAAGGCTTTATAAAATATATATGTATGTTCTAAGATGCCAAAGCTGGTATGGGGAAAAAAAACAGTGCTATAAAAAAAGCTCTATATACTACAAACTTTTGCTGAAAGTTTTTTATGACCCTTGTCCATAAAAAGATATTCAAAAGATTAAAAAAAATTAATTTTTGGAATTTTTAGTCCTTATTTTAGAAATTGTAGAATCTCCTTTATTTGATTGTTGCCGATTTTTTCCCTTTTAACTTTAGTTTACCAACTACACATGCTTATTTGATTTGCTTAACTAATAAACTTTTTATTGTCTTTTTTATATTTTTTGCTTTCCCCAAATTGGACCGTTTTTACCAAAATACTTGCACAAATTTCAGAGTTCAGCAAAAAATATTGTTCAATAATAGCACCTAAAACATATTAAACAATATTGAACTTGAATTATTGTGGCAGAATGTACTCAAGCAATGTTTAATAAAAGCACTTAAACTATATTGAATTTCAATTACTGTGGCAGAAAGGAGGAATGTTCAATAATAGCACTTAAACTATGTTGAATTTGTATTGTTATTTTTACAACAACAGCACTTCAACTGTGTTGTTTACTCTTAAATTCAAGCCTTTATTCACCTTTAAAATAAGAGTGTCTTTGTTTATAATTTTTCCAACCTATATACTAATTTAACAATAATAAAACTGCATAATTTGCTATTCAAAATATGCCTTATTTCTGCTGAATCTATAAAATGTCTCACAAAAAAAACTATGAAACAAATAAAATTGAGTTTTTAAGTCATTGAAACTTATAAAGTCAAAGTTAAGATTATAAACAAACTAAAGAACAAAAATAGTAAGAATTAAGTTACAATTATGAACAAAATAAAGAAGAAACAATATTTAGAATTAATTTACAATTATGAACAAACCAAAACTAAGAAATTTGCAATTCAGTGAAATCTAAATAACCAAAATATATATAAAGAGGTTCAACATACTTAAAGATAAACAATTAAATACCTACACAAAATAAAATAAATGTATTAACATGCTCCTCCTGATTGCCATGTAATGGTCTCAATTCTATTTGGTAGTTGAAGTATCTCCTGTGTCCTTAGTGAGCTTAGATTTTGTATTTGTGAACTGTGCTCGCTTGTATGTATTCTATTGAGTAACGGTTAAGGCTTTATTTCCCAAAATTCCCAAAATTTTGATCTAGGATGCCTTAGGTGAGCTGGAGATTGTCTGTTGGCCTTGTATCAACATGAACTTATTTTTCCAGTCTCAAGTAAACTACACCCGGTCTCTTTAGCATAAATTGACTGGTATTCTTCTTACACACAGCTGTTGTATGAGTTTGTGTGGGTAGTGCGTGGTGGCTTTTATTTGTTGTACTGGGCAGTCTGCTTTAGTTTCGTTGCGAAACAAAGCTATTTCACAGGCGCATGTTGGGAAACTTGATACATACCGGATCTATTCTTTGGAACACACAAATTTATCTTCTTTAATAACGTCGCATAAATTAAGTTCAGTTTTATTAAAAGTAAAATACTGACGACGGACAGCATTGACGGCTAAAAGAGAAGAGCATAGTTTTATTAATATGTTATCGTTCATGCAATTAGGCCCTGCTAAAATTTGAATACTAAGAGCTGATCATGCTAAATTAATGGCAATTGAACTCGGCATATGACGATGAACTATCATCAGGTTGTACAATTGCAATTGTGTTTTCCTAATATTTTTTAGGAAATTTAAATTAATTAAATTATAATTTAAATTAGAATTAGGGCACTAAGGTGAAAAATAAACACTTTGATAAAACCACGTAAAAAGAAAAAACACAACCGTTTTACTTAAGGATTACTTTGCAAGTTAAAGTATTTATTATGTATACTGATGCTACAATATTTTTCAGCAGCACAGTTACTTTTAACATTTATAAAAAAAACTTAAAAGTAAGGTAAGTATTCGGGGTAAGTATTAGTTTTAGTATTATTTATCTTAGTTTTATTAAATTCATTTATTATTATTATTATTATTATTATTATTATTATCAGCATTATTATACTGGCTCAACATTCCGGCCCCATTGAAGGAGCTGAGGTCTTCAATCATCAGGTAGAGGAGCCAATTTACATATTGGGCGTTTAAATACGCCGTTTCTGGTTTTGACCTCCGCCACCCTGACCTTGCCGTCGTCTCCTTCGTGGACGTTGACGACTCTCCCGGTCAGCCAATGCTGTGGCGGGCAATTGTCTTCGTGGATTATCACCACTTGACCGACCTTGAGACTGGGCATCTCCTCGCACCACTTGCCTTTGCCCTGAAGTCCCAGGATATAGTCGCGAGACCAAGCCTGCCAGAATGTCTGCTTGAGACCGCAAAGCAGACGCCATCGCTTCCATAATTTCGCCTCTTTGCCTGTCACGTCTTCTGCGGATTCTGGCTGCAGCGAACACAGACCCTCGCCTATCAGTAGGTGCGCTGGAAATAGCGCTTCCCCGGCGTTGGGGTCTGGAGACAGCGGTGCGATTGGCCGACTGTTGAGCACCGCCTCTACTTCTGCAAGCATTGTGCCTATCTCTTCTTGAGTGAGCGATGCGTTGCCCACGGCTCGCAGAAGTAGGAACTTCGCCTGCTTCACGGCTGCTTCCCACAGCCCTCCGAAGTGTGGCGCCCGAGGTGGTATGAAGCTGAACCTCACCCCGGGACGACGCTGCGTATGATGCGACGACCTGATGTAGCCCTTTCAGCACTCGGCTGGCTCCGACGAAGTTTGTCGCGTTGTCGCACCAAGCTATTGTTGGCAGTCCTCTCCTGGCGGCGAACCTTTTAAAAGATAAAAGAAAAGAATCAGTAGACAGGTCAGACACTAATTCTAAATGAATCGCCTTAGAAGTGAAACATACGAAACCGCTATATACATTTTAATTGGTGGTTTACCACGTATTCTCAATGACACGTTAACGGGACCACAGAAGTCTACGCCGACCGTTAAAACTGGTCGGGTAGCTCTCACTCTACTTGTGGGTAAATTGCCCATTATTTGGGACATTAATTTTGGTTTATAACGGAAGCAATGAACACACCGGCGAACTATTCTGCTGCATTCTTCTTTCGCATTAATAAGCCATAAATTCTGCCGCGAAAGAGCTACAAGTGCTTTTGTGCCAGCATGACAATTTTCAAAATGAAGATTTCGCAAATACAGTGTGACAAAGCTATTTCTTTTCGGTAATAAAACTGGGAACTTGGTATTATACTTCAAGTTTGCATTAAGCAATCTCCCACCTTCCCTTAAAAGTGAAAATGTTCGTTTCTCTTCTTTGAAAGTATGAACAAATGGTGTTAATCTTTAAATGTTTGCTGGCAAGACAAGAGATTTTTGCAATTTCGATATCTCCTCAGAAAAGTAATTTTTCTGGATTGTCTTTACAAGCCGAAAGAATGACCATTTTAATTCGATTGCAGTAGGTCTAGATCCTTTGTCTATTTTGCGTTTTCTCAAAACGTCAACAAATCTAAGTACAAAAGACATTACTCGTAGTAGCTTTTTGTAAGACGAATATTTTTCTATAAGATCCAATAGGCAATTATGTGGATCCTCTACTGCAATAAGTACATTCATTTTTCTTTTTTCCAATAATTCCTGGTTCTCTGTTACCTCAAAGTGTCCGTTAACAGGCCAGTAGGAACTTTCGCTTAGTAAAAACGAAGGTCCTTCAAACTAAATCGAATTTTTAATTCTTTAACATCGCATCCTCTTGAAACAATATCAGCTGGATTTTGCTTGGTGGGAACATGGCGCCACGAAACGTGGTCTGACCATTCTTGAATCTCAGCCAATCGATTTGAAACAAAAGTGGATAGCGAGGATGGATGCGTTTTAATCCAATACAGTGTAATTCCTAAATCAGTCCAGAAATTAACACACTTGATTTCAAAGCTCATCAGTAACTTAATTCGATTCCACAACTTAGCTAATAGGTGTGCAGCACATAGCTCAAGTCTCGGAAGAGACTTGGTCTTAAGAGGAGCAACTTTAGATTTCGCCGTAAGTAGTCTCGAAACAATTCTGTTTGATTCGGAGCTTCGAATGTAGATGCAACAACCATATGCTCGAATTGAGGCATCAGCAAATCCGTGAATTTGAATTTTTGCTTTAGAAGTTGTATAAACGAATCTTGGGATTGTTATTGAATCAATTTTCAGTAAATTAGATTTGAAATTTTCCCATGAAGTATTTAGTCTCATGGGAATTGATTCATCCCAGTCAAGTTTTTGAATCCAAAGTTCTTGTAATAACATTTTGGATTTTGTTACTATAGGGCATAATAGTCCGAGAGGATCAAATAACCGCGAAGAAACTGATAATATGTTTCTTTTAGTAGCTTTTAATTCTTGAAAATTATTTTCCAAACGAAACTTAAATGAATCGTTCTTCGGAATCCAATGTATGCCAAGAGCTTTTGCTGAATCGGAATCGCTATGTAATAGTTTTTCATTCTGTATTGAACTCATAAATTCAGGATGATTTGAAAACCATTTCGTAAGTTTAAAACCAGCAGAACTCAAAATTTCATTAACCTGGTAGCTATCAGCACCAGTTAATAAATCATCTACGTAGAAATCACTGCGAACAACTTTTGAACCAATAGGTAAAGTCTCTTTGTACAAATCGCTTAAATGAATCAAACATCTGATTGCTAAAAATGACGCTGACGCCGTGCCATATGTAACAGTGTTTAAACGAAACACTTTTAAGGAATCAGATGGACTTTCTCGCCAAAGGACTAATTGAAAATTTCTGTCATTTTCGCCAATTAAAATTTGACGATACATCTTTTCAATATCTGCAGTGATTGCATATTTATGAAATCGAAAACGGATTAATGTAGAATATAATTCTTCTTGAATCGTCGGACCAACCATTAGCAAATTGTTAAGCGATACACACGAAGAAGTTCTACATGAAGCATAAAAACTACTCGAAGTTTTGTAGTTGTACTCTGAGGTCGCAAAGCACATTGATGTGGAATAACATAGTGAGGAAAATCTGGCATATTATTCAAAAGTGACATATGACCTAAATCGAAATACTCTTTCATGAAATCATCAAACATCTGCCTCATCATGTCATCTTTGGAAAGTCTTCGTTCTAAAGAGAGAAATCGCCTTTTGGCAGTTTCAAAAGATAAACCAAGCAATTTTGTATAAGATTTGAAAGGCAGTAAGACTTCAAATCGTCCTGACATTAAGCGTCGTGCTGAATTTCTAAATTTGTCCTCACATTGTTGCTGTTCCTCAGAATATATTTTTGTTGACTCATTTGGAAGATCTTCTAATTCACAGAATTTCCTGACTATTGAATCAACATTGCTCTCGTTTTCTACAACAGTACTTAAATGAAAAACGTTGTTATTGGTCGAGCCCTTTGATTGGTATTTTCCAGTTACAATCCAACCAAGCGACGTCTTTTGAAGAATTGGCAGGCTCGGACTATACTTTATTTGACCAACACACATCAATTCAAAGAAAATTTCAGCGCCAATCAATAAATCAATTTTTTGTGGCCTAAGAAAGCAAGGATCAGCTAATTCTATATTCTTAGGAATATTTAAGCTAGTTGTATTTATTCTAAGATCAGGTTGCAAATTAGTTATATGACTCAATACCCAAAACTTTGAAGTAAAGTTAGTAGAGTTAACACTCGACGTGACAGTTAAATTCACACAAGATTTAGAAACCGAATTTGTTTCACTTATGCCATTGAGACTTAATCTGCCTCCTTCTTTTCTTAGTAGCTGCGCAAGTTCCTCAGTTATCAAGTTTGGTTGAGAACCGGAATCTAAAAGTGCTCTGGCCAGTATATATTTGCCAGAATTACTTCTCACTTTCACAACAGCTGTGGCAAGAATAATTCTTTCATCCGATGATGAATAATTAACAGACGCGTGTGAAGTAGATGGCTGTTCAGCATAATTATTCGAGTTATTAGAACTACTAGAACTTGCATTAAATTTGTGCAATAGTGAATTGTGAGAACCACTACATATTCTGCACTTAGAAGATTGACATCTTGCTACTGTATGACCTTTTCTCAAACAATTAATACATGCTGGCACAGATTTTATGAAATCAAATCTTTTGGTTACGGGCTCAGCAGTAAAAGAAGGGCATTTATTTATTATATGCTGATTTGATCTGCAAAACAAGCACTTATCAGCAGATTGATTTGATTTTGTACAATTTAATGATGTTTTGTAATTTTACCTTTTAGAATTTTCAGTTCAGTTTAGAAATTTCAGTTTTATTCAGTTTTATTAGTATTATTAAGCCTCGGTCTTGAACTAGAAGATTCGTCAGCAGAAATATGCTGGTATCGTTTGTTCAAGGCGGCTTCGCAGTCTGACCACAGAGGGAGCTTTTCGAAATCAAGCTGTTCTTCCCACTTTGATCTGGTCACTGGATCTACTTTTGACATCACTAAATGTATTAATATGGCATTCGTTGTTTTCTTATCGTCACCTATTGACAACAGCGAATCGTAAATAGCAGAAACCGTATCAATCATGCTTCGCAAAGCAGAAGCCGAAGGTTTTGTGATCTCTGGCAAATCAAAAAGTTTTGCAATATTATCAAAAAATATTAGGCATTCATTATCGTAGACCTTCTTTAAGCTGGCTAATGCTTTGGGATAATTTTCTTCTGAAATCTGAAAAGCTTTTACTGTACCTGAGGCTGAATCGGACAAGCATGATATTAAATGATTAAACTTTTCAATATCTGTCAACGTCGGATCATTGTGGGCTAAGGTCTCAAATAAGCTCATAAAATTCTTATAATCAGAATATTTTCCATTAAATTTGGGGAGCTTCATATTTGGGCGTCTTGACTGATGTGTCTGTGCACTGAAAGAATTTTCAGGCAAGATTGGCTGCCTATTTTTAGCCAGTAGACTCAAAAACATTGATTTTGTTGTCACACAAATGTCCTCAAGCTCAGCTCTATCGTCATTATCGGGATCTAAATTATCAACCTCTGACTGAAGCTTCATTGCTTGGTCAATATAAGTTTTTAGAATGTCCAAGCGACATTCTAATTCTATAGGGTTAAAAGATATCGTCTTTTCTCTTATAGATTGCTTAATTCTAACTATATTTTGTACAACCTTTGCTTTCTTTGCCATTAATTTCTCCAAAGTTTCCGATCTGGAAGGAGAAACTTGATGTTTTCTACTAGGCATTGTATAACTTCTACTTTATCTTATTCCTCAAAACAAATTTTAAATTTACCAAATTAAGTTATTGGCCGAATTTTATTTAAAACAAAAAAATTTAAATTGTTTTGGACTACAAGAATTATAAAATATTATTCTCTCGTCGGTTACACGATATTCGGATTTTTTTTTTACAAATTTAAGATCTATTTTCTTTCGCAAAAATATTAAATTTTGAACTTTTTTTTGTTAAATTAAAAGTAATTTATATAATTTTTGTCTAAAACCACTTTTAACAGCCTTTGGTATACTAAAAATATTTATTTAACCAAGTAAAATCGTTTCAAAATTAATTTTCCAAATATTATAAAATATAATATGCTAGTGTGAACACGCTAAGCAATTTTGTCTTCTAAAAATATAAAATAAAAATTTTCGATGCTAGTGTGAACACACAAACAACTTACTATTTTAAAACTGTATGAAAATTAACTTTTTGATGCTAGTGTGAACGCACCATACTGTTATTAGCTGAGAGTAAATAATATTACAAGTGGTATAGGAACACTCGGAATGAAACACTGATCTTAATAATTTTATAACAACGAATTTGAAAATTAAAGAAAATGAAAATATAGTATTAATTAATTATTTAAAATAAATAAAATTAACACTCGCGAATATTTTTGTGTATTTTTTAAAGCAATAAAAATTATTTTGACAACATTGCAATACCGGCGGCAATTAAAGAATATTAATTTATCTCTCAATAATAAAGAGAATAAATTATATATGTATGTTTGTATATTAACAAAATGATTAACACTCGCGTTAAGATTCACTTTTAAGGGTGGGTTTTGTTTAAATATAACAAATAAATAAATTGTTTCACAATTATTTAAGTGTAAAAAATATATTTTGTGTTCGACTTGCAAAGCGAAATTAATTTTTGAATAATTTACAAAAATCTCTTAAATTTGATTAATTTACAAATTTAAGGTAATTACACAAATATTTTTTACACTTTTTACCTCTGGTTCTGTTTCGGAGTTACTCCCCTGATTACGCTCTGCTCTACAGATGATACAGCGGCAACGGGGCATCTGAATAAACTTCTGGGTAGGATGATTCCAAGATGAAATAACGTTAACGTTTTTGTGTTTGTTTAAAACTTTTGCACGGTTTGTCGTGTTTATAATTTGTATAAAAACTGTTTAATCACTGTTTTCTTGTAATTTAATTTAACTATTTCTTGTTTATTTGTATGGTTTATTTGTGTTTTATGTGTTGACATTTTATGTTTGTTTTGTTGAAAACAATATAATTTGTGTGATTGTGTTTTGTTTTATTATTTATTTTGTATGTTTTAAAACTTGTAACACTAATTAATGTATGTAATATTTTATATAATTTGTTTATTTTAAACTTTTCACTGTTTTTATCGTTTTATTTTTTAAGTTTTAATTAAATTATAAAACTTAGTTTTAATAAAAATGAAATAATTTATCACTTTTAATTTTTTGTTTTATTTTTCACTCGTCCCTGCTCGGGCGCCAAAATGTTTTTTCCTAATTTTTTTAGGAAATTTAAATTAATTAAATTATAATTTAAATTAGAATTAGGATACTAAGGTGAAAAATAAACACTTGGATAAAACCACGTAAAAAGAAAAAAACAACAGTTTTACTTAAGGATTACTTTGCAAGTAAAAGTATTTATTATGTATACTGATGCTACGAAATTTTTCAGCAGAACATTTACTTTTAACAGTTATAAAAAAAAACTTAAAAGTAAGGTAAGTATTAGTCTTAGTATTATTTATTTTAGTTTTATTAAATTCATTTATTATTATTATTATTAATATTATTATTATTATTATTATTATTATTATTATTATTATTATTATTATTATTATCATTATTATACTGGCTCAACAGCAATGTATCATTCTTTTTAACAGGCAATTAAAGCGACTCAGTTAAATGCATTTTTGTTTTGCCTTTTTACTGTTGTAACTGGTACGGGTAGGGTATAAGGAAGCTTATAATACTCTGATGAGTGTTTGTAAGAATATCCCTCAATATGGGATATTCTTGTATTGTATGTGTTTCAAATTTGATTTGAATGAGCAATTGTGGTTTGGCTCTGGGCATCGTTTGCAATGTTGAACGATTGACCGTGTTGCTGTTTTGCCCTTGACTGGCAAATATCTTTGTCTTACGTGTGTATACAGTGCCTTTTCAAATGACTCCAATTTTCTTGAAAATCTGATCGTTGCATTCCCCGTATAATAACTGTGAAAGCTGTCTTGACGTTTATAAATCATTCTCGTGTGATAAATGAATCGTAGCATATGAGCTACAATCCTCTGGAGGTTTAGAAAGGTACCTATGTGATTTATCTTGTAGATAAAATTTGTTGACGTGACTTCTGCGGTTGTAGCTAATTTGTAGCTGCGGTCGTGCTATTTGTAATTGTTATTGTGTAAGACATAATTATCGGCCAAATCTCCTCTCGTCAAGGTAAAATAATGGGTCCATAGAGCCATTAACTACTTGCAGCTAGCTTTGATGAAGAAAGCCCTGGTGCCAGAATATTAGCTGGATTTTTCTTCGATTTAACGCGTCCCTACTGCTCAGCTATAGATTATTCCTGTACTGTAGAGATTTGATTAGCCAAGAATGTTTGGTAAACTGGTTATTGTGAGTTGATTCAGGCTAACATGATCCCTGAGTCTGTCCATAGGTAAGTGGGTGTATTCTCAAGTTTGAAATCATCCTTTTCCTTGCTATAAGTTGGGCGCATAACAGGGCTGCGCAGGGTTCAAGATGAGCCACAGTCTGGCATTTAATACGAGCTACTCGTGATTTTGCACACAGCAGTCTCATTATTTCCTGCCCCCTTTTGACGATTGATCGGATGTACTTGGCTGCACCATATGCTCTTTTAAATCATCCGCAAAAGCATGAATTTGGGTGTTTAAAGGGATGTGTTCTTTAAAAACATGTCGTGAAATCTCTAGGTTATTTAAATGTTCCAGTTCATTCCCGAACGTCATCGATCTTCTGTGGAGGTTTGCTGGTATCGCCTTATTCCACTCCAATTTCGTTTGCCAAAGCTTTTGGCGTTGACCACAATTAGTGCCAGCATCCTCAAGTGGCCAAAAAGCCTTGCCAGATCTGATGTTACTATACGTTCGGTAGCTTGTTTACTTTCTTCTGGATATATCTTAACATAAAATTTGTCAGGTTTTGACATCCAGGTTAAGCCCAATGTTTTTACCTTTTGACCTTCTGTACTGTAAAATCAATATTAACCTCATGTTCCCTTCCTGCAACGCTTCGAAATAATTTTCAGTGATAAGCATTCTACATGGTGTGGAATGAAGTAGTTTGGCTTGCATGTTTAATTTCTGTCATGTGACCCAATTTCTCGTATTCGTCCATAAAAGGTATGCCCTCTGTTTCGACTTCTGGTTCCTTTGCCAGTCGACGCTCAAGGAAAAGGAAACGGAATTCTAAAAACAAATTTTAAAGTTTTATGAATGTTGTGTGTCTGCGCGACACGATTTTCACACTGTTTTTTTCAACTGATAGAGTTTTATCTTCCGCTTTAATCTTTTCTAGTTCCCTTAGTTGAGCAATATCTTCTTCTAAATATGATTCGTTCTCAACCCACATTCCGCATGATGCCGAATTTCGTTGCTTTTCCCCAATCTTTCCTGCAATGATTCAACCGAGCAAAGTATTTTGCAAGGTGAGAATATTCATGTTTAAATTGATTTTACCATCTGCCAATAATTGGTGAAAGAATTCAGCACCCAAAAAATATCTGTATTTTTATGGCGGTTAAAATCTGGGTCAGCTAGTGCAATATTATTAGAAATATTTCAGTACTTGATATCAATCGCTTATGTGTTTGCACACCTCAAACAGCTTCTTAGGTTAAAATTTTTTGCGTTATGACCCGTCCTTAAACAGTTGACACAATACTTTTTTTTAAGCAAATTAAATTTGCGATGATGGTGACAACTTCTGTGCATGCGAATAGCGGATGCTTCCATATTTGCACATTATACAGAGTCCATTGTTTCGCCTTTTAATGTGATGGACGTGCATACTTTTGTCCTTGTGTCTAACAATGTTTCCTTTTCGATCATTGCTTCCACAGGTTAAAAATTCCTTTTGAAAAAAGTTTAATAAGACTTTGATAGTGGCTGTGTGAGCGATTGTTCATAACGAAGTCGTATGACCCGATCCAGCCTTTTAGAGAGCAAATGGATCAGCAATGCAGATCTAATAAACATTCATTTGTTTTGTCATGGAGGCTTTTGTAATTATCGATTGGCGTCTTGTTAAGTATATCTACCAACTCCTGATTTATTTTGCTAACTAGTAACCTCTTATAGTAGTAGCGATCTACTATGGTTGAGCATACAGTTACGAACCTGGTGAGTGCATTACAATTGATGAACTACTGTATGGCTATCGCGGACTTATCCGTTTTACGCAGTATAAGCCGTCAAAACCAGAAAAATATAGCATAAAGATATTTTGGGCTTGCAATGCATATAATTTTTACCATCTCCATGGCAATTTATACACTGCTAATAAGGCGGATAATGATCGGAAAACAAATGTAGACGGAAAAACAATTTTGGACCTAGTTGTTCCATATAAAAAATACAGGAAGAAATATTTTCACAGACAATTTTTTTACGTACCTAGAGCTGAAAAAGACCCTAAGCTCCTGGAATCTTACACTTGTTGGAACAGTAAGAACGAACAAACGTCTTATACCACCAAATATGCAGCCAGATAAAGATAGGTTAGTATTATACCAAACATATACTATATATATTTATATTTACAATCTTATGTTCTTAGATAGTAATGGTAATATTTTATATCGTTAAATTTATACCTATAATTATGCTATTTTAGACAAAATACTCTACTATTGGTCAGATTTTTTATTGATGCAAATAAAAAACTTATTTCCTTTTTTTCAACGTTTCGTCGGCTTTTTTCCGACGTCTTCAGGGGAGGTTATTTATTTTTAGTTGTTCTAACGACAAATTACAAGAAATTTTGTTGATATCTAAAATTTAATTATAATCTTGATCTTTATGATATTACTTACAATTTGTTTTTAATTTATATAATTTAATAAATAAATAAATAATGAAGTTTTATTATTAAATACTATAGTATAATAAAAAATGTAAATTATGCACAGCATAATCGTCATCGAAAAAGTATCCCAAAAAAAGATTCTTTAAAATAACACAAATATCAGAGAACTTTATTTTCAAATAACGTATTATCGAAGTTTGGTGTTGTCTTTTTTTTTAGTATGATTGAATTTCTTATACGTTGTTGTTTTCTCAACTTTCGAGAGTATATCTTTTGTTTTCATTTTTCTCCCTGATAAAAGGTTGAGCTTGTGTAACGCGGGTTGATGGTAAGTTACCCATGATTTGAATGAGCAATTGTGGTTTGGCTCTGGGCATCGTTTGCAATGTTGTACGATTAACCGTGTTGCTGTTTTGCCCTTGACTGGCAAATATCTTTGTCTTACGTGTGAATACAGTGACTTTTCAAATGACTCCAATTTTCTTGAAAATCTGATCGTTGCATTCCCCGTATAATAACTGTGAAAGCCTGTCTTGACGTTGATAAATAATTCTCGTGTGATAAATGAATCGTAGCATATAAGCTACAATCCTCTGGAGTGTAAGAAAGGAACCTATGTAATTTATCTTGTAGATAAAATTTGTTGACGTGTCTTCTGCGGTTGTAGCTGATTGGTAGCTGCGGTCGTGCTAATTTGTAATTGTTATTGTGTAAGATATAATTATCGGCCAAATCTCCTCTCGTCAAGGTAAAATAATGGGTTCATAGAGCCATTAATTAATTAATTAATTAATTATTGTGTAAGACATAATTATCGGCCAAATCTCTGCTCGTCAAGGTAAAATAATGGGTCCATAGAGCCATTAACTACTTGCAGCTAGCTTTGACGAAGAAAGACCTGGTGACAGAATATTAGCTGGGTTTTTCTTCGATTTAATGCGTCTCTACTGCTCAGCTATAGATAATTCCTGTATTGTAGAGATTTGATTAGCCACGAATGTTTGATAAACTGCTGATTGTGAGTTGATTCAGGCTAACATGATCTCTGAGTCTGTCCATTGGTAAGTGGGTGTATTCTCAAGTTTGAAATCATCCTTTTACCTTGCTATAAGTTGGGCGCATAACAAGGCTGCGCAGGGTTCAAGAAGAGCCACCGTCTGTCATTTAAGACGAGCTGTGATTTTGCACATAGCAGTCTCATTATTTCCTCCCCCCTTTTGACGATTGATCGGATGTACATGGCTGCACCATATGCTCTTCTGAATCATCCGCAAAGGCATGAATTTGGGTGTTTAAAGGGATGTGTTCTTTAAAAATATGTCGTGAAATCTCTAAGTTATTTAAATGTTCCAGTTTATTCCCAAACGTCATCGATCTTCTGTGGAGGTTTGCTGGTATCGCCTTATCCCACTTCAATTTCATTTGCCAAAGCTTTTGGCGGTGACCACAATTAGTGCCAGCATCCCCAAGTGGTCAAAAAGCCTTGCCAGATCTGATGTTACTATACGTTCGGTAGCTTGTTTACTTTCTCCTGGATATACCTTAACATAAAATTTGTCAGGTTTTGACATCCAGGTTAAGCCCAATGTTTTTACGTTTTGACCTTCTGTACTGTAAAATCAATATTAACCTCATGTTCCCTTCCTGCAACGCTTCGAAGTAATTTTCAGTGATTAGCATTCTACATGGTGTGGAATGAAGTAGTTTGGCTTGCATGTTTAATTTCTGTCATATGACCAAATTTCTCGTATTCGTCCATAAAAGGTATGCGCTCTGTTTTGACTTCTGGTTCCTTTGCCAGTCGACGCTCTAGGAAAAGGAAACGGAATTCTAACAACAAATTTTAAATTTTTATGAATGTTGTGTGTCTGCGCGACACGATTTTCACACTGTTTTTTTCCAACTGATAGAGTTTTATCTTCCGCTTTAATCTTTTCTAGTTCCCTTAGTTGAGCAATATCTTCTTCTAAATTTGATTCGTTCTCAACCCACATTCCGCATGATGCCGAATTTCGTTGGTTTTCCCCATTCTTTCCTGCAATGATTCAACCGAGTAAAGTATTTTGCAAGGTGAGAATATTCATGTTTAAATTGATTTTACCATCTGCCAATAATTGGTGAAAGAATTCAGCACCCAAAAAATATCTGTATTTTTAGGGCGGTTAAAATCTGGGTCAGCTAGTGCAATATTATCAGAAATATTTCAGTACTTGATATCAATCGCTTATGTGTTTGCACACCTCAAACAGCTTCTTAGGTTAAAATTTTTTGCGTTATGACCCGTCCTTAAACAGTTGACACAATACTTTTTTTAAGCAAATTAAATTCGCGATGATGGTGACAACTTCTGTACATGCGAATAGCGGATGCTTCCATATTTGCACATTATACAGAGTCCATTGTTTCGCCTTTTAATGTGATGGACGTGCATACTTTTGTCCTTGTGTCTGACAATGTTTCCTTTTCGATCATTGCTTCCACAGGTTAAAAATTCCTTTTGAAAAAAGTTTAATAAGACTTTGATAGTGGCTGTGTGAGCGATTGTTCATAACGAAGTCGTATGACCCGATCCAGCCTTTTAGAGAGCAAATGGTTTAGCAATGGAGTGCTAATAAACATTCATTTGTTTTGTCATGGAGGCTTTTGTAATTATCGATTGCCGTCTTGTTAAGTATATCAACCAACTCCTGATTTATTTTACTAACTAGTAACCTCTTATAGTAGTAGCGATCTACTATGGTTGAGCATGCAGTTACAAACCTGGTGAGTGCATTACAATTGATGAACTACTATATGGCTATCGCGGACTTATCTGTTTTACGCAGTCAGACCGTCAAAACCAGAAAATATAGCATAAAGATATTTTGGGCTTGCAGCGCATATAATTTTTACCCTCTCTATGGCAATTTATACACTGCTAATAAGGCGGAAAATGATCGGCAAACAAATGTAGACGGAAACACAATGTTGGACCTAGTATTTCCATATAAAAAATACAGGAAGAAATATTTTCACAGACAATTTTTTTACGTATCTAGAGCTGGAAAAAACCCTAAGCTCCTGGAATCTTACACTTGTTGGAACAGTAAGAATGAACAAACGTCTTATACCACCAAATATGCAGCCAGATAAAGATAGGTTAGTATTATACCAAACATATACTATATATATTTATATTTACAATCTTATGTTCTTAGATAGTAATGGTAATATTTTATATCGTTAAATTCGTACCTATAATTATGCTATTTTAGACAAAATACTCTACTATTGGTCAGATTTTTTATTGATGCAAATAAAAAACTTATTTCTTTTTTTTTCCAACGTTTCGTCAGCTTTTTCCGGCGTCTTCAGGGGAGGTTATTTATTATTAGTTGTTCTAACGACAAATTACAAGAAATTTTGTTGATATCTAAAATTTAATTATAATCTTGATCTTTATGATTTTACTTACAATTTGTTTTTAATTTATATAATTTAATAAATAAATAAATAATGAAGTTTTATTATTAAATAATATAGTATAATAAAAATGTAAATTATGCACAGCACGACACATTGAAATAATTAAAAATAGTCATCGAAAAAGTATCACAGAAAAAGATTCTTTAAGATAACACAAATATCACAGAACTTTATTTTCAAATAACGTATTATCGAAGTTTGGTGTTGTCTTTTCTTTTTTAGTATGATTGATTTCCTTATACGTTGTTGTTTTCTCAAACTTTCGAGAGTATATCTTTTGTTTTCATTTTTCTCCCTGTCTAGTATCTTAATATTGTCAAAGTTTATGATATGTCCAGTTTCTTTTGCATGTTGTGGTAAAGCTGTTGTCTCCTTTCCTTTTTTAATATCTGCTTTATTGTCTTAAATTCTTGGCTCAAGAATTCTTTTTGTTGTTCCAACATATACTTTGTTACACTTTGCATCTTTATTTTCTTGGCAGGTTATTTCATAAACGACATTATTTGCTCTTATCTTGTCTAGTTAGTTGTTTCCTGCGTAAAAAGATGTCTCAGTGTTTTGTTTGATCTATATGTGCATAGTGTTTTTCGTCGTTTACCATATGTTTCAGTTTTTTGTTCTCTGTTAGTGCTTAAATATATATATTAAATTATAAAAAACTTTTTCTATCGTTTGACTATTTTTAGTATCATTATTTTTTTCTTTTCTTAAGCATTTATTTATTAATGTATTTGTCACATGTGTTGATGTATTGGTGTTGTCATTTTTAAATCATATGTCGCTAATATTAAAAATTTCACTTATTACATTTGTAGCTGTATTTATTTTAGCATTTATCGATTGGGTTGAATGGTAATTTATTAATCTTCCAGATGCAGTTTTCTTTGCATACCGATTTGATATTAATATATTATTATCCTTTATGATTATCATGTCTAGATATGGCATTTCATTATTTTTCTCCTCTTTCTTTGTGTAAACTGCATCTTCTTGTGATTTAAATTGATGTTTGAAATAGTATTGATGTTTGAAGTAGAATGTCCAATTCATCACTCTTTATAACTGCAAATAAATCATCCATATCATCACATCGCCTAATAATATACATATCTAATACAATGTCTGACATTGTCGGGGATAACGGATTACTCATTGGCATACCATATATTTGTCTATAATACTTTCCATCGAAATTAGAATAATTATTGTCTGTTAGACAGAATTGAGTATGTTTTTAATAGCTAAATGTGTAGGTATATTGGTGAACAGCGATACCACGCCAAAGAATACGATAATGTCATTCTCATCTAAAATAATGTCACAGAGATTTTCCTTTAATTGGATTAAATTCTTAACATTATATGTTGGAAATATAATATTCTTTAATATTTTTCCTATGTATTTTGAAAAGTAATAATAATAATTTTGTTATATGTTTTCCTTTTAAAAGATCTGTAATAATATTGTTATTTGTTTTCCAAAGTTTTGTGGTTGGATCCGATCTAATAATTTTGTATGTTGATTTTCCGTCTAGTAGCTGATTCATTTTATTTATGTAATTAATTATTATTTATCATTATTATTATTTATTTGGTTTCAGTAAAATACAATACAACAAGAACAAGTCTTATATTATAGTATTGGGTAGAATTTTGGCACACATATTATGTCATATATAATATTAACATAACAAAACAAAAAAAGTAATATAATCATATAATAAATAAAAGATAAAAAAAACTAACTTATATAATTAAAAACTAGCTAAGAATGCTAACAAAACTGTTTACGAGTATAAAACATAAAAATTGCAGATTTAAATTGGCTTGCATTGCTTATAATTTGTATCTGAGGGGGTAATAGGCCCCAAAGGCGAATAGAGTTTATAAAGAAATCTTGTTCAGAAACGCTCTTGTTATGTTTTATGTTATTTATTTCTTTACCTCTGCTTGATATAGAGAAAGAAAGATTTTAATAAAGGTAATCGGGTTGTCTGGTATATACAATTTTATGCAGGAAGAAAAGAACTCGACATCTTAACAAATTATCAAATGTCATATTATATATCTGTGTTGCATATCTTGATATACCACAGTTTCTTTTAATCCCAAAGATGTATCTGGCAATGTTATTGTATGCTACATTAAGTCTGGGTTTATTCACACTATCGCAACTAGAAAAAAGTTCGCAACCATACATGAGGCTTGGCAAAAGGTAAGTTTTGGCTAGCAACATTTTTGTATAAGGGTTAATAATTTTTCCCAACTTATATACAAATTTAGATACTATTTTTGTCCTAAACTAATAATACATTGAACCTTATTTATGCTGAACCTATAAACAGTCATAACTGTGAAACAAATTAAATTAACTTTGAGTTTTTAAGTCAAAGAAACTAATATATTACTGAATAAGCGAAATTTATTAAAATTAAGATTAAAAAAAATCAGAAGTGGTTCAATAGCTGCACAAAATAAAAAATATAATAAGAGCAATAATAATAACAAATGAACTAAAATTTTCTAATATATTATTCTTTTATGTATATGATTTTACCTCTGCCGAATCGGTTCTTGGTTAAAATTAAAAAAAGTCAATAAAATAATATTTTCAAAAAAAGTAATTGTTAATGTACGAGCATTTTTTATTAAATTATTATTATTAAATTGAGTTTAATAAACTTCAGCCTATATAAATACATTTCTTATTATTTATTAAATTATTTAAGTTTATTAAGCTTTAGCACAATTGGCCTAAATAAATCATTTTTATTATTCATCAAATTATTTAAGTTCAATAAACTAGCACACTTGGCCTAAATTAATACACTTTAATTGCAAATTATTTTAGCTTATTACTTCCTACAATTGTAATTTAATACTTGCACTAAATTCATATATTTTTTATTACAATTTATTTTTACTATGTTATTTCCTACAATTGTAATTTAATATGACACACTTGCCCTATATTAATATATTTTTTATTTTTGCAATTTTGTTTATGTTTGATATTTGTTTTGTTGCTACAAGAAATATGCAATTTAATCATATTTCTTTGATAAAACTAGTATATAAGACTAAGAAAATTCAAAATAAAATAACTCTTATTCTAAAACTGAAGGAAACGGTCTTTTTTAATTAAGAGAAAGCAACACTGTTCAAGTGCTGTTGTTGCGCCAACGAAAATAATTTACCTCCAGGTTCACGTGCTTGAGAGGTCATCCACAAAAGCAAAATTCTTCAGGTTTACGTGCCTGTAAGAAAATTAGTTCAAAAACATTTAAGTAATCTTCCCATTTCTTTGAGCAACAAGTGCTTGTAAGAAAGCTCAAGGCGAAGATTCTTAACATTTTTGGTGACCCCGACGTGATCCTGTTATAAGAGCAGGACGTCTAAATACGTTGAGCCCGCAGTATTCTGCGTATCAACAGTTGAGCAACACATTATTCGAGTGGAAATACTAGCAGCAGTGATCGCCAGCTAAATATCATCCACAATGGTGTCATTCGAAGAATTGACTCAAAGGCAAAAGGTGCCCCCAAGCCAGAAAGGAGTCGGTGAGCTATTTTCAAGAGACATTGCGTAGACGAGACAAAGAATGGATGGCATTCGAGACAAATGACAACTTGATTCGGATAAGTGACGACAAACCTCTAGATCATCGCTACTTCATTATTATTCCGCAAAACAGAAGGTTGTCGAGCGATATAAAGACATATTCGAAAAATCTATAATGAAGGTAAAGTCAACTTCACACAAAATTCCACAAAAAGAGGGCTGTGATGTGTTAGGAGCTGAGACTAATGACTTTATAAAGCTCAAACGTCGATAAGCGGTAATGATGTCTTCTTTAGAACGCATTAAATAAATGGCAAGGCATCGAAGCCATACATTTCCAAATATTTAAGCTCTTTGACAACCCAGAGCAACTAGGGTACGACTCCGTGCGATTTATATAACTCGAGACTAAGCTTCGAAAGGTAATCAATACAGTAGGAGCAATTGAACAATCCCAGCATAATATAACTGATTCAGAGTCCTTGCCTATACCAAAAGTTGCACTACCGAAATTCGATGGAAATCACCTCAAGTGGCAAAAATTCTATGAAATATTCTTATCTCTAGTGAAAAGGCGATCAATGCCTAAAATTCAAAAAATGTGGTATTTAAAAACACAGTTAGTAGGAGAAGCAGCAAATTTGATAAAGCACTTCGCTGTCACTGAAGAAAATTTTGACGCTGCATGGACCATGGTGGTGGACCGATATAACAACAAAAGAATATTGGTCAACAAGCTTGTGCAAGAGCTAGTATACACCCCAATTAAAGGCTATACTGACAACTATAAATCGCTCCATGACAAAACTAAGGAGTGTCTTTTAGCGCTTCAAAATCTTCAGGTGGATACGAAATCATGGGATCCAATATTATGCTACCAACTTCTCAAGAAGTTGGACCAAGCAACGCGTCTCCGGTACGAGCAAGCACTGAAGAATCCTCGAGAGGTTCCGACTATCACAGAATTTCTGGAATTCTTAGAAATAAATTTCCAATCAATGGAAGCGTTTTCTGAAAAACCACCGCATTTAAAACCAAGGGTGTGTACTTCCATCACCACAAAGCAATTCAACAATTCATGTGTTATTTGCAAAAATGGAAATCATCCGTTATTCACATGTACCAAATTTCTTCAGTTGTCGATATCAGGTGACTATAATTAATTCAAAAACACAGATACTGTGTGAATTTTTTAAAACCTGGTCACAATTCTAAAGCCTGTATGTCAAGGGGTTGCAAAGAATGCAGCAAAAAGCATAACACATTGCTGCACTTAGAGAGCTCAAATCAAGGCAATAACGCAGCAACAAACATTTCAAACAACAAAGATCTGCAAGGTGATCACTCATCATCTGAAAATCAAAACGCTATATCACTTACAACGTACAACCAATCCAAAAGATCCAGCTATGTCCTTCTGAGCACAGCAATGTTAAAGGTACGAGCTAATGACAAGGAGATACAATGAAGAGCACTTCTCGATTCAGGATCCCAGCTAAACTTTGTTAGCGAACGTCTAGTAAAACGTCTCAATATTTCAACTAAACCAACATCAATCTCCACTAGCGGCATCGCTTCTAGTGACACTAGGGTAACACGCCAAGTCAACGTAGCATTACATTCAAGAATCAATAATTATACCGCACGGCTTCAGCGGTCCTTCCGCACATAATTTCACCTCAATCATCACAAGTTATCAATATAGATCATTGGCCAATTCCAAAGAACATTATGCTAGCAGACCCGCAATTCAATCGTCCTGACAAAATAGATGTTCTACTTGGGGCAGAATTTCATCATCAACTACTGTCAAGTGGGCAGATTCAACTAGGCTACGATTTGCCCATTTTAAAGAACAATCTATTTGGCTGGGTAATTTCTGCGAGAATTGGAGGACATGAATTATCAAGTGCAGCATGCGGAATATGTACTGATGTCGAAGTTAATTTGGAAAATGCTATTGCTTGGCTCTGGGAACTGGAAACTATCAGCACATCTGACAGATGCCTTTCAGTGGCTAAAAGACAATGTGAAAACCATTTTTTGCAAACTCACACCATTGACAAAAATGGAAGATTCGTGGTGAAAATTCCATTTTGCACTAGCTTAAACACTCTTGGCGAATCCCATGGAGTAGCTTTTACCAGATTTCTATCATTAGAAAGGCGATTATCAAAGGCTCCAGAAATCAAAACCCAATATATAGATTTCATGAAAGAATACGAAGCATTGGGGCATATGGCCGAAATAGACGTAAACTCTAAACAAACACCAAAGTACTTCATTCCTCACCACTGTGTACTTAGACCTGATAGTTTAACAACAAAATTACGAGTAGTTTTTGATGCCTCAACTAAAACGACTAACGGAGCTTCGTTGAACGACATAATGTATACAGGACCCATAGTACAAAGTGAATTGTTTTCTATTCCACTACGCTTTCGGTGTCCACGATTTGTCCTAAAAACCGACATAAAAAAATGTACCGGCAAATAGTAATGCACCCAGATGATAGAAACTTTCAAATAATTATCTGGAGAGAAAATCCCACTAAGCCAATAAAGTATTATAAATTAATACAGTCACATATGGAACGAGATCTGCACCTTATCAAGCAAAATGCTTAGAACAAATTGCTAAGACAAACATGATACGATACCCACATGGAGCTCAATTTTTACTCGAAAACTTCTATGTAGATGACGGCGGGGGGGATGACTTGCACACTGTTCTAGAAATTCAGTCAGAACTACAAACAATATTTCATCAGCATGGTCTTGAATTACAAAAATGGGCAGCAGATCATCCAAAACTACTTCAAATCCTCGCCGAAAACCAACAAGAAGTTAATTTTGACTTTGATGGTGAAAACAACCATATCGTGAAAACTTTGGGCTTAACATGGATGCCACAACATGACAAACTATGTGTAAAAGTATGTCTAAGGGAGATTAACCACGTCACAAAACGCTCAGTTAGCTCAGATTTGGCCAGTTTGTTCGATCCTCTGGGACTACTGTCACCGATTGTGGTTACCGCCAAAATATTCATTCAAGAACTTTGGCAAAAAAATTTAGACTGGATGAAGCACTGCCAGAAAATCTTCACGCAACTTGGGTTACATTCAGACAAGAGTTAGAACACATAAAAGACCCAAGAATCACGCAACATATCTTCGAAGGACATGTGACATCCAACATACAAATTCATGCCTTTGCAGACGCATCAGAAAAGGCATATGGCGCAGCAGTCTATATCAGATCAACAACAAAAAAATAAGCAGATTATTGTGAGACTGTTATGTTCAAAGACCCGAGTAGCACCTTTAAAGCGTCAAACTTTACCTCGTTTCGAACTTTGTGCAGCACTTTTAAGCGCTCAGCTCACATCAAGAGACAATCCTGCAGATATTCTGTCGCGTGGCGTCTCTCCAAGAAAACTGGCATGAAATAATTTGTGGTTCTACGGACCCATATTCCTACATGGACAACAAGAGATATGGCTAAAAGAAGTCTCCAAACCAAATATCATGGATCAGAATGTTGATATAGAGCGAAAAAGGGTAGCAGCAGCATCAACAGCGAGTGATTCTACAGATAGTGTGGTCTACAACATTAAACATAATGGCTCATTCAAAACTCTACAAAGAGTAGTTGGCTACATTGTGAGATTCATCAACAATACAAGAAGGAGCAATCAACAATCCAAGCGATCATTATCAGTTTCAGAACCAGAACAAGCTCTTACTTTGATTGTGCGGACAATGCAACACTCAGATTTTGACGAAGAACTAAAACACCTAACAAGGTACAAGCAAGTAAGCAAAAATAGCTCATATAATAAACTTGCCCCATTTTTGGACTCAAACGACATCATCAGAGTGGGAGGAAGATTAGAAGCATCAGAGCTTCCATATGACGCTAAACATCCAATGCTTATACCTTATAATGACCCGATATCCAAATTGCTGATGCAGATGGTGCATGAGGAAAACCGTCATTGTGGTCCTCAGGTACTCTTATCACACATAAGACAAAAATACTGGCCAATCAAGGGAAAGTCAATGGCCCGATCAATCATCCAGCATTGCATAAAATGCGCTAGAGCTAAACCAAAACTTCTTACTCAGATTATGGGAAATCTGCCGTCTACAAGAACCGTTCCAGCTCGACCCTTCATTAACTCTGGAGTTGATTTTTGTGGTCCGTTTTGGGTCCACTATAAGATCAGAGGAAAGAGACCTCAGAAGGCCTACATCGCAGTTTTGCTACTAAAGCAGTGCATCTAGAAGCAGTTAGCAGTTTAACAACAGATGCATTCATAGGGGCACTAAAAAGATTCATAAGCCGAAGAGGCCATTGCAAAAACTTATACTGTGACAATGCTACCAACTTTGTTGGGACCAAAAATCAACTGGCAGAATTGTCAGAAGCAGTTTACGGAGATTCGCTAGCGAAAAAATTGATAAAGAATTTACAGCTCGAGGCATCATGTTTCATTTTATACCACCGAGGGCACCTCATTTCGGAGGTTTATGGGAGGCGGCAGTAAAATCGGCCAAACATCTCCTTGTACGAAGTGTATCAACAGCATCAATAACATATGAGGAACTTGACACAGTGGTTATAGAAATTGAAGGAATTTTTAATTCCCGATCCATAAGTCCGATGTCAGATCATCCGAACGATTTGGCGGCATTAACCCCCGGCCATTTTCTCATAGGAGCACCACTCAACTCCCAAATTGACGTAGCAGCCACCGAAAACCAAAAGAATCTTCTGACCAGATGGAAGTTAGTTACACACTTAAAGTCAGAATTTTGGAGGCGTTGGTCAAAAGAGTATCTATCAGAACTCTAACACAGACACAAATGGAACAAACAACAGGATAACATTAAATTGGGAGACATGGTAATAACAAAGGAGGACAACACAATTCCTTTACAGTGGCCTCTAGGAAGAATTCTAAAAACACATAAGGGCGATGATGGCTTCATTCGAGTAGTTGATGTCAAGACATCACAAGGAGTTTGCAGAAGACCAATTTCTAGGCTGGCACTATTACCAATTCATAATTCTGAAGATGATGAAGATGATGATGAAGACGACTTGATTGACACAAGCATTCATCAGAACGAAAAACCTGAAGGTGATAAAAAACGGAAAAGAATATCGATGAGCCAAAACATATTCACTATTATGATGGCGATCATATTAATGCCACTAGTATTAGGGGCATAAATACATAATCAAAAGTTCGAAAATCGACTGGGCATTCATTTTGAAGGAATTGGATCCACCAAAATTTCAACTGCAGAATGGCAGTTATTGGTTTACTACGACTTAAAAGAATATTGGACTGAAAAGGCAATTTTTTCGCAAGGAACACAAACCTTAAACGATCTATGCAAGCAAATGCAGGACAAAACTACATGCACAAGCCTGGTCAAGAATTTTGATCACACAGAAGCTGAATTAAAGTTAGACAGCACTCTGTTATCTGGGCGGATTAAAAAGAGAGCAGCAATAGATCTAGTTGCTCACTTTTTGGTGTATTGGACTCCAAATACGCCAAAGACATGGCTGGTGCAATTTCTCAAGTTAAAGAAAACGAAGAACATCTTCTCGCCCTCTTAAAAAATCAAACCTCAATCATAGGCGCTACAATAAACATAATGAGATTAGATCAAGAATCAATAAAGAAAAAATTCTATTAAATTGATTTCCAAATTGTACAAGTACGCAATATGATAAACGATGAACGCCAGCAAGAAAAGATTTACCGTATTTTTCTGTCGTTGTGCATACAACTAACAATTACAGCAGCGAAGCTTCAACAGACACAATTATCAATACTTGGTATTTTAACAAACACTCACCATGGTTTAATAAGCCCACAACTCTTGACTCCTCATCAATTACAGCAAGAAGTAAGGAAAATCAAAATGCATCTCAGCGAATCACTGGAACTGCCTGTAAGCTAGCAAAATACGTTACAGCTATGCAAGTTTATGAAGGTTAAAGGAGGGCTCACTGGCATTATAGTAGTTTTCAGTATTACATTACCACTAGTTCAACGTGAACGGTATGAAATATTTAACGTTATTCCAGTGCCAACGTGGATCAATGACACATTAGTAGCAATACGCCCATGTGCACCACTTTTGATCATCAACACTGCTCTCAACCAATACTTTACCATTAGCAAATCTGACCTCAGCTTATGTTCACTCATAACAGAAGATAGGTATCTGCTCCCTAAAGGCCAAAAAAGGCATCAGGATGGCTCATCAACGTGTGCCTGCAAACTTAATTTATTTCACAACAACACCCAATCACACTGCCCAGTACAGCAAATGAAAGATAAAGAAGTCTGGATTTCCCTTCATGATCAAAACAAATGGATATATTCAGTTTCAAATCCGTCTCAGGCAACAGCACTATGTAAAACCGAAATCACACAATTCACACTTGAAGGATCTGGCTTGCTTATATTAGAACCAGAGTGCACTCTTAAATATAAATTCACGACGTTGCGTGGACAACAGCTGATATCCAGCAAGATCGAAAAATCAAATACCAGCTTCTGGGAACTCTCCCAACAACGACACGAAGAACGCATTAAACCATTGTTACCAAAAGAAAACGCGAATAAATATATCTCCCAAGTAAAAAACAGCTCTACAAAAATCATTAGCAGCACAAGAAATATTAAGACTCCCAAACAAACTTGAAGCTCACAACTATCATCACATGACAGTTGGGTATACATCCTTAATAGTTGCCTTTAGCATAGTCATATATTTACTAGTAAAACAAAAGTGCAAACAACGGTCAACTCCAACTCCAGCACCTCGCAAACAACAACTCGACTCAGACTTCACTGTTCACATATAACAACCAACACAATCCTCAACAATAGCCCTACAGCAAGAAATATTTTGAGCTGCACTCAACGGGGGAGGATGTTAATGCAGGAGCATTATTTATTAAATTATTATTAAATTGAGTTTAATAAACTTCAGCCTAAATAAATACATTTCTTATTATTTATTAAATTATTTAAGTTTAATAAACTTTAGCACAATTGGCCTAAATAAATCATTATTATTATTTATCAAATTATTTAAGTTCAATAAACTAGCACACTTGGCCTAAATTAATACACTTTAATTGCAAATTATTTTAGCTTATTACTTCCTACAATTGTAATTTAATACTTGTCCTAAATTCATATATTTTTTATTACAATTTATTTTTACTATATTATTTCCTATATAAATATATTTTTTATTATTGCAAATTTGTTTATGTTTGATATTTGTTTTGTTGCTACAAGAAATATGCAATTTAATTATACTTCTTTGATAAAACTAGTATATAAGACTAAGAAAATTCAAAATAAAATAACTCTTATTTTAAAACTGAAGAAAACGGTCTTTTTTTATTTAAGAGAAAGCAACACGGTTTAAGTGCTGTTGTTGCGCCAACGAAAATAATTTACCTCCAGGTTCAAGTGCTTGAGAGGTCATCCACAAAAGCAAAATTCTTCAGGTTTATGTGCCTGTAAGAAAATCTTTCCGTTTTTTTGAGCAACAAGTGCTTGTAAGAAAGCTCAAGGCGAAGATTAAAAAAATTTCTTAACTAATATAATCGAAAGTTGTTTAATGTTTAAATTCGCAGCTTGGCAAAAACAATTATTAAGATAACCCAAGATGTTAAATAAATTATAAAAAAAACAAGTAACATTCTGATATGCTCTTCGGATATATCCCTCACGATCTATGTAAATCTAGTTTAGTGAAGTAAGTAAGTAATCTAGTAAGTAAGTAATCAAAACTGCAAATATTGGGGTGACAGATATTTAAAAATAAGGACTAAAATTTTGAAGTTCTAGATATATATAATTTTACATACCAAAGCTAACGGCTCTTAATGGGTTAAGCCATTTTTAAAAAACTTTAATATCTCCTTTAAGATCTCTTCAAAAGCTTTAATATGATTCCCATATTCATATTTTAAAAAAATCTGAACATTTCAGAGGCTTGTAACTCGGAAAAAAAGGGCGACCGCCAGTTTTCTCACTGGATGTTTTTTTTTCAAATTTTTTAATTCTTTAATGACCCATAGATTTGTTTTTTTGATTGGAGTTACTTCATTGTTCCAAATGATATAGAAAAATTAGAGGAAGGCGTGTTTTGCCTGCGGGCTCGTAGGACGTGGATAAATCTTGCAGATTTCCAATAGCACCTCTTTCGAAGATCGATTGACATATCTATTTATTTTCTACCTAATCTAGTGCTCTGCAAACTTGATTTCAGCACTTACACAGACGGACAAACGGAGAGCCAGACATCACACAATCGATTTCGCTATGCATAAGGATTCAAAATATTTATACTTCATGGGGTCGAAAATGAATATTGTAATAATTACACACGGAATGACAAACTTATATATATACCCTTTTCCCACTTTTTGTAGTGAAGGGTATAAAAATTACTCGATAGTGTAAATGTGTTTATTTTCAGAATAAGGGATTTTTTAGAAAACTTTTAAACAAAAAAAAAAAAAAAACACATTTACACTATTGAGTCATTTTTATACCCTTCATTACAAAAAGTTGAAAAAGGGTATATAGAAGTTTGTCATTCCGTGTGTAATTTCTACAATATCTATTTCCAAACCCATAAAGTATATATATTCTGACTTCTAATGCATAGCGAAGTCGATTGAGCGATGTCCGTCTGTCCATCCGTGTTAGTGTTGAAATCAAGTTTGCCGAGACACTAGATATGCCAGAAAAAAATAGTTATGTCATTCGATCAGACATAGTGTCGAAAGAGGTGCTACTGGAATATAGATAACATTTTAAAGGTTTCGAAGAGATATTTTAGAAAATACTTAAGCCTTTTAAAAATGCTGAACCCATTATGAGCCGATAAAATTTTTATGTAAAATTTATATAGAATATTTCATTTCGTTACTTGCAATAAAAAATTTTAAATTTCATTTAAAAATTGCGTTGATTTTTACCTCAAAAAAAAGTTATATGTATGTATATTTTTTTTAATTATTACTGGCTTTTAAAATTTCTTTTTTATGGACAATCTTACTAATTTTATGTTGTTTTAGTTAATGTATGTATGTTTTTTTACTTATTACAGGCTTCTAAAATTTCTTTTTTATGGACAATCTTACTAATTATAGGTTGTTATTATGTACATGTTTTCTTCTGTTTTTATATTTTTTATTGAATTAATACCTCGGCGTTCTAGTATTTTATAAGGACCTTTGTATGGGCTATTTAATTAATTTTCTGTATGGTTTCTTAAATAAACTAAGTCTCCTACGTTAAATTCTAATTTATTAGATGATTTATCATAAAATTCTTTATGTCTAATTTTTGACTCAACTAAAAGGTTTTTGGCATTTTCCTAAGCGTTTTCTAATCTTATTTGGAGTTTATTTTTGTAATCAAAAAAAAAATATAAATTGGTTTATTTACATATATATTATCCGGTAAATTCGCTAGTTTACTAAATATTAATTCAAATGGTGTATATTTTGTAGTAGTGTGCGGGGATGTGCGGTATGTGTGATATGTTAAGCTTTTATGCCATTCTGTGTATTCAGTGCAACATAACAGGTATTCCTTCAAGACTCTATGATTTATTTTTATTCCACCTAAAGATTCGTGATGGTACGGGGTTGATGTAGTTTGTTCGATACTTAATGGTGTTCAGATTTCTGAAATTATTTGTTTACCAAACCCTGCACCCATATCTGTTTTCATTGTTTTGAAGTGAGCATATTTTAGGAAGAATTTCTCTACTATAGTAGTCCTTGCAAATTCTGATAATTCTTTAGAAGTCATCGGAAAAGCTTCAATATATATATTTAGTCAAATCACATTGCAGGGTTAAAATATATCTGAAATCATGGCCATAGCGTGCCTACTGTGTCTATTGAAACAATTTGAAATCGACGAGAAAGCGTTTCTGTGATGACCATTTTTCTTTATTATGCCAGACTATTTTATTCTTTTCTTTTGGCATATTTCGCATTTTTGTATAAACTTTTTAACCATTTTGTTCATGCCCTTTAAAATATAACGTTGTTTTATTTTCGCTATCGTTCTATTTACTCCGGTGTGACCTCCGAGTAAAGACAGATATTTTCTTTGATAAGACGTAACGGATCAGGTTTGTCTGTTATTTATTGAGGGGGATCAAATAGTATAATTTAAATAGGAGTACTCATTCCTTTATTTACTAGGTTTTTCATTATTTGATTATATAACCTTTGTACTTCAAGTAGTTTCATATTTCCTTGAAAGATATGTATATCTTATTTATGCCATTACTTTGTAGTAGTGATATCAGTTTATGCCAAACTTGGCCTGTACAGTATGGTTTATCGCTTGATTCTACTAGAACATTGTTTTAACTATGGCAAAAGTTTGTATATTGTTATGCTTTTTGTGTGTTTTCCCTTGCCTTTGTACAAATTTAAGTACTGGCAAATTTC
The DNA here is from genome assembly GCA_937654795.1 of Cistogaster globosa. Classification (NCBI taxonomy): domain Eukaryota; kingdom Metazoa; phylum Arthropoda; class Insecta; order Diptera; family Tachinidae; genus Cistogaster; species Cistogaster globosa. Next base: position 99,279,156 of record OW569403.1, on the reverse strand, counting down.
TGACGTCCGATATAGATTTGCATTCCCACATGTATGGATGGCTAGTCGCATTTGCGGGGGTAGGAAGGATCACATTTTTCTTGCACTTCTGGTTATCGCTGCAATTTCGGTAACCTAGATAGCGCATCAGCATTGGTGTTTTTTATTTATTTATTTGTTTACTTATTTCATAATATTAAGCCTTCATGGCCAAAAATAACAATATATTATAGTAATAATCTACCTGAGATCGAAAGCATAAATAAGAATAGTACTAAACTAAAAAAGTGTGTATTTATAAAGTATTAAAGTCTATGAGTACAGGTTCCCAACCGTAAAAAAAATTCAAAATAAATCAAAGTTTAATAAGCGAAGTTAAGGCCCCATTCAGTGACAAAGAAGAATGATAATAAGATGTACATATATAGAATGTAAATACGACTTACTGTATTATATCAGAAAAATATTGCAAAAGCTTTAAACGGAACACATTATTTGAATGTGAAAAAATAAGCAGCGAAATAAGTAAAATATTCCATCAACGGGCTATTCTAATGACGTATGATCTCACAAAAAAAGACAAATAAATTCTAGGTATATATATTTGAGGGTTTCTATCAGATCGCGTAAATACAAAAGAATTATATAAAGCTGGTGGGAGGTTCCTTTTGATAACATTATAGAAAAGTGTGATGTTTCGAAGCTTAAAAAAATTACTAGATGTGCAACCAAGAAAACAGCGCACATAGTAGGAAAAATGGTCTCTACGTATAATATTGTATACGAAATGAACTACAGTGTTAATCAAACGTTTGACCTTATTGAGATAAATGCTCCAGATGCCAGAGAAAATTTCTAGAATTTTTCTGTGCCATATAAAATCTGCGACATTAAAAGAGATGAAGCTAATCTACTTCGAATATGCAAAGGAAAATATAAATTAACAGAGTATATTCTACGCAAAATGCCTAAAACCTTTGAGTACAAAAAATCAATTTGTGAGCAAAAAGAGAGCTCAGAATCCAATATAATACCCAAGCACTTCAGATGATCAACAAAATGTATAGGAATATTCTCAAAACTAATATTTAAATACAGGAAAAAACGAGTAGTTGGCCCAAACATAATAACATTTGTTTTGGACGCATTAGACACTTAGTGAGTTAAAAGATGTCAATTGAAGAACACGACTTAGACATAAGTTAATATTGCTTTCTAATACGTCAGAAAAATCCATACTACTTCTAAAAAGCAAAAAAATGTCATCTGCAAACATGTAAGATTCGCACAAAGGAGAACTAATAAAATCAGGTAAATTGCTTATGTACAATATAGATAGAAGGGGTCCTAAAACAGATCCCTGAGGAACTCCAGACGAAAGCTTTCTTAAAGATGAACATTGTCCATTATAACTAACAAATTGTGATCTTTCTGTCAAATATGAGTATACAAGACGACACGCAGTAACAGAAAAGTTGAAATTATCTCTTAGCTTACTAATCAATGTTGAAAAAGAAATAGAATTAAACGCTTTAGACAGATCTAGAGATATTAACACACTCAGCTCATCGGCATTGACATTTCTTCTAATGCTGTCAGTAATATTAAGAAGCATCGCTGTAGTATTGAATCCCTTACGGTAAGCATATTGATGTTTATAAATATTTATAAGCGTCGATTCGGGTATCTGTTTCTTAATTACATGCTCAAAAACCTTAGAGAGTACTGGGAGAATCGAGATAGGTCTCAGATCATCCAGTGAACGAACGACTTTAGTCTTAGGAATAGGACAAACACGAGCGGTCTTCCAAAGTAACGGAAATCTTGAGGTAGTTAAAATTTTGTTAAAAGATTTAAAATGCAATTCGAAACAAAAGGGTAAATTATTTTAATAAAGCGAACAGAAATATTGTCAATGCCAACTGAATTAGACTTAACCTTATCCAATGCACTACGTAAGTCTAACTCAGTAATGCAGTGAAAAGAAAAAGAATTACTGCAATCAGGAAAATTATCGAAGTTTAAACTCTCTTGATTACTAGAACTACTTCCACAAACAAAGAAATCATTTAAAACGTCAACATTAAAGTAATAGTCATTTAAATCATTCCCAACGCACCCAGATTTCCTTAAAACTTTCTACATCCCAGCCGAATCCAAAACCGAAAATAATCTAAAAAATAGTTTCTCCTTGCCTTACGAACAATATTCTTTGCTCTCTTTCTATACCTACAGTATCTTCTCCAGTTTTCATCAGAATGGTAAAGCTTAAAAGCACGATAAACAAGGTCTTTAAGGGACTTATCATTGACAACTTCTCTAGATTTCATTCAACTATTGTTAGTATATGAAACTTTTCGTGTAACAATAGGAACAAATGCAAGTAAAGAATCAAAAAGAGAAGAAATGCAAGAATACTGATCATCAACACTAGCACTAATAAAGCTGTTGAAATCAAATTCAGATAAAAATAAATGTAAATTATTCCAATCAATGGAATCAAAGTCTCTAAATTCAAAGTATTAATTTTTTTGTATTACGCTAAATGAAAAAGATGCAAATAATAAAGCATTTTGTGAAATAAATGACTAGTGCAATTTATCATAGAAATATTACTAACCAACCAAAAATCAATCAGCGACGTAGACCCATGAGCAATATCAAAATGGGTCGGAATAGAGTTATGCACAATACACAAATTATTTTTAGATTTCACATTGTCAAGCATATTAAATCACCAACAACTATAATATTAGAATATCGTAAAATAAGATCGTGATGGTGATTTTCAAAACAAACCACATCACCATGAGATAGGTAAACAACACCAAACAAAATAATATTATGTTCAAAAACAATTTCAACAAAAAGTGATTCACAACATTCAAAATCAGAAACTTGAAACACAGTTTTACATTTAATTTCAGTAGCTACATAAATACCAACTCCTCCACCTCTTGAATTTAATCGATCGTTGCGAAAAAACCGAAAACCAGAAATATTTACAGAACGAGTTGACATATAAGGTTTTAGCCAAGTTTCAGTCGTGCTTTTAAGCTTTGCCGTTCTGATGAAAACTGGAGAAGATACTGTAGGTATAGAAATAGTGCAAAGACTATTGTTCGTAAGGCAAGGAGAAACTATTTTTCTACATTATTTTCGGTTCGGCTGGGATGTAGAAAGTTTTGAGGAAATCTGGGTGCGTTGGGAATGATTTAAATGACTATTACTTTGATGTTGACGTTTTAAATGATTTCTTTGTTTGTGGAAGTACTTCTAGGAATCAAGAGAGTTTTAACTTCGATAATTTTCCTGATTAAAGTAATTCTTTTTCTTCTCACTGCATTACTGAGTTAGACTTACGTAGTGCATTGGATAAGGTTAAGTCTAATTCAATTGGCGTTGACAATATTTCTGTTCGCTTTATTAAAATAATTTACCCATTTGTTTCGAATTGCATTTTAAATCTTTTAACAAAATTTTAACTACCTCAAGATTTCCGTTACTTTGGAAGACTGCTCGTGTTTGTCCTATTCCTAAGACTAAAGTCGTTCGTTCACTAGATGATCTGAGAACTATCTCGATTCTTCCAGTACTCTCTAAGGTTTTTGAGCATGTAATTAAGAAACAGATACCTGAATCGACGCTCATAAATATTTATGACCATCAATATGCTTACCGAAAGGGATTTAATACTACAACGATGCTTCTAAATATTACTGACAGCATTAGAAGAAATGTCAATGCCGATGAGCTGAGTGTGTTAATATCTCTAGATCTGTCTAAAGCGTTTAATTCTATTTCTTGTTCAACATTGATTAGTAAGCTAAGAGATAATTTCAACTTTTCTGTTACTGCGTGTCGTCTTGTATACTCATATTTGACAGAAAGATCACAATTTGTTAGTTATAATGGTTAATGTTCATCTTTAAGAATGCTTTAGTCTGGAGTTCCTCAGGGATCTGTTTTAGGACCCCTTCTATTTATATTGTACATAAACAATTTAGCTGATTTTATTAGTTCTCCTTTGTGCGAATCTTACATGTTTGCAGATGACATTTTTTTGCTTTTTAGAAGAAGTATGGATTTTTCTGACGTATTAGAAAGCAATATTAACTTTTGTCTAAGTCGTGTTCTTCAATGACATCTTTTAACTCACTAAGTGTTAACGCGTCCAAAACAAATGTTATTATGTTTGGGCCAACTACTCGTTTTTTCCCCTATTTAAATATTAGTTTTGAGAATATTCCTACACATTTTGTTGATCATCTGAAGTGCTTGGGTATTATATTGGATTCTGGGCTCTCTTTTTGCTCACACATTGATTTTTTGTACTCAAAGGTTTTAGGCATTTTGCGTCGAATATACTCTGTTAATTTATATTTTCCTTTGCATATTCGAAGTAGATTAGCTTCATCTCTTTTAATGTCGCAGATTTTATATGGCCTAGAAATTTTCTCTGGCACCTGGAGCATTTATCTCAATAAGGTCAAACGTCTGATTAACACTGTAGTTCGTTTCGTGTACAATATTAAACGTAGAAACCCTCAAATATATATACCTAGAATTTATTTGTATTTTTTTGGGAGATCATACGTCATTAGAATAGCCCGTTGATGGAATATTTTACCTATTTCGCTGCGTATTATTTCACATTCAAATAATGTGTTCCGTTTAAAGCTTTTGCAATATTTTTCTGATATAATACAGTAAGTCGTATTTACATTCTATATATGTACATCTTATTATCATTCTTCTTTGTCACTGAATGGGGCCTTAACTTCGCTTATTAAACTTTGATTTATTTTGAATTTTTTTTACGGTTGGGAATCTGTACTTATACACTTTAATACTTTATAAATACACACTTTTTTAGCTTAGTACTATTCTTATTTATGCTTTTGATCTCAGGTAGATTTTTACTATGTAATATTGTTATTTTTGGCCATGAAGGCTTAATATTATGAAATAAGTAAACAAATAAATAAATAAAAAAAAGACCAATGCTGATGCGCTATCTAGGATACCGAAATTGCAGCGATAACCAGAAGTGCAAGAAAAATGTGATCCTTCCTACCCCCGCAAATGCGACTAGCCATCCATACATGCGGGAATGCAAATCTATATCGGACGTCAGAAATTTGCCAGTACTTAAATTTGTACAAAGGCAAGGGAAAACACACAAAAAGCATAACAATATACAAACTTTTGCCATAGTTAAAACAATGTTCTAGTAGAATCAAGCGATAAACCATACTGTACAGGCCAAGTCTGGGATAAACTGATATCACTACTACAAAGTAATGGCATAAATAAGATATACATATCTTTCAAGGAAAGACTTATTATATAAAAATATTAAACTACTTGAAGTACAAAGGTTATATAATAAAATAATGAAAAACCTAGTAAATAAAGGAATGAGTACTCCTATTTAAATTATACTATTTGATCCCCCTCAGTAAATAACAGACAAACCTGATCAGTTACGTCTTATCAAAGAAAATTATCTGTCTTTACTCGGAGGTCACACCGGAGTAAATAGAACGATAGCGAAATTAAAACAACGTTATATTTTAAAGGGCATGAACAAAATGGTTTAAAAGTTTATACAAAATTGCGAAGTATGCCAAAAAAAAAGAATAAAATAGTCTGGCATAATAAAGAAAAATGGTCATCACAGAAACGCCTTCTCGTCGATTTCAAATTGTTTCAATAGACACAGTAGGCACGCTATGGCCATTAAATGATTTCAGATATATTTTTACCCTGCAATGTGATTTGACTAAATATATATATTGAAGCTTTTCCGATGACTTCTAAAGAATTATCAGAATTTGCAAGGACTACTATAGTAGAGAAATTCTTCCTAAAATATGCTCACTTCAAAACAATGAAAACAGATATGGGTGCAGGGTTTGGTAAACAAATAATTTCAGAAATCTGAACACCATTAAGTATCGAACAAACTACATCAACCCCGTACCATCACGAATCTTTAGGTGGAATAAAAATAAATCATAGAGTCTTGAAGGAATACCTGTTATGTTGCACTGAATACACAGAATGGCATAAAAGCTTAACATATCACACATACCGCACAACCCCGCACACAACTACAAAATACACACCATTTGAATTAATATTTAGTAAACTAGCGAATTTACCGGATAATATATATGTAAATAAACCAATTTATATTTTTTTTATTACAAAAATAAACTCCAAATAAGATTAGAAAACGCTTAGGAAAATGCCAAAAAACTTTTAGTTGAGTCAAAAATAAGAATTAAAGAATTTTATGATAAATCATCTAAGATATTAGAATTTAACGTAGGAGACTTAGTTTATTTAAGAAACCATACAGAAAATTAATTAAATAGCCCATACAAAGGTCCTTATAAAATACTAGAACGCCGAGGTATTAATTCAATAAAAAATATAAAAACAGAAGAAAACATGTACATAATATCAACCTAAAATTGGTAAAATTGTCCATAAAAAAGAAATTTTAGAAGCCTGTAATAAGTAAAAAAACATACATACATATAACTAAAACAAACTAAATTAGTAAGAATGTCCATAAAAAGAAATTTCAAAAGCCAGTAATAAGTAAAAAAAATATACATACATATAACTTTTATATATATATATATATATATATATATATATATATATATATATATATATATATATATATATATATATATATACATATACATATACATATACATATACATATACATATACATATACATATACATATACATACATATAATACATACACATATTATACATGTGCGCATGAATACATATACAACAAAATAAAAATTACTTAATTTCATGAATAAAAGAGTAGAATACATATATAACCAATCAATTTAATAAATCAGCACATTCAGCAAAACCAAGTAATTCCTCTTTACCATTTGACATTGACATTGTTTTAATTTTCCTTGTTTATATATTATCTCAAAGTCATACTCTGCTTATTCCATGCTAATTCTAGTTAATTTTGAAGAAAGGTTTTTATGTTTAAATAGTGAAACTAATGGTCTATGATCTGTAATAATTTTAAATTTTTCCATTACGTTAGGGTCTGAAATGTTGTATTACCCAGTTAATTGCTAAAAGTTCTTTTTCAATTATTGGCTTATTTAGTTCGTGTTTAGATAAACATCTACTTGCGTATGCAATTGGAAGACCGGAACCTATCTTGCCTTGAGAAAGTACTGGGCCAATAGCATAATTTGAAGCGTCTGTTGTAAAAATGAACTATTTTTGCAGATTTGGGTATTGCAGTATTAGAGGATTTGTTAAAGATTGTTTAAAGTGTTTAAAGGAATATTCGCATTCATTGGTCCATTTAAATTTATCATTTTGCTATTTGAGCAAAGTTTTGTATAAACTTCCTATAGTAACTGCAAAATGCAACGAATCATATAACCTCGTCTGCGTTTTGGGGAGTTGAAAAGTTTTCTACTGATTTACACTTGTCTGGATCGGTAATAACTCTGTAGTGTGTGATTTTATAACCTAAGTAAATGACTTTATTTTATAAAAATCTACATTTTGACGGATTAAGTTTCAAACTAACTGTTTCAGTCTGAAAAAAACACGTCGAAAATTTGTATTGTGATTTGCAATAGTTTTACAGAAAATGATAATATCATCTATATATATATGAAACAAATATTATCTAAACCAGAAAGAGCTATTGTAAGCATTATTTGAAAACAGTTTGAAGCTATTTTTAAGCCAAATGGTACTGTTTTGAAATAGTAGTGCTCGTGGAACATCAGTTGATTAAATGAATTTTTCATGTCTAAGGTTGAAACATATTAAGCACCTGATAGCTTGTCAAGCACGTCTTCTAATCTTGAAATAGGAAATTTGTTATCGACAAGTTTTTTGTTTAGCTGACGAAAGTCGACAACTAACCGCCAATTCGTTTGTTCATCTGTACCTTTCTTTGCTACAATCAATAAAGGAGAGTTATAATGGCTTGTGGAGTGCTCTATTATGTTTTTGTCTATATGTTCTTGAACTTGTCTCATAATTTTTTCTATTTGGCTACATGCAAAACGATGATTTTTTATGTATATAGCGATAGACTCAGTGAGTGTTAGCTCTTGCTCATAGAAGTTATTTAGGGATTATTTTTCATTTTTTAAATAAAATATTTCTTGGAATTGATTGCAAGGATCATCTAAGATCAATTTTTTTTTAATTTTGACCATTGTTGTGTCGCATTTCTAATTGTTCCATTAGATGCTATATTGGTAACTAACACTTCTTTTGATACCAAGTCAAACGTGTGATCAACATTTTTATAGGTAAATGTGAATTTTGTATAGTATTGCTCTACATTTTTCACACAAATCTCTTTCTAAAATACCACTGGATGTGTTAGGAAAGGAATTTTCTACGACATTGAACTTATGTTTTAGAACATCGTGTTGTATTTCTTATTCTAAAATGCATGTTCCTAACGTCAAAATATTTTCTTCTGAATACCCATTATCGCACATGTGTAGTGACTGTTAATGTAAATATTTTTTAAATTTTCCTTTTTTATTATAGAAATATCTGCTTCTGTGTCAATTAAAAATGAAAAAGTGTTATTTTTACATTTTATATATGCCTATTTATTATAGTCTAAATTAACGTTTCGAATTCTGATGCTGATATTTGTTGTAGCTGTTGAATTCATGCGTATTTCTTTGTTGGTTTTAGTTGTTATTATTGTTACTGCTGTAGTTTTTGTTTATTTCGTGCTTTTTTTTTTTTTTTTTTGATGCATGCAGTTGTTGTTGTAGCGACTTTGATTCGTATTGGTTCTGTGTTGATTCATTTTGTAACTGTTGATTTCTTTGCTCCTTTTGTACATCATGGTACGAGATTCTTCTGTGTAATCGAATTCTTCTGATATTTGAATGTATTTGCTTGTTGTTTCTTTAAATGTGTTTGCTCTGCTTGCTGCTATAGTTTGAGTTATGTTGGCTTTTGTTATACCTGGCTTTAAAACGTTAAGGTCTATACCGTTATTTGACTTAATGATAGCCGATCTTTCTGCTGTTGTTTGCAGAGCTAAAGTTTAAATGGCATTTAGTTATGTTGGCTTTTGTTATACCTCGCTTTAAAACGTTAAGGTCTATACCGTTATTTGACTTAATGATAGCCGATTTTTCTGCTGTTGTGGCATTTAATTGTGCTATCAAGACTTCTATTTTTTCAGCAAATTGAGAGGCGGATTTATTTCCTTCAGTAATATTTGAAAGTTCATCGTTGTGTTTCGACGCTTAAATATTTGTCTTAAGTTGGATATCAAACCATTGACATCAAGATCTAGTTTTGTTTTTATCCTAACCAAAATCTTAGTGTTGTATACTAGTGCAAAGAAAGTTGGTTTTCTGTCTACAGGAACTTCATTATTGAATCGTTCCACTAGGTTTATAAATTTTTTAGAATCTTCTTTTTTCCCGGAAAATTCCGCTAAGGCTTTCGTGTAAGATAGGACACTAAAGTCTTAATTTGCCATCTTTTTTATATAGATTTTATTGTATAGATGCAGGAATTGGATATTGTTTCCAAAGATATATTAAACAGTCCTTTTTCATTAAGAATTGTTATGATTTCAGCGTATAATGCTCTTGTCTTCTTTAATATTTCCAATTGTACCGCGTCTTTAATGATATCTAACACGTTGTTGTATAGTGCTATCCTCTCTGATCTCTTTTTTAATAACGTCGCTTTCGTGTAGCGAATGTTAGGAGTCTTTTTAAGATTAGTTAGATTATACCTCAAACGCTTAATTATATCTAAAGTTCCCATGTATTTAATGCTGTTCTATCGTAAGTAAAACAAGCCATTGATTTAGCTGCTCTTTATGCTTCTTTACGTTTATTTTTCTTATTTAACCTGTATATTTTTAGTGCTAAACTGGTAGCTATACTACCAAAATAAGCCACAAAATTATTTCGTGTTGCTCTAGAGGTTAAAAATGATAGTCTTGGATATTAATAATATTTACGGTCGCATAACCCGATTGGGCTAAAGGTTTTTAAATAGTTTTTCCCATTATAACAAAAAGATTTCTATGTTTTATTATTTCTCTTTATTGTTTAGTTTTTATTTACTTCTCCATTTTTTATTTCTCTTAATAACGTCTTCCACAGTAGGCGCATTTGCACACATGTATGGCAAAGATCAACCCGAAAAACAAACATTTTTGAGATATTTTTTTTTTACTTTATAAAAAAATTTACAACTGTTTCTTCGTAAAGTTAAATAAAAATTTTAAGGATCAGTAGATCCCAAGTTTGTTGTGCAGGATCCACATGTAGTATGTAGTGGTTATATGATTTTTAGGGAAAAGGGTTTTGTCCTGTTATTGCTGAGCGACTAGGACACGCAAATCTGTTTGGCGGCGAGCGCCTAATATATCTATATTTATCCCGCGGAAATGCGCCAAGTGGTCAGCGTCTATCTATATATATATATATATATATATATATATATATATATATATACGGCCAAGGTCTGCCAATTATGTTTTTAGAAAATAAACGCAGTGGTTGCGAGCATGGTTTTCCAAAAACTGAAGTTCCTGTCAAACTTCCTTCTATATTTACACAAAAAATCTTTAGCTTAAAATTAAAAGTAAATATTGCTAATTTAGCATTTCTTTTCATGGTCAATAATTGCATTACACTACTATGTAATTGAACACTTTTGTTGACAAAGAATTCAACGATTAAATTTAATTAAAATTAAAAGTAAATATTGTTAACTAAGCAATTCTTTTCATGGTCAACAATTGCATTCAACTGCTGTGTAATTAAACACCTTTGTTGACAAAAATGCAATGATCGATAAGGAAAGAGCGTACCTATACATATATGAATTATTTTAACGCAAACATAAATTAAATTACAAAGAACGTTTAAAGTATTATGTATGCTACATTCTAAATTTAGTATACTTAAATATGTAATATACATACTACAGGTGTACTTAACTCCCGACCGATATCTGCATTATCTGAAAACCCAACAGATTTGCTGCTCTTACTCCCGGGCATTTTTTTAAAGTGACCAGGCAGTTAAAAATATGTCTCTTATCATTAGGTGGGAAAAGTTAAAGGTCTTTTGTCACCAATTTTCCATTCGATGGAAGGAAGACTATTTCAAGTCATTGCATAAAGGACATAAATGGAAGAGCTCGGTTCCAAATATGCAATTAGGTGATATAGTGGCTATCATTGACGACTTATTACCTCCATACGAATGGCGTTTGGGTAGAATAGAAAGGAATTACCCTGGTAAATACCAATGTACGTAATGCTGATATACGCACAGCATCAGGAACAATAATCCGACCTGTCGTTAAGCTTTGGCATCTGCCATTCTTAAACCATTAAAAAAATTTTATTAGCTCTTTCATATTTATCTCAATTAGTTCTGAACTTTATTATACTTATATTTTAAGACTCACTGTTTCATTTAAATTTTCAGCTAGCAAATGATTTCAAACTCTTTCTTACCAAATTACTTATTTCTAAGTCATTCTCTTTTTTCTATAGACAAACAGAAGATTAGCCACAATTTGGCCAATTAAAAGACGTACAACGCAATATCGTTCGTAGTCTCGTGATCCTGACGTTTATAAATGTATATTGGGCAACCGCTTCCGTGCCTTACGGTTTTAGAGAAAGTTTCTTAAAATGTCAGCTCAAGAAAGAGAAGACGTAGTTGAAGACAAGCGGTATTGCATAAACTGCCTAGCCAGAAGCCATGACTTACGAAATTGCACATCCATGGATACGTGCAGAAAATGTGATAAATTTCATCACACACTGCTGCATGAACAAAATCCAAGACCCAATCGTTAAGCCAAAAGAGCAAATATCTAACAGCCAACCCAACAAAAAAATAAAAAAATCAACAATCGTCAACGCATGTTACCGCAGGCATAAAGATACTTGCAGAGGCCATGAAGTCACTCGCAAATCCAATTTGCGGTACGGAAAAAATGGCATCTGTTGCCAACGGCAAGGCCGGCAAAACTTAAATATTTTGAAAACTAAAACATCATTTTTTATCAATTATATTTTGTTGAATTTTATTATATATATGTAAAATGTTGCTAATGAATTACTTTATTAAACTTACCTTTATTATACTTACCTTATATTTTACTAACCATAGACATAGACAAATTCTAAAGTTGCCCATCTGGTCAAGAATGGAATACAAAATTCCAGTTGTCAGTTTTTTTTAACTCGTTGTTACCTAAAAGAAAATAGTTAAACGGTCTAAGATACCATACTTACTTTATAATCATCAATCCAAAAAGCAACATCGTTGTTCAAACCCTAAAGCCAAGCCCCTAAATCCCTAATTTGTACTTTCTTAGTAGTGGAAATCTAAATATAGGAAATTTAACGTTTATGAAGAAAAAAGCAACTTAAACTATTTACTGAAAACAACATAAGTAAATCTAAGCTAAGAAATTATCTAATGCTTTAATAATCTTAATAAGTAAAAAGATTATTAATAAATCCCTTTCGTTTTTCTCACTTAATTATAATTATCTCGGAACGAGTGATTATTATCTCGGAATGAGTAATTATAATTTGCAATTATTTATTTCTTTTCCTGAACTCGCAAAATTACATAAATAACAATCAGCAAATTGTTTATGACCCTATTCGACGTCGGTAAAGAACAAAAGCAGATAAAAACTAAACTCTCTTAAAAAAAGGAAAGAAACTCAGCAAATAGTATAGCAGAATCACCACTAACATAAGGTAAAATTCCACAGTTTTTAGTAATATCGGAGTGAGTAAACATATAAAAAAAAGTTATATATTAATAACTACATATATTTACATATTTAAAATTCGATTAACAATTAAAACTGAGAATAAGTTAAAAAAAAAAGAAAAAAGTGTATTTACTTACCAATTTTTTTAAACGGCCCCGTGAAATTATAACCAAAAAGTTTAAAATAATATGTACGTTTGAGCGACTCAAGTTGTATTGCAGCAAAATTCGTGCAAGGTTGACCTCCTCAAAATGAACATTGGCATTTTTTTACGGTGACATCTAAAATATTTTGCCTCTAGGTTTGACCTCTCGTGAGCTGGATCATTTCGAAAAAGGGTCTTCTTTTTCATTTCAGAATCTGTTTCTATACTAACATATACAATATGGGTATCATAAGAAGGTTTTTTTTAAGGCGAGTCCAACCGTATATACAATTTGTCGAAGGACCATGTCGTTTTTTTCAGGGTTGTATGTAATAAAAATGCCAAACTAATATATTTTAATTTTTAGTAAATTCAATTAAATATTGGTCTCAGCTTTTTTTGAAATTTGTGATAGTTCGCTTTTTGACATTGCCTTTGATATTCCCCTTCGTTTTTAAAAGAACAATATGGTGACCAAATTTTTTCTTTTACCTTTGTATATATGTATATAATTTAGATTTTTGCAAATTAGATTATCTTTACACGGTACTCTGATATTAAAAGCTATTTTTTGATCTTTTTTCCGTTTTATAATTGAAACTAACAATACACAATTAATAGTTGCGAAAAATTTTGATGAAATTCGAACAGTTATTTCACAGGTAATACGATAAGCAATAAAGTAAGAGAGTAGTATCGATACTATTTCATGACAAATGTTTGGCTTGATTTTAAATGGCATTTCTGTTTATCCTCAATAGCCATATTCTTTCTAAGCTACACAGCCGCCAAAAATACAGCCAACTTGAATCTCGTCGAAATATGGTCGATTAAAACTTAAAATTTGTTGTTTTAATTAAATTTTTTGATTCTTTTTTATAATTGAATTTCATAATCTTTCTGCTGAAATGATCGAATTACTTCCTTAGCATAAGTTTGATGATTTGTTGGGTGCTTTGATTTGTTGTTATTAAGGCCCTACATTAGTGTGGGTGGAACAGATCTTTGGCGAATAAATACTATAAATGAATACTTGGAAACACTAACGCTTACATTAAAATATTTATCCTTGCGAGACAAATACATTGATGTATCCAATCTAAGATCTGCCAAAGATATAGCGAAAATGTAAAAAGGCGACCCCTACGTTCGGCATAAAAAAATTTTTATTTTTTGAAACTGCGGAAATTTTTTTTTCACAATACGGTCTAATATACAGTGTCGTGCAAAACAGAAGCAACAAACTTCTTATTTGAGTTTAAACAGAAATATTTCATACAAATTTTCATTAACAAAATTAGTGCTTGTATATTTTTGTGTACTATTATGATTAGTAATGAAAGAGAATTTTAGTAATTCAAAATTTGCAACTCTCTTAAAAAAATCCACCAAAAACATTCAAACGTAAAAAAATAAGTGTGCAAAACAAAATCATTTGCATACAATTCTTTTTTCAAAAATAACGGAACATATTTATATAAACTACTCCTTAGAGGTTAAATTATTTTATAAATCATTTTTTAAATCAGTTTCTCTACGTTTATTGCCATGGTGTAACTTATAAGAATCGCCAGAGATAAATATTGCTAAACTTTAAAATCTTAAATAATTATTGATCTCGAAAAAGGAAAAAAACAAGCTTCAGTTGCTAGGGAGTATAACATTAATAGATCTATTATTTGCAGATTGTTTAAAAAGTATAAATCGACAAGAAAGCTTACTGTGACTTATTAAGGAGGACGTCCACGAAAAACTTCCGAGCGAAAAGATAGAGATATATGTCGTATTTAAAAAAAATCAGTTTGCCACTTTCAATGATGTTGTTAAAACTCTTAAGTTAAATGTACACCACAGTACAATTCGTAGACGTGCAATAGAAAATAATTTAAAAAGTTACAGACCAGCAAAAAAGCCATTGCTAACTAGGAAACATATTTAGAAAAGGTACTAAGCTAACTACTTGATTTTATTTGTGGTTATTTGAATTAGTACTAATACTTTTGTGTGTTTTTATTTATTTAGATTAAATTTTGCTAGAACACACCTCAACTGGACCGTTCAAAAATGAAAACCGTACTTTCCAGCGACGAATCAAAATTTAACTGAATGAACTCAGATGGTATGTCTACAGTACGACGATTGCCTGGCACCCCAGAATTGTAGGATTAATTTTAAGCACGGGAGTGGCAGCGTGATGGTGCAGACATGCTTCTATGCAAATGGAGTTCGACCGTTTCACAAAATTGATGGTACAATGGACCGTTTCATGTATAAAGAAATTCTTGAAGCGAATATGGTTCCCTATGCTGAGTGGAATATGCCTCCTTTATGGGTGTTTCAACATGATAATTATCCGAAACCCACATCGGGGTTGGTCGAGAAGTTCATTGAAGCGAGTGGGATTCAAGTCCTCGATTGGCCAGCACTATCGCCAGACTTGAATCCATTTGAAAACCTTTTTGGGATACTAAGCCTTAAAATCGTAGCGAACTCTTCCAATATCTAGAAAATGAGTGAAAGCGTATTCCACAGAATGTACTCGATCACATACAAAATATTAATTTGTTGCTTTTGTTTTGCACAGCTTTTTATAGAGACCTGAATAGTTTAATTTGTTTCTTTAGTAAAGACGTAAATTAAATTAATTTATTTTTTATCTAGTTTTAAGCATACATAATTGTGAAGTACTTAGGATTTTTGTGTGTTTTGTATAACCATTTTGATCCCAAATAAATTAGTTTTTTTTACATTTATAAACTTTGTTGCCTTTGTTTTGCACAACACTATACATATGTACATCACCCTAAAATTAATTTTTGCTGCAAAGAATGTATACAAAAAAAAACGTTAAATCCATAAATAAGTGATTTATACATAGACGCGACCTGTTCGAATTTGCATATGCAACTAAGTAATTTTTACATACATACATAAATCTGTTTGTGTCCCGTTAGAACGTTATATACATATGTATGTATTTATAAACTTGCATATATAAAAGTTAAATTTTTTAACCTACTTATGTAGGTATGTATGTGGAATTATTTTCTGTTCTTAAAATTAAACTAAGATAAAACTAAAAAAAAGGAAGGAAAAGTTGAAAAAAGTGCTTACATGTACAAACATAAAACAACAAATATCAAGTGTTAAAAGGATAACCATAATAATTTAAAAATATTATATTAGTTATATTATTAAATTTTCAATTACCCACGTCGTTTAAAATAGAAAACAACCACCAAATTTGCATTCTGGTATATTATTCTCTCTTATTGTTTTATATGCAAGTAAAGATTCAAGCTTATAAAAATTCAGTAGTTGCTTTAGAAAGCAAAAAAAAAAAACAGTGAATGATCAAGGCTAATATTACAGTTCGCCAAAAAAAATTATGTACAAAGTATATTGAATAATTTTGCACTAAACTCCAAAATAATAAGGGCACTCCTAAAAAATATTTAAAACTTTAATAATAAAAATAAAGGCAGTTCAATGTACGAATAGTCTTATAATGGTGCAAAAATAGTAAAACTGTGTCGTTCGTGAACGACCCAAATCGAACGAATCAGTCAATTGAACGAAGTGATCCGGTCTTTTTAGTGAACGCCTTTGGGTCCTTAGTGCACTGCTCATGGTCGTTAAATTTTGTAAAATTTTTTTCTTTCGCTCTTTTGCTTCAGTTGTTTCTGGTGTATTAAGAGATGTATTTTTGCGTTCTATTCAGAGTTGCTTTAAGTTAAAGGATAAATTTTTATTGGCCTCGCTATGGTAATACTATACTTCTTTTTTAAATTTGAATTAACGTTAACTTGCTTTAAAAGTGTGAATTTTAAACCGGTAGTAATTTGCTTCATTAAAAAGTAGCTTTATAGTGCTTTAACGAAAGTGAAAAGTGATTCAAATTTAAAATAAGTGATTCCATTTAAAAAAAATATATAATAAAAATAAATGGCTTTTAGGAAAAGCAGCGAAATATGGCTTCATTTCACAGAAGATGGAGCAGATCGTGCCAAATGCAACTACTGCAAAGCTTCTTTAAGCGTTGCCTGTGGATCTACAGGGAATTTAAGTCGCCACTTAAAATCCAAGCATCCCTTAACGCCTCGGTCACTACAGCGCCAGATAGCCATAGATTTGTGCTCCCAAGAAATCTTAGTAGAGCAGCCTTCGACCAGCCTACAACCTACTTCCAGCTCACAACCTATTTCCAGCCCACAATCTATTTCCAGCTCACAACCTAGTATCAGCTCACAAATCAAACTGCAGCAGCAAACAATATCCCAGTTCATCCGCAAACCTCCTCTGATTCGAAAAGTCCAACGTATTGATAGGCTCGTGCTGAAAGCGGTTGCTCAAGGTAATCATTCGTTGCGATTTGTAGATGAGCCGGCAATCAGAAAACTGATTCATGAAGTGTCATATTGCCCAGGATACCAGCTGCCAACCAGAAAGACGTTATCTAAAAACCTTCTTTCAACTGTTCATATGGAAATTCTTGAAAACGTAAAAGCAAGCATTTGTAAATCTATAGCAGTGTGCCTCACCACAGATAGTTGGACGTGAAGGACAAACACCAGCTATATAGCAGTAACAGCGCACTTCATCAATGAAGAAACGCAGCTGAAGTCCTTCTTGATTGCGTGTGATCAATTTTCAGAGAATCACACTGATGAAAATTTGTACAATTTTTTAAAAAAACTATGTTGGAGTTTAAAATTTCCAATAAGGTAACAGCAATTGTAAGTGACAATGCTGCAAATATTGTTGCAGCAGTTCGCCTAGGAAATTGGAGAGGCGTGGGTTGTTTTGCACATTCTCTCAACTTAGTAGTTCAAGCAGCTTTAAGTGAAGTTGGAGAAACCATAGCAAAGGTTAGAAAAGTAGTGGAATATTTTCATAGAAGTTCCCAGGGCCTTAAAAAGCTTTTCGAAATCCAAAAGCAAATGGGATTACTTAAGCTTAAACTTAAGCAGGACGTTGAAACACATTGGAACTCCACTTTCTTAATGCTAGAAAGAATTGTCACCAGTAAGGATGCTGTTACATCAACTCTTTCGATAAAACGTCCAGATTTGTTGCTTTCCTTGCAGGACTGGGATTATATTCATGAAATCATTCCGATTTTAAAGCCATTTTGGGAAGTAACTGTGGAAATATGGGCAGAAAAAAATGTTACACTTTCAAAAGTCACAGTTATATATAACATTCTAGAGTGCTTTATAGCTAAATGTGTTTCCACAGATATCAAGATTTCGGCAATGATATCCAAAATTAAATCTGATCTTAGATACCGTTTTGGCAATTATGAAAAAAATCCACTATATGCTGAAAGCGCAATTTTGGACCTGCGATTTAAAAGAAGGGGTTTCAAAAACAAAATTTCTTATCAGGCAGCTGCCAAAAACTTAAGGACAATATTGTGTACAATAAGCCTGCCAGGTACTACTGTTGCAGATACTAATCCTCAAGAAACAGCTACCGTAAGTACAGGGGAAGTATTTAGCTTTTGGGCGGAATACGAACAGGAGTACAATAAAACTGTTCGTCCCGATAACAACTCAGCAGCAGCTATTAGGGAATTTGATAAGTACCTTAACGAAGAATATTTGGAACGGACAAAAGATCCATTGATTTGGTGGAACGAAAGAAAAATGTTGTATCCAAGGGTTTATTCTTTCGCTCTTAAACGGCTATGTATATTGGCCACTTCAGTACCTTATGAAAGAATGTTTTCCTCAATGGGTAAAATTTTGAATGATAGACGCACATGTTTGAAATCAAGCTAAGTTTCAAGCCTTATTTTTCTTCAGCGAAATATGTAGGCCCTAAAAATATTAAAAGGTAATGTATAAAAATATACAAATCGATTTGCCCATACTAAAATTGTGCTTTTGTTTTTTTATTTTTAGATTATTTATAACAAACCTGTTTTTTTTTTTTTTTTGGTTGAAGAATTTTATTTACACCAAAAGAGGAGTACAATAATAAAACGATATGTAAGCTTTACTAGTCAAAAGTACAAAAAATTCTACAAACAATTTTTAATATTTATTTACATATATTTTTGTTTATGTTTGTTTATGTACTTTTAAACAAAATCTATAAACTTTTCAAAAATTTTTTTATAACAAACAAATATACACATGCATACATATATTATTTTATTAATAATTAGATTATTTCTTTAAGTTCAGTAATAAATAAAACTTTTGAAAAAAGCAATGGAAATTAAAAGATGTAAATTATAAATGAGCATAAGTTTTGAAAAACTTTCAAAATCTTAGTTTTGTAAAAATAATTTAAATTAAAGAAAATGAAACATGAAAAATGTTGTATAGATATTATTATTTATATTACAAATGTACTTAAAAAGTTTTTTTTTTTACTAAATCTTAAATTTTTTTAAATTTCTTTATGCTTCTACTGTTTCTGAGTAACAGTCGAATAATTCGTCTGAAAAATTTGTATTGAAATAACTCAAAAAACTAAGTGCTTTTTATACAAATTTTTCAGACGAGTTGATCGTCTCTAATGCAGAAACAGCACATAAGTTTTTTTAATTAAAATTATTTTGTTTTTGATACTTTGCTACTTCTTTCGGTCACTTAATAAACAAAACATGAAATAAAAACTTTTAAAAATTTAAAACAGAAATAAAAATATCAATACATATACATGTAGACAAAAGTTTTTAAAACTAAAAGTATTTTATAATAAATATTTATTTCTTAAGGTTTAATTAACAACTAAAATTGTTTATTTTAACTGGCATTTAAAGGCAAAGGTAAAATGGTTGGTTATATATCTAGTAAATAATTATTGCAGGAAAAACGGTCTCTTAACAGATTTTATCTGTTTCAAACGGTTTAAAAATTTGGCCACATACATCAAATTGCATCAACTATTGGGACACCCTTTAATTTTCAAATTCCGTTATTATTATTTTTGTTATAGCGGACTTAACAAACAGGTTGTACTGTGTCGCCGATGTCAACACAGTCCTAGCAGAGGTGAACCCAACGGCTAACATAAAAAAATACGTTCAAGTATGGTAACTCTCTACTACGTTTTGAATGCAACGCTAATGCTTGACTACCCATAAGAAATGTCAAAATGCAAGTACCTAATGAAATGGCTATTTCCGGTCTTTTGGATGAATAACTTGAAGCTGACTAGTGGTGATCGCGGAGGAAGGTAAAATTTTAAATTTAAAAAGTGTGTAATCAAAGTTATTAATTTTGTTTAAAAAAATAAAGTGCGTAAAAGTGATTGTTATACTGCATATAATAAAGAAGTGCAAATCAAGTTCTACATGCCAAGAAAAGTGAAATTTTTATTTGCCGCCCCAAGCAAAAAAGCATTCTAGAGATTCTTGGTTATGAAACTGGCATCTTAAAAATAGAATTGTGCACATACAAAAAAAAACTAACTTTGAAAAAACTGGAGAGTAATAAACATGTACACCAAATAAAAAGTTATTCCAGAAAAGAGCATAAAAAATAGTTTTGTAATCTACACAGCAACAACATGCACAACAAATGAAAGAACTAAAGCCCCAGCTAAAATCGGCAGATCTTCCTGGACAGCAGTCACCACTACAAGGTAAGCACGCTAAAGCACCCGCGACTACAATAGTACGATCAGAACAAAATGGCGCACCAAAAGGCAACGGATAGGCAACAACACCAACGCCTATCGCCATTTTGTTAATCTGAAGGATTGGCAACAACAACAAGGCCTAGAGCAATTTATTCTGTTTTATCATTTTGGACAACAACTACGGCTAGTGCCAGTTAATTTAATTCCATGCTTGAGCAAACACATCAACAGATATTGGCATTTAACTAACAATTACGTGCCAGTAGCTATACTCTACGCCAAATTTCATGAAGTGCAGACAAATACAGTAGCAACAACTCATCTTATTTAATTTAACGGTTATCACTACAACAACAGCTAAGTACGGCTCTTCCATGGCAACAACAGGTCCTATTACAACAATATTCACTAGCACACAACTATGTACCGTTTTGTATTCAACTGCAAAAGCGTTAAAGTCAACATCTTAGGTTCCAGCAACAACAACAATAGCATCATATCACCGTTATCAAGTAGCCATCTTGTAAATCAACGACAATAACTTACAGAACCAGCGTCACACCACCTGACATCTTTGAGAAGACAACAACAATATCATCTAACCGCCATTTTTAACCCACCATGACAACAATAGCATCATCATATCATCACCAACGACCATCTTTAATCTCAGCGGGACTAATCATCACTACTATGCCATCAGAATAACAGGATCGTTAACGACAACAAGCACTTCATCACACCATCATCTGGCACCCATTCACGAAGGACATGGCTCAAAGAGAAGATAAGTAACAGTAGTTTGTGTTGAAAATATGATTAAACATAATTTTATTTCGAAAAATTTTGTAGTATAGCATCGCGTGAACTAAGTAATGATTTAAGTTTAAATTTGTCAGTCTCTTAACCGTGAACTCGACGTTTCTTTTTAAGTTTCTTTTGGCTGTTTTCTTTGCCTTCAAAACAGAAAACATCCACATTCATTTGACCACATGTGTTTTGGGCACATATTATTTATTAGCAAGCATCGCGCTTAGCTCAATTTGGAGCAACCAATAGACCGGTTATACAGTAATTTAAAAGTACTAGTTCATTTTTCGTATTAAATTTTCCAAATTTTAATAAATTCATTTAGTGTATGTTCAAAATCTGTCCAAATTCGAAACCATTTAACCTGAAAGAGAAAGAAAATTTACCTACCTTTATTTAAAATTTCAATTATATAAAACTAAATACTTACCTGTAATTGAAATTTGATTAAATAAAACTAAATTCCAAATTTACCTACCTTTAATTAAAATTCAATTATATAAAACTAAATACTTACCTGTAATTGAGATTTAATTAAATAAAACTAAATTCCAAATTTACCTACCTTTAACTAAAATTCAATTATATAAAACTAAATACTTACTTGTAATTGAAATTTGATTAAATAAAACTAAATTCTAAATTTACCTACCTTTATTTAAAATTTCAATTATATAAAACTAAATACTTACCTGTAATTGAAATTTGATTAAATAAAACTAAATTCTAAATTTACCTACCTTTGATTAAAATTCAATTATATAAAACTAAATACTTACCTGTAATTGAAATTTAATTAAATAAAACTAAATTCCAAATTTACCTACCTTTAATTAAAATTCAATTATATAAAACTAAATTTTCAAACTTTGTACTTACCTGTAATTGAAGTTTAATTGGATAAAACTAAATTCCAAATTTACCTACATTTAATTAAAATCCAATTACCAAAAAAATAAATTTTCAAATGTTTTGCTTACCCCTAATTGAAAGTTACCTTTAATCAAAATCTGCTAACATGTAGACAATTTTTAATTGTTGGCTACCTGTTATTAAGATTTGCAAACTTTCTATTTCCTGAAGTTTCAGTTTTCTAGATTCCTTAAGCTGAATAATAATCTCATTGAAGATACTAAAATCAAAATTTTACTTGAATTCAATGATGATTAACACTGTTAGCTGACAACAGCTAAAGTTATGAAATCTAATAATCAAGAAAAAAAATTGAAACAATCAAAATTTTTAAATTATCGGTAACAAATTTTGCAAAGTTTATATCGTTGAAAATGAAAATTTAAATACTTTTGAAAATTTAAATACCTACCTTTAATTGAAATTCAAAGTATTAAAACTAAATTTTGAAAATTTAAATACTTACCTTTAATTAAAAATTCAATTTATATAGAACTAAATTTTCACAATTTAAATACTTACCTATAAGTGAAAATTTAAATACTTACCTGAATATTTAAAGATTTTTTTTAAATCTAAATCCTTTTGAAAACTTAAATACTTTTGTGAATTTAGCTAACCTGAAAATAAAACAAAGAAAATTTAAATTTCCTTAAACCGGGTTCCCAAATTTTAACTGATTCTAAATTCGAAAGTTCATTTGATTGCGGCAAATTAAATTTAAATTATCGGAAACTTAGATTGCAAACATTACCTAATTAAAAGTCAAAATTTGTTTTAGTAGCGAAGTCAAAATTTAAATAATAAATAATAGAAATCACAAATTCAACCATTTCGTATCAAAAGGTTATGTAACCATAAATTTTTATTAATAAAAAGTTTATTTACCTGAATACTTTAAACGATTTCACCTCTCCTACATAGTGACTAAGTTTATAATAAATAACATAGCCACGGAAAGGCTAATAAGAATACAAAGAAATATAAGTACCCAAATCTAGTGTAAATAAACCAAACCTAAAATAGAATAAATTGTAATAGAACTAAGAATAAAAACAATCAATAACATTTTAAGCAAATAAAAGTACCCTGAAGCTCAGTTCATTTGGAGCAAGGCAGGTCTGAAACATATGAATATTTGGAAAGTGAATTATAAACTTTATAGGTTACCAAGCCTGATTCCAGGTGAGCCGACCTTAGAGAGGCTTAACAAATAGTTATTCTACTCACTAACTATACATATTTAAAAAGAAAAATTAAAACCATAAACCAAATGTAAACAAACGTTATAAGTATATATATTTTTGAATTAAAACCATAAACCAAATGTAAACAAACGTAGTATGTATATATTTTTTTTTGACTTAGTTAAAACAAATATAATAGATCTAATTTCTTTTTGTCAACAATAATGATTTTCATTCTAACAAAGTAAATTAAAAGAGGTAAGTGATCAGAAGTGATGTGTGTTTTAGGGGTATTCCACAGATCTCACGCAGGTAATACCACGGTTTTGGGGAGGGAATAGTGAGGGCTATAACATCTGCGCCCTAGTGATGATCCAGTTCTACCAACACTGGCTCAAATTTTTTTTTGTCTCCGGAAATCTACACTACGACGAACCACCACCCATGCCCGCGAGCCTTAGTCGTGCCAAATTGACAAGTTGCCAGTGTGTAATGTAGATGGAAGGTGGGTTGAGGGGAATGTCCGTCTGTCAAGCAGGGTTACCATTTTGGACAATTAGCTGGTGGGATTTTAACCACCCGAAATATTGTGCGGCTCCTCTGGTGTAAATAAACCCAAATAAATAATTTTTTTTTGTAAAAGAATTATTTATATACATATATATGACAATAAATGGCGCCCAACGTGGGGCACGAGCACGGTTGCTTCTACTTAAAGTAGAAAGGGACTGTGAACAATTTTTACTAACAACTTGAAGCAGGCCCGAATTAAGTAAGGCATACTGCATCAATATAGTTAGCGATGATGTAACGTTGAGAGGAAAGTTTAGGAGGATAAAGTGAAAATGAAAGTAGTCTTGATTGAGGTTCGGTATGTCACGGAAGAAAGCGTTATAGCAGGTCGTCCGTTCGCGACTAGCTTTAATCAGACGAATGCGGTTGCAGCGAATCGATGTAAGTCTTAGAGACGTATTAGATAGGTACTCTAATTGCGACACCGATTGTTGTAACAGCGAAGCATACGGGGATTTAGTGAGTCCAGATGGTATTACGAGAATACTGCTGTTGCCACTATCCAATTGATGTGAAATGTAAGCTTTCTACTCAACGTGCATCTATTAAAATTTTCTGAGTTTGGCTCGTTTGGTGAATGGGTCATCACATATAATATACATCACCACTGATCACACCTCATGACTTACATATTTTTTTTTATTTTGCTTTTGGTAAATTTATAAATTTTCTTTGTAGATATTTGACAATTGGTCAAACTATAGCGAAAACGATTTTTTTTTAACTGTTAATTTTTAACTTTTTTATTTCCACATATTTATTTTTTTTACTATTATTTGAAATTACAAAACAACCACCGAGTTGGCTGGATAAATTTGTATTTGTTTTCAGGTGGGAAAATCTTGAGATTTTTGGTAAGTTTTCTTTATCATCGGGTTTTTTTTCAACGCACTCGTTCTAATTTTATAGACGGTTATTTTCACGTTTTAGTAGATTTTGTTTTACTAGGATTGATTTCGGTAGTTAGGGATATTAGGGCCATTAATTAGTTTCGAATATGTTCGGTACGCGTTCTAAAAGTAGAATGGAAGGGGAAGCTTCAGCGGCGGCACCCACCACTTCAACAACGACTGCTACAACTAGTACAACAACCAAAGCAACAACAACAGGTAGTACAGGAGCGGTTCCGAAGCAAACTAACACTAATACTGAAGCAGCAGCAGATCAAATGGATGACGTTTTGGAAACAAGCGGAGAGAGCATGGAAGGAAATAGCACTATCGTCACTCCACCTTTTAGTAGCATAAGCGCAAGAGGAGTCATCGACGCATTTCGGAATGTGAATGAACCATTAAGACCACCTGGCGGAACAAGTAACTTTCCAGAGGAAAGAAGAGTTTTGACACATGAAGACCTTAGGAGCTTCGAGGACAGACTTCTAAATCTAATACCACATTTAGTCCAACAAAGTATGCATCAAAATACACATACAAACCAACAAAACGGAAATTCATCGCAACCGCGTAATAGCAACGTATCTATACCAGATGTTAGTCAACCACCACCGTCAATATCGAATGCACATAGTCAACAGTTACAGGTACGACCACACCCAAATTTCTTTTTCAACCCAATGAACAATAATTTTAATCTTCACGAGAATTATCGGTCGGGAAACCCAATAACGCCAATAGCATATCGTCAGAGTCAGCATCCAAATACAAGTCCAGGCTTACGAATCGATAAATGGGGAATAATTTTTGGTGGGACAAATAAGACCACCAGTATCGAGGATTTTGTGTTCCGGGTAGAAACTCTACAGGCAGATTTCGGTTGTGAGTGGAGAGATGTATTGAAATCATTTCATCATTTATTGAGTGGACCAGCAAGGGAATGGTTTTGGGACCACCGTAGGTTTAACAATATTGCGCGCTGGAAAGATTTAAAAGCAGCTTTAATAACGCAATTTCATCGTTATGATAGCGACTTTGATATCCAGAGGAAAATATTGGACCGTCGTCAAAACAGTCAAGAGTCCTTTGATGATTTCTATAATTCCGTCATTAAACTTAGAAACCAATTACGTAGTCCATTAGGAGAAAAGGATTTAGTCACCGTTATGAGAGGAAACCTGAAAGCTCCGATGGCGCAGTTACTTTTTTCAGTACAAGTTACAAGTTTAGCACAGTTCGCGAAAGAATGTAGGCGTGCAGAAAATTTGCTCAATAGTCAGCGACAGTTTAGTGGAAGATATGATCCTAGATCATTACATTCGATCGAATGTGATCCAATCAAAAATGAAGACATTGAAGAAGTCGAAGCGATAGAAACAGTACGAAAGCTACAGTGCTGGAATTGCAAGGCCGAAGGCCATATTTTTGTAGACTGTCCTGAGGAAAAAAGATCACTATTTTGTTTTAAGTGTGGATTAGAAGGAACCGTTACACCAAGGTGTCCAAATTGTCAGGGAAACCGGGGAGTGAACGTGTCTCGACACGGGATGGAGGCTCGTTCAAAGAATTATTATCCCAAGCAACCCAAACCATAGGAAGCAATGAAAACATAGCAACACCAGCAAATCCATTGTCAATTAGTGCAGCAAACAACAGCTTAGCGGAAAAACGTTCGGAGAAGATTAGCCTAAGAGACCAGACAGAGAACACCCGTATTTTCAAACCAGTACAAGTAAGACAGCAGGAATATGACGCAGCGAGAGCTAGAATCTTCGGAACATCGATAAAGATTAAAAAAACACGGGAGAGATACAAAAGCAGAAAAAAGACAAGGTTAGAAATTTCTACAGCCAGTTTATATGAAGGACCCGATTCAAGAATTTACACAACCATAGAAATAAATGGACAACCTATTCAAGGATTATTGGATAGTGGAGCCAGTGTAACATGCCTTGGTAAAGATTGTTTGGAATTTGTTGAGAAAGCCATGTTAGTGATTTATCCGTTTTCATCAGTGATAAGGACAGCGGATGGACGTTTAAATAAAATTATAGGAAAAGTTAGGGCAGATATAGTGTTTAACGACGTTAGTAATCCAATTGATTTTTATCTAGTACCAACATTGAAGCAAAGGCTTTTCTTAGGAGCGGATTTCATGAAGATTTTTAAGTTGATACGATTTGAGGTTAGCGGATTGCAGGAAACCAAAAATGCGGATGATTTAGATGTCCCATTTCCAAAAATGCACAATTTGAATAAACAGCAGCAAGACAGCTTAGAAAATGTTATTGGATTATTCCCTTGTTTTTCGCAAAAAGGCCTTGGCAAAACCACTTTAGAGGAGCACACAATTGATACGGGAAATGCAGTACCTGTTAAGGAGAAGCACTACCCGGTGTCACCAGCGGTTCAGAGCCTGATGTACGCGGAACTGGACAGGATGCTTTCATTAGGAGTTATTGAGCCGAGCGAAAGTCCATGGAATAATCGAGTGACCATGGTGCTAAAAGGCGAAAAGGTTAGAATTTGTTTAGATGCTCGTCGGCTTAATGAGCTAACAGTGAAAGACGCTTATCCACTTCCACATATAGAAGGTCTACTGAGTCGTCTGGGTGACACACATTTTATATCTAGTATAGACCTCAAAGACGCATTTTGGCAGATACCCCTTGCAAACCAAAGCCGAGAAAAGACTGCTTTTACCGTGCCTGGAAGACCCTTATATCATTTTACGGTCATGCCTTTTGGGTTGTGCAATGCGGCCCAAAGGTTATGCTGTTTAATGGACAAGGTGATTCCAGCGCGTTTAAGGGAAAAAGTTTTCGTTTATTTGGATGATTTGTTGGTGGTATCGTCTGAATTTGCTGAGCATATACAATTGTTGAGGGAAATTGCAACTTGTCTAGAGACTGCCGGTCTAACGATCAACGTAGGAAAATCTAAATTTTGCTGTAGAGAATTGCGTTATCTGGGATACATTGTAGGCGAAGGTCTGTTGAAACCAGATCCTGATAAGATTCAAGCTATTTTAAATTTCGAGTATCCTAAAACTGTCAAACAAGTTCGAAGCTTCATGGGAACTACCGGTTGGTACAGGAGGTTTATACATGACTACGCCACAGTCACAGCACCTATTTGCGAAACTCTCAAGAAAGGAAAAAAATTTGTTTTTACTGAAGAAGCCAAGAGAGCGTTTGATAAGCTCAAAACCTGTTTAACGGCCAGTCCCGTGTTAACTCACCCAGATTTTAATAAAGAGTTTTTCATACAATGCGACGCTTCAGATGTCGGAATGGGAGCAGTCTTGTTTCAGGAAGATGAGAATGGAGGAGAGCATCCAATTGCGTATTTTTCAAAAAAGTTTACCGCCCCGCAGAAAAACTATTCAGTAACTGAAAGGGAATGCTTAGCTGTAGTTTCAGCAGTAAAGCGCTTTAGACCTTACATCGAACTGATGAATTTCGTCGTAATTACAGATCACTCGAGTTTGAAGTGGCTGATGTCACAACGCGATTTGAGTGGACGTCTCGCAAGGTGGAGCCTACAATTACAAAGTTTTTCGTTCCAAATTAAGCATCGAAAAGGTTCGCAGAACATTGTACCTGACACTTTGTCAAGGTATGATATGGACGAAATAATGGTAGAGCCTGTAATAGATTTAGAGTCACCAGAGTTCCAGTCTGAAGATTATCAAGAGCTTATAAAAAATATAGAAAGTAACAAGGATACCTTACCAGACATTAAGATTGTGGGAGGATTTATTTACAAACGAACAATACCAAATGATAGCAACATTATCCGTGAAGAGCATAGCTGGAAACTATGGATACCATCAGGTCTTACCAAGAATCTGATTAGAATGGCACACGAACTACCAACTTCAGCACATGGAGGAATAGGGAAAACCATTAACAGATTACGAGAGAAATTTTATTGGCCTCATTTAAATGTCCAAGTACGGGAGTATATCAGTCAGTGCGATGTATGTAAAGAGAGTAAACCAGTAAATACAATACTGAGACCTCCAATGGGAAACGAAGCAGATGATTGTCGACCTTTTCAGAGAATATATATAGATTTTTTAGGTCCCTATGTACGGTCTAAAAGAGGAAATTCTTTTATATTTATAGTGCTAGACTATTTTTCAAAATATGTACTACTCAAGGCGATGCCAAAAGCAACATCAAAGTATGTTATTGAATTTTTAATTAAAGAAGTCTTCTATAAATTTGGTTGCCCAGAGACCATCGTATCTGACAATGGCAAGCAGTTCGTGGGAAAGGAGTTTGGAGAGATGATAAGTAGTTTCGGCATCAAACATCTAAGAACGGCATACTACTCACCACAAGCTAATGCTGCAGAGCGAGTTAACCAATCTGTTCTGGCCGCGATCAGATCGTATCTAAATGAAAATCAAACCGATTGGGATAAGTATTTGTGCGAAATCGAATGTTCACTGAGATCATCTGTACACAGTGCTACAGGAGTTACACCTTATTTTATTTTATTTGGAACAAATATGATGACACATGCCTCCGCATACAAACTTGCTAGAAAATTGAATCTTTTAGAAGAGTCGGAAAATAGAATTGAAAGCAGAGGAGGGTTTTTGGAACTTGTACGTGACCAAGTCAGAAATAATTTACATAAAAGTTATCTTAACAACGCTAAGCGGTACAATGTCAGATGCCGAGATACTAAGTTCAGAGTGGGACAGGAAATATACAGGCGTAATTTTCAATTGTCTGACTTTTCAAAGCAGCTTTCGGCGAAACTCTGCAAGAAATTTGTGAAGTGCAGAATCGTTCGGCAAGTAGGAAATAGTCTGTATGAAGTCGAAGACTTACAGGGAAAGAGCCAAGGGATATTTCACGCGAAAGACTTAAGAGCTTAAGAACAAAAAGAATACCTAGCGACAAACGAGAGTAATACCCGTAGTGGTTGAACTTTATCACATTAGCAAATATGATTTGCTAATATGATAAAGTAAACTCACCCACGAAAGGGGGTGTGTACTGTGTCGCCGATGTCAACACAGTCCTAGCAGAGGTGAACCCAACGGCTAACATAAAAAAATACGTTCAAGTATGGTAACTCTCTACTACGTTTTGAATGCAACGCTAATGCTTGACTACCCATAAGAAATGTCAAAATGCAAGTACCTAATGAAATGGCTATTTCCGGTCTTTTGGATGAATAACTTGAAGCTGAATAGTGGTGATCGCGGAGGAAGGTAAAATTTTAAATTTAAAAAGTGTGTAATCAAAGTTATTAATTTTGTTTAAAAAAATAAAGTGCGTAAAAGTGATTGTTATACTGCATATAATAAAGAAGTGCAAATCAAGTTCTACATGCCAAGAAAAGTGAAATTTTTATTTGCCGCCCCAAGCAAAAAAGCATTCTAGAGATTCTTGGTTATGAAACTGGCATCTTAAAAATAGAATTGTGCACATACAAAAAAAAACTAACTTTGAAAAAACTGGAGAGTAATAAACATGGACACCAAATAAAAAGTTATTCCAGAAAAGAGCATAAAAAATAGTTTTGTAATCTACACAGCAACAACATGCACAACAAATGAAAGAACTAAAGCCACAGCTAAAATCGGCAGATCTTCCTGGACAGCAGTCACCACTACAAGGTAAGCACGCTAAAGCACCCGCGACTACAATAGTACGATCACAACAAAATGGCGCACCAAAAGGCAACGGATAGGCAACAACACCAACGCCTATCGCCATTTTGTTAATCTGAAGGATTGGCAACAAAACAAGGCCTAGAGCAATTTATTCTGTTTTATCATTTTGGACAACAACTACGGCTAGTGCCAGTTAATTTAATTCCATGCTTGAGCAAACACATCAACAGATATTGGCATTTAACTAACAATTACGTGCCAGTAGCTATACTCTACGCCAAATTTCATGAAGTGCAGACAAATACAGTAGCAACAACTCATCTTATTTAATTTAACGGTTATCACTACAACAACAGCTAAGTACGGCTCTTCCATGGCAACAACAGGTCCTATTACAACAATATTCACTAGCACACAACTATGTACCGTTTTGTATTCAACTGCAAAAGCGTTAAAGTCAACATCTTAGGTTCCAGCAACAACAACAATAGCATCATATCACCGTTATCAAGTAGCCATCTTGTAAATCAACGACAATAACTTACAGAACCAGCGTCACACCACCTGACATCTTTGAGAAGACAACAACAATATCATCTAACCGCCATTTTTAACCCACCATGACAACAATAGCATCATCATATCATCACCAACGACCATCTTTAATCTCAGCGGGACTAATCATCATTACTATGCCATCAGAATAACAGGATCGTTAACGACAACAAGCACTTCATCACACCATCATCTGGCACCCATTCACGAAGGACATGGCTCAAAGAGAAGATAAGTAACAGTAGTTTGTGTTGAAAATATGATTAAACATAATTTTATTTCGAAAAATTTTGTAGTATAGCATCGCGTGAACTAAGTAATGATTTAAGTTTAAATTTGTCAGTCTCTTAACCGTGAACTCGACGTTTCTTTTTAAGTTTCTTTTGGCTGTTTTCTTTGCCTTCAAAACAGAAAACATCCACATTCATTTGACCACATGTGTTTTGGGCACATATTATTTATTAGCAAGCATCGCGCTTAGCTCAATTTGGAGCAACCAATAGACCGGTTATACAGTAATTTAAAAGTACTAGTTCATTTTTCGTATTAAATTTTCCAAATTTTAATAAATTCATTTAGTGTATGTTCAAAATCTGTCCAAATTCGAAACCATTTAACCTGAAAGAGAAAGAAAATTTACCTACCTTTATTTAAAATTTCAATTATATAAAACTAAATACTTACCTGTAATTGAAATTTGATTAAATAAAACTAAATTCCAAATTTACCTACCTTTAATTAAAATTCAATTATATAAAACTAAATACTTACCTGTAATTGAGATTTAATTAAATAAAACTAAATTCCAAATTTACCTACCTTTAACTAAAATTCAATTATATAAAACTAAATACTTACCTGTAATTGAAATTTGATTAAATAAAACTAAATTCTAAATTTACCTACCTTTATTTAAAATTTCAATTATATAAAACTAAATACTTACCTGTAATTGAAATTTGATTAAATAAAACTAAATTCTAAATTTACCTACCTTTGATTAAAATTCAATTATATAAAACTAAATACTTACCTGTAATTGAAATTTAATTAAATAAAACTAAATTCCAAATTTACCTACCTTTAATTAAAATTCAATTATATAAAACTAAATTTTCAAACTTTGTACTTACCTGTAATTGAAGTTTAATTGGATAAAACTAAATTCCAAATTTACCTACATTTAATTAAAATCCAATTACCAAAAAAATAAATTTTCAAATGTTTTGCTTACCCCTAATTGAAAGTTACCTTTAATCAAAATCTGCTAACATGTAGACAATTTTTAATTGTTGGCTACCTGTTATTAAGATTTGCAAACTTTCTATTTCCTGAAGTTTCAGTTTTCTAGATTCCTTAAGCTGAATAATAATCTCATTGAAGATACTAAAATCAAAATTTTACTTGAATTCAATGATGATTAACACTGTTAGCTGACAACAGCTAAAGTTATGAAATCTAATAATCAAGAAAAAAAATTGAAACAATCAAAATTTTTAAATTATCGGTAACAAATTTTGCAAAGTTTATATCGTTGAAAATGAAAATTTAAATACTTTTGAAAATTTAAATACCTACCTTTAATTGAAATTCAAAGTATTAAAACTAAATTTTGAAAATTTAAATACTTACCTTTAATTAAAAATTCAATTTATATAGAACTAAATTTTCACAATTTAAATACTTACCTATAAGTGAAAATTTAAATACTTACCTGAATATTTAAAGATTTTTTTTAAATCTAAATCCTTTTGAAAACTTAAATACTTTTGTGAATTTAGCTAACCTGAAAATAAAACAAAGAAAATTTAAATTTCCTTAAACCGGGTTCCCAAATTTTAACTGATTCTAAATTCGAAAGTTCATTTGATTGCGGCAAATTAAATTTAAATTATCGGAAACTTAGATTGCAAACATTACCTAATTAAAAGTCAAAATTTGTTTTAGTAGCGAAGTCAAAATTTAAATAATAAATAATAGAAATCACAAATTCAACCATTTCGTATCAAAAGGTTATGTAACCATAAATTTTTATTAATAAAAAGTTTATTTACCTGAATACTTTAAACGATTTCACCTCTCCTACATAGTGACTAAGTTTATAATAAATAACATAGCCACGGAAAGGCTAATAAGAATACAAAGAAATATAAGTACCCAAATCTAGTGTAAATAAACCAAACCTGAAATAGAATAAATTGTAATAGAACTAAGAATAAAAACAATCAATAACATTTTAAGCAAATAAAAGTACCCTGAAGCTCAGTTCATTTGGAGCAAGGCAGGTCTGAAACATATGAATATTTGGAAAGTGAATTATAAACTTTATAGGTTACCAAGCCTGATTCCAGGTGAGCCGACCTTAGAGAGGCTTAACAAATAGTTATTCTACTCACTAACTATACATATTTAAAAAGAAAAATTAAAACCATAAACCAAATGTAAACAAACGTTATAAGTATATATATTTTTGAATTAAAACCATAAACCAAATGTAAACAAACGTAGTATGTATATATTTTTTTTTGACTTAGTTAAAACAAATATAATAGATCTAATTTCTTTTTGTCAACAATAATGATTTTCATTCTAACAAAGTAAATTAAAAGAGGTAAGTGATCAGAAGTGATGTGTGTTTTAGGGGTATTCCACAGATCTCACGCAGGTAATACCACGGTTTTGGGGAGGGAATAGTGAGGGCTATAACATCTGCGCCCTAGTGATGATCCAGTTCTACCAACACTGGCTCAAATTTTTTTTTGTCTCCGGAAATCTACACTACGACGAACCACCACCCATGCCCGCGAGCCTTAGTCGTGCCAAATTGACAAGTTGCCAGTGTGTAATGTAGATGGAAGGTGGGTTGAGGGGAATGTCCGTCTGTCAAGCAGGGTTACCATTTTGGACAATTAGCTGGTGGGATTTTAACCACCCGAAATATTGTGCGGCTCCTCTGGTGTAAATAAACCCAAATAAATAATTTTTTTTTGTAAAAGAATTATTTATATACATATATATGACAATAAATGGCGCCCAACGTGGGGCACGAGCACGGTTGCTTCTACTTAAAGTAGAAAGGGACTGTGAACAATTTTTACTAACAACTTGAAGCAGGCCCGAATTAAGTAAGGCATACTGCATCAATATAGTTAGCGATGATGTAACGTTGAGAGGAAAGTTTAGGAGGATAAAGTGAAAATGAAAGTAGTCTTGATTGAGGTTCGGTATGTCACGGAAGAAAGCGTTATAGCAGGTCGTCCGTTCGCGACTAGCTTTAATCAGACGAATGCGGTTGCAGCGAATCGATGTAAGTCTTAGAGACGTATTAGATAGGTACTCTAATTGCGACACCGATTGTTGTAACAGCGAAGCATACGGGGATTTAGTGAGTCCAGATGGTATTACGAGAATACTGCTGTTGCCACTATCCAATTGATGTGAAATGTAAGCTTTCTACTCAACGTGCATCTATTAAAATTTTCTGAGTTTGGCTCGTTTGGTGAATGGGTCATCACATATAATATACATCACCACTGATCACACCTCATGACTTACATATTTTTTTTTATTTTGCTTTTGGTAAATTTATAAATTTTCTTTGTAGATATTTGACAATTGGTCAAACTATAGCGAAAACGATTTTTTTTTAACTGTTAATTTTTAACTTTTTTATTTCCACATATTTATTTTTTTTACTATTATTTGAAATTACAAAACAACCACCGAGTTGGCTGGATAAATTTGTATTTGTTTTCAGGTGGGAAAATCTTGAGATTTTTGGTAAGTTTTCTTTATCATCGGGTTTTTTTTCAACGCACTCGTTCTAATTTTATAGACGGTTATTTTCACGTTTTAGTAGATTTTGTTTTACTAGGATTGATTTCGGTAGTTAGGGATATTAGGGCCATTAATTAGTTTCGAATATGTTCGGTACGCGTTCTAAAAGTAGAATGGAAGGGGAAGCTTCAGCGGCGGCACCCACCACTTCAACAACGACTGCTACAACTAGTACAACAACCAAAGCAACAACAACAGGTAGTACAGGAGCGGTTCCGAAGCAAACTAACACTAATACTGAAGCAGCAGCAGATCAAATGGATGACGTTTTGGAAACAAGCGGAGAGAGCATGGAAGGAAATAGCACTATCGTCACTCCACCTTTTAGTAGCATAAGCGCAAGAGGAGTCATCGACGCATTTCGGAATGTGAATGAACCATTAAGACCACCTGGCGGAACAAGTAACTTTCCAGAGGAAAGAAGAGTTTTGACACATGAAGACCTTAGGAGCTTCGAGGACAGACTTCTAAATCTAATACCACATTTAGTCCAACAAAGTATGCATCAAAATACACATACAAACCAACAAAACGGAAATTCATCGCAACCGCGTAATAGCAACGTATCTATACCAGATGTTAGTCAACCACCACCGTCAATATCGAATGCACATAGTCAACAGTTACAGGTACGACCACACCCAAATTTCTTTTTCAACCCAATGAACAATAATTTTAATCTTCACGAGAATTATCGGTCGGGAAACCCAATAACGCCAATAGCATATCGTCAGAGTCAGCATCCAAATACAAGTCCAGGCTTACGAATCGATAAATGGGGAATAATTTTTGGTGGGACAAATAAGACCACCAGTATCGAGGATTTTGTGTTCCGGGTAGAAACTCTACAGGCAGATTTCGGTTGTGAGTGGAGAGATGTATTGAAATCATTTCATCATTTATTGAGTGGACCAGCAAGGGAATGGTTTTGGGACCACCGTAGGTTTAACAATATTGCGCGCTGGAAAGATTTAAAAGCAGCTTTAATAACGCAATTTCATCGTTATGATAGCGACTTTGATATCCAGAGGAAAATATTGGACCGTCGTCAAAACAGTCAAGAGTCCTTTGATGATTTCTATAATTCCGTCATTAAACTTAGAAACCAATTACGTAGTCCATTAGGAGAAAAGGATTTAGTCACCGTTATGAGAGGAAACCTGAAAGCTCCGATGGCGCAGTTACTTTTTTCAGTACAAGTTACAAGTTTAGCACAGTTCGCGAAAGAATGTAGGCGTGCAGAAAATTTGCTCAATAGTCAGCGACAGTTTAGTGGAAGATATGATCCTAGATCATTACATTCGATCGAATGTGATCCAATCAAAAATGAAGACATTGAAGAAGTCGAAGCGATAGAAACAGTACGAAAGCTACAGTGCTGGAATTGCAAGGCCGAAGGCCATATTTTTGTAGACTGTCCTGAGGAAAAAAGATCACTATTTTGTTTTAAGTGTGGATTAGAAGGAACCGTTACACCAAGGTGTCCAAATTGTCAGGGAAACCGGGGAGTGAACGTGTCTCGACACGGGATGGAGGCTCGTTCAAAGAATTATTATCCCAAGCAACCCAAACCATAGGAAGCAATGAAAACATAGCAACACCAGCAAATCCATTGTCAATTAGTGCAGCAAACAACAGCTTAGCGGAAAAACGTTCGGAGAAGATTAGCCTAAGAGACCAGACAGAGAACACCCGTATTTTCAAACCAGTACAAGTAAGACAGCAGGAATATGACGCAGCGAGAGCTAGAATCTTCGGAACATCGATAAAGATTAAAAAAACACGGGAGAGATACAAAAGCAGAAAAAAGACAAGGTTAGAAATTTCTACAGCCAGTTTATATGAAGGACCCGATTCAAGAATTTACACAACCATAGAAATAAATGGACAACCTATTCAAGGATTATTGGATAGTGGAGCCAGTGTAACATGCCTTGGTAAAGATTGTTTGGAATTTGTTGAGAAAGCCATGTTAGTGATTTATCCGTTTTCATCAGTGATAAGGACAGCGGATGGACGTTTAAATAAAATTATAGGAAAAGTTAGGGCAGATATAGTGTTTAACGACGTTAGTAATCCAATTGATTTTTATCTAGTACCAACATTGAAGCAAAGGCTTTTCTTAGGAGCGGATTTCATGAAGATTTTTAAGTTGATACGATTTGAGGTTAGCGGATTGCAGGAAACCAAAAATGCGGATGATTTAGATGTCCCATTTCCAAAAATGCACAATTTGAATAAACAGCAGCAAGACAGCTTAGAAAATGTTATTGGATTATTCCCTTGTTTTTCGCAAAAAGGCCTTGGCAAAACCACTTTAGAGGAGCACACAATTGATACGGGAAATGCAGTACCTGTTAAGGAGAAGCACTACCCGGTGTCACCAGCGGTTCAGAGCCTGATGTACGCGGAACTGGACAGGATGCTTTCATTAGGAGTTATTGAGCCGAGCGAAAGTCCATGGAATAATCGAGTGACCATGGTGCTAAAAGGCGAAAAGGTTAGAATTTGTTTAGATGCTCGTCGGCTTAATGAGCTAACAGTGAAAGACGCTTATCCACTTCCACATATAGAAGGTCTACTGAGTCGTCTGGGTGACACACATTTTATATCTAGTATAGACCTCAAAGACGCATTTTGGCAGATACCCCTTGCAAACCAAAGCCGAGAAAAGACTGCTTTTACCGTGCCTGGAAGACCCTTATATCATTTTACGGTCATGCCTTTTGGGTTGTGCAATGCGGCCCAAAGGTTATGCTGTTTAATGGACAAGGTGATTCCAGCGCGTTTAAGGGAAAAAGTTTTCGTTTATTTGGATGATTTGTTGGTGGTATCGTCTGAATTTGCTGAGCATATACAATTGTTGAGGGAAATTGCAACTTGTCTAGAGACTGCCGGTCTAACGATCAACGTAGGAAAATCTAAATTTTGCTGTAGAGAATTGCGTTATCTGGGATACATTGTAGGCGAAGGTCTGTTGAAACCAGATCCTGATAAGATTCAAGCTATTTTAAATTTCGAGTATCCTAAAACTGTCAAACAAGTTCGAAGCTTCATGGGAACTACCGGTTGGTACAGGAGGTTTATACATGACTACGCCACAGTCACAGCACCTATTTGCGAAACTCTCAAGAAAGGAAAAAAATTTGTTTTTACTGAAGAAGCCAAGAGAGCGTTTGATAAGCTCAAAACCTGTTTAACGGCCAGTCCCGTGTTAACTCACCCAGATTTTAATAAAGAGTTTTTCATACAATGCGACGCTTCAGATGTCGGAATGGGAGCAGTCTTGTTTCAGGAAGATGAGAATGGAGGAGAGCATCCAATTGCGTATTTTTCAAAAAAGTTTACCGCCCCGCAGAAAAACTATTCAGTAACTGAAAGGGAATGCTTAGCTGTAGTTTCAGCAGTAAAGCGCTTTAGACCTTACATCGAACTGATGAATTTCGTCGTAATTACAGATCACTCGAGTTTGAAGTGGCTGATGTCACAACGCGATTTGAGTGGACGTCTCGCAAGGTGGAGCCTACAATTACAAAGTTTTTCGTTCCAAATTAAGCATCGAAAAGGTTCGCAGAACATTGTACCTGACACTTTGTCAAGGTATGATATGGACGAAATAATGGTAGAGCCTGTAATAGATTTAGAGTCACCAGAGTTCCAGTCTGAAGATTATCAAGAGCTTATAAAAAATATAGAAAGTAACAAGGATACCTTACCAGACATTAAGATTGTGGGAGGATTTATTTACAAACGAACAATACCAAATGATAGCAACATTATCCGTGAAGAGCATAGCTGGAAACTATGGATACCATCAGGTCTTACCAAGAATCTGATTAGAATGGCACACGAACTACCAACTTCAGCACATGGAGGAATAGGGAAAACCATTAACAGATTACGAGAGAAATTTTATTGGCCTCATTTAAATGTCCAAGTACGGGAGTATATCAGTCAGTGCGATGTATGTAAAGAGAGTAAACCAGTAAATACAATACTGAGACCTCCAATGGGAAACGAAGCAGATGATTGTCGACCTTTTCAGAGAATATATATAGATTTTTTAGGTCCCTATGTACGGTCTAAAAGAGGAAATTCTTTTATATTTATAGTGCTAGACTATTTTTCAAAATATGTACTACTCAAGGCGATGCCAAAAGCAACATCAAAGTATGTTATTGAATTTTTAATTAAAGAAGTCTTCTATAAATTTGGTTGCCCAGAGACCATCGTATCTGACAATGGCAAGCAGTTCGTGGGAAAGGAGTTTGGAGAGATGATAAGTAGTTTCGGCATCAAACATCTAAGAACGGCATACTACTCACCACAAGCTAATGCTGCAGAGCGAGTTAACCAATCTGTTCTGGCCGCGATCAGATCGTATCTAAATGAAAATCAAACCGATTGGGATAAGTATTTGTGCGAAATCGAATGTTCACTGAGATCATCTGTACACAGTGCTACAGGAGTTACACCTTATTTTATTTTATTTGGAACAAATATGATGACACATGCCTCCGCATACAAACTTGCTAGAAAATTGAATCTTTTAGAAGAGTCGGAAAATAGAATTGAAAGCAGAGGAGGGTTTTTGGAACTTGTACGTGACCAAGTCAGAAATAATTTACATAAAAGTTATCTTAACAACGCTAAGCGGTACAATGTCAGATGCCGAGATACTAAGTTCAGAGTGGGACAGGAAATATACAGGCGTAATTTTCAATTGTCTGACTTTTCAAAGCAGCTTTCGGCGAAACTCTGCAAGAAATTTGTGAAGTGCAGAATCGTTCGGCAAGTAGGAAATAGTCTGTATGAAGTCGAAGACTTACAGGGAAAGAGCCAAGGGATATTTCACGCGAAAGACTTAAGAGCTTAAGAACAAAAAGAATACCTAGCGACAAACGAGAGTAATACCCGTAGTGGTTGAACTTTATCACATTAGCAAATATGATTTGCTAATATGATAAAGTAAACTCACCCACGAAAGGGGGTGTGTACTGTGTCGCCGATGTCAACACAGTCCTAGCAGAGGTGAACCCAACGGCTAACATAAAAAAATACGTTCAAGTATGGTAACTCTCTACTACGTTTTGAATGCAACGCTAATGCTTGACTACCCATAAGAAATGTCAAAATGCAAGTACCTAATGAAATGGCTATTTCCGGTCTTTTGGATGAATAACTTGAAGCTGAATAGTGGTGATCGCGGAGGAAGGTAAAATTTTAAATTTAAAAAGTGTGTAATCAAAGTTATTAATTTTGTTTAAAAAAATAAAGTGCGTAAAAGTGATTGTTATACTGCATATAATAAAGAAGTGCAAATCAAGTTCTACATGCCAAGAAAAGTGAAATTTTTATTTGCCGCCCCAAGCAAAAAAGCATTCTAGAGATTCTTGGTTATGAAACTGGCATCTTAAAAATAGAATTGTGCACATACAAAAAAAAACTAACTTTGAAAAAACTGGAGAGTAATAAACATGGACACCAAATAAAAAGTTATTCCAGAAAAGAGCATAAAAAATAGTTTTGTAATCTACACAGCAACAACATGCACAACAAATGAAAGAACTAAAGCCACAGCTAAAATCGGCAGATCTTCCTGGACAGCAGTCACCACTACAAGGTAAGCACGCTAAAGCACCCGCGACTACAATAGTACGATCACAACAAAATGGCGCACCAAAAGGCAACGGATAGGCAACAACACCAACGCCTATCGCCATTTTGTTAATCTGAAGGATTGGCAACAAAACAAGGCCTAGAGCAATTTATTCTGTTTTATCATTTTGGACAACAACTACGGCTAGTGCCAGTTAATTTAATTCCATGCTTGAGCAAACACATCAACAGATATTGGCATTTAACTAACAATTACGTGCCAGTAGCTATACTCTACGCCAAATTTCATGAAGTGCAGACAAATACAGTAGCAACAACTCATCTTATTTAATTTAACGGTTATCACTACAACAACAGCTAAGTACGGCTCTTCCATGGCAACAACAGGTCCTATTACAACAATATTCACTAGCACACAACTATGTACCGTTTTGTATTCAACTGCAAAAGCGTTAAAGTCAACATCTTAGGTTCCAGCAACAACAACAATAGCATCATATCACCGTTATCAAGTAGCCATCTTGTAAATCAACGACAATAACTTACAGAACCAGCGTCACACCACCTGACATCTTTGAGAAGACAACAACAATATCATCTAACCGCCATTTTTAACCCACCATGACAACAATAGCATCATCATATCATCACCAACGACCATCTTTAATCTCAGCGGGACTAATCATCATTACTATGCCATCAGAATAACAGGATCGTTAACGACAACAAGCACTTCATCACACCATCATCTGGCACCCATTCACGAAGGACATGGCTCAAAGAGAAGATAAGTAACAGTAGTTTGTGTTGAAAATATGATTAAACATAATTTTATTTCGAAAAATTTTGTAGTATAGCATCGCGTGAACTAAGTAATGATTTAAGTTTAAATTTGTCAGTCTCTTAACCGTGAACTCCACGTTTCTTTTTAAGTTTCTTTTGGCTGTTTTCTTTGCCTTCAAAACAGAAAACATCCACATTCATTTGACCACATGTGTTTTGGGCACATATT
The DNA here is from genome assembly GCA_937654795.1 of Cistogaster globosa. Lineage (NCBI taxonomy): Eukaryota > Metazoa > Arthropoda > Insecta > Diptera > Tachinidae > Cistogaster > Cistogaster globosa. The sequence continues at coordinate 99,237,572 of OW569403.1, read as the reverse complement.
ATTTATTAGCAAGCATCGCGCTTAGCTCAATTTGGAGCAACCAATAGACCGGTTATACAGTAATTTAAAAGTACTAGTTCATTTTTCGTATTAAATTTTCCAAATTTTAATAAATTCATTTAGTGTATGTTCAAAATCTGTCCAAATTCGAAACCATTTAACCTGAAAGAGAAAGAAAATTTACCTACCTTTATTTAAAATTTCAATTATATAAAACTAAATACTTACCTGTAATTGAAATTTGATTAAATAAAACTAAATTCCAAATTTACCTACCTTTAATTAAAATTCAATTATATAAAACTAAATACTTACCTGTAATTGAGATTTAATTAAATAAAACTAAATTCCAAATTTACCTACCTTTAATTAAAATTCAATTATATAAAACTAAATACTTACCTGTAATTGAAATTTGATTAAATAAAACTAAATTCTAAATTTACCTACCTTTATTTAAAATTTCAATTATATAAAACTAAATACTTACCTGTAATTGAAATTTGATTAAATAAAACTAAATTCTAAATTTACCTACCTTTGATTAAAATTCAATTATATAAAACTAAATACTTACCTGTAATTGAAATTTAATTAAATAAAACTAAATTCCAAATTTACCTACCTTTAATTAAAATTCAATTATATAAAACTAAATTTTCAAACTTTGTATTTACCTGTAATTGAAGTTTAATTGGATAAAACTAAATTCCAAATTTACCTACATTTAATTAAAATCCAATTACCAAAAAAATAAATTTTCAAATGTTTTGCTTACCCCTAATTGAAAGTTACCTTTAATCAAAATCTGCTAACATGTAGACAATTTTTAATTGTTGGCTACCTGTTATTAAGATTTGCAAACTTTCTATTTCCTGAAGTTTCAGTTTTCTAGATTCCTTAAGCTGAATAATAATCTCATTGAAGATACTAAAATCAAAATTTTACTTGAATTCAATGATGATTAACACTGTTAGCTGACAACAGCTAAAGTTATGAAATCTAATAATCAAGAAAAAAAATTGAAACAATCAAAATTTTTAAATTATCGGTAACAAATTTTGCAAAGTTTATATCGTTGAAAATGAAAATTTAAATACTTTTGAAAATTTAAATACCTACCTTTAATTGAAATTCAAAGTATTAAAACTAAATTTTGAAAATTTAAATACTTACCTTTAATTAAAAATTCAATTTATATAGAACTAAATTTTCACAATTTAAATACTTACCTATAAGTGAAAATTTAAATACTTACCTGAATATTTAAAGATTTTTTTTAAATCTAAATCCTTTTGAAAATTTAAATACTTTTGTGAATTTAGCTAACCTGAAAATAAAACAAAAAAAATTTAAATTTCCTTAAACCGGGTTCCCAAATTTTAACTGATTCTAAATTCGAAAGTTCATTTGATTGCGGCAAATTAAATTTAAATTATCGGAAACTTAGATTGCAAACATTACCTAATTAAAAGTCAAAATTTGTTTTAATAGCGAAGTCAAAATTTAAATAATAAATAATAGAAATCACAAATTCAACCATTTCGTATCAAAAGGTTATGTAACCATAAATTTTTATTAATAAAAAGTTTATTTACCTGAATACTTTAAACGATTTCACCTCTCCTACATAGTGACTAAGTTTATAATAAATAAACCAAACCTAAAATAGAATAAATTGTAATAGAACTAAGAATAAAAACAATCAATAACATTTTAAGCAAATAAAAGTACCCTGAAGCTCAGTTCATTTGGAGCAAGGCAGGTCTGAAACATATGAATATTTGGAAAGTGAATTATAAACTTTATAGGTTACCAAGCCTGATTCCAGGTGAGCCGACCTTAGAGAGGCTTAACAAATAGTTATTCTACTCACTAACTATACATATTTAAAAAGAAAAATTAAAACCATAAACCAAATGTAAACAAACGTTATAAGTATATATATTTTTGAATTAAAACCATAAACCAAATGTAAACAAACGTAGTATGTATATATTTTTTTTGACTTAGTTAAAACAAATATAATAGATCTAATTTCTTTTTGTCAACAATAATGATTTTCATTCTAACAAAGTAAATTAAAAGAGGTAAGTGATCAGAAGTGATGTGTGTTTTAGGGGTATTCCACAGATCTCACGCAGGTAATACCACGGTTTTGGGGAGGGAATAGTGAGGGCTATAACATCTGCGCCCTAGTGATGATCCAGTTCTACCAACACTGGCTCAAATTTTTTTTGTCTCCGGAAATCTACACTACGACGAACCACCACCCATGCCCGCGAGCCTTAGTCGTGCCAAATTGACAAGTTGCCAGTATGTAATGTAGATGGAAGGTGGGTTGAGGGGAATGTCCGTCTGTCAAGCAGGGTTACCATTTTGGACAATTAGCTGGTGGGATTTTAACCACCCGAAATATTGTGCGGCTCCTCTGGTGTAAATAAACCCAAATAAATAATTTTTTTTTGTAAAAGAATTATTTATATACATATATATGACAAGGTTCTGCCTAAAACTGTTCTACAGTTTGGCCATATAATTAATTTTACACCAACTTATTATTACACCAGACAAAGTAATGCTCATTTTGTCTAAATTTCAAGTGTTTGTATATAACGGTTTAAAAGGAAGGGCCATATAGGTTAAAATACATCAGTTATGGGAACACCCTTTAGTTTCTAAATTCAAATTGTATAATTGTTCTTATAGCGGACTTTGCAATTCCTTGTAAATTTATTATTTTATTAAATACTTTCCAAAATTCCAAACTTGTTTATGGTTTTTAAGTTGTTTGCGGTTTATTTATGTCTGTTTATATTCAATGTTTTAATAAGATCCTGAAAAACGCCTAATAAAACGCTCATTTCTTAATTTTTTTTAATCTAATACATAAATAAAAATTGTTTAAATCTAATATAAGTTTGGCCTCTAGGCTTTTTATTTCTTTAATAAATGAATAAAGAAATAGATCGTTCGATTTAAAAAGCAAAACGTATTTTAAAATCGACTGTGACAAATTGACTTTTTCTTTAGGTTTCTTTGAGAAAATTGTACTATTAAACAAATAAGAGTGCTATATTCGGCTATGCCAAATCTTACATACTCTTCACCATCCAGGTACTGCATATATATAATTTTACATAAAAATGACATCGGCTATAAATGGGTTAAGCATTTTTTTTAAATTCAGTATTTTCTTGAAGATCTCTTCAAAAGCTTTCTTCTAGTGATACTCATTTTGATATTTTCAAAATTTGAAAACTTTAGAGCCCCATAACTCGAAAAATATGGGCGATAGATAATTTTTCCCTTGATGTTTTATTTTTTAATTCTATATCGCAGTATATATTTATTTTTTTGAGTGGAGTTACTTTATTGATCCAAATGACATGAAAAAATTAGATGTAGTCGTGGTGTTTTGCCTGCTGCCTAGAAGGACATGGACCGATTGCTGATTTTCTATAGCTCTTTTTTCGACACTAACACGGACGGGGAGACGAATATCGCTCAATCGACATCGCTATGCTAAGAAGTCAGATATATACTTTATAGCTAAGCTTACAATCTGTATAGCCTTGTTGAAGTAAAGCGAAGCCATCTAAAACAAAGGATCTAAACAAAAATTTATTTTTATAAAAAATAACTTGTGTGGCTATAATGCAAAAATCTTACCTGCAATGTGTCCTAAGCGTCCCACCACAATATGGCCATTTTGTTGCAACACACTTTTTTTTTGTAATTTATCATAAAAATACAGCATATAACAACTAATTTCCTTGCTTTTCTTTTTTCTTTTGGCTTTGCATTCTCTTGTTACTGGTCTGTGGTGTTTGGATATACTTTGTGACAAATTGAACGAACGAGTTCACTTTTAACATTTGAACGAAAATGACCGCTCACTGAATTGAACGATTTGGCACAACTCTAAAAAATAGTAAACGCATATTTAATAAATTTTATATTTAAATAAAACCAAAACTCATTCATTTGTTATAGGCCTTACTATTAAATCAAAAATTTAATTTTTGAAATTGTCAATATATGTATATAATAAAATTCTTCTTTTCCAAGCTTGTAAAAGAAAGCCGGGGCAAAGTCGGCTATAAATGCTTGCCATCTTTTAATTTTCGGATTCGGATTTTTATTAGAAGTAGCAAAAGTAAGCGGCAGATGGTCAGTAAATATATGGATATTTTTGACACCATACAAATAATTTCGTAACTTCTGCAACGACCACACAATGGACAGCAGCTTGCGCTTGTTTGTAGCATAGTTTTGTTTCATAGAGGAAAGTGAGCATGAAATCATTGTGATTGGCTTACCACTTTGCGAGAGCACTGCACCTATGGTATGAGAGCTAGCATCAGTAGTTAGCTCGAAAGGCTTTTCGAAATCTGGGTGCTGAAGAAGAACATCGTCTGATGCTAAGATTCGTTTTATTTTTTCAAAGGCAGCAATTGCCTCTTGAGACAGATTAATTTAGACACGTTTCGAAGTTTTCGAACTAACTACAAGGTAAATAGTTTAACGATGTCAGCATAATTTTTAACAAATCTGCGATAGTAGCCTGCTAAACTAAGAAAGGATCTCAATGCTCTTAGCGTTTTTGGCATTTGAAAATTAAGAATGCCATTTACTTTCTCATCGCATGTTTTGATTCCGTTTCTTGAAATAACAAATCCAAGAAACTCAACCTTGGGTTTAAAAAATCTTGATTTCTTAGTTGTGATTCGCATTCCAGCGTTTGCCAATTTCTTAAGTATTCTAGCAATATCGCGAATATGGGTATTTGCATCCGGTGAAAATATAATGACATCGTCCATGTAAACAAAATAAGTTTTCCCTATCTCATTGCGCAAAATGTCTTCAATGGCCCGCTGAAAAATACTGGGTGCATTTTTAAGCCCAAAGGGTAGGCGACAGAATTCATATTTGCCGTTATTTACGCTGAACGCTATTTTATGTCTATCTAATTCGGCCAAGGTGGTTTGGTGAAATCCGGATCTTAAATCAAACGTTATAAAATACTCCGATTTACCTAAATCTGATAAAATAAAGGTTATATCCGGTATTGGATATTTATCCGGGACTGTAAAATCATTTATTTTACGGAAGTCAATCACCATTCGCAAGTTTTGTCTGCCATGGCAATCAACTCCTTTTTTACTAACCACATGAATAGGCGAATTATATGGCGAGGAAGATTTCCTTATAATGCCATCCTTAAGAAGGCTTTTTATTTCTTTATTAATAAATTCTGATGCAGAAATGGGATTGGGATAGCTACGAGAATATATTGGCTCTTGTTTGGTTAAATTTATTGTTGCTTCGACTTGCGTGTTGGCTGGCAATGTTCTGTCTGGGTTAGCAAATGCATTTAAGTTATTCTAAATAACAATTTCGAATTCATTAAGCAGATTCGATGGAACGTTATTTATATCAATTTCTATTACGTTAACTTCGTTGCACGAAAAATGGCTAAGTGTTTCTTTTCCGAATTTATGAAAAAGTTTTCCATTTTTGGTATCAATTGAAGCTTCAGTTTCCTTCAAAAAATCGTACCCTACTATTCCATAAAATGAATTAAGGGTTGGTAATATAAAAATATTTGTTCTGTGATTAAGTAGGTTTATTTCGCATTTTTGGTTAATGCGAGTAGATCCATTTATAGATTTAATATAAAAGGGGGTTTCAACTAATTTTACACCTTTAAGAAAACTGAAATTTCTAATATATTTTTTTACGTGCCTGTGTCAATCAGAATGATTTTTTCACAATATATGGCAAGAGCGATTTTATACTAAAGAATTCAAATCATCTGTTACATCATTCTCAGAATCACTACCGGAAAAATGTTCGCGTTCTTGAAAGCTTTCATTCGACTGAGAATTTGCAATTTTGCGATTGGCCTGAATTGCTACTGCCATGCAGACTTTTGGGTTGGATTTCGCAAACAATGACGTTTTGTTTACTGTAATTGGGACACAATTTTTTATGTTCGGCACCCACACCATTTCGAAATGCTGTTGGTTTATGAAAATAAGATGTCCCTTTGTCAATTTCCATCGGAACGGTGGTATCATATTGTGTCATTTTTTTATTTTTAAGAGTTTTGGTTAGCAACTTCGTGACTAGACATGTTGCTTAAGCTATGTGCGTTTGATTGCAAAAATTTTTGGAGTTAGCAAATGCATTTGCAAATTTATATTTTTCGCGGTTTTGTTCTGATTCTTGAGCAGTTGCTAAAGCTGTGGGCAAATCTGGCGGATTTGCTGAAAAGCAGATATCGCATAGAGGCTTACGAAGGCCGGATATAAAAACGCGCAATGCGTTTGAACGTGCACGATCCTTTAAAGCTCCGATTACCTCTTCCTTGCCAGAGTGAGTTATTATAATCTTATTAACAATGAGAGTTAACTGCTTATTTACTTTATCGTAATATTCAGTGATCGATAGTTTACCTTGCCTCAAAATACTTATCTCGCTTTCTAGTAAATATAGCGGTATTTTGTCTGAATATGATTGATCTAAACGTGTAGTTATGGTATCGAAATTAAATATTGTATTGAACCGCTTACAGTCGAGTTTGCGTCGCCGGTTGTTTTATTTTTAAAAATTCTAATTGCAACATAATATGTTTCGGAACCGTTTAGAAAATAATAATTTATAGCAAATTTTGCTGCCTCTCCCTAAGCTGGATACTCTTTAGAGTCTCCGCTAAACCGTGGGAGAGATTTACCAGGGTCTTTATTTGTATTACCAGAGCTAAAACCGGCCTCAATAGATATTGGTTTTAAAGGCTCCACTCGATTTGGTTGCAAAAGTTGAATAGCGTTGGTTAAACTTCGAATCTGATCCAAAATTTCTGATTTAGATGCATTCACTACTGCTTCAAAAAGTTTTAATACATCATGCCTATTCATTTTATTCCTTTTTTTATATATAAAAAAGAATATAAAAACTTATGGTTTATAACTTACTCTAAATCTATAGTTATTTATTAATTATTGTAGGCTTACATACATACAAGTTTATCAGTAGTTATAAATGGAAGAACTTTCGTAAATATTTCCTTAATTTAGGAAAAAAACGGTAATTTAAAAATCTAATTAGAAAATATATATCAGTAATATACGTATGTATGTAAAAAAAATCGACATAAACAATTATCGAATGCCAGAATATTTTAACAGAAAATAACAATATAAATGGTATCCTAAAAATAATATTTATTAAGAAATACAAATTATAAAAATACTATCCCGTTATGATAGTCTCTCATACGAGATGTAAAAGATAATGAATGAAAGTGTGAAAAAATAATTTTCATTAAGAAATAATAATACAAAAGTTATCCCCTTAATGGATGCTCTCTTACATGATGTAAATATTCTCATTTGTCTCAATTATAAGAATATGAATGAAAGCGTTATATAAATATTTTCAGTTGTCTCAATGGCAAGAATGTGAATGATAGCATAAAAACATAAATTTCATTATGTAATAATATTAATAAAAAAGTTATCCCTTTTTGATGAGTCTTTTGCGTTGTAAAAAATGATGCAAATATCTTCAGTTATCTCCCCTCTTCAGCTTTTCATCAATTTCAGTTTATTTTTAATAGTTTCTTTTATTGACTTTGTTATTTGTTAAACATCTTTCTTTAAAATGAAAAAATATTGATCTTGTTCCAATTTAAATTCTTTCTTTTCTATTTCAATGATTGGCAAAAATTACTTGCAGTTTTAGGTATTTTTGCAATATCGAAATGCACTTATTGTTTCTGCAATTTTGCACATGTATTTAGAATTTAATTAATTTTTATTCTGTTTATATTTTAAATTGTATGTTTTTTATTTTATCTTTCACAAACAAAATGGGTTAATTGTGTTAGTACACTTACGAATTACTATTATTCGAAGTAAAGCTTTAAATTACTTTTATGACACTTTCAATAAAAAGTAAATCGAATTTTCGAAAAATTGTTTGAAGCCAAGCAAATAGGTATGCGGTTCTTAAAGAATAATATTAGGCGATTACGTTGGGGGCCAATTAATATACGTTGGTGACTTATAACCGAGCACACGATTTTTGGAATGTCACACAATGTTTCACGTGGTTTTAAACAAAAATCCGGTCTTGTAAAATGAAACGACGTGTTTTATTGTCAAAATGTGACTGCTGTTTTATTGATCATTCTATTTTACATTAGTTCTTACTCCTAATTGGCGTTGCCAGAGTATAAAAATAATAATATTTAATGATACTTACAAATCCCCAACTGGGAATTTAGTGTAATGTGTTAGCAGAATGCTAACTATATAAACTTAAAAAAAATAATTTCATTCATTAAATATAAACTGGTTTAAATAAAATAACCTGCTGTGAATAAATAAATTTCAACTATTCATGCATGGCCTAAGTGATATCAGTAAGTCAAATCGCTCTCGCAATCAGAGTTACCATTGAAATTTTTTAAATATTTCCCAATAATTGAAATTTCTCAGAGCACTGTCATAAGCAAGTTGAATAATTAATAAAAAAAATTTTAAGCACAATTAAAGGGAGAAAAATTTTTGTTCTCATTAACTCTGCTTTATTTTCTCTATATTATAACTATTCAAAAAAAGAAATTCAACAATCAATTACAATAATTATCTCGTTAAAATTAATCAATTAATCAACCCTTTTGCTTTTAATTTTGAAAGTGGCAACCACAAGAAAAAAATCTTTTTACATGTGATTCAATTTTTTTATAATTTTTGAAAATAAAACTAACCCAGTTTTATTATAGTCCTTTCACCCCGAGGTAATAAAAAAAAATTCTCATATCAGTTTCTCAGTTCAGCTTTTCTGCCTACTTGACCTTTAAACTAGAACAAAATTCTAGTGCTTTAACCCAAAAGCCCGTTATCATATGAATTTGTAGAAAAGAAAAATGGAGTTTTATAAATGTAACTAGAAATATGAAATAATTCTCCAGTGCTTTTTCAACTCTCCTGTTAGCTCTATATATCACTACCCCATAACTCTTAAGCTTTTCTTTTTACAGAAAGATAAATCTTAAAGGTCCTCTTTTTCTAAAAGTGGTTCTAGTTTATTTTAGAAAAAATTTAGTTAATTTCAAAATGCCCAATACATACAACGTTGAATATAACCCATCTCCAGAAGATCATTTTGAATTTGATTGTGAACATTTGTTGAATTTCTGTAAGAAATTCAATGCAACTTCAGCGAAGAACCAAAATGAGTTTATTTTAGAACTAAAGCTCAAAGATAGGATAGAGTTGATGCTTCCTATGAAGGTGCTATATTGTGCAAAGTCCAGGATATTACACCGGAATTTAGACAGGAAATCATGGGAAAATTCAAGGTATGTACAGAATCATATAACCGATGTTCCTCTCAAATCTTGGACTTAATGAGAGTTGTGAGATTGGACAACCCAGATAATCCCGGATTCGACTTGACGACCTGATATTATACCCAAAATCAAAACCCTCTCAAACATTTCTGTAAAACGACTCGAATAACTGTGTAAAACCTTCTCTCTTTAATACTTAAGTCTTTAAAGGCAGTTACGAACAATAGCCACCATTTGTGATATGTTCACGGCCGTGTATATAAATCACCAAAAACTTTCAACAGCTAAAAACTATACCACCTTAGGAATAAAATAAGAGGTGAAGCAGGTGCGATATTAAAGCAATATCCACTGTCTCACGATACCCTTGAGCTCGCATAGAATGCACTTAAAGCTCGTTATGAAAATAAACACGTTCTGGTTGACAATCAAATTAAAATTATCTCTTTAATATTCCACCGGCAATTAAAGTGGATGCGAATCAATTCGAAAAATCCAGTCATCAGAAAACGATTTTTTAGCGACTCTTAGAACCCTAGGCGTTAATGTAGGATGCTGGGATCCTATTCTAATTGGTTTGATATCCTGATTTTACACTTTCACTTTGGGAACAGTCCTTAAAATATCCGCGTGAACTTTTAAAACGGTCTTACATATCTTAGTTCGTTTTTGACTGGTATGAAACAGTAGAACGGCTTACATATATCAAAAACTCAAAAGATTGTCTTAGTCCTACAGAGTCACACTAACTCAATGTTCAAATGTATGTATCCCAAGAAAGTCTCAAAGAATACGTTTGTCCTAAGTTCCGAAAAATTTCGGTACAACAAAGAATAGAATTCGGGTATAAGATTAAATATTGCAATAAGTGCTTAGCTCTTTCTCACCTCAAAGGAAATTACGGAAGCAAACACTCCTGTTTTCTTTGCAATAAATATCACCATACCTTGCTTCATATGAGACAAAAATTTCCAAACACAGCTCAACTAGAAGAAAACCGACAAGAGAAAGAAGTTGAAGATGAAACTCAAAGCTTAGTTAAAAAAAAATTTTCTAACACGACTCAAACTTTAAAGAATAGAACTCGAGAAGAACTTCCACAAACATCAAAGCAATTCAGAGCAAATTGTGGTACAAGGAATGAAAACGTTCTTTTACGAACTGCTTTGATACAAATTGATCATAGAAATCAATTATTCAATATAAGAGCTTTCATTGACCCAGGTTCTCAGCGTACTTTTTTGTCAGAAAGAATCTGAAGTCGCGTTCAGTTACGTTACCAAAATCGCATTTTGAAATTATTGGAATTGGTGAACAGAAACAAAGTGTAACCAAAAAGTGTGAACTTGTTTTGTATGACAAAAGATACAATCTCACAATCCCAATCAAAGCGATTCTATTGCCTTTAGTAACCAAGCATCTTTCTGCTTGTACTTTTGAAATCCATTATTCAGCCGAACTAAAAGAATTTGACTTTGCAGATCCCGCCTGAAAAAAAAGGTTGAGGGTCCAACATTGAAGGTATAAAAAAGAGCACTTGTGGACAAACTTCAGCCTACAACACTGTATTTGGATGGGTTCTCAGTGGTCCCATGAAAACAAGGGCAATCATTTTGGCGTCAACATTTTTCACCGGCGCGCAGCACTAGTAACGCTAAATTAAAAAAATTAATTAACATTTTTCTGAAATTGCAAGCAGAAGGAAGGTATGTCAATACAAAGAAATTTACTCTAAATGCTGTTGCTAAGTATAATCGAACATAACGTTTGATAAATGGAGTCAGACCTGTTGATTTCACACACTGCATTTCTGAAAAGACAAGATTGTCTTTAAAAAAGAATCTAATTAAAGCTTGAAGCAAGGACTAATCCTAACCACAACAGAACAACGTAAACCTACTTTCCAGGCGACAAAGTTTTTGTAAAAACTAAAAGAAGACTAGGCAATGAATTTAGTAAACGCTTCCTACAAAAAGTTATATGCTGATAGATAATCGACCTATCAATAAGGATAATTTGAGATAAGATTTTGAGTTTTGTTTTTTTTTTTATACATCAAATACCAGTTATAAACAAGTAAGAGTGCTATATCAGGCTATGCCGAATCTTATATACTCTTCGCTATCTAAGTTTAGTGAAGTAACTCCAATCAACGGAATTAAAAAAAAAATTTTTTTTGGTACTGCATACACATGTATAGTTTTACATAAAAATTACTCTTAATGGGTTAATCATTTTTTAAAAATTTTATTTTTTCCTTAAAGACATCTTCAACAGCTTTAAAATAATACCTATATTGATATTTTAAAAAATTTGAAAATTTCAGAGCCCCGTAACTCGGAAAATATGGGAGATCGCCAATGTTTTTACTTGATGTTTTTTTCTTATTTTTAGATTCTCTATCGCCCTATACATTTATTTTTTTGATTGGAGTTTCTTTATTATTTCAAATGATATGAAAAAATTAGAGGTAGGCGTGGTGTCTTGCCTGCTGCCTAGAAGACATGGACCGGTCGTGCTGATTTCCAATAGCACCTCTTTCGACATTATGTCTGATCGAATGACCTACTTTTTTTTTCTAGCACATCTAGTGCCCCGGCAAACTTGGTTTCAACACTAACACGGACGGACAGCCGGACAGCCGGACATCGCTCAATCGACTTCGCAATGCATAAGAAGTCAGAATATATATACTTTATGGGGTCGGAAATGGATATTGTAATAATTACACACGGAATGACAAACTTACATATACCCTTTTTCCACTTTTTGTGGTGAAGGGTATAAAAAAAACGACAGAACTGTTGTGTATAAGATTTGCTTTGTTCTTTAATACAATTTAACCGTCGTGGACGACTGGTTTTAAGGAAGGAGGTAGTTAATGGAATATGTTATTTATTCTTTTCAAAATTTTTTTCTCTCTATTTGCGATCTCTTATTCTACCTTAGCTTATAAGATTCAAGCACTTTTTTGACGTATTTGGTTAGGCAATCCCCACCAAAAAGAAAAGCAAGAAATTTAATAAAATAAATAAATTTTAAAATAAATATTGACTGTTGGTAATTAAAGAAACTAGTTATAAAATAAATTTTTCTATAGATATATGAAATTGAACTGAAAAGCGTTTTATAACCATAAAGGTAAAATTTAACTTATATATGGTGGTTGTTGTAATGTTTCATGTTTTTTGTTAATACTATTTTTTATTGTATCCAGTTCGCTAACAAATGTTTGGACATTAAAATGTGGCAGGCGGTAACTTTAAAGGAGAGAAAGAGATTTATTGCTTTCTACGTTAACATTTATTTAAATCATTTTAAAAGAGTTTGTGGTGCTTGATAAGTGGTTAAAGTTAATTACTTTTGCAATATAAATTGCAACACCTCCACCTATGCCTTCTCTGTTAAGATATATGAAATAAAAACCATTTATATTATACAAATTATTTCCTGGAGTCTTAGTGATCGGATGTTCATATAAATAAGTGATGTGGGATAAATTAACCATTTTGGTTTACTTCATTTAAATTTATTTTATTTAATTTTTTAGTATATTCTTTTGCTGTATTTCTCTTCTTAATTGTGCTGCATATATATAAATTTTTTTTTTCTAAGTTGTGCTGCATATAATTTCAATACCAGAAATTCATTGTTTATCACACAAGAAGGTGAATTTTCATTTTTTCGTATAAAGATAATTGCCATTGCCCATCAATACGAACTTCCAGTTTGTTAGCTAACCACAAAAGGTGGTGATTATTAGGGTTTAATTCATCGTTTACATGCAGCGACTCACAGCTTGTTTGATGCAGGTAATATTTTTGAAGAAAAACGAAAATAACTGGATGTGTAATATAAAAAAAAATTATACCAGCTGTAATAAGCTATGTATGTACTGTGTACCGCTATAGAAAAAATAAAAACATATACAAAGCTTGCTGAAAAAATATAGAAACAAAACGAAGAAAAGAGTTTTGCAGACAACATTTGAACAAAGACAATTCGTTCTGGAAGTTCGTTGTTTTTGCGGATGAAAGCAAATTTTACAATTTTAGGTCTGATTGGAATTTCTGCGTTTGGAGAAAACCGAAACCCGCTCTTCAATCATGCAATTTGCGCTCTACAGTTAAACACGGTGGAGGCAGTGTGATGGCATGGGACTTTATGCCCTATTCGGGCGTTTGAAATTTAACATTTATTGAAGGTAACATGGATTTAAAGATGTATTTGGATCTGCTAAAAAATAATTTAGTACAAAGTGCGGTTAAAATGGCATTAAGGATTCGTTTAGGTTCTACCAAGACAACGATCCCAAGCATACGTCTGGTATTGTAAAAACTTGGCTTATCTGGAACTGTCCACATATGTGCAGATACCTGCACATAGTCCAGATCTCAACATTATTGAGAATTTTTGTTCAGTACTGGAAAATAAAATAAAAAACCACAATATATCTAATGCTTCTGATCTGAAACGGGCACTACAGGAGGAATGGGATAAAATTAGTCCCGATTATACAGCAAAACTGGTAGAATCTATGAATTCCCGATGAAAGGCTGTTTAGTAGGGTGTCACTAAGTATTAGCCGTAATCATGAAATCTTAATATTATGTTTTTTGAATACTTTAAATTTAGTGTATCATTTAAGCTGTGACCTCAAAACTGTAACTGAATTATTTCATTTGCTATATCTTTCTTGTGAAGAAAATCTTTTTTGTTAATTTTTGTTATAAAATAAAAAATGCAAGTTAACAATATGAAAAATATAAGATTTTTTCCTATAATGGAAACACCATAAAATATATTTTATATATTCATAATTTTTTTTGCTGCATAAAATAAGTTGTGAGCCACTGTATATGAAGCTATTTGGTGTGTTGGTTTTGTTAGTTTCATTGTTGTTGACAATACTACTATCCACTCTAAGCTTAGACTTTTTCGACTGTGTAGAAAATTCTACGATTACTTTGTTGCTTTGATTACTTTGTTTTTAAGGCGGTATGCTTTATCTCATCCAAATCTATGCTTACAGATATAGCAATTCTCTTAACCACCTCAAAAGCAGATATTTGTTGATTTGTGACGTTTTTGATCTCTATGTGTGGTTTTTCATTTGTTGTTCTAGTTTATTCATGCAGATTTGATTGTTTATTTGTGTCTTGCGCTGTTTGTCTATTAGAATGAGCTCTTTTACTTGATCTCCTAGTGTTGAAATCGCTGCTGTTCTTGTTGAGAGCGAGTTTTTTATTTCCTGTTTTATTTGCAAGCTTGATTTCTCTTTGCTCTCAGCAAGTTGTTGTACAGTTCTCTTTACATCTTCTCGATCAGACATCAATTCAGTGACAACAGATTAAACAGAGTGTAATTTTGTGTTGATCGAAGTTAAAGACAGTTATTCCTTAATTTTTTTTTTTTTGTATTTTCGTTTTCTGAACGAAAACTTTAAAGTCAAAAATATAAAAGTGCAAGTTTTGCATCAGCAATTATTAAGAATTTAAATGTAATATCATTTACCTAATATTTCCAAAAATCTTACGTTATTATCTTTATTAGCTTTATATGAAACTAGTGCGCTCTAGCCAACCCATCTTTACTGTTCGCTTATAAAAACACAAACGAAACTTACGCTGTGTTTGACAAACATGCAATTAAACGAGTATGATGGCATGATAGTAAGCATAAATATCAATTTTTTTTAATTTCATCTAGCGCCGCTGACATATACGAAATTTACCCTACTACACGAGTTTGATGGCAAATCATCAGACCGAGCTAACAAGCAAAGATTGATCGTCTAATAGTCGCATATAACGATTAGACTCGTGTTTTTTTTTTGTTGTTATATCTCTTCTGTTGTTTAATTGTATTACGAGTACACTTGCACTTTATAATTATTTTTTGTTCTTTGTTTTCATCATGGTTTCTTATATTTTAAAAACAATTATTACTTTTTTGTGAAGGCATTCAAAATAGATATCATATTTTATCACGTATGTATTGAAAAATACTTTATTTATATTTCAGTAATTTTTCATAATTTAAATTTTCACTTTTAAAGGGATTTTTCTGTTAATTTTCTTGAGCACTGATTAAACCGCTTGCAATGACTGTTCATTTAGTTGGTAAAATACATCTCTGTTTTTAGTAAAAACTGAAGTAAAAAACAAGAAAATAAATATCGGCAGTATGTTATAATGAAAGACAAAAAGCAGGGACCGTAACTGTTATGACTTTCATCGGTAAAATTATTCTCCAACTTTTATCAAAAAAGGCACAAATTTAAAAGTTATTTTTAAACTTTTATTTTTTAAGGCAAAAATTAAAAGTTATTTTTTACTTTTATTATTTTACTCGAAAAATAAAAGTTATTTTTTAACTTTTAATATTTTAATGCAAAAATAAAAGTCTTGAATTACATATTGCTTATAATAATTGGTATATATTACAGAATTATATAAAATTTATTTTTATTATTATATTTGTTCAGCTGTTCAATTTTACCATCAAAATTGGTTCTTAGTTTTCTTCAGACAAATTATATCTCAAGTCCCCCAAAATAATTTGTGGGCTGAAAATGACCTTTCTATACTGACTTAAGTTGCATGTACAGAATGTACAATAAGTGCTAGTTTGTGCAGCCATGGAGAGTAAATTTTTTACTATATATCCCAATATTTCAGTTAATCAGCTCCAACATCTAAGTGTTTTTCATTGTATTTGTCGATTTCAAAATACGCTTGTCGAATGGTACCATCAATTACTACATCGCATAGTGAGGTAACGCCGGCATTAAATACAAGGAGTCATTGTAGAGTTCTTAAATTTTGCACAGGTTATTTTTTTGACAATTCCTGTTAAAAAAATTAGGAAAACTCGCCCACTTTTACGAACACCCCCATACAATTGAAATATGCAAAATGCCGTATTGTACGTGATACTTAGAATATAAATTTTAATTTTGATTAATTTTGAACTTTGGCTCACTTTTACCCCTACCACCAATACAACCTCAACATAAAAAGTGCCATATTTTTTAAAATTTGATATTACTGTAATTTATAGCATTTAAAATGTTTCATGCAAAAATTATAATATTACGCCCACCTCCCATTGAAATGCAATAAATAACAACAATTTTTTTTAATCTATCAATAATTTTTTAACATCATCATGGTATTATAATTTTCTTTTCTTATTTATTAAGCACTAGGTCAGGTTTTAAAATAAAAATATTGTCTTTTATTTTTTCAATATTTCGCCATACCGTTGGGTGATATCTTCAGGAAACAGGAAATAAAATTATTAACGGTTAGGCGAAATATTGAAAAAATAAAAAACAATATTTTTATTTTAGAACTTGACCTAGTGCTTGGCATACCTCAACTTTGACTTGATCTAGACCAAAAAGTTATGAAGTTATGAGGCTGAAATTTGGAATTGTTACTCATGTACTTGTTAATTTTTTGCCGCAGTTACCATCGCACTGTGCTTCATCGTCATCCGAGGAGGAATAATTGAGTTCCATATCGTTCAATCCGTTCCTAAGCAAGGATGACATGCTTGCAACGGAGCTTTCATCAACTAGAAATAATTCTTCTTCCAAATTGTCCGTACTTAATATAGGCTGGGATTCTACGTTTCCCTTAAATGCAAATAAAAATAATTATAAGGAAGTTTTAAAATAGTTAAAAAAGCGTAGAGCACATACGAATTTTGTTTTCTACCCATTGAGAATAAAAAATAACACTATCTCCTATGATTTCTAATTCTTTGTTGAACGTTATCATTTTTTATCAGTTCAACAATTCAATATTAAACTAACATTGAAAGAAATATACTGAAAGAATTAAAAGTTTTGCAATTCTCTTAAAATTGTAATAACGGATGTTTTATCATTTATAGCATTGAAAGCAAAAAAACTAGCGTATTACTATGCAATATTTAATTCATGACTTTTATTTTTGCCTTTAAATATTAAAAGTTAAGAAATAACTTTTATTTTTTTAGTAAAATAATAAAAGTCAAAAATAACTTTTAATTTTTGTCTTAAAAAAAGTCGACGGATGTTTTATCATTTATAGCATTGAAAGCAATAAAACTAGCGTATTACTATGCAATATTTAATTCATGACTTTTATTTTTGCGTTAAAATATTAAAAGTTAAAAAACAACTTTTAATTAATTTACTTTAATTGTGCTTGATTCCTTCAAACATAAATATTTCATGATATTCTCATGAAATATTTATTATAATGTATTACTGTGGGGAAAGCATATCCATATGGCCATTTCGCTACTGCTCGTATAGCTCATTAGTGGATTTTACCAAAATTTTGTAAAGAAAACCTCAAAGTCTTATACCAAAAGCCAAATTTATTAAATGAGAACTCCATTGAATCAATAAGGCAAATAGATCACAAATAACTCAAAAATCTTTATTACAAAAACACAGTAACCATTGAGTAACTATTTTTATTTTTTCTTTCATTTTTCTACATAAGGGTTGCCATCGGAAACCATTCAAATGTATTTGAAAGATTTAATAAAAAAAATAAAAATAAAAATTGTAAACAATTTTTATAAATACGAAACGTGCACACACAAATACTTAACAAGAAATTTTATTATTTCGAATCTTTATTATATTAACTTACTTTAATTGTGCTTGATTCCTTCAAATATAAATATTTCATGATATTCTCATGAAATATTTATTATAATGTATTACTGTGGGGAAAGCATATCCATATGGCCATTTTGCTACTGCTCGTATAGCTCATCAGTGGATTTTACCCAAATTTTGTAAAGAAAACCTCAATTCTTATACCAAAAGCCAAATTAATTAAATGAGAACTTCATTGAATCAATAAGGCAAATAGGCCACAAATAACTCAAAAATCTTTATTACAAAAACACAGTAACCATTGAGTAACTATTTTTATTTTTTCTTTCATTTTTCTACATAAGGATTGCCATCGGAAACTATTCGTATGTATTTGAAACATTTAATGAAAAAATAAAAATAAAAATTTTAAACAATTTTTATAAATACGAAACGTGCACATACAAATACTTAAGAAGAAAATTTATTATTTGGAATCTTTATTATATTAATTTACTTTAGTTGTGCTTAATTCCTTCAAATATAAATATTTCATGATATTCTCATGAAATATTTATTATAATGTATTAATGTGGGGAAAGCATATCCATATGGCCATTTCGCTACTGCTCGTATAGCTCAGCAGTGGATTTTACCCAAATTTTGTAAAGAAAACCTCAAAGTCTTACACCAAAAGCCAAATTAATTAAATGAGAACTCCATTCAATCAATAAGGCAAATAGACCACAAATAACTCAAAAATCTTTATAAAAAAACACAGTAACCATTGAGTAACTATTTTTATTTTTTCTTTCGTTTTTCTACATAAGGATTGCCATCGGAAACCATTCATATGTATTTGAAAGATTTAATGAAAAAATAAAAATTGTAAACAATTTTTATAAATACGAAACGTGCACATACAAATACTTAACAAGAAAATTTATTATTTGGAATCTTTATTATATTAATTTACTTTAGTTGTGCTTGATCCTAAGTCAACAGCGACTTTTATAAAAGTAGACAAATAAAGGAGAAGGGCAGTTGCTAAAGTACACTTGAACGATGATGTTTAATTTTGGATCATTATATGGCGACCGTGGAAAAAAAACAAGTGTTTTAAATAGTGCAGTGAAAAACACAATCGCTAAAAGATAAGCTAACCGTCAATTTAGTTAAATTAAAGTGTATTATACCAATAGCAGTGACAGAGACAGTGCTTATGTTGGTGTAAAATAAAGATCGCAAAAGGAAATGAAATCGTTAAAAATAAAATTACAGTGTAAAATTTTATTAAAAGAAAAAAACAGAGAAATGTGATTAATTAGTACAGATATGTAAAGAAAAAACCGTTCTAACGAGAACATATTTCCTTGGACGTATATTTAAGTATTAACCGTTATACAAAACTTATACACAGCAGAGCACTAAAGCCTAAAATAAAAATAAGACAAAACGATAAGGAATAAGTAAAACATGTCATGAAACGGAGAAAACCCAGTTATAAATTAAAGAAATGAAAAAGGAGAAAGAAAGAAAAAAAAATCGTAATGTAACAAAATGTTCGTAAAACAAACTAAACAAAAGTTAATAGGTGTTGAAAATACAAAAAATTAATTTGAAAGATTTCTGGAAAATAATATGACAAAGCAAAAGAGGAAAAAACTCTATAATATAACGAGGAAAAAACAACATATAAGTTATTACAAAAATATATAAAACAAGACATTAAAACCAATAGAGAAATATATACATACATATATAAAATAAACGCAACTTAATAAACCTTGAAAAGTTTGAAAAAAAGTCAAGGCTGATTTTACATGATTGAAAAAAATAAACAGAAAATGGACAAAATAACAACCTAAACAGTTTTGATTAAAAATGTGTGCAAGTGTACAGTGCTAAAAGTGGACCGTTGGGAATGTTAAAGGTACTGAAAATCAAAAAATTACAAAATTCGTAAGTAGCAACAGAGATATAAGTATGTATGCATCATAACAGTACTGTATAAACATTAAAAACTAAAAATCCAAAAGCAAGAGAAAAACGAAATAAGAATTTAAAAACCAAAGAAAAAACACAAACAAAAAAAATGAAATAACGGCTGAAAAAAAATTAAGAAATAAATAAGTAATGGAAAATAACATGTAAAAAAAATATGAAAAACACAGTTATTCAAAATATGAACCAATTTTCGTCAGTGTACCAGTGGAAAGATCTAAGAAGATATGAAAGGAAACGCGCAGCAAATTTGAAGAGAGGTTAAGGAAGCCTAATTTACATAACAGATGGTTGCAGCTGGTGTGAGTAAGGAACAAGAGAATATGATATGTATAATTATTTATGGTTTATTATAGGTTATAAGAATTATTGTTTGTTAAATTCTATTTCTTGCTTAACAAGTAACCATTTTTACTGCATTATTAAATTGTCATAGATTTTATTAATACCTACACATGTAATATTGTACAAAAAAAAAAAACGAATGAAAAACATTAAAAGAAAAATCATATGAAAAAAAAACAAAATAAGAATAAGATGTGTGGCAGATAGAATAGGATAAGAGAGAACATAAAAAACAACAACAACAACAAAGAGAAAATCGTACTAGAAAGAAAAAACAAATGCCAGTTATTTTCTCTTTGTTTTGGTAATATAGGCATATATGCAAATCATATTAATTTAAGGGCTGAAATGCACTTACAACTAATGCAAACGAAACTAAGAGATCATACTCAATTAACAATGAGCAAATGAATAAAACAACAAGAATATAAATAAACAGTGTTGTCAAATCCAGCGAACAAGCGAAATTTTAAAATAACTCTTATAAAAATGCATAAACACACTCAAATAAAAATATTCGTAATTCAAGCAGAATTTTTTTGTTATACTTGTTTGGTTACATAGTTGAATAAAAGAGAATATTTGCGAAAGCCCATTGTTTTTTAAATTTTGCAAAATAATTTCAGGAAAAACACTGTGTAACAAATGTCAAAATTTGACGATAATATTTTTAATGAATTACTTACAAAATTTAACAAAGTGAAAAAAAGAGTATTACAAAATCGGCCACTATCAACAAATCAAAAAAAAAAAATTAACGAATACATAGCACTTTTAATAGAAAATTATAACTTGATTGTAAAATATTCAGAAAATTACACACAAGATTTATCAAGTGATCATAAGAATGAAGTTCTATCTAAAATTGAGAATTGTAGGCAACGTTTGATAGAATGCTTTGATAGACTTAATTGCAAAAACTGTAATTCTTTTTGAACTTATTAATACAAACGTTGTGAACGAATGTGAAGACTATAAGACATTTAACATAACACAGAATACATCAACCAGCTCAGGGGTAAAAATTCAAATACATAAATATTCAAATATAGCAACCATTGAAGAAAAGAAGTCGTATGTTAACATGTGCGCCAACATAATTAGAGAAAATTATGATGGTAACCCGATTGCTCTGGAATCATTCCTAGACATAATAATAATCTAACACCAACTTTTATAACGTTTGTAAAGTCAAAATTAGAAGGTAAAGCACGGGAAGCATTACCCGAAAGTGTCAACACAATAGAAGAAATCAAAAATGGCCTTAAAAGTAAACTGAAACCGGATAATTCTAAAATAATAGCAGGGAAAATTGCAGCCTTACATGTTAGGAACAATGATTATGCAGATTTTGCAAAACAAGCAGAAGAGCTTGCGGACGGGTTAAAACGATCATTAGTAGTTGAAGGGATTAACAAAAGCAAAGCTCATGAAATGGCTATTGAACAGACAGTGTCTGTTTGCCGTCTCAATGCCAGATCAGATTTGGTAAAGGCTATACTAGCGTCATCAAATTTTTCCGACCCGAGGGAAGTCGTAGCCAAATTAATCGTAGGGCAGGTTAATGAAACAAAAGAGCAACAGGTTTTAGCTATACGTAACTATCACACAAACAGAAGCAACATTAACTTTCGTCAAGGCAACAATGGGTATCGCTCACGCAATATGTTGCACCGTGGAAACGCGTGCGGTGGGTTTCGCGGAAGAAATACTTTTAGAGGCAACAACAGTTATTCTAGCAACAATGGAAATCGGACGTATTGCCGTGGCGGTAGAAGAAACCAGTTTTCCCATAATTCTAACCACCAACGGGCTTCTGTGAGGGCTTTAAACACCGAAGTCCCTCAACAGGAATCGTTGGGGGAAATAAGTCTAAACTAAATCTTATTTACACTCTCAGTTTAAACTTTTCCGATTTTATTCGTATAAATTGCACAGAAACAAAACGGTCATGTAGTTTTCTAGTCGATTCGCAAGCCGGCATTTCGCTTATAAAAATATCTTGCATAAAATCGTACATAAATTTAAATCAAAACGAAACTGTCAATATATCTGGTGTAACAAATCATTTAATTTCGACCCTTGGTACAATAAATACAAACCTCGTTATTAAAAGTTATCTCATTTCTCAAATTTTACATGTCGTTGGCTACGACTTTAATATTCCCTCTGATGGATTACTTGGTAAAGATTTTTTTAAAGCGAGCAAATGTAGCATTAATTATGAGGACATGTCACTTTCACTTTGCGCCACAACAGAAAGCTAAAGATTCCAATAGAATACGGCACTAATGGGGACAACTGCATCATTCCACCTAGATGTAAAGTCTTTAGATTATTCAAGCTAAAAAATGTAAACGGACCCCTTTTCGTAAAATCCCAAGAAATTTGTGAAGGAGTATTTGTAGGTAAAGGTATAATAGATTCTGATAGGCCTATGCTGAAAATAATTAATGTAACGGACAAATATCAATGTATACGAAATTATGACATAAAAAATGAAAAGCTTTCCAATTTTAATGTTTTTTGAATCAATTAAGTCGGACTAGACAACAGGCGCACAGAAAACTTACAAAATATACTGAAAAATCAAATGCCAACCGAAGTAAAGCAGGATTTAATGCCTTTATGTGAACAATATGCCGACATTTTTGCATTGGAAGGAGAAAAAATGAGCAATAATAGTTTTTACGAGCAAAAGATAAGACTAAGTGATAAAACTCCTGTTTACATAAAGAATTATCGAATGCCAAATTCGCAAAGACAAGAGATTGATAAACACGTAAAACACCTGTTACAAAATGGTATAATTGAGCCTAGTCACTCCAATTACAACAGTCCCTTAATTTTAGTACCCAAGAAGAGTGTCAATGGGCGAAAATCGTATAGAATGTGCGTCGATTATAGGGCAGTGAACAAAAAACTAATAGCAGACAAGTTTCCACTCCCTCGTATAGACGACATTCTGGACAATCTTGGTCGGGCTAAACATTTTTCTATAATTGATTTATATTCTAGTTTTCACCAAATACCACTCCACTCTGACTATAGAGATATTACCTCTTTTAGTACAAATTTCGGTTCGTTTCGGTGGAAGGTTTTACCTTTTGGGTTGAATATTGCCCCCAACTCATTGTAGTGTGTTTGACTGTGCCGTCATTGCCATGCCTTCTGCATTGCAATCGAACACCTCGCATTTTGTTGGAATGCGAGTGTCCACATAATACTAACTTTGCATATTCCCACCACACACGGTTTATGTAGGCTGTGTGTTTATTTCCATTTATATTCAACGCATGTATGGGAATATGCAACGTTTGCATACTCCCACAACACACAGTCTACATTGATTGTGTGTATGTGTTAATTCAGTTGTTGTAAGTTAGCTAGTAAGATTATTAAAAATTAAGTTAAAATAACAACTGTAAGAAGCGTGAGCACGATCAGTCGTACAAGCGGCTGACCGTCTCATTTAAATAAAAATAATAAATATATAACATGTTTTTTTTCATAACATGGCGATCCTGCCACACTGGAGTAAAAGCGGCAAAGTGAAGCACAATTAAAATCGGCGAAAGTGAAGCTTAGTGAATAGCAAAATAGCTATATGCTAAATTGAGAAATCAAAAAAAAAAAAAAAATAAATAAATAAAAAAAAAATAAAAGAGGATAATCCAAAAACTTAACATTGAATTCGTCAAAACCACTGAAACTGTACCTAAACTAAAAGTGCCAAATTGTACATTCAAAAGCAAAAATAGACAACATCTTAACATGTACATATGTCCCCTTAAACGCAAACTTTATATTATAATTAAAAACAAATCTCTGATCTTGAAAAAAAACATGTTAGTAACAAAAACTATTAAGAGCTTAAACAGTTAAAACTATAAAATTTAAAACTGCTTTAGTATTAAGAAAAAGTATACGCATATATTCAAATATATATATGAGTAAAACAGAGACCAATAAAACGTTATACATATATTTCCCGTTAAAAGTGAGACAAGCAAAATTTAAAATAAAATAGTTACAATTGCAAAAAGCAAGAGAAAATTATAAAAAAAAACTAAATCCAGACTTGATATACACATAAAAATACAGAACATAAAAATTTTTATACACTAATAACACAATCGAATAAGAACAAAAAAAAATTTAACAGTTACGAAAATGCCAAAAGAATTGCAAGCCGTAAAGAACAATCAAGAAGAAAGAAGAAGCCGTTACATTAGGAGATCCTGCAAGTAATTGTAAAGCCAGCAGCAATAAGCTTTGTACAAATTTATTGCATGCAAACCTATGAATTGCCAACAATAATTGATTCCGAATGCCAAGAAGATACTAGTATGTAATAATTAATAATATATATTTTATTTTTATTAATATATATAATTGTTTATTTTTTTAATAATTATATAAAAATGGATTTGTAAAATTAATTAAAAATAAATTCGTAATATATTCCATACATAAATCAATGTAATCAATGTAATATTGATTTATTTCTGATATAAAATAACAACCATTACTCATAATTTTTTTTAACTTTTTACAAACACAAAATATTCCTTGTGACTGCGAAACTTACGAGTCCCTCCAGTGGCATAGAATAACTTGTAAATCATCTTATAATTTCTGATTTGATTCGTTGCCATCGTTTTATCCGCCACCTTTGATCTCGGAATGGGGGGCCATCAATGTAAGAT
Source organism: Cistogaster globosa (assembly GCA_937654795.1). Taxonomy (NCBI): domain Eukaryota; kingdom Metazoa; phylum Arthropoda; class Insecta; order Diptera; family Tachinidae; genus Cistogaster; species Cistogaster globosa. The sequence continues at coordinate 99,212,548 of OW569403.1, read as the reverse complement.
CGAGAACCCCAATGCGAATGTCATCAATGACATTACAGTTAAGGTAGAGTACCCTGTAATCTATCTCGCGATAATAATTATAATTCTCGCACTTAACTTCATTACAACTCTGTACCAACTACACAAGAAATCCCTTAGGAACAGGTACATGAGACAAAGTACCGCTATGGGTCTTGACAAAGTATAATTTGTCATAAACAGCCTCATCCTTGTAAAACAGCCTTCTCCTTAATAAAGTAAATAAATTTTTTTTTAGTCCTTAAAATCATCATCTTTGTTGTTGTCGTTTTGAACGTCATAATAGCCAAAAATACAATTTTCAATAATCCTCTATAATCAGAGCGTTCCACTACAAATACCTATGTTGCCTACCTAATTAAGTTACTACCTGTTTGCTACAATCCCCAATTGTTCCCTCAAATTTCATGACATATAAATGGAATGGGAAAAGGTGGTAAGAAAGGCACGTATACTTAAAGAGGAGTTTTTAAAGTCTTATAGATGCCTTAATATTGACAGGGAAACAAAACCTGAAACAGTAGAAAAGCATATCAAGAACCTAATGCAACAACTACAGCAAATTAGAATTCTCCTCAATGTAAATTACTCTCGCTTATCAACAGGCCACAAAGCAGCAGCGGATGCTTTCTTTCTAGATACTAGAGAAAAATTAGTATCAGTGGCATGAAGGAAAGGAATAGAATTGGAGATACCTTTGTCCTTACATGAAGAAATTTTTGTCCCTCATTTCGGACACAACATAATCATGCCTCAAACAATAGTTGAATTTTTGAGTACCGCATTGAGGCTACTTCCCGATTATGATGGTAGCCCTGAAAATTTACAAAGTTTTATTGATGCTCTGAATCTGGTTGACTCGATAAGAGAAAGTCATGAAGCTGTGGCAATCAACCTATTGAAGGCGAAACTGAAGGGTGCAGCCAGAAATTTGATCTCTAACGAAAATACTATTCAGAGCATTATATCAAAACTCAGGAATTCGATTAAAGGCGAATCTGTGGATATCATTACTGCCAAGCTGATGAATATAAGACAATCCGGAAAGAATGCTAACTCTTATGCTAAAGAGATAGAAGATCTCACAAAGAAACTAGAAACAGCATATATTTCGGATGGTCTGCCAAACGAGACAGCAAGCAAATATGCTACTCGTTCAGCAGTTACAGCAATGGCCAAGAATGCATCTAATTATAGAGTAAAACTGATCATGGAATCAGGATCTTTCGGTAATATGAATGAAGTCATATCCAAATTTATAAGTAGTTGTACCGATGTATACGGACAACAAAATTCTATTCTCACATATGGTAATTATCGACGCGGAAACAATCGTTACAATTCCAGCTCGAATAGCAACAGATATTCTAATTTTACAAATCCAAGTAACATTAATCGTTACAATTCCACTTCTCAAAATTCCAACCCTGGCTCTAGATTCACTAACCAGAGAAATTACAACAATCGCGGTAGAAATACTTACAATCGCTACCAGAATAACAATGGGGGTAACAGAAATTTTGTTGCTCCCAGAAATTCCAATAATACAAGAATGATTAGTGAAGAAAACTCGGGAAACGAGTAAATCCCCCTTTATACTCCACCAAAAGCAAAATCCACAATATAAGTCTTAATCTATACAGCTATCTCAGAACAAGAACCTCGTTAAATGATAATAAATCAATGTTTTTAGTGGACACAGGTGCCGACATTTCAGTTGTCAAGCACAATCAAGTTCTAAACGAACCAATCAATGTTAACAAAAGGCCATGCATTAATGGCATTGGAAATGGTCTCATAACTACATTAGGAAAAGTCAAAACAGACTTAAGAATGGAGAACCTTCTAATAGCCCATGAATTCCATGTGGTAGAAGATGATTTCTCGATACAAGTCGACGGAATCATAGGTATGGACTTTATAAGAAAGTACAATTTCATTTTAGATTATAAGGACAATGAAGACTTCATTGTTCTAAGAACAAACGATGTTTCATATGACATCGCTGTAAAACTATTGAATGCTCCCACTGTAAATTCATTATCAATTCCGGCAAGAGCTGAAGTAGTTAGACAAATTCAATTAGACTCTTCAGAAGAAAATGTACTAATACCTCAGCAAATTCTTCAAAAAGGTGTGTACACTGCCAACACAATAACAACCAAATCTAAATCATTGGTCAAAATCATTAATACAACAGATAATGATTTAATAATACAAAACGTCCACATATTGACAGAAAATTTAAGTAATTATAATATAGTTCTACACGAACACGACAAAAAAAATAATAAAGAAAAAATGGGAAGATTATCTAAAAACTGTGTCAGGAATTTGTTGATATTTTTGCCTTAGATACTGAGAAAATATCGGTTAACAATTTTTATAAGCAAAAATTGCAGTTGCAGAATAATCAACCGGTATACATAAAAAATTACAGAATACCTCACACTCAGAAAGAGGAAGTAGATAGACAGATTCATAAATTAATCAATGATGACATAGTGGAACCATCATATTCTGATTATAATAGTCCCATTCTTTTAGTACCCAAAAAACCTTTACCGGGCACAACTCAAAAAAGATGGAGACTGGTAGTTGACTATAGAGCAGTCAACAAGAACTTAATAGCTGATAAATTTCCACTTCCAAGAATAGACGACATCCTCGATCAATTAGGTAGAGCAAAATTTTTTTCATGTCTTGATTTAGTATCTGGATTTCACCAGATCGAACTGGAAGAAGAATCACGGAATATTACTTCATTTTCAACTGAAAAAGGATCATTTCGATTCAAGAGACTGCCCTACGGACTTAAAATAGCACCAAACTAATTTCAGAGAATGATGTCCTTAGCATTTTCAGGACTATCTCCAACCCAAGCCTTCGCATACATGAATGACTTGGTTGTAATTGGTTGCTCTTCAGAACATATGTTAAATAATTTAACAAATGTGTTTAATCTATGTAGAAAATACAATCTTAAACTACATCCAGATAAATGTTCATTCTTTTGTCGCGAAGTGACGTTTCTAGGTCACAAATGTATGGATAAAGGTATTTTGCCTGGTGACAGCAATTTCTCGATAATTGAAAACTATCCCACTCCTAAAAATGGCGACGAAGCTAAACGTTTCATAGCATTTTGCAACTACTATCGTAGGTCTATTCCAAACTTTGCTGAATCATCCCGACACATAACCAGGTTATCTAAAAAAAAGGTAACTTTTCATTGGAGTCAGGATTGCGAAAAATCCTTTCAATATCTCAAAAACAAATTATTAAGTCCTACTATACTTCAATACCCAGATTTTTCCAAAAAATTCTGCATTACGACTGATGCAAGCAAATTTGGTTGTGGCGCCGTACTCAGTCAAGAAAATCAAGGTATTCAGATGCCAATTTCTTATGCATCTAAATCTTTCACTAAGGGCGAAAGTAATAAATCAACCATTGAGCAGGAACTCACTGCAATACACTGGGCTGTAAAATACTTCCGACCATACATTTATGGAACAAAATTTGTGATCAAAACTGATCACAAGCCGCTCACCTATCTATTTTCGCTTAAAAATCCCTCATCGAAACTTACCAGGATGAGGCTAGATTTAGAGGAGTATGACTTCGTGGTTGAGTATATAAGGGGAAATGAAAATAACGTGGCCGACGCATTGTCGCGTATTGAGTTTGACGAAATCAAAAATATTGAAGTCAAAAATGTACTGAAGGTAACAACAAGACTTCAGGCACGGTGTAATCACATAAATGAACATAATGAGAATACAAGGCTCACAGAACCGGTTAATTTAAATGTATATGAGGCAATTAATGCCCAAGAGCACAGAAAAATGCCAGAGATGCATTTTTCAAAGAGTAAGTTAATAATAAGAATAGGAAAGCAAGTCCTTTCCGAAGTTAAGTTGGAAGACTTGGTTATTAATAGAAATGTTGATCTAGATCGCCTCTTTCTAAAGCTTGAAAAAATAGCTGATAACAATTGTTTGACAACCTTACGTCTATCAATAAATGATAGTACATTTGATAATATAGGTACCTTCAAAAATATTTTTATAAACAAAGGGAATGAGATTCTAAAGGACTCCCGTTTACATATAGTGCTCACACCTAAATTGGCCAAAATAACTACCGATAACGAAAAATTAGCCATTATGCAAAAATTTCATGATAATCCTATAACTGGAGGACACCCAGGGATCAATCGTACGTTAAAAAAAATAAGACTTCAATACAATTGGGAAGGCATGACTAGAGACATTGCTCGTTATGTTAAAACCTGCAAGTCATGTCAAATGAATAAACACTCTGTCAAGACGAGAGAGTCTTTCATTATTACCCCGACTCCATTTAAAGCATTTGATATTGTCATAATTGACACGATCGGACCATTACCCCGATCCGATTCACAAAATGAGTATGCAGTCACAATTATTTGCGATTTGACTAAATATTTAGTTGCAATACCCATCCCAGATAAATCAGCCAAAAATGTCGCTAACGCTATATTGGAACAGTTCATTCTGGTTTATGGCCCCATGACTAAAATAGTCACTGATATGGGAACTGAATACATGAACCAAGTCCTAGTTGAACTATGTTCTCTGTTATCATCATGAGACACTCGGCACAGTCGAGCGGTCCCATAGAACTTTCAATGAATATCTAAGAACATACGTCTCATCGGACAAATCAGACTGGGACCAATGGTTAAAATATTTTGTGTATTGCTATAATACAACTCCATCAACAGCTCACGACTACTGTCTTTATGAGCTAATATATGGAAAAATTCCACCTTCACTAGACTGCACTAGTAGGAATATAATAGAGCCACTCTATAATGTCGACTCATACGAAAAGGAGGTAAAATTCAGACTCCAGGTAGCGCGGCGAAGAGCTGCCAGTTTCATTGAAAGTGCTAAACTCACAAGACAAAGAAATTCCAATGAGAGTGCAAATCCTTCTAACATCGCACTTAATGATTTCGTCCTGGTCCGAAACGATACCGGCCATAAGTTAGACATGGTTTATAAGGGTCCCTTTAAAATAATAGGACTCGATAAAAATAATAATGTTGAACTTATTGATGACCATGGAAAACAATTCCTGGTCCATAGAAATAGAATAAAAAGGTTCAAACCATGTTAAGTAAATTCATTAATTGTTTTTCTAATATTCTATTAATGAATTCATTGATTCCTTTTGCGTTTCGATCTGGATCACTATTTTACCGTGAATCCCATGGATTTGGGATTAATGGTTTGACAATGGCAATGAACGTTTCAGCATACTAAACATTGAATCAAAAAAAAAAAAGGAAAGGTAATTAAATTTTTTAAACAAAAAAAAATCTTTTGAAAATATCTGAATTTAATTGTACTAAATCAGAAAATAAATAAATATTAATTAAAGATAACTTTACAATGTAATAGTAAATACCTACTTTCCTATATATATATATATATATATATATATATATATATATATATATATATATATATATATAAATCTATACAATGTAATTTATTTGCACTTTAATTTTAATACTTTATTTTTAATGTTAACTCCTATTAGTTTTTTAATTTGTTTAATAACTTAAGCTTGTAAAATGAATATATTTATAATTTTATCCTTATTAGCTTTTATGTCTGTTAAAAAAGAAGAATAATCAATCAAAGGTATATTGATTATTCTTTCTGAAAAAGGGAGGTGTAGTGTGTTTGACTGTGCCGTCATTGCCATGCCTTCTGCATTGCAATCGAACACCTCGCATTTTGTTGGAATGCGAGTGTCCACATAATACTAACTTTGCATATTCCCACCACACACGGTTTATGTAGGCTGTGTGTTTATTTCCATTTATATTCAACGCATGTATGGGAATATGCAACGTTTGCATACTCCCACAATACACAGTCTACATTGATTGTGTGTATATGTTAATTCATTAGTTGTAAGTTAGCTAGTAAGATTATTAAAAATTAAGTTAAAATAACAACTGTAAAAACCGTGAGCACGATCAGTCGTACAATCGGCTGACCATCTCATTTAAATAAAAATAATAAATATATAACATGTTTTTTTTTTCATAACATCATTTTCACGGATGATGTTCATTGTTTTTCGGGTTTGACACCAAACCAAGCGTTCTTGTATGTCGATGACATCATTGTTATAGGCTGCAGTATGCAACATCATCTAAAAAATCTAAAAAATGTTTTCGATATCTGCAGGAAATGCCATCTCAAAATTAATCCCTACAAATGTAACTTTTTAAGACCAGAAGTAACTTTTCTAGGTCATAAGTGTACCTCGAAAGGGCTCCTACCGGACGATTCAAAGATCAAAACAATACAAAATTACCCTACTCCTAAAGATAAAGACGCGGTCAGAAGGTTCGTTGCATTTGCGAATTATTATAGAAGATTCATTAAAAATTTTGCTATGTTGGCAGCACCATTGAATTATGTCACTCGCAAGAATGTAACGTTTATCAGGAATGAAAGGTGTCAAAGAGCTTTCGAGTATTTAAAATCAAGCCTAATATCGCCGAACCTGTTGCAGAATCCAGACTTCACAAACAATTTTATAATAGCCGTAAATGCATCCAAAACGGAATGTGGCGCAATCTTGAGCCAAAACTTTAATGGTAACGACTTACCTATCTATTTTGTGTCTAAATCGTTTAATAAAAACAAAAATAGACTAAGAAAAGTATAATCATAAATGATTAAATAAACAAAAAAAAAAAAAAAAAAAAAAAATAAAAAAACAGAACAGATATTATATAAATATATATTCATAAGAATACTTTATTTAATTAATGAAAATTTAAAATTTAAGCATAATACATTCATTTAAATTTTGGAGTTAATTTAATGTACATACATTTATAAGAAAAATCATGAAAAATTATATTACACACTTTTATGAAAAAAGGGTGGTATATTGCCATACCCTGTAACTCAAAAATCTTTATTACAAAAACACATAAGGGTTGGCATCGGAAACCATTCATATGTATTTGAAAGATTTAATGAAAAAATAAAAATTGTAAGCAATTTTTATAAATACGAAACGTGCACATACAAATACTTAACAAGAAAATTTATTATTTGGAATCTTTATTATATTAATTTACTTTAATTGTGCTTGATTCCTTCAAATATAAATATTTCATGATATTCTCATAAAATATTTATTATAATGTTTTACTGTGGGGAAAGCATATCCATATGGCCATTTCGCTACTGTTCGTATAGCTCATCAGTGGATTTTACCCAAATTTTGTAAAGAAAACCTCAAAGTCTTATACCAAAATCCAAATTAATTAAATGAGAACTCCATTGAATCAATAAGGCAAATAGGCCACAAATAACTCAAAAATCTTAATTACAAAAACACAGTAACCATTGTGTAACTATTTTTATTTTTTCTTTCATTTTTCCACATAAGGGTTGCCATCGGAAACCATTCATTTGTATTTGAAGGATTTAATGAAAAAATAAAAATTGTAAACAATTTTTATAAATACGAAACGTGCACATACAAATACTAAACAAGAAAATTTATTATTTGGAATCTTTCTTATATTAATTTACTTTAATTGTGCTTGATTCCTTCATATATAAATATTTCATGATATTCTCATGAAATATTTATTATAATGTATTACTGTGGGGAAAGCATATCCATATGGCCATTTCGCTACTGCTCGTATAGCTCATCAGTGGATTTTACCCAAATTTTGTAAAGAAAACCTCAAAGTCTTATACCAAAAGCCAAATTAATTAAATGAGAACTCCATTGAATCAATAAGGCAAATAGGCCACAAATAACTCAAAAATTTTTATTACAAAAACACAGTAACCATTGAGTAACTATTTTTATTTTTTCTTTCATTTTTCTACATAAGGATTGCCATCGGAAACCATACATATGTATTTGAAAGATTTAATGAAAAAATGAAAATAAAAATTGTAAACAATTTTTATAAATACGAAACGTGCACATACAAATACTTAGCAAGAATATTTATTATTTGGAATCTTTATTATATTAATTTACTTTAATTGTGCTTGATTCCCTCAAATATAAATATTTCATGATATTCTCATGAAATATTTATTATAATGTATTACTGTGGGGAAAGCATATCCATATGGCCATTTCGCTACTGCTCGTATAGCTCATCAGTGGATTTTACCTAAATTTTGTAAAGAAAACCTCAAAGTCTTATACCAAAAGCCAAATTAATTAAATGAAAACTCCATTGAATCAATAAGGCAAATAGGCCACAAGTAACTCAAAAATCTTTATTACAAAAACACAGTAACCATTGAGTAACTATTTTTATTTCATTTTTCTACATAAGGGTTGCCATCGGAAACCATTCATATGTATTTGAAAGATTTAATGAAAAAATAAAAATAAAAATTGTAAACAATTTTTATAATAACGAAACGTGCACATACAAATACTTAATAAGAAAATTTATTATTTGGAATCTTTATTATATTAATTTACTTTAATTGTGCTTGATTCCTTCAAATATAAATATTTCATGATATTCTCATGAAATATTTATTATAATGTATTACTGTGGGGAAAGCATATCCATATGGCCATTTCGCTACTGCTCGTATAGCCCATCAGTGGATTTTACCCAAATTTTGTAAAGAAAACCTCAAAGTCTTATACCAAAAGCCAAATTAATTAAATGAGAACTCCATTGAATCAATAAGGCAAATAGGCCACAAGTAAATCAAAAATCTTTATTACAAAAACACAGTAACAATTGAGTAACTATTTTTATTTTTTCTTCTATTTTTCTACATAAGGATTGCCATCGGAAACCATACATATGTATTTGAAAGATTTAATGAAAAAATAGAAATAAAAATTGTAAACAATTTTTATAAATACGAAACGTGTACATACAAATACTTAACAAGAAATTTTATTATTTGGAATCCTTATTATATTAATTTTCGCTACTGCTCGTATAGCTCATCAGTGGATTTTACCCAAATTTTGTAAAGAAAACCTCAAAGTCTTATACCAAAAGCCAAATTAATTAAATGAGAACTCCATTGAATCAATAAGGCAAATAGGCCACGTATGTGCACGTTTCGTATTTATAAAAATTGTTTACAATTTTTATATTTATTTTTTCATTAAATCTTTCAAATACATATGAATGGTTTCCGATGGCAACCCTTATGTAGAAAAACGAAAGAAAAAATAAAAATAGTTACTCAATGGTTACTGTGTTTTTGTAATAAAGATTTTTGAGTTATTTGTGGCCTATTTGCCTTATTGATTCAATGGAGTTCTCATTTAAATAATTTGGCTTTTGGTATAAGACTTTGAGGTTTTCTTTACAAAATTTGGGTAAAATCCACTGATGAGCTATACGAGCAGTAGCGAAATGGTCATATGGATATGCTTTCCCCACAGTAATACATTATAATAAATATTTCATGAAAATATCATGAAATATTTATATTTGAAGTAATCAAGCACAATTAAAGTAAATTAATATAATAAAGATTCCAGATAATAAATTTTCTTGTTAAGTATTTGTATGTGCACGTTTCGTATTTATAAAAATTGTTTACAATTTTTATTTTTTCATTAAATCTTTCAAATACATATGAATCGTTTCCGATGGCAAGCCTTATATAGAAAAATGAAAGAAAAAATAAAAATAGTTACTCAATGGTTACTGTCTTTTTGTAATAAAGATTTTTGAGTTATTTGTGGCCTATTTGCCTTATTGATTCAATGGAGTTCTCATTTAATTAATTTGGCTTTTGGTATAAGACTTTGAGGTTTTCTTTACAAAATTTGGGTAAAATCCACTGATGAGCTATACGAGCAGTAGTGAAATGGCCATATGGATATGCTTTCCCCACAGTAATACATTATAATAAATATTTCATAAGAATATCATGAAATATATATATTTGAAGGAATCAAGCACAATTAAAGTAAATTAATATAATAAAGATTTCAAATAATAAATTTTCTTGTTAAGTATTTGTATGCGCACGTTTCGTATTTATAAAAAATGTTTACAGTTTTTATTTTTATTTTTTCATTAAATCTTTCAAATACATATGAACGGTTTCCGATAGCAACCCTTATGTAGAAAAACGAAAGAAAAAATAGTTACTCAATGGTTACTGTGTTTTTGTAATAAAGATTTTTGAGTTATTTGTGGCCTATTTGCCTTATTGATTCAATGGAGTTCTCATTTAATTAATTTGGCTTTTGGTATAAGACTTTAAGGTTTTCTTTTCAAAGTTTGGGTAAAATCCACTGATGAGATATACGAGCAGTAGCGAAATGGCCATATGGATATGCTTTCCCCACAGTAATACGTTATAATAAATATTTCATAAGAATATCAAGAAATATTTATATTTGAAGGAATCAAGCACAATTAAAGTAAATTAATATAATAAAGATTCCAAATAATAAATTTTCTTGTTAAGTATTTGTATGTGCACGTTTCGTATATATAAAAATTGTTTACAATTTTTATTTTTTCATTAAATCTTTCAAATACATATGAATGGTTTCCGATGGCAACCCTTATGTAAAAAAATGAAAGAAAAAATAAAAATAGTTACTCAATGGTTACTGTGTTTTTGTAATAAAGATTTTTGAGTTATTTGTGGTCTATTTGCCTTATTGATTCAATGGAGTTCTCATTTAATTAATTTGGTTTTTGGTATAAGACTTTGAGGTTTTCTTTACAAAATTTGGGTAAAATCCACTGATGAGCTATACGAGCAGTAGCGAAATGGCCATATGGATATGCTTTCCCAACAGTAATAGATTATTGTTACGTTTATTTAAATTTATAAACATTTATTTTACTGAGTTCTTTTATTGCAAAATAAATAAACACAATTTATTTACTTCTTTAATTAAATTACACTTTTATTAGAAGATTATTCACTTCACAACTTCACCACTGTTTATCCACAAGATGTTTACTGGTTGACGTTTTCACTAAGAATGATTCGGCATGTATGGCCGTTGCTTTTATATAGCCAATGTTAAGGCTCTTGAATATACTAGAATTTTACTCCATCTGTTGGTAGAATATTTCTCTACTACGCATTTATCATTTGAGACCCATGATTGTTATTTGATTCCAGAACCTTCCATTATTAATTTGAATTTATTTATACATGCTGTCTATTTTTATTAATCGTTATGTAGGTGTGTGTGTAGTTGTGTGTTGCGTTTTTTTTATTGCTTTATGTTAGTTGTTTTTGTTTTATGATTAAGAAGTTTTTGTAGAAACTTCTGGCGTTGTAAACATACACAATGGTTCATTTCGTTTTACTTTCTTGGTGACAATTATTTTTATTTCTTTTTATGACCTAAATAAAGCATCTTCGCAACACTGCCGCCCACTTAAGCCTTTTCGTCCCGAATAGGCTCAACATTACCTTTGCCATATTTGGCCAGCCGTTCCAGGTGAACAACTTTCATTTTTAACCTCGGATTATGGTATCTCTGTATTCGGTAAACCACATCATTCAATTTCTTGATCACCTTGTATGGTCCCTCCCAGTGAGTTTGCAGTTTAGGAGACAGACCTTTCTTGCGTTGTGGGTTATATAGTACAACCATTTGCCCTTCAGTAAATCCCTCCGTGTTTGCTGATCGATCATATCTGGCTTTCATTTTATCGCTGGACATTTTAATACAATTACGGACAAACTCATGAAGCTCATGCAGGTCTTCTTGTGCTTGCGGAACATTTCCATTGTCTTCGTCTGCAGGTCCCGGTTCAATACCAAATTCTAAATCTGCTAGCAGTTTTAGTTCTGTCCCGAACAAGACTTTTGCTGGACTACGTGAGGTTGAATCATGTACGGCTGACCGATAAGCTAGTAAGAACTTTGGTATATGCTCATCCCAATCCTTTTGGTGTGCACTGACTACTTTTCTGAAATATTCCTCTAGGGTACGATTAAATCTTTCTACCATGCCATCAGATTGTGGATGCAGCGGTGTCGTTCTCGTCTTTTTGATACCATATACGTCACACATCTCTTTGAATATGGCCGATTCAAAATTTCGTCCCTGGTCTGAATGCAGTTCTAGTGGAACACCGTATCGACACACCCAGTTGTTACTAAAATAATCTATAACTACTAGTACATATCGGTTTCCAATATTACTAACAGGAAATGGACCTGCTATATCAATAGCTATCCGCTCAAAGGGTTCACCTGCGCTGTATTGCTGAAGCTTGCCACGACTCTTTCTTGTAGGACCCTTGGCCGCAATGCACTGTTCGCAAGTTGCTATCCAATCAGCTACAAATTGTCGGCAGCCTACCCAGCAAAATCGTTGCTTTTTTTTTTCCAGGGTTTTTGTTATCCCCATATGACCCCCGCTGGAACCATTATGAAACTGCTTCTTTACCTCACTCCTTTTAGAAGTTGGCACGACAATTAAATCTGTTGTGGTTTTGCCATCTGTACGATTTTGCTAGGCGGCTTTCTGCGGATATTTCATTATGGTTCGGTCTTCTGTTATTTTGTTTAGCCAATATAATTTTTGCCAAAATTGGGTCCTGATTCTGTGCCTTTGACTAATCTTCGCTTAAACCAATTTGGGTAAGCCGCACGTCAATGATGCACTCCTTTTTTTCGACATTTGTGCAGTGCTTGCACTCTACATTGCATAGCCGTCTTGAAAGGGCATCAGCGTTGTTGTATTTTCCGCCTTTTCTATGTACAATACTAAAGTCATAGTTTTGCAAACGTTCAACCCAGCGTGCGAGCTGCCCTTCGGGGTTCTTAAATTGCATCAACCAACGTAGTGCGGAGTGGTCCGTCCTTAAGATGAAATGTTGACCATATAAGTACTTGTGGTAATGTTTAACACACTTCAGCACTGCCAAAAGCTCCCGTCGTGTAACGCAGTAATTTCTTTCGGGCTTCGAGAGTACCCTGCTGTAGTAGCCAATGACCTTTTCTGTTCCATCAATCTCCTGAGAAAGTACTCCTCCTATTCCATAGCCGCTTGCATCCGTGTCCAATATAAATTTCTGTCCAGCTATTGGATAGGCGAGGACTGGTGCCGTACCCAAAAGTTTCTTGAGCTTCTGGAATGCTTGTTCCGCTGCCTCATTCCAGTGGTACGTTTGCGACTTTCTGGTCAACTCATGCAAGCTAGCAGCCACTTGAGCAAAGTTCGGCACAAATCTTCTGTAGTATGTGCAAAGCGCCAGGAAACTACGCAGCTCATGAAGATTTTGTGGGCGAGGCCAGGTCTTTACTGCCAGTACTTTGTCTTCATCAGTTGATATGCCCTCAGCTGTTACACGATGCCCCAGGTATTTTACCTTCTTTTGAAACAAGGCACATTTTTTAATACTTAATTTTAATCCTGCAGCTGTTATACGCTTAAATACTTCATCCAGGTTTTTGAGGTGTTCGTCAAAAGTTTTCCCCATCACGATTATGTCATCCAGATACACTAAGCACGTTTTCCAATTGAGACCCTTAAGCACACGTTCCATTAAACGCTCGAAAGTAGCTGGAGCGTTGCCAAGCCCAAATGGCATCACCTTGAACTGCCACAAACCACCACTCACGCTAAAGGCAGTTTTCTCCTTGTCTTTATCGGCTATATATACTTGCCAATAGCCGCTCTGCAAGTCCAAGGTAGAGAACCATTTTGTTCCGGCCAACGTGTCTAAGGTATCGTCAATTCTAAGCAGCGGATAACTCTCTTTCTTGGTGACGTCATTGAGCTTCCTGTAGTCAACGCAAAACCTGGTACTGCCGTCTTTCTTCTTTACTAAAACTACTGGCGAACTCCACGGACTCGAGGATGGCTCAATGACTCCGTTCCGCTCCATTTCGCTGACAAGTTCCTTGACCTCGTTTCGCTTTGCTAGGGGAACACTTCTCGGTGCTTGTTTTATAGGCCTCGCTTCGCCAGTATTAATTTCATGTTTTTCAACTGCCGTTCTACCTTGGCTTTTATTACTTAGGGCGAAGACGGAGGCATGTTTTCTCAACAACTGCTTTGCCTTGTTTCTGTCAGAAGGTGTTAGTTCTGCCACCCATTTTTGAGCCTGTTTTGCTAGTAAATCTCTTTCTCTGGCTTGTAATTTGGGGCATACTCTATTCACCGCACAATTTATTATGGCTTCAGCTGGCTCACATCGACCTATCTCAAAATTTCTGTTTATGGTCTTTTCGTTATTGGACAGATTGAGTACTCTCACAGGAACTCTTCCATCGTCGCAGATTTTTACAAGGGCTTTAGCTGTTAAAATGTCCTCTTTTACTTCTGTTGGTTCTACCACCCACAACCGGTTATCCACACAATATGCCTCCACACGTGCCCATACTATTATTTCCGCCTGAGGTGGTAATTTCTGGCGTTCAACGGCAAATAGCTTTCTTACTGCGGTCCTGCTCTCATAACCAACATCCAGGGGTATCTCCACATTACGCCAGATCATTATTTGCTCGCCCATGTGCAGATTAATACCGTTGGCTATCATAAAGTCTGCACCAATGATAACTTCATCCACTATATCGGCGACAACAAATACATGGTCAACGCTGATGTCTGCTATAGTCAGTCTTACCCTGGCTCGTCCATAGACAGTGGCTAAGTCCCCAGTAGCCGTGTGCAGTCGTACATTATTTAACGGTTCCACAACGCCTTTCATTTAGTCGGGCCTTATTATTGACTGAGACGCTCCTGTGTCTATGGTGAGGACTTGCTTTCTTTCGTTGATAAGGCCACAAGCAGTTAGGTTGCTATTCTTCTGTTGCACAATTGAAATCGAGACCATCGGTTGTTGGAGCTAGCACTTGCCCCTTAGCGCTAGCTCGATTTAGTTTAACGATGACTCGAGCGATTTGGAGTTATTCGCCAGCTTGTTGTCCCTCGTTGGCGAAGCAGATCTTGATCTTTTCTGTATGGATCTGCAGTTGCGATGGAAGTGGCCAACTTTTCCGCAGTTGAAGCATTTGGCGCGAGGCTTACTCCTTTCTTCCTCCATTATTTGTTTGACAATACCTTTTATCTCGCTCCTTTTATCGTCGTGGTTATAATCATCAGTCTCAAGACATCGCACCTTGTAGAGCTGTGACTTCAAGATGACTTTTGCGGTCTCCTGTGCTAGCGCGTACGAGGTAGTTTCTGCAAAGGTTGGTTTTTGCATAGCACAAACCGCATATTTAACATCTGGATCTCGTATACCATTCACAAATGCTTCAATTTTAAACTGATCAAGAAACGGATGATGTTCGCCTGGGTAAGTCAGCTGCACCAAATGTTCAATTTCCATGGCGAAGTCTTGAAGCGTCTCGTTCGCCTTTTGAACCCTGCCTCGTAACTCCATTCTATACAGTTCTCTTTTATGCTCACTTCCGTACTTACGTTGTAAGGCATCCATTATGTCCTCATAATTATTTCTACATCCGGCTGGTAAGCTTTCGAGTATCTCTGCTGCTGCTCCCTTTAAGGCCAAAATAAGCTCTATAGCTTTTTCATCACTGTCCCACCTATTCTTGTTGGCCACTGTTTCGAACTGGAACTTAAAAACATTAAAAGGTGCGCTACCGTCAAAGCTCGGACTATTTATCTTGCTAGCATGCTCAGAGATAACTCTCACCTGTCCCTCTCGAATTTGAATTTCGCCCATTTGCACTTCTAATTTATGTAATTCATCGTTCACTTTTTTTTCTAGGCCACTGGCTCTCAGCTCCACGACGTCTACTCGTTTACTGAAGGCTTCTGAAATTTCTTGAAATTTCTCATTTACCTTTGCTAAAAGCCTTTCTCCGTTGACACTAGAGGTTTCTTGTATTGCTCTTATGCTTTCTTTAAATGATTCTTGAAGCTTCTGGTTGTTTTCTTCTATCTTCTTCATTTGGCTGTCCTGCTTCTGGTTGTTTTCTTCTATTTTCTTCATTTGTCTGTCCTGTTTCTGGTTGTTTTCTTCTATTTTCTTCATCATTGCTGCAAACATAGAATTCAAGTCCATAACGCTGATTGTTGCTGGGGCACATACTTCAATCTCTTCTTGGTCTTCTTTTTCTCCGAATTCGTATGTCCCAATATCAATACCTCGCTGCTTGAATTCGTCTATCAAGCGCTTTTGTAATTCCGCTTTGTTGCCCACTGTTGGTAGATCCAATTTACTCAGCTCTATTTTTAGCTGCTCAACTTTAAGCTCGTCAAATTTCATCGTGATTTATTTATTATTTGCAATCCCACTTCTGACACCAATTGTTACGTCTATTTAAATTTATAAACGTTTATTTTACTGAGTTCTTTTATTGCAAAATACATAAACACAATTTATTTACTACTTTAATTAAATTACACTTTTCTCAGACGATTATTCACTTACTCGCGATTAGTACACAAAAATACGCGATGGCAACTTCACCACTGTTTATCCACAAGATGTTTACTGGTTGACGTTTTTACTAAGAATGATTCAGCATGTATGGCCGTTGCTTTTATATAGCCAATGTTAAGGCTCTTATATACTAGAATTTTACTCCATCTGTTGGTAGAATATTTCTCTACTACGCATTTATCATTTGAGACACATGATTGTTATTTGATTCCAGAACCTTCCATTATTTATTTGAATTTATTTATACATGCTGTCTATTTTTATTAATCGTTATGTAGGTGTGTGTGTAGTTGTGTGTTGCGTTTATTTTTATTGCTTTATGTTAGTTGTTTTTGTTTTATGATTAAGAAGTTTTTGTAGAAACTTCTGGCGTTGTAAACATACACAATAGGTCATTTCGTTTTACTTTCTTGGTGACAATTATTTTTATTTCTTTTTATGACCTAAACAAAGCATCTTCGCAATAAATATTTTATGAGAATATCATGAAATATTTATATTTGAAGGAATAAAGCACAAATAAAGTAAATTATTATAATAAAGATTCCAAATAATAAATTTTCTTGTTAAGTATTTGTATGTGCACGTTTCGTATTTATAAAAATTGTTTACAATTTTTATTTTTATTTTTTCATTAAATCTTTCAAATACATATGAATGGTTTCCGATGGCAACCCTTATGTAGAAAAATAAAAGAAAAAATAAAAATAGTTTCTCAATGGTTACTGTGTTTTTGTAATAAAAATTTTTGAGTTATTTTTTGCCTATTTGCCTTGTTGATTCAATAGAGTTCTCATTTAATTAATTTGGCTTTTGGTATAAGACTTTGATGTTTTCTTTACAAAATTTGGGTAAAATCCACTGATGAGCTATACGAGCAGTAGCGAAATGGCCATATGGATATGCTTTCCCCACAGTAATACATTATATTAAATATTTCATAAGAATATCATGAAATATTTATATTTGAACGAATCAAGCACAATTAAAGTAAATTAATATAATAAAGATTCCAAATAATAAATTTTCTTGTTAAGTATTTGTATGTGCACGTTTCGTATATATAAAAATTGTTTACAATTTTTATTTTTTCTTTAAATCTTTCAAATACATATGAATGGTTTCCGATGGCAACCCTTATGTAGAAAAATGAAAGAAAAAATAAAAATAGTTACTCAATGGTTACTGTGTTTTTGTAATAAAGATTTTTGAGTTATTTGTGGCCTATTTGCCTTATTGATTCAATGGAGTTCTCATTTAATTAATTTGGTTTTTGGTATAAGACTTTGAGGTTTTCTTTACAAAATTTAGGTAAAATCCACTGATGAGCTATACGAGCAGTAGCGAAATGGCCATATGGATATGCTTTCCCCACAGTAATACAATATAATAAATATTTCATGAGAATATCATGAAATATTTATATTTGAAGGAATCAAGCACAATTAAAGTAAATTAATATAAGAAAGATTCCAAATAATAAATTTTCTTGTTAAGTATTTGTATGTGCACGTTTCGTATATATAAAAATTGTTTACAATTTTTATTTTTTCTTTAAATCTTTCAAATACATATGAATGGTTTCCGATGGCAACCCTTATGTAGAAAAATGAAAGAAAAAATAAAAATAGTTACTCAATGGTTACTGTGTTTTTGTAATAAAGATTTTTGAGTTATTTGTGGCCTATTTGCCTTATTGATTCAATGGAGTTCTCATTTAATTAATTTGGTTTTTGGTATAAGACTTTGAGGTTTTCTTTACAAAATTTAGGTAAAATCCACTGATGAGCTATACGAGCAGTAGCGAAATGGCCATATGGATATGCTTTCCCCACAGTAATACAATATAATAAATATTTCATGAGAATATCATGAAATATTTATATTTGAAGGAATCAAGCACAATTAAAGTAAATTAATATAAGAAAGATTCGTATTTATAAAAATTGTTTACAATTTTTATTTTTATTTTTTTATTAAATCTTTCAAATACATATGAATGGTTTCCGATGGCAACCCTTATGTAAAAAATGAAAGAAAAAATAAAAATAGTTTCTCAATGGTTACTGTGTTTTTGTAATAAAGATTTTTGAGTTATTTGTGGGCTATTTGCCTTATTGATTCAATGGAGTTCTTATTTAATTAATTTGGCTTTTGGTATAAGACTTTGAGGTTTTCTTTACAAAATTTGGGTAAAATCCGCTGATGAGCTATACAAGCAGTAGCGAGATGGCCATATGGATATGCTTTCCCCACAGTAATACATTATAATAAATATTTCATGAGAATATCATGAAATATTTATATTTCAAGGAATCAAGCACAATTAAAGTAAATTAATATAATAAAGATTTCAAATAATAATTTTTCTTGTTAAGTATTTGTATGTGCACGTTTCGTGTTTATAAAAATTGTTTGCAATTTTTTATTTTTATTTTTTCATTAAATCTTTCAAATACATATGAACGGTTTCCGATGGCAACCCTTATGTAGAAAAATGAAAGAAAAAATAAAAATAGTTACTCAATGGTTACTGTGTTTTTGTAATAAAGATTTTTAAGTTATTTGTGGCCTATTTGCTTATTGATTCAATGGAGTTCTCATTTAATTAATTTGGCTTTTGGTATAAGACTTTGAGGTTTTCTTTACAAAATTTGGGTAAAATCAACTGATGAGCTATACGAGCAGTAGCGAAATGGCCATATGGATATGCTTTCCCCACAGTAATACATTATAATAAAAATTTCATGAGAATATCATGAAATATTTATATTTGAAGGAATCAAGCACAATTAAAGTAAATTAATATAATAAAGATTCCAAATAATAAATATTCTTGTTAAGTATTTGTATGTGCACGTTTCTTATTTATAAATATTGTTTACAATTTTTATTTTTATTTTTTCATTAAATCTTTCAAATACATATACCCTTATATAGAAAAATGAAAAAAAATTAAAATAGTTACTCAATGGTTACTGTGTTTTTGCAATAAAGATTTTTGAGTTATTTGTGGCCTATTTGCCTTATTGATTCAATGGAGTTCTCATTTAATTAATTTGGCTTTTGGTATAAGACTTTGAGGTTTTCTATACAAAATTTGGGTAAAATCCGCTGATGAGCTATACGAACAGTAGCGAAATGGCCATATTAATATGCTTTCCCCACAGTAATACATTATAATAAATATTTCATGAGAATATCATGAAATATTTGTATTTGAAGGAATCAAGCACAATTAAAGAAAATTAATATAATAATTGTTTACAATTTTTATTTTTATTTTTTCACTAAATCTTTTAAATACATATGAATGGTTTCCGATGGCAACCCTAATGTAGAAAAATAAAAGAAAAAAGAAAAATAGTTACTCAATGGTTACTGTGTTTTTGTAATAAAGATTTTTGAGTTATTTGTGGCCTATTTTCCTTATTGATTCAATGGAGTTCTCATTTAATTAACTTGGCTTTTGGTATAAGACTTTGGGGTTTTCTTTACAAAATTTAGGTAAAATCCACTGATGAGCTATACGAGCAGTAGCGAAATGGCCATATGGATATGCTTTCCCCACAGTAATACATTATAATAAATATTTCATAAGAATATCATGAAATATTTATATTTGAAGCAATCAAGCACAATTAAAGTAAATTAATATAATAAAGATTCCAAATAATAATTTTCTTGTTAAGTATTTGTATGTGCACGTTTCGTATATATAAAAATTGTTTACAATTTTTATTTTTTATTTAAATCTTTCAAATACATATGAATGGTTTCCGATGGCAACCCTTATGTAGAAAAATGAAAGAGAAAATAAAAATAGTTACTCAATGGTTACTGTGTTTTTGTAATAAAGATTTTTGAGTTATTTGTGGCCTATTTGCCTTATTGATTCAATGGAGTTCTCAATTAATTAATTTGGTTTTTGGTATAAGACTTTGAGGTTTTCTTTACAAAATTTAGGTAAAATCCACTGATGAGCTATACGAGCAGTAGCGAAATGGCCATATGGATATGCTTTCCCCACAGTAATACATTATAATAAATATTTCATAAGAATATCATGAAATATTTATATTTGAAGCAATCAAGCACAATTAAAGTAAATTAATATAATAAAGATTCCAAATAATAATTTTCTTGTTAAGTATTTGTATGTGCACGTTTCGTGTTTATAAAAATTGTTTGCAATTTTTATTTTTATTTTTTCATTAAATCTTTCAAATACATATGAACGGTTTCCGATGGCAACCCTTATGTAGAAAAATGAAAGAAAAAATAAAAATAGTTACTCAATGGTTACTGTGTTTTTGTAATAAAGATTTTTGAGTTATTTGTGGCCTATTTGCTTATTGATTCAATGGAGTTCTCATTTAATTAATTTGGCTTTTGGTATAAGACTTTGAGGTTTTCTTTACTAAATTTGGGTAAAATCAACCGATGAGCTATACGAGCAGTAGCGAAATGGCCATATGGATATGCTTTCCCCACAGTAATACATTATAATAAAAATTTCATGAGAATATCATGAAATATTTATATTTGAAGGAATCAAGCACAATTAAAGTAAATTAATATAATAAAGATTCCAAATAATAAATTTTCTTGTTAAGTATTTGTATGTGCACGTTTCGTATTTATAAATATTGTTTACAATTTTTATTTTTATTTTTTCATTAAATCTTTCAAATACATATACCCTTACATAGAAAAAGAAAAAAAAAAAAAATAAAAATAGTTACTCAATGGTTACTGTGTTTTTGTAATAAAGATTTTTGAGTTATTTGTGGCCTATTTGCCTTATTGATTCAATGGAGTTCTCATTTAATTAATTTGGCTTTTGGTATAAGACTTTGAGGTTTTCTTTACAAAATTTGGGTAAAATCCACTGATGAGCTATACGAACAGTAGCGAAATGGCCATATTGATATGCTTTCCCCACAGTAATACATTATAATAAATATTTCATGAGAATATCATGAAATATTTGTATTTGAAGGAATCAAGCACAATTAAAGTAAATTAATATAATAATTGTTTACAATTTTTATTTTTATTTTTTCACTTAATCTTTTAAATACATATGAATGGTTTCCGATGGCAACCCTTATGTAGAAAAATAAAAGAAAAATAGTTACTCAATGATTACTGTGTTTTTGTAATAAAGATTTTTGAGTTATTTGTGACCTATTTGCCTTATTGACTCAATGGAGTTCTCATTTAATTAATTTGGTTTTTGGTATAAGACTTTGAGGTTTTCTTTACAAAATTTAGGTAAAATCCATTGATGCACTATACGAGCAGTAGCGAAATGGCCATATGGATATGCTTTCCCCACAGTAATACATTATATTAAATATTTCATAAGAATATCATGAAATATTTATATTTAAAGGAATCAAGCACAATTAAAGTAAATTAATATAATAAAGATTCCAAATAATAAATTTTCTTGTTAAGTATTTGTATGTGCACGTTTCGTATATATAAAAATTGTTTACAATTTTTATTTTGTCTTTAAATCTTTCAAATACATATGAATGGTTTCCGATGGCAACCCTTATGTAGAAAAATGAAAGAAAAAATAAAAATAGTTACTCAATGGTTACTGTGTTTTTGTAATAAAGATTTTTGAGTCATTTGTGGCCTATTTGCCTTATTGATTCAATGGAGTTCTCATTTAATTAATTTGGTTTTTGGTATAAGACTTTGAGGTTTTCTTTACTAAATTTAGGTAAAATCCATTGATGCACTATACGAGCAGTAGCGAAATGGCCATATGGATATGCTTTCCCCACAGTAATACATTATAATAAATATTTCATGAGAATATCATGAAATATTTATATTTGAATTAATCAAGCACAATTAAAGTAATATAATAAAGATTCCAAATAACAAATTTTCTTGTTAAGTATTTGTATGTGTACGTTTCGTATTTATAAAAATTGTTTAAAATTTTTATTTTTATTTTTTCATTAAATCTTTCAAATACATATGAATGGTTTCCGATGGCAACCCTTATGTAAAAAAATGAAAGAAAAAATAAAAATAGTTTCTCAATGGTTACTGTGTTTTTGTAATAAAGGTTTTTGAGTTATTTGTGGCCTATTTGCCTTATTGATTCAATGGAGTTCTTATTTAATTAATTTGGCTTTTGGTATAAGACTTTGAGGTTTTCTTTACAAAATTTGGGTAAAATCCGCTGATGAGCTATACGAGCAGTAGCGAAATGGCCATATGGATATGCTTTCCCCACAGTAATACATTATAATAAATATTTCATGAGAATATCATGAAATATTTATATTTCAAGGAATCAAGCATAATTAAAGTAAATTAATATAATAAAGATTCCAAATAATAATTTTCTTGTTAAGTATTTGTATGTGCACGTTTCGTGTTTATAAAAATTGTTTGCAATTTTTATTTTTATTTTTTCATTAAATCTTTCAAATACATATGAACGGTTTCCGATGGCAACCCTTATGTAGAAAAATGAAAGAAAAAATAAAAATAGTTACTCAATGGTTACTGTGTTTTTGTAATAAAGATTTTTGAGTTATTTGTGGCCTATTTGCCTATTGATTCAATGGAGTTCTCATTTAATTAATTTGGCTTTTGGTATAAGACTTTGAGGTTTTCTTTACTAAATTTGGGTAAAATCAACCGATGAGCTATACGAGCAGTAGCGAAATGGCCATATGGATATGCTTTCCCCACAGTAATACATTATAATAAAAATTTCATGAGAATATCATGAAATATTTATATTTGAAGGAATCAAGCACAATTAAAGTAAATTAATATAATAAAGATTCCAAATAATAAATTTTCTTGTTAAGTATTTGTATGTGCACGTTTCGTATTTATAAATATTGTTTACAATTTTTATTTTTATTTTTTCATTAAATCTTTCAAATACATATACCCTTACATAGAAAAAAGAAAAAAAAAAAAAATAAAAATAGTTACTCAATGGTTACTGTGTTTTTGTAATAAAGATTTTTGAGTTATTTGTGGCCTATTTGCCTTATTGATTCAATGGAGTTCTCATTTAATTAATTTGGCTTTTGGTATAAGACTTTGAGGTTTTCTTTACAAAATTTGGGTAAAATCCACTGATGAGCTATACGAACAGTAGCGAAATGGCCATATTGATATGCTTTCCCCACAGTAATACATTATAATAAATATTTCATGAGAATATCATGAAATATTTGTATTTGAAGGAATCAAGCACAATTAAAGTAAATTAATATAATAATTGTTTACAATTTTTATTTTTATTTTTTCACTTAATCTTTTAAATACATATGAATGGTTTCCGATGGCAACCCTTATGTAGAAAAATAAAAGAAAAATAGTTACTCAATGATTACTGTGTTTTTGTAATAAAGATTTTTGAGTTATTTGTGACCTATTTGCCTTATTGACTCAATGGAGTTCTCATTTAATTAATTTGGTTTTTGGTATAAGACTTTGAGGTTTTCTTTACAAAATTTAGGTAAAATCCATTGATGCACTATACGAGCAGTAGCGAAATGGCCATATGGATATGCTTTCCCCACAGTAATACATTATATTAAATATTTCATAAGAATATCATGAAATATTTATATTTAAAGGAATCAAGCACAATTAAAGTAAATTAATATAATAAAGATTCCAAATAATAAATTTTCTTGTTAAGTATTTGTATGTGCACGTTTCGTATATATAAAAATTGTTTACAATTTTTATTTTGTCTTTAAATCTTTCAAATACATATGAATGGTTTCCGATGGCAACCCTTATGTAGAAAAATGAAAGAAAAAATAAAAATAGTTACTCAATGGTTACTGTGTTTTTGTAATAAAGATTTTTGAGTCATTTGTGGCCTATTTGCCTTATTGATTCAATGGAGTTCTCATTTAATTAATTTGGTTTTTGGTATAAGACTTTGAGGTTTTCTTTACTAAATTTAGGTAAAATCCATTGATGCACTATACGAGCAGTAGCGAAATGGCCATATGGATATGCTTTCCCCACAGTAATACATTATAATAAATATTTCATGAGAATATCATGAAATATTTATATTTGAATTAATCAAGCACAATTAAAGTAATATAATAAAGATTCCAAATAACAAATTTTCTTGTTAAGTATTTGTATGTGTACGTTTCGTATTTATAAAAATTGTTTAAAATTTTTATTTTTATTTTTTCATTAAATCTTTCAAATACATATGAATGGTTTCCGATGGCAACCCTTATGTAAAAAAATGAAAGAAAAAATAAAAATAGTTTCTCAATGGTTACTGTGTTTTTGTAATAAAGGTTTTTGAGTTATTTGTGGCCTATTTGCCTTATTGATTCAATGGAGTTCTTATTTAATTAATTTGGCTTTTGGTATAAGACTTTGAGGTTTTCTTTACAAAATTTGGGTAAAATCCGCTGATGAGCTATACGAGCAGTAGCGAAATGGCCATATGGATATGCTTTCCCCACAGTAATACATTATAATAAATATTTCATGAGAATATCATGAAATATTTATATTTCAAGGAATCAAGCACAATTAAAGTAAATTAATATAATTTTCTTGTTAAGTATTTGTAAGTGCACGTTTCGTGTTTATAAAAATTGTTTGCAATTTTTATTTTTATTTTTTCATTAAATCTTTCAAATACATATGAACGGTTTCCGATGGCAACCCTTATGTAGAAAAATGAAAGAAAAAATAAAAATAGTTACTCAATGGTTACTGTGTTTTTGTAATAAAGATTTTTTAGTTATTTGTGGCCTATTTGCTTATTGATTCAATGGAGTTCTCATTTAATTAATTTGGCTTTTGGTATAAGACTTTGAGGTTTTCTTTACAAAATTTGGGTAAAATCAACAGATGAGCTATACGAGCAGTAGCGAAATGGCCATATGGATATGCTTTCCCCACAGTAATGCTGGGAACTCAATTGGAACGAAAGACGAATTTCGTCTTGCACGACGAATTCATCTGTAAAAGTTCGCTGCGTACATTCGCAATGTGGCGCACAATTAGGACGAAAAAGTTACAGCTGTTATAATAAACAACATTGTTTACTGTCTATAACAAAAAAGTGTTACCATACAACAAAAAATAGTTATACAAAAAATTAAGCATTAAGAAAAAGCCATTAGAAAGCAATTTTATGGAAAATAATTGTGGATGTTTAACTTAATGATGTATATTAAGAAATAAACAATAATTAAGGTAAAAATAACTTTATTTACTAATATATTTAAAAGCTGAAAGGAGAAACGGCAACCCTGTTCCAATTTAGTCGTCGTTCGTCGGCGTAAGAAATAGAAATAAATCTATCGGAGAGTTCGTCACGCACGACGAATTTCGTCGACGGCGGTGTTGTGTTAATTTTCATATACACCAATGTGTTTTATTTTTGACGGCGAATATGCGCAACGAAAAATTCGTCGTTCGTCCCAATTGTGTTCCCAACATGATACATTATAATAAAAATTTCATGAGAATATCATGATATATTTATATTTGAAGGAATCAAGCACAATTAAAGTAAATTAATATAATAAAGATTCCAAATAATAAATTTTCTTGTTAAGTATTTGTATGTGCACGTTTCGTATTTATAAATATTGTTTACAATTTTTATTTTTTCATTAATGCTGGGAACACAATTGAAACGAACAACGAATTTCGTCTTGCACGACGAATTCATTTGTAAAAGTTCGCTGCGTACATTCGCAATGTGGCGCACAATTAGGACGAAAAAGTTACAGCTGTTATAATAAACAACATTGTTTACTGTCTATAACAAAAAAGTGTTACCATAGAACAAAAAATAGTAATACAAAAAATTAAGCATTAAGAAAAAGCCATTAGAAAGCAATTTTATGGAAAATAATTGTGGATGTTTAACTTAATGATGTATATTAAGAAATAAACAATAATTAAGGTAAAAATAACTTTATTTACTAATATATTTAAAAGCTGAAAGGAGAAACGGCAACCCTGTTCCAATTTAGTCGTCGTTCGTCGGCGTAAGATATAGAAATAAATCTATCGGAGAGTTCGTCACGCACGACGAATTTCGTCGACGGCGGTGTTGTGTTAATTTTCATATACACCAATGTGTTTTATTTTTGACGGCGAATATGCGCAACGAAAAATTCGTCGTTCGTCCCAATTGTGTTCCCAGCATAAATCTTTCAAATACATATACCCTTATATAGAAAAATGAAAAAAAAAAAAAAAAAATTAAAATAGTTACTCAATGGTTACTGTGTTTTTGTAATAAAGATTTTTGAGTTGTTTGTGGCCTATTTGCCTTATTGACTCAATGGAGTTCTCATTTAATTAACTTGGCTTTTGGCTTGAGAATATCATGAAATATTTGTATTTGAAGGAATCAAGCACAATTAAAGTAAATTAATATAATAATTGTTTACAATTTTTATTTTTATTTTTTCACTTAATCTTTTAAATACATATGAATGGTTTCCGATGGCAACCCTTATGTAGAAAAATAAAAGAAAAAAGAAAAATAGTTACTCAATGGTTACTGTGTTTTTGTAATAAAGATTTTTGAGTTGTTTGTGGCCTATTTGCCTTATTGACTCAATGGAGTTCTCATTTAATTAACTTGGCTTTTGGTATAAGACTTTGAGGTTTTCTTTACAAAATTTGGTAAAATCCACTGATGAGCTATACGAGCAGTAGCGAAATGGCCATATGGATATGCTTTCCCCACAGTAATACATTATATTAAATATTTCATAAGAATATCATGAAATATTTATATTTGAAGGAATCAAGCACAATTAAAGTAAATTAATATAATAAAGATTCCAAATAATAAATTTTCTTGTTAAGTATTTGTATGTGCACGTTTCGTATATATAAAAATTGTTTACAATTTTTATTTTTTCTTTAAATCTTTCAAATACATATGAATGGTTTCCGATTGCAACCCTTATGTAGAAATATGAAAGAAAAAATAAAAATAGTTACTCAATGGTTACTGTGTTTTTGTAATAAAGATTTTTGAGTTATTTGTGGCCTATTTGCCTTATTGATTCAATGGAGTTCTCATTTAATTAATTTGGTTTTTGGTATAAGACTTTGAGGTTTTCTTTACAAAATTTAGGTAAAATCCACTGATGCACTATACGAGCAGTAGCGAAATGGCCATATGGATATGCTTTCCCCACAGTAATGAGAATATCATGAAATATTTATATTTGAAGGAATCAAGCACAATTAAAGTAAATTAATATAATAAAGATTCCAAATAACAAATTTTCTTGTTAAGTATTTGTATGTGCACGTTTCGTATTTATAAAAATTGTTTACAATTTTTATTTTTATTTTTTCATTAAATCTTTCAAATACATATGAATGGTTTCCGATGGCAACCCTTATGTAAAAAAATGAAAGAAAAAATAAAAATAGTTTCTCAATGGTTACTGTGTTTTTGTAATAAAGATTTTTGAGTTATTTGTGGCCTATTTGCCTTATTGATTCAATGGAGTTCTTATTTAATTAATTTGGCTTTTGGTATAAGACTTTGAGGTTTTCTTTACAAAATTTGGGTAAAATCCGCTGATGACCTATACGAGCAGTAGCGAAATGGCCATATGGATATGCTTTCCCCACAGTAATACATTATAATAAATATTTCATGAGAATACCATGAAATATTTATATTTCAAGGAATCAAGCACAATTAAAGTAAATTAATATAATAAAGATTCCAAATAATAAATTTTTTGTTAAGTATTTGTATGTGCACGTTTCGTATTTATAAAAATTGTTTACAATTTTTATTTTTATTTTTTCATTAAATCTTTCAAATACATATGAATGGTCTCCGATGGCAACCCTAATGTAGAAAAATGAAAAAAAAATAGTTACTCAATGGTTACTGTGTTTTTGTAATAAAGATTTTTGAGTTATTTGTGGCCTATTTGCTTATTGATTCAATGGAGTTCTCATTTAATTAATTTGGCTTTTGGTATAAGACTTTGAGGTTTTCTTTAACAAGATTTGGGTAAAATCCACTGATGAGCTATACGAACAGTAGCGAAATGGCCATATTGATATGCTTTCCCCACAGTAATACATTATAATAAATATTTCATGAGAATATCATGAAATATTTGTATTTGAAGGAATCAAGCACAATTAAAGTAAATTAATATAATAATTGTTTACAATTTTTAATTTTATTTTTTCACTAAATCTTTCAAATACATATGAATGGTTTCCGATGGCAACCCTTATGTAGAAAAATGAAAGAAAAAATAAAAATAGTTAATGGTTACTGTGTTTTTGTAATAAAGTTTTTGAGTTATTTGTGGCCTATTTGCCTTATTGTTTCAATGGAGTTCTTATTTAATTAATTTGGCTTTTTGTATAAGACTTTGAGGTTTTTTTTTACAAAATTTAGGTAAAATCCACTGATGAGCTATACGAGCAGTAGCGAAATGGCCATATGGATATGCTTTCCCCACAGTAATACATTATAATAAATATTTCATGAGAATATCATGAAATATTTATATTTGAAGGAATCATGCACAATTAAAGTATGTGCACGTTTCGTATTTATAAAAATTGTTTACAATTGTTATTTTTATTTTTTCATTAAATTTTTCAAATACATATGAATGGTTTCCGATGGCAACCCTTATGTACAAAAATGAAAGAAAAAAAAATAGTTACTCAATGGTTACTGTGTTCTTGTAATAAAGATTTTTGAGTTATTTGTGGCCTATTTGCCATATTGATTCAATGGAGTTCTCATTTAATTAATTTGGCTTTTGGTATAAGACTTTGAGGTTTTCTTTACAAAATTTGGGTAAAATCCACTGATGAGCTATACGAACAGTAGCGAAATGGCCATATTGATATGCTTTCCCCACAGTAATACATTATAATAAATATTTCATGAGAATATCATGAAATATTTGTATTTGAAGGAATCAAGCACAATTACAGTAAATTAATATAATAATTGTTTACAATTTTTATTTTTTCACTAAATCTTTCAAATACATATGAATGGTTTCCGATGGCAACCCTTATGTAGAAAAATGAAAGAAAAAATAAAAATAGTTAATGGTTACTGTGTTTTTGTAATAAAGTTTTTGAGTTATTTGTGGCCTATTTGCCTTATTGATTCAATGGAGTTCTTATTTAATTAATTTGGCTTTTTGTATAAGACTTGTTACGACGTTTGCATAATCGAATTCTTTAGGGTTAAATTATTAGTTTCTGCTTCCTCTTTTCTATTGAAAAAAAGTCATAATAGTTAAAAAGATTGAAATTAAACTATTTTAAACAGTAAAATACGAATAAACTATTCATGTAACAAGTAAGAAATAATATTTTAATAATTTAACGAAAAAAAAAAAAAAATCTCATGCAAAAATTTTTATCTAACCCCGACTTTTTCTCATAACATAAAGAGGTTCCTTCCTTAACAAAATATCATGCTAGATATCTTCATTTCTTTTAAAAACTGCATTCTCTTCTCACGCAATAATATGTATGTTCTAATGTACATATTGTTGTACACCAAAAATGATTTGAATTTTATGGCAATGATCAGAAATAATTTTGTCTTCTTCCAACAAACGGTCTAGCAATTGATTTTATTTTATAACACTTATTCTCTTTGAAAGCTAATTGCGTCATAAAGCAACTTCTTTAAAAAAAAACCCAGAACTTGACCTAGTTACACATTCCTGTAATAAACTTGAATCATTTACAAGTGTAAAGTCGTCAAGCTAAGACGTGTGTATTTTTTTTTTTGTTAAGAAAAAGTTCAAAGTGAAAAAAAAAGTTTAAAGAGAAATGTTAAGTTTACATAAATTTAAAACGTGGGATGTTTAATTATATTTTCGGTAAAATTATCCTACATACTATCCTGAATTGAATTGCGACGGAATCCTTACGTTGGCAAACTATGCCACGTGAATAAGCCATCTTGAAAATAACAAGGAAATACGTTAAGAATCGTATCATACGAAGCCTAACCTCAAACTTTAATGCCCTGATTGACCTCATGACGAATTAAAAAGGGAAGTTCTAAATATTTATCCACAACATTAACTTTTGCGTTATTAGTGAATTTTATGGTAAAAATAAAAAAGAAGTATAATTTATTTATTTAATTAAATATACAATGAATTCACAATTATCCTAATCTGTAAAAATCTATTAAAAAAAAAATGTGTGCCATGTGCTCAAATTCCAAAAAAAATAAAAAACTTTAATAATTCATTTTAAGCCTCGAATCAAAACCCCCACATTGCACTTAAGATCATCTACAATAAAATCGAATTAACTTAATATGTTAAAATTTTAATAATAAATAATACATTATTTAAATTAATCTTTATTGCACATAGGTTAGGATTTTGGAAAAATTATAGCAACACATTTTTTTTTATTAAATATAACAATAGCTTTAATTCTTAACTTCGCAGCAAAAATATTATAACTTATTTACGTTAAAAAAATTACCTTGTGACGTAGAGTTTAAAGAAAATATTATCATACATATGTATATTTATATTACAAATGATTTTTTTTCTAACACATCTTTATGAGTGTAAAAAAAAAAACAAATATCTATTAACTAATTTTTTTATTTTGAATTTAATATACCAACAAATTCTTCATGTACTCCTGATTGCTGGGCCCACCTTCAAAGAGACATCAAAGAAATGGAACAATAAATCTTGTGAGTAATACGTAATAATTATTAATTGTAAATCTATTTTCATTCATAAAATAATTATTATGTTACAACCTTTGGTATATATTTAATCTCGTCTGTCAGTCCGTTTTCATTTTGTTCCTTGCCTAACAAATAAATATACCTTAAATTTCTTTTCTCTCACTTAACAGTGATTAGTTTTCTCTCAGAGTAACTATATTTTTATATTTCTTTATATACCTTTATGAATGAATAGAGTAAAATGCATAATACGAATTTTGTTTTTTTGTTTTAATAGTACCTAAGTATTTTTATATTATTTCATAATAAATTTCATTCATGAATTGTTGTTTTAAAATGGATCACTAATTTGTTTAACTTGATGGGAAGGATGGCCCTGACGAGACATGGATATAATTAGGTAAAGACAATATTTAAAGAGGGGCAGAATTTAAACTTCGGGTAACTTATCTGTCTAGGCGTTAATTATTGGGTGGGAAAATTGTACCCTACATGGCACATCAGCTGGTCATGGTTTACTCTTATTCTGCGATTTCTTTTAATTTTTGTTATTTTATTTTACATATTCTGCGGTAAATACACGGCATGAACAGAATATATTATATGTTTACGCGAATCGGAAAACGGGTTAAGAACTAAATCTACCGAAAAGCTAGCGGGTAAAATCATATTCATGCCTTCTTAACTTTTGTTGTCCATAAGGTGAAGCAAAATATTCGAAAACAAAAATTGTCCGTATCATCAGCAATTAGCCGAGCGTAACAGACTTTGAGGTTTTTTTTTACAAAATTTGGGTAAAATCCACTGATGAGCTATACGAGCAGTAGCGAAATGGCCATATGGATATGCTTTCCCCACAGTAATACATTATAATAAATATTTCATGAGAATATCATGAAATATTTATATTTGAAGGAATCAAACACAATTAAAGTAAATTAATATAATAAAGATTCCAAATAATAAATTTTCTTGTTTCAAATACATATACCCTTACATAGAAAAATGAAAAAAAAAAAATAATAAAAATAGTTACTCAATGGTAACTGTGTTTTCGTAATAAAGATTTTTGAGCTATTTGTGGCCTATTCGCTTATTGATTCAATGGAGTTCTCATTTAATTAATTTTGCTTTTTGTATAAGATTTTGAGGTTTTCTTTACAAAATTTGGGTAAAATCCACTGATAAGCTATACGAACAGTAGCGAAATGGCCATATTGATATGCTTTCCCCACAGTAATACATTATAATAAATATTTCATGAGAATATCATGAAATATTTGTATTTGAAGGAATCAAGCACAATTAAAGTAAATTAATATAATAATTGTTTACAATTTTTATTTTTATTTTTTCACTAAATCTTTTAAATACATATGAATGGTTTCCGATGGCAGCCCTTATGAAGAAAAATAAAAGAAAAAAGAAAAATAGTTACTCAATGGTTACTGTGTTTTTGTAATAAAGATTTTTGAGTTATTTGTTGCCTATTTGCCTTATTGATTCAATGGAGTTCTCATTTAATTAACTTGGCTTTTGGTATAAGACTTTGAGGTCTTCTTTACAAAATTTGGGTAAAATCCACTGATGAGCTATACGAGCAGTAGCGAAATGGCCATATGGATATGCTTTCCCCACATTATAATAAATATTTCTTGAGAATATCATGAAATATTTATATTTGAAGAAATCAAGCACAATTAAAGTAAATTAGTATAATAAAGATTCCAAATAATAAATTTTCTTGTTAAGTATTTGTATGTGCACGTTTCGTATTTATAAAAATTGTTTACAATTTTTATTTTTATTTTTTCATTAAATCTTTCAAATACATATGAATGGTTTCCGATGGCAACCCTTATGTAGAAAAATGAAAGAAAAAAAAATAGTTACTCAATGGTTACTGTGTTCTTGTAATAAAGATTTTTGAGTTATTTGTGGCCTATTTGCCATATTGATTCAATGGAGTTCTCATTTAATTAATTTGGCTTTTGGTATAAGACTTTAGGTTTTCTTTACAAAAATTGGGTAAAATCCACTAATGAGCTATACGAACAGTAGCGAAATGGCCATATTGATATGCTTTCCCCACAGTAATACATTATAATAAATATTTCATGAGAATATCATGAAATATTTGTATTTGAAGGAATCAAGCACAATTAAAGTAAATTAATATAATAATTGTTTACAATTTTTATTTTTTAACTAAATCTTTCAAATACATATGAATGGTTTCCGATGGCAACCCTTATGTAGAAAAATTAAAGAAAAAATAAAAATAGTTAATGGTTACTGTGTTTTTGTAATAAAGTTTTTGAGTTATTTGTGGCCTATTTGCCTTATTGATTCAATGGAGTTCTTATTTAATTAATTTGGCTTTTTGTATAAGACTTTGAGGTTTTTTTTTTACAAAATTTGGGTAAAATCCACTGATGAGCTATACGAGCAGTAGCGAAATGGCCATATGGATATGCTTTCCCCACAGTAATACATTATAATAAATATTTCATGAGAATATCATGAAATATTTATATTTGAAGGAATCAAGCACAATTAAAGTAAATTAATATAATAAAGATTTTAAATAATAAATTTTCTTGTTAAGTATTTGTATGTGCACGTTTCGTATTTATAAAAATTGATTATAAATTTTATTTTTATTTTTTCATTAAATCTTTCAAATACATATACCCTTACATAGAAGAATGAAAAAAAAAATAATAAAAATAGTTACTCAATGGTAACTGTGTTTTCGTAATAAAGATTTTTGAGCTATTTGTGGCCTATTCGCTTATTGATTCAATGGAGTTCTCATTTAATTAATTTGGCTTTTTGTATAAGACTTTGAGGTTTTCTTTACAAAATTTGGGTAAAGTCCACTGATGAGCTATATGAACAGTAGCGAAATGGCCATATTGATATGCTTTCCCCACAGTAATACATTATAATAAATATTTCATGAGAATATCATGAAATATTTATATTTGAAGGAATCAAGCACAATTAAAGTAAATTAATATAATAAAGATTCCAAATAACAAATTTTCTTGTTAAGTATTTGTATGTGCACGTTTCGTATTTATAAAAATTGTTTACAATTTTTATTTTTTCATTAAATCTTTCAAATACATATGAATGGTTTCCGATGGCAACCCTTATGTATAAAAATGAAAGAAAAAATAAAAATAGTTTCTCAATGGTTACTGTGTTTTTGTAATAAAGATTTTTGAGTTATTTGTGGCCTATTTGCCTTATTGATTCAATGGAGTTCTTATTTAATTAATTTGGCTTTTGGTATAAGACTTTGAGGTTTTCTTTACAAAATTTGGGTAAAATCCGCTGATGACCTATACGAGCAGTAGCGAAATGGCCATATGGATATGCTTTCCCCACAGTAATACATTATAATAAATATTTCATGAGAATACCATGAAATATTTATATTTCAAGGAATCAAGCACAATTAAAGTAAATTAATATAATAAAGATTCCAAATAATAAATTTTTTGTTAAGTATTTGTATGTGCACGTTTCGTATTTATAAAAATTGTTTACAATTTTTATTTTTATTTTTTCATTAAATCTTTCAAATACATATGAATGGTTTCCGATGGCAACCCTTATGTAGAAAAATGAAAAAAAAAAAATAATTACTCAATGGTTACTGTGTTTTTGTAATAAAGATTTTTGAGTTATTTGTGGCCTATTTGCCATATTGATTCAATGGAGTTCTCATTTAATTAATTTGGCTTTTGGTATAAGACTTTGAGGTTTTCTTTACAAAATTTGGGTAAAATCCACTGATGAGCTATACGAACAGTAGCGAAATGGCCATATTGATATGCTTTCCCCACAGTAATACATTATAATAAATATTTCATGAGAATATCATGAAATATTTGTATTTGAAGGAATCAAGCACAATTAAAGTAAATTAATATAATAATTGTTTACAATTTTTAATTTTATTTTTTCACTAAATCTTTCAAATACATATGAATGGTTTCCGATGGCAACCCTTATGTAGAAAAATGAAAGAAAAAATAAAAATAGTTAATGGTTACTGTGTTTTTGTAATAAAGTTTTTGAGTTATTTGTGGCCTATTTGCCTTATTGATTCAATGGAGTTCTTATTTAATTAATTTGGCTTTTTGTATAAGACTTTGAGGTTTTTTTTACAAAATTTAGGTAAAATCCACTGATGAGCTATACGAGCAGTAGCGAAATGGCCATATGGATATGCTTTCCCCACAGTAATACATTATAATAAATATTTCATGAGAATATCATGAAATATTTATATTTGAAGGAATCATGCACAATTAAAGTATGTGCACGTTTCGTATTTATAAAAATTGTTTACAATTGATATTTTTATTTTTTCATTAAATTTTTCAAATACATATGAATGGTTTCCGATGGCAACCCTTATGTAGAAAAATGAAAGAAAAAAAAATAGTTACTCAATGGTTACTGTGTTCTTGTAATAAAGATTTTTGAGTTATTTGTGGCCTATTTGCCATATTGATTCAATGGAGTTCTCATTTAATTAATTTGGCTTTTGGTATAAGACTTTGAGGTTTTCTTTACAAAATTTGGGTAAAATCCACTGATGAGCTATACGAACAGTAGCGAAATGGCCATATTGATATGCTTTCCCCACAGTAATACATTATAATAAATATTTCATGAGAATATCATGAAATATTTGTATTTGAAGGAATCAAGCACAATTACAGTAAATTAATATAATAATTGTTTACAATTTTTATTTTTTCACTAAATCTTTCAAATACATATGAATGGTTTCCGATGGCAACCCTTATGTAGAAAAATGAAAGAAAAAATAAAAATAGTTAATGGTTACTGTGTTTTTGTAATAAAGTTTTTGAGTTATTTGTGGCCTATTTGCCTTATTGATTCAATGGAGTTCTTATTTAATTAATTTGGCTTTTTGTATAAGACTTTGAGGTTTTTTTTTTACAAAATTTGGGTAAAATCCACTGATGAGCTATACGAGCAGTAGCGAAATGGCCATATGGATATGCTTTCCCCACAGTAATACATTATAATAAATATTTCATGAGAATATCATGAAATATTTATATTTGAAGGAATCAAGCACAATTAAAGTAAATTAATATAATAAAGATTCCAAATAATAAATTTTCTTGTTAAGTATTTGTATGTGCACGTTTCGTATTTATAAAAATTGATTATAAATTTTATTTTTATTTTTTCATTAAATCTTTCAAATACATATACCCTTACATAGAAAAATGAAAAAAAAAATAATAAAAATAGTTACTCAATGGTAACTGTGTTTTCGTAATAAAGATTTTTGAGCTATTTGTGGCCTATTCGCTTATTGATTCAATGGAGTTCTCATTTAATTAATTTGGCTTTTTGTATAAGACTTTGAGGTTTTCTTTACAAAATTTGGGTAAAATCCACTGATGAGCTATACGAACAGTAGCGAAATGGCCATATTGATATGCTTTCCCCACAGTAATACATTATAATAAATATTTCATGAGAATATCATGAAATATTTGTATTTGAAGGAATCAAGCACAATTAAAGTAAATTAATATAATAATTGTTTACAATTTTTATTTTTTCACTAAATCTTTTAAATACATATGAATGGTTTCCGATGGCAGCCCTTATGAAGAAAAATAAAAGAAAAAAGAAAAATAGTTACTCAATGGTTACTGTGTTTTTGTAATAAAGATTTTTGAGTTATTTGTGGCCTATTTGCCTTATTGATTCAATGGAGTTCTCATTTAATTAACTTGGCTTTTGGTATAAGACTTTGAGGTCTTCTTTACAAAATTTGGGTAAAATCCACTGATGAGCTATACGAGCAGTAGCGAAATGGCCATATGGATATGCTTTCCCCACATTATAATAAATATTTCTTGAGAATATCATGAAATATTTATATTTGAAGGAATCAAGCACAATTAAAGTAAATTAATATAATAAAGATTCCAAATAATAAATTTTCTTGTTAAGTATTTGTATGTGCACGTTTCGTATTTATAAAAATTGTTTACAATTTTTATTTTTTCATTAAATCTTTCAAATACATATGAATGGTTTCCGATGGCAACCCTTATGTAGAAAAATGAAAGAAAAAAAAATAGTTACTCAATGGTTACTGTGTTCTTGTAATAAAGATTTTTGAGTTATTTGTGGCCTATTTGCCATATTGATTCAATGGAGTTCTCATTTAATTAATTTGGCTTTTGGTATAAGACTTTGAGGTTTTCTTTACAAAAATTGGGTAAAATCCACTAATGAGCTATACGAACAGTAGCGAAATGGCCATATTGATATGCTTTCCCCACAGTAATACATTATAATAAATATTTCATGAGAATATCATGAAATATTTGTATTTGAAGGAATCAAGCACAATTAAAGTAAATTAATATAATAATTGTTTACAATTTTTATTTTTTCACTAAATCTTTCAAATACATATGAATGGTTTCCGATGGCAACCCTTATGTAGAAAAATTAAAGAAAAAATAAAAATAGTTAATGGTTACTGTGTTTTTGTAATAAAGTTTTTGAGTTATTTGTGGCCTATTTGCCTTATTGATTCAATGGAGTTCTTATTTAATTAATTTGGCTTTTTGTATAAGACTTTGAGGTTTTTTTTTACAAAATTTGGGTAAAATCCACTGATGAGCTATACGAGCAGTAGCGAAATGGCCATATGGATATGCTTTCCCCACAGTAATACATTATAATAAATATTTCATGAGAATATCATGAAATATTTATATTTGAAGGAATCAAGCACAATTAAAGTAAATTAATATAATAAAGATTCCAAATAATAAATTTTCTTGTTAAGTATTTGTATATGCACGTTTCGTATTTATAAAAATTGATTATAAATTTTATTTTTATTTTTTCATTAAATCTTTCAAATACATATACCCTTACATAGAAAAATGAAAAAAAAAATAATAAAAATAGTTACTCAATGGTAACTGTGTTTTCGTAATAAAGATTTTTGAGCTATTTGTGGCCTATTCGCTTATTGATTCAATGGAGTTCTCATTTAATTAATTTGGCTTTTTGTATAAGACTTTGAGGTTTTCTTTACAAAATTTGGGTAAAATCCACTGATGAGCTATACGAACAGTAGCGAAATGGCCATATTGATATGCTTTCCCCACAGTAATACATTATAATAAATATTTCATGAGAATATCATGAAATATTTGTATTTGAAGGAATCAAGCACAATTAAAGTAAATTAATATAATAATTGTTTACAATTTTTATTTTTTCACTAAATCTTTTAAATACATATGAATTGTTTCCGATGGCAGCCCTTATGAAGAAAAATAAAAGAAAAAAGAAAAATAGTTACTCAATGGTTACTGTGTTTTTGTAATAAAGATTTTTGAGTTATTTGTGGCCTATTTGCCTTATTGATTCAATGGAGTTCTCATTTAATTAACTTGGCTTTTGGTATAAGACTTTGAGGTCTTCTTTACAAAATTTGGGTAAAATCCACTGATGAGCTATACGAGCAGTAGCGAAATGGCCATATGGATATGCTTTCCCCACATTATAATAAATATTTCTTGAAAATATCATGAAATATTTATATTTGAAGGAATCAAGCACAATTAAAGTAAATTAATATAATAAAGATTCCAAATAATAAATTTTCTTGTTAAGTATTTGTATGTGCACGTTTCGTATTTATAAAAATTGTTTACAATTTTTATTTTTATTTTTTCATTAAATCTTTCAAATACATATGAATGGTTTCCGATGGCAACCCTTATGTAGAAAAATGAAAGAAAAAAAAATAGTTACTCAATGGTTACTGTGTTCTTGTAATAAAGATTTTTGAGTTATTTGTGGCCTATTTGCCATATTGATTCAATGGAGTTCTCATTTAATTAATTTGGCTTTTGGTATAAGACTTTGAGGTTTTCTTTACAAAAATTGGGTAAAATCCACTAATGAGCTATACGAACAGTAGCGAAATGGCCATATTGATATGCTTTCCCCACAGTAATACATTATAATAAATATTTCATGAGAATATCATGAAATATTTGTATTTGAAGGAATCAAGCACAATTAAAGTAAATTAATATAATAATTGTTTACAATTTTTATTTTTTCACTAAATCTTTCAAATACATATGAATGGTTTCCGATGGCAACCCTTATGTAGAAAAATTAAAGAAAAAATAAAAATAGTTAATGGTTACTGTGTTTTTGTAATAAAGTTTTTGAGTTATTTGTGGCCTATTTGCCTTATTGATTCAATG
The DNA here is from genome assembly GCA_937654795.1 of Cistogaster globosa. Classification (NCBI taxonomy): domain Eukaryota; kingdom Metazoa; phylum Arthropoda; class Insecta; order Diptera; family Tachinidae; genus Cistogaster; species Cistogaster globosa. The sequence goes on along the minus strand of OW569403.1, from coordinate 99,173,025 downwards.
GAGTTCTTATTTAATTAATTTGGCTTTTTGTATAAGACTTTGAGGTTTTTTTTTACAAAATTTGGGTAAAATCCACTGATGAGCTATACGAGCAGTAGCGAAATGGCCATATGGATATGCTTTCCCCACAGTAATACATTATAATAAATATTTCATGAGAATATCATGAAATATTTATATTTGAAGGAATCAAGCACAATTAAAGTAAATTAATATAATAAAGATTCCAAATAATAAATTTTCTTGTTAAGTATTTGTATATGCACGTTTCGTATTTATAAAAATTGATTATAAATTTTATTTTTATTTTTTCATTAAATCTTTCAAATACATATACCCTTACATAGAAAAATGAAAAAAAAATAATAAAAATAGTTACTCAATGGTAACTGTGTTTTCGTAATAAAGATTTTTGAGCTATTTGTGGCCTATTCGCTTATTGATTCAATGGAGTTCTCATTTAATTAATTTGGCTTTTTGTATAAGACTTTGAGGTTTTCTTTACAAAATTTGGGTAAAGTCCACTGATGAGCTATATGAACAGTAGCGAAATGGCCATATTGATATGCTTTCCCCACAGTAATACATTATAATAAATATTTCATGAGAATATCATGAAATATTTGTATTTGAAGGAATCAAGCGCAATTAAAGTAAATTAATATAATAATTGTTTACAATTTTTATTTTTATTTTTTCACTAAATCTTTTAAATACATATGAATGGTTTCCGATGGCAACCCTTATGAAGAAAAATAAAAGAAAAAAGAAAAATAGTTACTCAATGGTTACTGTGTTTTTGTAATAAAGATTTTTGAGTTATTTGTGGCCTATTTGCCTTATTGATTCAATGGAGTTCTCATTTAATTAACTTGGCTTTTGGTATAAGACTTTGAGGTCTTCTTTAAAAAATTTGGGTAAAATCCACTGATGAGCTATACGAGCAGTAGCGAAATGGCCATATGGATATGCTTTCCCCACATTATAATAAATATTTCTTGAGAATATCATGAAATATTTATATTTGAAGGAATCAAGCACAATTTAAGTAAATTAATATAATAAAGATTCCAAATAATAAATTTTCTTGTTAAGTATTTGTATGTGCACGTTTCGTATTTATAAAAATTGTTTACAATTTTTATTTTTATTTTTTCATTAAATCTTTCAAATACATATGAATGGTTTCCGATGGCAACCCTTATGTAGAAAAATGAAAGAAAAAAAAATAGTTACTCAATGGTTACAGTGTTCTTGTAATAAAGATTTTTGAGTTATTTGTGGCCTATTTGCCATATTGATTCAATGGAGTTCTCATTTAATTAATTTGGCTTTTGGTATAAGACTTTGAGGTTTTCTTTACAAATTTTGGGTAAAATCCACTAATGAGCTATACGAACAGTAGCGAAATGGCCATATTGATATGCTTTCCCCACAGTAATACATTATAATAAATATTTCATGAGAATATCATGAAATATTTGTATTTGAAGGAATCAAGCACAATTAAAGTAAATTAATATAATAATTGTTTACAATTTTTATTTTTTCACTAAATCTTTCAAATACATATGAATGGTTTCCGATGGCAACCCTTATGTAGAAAAATGAAAGAAAAAATAAAAATAGTTAATGGTTACTGTGTTTTTGTAATAAAGTTTTTGAGTTATTTGTGGCCTATTTGCCTTATTGATTCAATGGAGTTCTTATTTAATTAATTTGGCTTTTTGTATAAGACTTTGAGGTTTTTTTTTACAAAATTTGGGTAAAATCCACTGATGAGCTATACGAGCAGTAGCGAAATGGCCATATGGATATGCTTTCCCCACAGTAATACATTATAATAAATATTTCATGAGAATATCATGAAATATTTATATTTGAAGGAATCAAGCACAATTAAAGTAAATTAATATAATAAAGATTCCAAATAATAAATTTTCTTGTTAAGTATTTGTATATGCACGTTTCGTATTTATAAAAATTGATTATAAATTTTATTTTTATTTTTTCATTAAATCTTTCAAATACATATACCCTTACATAGAAAAATGAAAAAAAAAATAATAAAAATAGTTACTCAATGGTAACTGTGTTTTCGTAATAAAGATTTTTGAGCTATTTGTGGCCTATTCGCTTATTGATTCAATGGAGTTCTCATTTAATTAATTTGGCTTTTTGTATAAGACTTTGAGGTTTTCTTTACAAAATTTGGGTAAAATCCACTGATGAGCTATACGAACAGTAGCGAAATGGCCATATTGATATGCTTTCCCCACAGTAATACATTATAATAAATATTTCATGAGAATATCATGAAATATTTGTATTTGAAGGAATCAAGCACAATTAAAGTAAATTAATATAATAATTGTTTACAATTTTTATTTTTATTTTTTCACTAAATCTTTTAAATACATATGAATGATTTCCGATGGCAGCCCTTATGAAGAAAAATAAAAGAAAAAAGAAAAATAGTTACTCAATGGTTACTGTGTTTTTGTAATAAAGATTTTTGAGTTATTTGTGGCCTATTTGCCTTATTGATTCAATGGAGTTCTCATTTAATTAACTTGGCTTTTGGTATAAGACTTTGAGGACTTCTTTACAAATTTGGGTAAAATCCACTGATGAGCTATACGAGCAGTAGCGAAATGGCCATATGGATATGCTTTCCCCACATTATAATAAATATTTCTTGAGAATATCATGAAATATTTATATTTGAAGGAATCAAGCACAATTAAAGTAAATTAATATAATAAAGATTCCAAATAATAAATTTTCTTGTTAAGTATTTGTATGTGCACGTTTCGTATTTATAAAAATTGTTTACAATTTTTATTTTTATTTTTTCATTAAATCTTTCAAATACATATGAATGGTTTCCGATGGCAACCCTTATGTAGAAAAATGAAAGAAAAAAAAAATAGTTACTCAATGGTTACTGTGTTTTTGTAATAAAGATTTTTGAGTTATTTGTGGCCTATTTGCCATATTGATTCAATGGAGTTCTCATTTAATTAATTTGGCTTTTGGTATAAGACTTTGAGGTTTTCTTTACAAAAATTGGGTAAAATCCACTAATGAGCTATACGAACAGTAGCGAAATGGCCATATTGATATGCTTTCCCCACAGTAATACATTATAATAAATATTTCATGAGAATATCATGAAATATTTGTATTTGAAGGAATCAAGCACAATTAAAGTAAATTAATATAATAATTGTTTACAATTTTTATTTTTATTTTTTCACTAAATCTTTTAAATACATATGAATGGTTTCCGATGGCAACCCTTATGAAGAAAAATAAAAGAAAAATAGTTACTCAATGGTTACTGTGTTTTTGTAATAAAGATTTTTGAGTTATTTGTGGCCTATTTGCCTTATTGATTCAATGGAGTTCTCATTTAATTAACTTGGCTTTTGGTATAAGACTTTGAGGTCTTCTTTACAAAATTTGGGTAAAATCCACTGATGAGCTATACGAGCAGTAGCGAAATGGCCATATGGATATGCTTTCCCCACATTATAATAAATATTTCTTGAGAATATCATGAAATATTTATATTTGAAGGAATCAAGCACAATTAAAGTAAATTAATATAATAAAGATTCCAAATAATAAATTTTCTTGTTAAGTATTTGTATGTGCACGTTTCGTATTTATAAAAATTGTTTACAATTTTTATTTTTATTTTTCATTAAATCTTTCAAATACATATGAATGGTTTCCGATGGCAACCCTTATGTAGAAAAATGAAAGAAAAAAAAATAGTTACTCAATGGTTACAGTGTTCTTGTAATAAAGATTTTTGAGTTATTTGTGGCCTATTTGCCATATTGATTCAATGGAGTTCTCATTTAATTAATTTGGCTTTTGGTATAAGACTTTGAGGTTTTCTTTACAAAATTTGGGTAAAATCCACTAATGAGCTATACGAACAGTAGCGAAATGGCCATATTGATATGCTTTCCCCACAATAATACATTATAATAAATATTTCATGAGAATATCATGAAATATTTGTATTTGAAGGAATCAAGCACAATTAAAGTAAATTAATATAATAATTGTTTACAATTTTTATTTTTTCACTAAATCTTTCAAATACATATGAATGGTTTCCGATGGCAACCCTTATGTAGAAAAATGAAAGAAAAAAGAAAAATAGTTAATGGTTACTGTGTTTTTGTAATAAAGTTTTTGAGTTATTTGTGGCCTATTTGCCTTATTGATTCAATGGAGTTCTTATTTAATTAATTTGGCTTTTCGTATAAGACTTTGAGGTTTTTTTTTACAAAATTTGGGTAAAATCCACTGATGAGCTATACGAGCAGTAGCGAAATGGCCATATGGATATGCTTTCCCTACAGTAATACATTATAATAAATATTTCATGAGAATATCATGAAATATTTATATTTGAAGGAATCAAGCACAATTAAAGTAAATTAATATAATAAAGATTCCAAATAATAAATTTTCTTGTTAAGTATTTGTATGTGCACGTTTCGTATTTATAAAAATTGATTATAAATTTTATTTTTATTTTTTCATAAAATCTTTCAAATACATATGAATGGTTTCCGATGGCAACCCTTATGTAGAAAAATGAAAGAAAAAATAAAAATAGTTACTCAATTGTTACTGTGTTTTTGTAATAAAGATTTTTGAGTTATTTGTGGCCTATTTGCCATATTGATTCAATTGAGTTCTCATTTAATTAATTTGGCTTATGGTATAAGTTTTTGAGGTTTTCTTTACAAAATTTGGGTAAAACCCACTGATGAGCTATACGAGCAGTAGCGAAATGGCCATATGGATATGCTTTCTCCACAGTAATACATTATAATAAATATTTTATGAGAATATCATGAAATATTTATATTTGAAGGAATCAAGCACAATTAAAGTAAGTTAATATAATAAAGATTCCAAATAATAAATTTTTTTGTTAAACAACTTTAAATTTTTTACCTAAAAAATAAAAGTAAAAATTTTTAATTATTTTTTTACTTTTATCCAAAAAGGCACAAATTAAAAGTCATAAAAAAATTTGCATGTAGATCACCTATGTTTCACAATGATAAGACCAAAATTTTTTATGAACATTTTTAATGTGTGCTTTTTTGATGCAAATTTAAAAAAATAGCAGTTATTTTCTGTCCCTTACAAAAAAAGCACAAATAATAATATTACCTAAATTAATTAATATAAATATATATATATATATATATATATATATATATATATATATATATATATATATATTATCTTTATATTATTATATTATCTTTATAATTAATTTTATTTTCTAATTTCTAAAGCACAAGGTCAGTTTTAAAAAAAAACATTGGTTAATATTTTTCCAATATTTCGCCACACCGTTGAGTGGCATCTTCAGGAAATTATTTAAATTAAGTTTTTCAAATAAAAAAAAAAAAATAAAAATGTTAAGCCTTTAAGGTTATTCTTTTTGTTGTTGGAATTTTAATATTTGTAATACCTCGAACATATTCCGATGTTTATAAATATTTTCTTTATTTAATAGTGATGCGTCTTCAAAATTATCATTACCAAGACAAAGTATTTTGTATACTACATTTGACATGTCCAATTTTTATTCTGTTTTTTGTTTATTAATTAATCTGTTTAGAGTATTGTAAGTTTTCTGTGTTATCTTTATTTCTTCAACAAATATTATCTTTCTTTTTTTGGACAACAATCTATTAAATTTTTTTAATTTTTTTTGAAAAGCTTAAAAATATGACAATTTTTACTTGGTTTCACCTTCAATAGTTAATATCGGTGCGTTTAACAATACTGATCGGAATTGTTACATGATTGAGTTAAAGTTAAGTCATATTGATTTAATATTTTCGTGATGTATTTTAATTATTCTTTTGGAAGTGTTCGTGCATTAAACACATATAAATTGTTGTAGTTTTTTGTGATTTTTTTTCCTTTTAAATTTCATCATCTTTCAACTGTATAAAGAAATAAAGAAACAAGTCAACCGTATACAATGGACAAAGAAAAGTAAAAACTACGTTCCCATGAAATTTACGTTCCCTTCGAAGATAAAATTGGTATCACGACTTTAACGTAAAATAATTGTTATGTTTATATAAGAGCTGTTCAAAATATATAAGCAATCAGTGCGCATTGAAAGTAAATAAAAAGAAGAAGAAGTTTTGTGAAAATTAAGACTTTAATTAACAACTTTCTTGCAAGAACGTGACCCTAAATAAAATCAAACTTTTGGGGTTTGAAAGACGCATCTAACCCCTTAAAGTTGCCCTCGCCTTGCTACTGACATATTTTAATGAAATTAACCATTCTAATAGATTTATTCCACAAATATCTCTATTTTGCCATTTAGTAACATTTTTTTAAAAGCTACACTGAAGAGCATTGCCCTACGTCCTGTTATAATGTGTGTATGAATCTTCACAATTATTAGGCAAATAAGATTTCCCTGTCATGCAGCTAGTCAAGTATAATCGGACTGCACTGCACTGTAGTCACTGTATTAATAATTTTGGTGTTTTAGTTCAATAAGATAAAAACTTTCATATTGTATGCAGTTCTCTAGGTAAACATAAGTAAACAAATAAAAGGAAACTACCTACGATTGAAATTTGGGACAGGGAAGGCATTTCGAGGGAAAGAATCTTCATGATGGGGGAATTTTTTGCAAGTACCCGTGCAGTAAAAAAATTTTTTTAATCTAATCTGAACTAACACCGAACGAGATGCTTAAATCTACAAAAAATATGGTTAATTTGAGTTTTTTTGGAAGTATAGCTTGAATAACAAATTTTATTTTTATTATTTGTATAATAAGAAGATTTTAGATATCAAAGTTAACTTAGTAAAGAAATAATTTATGATTTCGTTGTCGAAATATGTCCTACTGGTGGCAGCAGAGAAAAAAGTAAACGGAAAAAAACCCTTTCAGCAAGAGAAATAAAATAAGCAAGTAATTTAGGAAAGATAATGAAGAACTGGTACAGATAAAAAGACAGAAAGTTGACATAATAAATGATCAGATGAAATCGGCAATAAAACTACATTTATCATTTTTTTAATATATTTTGTTTTATTGTTTTTATTATTTTTATTATTTTATTATTTTATCATTATTAAAAAACATCGCACAATTTTCGTATTTAAATTAAATAAAATTAAATAACTATTATTGTTAACTAAACACTTTATGTTATAACCCAATTTTATATTAAGTTCATTAACCATTGTTGTTGACAATTAACATTGTTGTTGACTAAACATTTTTTCTTTTAAGTTCAATTACCTAAACATTTTGTATTAAGTTTCATTTAACATTATTGTTGACAAAACAGATTTTAATATTTTAACTTTAATAATAAAAAATAGGTACAATAATTTTGCAAAATGTATTCTTCTTACTAAGCAATTTTAATCACTTTATTGTAAAACAATTTAGTATATAAGCATGAAAAATAAAGAAATTAATTAATCATTATTTTAAAGCGTTCAAGGTGTTTTATTCTATTAATTAGCGTTTTTCAGGTTCAAGTGCTTGTAAGAACAAAAGGGAATAAAAAAATAGTGTTAGTTCTGACAAAATGTTTGAACTAAGTTCCACTAAAATTCCTTTCTATACATTGTGGTGACCCCTAGATTACATAATTTCTAAAGTTTCCCCCCACCAGTGGTAAGAAACTTTAAAAATTAAAACAAACATGCATCAATTCATCAGGATAATCAGTCCAATTTATCAGGACAGCTAGTTCGTACAAATCAATTCATCAGGATAATCAGTCCAATTTATCAGGACAGCCAGTCCGTACAAATCAATTCATCAGGATAATCAGTCCAATTTATCAGGACAGCCAGTCCGTACAAATCAATTCATCAGGATAATCAGTACAATTTATCAGGACAGCCAGTGCGTACAAATCAGTTCATCAGGATAATCAGTCCAATTTATCAGGACAGCCAGTCTGTATAAAACAACTCAACAGGAGGGATACCACTTACCTGTGTTTTTTTTTTTTAAATAATCAATTTAACGGCAATCTAACATGGCTAACCTAGAGAGTCTTATATCTCAGCAGCAAGCAAAAGCAACTGAGATAGAAAAAATTATTTCAAACATCAAGAAGGCGCCACATGATTGGTGAACGTTAGACTTCTACATAACTAAAAGGGAAGAAATAAATACATTATGGCAGGCCTTTGACAAAATAGAAAACGCGATTAGAAGAGGTAATACGCTATCAGCCAGTGATCCATATATTGTCCAAAACCTACATGAATCCATAGGAGAAATGTTCAGTAAGACAATTGATTTTCTTACGTCTCAAATTAACAAGCTCAGCGTCAAGCTATTACCAATAATCAGAAAAGAAACTTTAGAACTCAAGTCCCCTAATCCATCTGATCATGAAGTATTGTCACCTCAAGTTAAAGGGCTAGGTATAAAACTAAAAGCTCGAATGACGGCCTTAACACGTTTATTGAAAGGGTTATCGTTGGAGTGAGAGGATCATCCATCACAATTTTATCAGATAAAGAGTGAAACCATAAAAAAATTTTGGAATCAGATTCAAGAATTTTATGATGAATTGTGTCATGAAGTCGAAGATCCTACAAGACTGGAACTTGACCAGAATGAATACCATAAACTAGATGACTCAGTTCAACATTATTTGATAGAATTGGCAGTACTATCAGATCAACACAAACGGCAGCATGTAGATGGTGCATTACAATTGGGAAGCAACTTAGGCGTACATAGCTCATTGCCTTTACCAAAAGTTACAATTCCACAATTTAATGGAGATTGTTTAAAGTGGTGTCAGTTTTATGAACTGTTTACGGAAATGGTCGACAAGCAACCTCTACCAAACGTTCAGAAAATGTGGTACCTCAAATTAAACATCTCAGGAGAAGCCAAAAAGCTTATTAGTCATCTAACGCTTACGAAGAGAACTACAAGACAGCATGGACACTACTTCAGGAGCGCTATGATAACAAAAGAGTTATAGTAGCGACGTTAGTAGACAAGACAAGTAGCCATGTCTAGCGCGTCAATTAAGACTCTTCATGACACTACCAAAGAATGACCGTTGGCGTTAAATAACTTAAATATTAACACTTCATCTTGGGATGCCATAATCATACAACTGATGATTAAAAAACTAGATCGTGCTCTCTACATACGATTTACACAATCACTAACTAAACCTAAAGATGTGCCAACAATTAAAAAATTATTCTCCTTCCTTGAGATTCAATTTCAATTAATGGAATCAATTGGTTACAAGGAAAATTTAACTACCCCTCAAAAAGAAAAGATGACAGTATCATCTATGGCATCTATGGACAATAATAATAAAATGAATTGCAAACTTTGTTTAACAGGGAATCATCCACTCTATTACTGCAAAAAATTTTTAAACGTGACAGAATCAGTCAGATTGAGATGGGCACAGCAACAAAGACTCTGTGTTAACTGTCTCAGGGATGATCAAGTAACAAAGGTTTGCACCTCCAGTGGATGAAGAAAATGTTACAAGAAGCATAATTCATTATTACATTTACAACAAGATACAAAAAAAAAACAGAAGACATCACTTCCACATGTGCAACCCACAAACAAAAGAGGAGAGACGATCACAGTCTCATCCACATATATGAAGCCAATGACAGGGCATCAGAATTATGTCATGCTGGCCACAGCAAAAGTAGTTATCAAGGCTACAAATGGCATTACACACGAATTTCGAGCAATACTAGATTCAGGTTCACAAGTAAATATTGTGACTGAACGACTTATCAAGAAGCTATCCCTTTCTCCAATGGAAGCGTCCTTATGCATTGATGGTGTGAGAAGGATTAAAAAACGAGCAGAGTACCGCGTGAATGTTGAGATGTTCTCTACAAATAATGATTTTTCAACAAACTTGGAAGCTATTGTCCTCCCAACTATCATTCCGGCACAACCAAATCAAAACCTCGATGTTTCAACTTGGAACATTCCAAGTAATATCTACTTAGCAGATCCCAGATTCTATCAGCAAGGAAAAATCGATGTCCTCCTTGGCGCTGAATTCTATTTTAGTCTTATGCAGCCTGGTGCAATAAAACTGGTTAACGGCGGTCCAACGCTTTAAAACACGTTACTTGGTTGGATCGTGGGCGGCTCTGTACGACAAAACATTGCCCATAGCTCAAAACCACCACTTACATGTGCAGTATTTGGTGAGGAGTCTTCACTAGAACAAGCGGTCGAAAAACTATGGAAAGTCGATGAAGTAGGACCAAATGAAAGGATTCTGTCTCCAGCAGATGCCCAATGTGAAGCTCATTTTATTCATCATACTCAAACCAACACAGATGGTCGCTATTTCGTCAGTCTTCCATTTCGGGAAAACCCAACATCATTGGGTGATTCACAAGCTATGGCATACAACAGATTTGTTAGTTTGGAGCGACGACTCCAAAAGAATGAAAATATCCGAGTTCAGTATACGCAATTCATGAAAGAATATGAGCAACTAGGCCACATGCAAAGAGTAAACCTAGATAACTTACCACATCCAAGATATTTTATTCCACATCACTGCGTATTCAAACCTGATAGCACTACAACAAAGCTTCGGGTATTGTTTGACGCATCAGCAAAAACATCAAGTGGATACTCATTAAATGACCTAATGTATACTGGTCCAGTGCTGCAAAGTGATCTATTTTCTATTTTAATTCGTTTTCGATTGCCAAAGTTCGTTTTTACAACCGATATCGAGAAAATGTACAGGCAAATACTGATTAACCCAAATGATCAACAATATCAACTTATTATGTGGAGAGAAGATCCATCATTGCCACCTGCCTATTACAAACTTAACACCGTAACATACGGGAAACGTGCAGCACCTTACCTGGCCACAAGATGACTACAAAAAATAGCAAATGAGAATTCTCTCAAGTTTCCGTATGGTTCTCAGATGCTGAAAGACAATTTCTATGTGGATGACGGCCTCGGAGGTTCTGATAACCTAAACATAGCAGTGGAGATGCAGAAGGAACTCATTATTATGTTAAAAAAAATATGGATTTAGTTTGAAAAAATGGTGCGCAAACCGTCCACAGTTGCTAAAAAATATTCCAACTGGTGACCAAGAGGTTAACTTAGATTTCGATAATAATAGTACTAATTCAATAAAAACCTTAGGATTATATTGGCTACCTAAAAGCGATCACTTTTGCGTTAAAGTCAAATTAACCCAATATCAGCAAATCTCAAAACGAACAGTAACTTCTGATCTCGCAGGGCTATTTGATCCACTTGGTCTGTTAGCTCCTATGATTGTTAAGGCCAAAATATTTCTTCAACACCTTTGGCATCATTAATTAGATTGGGATGAACCATTAACTAATGACCTTAGTGCATTTTGGAGCACATTTAGAAGCGATTTAGAGAATCTTAACAATTTTACTATACCAACGACACATCTTCCAGGGCGAAATCCTAGTAAAAACTCAACTTCACGTATTTGCAGATGCATCTGAGAAGGCTTTTAGTTCAGTTGCATACATTTGTGCAACTCTAAAGAATGGACAGGCAATCGTGCGCATGCTTTGTGCAAAATCAAGAGTTGCACCATTGAAACAGCAGACATTACCTCGACTAGAGTTATGTGCAGCAGTTCTGGCAGCACAGCTTGCTAAAAGACTTAAAACTGAACTGCAGTTTGAAGATCAAGCTACATTTCTATGAACTGATTCGGAAATCATACTGTCATGGATATATTCACAATCATCTTCATACAAAACCTTTGTCGCCTACAGAGTATCAACAATTCAGTCACTAACTCTAGCTGAACAATGGCGCCATGTACGATCAAAACACAACCCAGTCGATATACTATCGAGAGGACTTGGTGCAGTAGATCTGCCAGCATGTAACTTGTGGCTATATGGACCACTTTTTCTTCATGGAAGAGAGGAATCGTGGCCATCAAAATACTTACATCAAGAAAATCCCAATGATGTTGAGAAAAAGAAATTGGTTCCTGTTACAGCAACTATAGCATTAAGCAACGATAGCCTTATGCACGAAATTCAACACAAAAATTCATTTATAACTTTAAAGAAGGTTTTGGGTTACGTAATAAGATTCATTAATAATTCAAAAACGCAAAATGAATTTCGACCAAAACACATTTCGCTGAGTCCTAGAGAACTGGGTGATTCACGGTATATAATTATTCGCGCAGTTCAGACCTCCGACTTCATGAAGGAGATATCTGAATTGAAGAAGAGAAACCCAGTAGACAAGTCTAGCACAATTAGCAGTTTATCTCCATTCCTAGATGAAAATAACATTTTGCGGGTCGGAGGAAGATTGGAAGCATCTGATCTATCATATGACGCAAAACGTCCCATACTTTTACCCTACAACGACTCAATTTCAAAATTTATACTCACAATGTTACATAAAAAAGCTATCATTGTGGCCTAAAATTATTATTGGCCATATCCAGACAACAATATTGGATCATCAAGGGTAAATCAATGACAAGAAATATAATCCAAAATTGTTTGCGATGTACAAGAGCGAAACCTAAACTTTTTTCACAAATAATGGGAGATCTACCAGAAAGCAGGGTAACCCCATCACGCCCATTTATCACATCTGGTGTTGACTACTGCGGGCCGTTTTGGGTTCATTTTAAAATAAGGGGTAAAAAACCGCATAAAGTTTACATAGCTGTTTTTGTCTGTTTCTCAACAAAGGCAGTACACCTGGAAGTTGTAACGGAACTGACAACAGATGCATTCATTGGAGCGCTAAAAAGATTCTTATCACGCCGTGGGTGGTGCCAGACCATATATTCCGATAATGCTACAAACTTCATAGGTACGCGGAATCAGCTAGAAGAATTAAATCAAGCGATATTTGATAATAACTCCAAAGAAAAAATCTTACAAGCTTGCAGTAAAGAAGGCATCGAATTCAAATTTATTCCACCTCGGGCCCCTCACTTTGAAGGCTTAGGGGAGGCAGCAGTAAAGGCCGCTAAGCAACTTTTACTACGAAGTGTTTCAACAGCGTCACTAACGCACGAAGAGCTCGAGACAGTGATTATAGAAATAGAAGCTATATTAAATTTTCGTCCGCTAACTCCGATGTCATCTAATCCAAATGATCTAACTGCGCTGACTCCCGGACACTTCTTAATTGGAGAACCACTCACAGCCCAAGTAGATAGTTGATCAGTGCAACCAAATATTTCTTTCACCACAAGATGGAAACTCGTTTCCCAGCTCAAGCATGAGTTCTAGAGACGTTGGTCTACCGAGTATTTACACCAACTGCAGGAAAGACAAAAGTGGAAATCATCATCTGAAAACGTGAAAGAAGGACAGATGGTTATCATAAAAGAAGACAATTTACCGGCTATGAGCTGGCCACTTGGAAGAATCCTTCAAACACACGAGGGAAATGATGGAACGGTTCGGGTAGAAGATGTAAAAACAACTGCAGGAATAAAAAGAAGACCTATTCACAGATAAGCTCCGCTACTTCACAAAGAGGAATTACCTGCAACTGGGTTATCCAATCCTATTCGCCCAGAACCTGTTGACGAAGAACATACTCCACCCACTAAAAAATCGAAGACTATTACTAACTCTATCGTACTCACCATGATAGTAGCCATACTTTTTATTCCAGCTGTTATGGGCAGTCCCGTAGAGATAAAAAACTTCAATTCTGATCCAGGGCTTTACTTTGAAGGTATCGGTACCATAAAACTAGCAACAGCTGAATGGAAACTCATGGTATACTATGATCTAGCACCTTTTTTGTCCGAGTTAAAGATTTTTCAGTCTGGATTAGTCACGTTGCAACACTTATGTTCAACCATCACACATCGGGCAACATGCAATATTTTAATAAATAATTTCAATCAAGTAAAAGAAGAATTGCTGGAGGAAAAGGAACTATTTGCCGCTAGAAGAATTAAAAGGGGTGCTTTCAATATTGTTGAAAATGTAGCAAGGACACTTTTTGGAGTGCTGGACTCAGACTATGCCAATGAAATGTCAGACACCACTAAAAGGGCGAAGATCGAAACAGACTATATTTTTAAATTACTCAAAAACCAAACATCAATTATTGATTCCACTATTAATATAATTAAAGAAGACGAAGTCAGCACACAAAAACAACTATCAGAGATTGTTGCAAGAATTAACAATGAAACAAATGTAATTGCTAGGGAATTCTCAGAAGCCAGATAAACACAACTAATATCACTTCTTGCCAATCAATTAACATTAACAGCACTGAACTTGCAAAGGGTAGAAAAAGAGATTATCGACGTACTAACCGATGCTCGCCATGAAAAAATCAGTCAACTTTTATTATCACCACATCAGCTAAGACTACAATGAAGGCACATCTACCAGTACAACGTACGCTTCCAATTGAAGAAGATAATTCGGTCCAACTATACAAGCTTATGAAGGCAAATGGAGCAGTGACAAAGGACGAAGTTCTCTTTGAAATTAGGTTGCCACTGATCGATCAACAGTTCCTAGAACTTCTGAAGATAACTCCGGTACCAACAATATGAAATAACTCACTAATATCCATTAAACCAGATGTACCTCTTTTAGCAGTGAATCCTCACAGAGATGAATTTATTCCTTTTACAACCGATGATTTGTCAAGCTGCACTATAGCAACAAGGGATAAATATATATGCCAAAATAAGCAGCTTAGATTCAAAAAGGATATAAATTCCTGTGAAATTAATATCCTCAACAGCGTTAACACAGCCAATTGTATTCTTACCCGTCTGGCAGATAACACAACATTGACGCAAATGATAATTCCGAACAAATGGATTTTTGCTACCACAACAAATGTAGAAATATCAGCAGTTTGCGGCACTGAAAAATCACAACAGCTAATAAGAGGCACTGGAATAATGCAAATAAAACCAAATTGCATAATTAAAACCAACGCTCTCACTATCCATGGCCATATTGATGCATCAAATATCTTGCATACTTCATACGTCCAATTCAGGCACATTGATCAAATTAGCACTCCACAAGAGACCAAAAGAATTTTTAATAATGCTAACAACCAGATTGAAACCCATCTAAGTTAACTGAATAACCTGCAAAGACAGCTTGAAGAGTAAACTATTGTAAGATTGCCAGAATTAATCAGGTCCCAAAGCCAACATCACCATGCCGTCAGCTACACTGCACTTTTAATTTCCCTAATCATTTAAATAGCCATCATCATAGTCAAGTTATACTAAACTTGTAAAGGAAGAAAAATTCATAGGATCATTCAACCGACATCTAATCCAGTTCCCTTACCCCGACCTGTTACCATCGACATTGCAAACATCAACCCTAATGAACGCTTGTCACCAGTGACCGTTGGTCAACGCGGGGGAGAATGTTGATACTTAATCAACATAATTTTATTTTTTTTTATTATTTTTATTATTTTATTATTTTATCATTATTAAAAAACATTGAACAATTTCCGTATTTAAATTAAATAAAAATTAACTAAACACTTTATGTTATAACCCAATTTTATATTAAGTTCATTAACCATTGCTTAAATCTACAAAAAATATGGTTAATTTGAGTTTTTTTGGAAGTATAGCTTGAATAACAAATTTTATTTTTATTATTTGTATAATAAGAAGATTTTAGATATCAAAGTTAACTTAGTAAAGAAATAATTTATGATTTCGTTGTCGAAATATGTCCTACTGGTGGCAGCAGAGAAAAAAGTAAACGGAAAAAAACCCTTTCAGCAAGAGAAATAAAATAAGCAAGTAATTTAGGAAAGATAATGAAGAACTGGTACAGATAAAAAGACAGAAAGTTGACATAATAAATGATCAGATGAAATCGGCAATAAAACTACATTTATCATTTTTTTAATATATTTTGTTTTAGTTTTTTTATTATTTTTATTATTTTATCATTATTAAAAAACATCGCACAATTTTCGTATTTAAATTAAAAAAAATTAAATAACTATTACTGTTAACTAAACACTTTATGTTATAACCCAATTTTATATTAAGTTCATTAACCATTGTTGTTGACAATTAACATTGCTGTTGACTAAACATTTTTTCTTTTAAGTTCAATTACCTAAACATTTTGTATTAAGTTTCATTTAACATTATTGTTGACAAAACAGATTTTAATATTTATTCTATTAATTAGCGTTCTTCAGGTTCAAGTGCTTGTAAGAACAAAAGGGAACAAAAAAATAGTGTTAGTTCTGACGAAACGTTTGAACTAAGTTCCACTAAAATTCCTTTCTATACATATTGCAAAGACTGAACTTTTGTTTTGTTAACTTTATTAATAAGTTAGTACGCAAATAGTTCATCTATCAATTTTATATATTGTTAGTTTTGATTTACGTAAATTTTTTTTTAAGGTGATTTTACTTAACCCTGGACTGGTGTTGCTCCTAAAATTCACAAACTAAATTTTGTTTTATATGCAAATTATTATTTATATTATAATTATTATTATTATTATTATTATTATTATTATTATTATTATTATTATTATTATTATTCGCGACTGCTTTTTCACAAAGTTTAACTTTGTACAGTATGCATAACTAAAAATTTTATATAAAATGAAGTTATACTATAATCCCGACCGATATCTGCATTATCTGATGACCCGACAGATCTGGCTGCTCTTACTCCCGGGAATTTTTTAAAAGGAGCTCTTCTAATGGCTTTTCCTGACCAGACAGTTGAAAGTCATTGCATAAAAGGCATAAATGGAAGAGCTCGGTTCCAAATATGCAAGTAGGTGATTTAATAGCTATCATTGAAGACTCACTATCTCCATACGAATGGTGATTGGGAAGAATAGAAAGGCCTTACCCTGGTACGGATACCAATGTACGCATTGCTTATATACGCACAGCATCAGGAACAATAACTCGACCTGTCGGTTAAAACTTCTTTACCTCTTTTATATTTATCTAAATTAATTCTGAACTATATTGTTCTCATATTTTTACATTTCCTATTTTGTTTAAATTTTTAGAGAAAATGAATATGATTTCAAACTATATCTTACCAAATTACTTATTTCTAATTAATTTTTTTTTTTCCTACAGAACCAACAGAATATTAGCCACCACTCGACCAATTAAAAGACATACAACGCATTTGCAGTCTCGTGATCCTGACGTTCATAAAGGAAGCAACGGCTTCCATGGCTTGTGGTTTTGTAGAAAGTTTCTTAAAATGATAGCTCTAGAAAGAGAAGACGTGGTTGAAGGCAACTGGTTTTGCATAAACTGCCTGGCCAGAAGCCAGGACTTACGAGGTTGCACGTCCATGGATGCGTGCAGAAAATATGATAAGTTTCATCACACACTTGTGCATCAACGAAATCCACATTCCAATAAACAAAGAAGTTAATGTGCTGTTTTTGTATTTCAGGCAATCAATTCGCTTGAAAAATTTATATGGAAATTACTCAAAAAATTGAGTGTTTTTCATATAAATTTTTCAAACGAATTGATCGCCTGAAATACAAAAACAGCACATAAATATCAAAACCTAATCGTCAAGCCAAAAGAGCAAATATCCAACAGCCTAGCCAACAAAAAATATTCAACAATCGTCAACGCATGTTACCGCAGACACCAAGACCCTCGCAGAGGCCATTAAGTCACTTGCAAATGTACGTTACGCCACGGAAAAACCCCCATCTGTTGCCTAACGGCAAGGCCGGTGCCAAACTTAAATATTTTGAAAACTAAAACATCTATTTTTATCAATTATATTTTGCTGAATTTTATTATACAAATGTAAAATGTTGCTTATTAATTAATTACTTACATATGGTTGAATATATTTATCAATATTATTACTTAATTATACTTCCCTTAATTATACTTGCCTTTATTATACATGATTTTGTTATACTTACCTATATTTTACTTACCTGTATTAAACTTACCTTATATTATACTTACCATAGATATCGTAACAAATTGTAAAGTTTCCCATCTGGTTAACAATGGAATACAAAATTTCAGATGTCAATTTTTTTAAACTTGTTGTTACCTAAAATAAAATACCTTACTTAATTTATAATCAGCAATCCATAAAGCAACAACGATTTTCAAAGCCTAACGTCAAACCTTTAACCTTACGTACTTACTCATAGTGGAAATCTAAATAAAAGAAATTTAACGTTTATGAAGAAAAAATTCAACTGAAGCTATTTACTAAAAACAACATCTACTTATGAAAAATTTTAAACTAAATTCCAAAATAATAAGGACACTCATAAAAATAAAATAAAAGCATTTCAAAATATAAATAGCCTTATAATGGCGCAAAAATAGCAAACGTATACTCATAAATTTTATATTTAATTAAAATGAAAACTTATTTGTTTGTTATAGGAATTGCTTTTAAATCAAAAATATAATTTTTGAAATTGCCAATATGTATATCTAATAAAAAAATGTGGCTGCTGTAGTCAAAGTGGTAAGCACGTTGACTACAAACCTGGTTGTTTCAGGGTTCAAATCCTGCGGCAATCAAAATACAAAAAATGTTTTTTTCTGTTTAATGGAATAAATACATACTCGTATTCAGAATAAAAAAAAAAAAACGTGCAGTCTCCTTCGTCGGTACTTTCTCATAGCAGATTCGCCGGCAAAGTCAAATAACTATCTATCTTTCTCCTTTCACCACCTGTCTTATCACTCATCTATCCCTTTCCTAAAGAATGTAGCACGGTTACGAAAAATAACTAAATAGGTTTTAATGCCTGAAGTGCTACTTCTCTTTTAATAAATAAAAAAAAAAAATAATAAAAAAATAATTAGAGAAGTACAGACATATTTATAATATACACACTTAAAAATTAAAAAAAAAAAACCGAGTTTATTATGAACAGATATGCATTTTATTAAAAAATATATATATATATATATATACATACATATATATATATATATATATATATATATATATATATATATATATATATATATATATATATATATCAACAATCATACATCGCAAAATGTTTTTTTGTGTTAAATAAGAAAAACAAAAAAACACGTGCAAACACAAACCTCTTTATTGTAATGAGCCGGAAAAGTGAATACTATTATTTGTTCAAACAAACACAAAAATATATGTGCAAGTTAATACGCAATTTTTACAAGTTTAAAAGAATTAGGACATAGTCATTTTGTAAACCTCCAACAATTTATAATTATATATAAAATTAAAAAATAATAATTTAATTCATTATATATAAACTGGTTTGAATAAAATAACCTGTTGAGAATAAATAAATTTCAACTATCCATTCATGGCCTTAGTAATATCAGTAAGTAAAATCGCTCTCGCAGTCAGAGTAACCATTGAAGTTTTTAAAAACACTTCCCATTAAAATTTCTAATAGCAGTATCACAAGGAACATTAATAATTAATTAAACAAAATTTTAAGCACAATTAAGGGGCAAAATTTTTTGTTCTCATTGACTCTGCTTAATTATCTCTATATTATAACTATTAAAGAAAGCATATTTAAGAATTAATTAAAAAACTATCTCGTTAAAATTAATCAGTACTTTGTTAATTCTGCAGAAAATAAGCTGTGTTTACCGCTCTAAAAATCAAAGTGTGTTTATTTGAGTTTTTTATTTTGAAAGTTGTTGCTACAAGAAAATAAATCTTTTTACCTGTGTTGCAACTATTATTATAATTTTTGAAAATAAAACTTACCCAGTTTTATAATAGTCCTTTCAGCCGAAACTAATTAAAAAAAATTCTCATATCAGTTTCTCAGTTTAGCTTTTCTGCCTACTTCACCTTTAAACTAAAACAAAATTCTAGTGCTTTAACCCAAAAGCCCCTTATCATACGAATTTGTAGAAAAGAAAAACAGAGTTTTTAAATTTTAGAAAAGAAAATTTTTTGAACTAAATATCTAGTGCTTCTTCAGCTCTCCTGTTAGCTCTATATGTCACTATCCTTTAAACCTTAAGATTTTCTTTTTAAAGAAATAAAAAATTCCTTCAATTTCAAAATGCCTAATACATCAAACGTTTAATATAACCCATCTCCAAGGAATCATTTTTATATTAATTTTGAACATATGTTGAAATTCTGTGAGAAATTCAATCCAAATGAGTTTATTTTTAGAAGTAAGGCCAAAAGACTTAGAACAAAGATGCAATAGAGTAAATGCTTCCTATTAAGGTGTTATATTGTCCGAAGCCCCGGATTTTAGTCAGGAAGTCACGGGAAAATTCAAGGTATGCACAATTTCATATTCCCTCTCTAATATTTGTGCAAAACGAATAACTGTGAAAACTTCCCCCCTGTGATACTAAAGTTTTTAAAGGCAGATACGAACAAAGGCCACCATTTCGTGATATGTTCACAGCCGTGTATATGAATCACCCAAATTTTTTCCCAGTTACAAAACTATACCACCTCAGGAATAAAACAATCCGTAAAGCAGGTGCGATATTAAATCGATATCCATTGATTCACGATAACTTTGAGCTTGCATGGAATGCACTTAGAGCTCGTTATGAAAATAAACGCGTTTTGGTTGACAACCAAATAAAAATTCTCTTTGATATTCTACCAGCAGCCAAAGAGCATAGCGAATCAATTCGAAAAATCCACTTATTAGTAAACGATTCTTTAGCGACCCTTAGAACCCTAGGCGTTGATGTAGAAAGCTGGGATCCTATTATAATGTGTTTGATATCCTGATTTTACACCTTCACTTCGGAAACAGTCCTTAAAATCTCCGCGTAAACTTTTAAAATGGTCTCACATATCTTAGTTCGTTATTGACTGGTATCCCAAGAAAGTCTCAACGAATACGTATGTCCTAATTTCCGAAAATTTTCGATACAACAAAGAGTAGAATTCGGGTATAAGAATAAATATTGCAATAATTGCTTAGCTCTTTCTCACTTCAAAGGAAATTACGGAAGCAAACACACCTGTCTTCATTGCAAAAATTCCCAGCATAGCTTGCTTTATATGAAACAAAATTTCCCAAACACAGCTCAAAGAAAAGAAAACCCACAACATGAAAAAGTTAAATATGAAACGCAAAGCTTAGTTAAAAAAAAAACTTTTTCTAACACGACTAAAAGTTTAAAGAATAGAACTCAAGAAGGACTTCCACAAACATCGAAGCAATTTGAAGCAAATCGTGTTACAAGTAATGAAAACATTCTTTTACAAACTGCTTTAATGCAAATTAAATCTTTTAGTTTAGTTTTTTTTAAATAAAACTTAATTTTCTTAAGTACAGCTTAGCTTAAGAATCTACTAAAGGCTAACTTTTACAATTGCAATCATCATAATTATATACTCATAATTGTTTACCCGAATTATGCAAGTGCAGCACTTTGGTGGGAAAACAATTTATGAAACTTAAGAGTTGTTTATTTTTCTAGACATGTCGTCAGCATAAATGATGTGAAAAATATGAATTTACTTTTATTAAAGAAAAACAAAAATGAGACATATGAGACACCTTAACTCCCCCCTATGTAAAATTAATCGTCCCGATTATTTAAAGAACTGGCAAGTCATTAACACTGCGAAATTCTGGCTTTATTTCTAATTTATAAATGTTGCCAGGAATTGATTCCTGTGGATCATTTGATCCTCCTGGTTCTGTGCTCATAACATTCGTAATTTTTACTTCAGGATTTAAAGTTATTTTAAACTTAAATATCAGCAAAATCATGCTAAAAAACAAAATTAAGAAAATGATTGAATTAATAAAAATCATCCATTTTTCTTTTGCTGATAATTTGTTCAATGTTATTTTTTTGAAGATCCTTTATATTTTTTAGCGATAGAAATTCTTCGACTTGTGTTTTATTGCCCGAAAACTGTAATACAGCTGGTAGTGGTTTAAAAAAGGGAAGTTCCTTTGAAACATAGGTCTCATTTTCTATTTGTATTGTATCATTATGAAACTGTATCAAATAAGTGCCCGATAAATCAAAAGGGTTTGCTTCTGCAATTCCCACGAGCCCTTTAAATTGATTTAAAAGAATTGTTCCTGGATAGATTTCTTCCACAGATGGAACATGTTGATTGTTTACAATAGTACAATTATGATGTTTGCTTAACAAAATTTGTGTTACACATTTTGTATTACTTAAATTTAATAATTTACTTTTGCGACAAATGCTTAAATCATTAATTTGTTGACATTTTTCTCTTATTTCATATATATCATTCCTACATCTAATGTAGTTTTCAGTATTTAATTTTATAATTTTATTATTCTTCTTTACAGCTTTAATTAACAATTTTTCACAACTTATTTGCGGCATTATTTGTAGCCACTCTGATGTCGGCAAAACCTAATGCTTCCTCTAAACTATTGTAAGGAAATCTTTTAGAGTCCAAAAATATTCTAGCTTCGTCCATTCCTTTTCTGATAATAGAAAGGAGTTTACTACGCCTACCTTTGCCCACTGCAAGGCGTATTCTATATTGGTGACTTCTTCTTTAATAATTTTGATTTTACTTGCTATAGTCTCTTCTATGGTCCTTCTAGTTTCTTCTAAGGATTGAACTGTCTTTAAAATTTCGTTTGTGGTTTTAGTTAATGTGTAAATTTTGTCAATAGCGTCTTTGTTAATGACTCTCTGAAGTTCATTATTGGTTAACAATCCGTTTATTTTGTCTACAACTATTTGATGGTCTTCATGGTCTGGAGTACCCGCTATCCACTTCCATGCTGTTCCTATTAAATTTATTGACCGTTTTTTCCTAGGTTTTAGTCTCTTCAGATGGTCCTCTATTTGTTGTATGTCATGCAGTAAGAATGGAAGCGCTGAACTATTTCTAAATATTTTAGTCTGAATTTCTGAAGAAAGACAACTGACAGTCTCTTTATATTTGGCTATGTCCAAGGTATGAATTATCTTAAAGTTTCCGTTTTGTAGGCGAGCCTGTCCTAAATGGATTGGTATTAATTGAGAGCCAGTATAGTCCAATATTTGGACTTCTGGTTTGCAAATCAGGAATATTGCCAGAAATACTATTAGTAGTTTGGTCATGTCCTAAAAAAACAAAATTTAATTTTTAATATTAGTTTTATGAATTATTCTGTTCCGTGACTGTATTTTTACTTTGTCTCCTAAGTCTTCCTTAACCTTTTGTCTTTTATACCGAGGTGCGAGTTTATTTCTCTGTCTTATAAGTTTTTTTGTAAATTATATCGTCCGGTTGATAAGTCTTTACAGTTGTGCCTGTACTGCTTTGCAGCATATTTTCTTGTGCCTTTTTTAATTGGTCTACTAAGTTTTCGTGTGGAATTCTATTGAAAAAAATATCAAATGGTTTTTCACCAGTCACTGAATGAATTGATTGATTATATAGCTGACTTGTTCTATAAAAACACTCAGAATCATCCAGTAAATGCTTTTCGTTTTATACACATTTCGCCAATTCCACCAGAGTAGAGTGAACCCTTTCCACCTGCCCGTTTGTAGAGCTATGTCTGGGCGTACAGTAGTATAGTTCCATCCTCAACCTTTGCATTAATGATTTAAATTGAGCCGTAGTAAAACCTGGCTCATTATCTAGGATGATTTTTTTTTGACCTTGGAAAGGTTTGCAAAACATTCATTACTTTTACGATTAAATTCAGTTTGTCATCAATTTGTCTTATGACTAAAAATTTTGAATATGAATCTGTACACGTAATAAATTTCAGGTTTTGGGCATAAAAAATGTCCAAATTAAGGTACTCACCCTCCCTTTCAGGAATAGGAGTTTCTCCTATTTTGGTTCTTTGTGGGTGCCTGTTATATTTTGACCTATTACAAATTTCACAATGTTTCACATACTGCCTAAAATGGTCTGCCATTTTCGGCAAAAATATTGTCTGTATATCTGTCTAATATTTTCTTAATAATTTCTATGAGCTCTGGTGTGAACCTGCTCTAAAATAACCCTTTGGTCATCAGTATTTGTAACGTCCACTGCAAATATTTGTGTATAAACAAATTTATTGGAAAATGCTCTTTTTACCGTCTCCTTGAAATCGTACAAGTCCTCCAGGGTACAATATATTGCTGTTACTAACCTTGGTTGCAAAAACTCTTTTAATGTTGTCAAAAGATTTTCTCTGGAATCATATTCAATTATATGACGACTCTGACCAAAGTTAGTGGTTGACTCGTGAATGGTAAAATCATTTTTCAATAATAATATTTGTTGCTTAAATTCATTCAATGGTTTTTTTGTTTCGGGTATTAAATAGTTATCACTACTTTCAGCAGAATGCTGTGTTTCTGTGACTGATGAGTTGTCAGAAAGATTGCTTAAAAATTGCCTGAATAGAGCATCTGCCACGACATTAGTTACTCCTGGCTTGTATATTATTTTTGGGGAAAACTCTTCAATAAAAGATCGCCATCTTTTAATCTGGTGGTTTGGATTGCGCGTTGAAATAGAAAAAGTCAGTGGCTGGTGGTTAGTGTAAATTTCCAGATCTTTAACACCGTATAGGTAATTTCTTAATGTTTTTAACGACCACACAATAGCGTATAGCTCTTTCTCGTTAGTAGCATAATTTTGTTCTGTAGAGTTTAATGTCTTTGAAATGGAAGTAATTGGCTAACCTTCTTGCGTTAACACTCCTCCTACTGCCACATTAGAGGCATCTGTGGTGAGCACAAATTTTTTTGTAAAATCGGGTTGTACAAGTTCAACCTGATTTATTAGAAGATTTTTTAGCCTTTCAAAAGCTTCGACCGCTTCATTGACTAATTCGATTTCAGTTTTCTTTGACATATTCTGGGAAACTCTTCCATTTTCTCCAGCTAAATATTTTGTTAATGGTTTTGCAATCGATGCATAATCTGATATGAATTTTCTGTAGTATCCTACCATTCCTAAAAAACTTCTTAATTGCCTAAGTGTTACTGGTTTGGGAAAATTTAGAATTGTTTCTATTTTTTTTGGATGCGTTTTAATAACGTTATGGGCCACTATATAGCCCAAAAATTCGACTTCCTGTTGAAAAAACTCAGATTTGTCCAAAGATATTTTCATATTCGCATTTCCACGTGTTTTTATTACCATTTGCAGGTGCTCAACATGGGCTTCTTGGCTTTCTGAGAAAACGATAGTGTCATCTATGTATACGTGACATATCTTTCCCACAAATTCCCGCAAAATATTATCCATGGCTCTCTGGAAAATCCCAGGACCATTTTTTAAGCCAAGCGGCATCCTTACAAACTCATATTTTCCGTTATTCACTGAGAACGCCGTTTTCTCAATGTCTTCTGGCTTCATTAAAATTTGGTGAAAGCCTGATTCGAGGTCTATTGTTGAAAAGTATTTTGCTCCTCCCAAATTCGAAAGGATTTCATTACAGTCTGGTATCGGATACTTATCCGAAACTGTTTTTTCATGTAGTTTTTTATAATCGACTACCATCCGCATTTTCTGAGTCCCATCTTCATTTGCGCCTTTCTTCGGCACTACCCAAATTGGTGAATTGTATGGACTTTTGCTCTCGCGGATAATTCCATTATTCAATAATTTATTTATTTCTTTATTTATAAAAGCATTTGCGGATAAAGGATAGGGGTACTGTTTACTCCATATTGGAGTTTCAACAATTGTTCTAATTTCCGCTTTTACATCCGTTCAAAACGGTAGTATGGTGTTTATGCCACCATGTGTTTTTATGTCATTAACTATATTATTTCGAAGTGTATCTATATCTAAAATATTATTAATGAAGGTTTCTTCCGTTTCTACCTGATTTGATTCTACATAAATTTTCTCTTCTCTTCCTTTGTATGTTATTGTTTTTTTTTCTAAGTTTATTGCTACATTTGCCTTTTTTAGCAAATTTATTCCTATCAATATTTTATATTCCATGTTGTCTATTTCATAAAAACGTGCCCTAGTACCCAGTAATATTGTTTCATAGTAATGGGTTATAATTGAGAAACCGTGAATAGTTTTCACTCGCAATTGGTAGCTCCTGTGTCAATTAAAATTTTAATTTTACTTCCGTCTACTTAAGTGCGGTAGAAGAAGGGCAATCCAATCCTTCTTCTAAAAAAGCATTCTCTGCAATATTATTAATTCTTTGAATTTTATGCCCTTGTTGTGTGCTTTGTTGCGCTTCTTTAGGAAATTCGCGCTTTACGGCTGGGCTGTAACCAAAGTGAACCATTTGGTTACAACCCAGCCGTAAAGCGCGAATTTCCTAAAGAAGCGCAACAAAGCATAAAAAGGACGAGCGAAATATCGATTTGAATTTTTCTGGAAATTGTTAAATGGTCTTTGCACACGAAGGACATATTGCCTATTTTTATTATTCAACACATTCGTTAATTCTGAATTTGTTCCGTGAGTCATAATGGTTTTATTAAACAGTGCCGTTAGCCCCTGATTTACTTAATTGTAATATTCTAGGATAGTGGAATGTCCTTGCCTCATGATATGAACAGGACGCTTATCAGCATAAGCAAAGTCCAGTCTGCTTATTATAGCACCGAAGTTTAACACTGTTCCATGGTTGGTCAACAAATTGTTAGCGTCTTCAATAATTTTGTTTCGTAGTATCGTCAGGGCACCATAATATTTCCGACTATTATTAACGTAAAGTCGCATTGAATTATTGGCCGCTTCGCGGCATTAGAGTCTTTTCCGTCGAAGGTCGGCAAAGATTTGATTACATCCAGGGTTTCCTCACACCGGATGGAATTGTCAACAGTTTGTGTCTTATATTCTGTCACTGCATTTGTGTTCGTTAGTTGTCTGAGTGTTATAGCTAGTTCATTTATTTTTGCTTGTAACGGGCCTATCTGAGCCTCTCTCAGTTCCCTAATCTGCTCGGTTGTACTCATTTTACTATCGCTTTTTAACGTCCTAAACGACTCAATAAGTTTGTCTATCTCTTTTATAGGATCTAGTTTGCTGCCAGATCCACAAATATAATATTCTTAGCAAAAATTTATTTAATACCAAGAAATTTCACATCAATTTAATTTTAATGAAAAATATTTTTAAATATATTTAACACTATTTCTACGATTTCAAAAGGAATTCATTAATTATCTAGATAAAAACTTACTACTAAAAATATAATAAGCTGGACACTTGATGATAAAGTTGTTTTCCCGTGTTGTTCTGTTCGTATTCGCCTTTTTTATTCAGTTGTAGTTGTTGATATTTATTTTCAGCTCGGGTTTTGGAAATAAACACTTCTTCCTTCTCGTCTACTGATATTCGGAAAACCAGCAGGATAAAAATTTTATAAATATTACTTGGACGTCTCTTAATGTTCCTGTTCTGCACCTTTTAAATTTTTATAATTGTTTGTTAGTTTTTTTTATTAAAAACAATTTCTATATGTTTTACTTATAGCTTTTTAATCTTTATTTTTAGAATAGTTTTTAGTTTCTTAGTCAAACTTTTTCTTAAACTTAATTTGTAGCTTGGTTCTTCTATGAAAATAACGTTATTATTTTTCATCAAATATATATGTTGTTTGAATTTATTTTGTTACTCATTTAAAAGTTTCTTTTTGCAGAGTTTTTGTTTTTTTTATTAAAGATACTCTTGCTATGTTTTACATATAGCTTTTCAATCTTTAGTTTTATAATAGTATTAAGTTTTTTTAGTCAAACTTTTTTCTAAACTTAATATATATGTAGCTTAAAATTATTTTTTTACACTGCTCATATAGTAGTTTTTTTTCTCCTTTTCGCAGGATACTTATAATGTTTAATAAAACTTTATTTTCTTAAGTACAGTTTAGCTTAAGAATCTACTAAAGACTAACTTTTACAATTGCTATCATCATAATTAAATACTCATAATTGTTTACCCGAATTATGCAAGTACAGCACTATGGTGGGAAAACAATTTATGAAACTTAAGAGTTGTTTATTTTGCTAGACATGTCGTCAGCATAAATGATGTGAAAAATATGAATTAACTTTTATTAAAGAATTACAAAAATGAGACATATGAGACACCTTAACTTGCATATTAATCATAGAAATCAATTATTCACAATAAGAGCTCTCATTGACCCAGGTTCTCAGCGAACTTTTTTGTCAAAAAGAATCAGAAGTCGCGTTCAGTCACATTTTGAAATTATCGGAATTGTTGGACAAAAACAAACTGCAGCCAAAGAGTGCGGACTTGCATTGTATGCGAAACGATACAATCTCACAATTACAATCAAAGCGATTGTGTTTCCCAGAATATCCAAGCGTCTTTCTGCTTGTAATTTCGCAATTCCTTATTCAGTCGAACTAAAAAATTTGGGTACAAAAAGAGATATCTGTTACCAGCCCTAGCTCAGCAGAAGAGGAAATTTGTCAAAAGTATTATGCTAAAACCACTACACGTGATGAAACGGTAGGTATGTCGTAGGGTTACCTTTCAAACCTGAATTTCTTGAAAAGTTATTTCTTTGCTCTGGCGCAGTATACTCGAATGAAATAAATCTAAATAAAAATCCATACGAGTACCTTCAGTCACAATATCAAAAATTTCTGAAAAAAAAAAACTATCCTTTGATCATATGGAAGAAGTATTTGCTCATGAAATTTTATCACAAGGCAAATATTACTCATACTATTTTCCACATAATGCAGTTGTTCGACCAGAGGGCAAGACCAAAGTCAAAATTGTATTTAATGGCTCGAAATAACAAAATGCCAATTTTCCCTTAGTGATATTCTGTACACAAGGTCAACATTGCAAAATGATTTAATAACAATAATACTTAACTGGAGAAAGTACAGATTTGTGTTTAGTAGTGACACGCAAAAAATGTACCGCCAAACGGCCCTATTAAAGATTAGCAATTGAAAACTTTTACTTTCGGTGTAAACTGTGCGCCTTATTTGGCAATTAGGACCCTTCACCAACTCGCATCAGATTCCGAATCTGCATTCCCAAAAGCAGCGTCAATTTTGCGCACTGAAAGCAGCGTCAATTTTGCGCACTGAAAGCAGCGTCAATTTTGCGCACTAAAACCTATGTCGACTACATTCTCTGTGGCGGTTATACGATAGAAGAAACCCTGGTCACACAACTCATAGAAGTTTTAAGTTCAGCTGGTTTCCCTCTAAAAAAGATAACCGCAAACGACCCTCAACAGTTACCCAAGGAGGATCTTTTTAACTCAGAATTCCTTCGCTTTCATGAAACAAGCTCAATTAAGACCCTAGGCATTAAGTGCGCTCAGTAACGCGTTCTCTTACAATTTTATACCCGTTGAAAAAGCCATAAAAATTACTAAACGGAAAATTCTTTCCGCTGTGGCAAAACTTTTTGATTCGGCTGGATGGCTTGCATTCATAATTATAAGGTCCTGATGCAGAAATTGTGGCTTGAATGAATACAGTGGGATGAAGATATTTCATTGGATTCTGTTGAAATTTGGAATAGTTTAGTTAAGGATCTCTCGAAAGTTGAAACTATTTCTATACCTTGCTGGTTACAATACACCCCATCACACTCAATGGTGTTGGTTTACTGACAAAACTGCTTAGCTATATTAAATCATTTCTGAATCTCAATTTTAATAAAATATACCAATGGACTGACTCGTCCATAGTATAAGGATTGCTTTCCAAGCCCTAAGATCTTGTGCATTAATTAAATTAAATTATTATTAAATTATATTAAATTAATTAAAAATAGTTATACATATTTTTAATGTAAATATTTTTATCTTAATGACAATAAAATTGTTTATTAGAACTAAAAACAATATAAAATTAAATATATGATGCAGTTTAACATCATAATGCTTTTAAAAATCACCTAGTAATTACAAAAATGTAAAACATTTTATGTACATATTTTTGCTACTTGGATACTTAGAGTATTTTTTTCAATAATACTCTGAGTTGACATCAGTTTTCTGGCCTATACTGATCTATGGTTTTATACGTTTTTTTTTTTCACTCCAGTATATTTACTTTTAAAATTTAACTATTTAGTGGTTACACCATAAAGTTTTAAGTCTTACATATTATTCCCAAAGCCACAATAATTTACTGTGCTAATTTTTGCTAGTAAAGCATTCGTTTACCTTTTTTGCATTTGAAAGAGTAATTTTGAAAATATCTGTTTTACTCTCTCGCTGCAATTTTTTGCCAGTAAAGTTATTGAACAGATCTAGTGTCAAACAGTAAAACCTATAGAAAAAAAGACAGTGGGATGAATAAAATATGTTATATATAATATTCAGAAATCCAATTATAAATTTAATGAATGATGTACACACGCTGGATGACCAGCGCCGCTTTCAGTATTGCGAAAGTGGCACTAGCAAAAAACCATTATACGTACAGACAAACAAACAGATATTATTTTCAAAGCAGAGAAAGAAAATAAAAATCCGTGAGAAAAAGTTAATGAAAGAGTGATAAAAAACTGTTTTTCCTTTTAAAGTCTTTCTTAAAACGTATTTATTTTATTAAATCTTAAAGTTTTCCTCCGGAGGTTATTTTTATTTCTAGTAATGCACATTGTTGATCTGTTAAATGACGGTCATTATACTTTCCAAGTTACAAGCAATTACTGGTTAGCTTCAATAAATTCTAAGATTTCTATTTTTCCTCCGACATTTTTGACAATCGGACAACCTAAAATTTGGCTTTAAATGAAACACATGTACATACGTGCTTAGAAACAAACGCAATATGCACATCAAAGGGTAACATTTAGCCTGCCAAAAATCAAAATTTTTATTTTTCATCCAGCATTGTCTGTGTAACATATCCTAATATATTTTCACATATACTACCATAATGATGGATGATTATTTTGATCATGTACGTATAACAAGAGTAAATATTTATTCTACATTTGAAAATTAAAAAAAAATATTTCTAAAAAAGTTAAATTTGTGTTATTTTTATTTTATGGTAATATTGTTACATTTATTTCTACGATTTTATTGAGGATATGTTATTACTTGTATTGTTGTCGCTTTGCTCCACTCTACCAATTAAGTTGCTCAATATATATATATATATATATATATATATATATATATTATTTTGTTTTATATATTTATTTTTTTTTTTCTAATTTATTTTCACCCATTATTTTATTGAACAAAACCCAGTTATAAATTTTCTAAGATCCATTTTTTGATAATTTGTTTTGAGATTTGATAGGTTTTGAAAACAATTTTCATTTATTTTGAGATTAAAGATTTTTTAATTTGTGAGCCTAGTCTATATAACGTGATAGCATCAGTCCATTTTTTAAATATTTCGTGGTAGGTTCATTTATTTTATATTTGCTCAAGAATTTCTCGTTATAACCTAAGATTAAAAATGGATATGGCTACATTAATCCGAAATGCCGATCGTTTGGCTAAATTCGAGGCATATATTGCCTCGGAACACCAAATTGTTTCATTCATTGGTTCAGTAGTTGTGGGAAGAAATTAAATTGTTTACGGGAAGCTGTTCGGTCAACTTACCACTCATTGTTAATTGAGGTAGATAAAGTGGAAGGTATTCAGATTGAAGAAATAAAATCAAAATATATGGCATCTTATAGTACCTATACCCGTGAGATTTCGCTGATAACGGCCCAGCTAGACCGTTTAAAAACGGCTGCTCAAGCAGTGAGGTCAATAGACCTGGCGATTTATTCAATGCCTATAGTTAATTTACCCCCTTTTGATACCCCAATTTTTTACGTTGACTATAACAGTTGGCCATCCTTTCGCGATATGTTCTCTGCTTTGTATGGCAATAACCCCCGTCTGACCACAGTACAAAGCTCTATTATTTGGTGCTAAAAACTGCAAAAGATGCCTATAATGTCATACAAACGGTACTTCTAATTAATGATGGCTATGCAATTGCAATAAAAAATTGGTATACACTTATGAGAACAAGAGTTCCCTTATAAATGAAAAGCATCGAACCCTTTTGAGTATTAAGCCCATTACTCAGGAATCGGGTTCAAATAAAAAGAATTTACAAAGAAAAATAAACGATTGTATAACAAATCTATCTTTGCTAGAAGTAACCCCAGAAATATTTCATCATGTAATGTTAGTGTATATTTGTGCTACAAAGCTACCCGCGAATACTCTGAGTTTTTGGGAGCAGTCTAAGAAGTCTAGCCAAAAAACCCCTGAATGGAAAAACATGGATGTATTCTTAACAGCCCATTTTAAAACACGAGTCAATTTCTGACATAAGGCAGTCGCACTCAAGCCCTTTTTAAAACCCGGAAAAGAACGCTAGCACTGTTCATGCGCGAAAAAATTCTAATTTTAATGCTCAAAAAAAATCTTCCTTTGAAGTTTTCAGATCGGAACCACTTTATTCCATAGCATCATTTTGCAGCCATGCCGAGTTAAATACTCAATTACTCGCTCGATTCTTGAAAAACTTTCACAAGCTTCTCGACTTTCCGGTGACGAAGAATATTGCGAAAAACTTTACCGAACTACCTCTTATGGAAACCCCGATGGTCGCTCCCATTTCTTTGGAAATTTTCAAATGAACTATCATTAGGAGATTCCCGGACTAACGCCTTAATTCAGTTTATGCGAAATTAAACCCGACTTGTAAAAGACCCCCAATAAAAATCGGAATATGATAAGGTGATTAACGAATATTTTAAGATCGGATCGATAAGGTTGCGACCAAATGTTATTTACCCTATCACGCTGTTTTTAAACTAAACGGTGCACAGTGTAGCCATTTCAAATAGGAAGTGGCCAAAAATAGAAGTGTAGTAGAAATATGAAATTTGGTACAAATAATTTTTTCGTTAAAGGAATCATTTTAACCAATTTTGGCCACACAGTCAGCAGTGAAAAACTGCAATAACTTAGAAATTAATACTCTAAAAGGAATGAAATTTTGTATGTACTGCCTACTAATATACATAAATATTAGGAAAAAATTTAATGAAAATTGCATAAGTGCCACGCCTATCGACCACGCAATCATGAATAAAAAATTCCAATAGCTCGGGAACTAATGATCCAAAAAAAGCTTAATTTTCTATACACTGCTTGTTAATAAAAATAAATAAATTATTTTTTTCTTAAATTAAACAAGTAACTCTCACACACTCTTAAGTACCAAATGACAATATCTCGGAAGTTTATGCTACGAGGAGTTCAAAACATAAGATAAATGTTACGTGTTGATATTTTAATAAAAAAATAGGTATCATAAATAAGGTTATTTTAAAAACCATTTTAAATAAGAAAAAAAATTTAGAAACTTAATACTAAAAATACGATTTATTCACTTAAGCTATCATATTCCGTATCACTCTCTTCATACTGACCTTCTACTATAATCTATAATCATGTTTAACACCAAAACTTTCTATTCCATCATAATCTTGTTTGTTTTTATAATCTGTGTGTCGAAAAAGTGTTATATTTGGCTCAGACTGTAAAATCATTCTTTCAATAAGGTCTTTATTTGTGGCTGCACGACTATCTTTTCTCGTATGATTTAGTCTTGTCTTTCTAAAAATTTTATAAGTTGTATCTATTGATGTGTGCATACCCAGATGTATTTTTGACTGTTTTACAAAATCTGCACCATGGACCAATATTTTATGAACAGTTGCTGGCATATAAAACATCTCATATTTTTCTATATACAATTCCCAAGTTTCTTTTAGAAGATTTTCGAAGTTGCAAATTTCTATTTCTTCACCACTTAAAATAGTCCTTAAAATGAGTGCAAAATTTCTTATAAGAGAAGGATCTACTTCAGTTATGTTTGATGATATTTCAATATTTTTGAAAAAACGTCTGGCCGTGTTTCCATCGTTAGTAGTACCATAACTAGTTTAAACTTTGTCTACTAATATTCAAATTTTTTCTTTGAATTCGGATTGAATTTTTGCTTTTATCTCATTTAAAATAATTTTATCATTAGGTTTATAGACTTTCCAAATTTTAATTGGCAATCTATATGAATAATGGAGTATACATTAAAAAAACTTAATCCATCCATGTAATGTTGATAACTTGTACTTATAAAACTCTTCCGCTTTCACATTTCGCCTAAAAACATCTACTGAGTCCATTTCAGAAGGTTTTGCCCCACAAACCAAACATGAAGAACTAATTTTGTTTTCAGTTAGAACGTTCAAAACTGCACCATCTATCATTGTAAAATTGATTTTATAGTGTATATTTATGTTTATTTTTTAGAAATATATGTAAATGTATCTAGATTATTAATTTCAGTTTGAATGCTTTTTTCGATTGTTCTTATGAAGCCTGGGTTTTCTTTTTGTAAATAAAAACGAATTGCTCTCCTTCGCGGATATTTAAATAAACTAAAATTTATTATTTTCTGGCTTAGATAAATTACATTATGCCAGCGCCTAACTTTTCTTATTTTCTTTGGAACACGTCCGCATACATTTGTAAATAATTTTTCTTTATAAAGATTTTTAGAAATTATATTAATAAACGTACCTAAGCCGGAAAATAATAAATTTTAATTCATTTAAAAATCCAAGGTTTAAATCCTGAATAGGAAAAAAATTAAAAAAATTTGCACTTGTGATCAATCGATGATTGATACAAAATTGCAAAAACAAATGTATGGGGCAAGTTACAAAGTGACCAGTTAAGAAATACTTTAGTTTGTGTGTCGACTTCGTCTAACCAAATTGATGTTGAAATGAATATTCCTCGTATTCTTATTTACATAATTAGTTTGTTAAATAGATGATGTTTACAATATATACAACTTAAGGTAGATAGATGCGAAGAATGCTGGTGATGGACTTGGCGGTCCTGCAAATGCGGCATTACATTCTGCCAGCGTCTAATTTTTCTTGTTTTCTTTGGGAAACGTCCGCATACATTTGTAAACAATTTTTCTTTTTAAAGAATTTTAGAAGTTAAATTAATAAATGAAACTAAGCCAAAAAAAAATTTTATTTCATTTAAATACCCATGGTTCAAATCCTGAATGGGAAAAAACTTAAAAATTAGTAAATATTTTTGCAATGCGAATAATTTCGTATTGGTTCAGGTGTTTACAGTATTTGAGAACCCGAAAATGCTTGTACAATACCTTAGATTTAACCCAAGCGGAAGTGAGGGTTACACGAGATCGAGATCTATTATGTCAGCGGAATTGTATACCTGAGTATAATTAGATGTCAAAGGACATACCCGTTTCTTCAAAGAGAAATCTATTCACGTTTAACCCGTTTATCGATAAGCCTGACTGACATATGATGAGCGGTATCCTAAAGTCTTACCTTACTCAGCCCGTTTTATGCGTTTGTTTATTGAACATATTTACAAATGCTCTGTTCATGGCGGACATTCTGTAATGCTTCGAATAGTTAGAACTGAGTTTTGGGTCCCTTAAGCTGGAAAATCTAATCCGTATAGTAATCCATAGTTGTAAGATATATACAATTTATAGACCGGTCAACAAATTATGGCTGCTTTACCCCCAGAACGCTCGTTTCTTACTAAACAATTTACCCACTTCTGTTTAGATTTTGCCGGCCCATTTTACATCAAATCATACATTGGTCGAGGTTGTCGAATTACCAAAGGTTATGTTCTTATTTTTATTTGCTTTGCAACTGTTCCGCTTTTTGTTATTAAAAAGAAAAACTTACTTTTACTTCTGAAATTGTTTATGTCTTTTTATTGTGAGAGACTCAATTACAATTCCCATCTTAACAAAAACTTACCAACTATTTATACTAAATAATTAATAAATAAAACGCTGACTTAATGCAGTCAGCATTTAATCAGTTCAATAAACTTATAACCTATTTAGTTTCACCAAAAGCAATTATGCTAACTCAAATGTGACAATTTCTTCACTCGTCAGCATTAATGCTTTTAGCAAATTACGATTTATAAATAAACTCTATTACTGTATATCTGCCGTTATCAGATGTTAGTTATATCTGTTCATTGTAGACGTGTGCTATGCAGTAGATAGAGTAATGCTGGGAACACAATTGGGACGAACGACGAATTTTTCGTTGCGCATATTCGCCGTCAAAAATAAAACACATTGGTGCATATGAAAATTAACACAACACCGCCGTCGACGAAATTCGTCGTGCGTGACGAACTCTCCGATAGATTTATTTCTATTTCTTACGCCGACGAACGACGACTAAATTGGAACAGGGTTGCCGTTTCTCCTTTCAGCTTTTAAATATATTAGTAAATAAATTATTTTTACCTTAATTGTTGTTTATTTCTTCATATACATCATTAAGTTAAACATCCGCAATTATTTTCCATGAAATTGCTTTCTAATGGCTTTTTCTTAATGCTTAATTTTTTGTATAACTATTTTTCGTTCTATGGTAACACTATCTAAACAATGTTGTTGATTATAACAGCTGTAACATTTTCGTCCTAATTGTGCGCCACATTGCGAATTTACGCAGCGAACTTTTACAGATGAATTCGTCGTGCAAGACGAAATTCGTCGCTCGTTCCAATTGTGTTCCCAGCATAAGTCTTAAATTCTGATGAGTATGCCTGGAGCTGCTGCAGATGCTACGAGATTGATTGTAGTGGTTGACCGATATTGCTGCTAGTAGTATATTAAAGAGTATGTTTGTAAGTAATTGTAAATGATTAAATTTTTGTCTGCCGTAATACTATCTTGATGCCTGCATTGATGTTTTGATAACAGTGTTGTTTAAATTCCAGTCTTTGGCATGCATTGGTCTCTGCTCGTGAGCTTTTTGTGGTGATCTGAATATAATTAGGGTTTTGTTGCCCGGCAGATTATATCACGACGTGTGTACAGGACTCTGGGTTATATAAGTAAATTTATATGAGTACAGTTTCGTACAATGGTTTGGTTTAAAAATCCTTGTTTAAATCACTTCATTGATAATATATTTGTTGCGATAGCAGATCGATAAATCTGCTGAACGTGAAGGATTGAATTTTTTTCCTTATTAATGTTTTGCTAAAGCAAACACAGTAACGAGGATTTATTTCGCCAAGGCCACTGTTCATGTAATTTTTTAAGACAGTTGCAAAAAAAAAAAACTTTAACAGGCAAAGTGTTGTTTTTGATGGGATGGCTGATAACTTGTTGTCATTTCAAAATACAGGGTGAATAATTGTTCGTGGCACTCAAGGGATTATCAGACGATTTTGTTTTTTTTTCTCTACCTACTATTTTTTGTTGGTACGCGCTTCGTCTATCAGTAATTCGTGCTAATTAAAGAATTCATACACACAGCGAATTCCGGTCAGTCCAGGCATTTGGTGTAAAGGAACTGGTAAAGTTGGTTGGATGTTAGAAGCCCTCGTTAAATAATTGAGTTAATAAAATTTTAATTTTGTTTTTACAATTTTCAATAATTTTTTCGTCTTAATTTCCTTTTATTTCAGAGATACATATTTGAATACAACTGAAATAATTTGCATAATAATAATTTTCTTTTTCATACAGTTAATGTTATTATTTGTGCTCTGTTTGTTTTAAATTTTGGCTTTTTTTTTTTTTGTTACTTCTCTTCTGACTAAATATAGAGATAGTTTATTATAATGCAAAAAAAAAATACATTCACTTAACTTTACTTATTTCAATATATCTTTTATATACTTATATATTATTTAATTATTATTGAATACAATTGGGTTTGTATTAAATTATTCTCTTTAGGGTTGTAACTATGCAGCAGCTAACAGTCCACCCTAAATACGGGCGTTAGGCACGACGTAATTTAGCGTCTAGTTTTTACGCTGTAATGAGTAACTTAAATACGAGCGCCAACGTTGTGAAACGAACAGTATTGTTTACTTATCTTATTTGCTAAAAACTACAAAATTAAAATAATTAAGAGAGATAAAATAGCGAAATTGACCTTAAAGTAGCTGTAATGTCATTACTGTTGGAAATACTTTTGTATATACCACAAAAAAAAAAAAAAACAATAGCAACACTTCTTTTGCAGCCAACTTCACTTTTTACGCGCGTCAAAATTGGATTTTTCAATTGTTCAACGTTAGCGTCGCGCTATTTGGGTTGGTCTCATACATTTTGTATGGGCATGAGCATTTTTGACAGTTAAATAACGTCTTACGCTCGTATTTAGGGTGGACTGTAAGGTATAAGAGACACCTCTGTGATTGCTTAGCAATTACAGTCACTCAATAAAATGATTGTAATTGTTAATTAGCATGCAAAGAAATATGGGATTAATAAAAGGTGATTTCAATACATACGAGGGTTAGGAACAATTTTGCTCACCTTTTTTTTTATTGAACTTAAGATGATGATGATAATAAAAAATTTATAAATGTAATTTCTTTCCTTTAGGTTTTCTTCAATTTATTAAATTCTGGGTAAGTTGGTGTAAATTTTAGGTTAATTATTTCAAGTAATTATTTAAGATAAGTTAAATTCACGTTTATTTAAAGATGTATGAAAGGTAAGTTTTTATATGTAATTTTTAGGTTAATTAATTATGGTAAGTAAATTTCACGTTGATTTAAAGATGGGTTTAAAGCAAGTGACTAATTATAATAATTTAGCTTAATAGGAAACTTAGGTTTTGGAAGAAAACCCTTCTATTTAAATTTCACCTTTTATAATTTAGTGCTGACAAAGCTTTAACTAACATTAATTATGTTAAGCCATGAAAATAATTATTAATTCATACAAATTTATAATGATTTATAACTAAGTGTCCATGAACATGGACATGCCGCCGGCCTTGCCGTTAGGCAACAGATGATGTTGTTTTACTGGTACATAAGATTTGGGCCAGTAATTTTATCGGTTCAACAGTCACCTTTGCATCTGGTGTTGTGGCTATTAACGTTTGTTTCTTAGTTGGTGCTTTAGACTGTTGCTTGGTTTGGTGTTTGTTTTGCTGTTGTGGTTGATGTTGGTTTTGTTGTTTGTTTTGATGTTTATATCGCTGCATTTTAGAGTGTTGACGCAGGCGAAGATCTTTTATTTCGGACCTCCTGGAGTTGTTGCTACGATAAGGACTCTGTTGAAGAAGCGTGTGGTGATATTTGTCGCACTTTCTGCAGGTTGCCATTGATGAACAAGAACGCAAGTCATGACTTTTAGCTAGACAGTTGACACAGTACTGGTTATTTACGACAGTTTCTTCTCTTCCTTCCGCTGACATTTTTAAGAATTTGTAGCAAAATCGTAAAGAATGGAACCTTTTACAAAGCACGCACATATAAACGTCTGGATCTTGAATTTTTTCACGCTTGCGAATGCCGCTGCTACCGCTTTGAGTCGGGCGGATGTTCCGGAGTCTTCGATTATGCCTTGTTAAACAAAAGAAAAACGAATTATATGTTAATAATTGAAAGGGCTAAATTAGAGCTATGATATTGTTGAAAAGTTGATACTAATGATAAATCAAATCTGAAACCAATGGGGCTTAGCCCAGGTTAAGCAGTGGGACAAATTTCATCCTTCATGAAGGGAAAGTAACACAGTTTCACTATAGGTCGAGTTATCACTCCCAAGGTGGTACGGATGTCTGCAGTACGTAGATTTTTTCTCAGCCGGAATATGTCTTTTCGATCGTTCCCAACCTCCATTCTTGCGGTGGTAGAAAGTCATCTTTCATAACTACCAGATCGCCGACTTGTATATTTGGAACGGGATTCTTCCATTTATACCTTTTGTGCAGCGATTTCAGATAGTCCTCCTTCCAGCGTATTGCGAATTGATGGTGAGTTACCTAAAGCTTTTCCCATCTGTTGATGAGAGACATTTTTTTGAAGTTTTGCTCTGAAAGGGCCATTAATGGTGCACCCCTTAAAAAATGACCGGGAGTCAATGCAGTTAGATCTTGCGGATCTTCTGAAAATGCCGATATTCGGCGAGAGTTAGGTACACCTTCAATTCGAATTAAGACAGTTGCGAATTCTTTAAACATAAACTTTTGAGCACCAGCAATACGTTTAAAATGGAATTTAAAACTCTTTACGGCGGCTTCCCATACGCCGCCCATGTGAGGAGCGTGTGGCGGAATGAATTTCCACTCAAACCCATGGGTAATGTACTCTTAGGCGATGTCTTGGGCAACATTTTTCACAAAGGTAGAGAATTCATGTTCAAGAGCTCTACTGGCGCCTAAAAAGTTTCTACAATAACTACCCTTTGGGGAAGTCCTCGCCTTCCAATGAAGCGAGCAAATGCGAATGCCGCCTGGAATACCGCCGAGGTAAAATCGGAGCATGGTTCTTGATGGATAGCTCTCGTGCCGAAGCAAACAAAAACACTTACGTAACCTTTGACGACAGCACATTTTCTTAGAGGTGAAGTTTTAAGTTCAAAAGGGCCAGCGAAGTCGATGCCCGTTATTTGGAAAGGAAGAGATAGATTACATCTTCCTGGTGGTAAGGGTGCCATGATCTGTGTACATGGCTGCTGTTTAAGAATTGCGCAAGTTTTGCATTGCCGAATTATTTTTTTTACTCTCGGCTTAAGCCTAAAATAAAAAATTCTGTTTGTGCCATTCGGCACATTTGTGTGCATTCAGCATGACAGAAGAATCGATGTAAATGGGATAACGCTCCACATAATATGGAGTTAGAATCAAGGAATGGGTTTAGTGTTTTAAGGGCACTTTTGTTAGGAACAGGTTGAGAATTCCGTAAACAGTGATATTCCTCTGCGTAAAAGTTTCTTTGAGTTATAATAATGAGCCTAAATTTAACCTGCCTTATTTCTATCTGTGTTAAGTCTTTTTGAGAAAATTTATAAACATTCGATTGGATTTTTCTTATACTTTTGTAAAAGAATCGAAAAATTTAACCTAAGACCTGTAAGGCTTTACTATAAGATGAAAATCGATTAAGAATATCATCCTTAACTTCTGAGTGAAATATAGTAACTTTATTTGTTGCCTTTTCCAAAATCTTAAGATGGTTTTGTTTGGGCCAATCCGATGAGGGTTTTTGTAGCCATGGAGGTCCATAACACTACTGGATATTATTGACCAGTTCAAGAGATTTACATCCCCGCGCTCCAAGATCTGCCGGATTATAATGCGTAGAAACATGCCGCTATATTGCCCCTGGGATAAGACGATGAATTTGCGCTATTCTGTTTGCTACATAAGTTTCCCACGACGAAGGGTGCTTAGAGAGCCAGCCTAGTACTATTGTAGAATCAGTCCACAGAAAAACTTCTGTGCCACTGTAATTAAGAGATGTTTGGATGTATTTCAGGAGATTCGCTAGCAACAACGCACCATTTAGCTCTAGCCGTGGGAGACAGTGTTTAAATAGGCTCTACTTTGCTTTTTGCCATCAACAAATTTGAGAAAATATTATGGGTGGTTGTCTGGCATCTAACATACACAGTGGCACAGTACGCAGCCTTATACGCGTCACAAAAGCCATGAATTTGAACAAAATCTGAAGGTGTGCTTTGAAGCCATCGAGGATTTGATATTGGTTCAATTTTTGAAAGATCTATAATGAGATTGTTAAGAATCTTCGCCTTGGGCTTTCTTCCACGCTCAAAGAAATCGGAAGATTACTTAAATATTTTGAAACTAATGATTTTCTTACAGGCACATAAACCTGAAGAATTTTGATTTTTGTGTATGACCTCTCAAGCACTTAACATTTTGGTGACCCCGACGTGATTCTGTTACAAGAGCAACATTCTGCAACATTACCAGTTGAGCAACACATTATTCGAGTGGATATACAGAAGGTTGTCGAACAATATAAGGACATCTTCGAAAAATCTATAATGAAGGTAAAGCCAACTTCACACAAAATTCCGCCAAAAGAGGGTTGTGATGTGAAAGCAGCTGAGACCAATGAGTTCATAAAGCGCAAACGTAGAAAAGCGGTAATGATGTCTTCTTTAGAACGGTTACTCAATGACGAATATACTCATTAGAACCGAAACATCGCATTAAACAAATGGCAAGGCATCGAAGCCATACATTTCCAAATATTTGAGCTCTATGACAACCCAGATCAACTAGGGTACGACTCCGTGCGATTTATAAAACTTGAGACTAAGCTTCGAAAGGTAATCAACACTGTAGGTACAATTGAACAGTCCCAGCAGAACATAACTGATTCAGAATCCTTGCCTATGCCAAAAGCCGCACTACCAAAATTCGATGGAAATCACCTCAAGTGGCAAGAATTCTATGATATATTCTTATCTCTGGTAATAAGGCGATCAATGCCTAAAACTCAAAAAAATGTGGTACTTAAAAACACAGTTGGTAGGAGAAGCAGCAAATTTGATAAAGCACTTCGCTGCCACTGAAGATAATTTCGACGCTGCATGGACCATGGTGGTGGACCGATATAACAACAAAAGATTATTGGTCAACAAGCTTGTGCAAGAGCTAGTATACACCCCAACTAAAGGCTATACTGACAACTACAAGTCGCCTCAAGACAGAACCAAGGAGTGTCTTTTAGCGCTTCAAAATCGTCAGGTGGAAACGAAATCATGGGATCCAATATTATGCTACATACTCCTCAAGAAATTGGGCGAAGCAACGCGTCTTCGGTACGAGTAAGCACTGAAGAATCCTCGGGAGGTTCCGACTATCACAGAGTTCCTGGAATTCTTGGAAAGAAATTTCCAATCAATGGAAGCGTTTTCTGAAAAATCACCGCATTCAACATCAAGGGTGTGTACTTCCATCACCACAAAGCAATTTAACAATTCATGTGTTATGTGCAAAAGACTACAATTCATTCAAAAATACAGATACTGTGTGAATTGCTTAAAACCTGGTCACAATTTTAAAGCCTGTATGTCAAGAGGTTGCAAAAAATGCAGCAAAAAGCATAACACATTGCTGCACTTGGAGAGTTCAAATCAAGGCAATAACCCAGCAGCAAACATTTCAAACAACAAAGATCTGCAAGGCGATCATTCATCATCTGAAA
Organism: Cistogaster globosa; assembly: GCA_937654795.1. Lineage (NCBI taxonomy): Eukaryota > Metazoa > Arthropoda > Insecta > Diptera > Tachinidae > Cistogaster > Cistogaster globosa. The sequence goes on along the minus strand of OW569403.1, from coordinate 99,129,993 downwards.
ACCAAAACGCCATATCACTTACAACGTACAACCAATCGAAAAGTCCCAGCTATGTCCTTCTGAGCACAACAATGATAATAATACGAGCTAATGACAAGGAGATACAATGCAGAGCTCTTCTCGATTCAGGATCCCAACTGAACTTTGTCAGCGAACGTTTAGTAAGACGTCTCAATATTTCAACTAAACCAACATCAATCTCCATTAGTGGCATCGCTTCTAGTGATACTAGGGTAACACGCCGAGTCAACGTAGCATTACATTCAAGAATCAATAATTATACCGCACGGCTTGAAGCAGCGGTCCTTCCGCACATAATTTCATCTCAATTATCACAAGTCATCAATATAGATCATTGCCCAATTCCAGAGAACATTATGCTAGCAAACCCACAATTCAATCGTCTTGACAAAATAGATGTTCTACTTGGGGCAGAATTTCATCATCAACTACTATCAAGTGGGCAGATTCAACTAGGCAAAGATTTGCCCATTTTAAATAAGACTCTACTTGGCTGGGTAATTTCTGGGAGAATTGGAGGACATGAATTATCAAGTGCGGCATGCGGAATATGTACTGATGACGAAGTTAGTTTAGAAAAGGCTATTGCTCGGCTCTGGGAACTGGAAACTATCAGCACATCTGACAGATGTCTTTCGGTGGCTGAAAGACAATGTGAAAACCATTTTTTGCAAACTCACACCATTGACAAAAATGGAAGATTCGTGGTCAAAATTCCATTCTGCACTAGCTCAAACACTCTTGGCGAAGCCCATGGAGAAGCTTTTACCAGATCTCTATCATTAGAATGGCGATTATCAAAGGCTCCAGAAGTCAAAACTCAATATATAACTTTCATGAAAGAATACGAAGCATTGGGGCATATGGCCGAAATAGACACAAACTCTGTACAAAAACCAAATTACTTCATTCCTCACCATTGTGTACTTAGACCTGACAGTCTAAAAACAAAATTACGAGTAGTTTTTGATGCTTCAACTAAAACGACTAACGGAGCTTCGTTGAACGACATAACGTATACAGGACCCATAGTACAGAGTGAATTGTTTTCTATTCTACTACGCTTTTGGTGTCCACGATTTTTCTTTACAACCGACATCAAAAAAATGTACCGCCAAACAGTAATGCACACAGATGATAAAAAATTTCAAATAATTATCTGAAGACAAAATCCTACTAAGCCAACAAAGTATTATAAAATAAATACCGTCACATATGGAACGAGATATGCACATTATCTAGCTACAAAATGCTTAGAACAAAATGCTAAGACAAACATGATACGATATCCACATGCAGCTCAATTTTTACTCGAAAACTTCTATGTAGATGACGGTATTGGCGGAGGGGATGACTTGCACACTGTTCTAGCAATTCAGTCAGCACTACAATACATATTGCACCAGCATGGTCTTGAATTACAAAAATGGGCAGCAGATGATCCAAAACTACTTCAAAACGTCGCCGAGAAACAACAAGAAGTTAATTTTCACTTTGATGGTGAGAACAACCATATCGTAAAAACTTTGGGCTTATCATGGATGCCACAACATGAAAAGCTATGTGTAAAAGTATGTTTAAGGGAGATTTAGTTAGTTTGTTCGATCCTCTGGGACTACTGTCACCGATTGTAGTTACCGCCAAAATATTCATCCAAGAACTCTGGCAGACAAAGTTAGACTGAGATGAGGCACTGCCAGAAAATCTTCATGCAACTTGGGTTACATTCAGACAAGAGTTAGAACACATAAAAGACCTGAGAATCACGCGACATATCTTCGAAAGACATGTGACATCCAACATACAAATTCATGCCTTAGCAGATGCATCAGAAAAGGCATACGGCGCAGCATTCTATATCAGATCAACAACAAAAAATAAGCAGATTATCGTGAGACTACTATGCTCAAAGTCTCGAGTAGCACCTTTAAAGCGTCAAACTTTACCTTGTCTCGAAATTTGTGCAACACTTTTGAGCGCTCAGCTCACATCAAGAAAAAAGAAAGACTTAAAATACAAGGATGTTCCTACTTATCTATGGACAGATTCAAAGATCGTCTTGGCCGGGATCAATTCCCAAGCATCATCATACCAAACATTTATGGCTAACAGAATAGCTGCAATACAAGAATTGTCAATAACAGAACAGTGGCGACATGTCAGCTCAAAAGACAATCCTGCAGATATTCTGTCGCGTGGCATCTCTCCAAGAAAACTCGCATCAAACAATTTGTGGTTCTACGGAACAATATTTCTACATGGACATCAAGAGATATGGCCAAAAGAAGTCTCCAAAACAAATATCATGGATCAGAATGTTTATATAGAGTTAAAAAGGGTAGCAGCAGCATCAACATCGAGTGATTCTACAGATAGTGTGATCTACAACATTAAACATAATAGCTCATTTAAAACTGTACAACGAGTAGTTGGCTACATTGTGAGATTCATCCAAGCTATCATTATCAATTTCAGAATTAGAACAAGCTCTTACTTTGATTGTACGGGCAATGCAACACTCAGATTTTGAGGAAGAACTAAAACACCTAATAAGGTACAAGCAAGTAAGCAAAAATAGCCCATATAATAACCTTGCCCCATTTTTGGATTCAAACGGCATCATCAGAGTGGGAGAAAGATTAGAAGCATCAGAGCTTCCAAATGACGCTAAACATCCAATGCTTATCCCTTATAATGACCCGATATCCAAATTGCTGATGCAGATGGTGCATGAGGAAAACCGTCATTGTGGTCCTCAGGCACTCTTATCACACACAAGACAAAAATACTGCCCAATCAATGGAAAGTCAATGGCCCGATCAATCATCCAGCATTGCATAAAATGCGCTAGAGCTAAACCAAAACTTCTTACTGAAAATATGGGAAATCTGCCGTCTATAAGAATCGTTCCAGCTCGACCCTTTATTAACTCTGGAGTTGATTTTTGTGGTCCGTTTTGGGTCCACTATAAGATCAGAGGAAAGAGACCTCAGAAGGCCTACATCGCAGTATTCTGCTGTTTTGCTACTAAAGCAGTGCATCTAGAAGTATTTAGTAGTTTAACAACAGATGCATTCATAGGGGCATTAAAAAGATTCATAAGCCGAAGAGGCCATTGCAAAAACTTATACTGTGACAATGCTACCAACTTCTTTGGGGCCAAAAATCAACTTGCAGAGTTGTCAGAAGCAGTTTACGGAGATTCAGATAGCGAAAAAATAGATAAAGAATGTACAGCTCGAGGCATCATGTTCCATTTTATACCACCTGTGAGAGCCGAATTCGTCTGAATTGTTCGTTGGGAATTTTTATACAAAAAAATATACAATATATATATAAAACAAACAAAAAAATAATTTTTTTGTTTCCTAGTAGGCTTTGAAAATTTTGTAAATTAATATATTGCAAAATTTTAAAATTTTCATTTTGAGTATAAGTTTTCAACTAGAATACAACCTTTCGTTTATGTATCGTTTATTTAAAAATAAAAAATAAAAAAATAAAAATAAAAAAATCTTAAGGATTTTGAATAATAAGTTACATAAGAATTTGTGAATAAAGATATTTTTACAAGAATTTATTGGCAAATTGTAATTAAGAGGCTTCCTCTATAATATTTTATTCAAAATTGGAGCGCATTCAGCCAATAAAACAGAATCCTTACGCGACATCGAGTTATTGTAGGCTGCCGAAGCTTGTTAATTTAGATGGGAAAACTTTCCAATGATGCACAGATAATGCTAAAAATTTTTATATTCCCGGGCAGAGAGTTTGTTTTGTGTTTGGTCTTTTCGCGAAATCAATATCAATGTTTTTTTAAATTCATTCGATTAAATAGAATAAAAATTTGATTTGGATCAAATTTATATCTAATTCAAATTGAACTTAAACTTTAAAAAAAATTTACTTAAATCCTATTGAAATTTAATTTAAATCTAACTGAAATCAAAAAAAAAAAAAAAACACATGTATATAAAATTTGTTAATATACTTTAATTTTTTTTTTCTTTCGACATATTATATTTTTTTTCATGTCCACATAGAAGCATATAATTTTGATTGTGTATTATAAATCTTATTTTTATATGTACATATAATAAGAATTTAAGCTCCTTGTTTTGGAGTTCATCAGTAAAGTTCAGCAAGCATCAGGCCTGTTGTCGCGCTGGATAATATTTGGTGAGTGGTAATATTTATTTTACATATTTATTTTGGTTTTGAATTTAAGTTCTCAATTAATAATATTATTTAAAATAATAAAAATAATAATACTTATAATAATGTCGGTTTCATACACACGTATTATTCGCAATACTTGTACACAGTATATATGTTTTAATATTACACACTAATAACCAAAACAATTAATTTCTTTTTTTATTGTTTCATAAGACACTATGTTAGTACTTAATTTAAATAAATATTGTTGAAAATTTCAAATTTCAATATGAAACCCACGAACAGTTAATCTATAAAAGTTAGGGTAATACATTGGGCTATCTGAAAATTAATTTAGGAGATAGCATGGATGGGAGGGTTCTGACCACAAGGAAGAACAACATCTTCTTCTGTTATCAAATTTTAAACTAAGTTTCTTTACCTTTTGTTTTTTTTTCCTTTTTATTTATTTCGGTTTTCTTTAACATTGAGTTCTAGTAGCTACCTCATTTTTTTAATTTAACGTAATGAGTCTTAACCAATTTCGAAGGAGATAAGAACATCACCCCATTGCCCTGAGCACGGTCGGATTATAAGGTAGCAATTTTCTCCTAAGAACTGGGCTATATGTATGAATCGTTACACACCAAGGGCACCTCATTTCGAAGGCGTAAAATCGGCCAAACATCTTCTTGTACGAAGTGTATCAACAGCATCACTAACATATGAGGAACTTGACACAGTGGTCATAGAAATTGAAGGAATTCTTAACTCCCGACCCATAAGTCCGATATCAGATAATCCGAACGATTTGGCGGCATTAACCCCTGGCCATTTTCTCATATAAGCACCACTCAACTCCCAAATTGACGTAGCAGCCACCAAAAACCGAAAGAATCTTCTCACCAGATGGAAGTTAGTTACACACTTAAAGTCAGAATTTTGGAGGCGTTGGCCAAAAGAGTATCTTTCAGAGCTCCAACACAGACACAAATGGAACAAACAACAGGATAACATTAAATCGGGAGACATGGTAATAATAAAGGAGGACAACACAATTCCTTTACAGTGGCCTCTAGGAAGAATTTTAAAAACACATAAGGGCGATGATGGCTTCATTCGAGTACTTGATGGCTGGCACTATTACCAATTAATAATTCTGAAGATGATGAAATCCCTCAACAAGACGACTTCATTGACACAAGAATTCATCAGAACGAAAAACCTGAAGGTGATAAAAAACGGATAAGAATATCGATGAGCCAACACATATTCACTATTATGATGGCAATTATATTAATGCCACTAGTATTAGGGGCACAAAAACATAATAAAAGATTCGAAAATCGTGTGGGCATGCATTTTGAAGGAATTGGATCCGCCAAAATTTCAACTACAGAATGGCAATTATTGGTTTACTACGACTTAAATGAATTTTGGACTGAAGAGGCAATTTTTTCGCAAGGAACACAAAACTTAAACGATCTATGCAAGCAAATGCTGGACAAAACTACATGCACAATCCTGGTCAAGCATTTTGAACACACAGAAGCTGAATTAAAATTAGACAGCACTCTGTTGTCTGGGCGGATTAAAAAGAGAGCAGCAATAGATCTAGATGGAAAGACATGGCTGGTACAATTTCTCAAGTTAAGGAAAACGAAGAACATCTTCTCGTCCCTTAAAAAAATCAAACCTGAATCATTGACGCTACTATAAACATAATGAGATTAGATCAAGAATCAATAAAGAAAAAATTCGATCAAATTTATTTTCAAATTGTACAAGTACGCAATATGATAAGCAACCAACGGCAGCAAGAAAAGATTTACCGTATTTTTCTGTCGTTGTGCATACAACTAACAATTACAGCAGCGAAGCTTCAACAGACACTATTATCAATACTTGATATTTTAACAAACACTCACCATGGTCTAATAAGCCCACTACTCTTGACTCCTCATCAATTACAGCAAGAAGTAAGGAAAATCAAAATGCCCTTTAGCGAATCACTGGAACTGCCTGTAAGCCAGGAAAATAAGTTATAGCTTTACAAGCTCATGAAGTTTAAAGTTACAGCTATACAAGCTCATGAAGGTTAAAGGAGGGCTAACTAACAATATAGTAGTTTTCAGTATTACATTACCACTAGTTCAACGTGAACGGTAGGAAATATGTTAGGTCACCGTATAAGTTTACCTCAATATTAATTTTTGTTTTTCATATTTTTTATTGTTAAAATTCAACATATTTTTTGGCTCATTGTTACCACTGTAATTTGATGCTAATATTGTATAAAAAAACCACTGTAATAATATTTGGCTATTAACCGTTAGTTTTATATTTGTTTCTCACTATCTATCAAGCAGTATGTTTTGTTGTTGTTAAAAAGAATGCATTTACTTAAACTGTAGGCTTATATGAATATAGTAATATTGTTTTTGTAATTTAAATACAAATAATAATAAGTTCAATTGGTACGTTGGAAGTAAGAAACAAAATAACAACAACAATAGTGGCTCTTATTTACATATTGTTAGACTTAAACTTAAAGTTTTTGGAAATAAAGAAATCAGTGTTAATTTTGAAGTGAAACAAATCGGGTCTTTTTTATTTTTTACACAATCGCAAATTCCTAGGAACAATTTAGTGCCTCAAAGTATAAGTTTAGCAGCTTATAGATAACAACTTTAAATTAGCAAGTTGCTCTATATTGCTGCCGGTAAGGAAAACGCTCCTTATCGTAAATTTTGGCGCCCAACGTGGGGCACGATTTCTAATTGTTCGTTAATTTTTCGTGGTGCGGTCCGCAATAAAAAATAAATAAAAAACAAGTGGACAAATAAACTCTAAATATTCGTGGTAAAAATAAGAAAATAATTTCCACAAGACTAAATAAAATTAAAAAAAACGATAAGTGACTCAATTGTGACGCAATAATATAATAATAGAAACAATACTTTTCTGTTCGGAAAACAAATATTAATAATTAAATTAAGCTATTTTTTGTGCGCTATTAGCGGTACAATCACTTTTATATAAATTTTATCTGTGCCATTAAAAACTTAAATTCGTAATGCCTTTGGAGGAAGTTAAACAACAACGGACTAATACTAAGACGAGTATTAGCCGCATAAAAAATCAAGTTGAGGCCAATGGTAGGGATGAACGACGAACGCTATCTTCTGCTGAACTCAAATGCCGCTTGGGAATTTTGGAGTCCTACTTCAAAACCAGATAGAGATATATGATCCAGAAGACAACGGTCAGCCCGAAATTGAGGATTTGTACATAGCAGCTAAATTAAGTATTCAGGCACAGGTTGGTGAAGATGTTCAAAATACAACAATGTCAGAGTCCACAATTTGTTTCGCTGTTTCCAACCATAAATTGCCCCAACTTAAATTGCCCATATTTAGCGGTAAGTACAGTGAGTACAAAAATTTTATAACGTCGTTCAAACCAAGTTATTGATCGTGAGTTTGGTCTTTCAAATATTGAAAAATTTAACCATTTGCTAAATTGCCTTTCAAGTCCAAGCTCTCGAAACGGTCAAAGCTTTCCAAATTACAAATAAGAACTACCAAAAGGCGCTGGAACGACTTAAGGCGCGCTATGATAATAGTTCACTTATTTTTATTACAACTCTTTTCGAACTTCCTGCTATGTCCAAATACAATTGTGCTAAATTACTTAGTCTTGTTGATCACGTTCCCGCCTTGTATAGTTCCCTCCAATCTTTAGGCTCATCAAGTGGCATCACTAACTCCATGCTTATCTATATTGTAATAAAGAAGGTGGATGAGAATACCCGTAGCAAATGGAAAGATTCTTTAGATTTCACTAACGATTGCTCTAAGATCTTGGAAAGGCGTTGTCAATTTTTGGAGTCGATTGATAGCAGCCATACACATTCAGAATATCGTAAGAATGATGTTCAAGCCGGAAAGCCTAAAAAAAACCTAAAAAAGCCTAAGAAAACCCGATCATACCATTAGTTGCTGTTCTCGCTTTAAGGATATGGATGTAGCTTCTCGGTTCGAAAATATTAAACGACTTGGTCTTTGCTTAACTGCTTGTCGAAAGGGCATCAAGTTAATAGCTGTTCATCCTCATTTTAAATGCAAAATTTCTTCTCGGTCTCATCATAGTTTACTTCATCGCTCTCAGCCACAAAGGCCCTCGTCTTCTGCCGCTGAACCAACCCCTAGTACTTCTCGCTCTGCCGTGAACGAAATTTCTGCCTTGGTCCACAGCCATATGGATAAATCGTCATCTGAACAGGTATTGCTTGCTACTGCCATGGTTTAAGTTCGTGATTCTACTGGTCGTTATCAATTGGGACGCGCTTTGTTGGATTCTTGCTCCCAACTGAATTTCATTACTAATGAATTTTCTCTAAAATTGCATCTGACTCGTACCAAACAAACAACTGAAGTCTCTGGTATAGGAAACAGTTTCACTAATATCAAATACAAATCGTCCACAAATGTAAAATCTCGTTGCACTGAATTTGACGTCTTGCTCTCGTTTTGTATCACTCCTCACATTTTTTACCAACCCGATCCCCAACTTGATATATCATCCTGGAATTTGCCACCGAACACCCAGCTCGCAGATGAAAAGTTCTTCAAGTCCAAACGGATTGATTTGCTAATTGGTACAGAAACCTTTTTTGATATATTGTCGGTAGGTCAAATTAAACTTGGTCCTAATCTACCCAGATTACAGAAAACATTATTTGGATGGATCGTTGCTGGTAGATACAACTTGAATGAACCCATTCAAGACGCTTTAGGTATATCGAAAAATATGGCTCTTACAAGATTTGCTTCTCAAGAAAGATAATTTGCTCGAGACAACGATTTAAAGAAGCAATACCTGGCTTTTACGGAAGAGTACGAAAAATGTGGTCACATGACCTTAGTTCGCAACCCTCGGTTACATGAGACCCATTATTTTATCCCTCACCACTGTGTCCTGAAGCTCCATATCACTTCAACAAAGTTAAGAGTGGTCCTTGATGCTTCATGTGCAACATCGTCCCATAAATCGCTTAATAATATTTTAATGATTGGACCAACAATACAGGATGTGTTGTACAACATACTGCTTCGTTTTCGTCTCTATCGTTTCGCAATCACGGCTGATAATGTTAAAATGTACCGTCAGGTTTTTATCGCTCCATGTGACAGAAGGTTTCAATATATTTTGTGGAGAAATTCTGAAGAAAAGGAAATTCAGGTATACCAGCTCAATACTGTGACTTAGAGAATGTCAGCTGCACCTTATCTCGCCATTAAAAGTCTTCACTACCTCGCAGATCAATATTCAGGAGAATATGAATTTGGCTCTAAAACCATCAAATCATCGTTTTATGTAAATGAGTTTTTGGGGTGGCGCAGATACTTTGAAAGAACTAAATCAGATGAAAAATGAAGTTACTGAAGTGTTATCCCGAGGTTGTTTCCAGCTTGATAAGTGGCACTTAAACCATCAAAATTTTCGAAATGACTCAACTGTTAAAGATTTAAATCTTGATGAATCATCCATAACAAATGCTCTTGGCATCACTTGGGATCAAAATAAAGATGTTTTTCTCTTTTCGTTTTCACCTTAGTCCCAGTTGAATTACAAAATCACAAAACGATCAATTCTTTCGCTTTCATCATCACTCTTTGATCCACTTGGACTCTTGCCTCCGCTCATTATCAAAACATAAATAATTATGCATGAATTGTGGATTTTAAAAATTGGTTGGGATGAATCTATTCCTCAAGAAATACATACAGCTTGGCAAAATTTTATCTCAGATCATCAACTGTTGTCTTTACTTAAAATTCGTCGCTATTGTCTTGCTGCCTCTGCTCAATCTACTCGAATTCATGGTTTCTGCGACTCAACAATTCGCGCATATGGTTGTTAATTTTACCATCGTGTCACCGATTCTTTTGGAAATACTTCTGTTCGCCTTCTCACCGCAAAATTTAGAGTAGCTTCTACAAGACGAAAATCTTTTCCCAAATTGGAATTGTGTGGAGCTCAACTTCTTGCGAAGCTGTATTCAAAAATTTAAAGATTTTTTCTTTTCAAAAGTTCCGTGGTAATCCTCTGGACAGATTCGCAAATTGTTCTTCATTGGCTCAAGCAGCACTCATCAAATTTTATCCGTTTTTGTCGGCAACAGAGTATCTGAAATTCAAGATCTAACGAATGGATGTGTTTGGCGACATGTACCGACGCATTGTAATCTAGCAAATATCGTTTTTCGCGGCTCAACACTACAAGAACTTGCTTCATCTATCTGGCTCAATGGCCGTTCGTTTCTCTCTTCGAATTCGTCCCCATGGCCAGCTAATAAGTTTACTGAAGTTTCAAAAGAAGCTCAAGACGAAATAAATAAGGAGAAATGTAAAACGGTGCTTTATCTAGAGGTTAAATATAATTACGTCTTGAAATCAATTGAAAAAATACAGCTCATATTTGAAAATTATTCGTGTTGTTGCTGGATTCTTCGCTTTTCACAAAAATACAAAACTAATCTTTTAAATACTGACTCTTTACAACCCCAAGAGCTCCAAGATGCCCTACTCTGCATAGTTTTCTACATACAGTAGCTCTATTTTAAAGATGATCGCGTCAGGGTTGTCGACATCAAAATAACGAAAGGAATTATACGCCGCCCTATCCACAGACTGTCTGTATTACCATTTTCTTGAAAGCTTCCTTTCAATGGGGCCGGAATGTTAGGTCAGCGTATAAGTTTACCTTAATATTGATTTTTGTTTCTTATATTTTTTATTGTTAAAATTCAATATATTTTTTGGCTTATTGTTACCGCTGTAATTTCATGCTAATGCTGTATAAACAAACCACTGTAATAATATTTGGTTATTAACCGTTAGTTTTTATAATTGTTTCTCACTTAAATTCTATCAAGTAGTATGTTTTGTTGTTGTTAAAAAGAATGCATTTACTTAAACTGTAGGCTTATATGAACACAGTAATATTGTTTTTGTAATTTAAATACAAATAATAATAAGTTCAATTGGTACATTGGAAGTAAGAAACAAAATAACAACATCAACAGTGGCTCTTATTTACATATTGTTAGACTTATTTTTAAGTTTTTGGAAATAAAGAAATCAGTGTTAATCTTGAAGTGAAACAAATCGGGTCGGGAAACGCTGCTTATCGTACAAAATATTTAACATGATTTAGTGCCAACGTGGATCAATGACACATTAGAAGCAATACGACCATGTGCACCACTTTTGGTCATCAACACTGCTCTCAACCAATACTTTACCATTAGCAAATCTGACCTCAGCTTATGTTCACTCATAACAGAAGATAGATATCTGTGCCCTTAAGGCCAAAAAAGGCATCAGGATGGCTAACCAACATGTGCCTGCAAACTTAATTTATTTCACAACAACACCCAATCACACTGCCCAGTACAGCAAATGAAAGATAAAGAAGTCTAGATTTCCCTTCATGATAAAAACAAATGGATATAATCAGTTTTAAATCCGTCTCAGGCAACAGCACTTTGCAAAACGGAAATCACACAATTCACACTTGAAGGATCTGGCTTGCTTATATTAGAACCAAAGTGCCCTTTTAAATATAAATTCACGACGTTGCGTGGACAAAAGCTGATATCCAGCAAGATCGAAAAATCATATACCAGCTTCTGGGAACTCACACAACAACGACACGGAGAACGCATTAAACCATTGTTACCAAAGGAAGATGCGAATCAATATATTTCCCAAGTAAAAAATTTAACAGCTCTACAAAAAGCATTAGCAGCACAAGAAATATTAAGACTCCCAAGCAAACTTGAAGCTCACAACTATCACCACATGACAGTTGGGTATACATTCTTAATAGTTGCCTTTAGCATTGTCATATATTTACTAGTAAAACAAAAGTACAAATAACGGTCAACTCCAATTCCAGCACCTCGCAAACAACAACTCGACTCAGACTTCACTGTTCACATATAACAACTAACAAAATCTTCAACAATAGCCCTACAGCAAGAAATATTTTGAGCTGCACTCAACGGGGGAGGATGTTAATGCACGAGCATTATTTATTAAATTATTATTATTAAATTAAGTTTAATAAACTTATACCTAAAATAATACAGTTTTTATTATTTATTAAATTATTTTGAAACTGAAAAAAAAACAAAATTTTAAGAACCTTCGCCTTAGCCTTTCTTCAAAGCACTTGTTGCTCAAAAAAATGGGAAGATTACTTAAATGTTTTGAAACTAAACCTGAAGAATTTTGATTTTTGTGTATGACCTCTCAAGCACTTGAACCTGGAGGTAAATTAATTTGGTTTGCGCAACAACAGCACTTGAACCGTGTTGCTTGCTCTTAAATAAAAAAGACCGTTTCTTTCAGTTTTAAAATAAGAATTACTTTATTTTGAATTTTCTTAGTCTTATATACTAGTTTTATCAAAGAAATATGATTAAATTGCATATTTCTTGTAGCAACAAAATAAATATCAAACATAAACAAATTTGCAATAAAAAAATATTAATATAGGGCAAGTGTGTCATATTGAATTACAATTGTAGGAAAAAATATAGTAAAAATAAATTGTAATAAAAAATGTATGAATTTAGGACAAGTATTAAATTACAATTGTAGAAAGTAATAAGCTAAAATAATTTGCAATTAAAATGTATTAATTTAGGCCAAGTGCGCTGGTTTATTGAACTTAAATAATTTAATAAATAATAAAAATGATTAATTTAGGCCAATTGTGTTAAAGTTTATTGAACTTAAATAATTTAATAAATAATAAAAACTGTATTAAAACTATATTAAACTGTATTAAAGTTTATTAAACTTAATTTAATAATAATAATTTAATAAATAATGCCCGTGCATTAACAGAAATCGTTCCACTTTTTTAGAGACTCAAGTGAAATATCATCACCCCATTCTAGCCCTTCCAACATTTTTGCCCTGGTCACTATTGGCGCCAGCCAACCGGCAGGATCGAAAAGTTTCGCTATGGAGGAAAGAATTTCTCGTTTTGTTATCTTTGTGGATTGAGTAAGTGGAGAAAAAGTGCATTCCATTTAATACCAAGCATTTTAGTGGAGCTTGCTTCTTGAAAACGAAGAAAATCAAAGTCATAAAAATCATCTTTAAATGAGAGAGTAATTGATATCGTTAGCAGTGATTTGTTATAGAGGTAAACCTGCTGTTTAGGCAGTGTGTATCCCCCTGCAAGAATATCATCTACGTAGGTTTCTGAGCGCAAAATTGAGATAGCCTTTGGAAATTAGGATTCTGAGTCTGATGCGAGCTGAAGAAGGGTTCGAATTGCGAGATTAGGGACGCAACTAACCCCGAAAGTGACCGTTTTTAAGTGATAATCCTCAATTGGGCCATTTACTTGATTCTGAAACAGAATTCTTTGAAAGGATCTATCTTCAGGGTGTACTAGTATTTGTCGGTACATCTTCTGTACATCCCCACCAAAAACATACCTATATTTTCTCCTGTTCAGAACTATGGTAATCAAATTGTTCTGAAGAGTAGGGCCAGTGTAGAGAATATCATTCAGAGAAAAGTGCGACTTAGTTTTCTAGATGAATTGAACACAATTCTGACCTTAGTCGTCTTGTGTTCAGGTCGCAAAACTGCATGGTGAGGTAAGTAAAAGGAGCTTTATTTGTCTTGATTTACAATTTCATGAGAGAAAGTTTTCTCCATGTGATCCAGAGTTAAGTATTCTCTTAAAACTGACTGATACTGGGATTGTAATTCAGAATCTTTGGCTAAAGTTTTTTCCATTCTACAATATTAAGCTAAGGCAACAAGCCGAGATGAGCCGAGAAAAACTTTATCGGGAAACTCTTTTCTAAAAGGCAGTCTTACAACGTATCTTCCGTCTTTCTGTCGCCTTGTTATATTTTTGTAAAGTTCTTCGCAAAATTCCTCCTCAGGCGATTTGGGGCGAGTTGTAGGTATTTCTTCCTCCTTCCAAAACTTTTTAATAAAGTTATAATTTCGGATGTCTCAGAGGTAAATACTGAGGTTGAGAATGCTTGAGTGGGCTGAGTTTTCATAGGACCACTAAGCAACCACCCAAAGATTGTATTATAGGCGGAAGTGTTCCCACAGATGTTTTTCTTTATTCTCTCAAGGTTAAGAAAGTGCTCATAGTCGTTGCCTAAAATAAGATCTATTTGAGCAGGTTTGTAAAATGTTGGGTCAACTAAATCTAATTCACAAAGTTTTTTTGATTGTGGAATTTCAAAACTACATGCGGGAAGTCGCTTAGTAACTATTGGCAAGACTATTGCTCTAATTGGAATTCTTGTATCAGTTCTTTTGGCGTATAGTGTAAGTTCACATTCTTTGGTTGCTGACTGTTTTTGACCTCCAATGCCAATAATTTAAAAATGGGATTTTCGATAAGGGAGTTGAAGGCGGCTTCTAATTTTTTCGGCTAAAAACGTACGTTGAGAACCAGGGTCAACAAGAGCTCTTATAGTAAAACATTCACCTCAGACTTCTATTTGTACCAAAGCAGTTCGCAGCAAAATATTTTCACCACAGTTAGCAGAGCAGTTAGCTTGAATTTGCCTAGATGTTGATGGGTATTCATCCATACTATCATGCTCTACAGTTTCAGTTATTCTCAACGAACTATTTGGGGGTGGCGTAGTCTTGTTAGAAATATTCCCCTTCAGAGAATTATCATTATTTTGGGGTGAGTTCTGTGGGCGTTTTGCCATATGCAACAAAGTGTGATTCTGTTTTTTACAATAGAGGCAGGTGTGCTTACTAGTACAGTTAGCCTTTATATGTGATGATGCCAAACAATTGTTGCAAAATTTGTTTTTGTATACAAGGTCTGCTGTTTGTTGCACCGTGGATTTTCGGAACTTCGGACATGTTCTTAACCAGTGTTTTTTATTGCAAACCTTACACGTTCTCTCATAGAGATTTTCTTGAGACGAAAAAGAGTGTACGTTGGGTTGGCGTACTATTGTAAGACTGAAACAGTCTTTTAAATTTTTTATATTTGTAAGGCGTTCTACCGCCTCATATATGTCGACAAGAAATCGCGACACTTGTGAACATTTTGGAAGGTCACCGGGAGATGTTAGGGATTGTTTCCAAAGAGATAGCGTAATATCCGGCAATTTTGTTGATATTAAACGTATTAGCGTTGCTAGAGAATCGTTAACTGAGGATTAAATTTTACGAATTGATTTGCTATCTTCTTTAAGCGCGGGTTGTATATCGAACAAAATTTTAGTTTGATTATCAACCAAAACTCGCTTGTTTTCATATCGCGTTTTAAGAGCATTCCAAGTTAGCTCAAAATTCTCGTGGGACAGAGTATATCTTTTGACAATGGAACCTGCTTCACCTCGTGTTTTATTACGAAGATGATTTAACTTCATGACAGGAGACAGTTTTGTGTGATTTATGTAAACTGCTGTGAACATGTCACGAAATGAAGGCCGTTCTTCATAGCTACCTTGAAAAACTTCTGTGTCACAAGGGGGCAATTTTATACAGTTGCTGGAACTGTCTGACACAAAATTTGGGCTACCAATTGTGGCTGAGTTGAGAATCTGGTACTTGCTCCGAACGCGGGAAGGTTTGATGTATCTAACCGATACGATTTACTTTTGTCGAGAATTTGGGAAGAGCAGAGATAATACGAATCTCAACAGACATCATAATTTGTCTTAGCTTCTGCTTTTACCTCAGAGTTTGCAATTTCTCTAGGTGCAAGTATAATTTTCTCGTAAGATGCTGTTACCTTGCTCCACCTTGTTTCTAGGTCGCTTAACTTGACCTCAAGAATAGATTAATTTTGTTCTGCTATTTCGATTCCATGGAGCTTTGCACAGAATTTTAGCAAATAGTCACAATCGAAGCTAAAGCGCTCTTGGGGGGTTAGGCCTGATGTTGAAGTCATTTTACAACTTTAGAGTGGGATTACGATCTATTTTTTTGTGCCTGATGTGCTATTCTGTAGCAGTTAGGGGGTTATTCAGTTTAATTTCACAGTAATGTTACCGGAATGTAACATAAATTTGCAATTAGTACGGGTTTAAGTTTTGATTTTTCAATAAAACGAGTAATCTTTTAAAATCAATTTTCAGAGTAAAATTTTTCGTTCTATTTTCATAAATTCGCTGTTTATGTAGGAGCTATTGGGTTATAGCACTAGATACCTGTTATTTAGTGAAAATATACAGCGATTTTTTTTTTAAGAATTAGGCTTTTAATAATTCACTTTCTATTTTGAATTCCGAGTATAGGGGCTATTGGGTTATAGCACTAGTTCTTGATACTAGTTTAAAAGATGCAAAACAATAGATCGATGAAACAAAAGCCAGTTTTATTTAATTCAGTATTGTATCAAATAATCGTAACATCTTCGGGAAGAAAAATAAACCTTTTATAACCGCCGGCTCTTAAACGCCTACATAAAGGTAAAATTCATAAGTGGGTACTAATAATAATAATGATAATTATTATTATTATTATAAGTATTAAATATAGTGACTTTTTAATTCACTTTATAAAATTAAAATTTTCGAGTTCATTATTGAATTTTTAAATGAAATTTTTCCCTCTATTTTCTTTTAAGTTATTTGAAATTAATTTCCTTTGTGGGTAAATTCTGTTTTTGAACTTTTTTTATTTAAATGTATTCTTTTAGTACAAATCGGAATATTTATGTTGAACTGTGATATTAGGGTTAAGTTTCTTTCTTTTTTATATAATGACCAATTAAAAAAAATGTTCAGCAGGTCTATCTAACTAATTTTCAATATTATCTATTTTTTCTATTACATAATAATTTCATTTATTTGATATGTAATATTTTATTTGTGGGTATGCATCATTTTCACCTTTTCCGATTTTAGGTTATCGCTTCTCAATGGGTTAATTACTATTATACTTTTTTATTGTTATTATGTTCTCAAAATTCCAAAGTTAAATTCTCTTTATGTACTTTTGTAATATATCAGTGTTGGCACCAGTGAAAGGTAAAATAATAGAGAAGTCGTGTTTAAATAGTACTAAATAGAATAGTACCAAAGAACTTCTTTAACATTTTTAACATGGAAAGAGATTTGTTTCACTTTAATTGTTTTTTTACAATTTTATATAACGAGAAGATGTAATCAATCAAAAAGAACAGTGATTTTAAAGTATTTAATATTAATCAAATATTATAAGAACAATAAAATATACTGGATGCGAAATTATAAAAATTTTTAATTATTATTTTTTGTATATTTTACACAATAAATTGCAACACCGTTATGGACCGTAATCGATTTTAAGAGTAGCTTAAACTTTTTTTATTTAAATTCTTATAAACGAAACATATTTCTGTGTTTCTTATTTTTGTTGTTTTTTCTTCTGTTTACGTTTTTAGAAACGAGAAAAAATGTTGTTTAAGTTGATTGTCTAATGAAAAAATATGTTCACTCATCCAGAGATTTTTGTTTTATAATAAAAAAGTAAGGAAATAAAAACTTACTTGTAAGTAAAGAGAACTTGAAGGAAGCTGGTATGATTTGGTGGTTGAAAATGTTTGTTAGCCCGACGCGCAATAGCACTGCGAAAAAGAGTATTTTTTTTATCATTTTTATTTTATTTTACTATGGTTTGTTTAATTTCTCTTAAACTTAAAAAACACTCATAAAACAAATTTTCTCTTCTTACTTCTTTTCTTGTAGAGATTAGATTTGTTACTTTAAAAAAGTAACTGTTATTATTTCGTGTACATACATACATATATTTGTTATTTTATACATGTGCGAATAATTAGGCAGGGGAAATTATAACTTTTTATTATTAATTTTTTTACACAGTTTTTTCC
This sequence comes from Cistogaster globosa, assembly GCA_937654795.1. Taxonomy (NCBI): domain Eukaryota; kingdom Metazoa; phylum Arthropoda; class Insecta; order Diptera; family Tachinidae; genus Cistogaster; species Cistogaster globosa. The sequence continues at coordinate 99,111,915 of OW569403.1, read as the reverse complement.
AGAAGAATTTTTTTTCTCAAGGTTTTGTCCCGTTTTTCTACTTTATTCTTTTTTTATATACTTCACTTTGAACAAGGAAATAATACATACACGCTGTATCACTATGCATTAATTCTGTATTTATATATATATATATATATATATATGTTTTTTACTTTTACAGCTACAGTAGTTTTCGCTTATAGTCCACAACTACAGTTGCACAATTTTTGTGGACTATAAGCGAATTAGGACTATAACCGAATTTTTTTTAAGCTACTTTATGGACTGTAACTGAATCCAGATATAATACACATTTTGGACTATATATAAAGTATGCAATTTCTTCAATAAAACCACTTTTTTGTAACAAAATAAAAGTTTATTTAAAAATTTTTGAAATTTGTAAAAGTTGCCAGAAATCTAAATAAAAAAGGTTGCCAGTTTTTTTAAAAAAAGTATTAAAAAAACAGGGTGGACTATATGAAAGTTTTTTTCTATACAATATTAGCTATGTATGCAAAGAAAATTTGGCCTTTAAACGAAAATGGACTATAGGCGAAGTGGACTTAAGAACAAATAACTTGTATGAAATTCGGAAAACCTGCAAGTGAATAGGACTGTTTTGGCTTACATCCGTTTTTGGCCTTTAAGCGGAATGGACTATAAACGAAAAGTACTGTACATACATTTATTTTCATGTATTTAAGTATAATATAGAACGGTATTTAAAACTTTATTTACAGCTTGTTTTCTTGGTGATTTTTTGTTATGTATGTATACTACTATATTTTTATACATATATATATATCAGAGCTGTAAACGAATGATTCATTTTTGGTTTTTAACTCACCGTGAATTAAAATGTTTGAATGCATTCATCTGTTCCAAAAAATAAATTGAATTAAAATTTGAATGCATTCACAATGAATTTGAATTCTTGAATGCCATTCACTTGGCCACACAAAGTAAATGAATTTGAATTTGAATGAATTTATTATGAACAAAATTTGTGTGAATGCATTCACTTCATCAGCCAAAAAATGAATTAGAATCTGAATGGAGTTATTATGAATATAAACGTCGTGAATGAATTCACTCGCCATCGAATTAAATGAATTAGAATTTGAATGCAATTATTGGGAGGAAAAAAATATTGAAGGAATTCATTTTTTTACAATAATTCTTTTAAGTTGAAAATTATACAGTGTGTGTTTTACTACGTCGGCCATGACATAAGCTGCAGAAAAGTTAACGGGTGTTATATCGGGCATGATAAACGCTGTAGAAAAGTTAAAGGGTGTTACATAATTGACGTGACTTTGACGATTATTGTGTTATCTTTTGAACTATAAAAGATAAAAACTTTAAATTTACGCAGTGTGTGTTTTTACATCGGCCATGATAAACGCTATAGAAAAGTTAAAGGGTGTTACACAATTGACGTGACTTTGAAGATTATAGTGTTATCTTTTGAACTATAAAAGATAAGAACTTGAAATTTACGCAGTGTGTGTTACTACATCGGCCATGATAAACGCTATAGAATGATTCGCAGGAATGATTCAAAAAAGAATCATTCGTTTACAGCTCTGATATATATATATATATATATATATATATATATATATATATATATATATATATATATATATATATATATATATATATATATATATATATATATATATATATATATATATATATATATATATATATATATATATATATATATATATATATATATATATATATATATATATATATATATATATATATATATATATATATATATATATATATATATATATATATATAGCCAGAGCGGTAAATTAATAAATTTTTATTTTTTTACTTTTTACTTTTTTTTCACTGTTTTTTTCCAATTCTTACATTCATACCGATGTATGTATTTCTGATTTTTTGTAAAAATACTTAAATTGTATTTACTTCACTTTAATGTGCATATATTTACGTATGTATGTCACTTTTATTTATTAGTAATTTAGTCTAATAATTTAATTATGTTTTCCGAGTACGATTTTGTTGGTTTTTTGTTAATTTTAATTTCTTTTTTTAATTTACTTATCAGCATAAATCTTCACATATGTGTGTATGTATGAACTTATGTACATATTTGCTTTTTTTAAAAGTAATTATTTCGCTTGTGCTGCTTACTTACGAGCTTATTGATGAACTTATACTGATGGTTTCATTTAATTATTTGAGGATTTACCTCATTTTTGGTGTTGAGTTTTTGAATTTGTATGATTTTTTTTTTTTTTGCATTAATTATTTATTGAATCTTCAAATATATTTTTGAACTAACAATAATTATTCATATCTTAAGCCTAAAATAAAAATGAATATACTTATTATGTCCAGCCAATGCTAGACAAAAAAGATGTATGTTTCACGGTTGCTTCTATCATTGTGGGTTATCTCTCTGATGTTCGGGTGAGAGAAGAAATGTCCCTCCTTCTTAAGCGAATGTAACCACGTTCGTATAGCATGTTGCGAGGTAGCGGATTTGGATGTGTTTTAAGTTTCTGCAAATACGTTACTGTATATTTCGCTATTTCTGCTTTTACTGATGGCACGTTTAGATCTTTGTGGATGTTCGAATTTCTTATGTGCCAGGGAGCAACTGTAATCATCCGTAGAATCTTATTTTGGCGCCTTTGGATTTTTTCTTTATTGCTTGCAGAGGCAGTGCCCCATAATTGAATGCCATAACACCAAATTGGTTTTAAAATTGTCTTGTACAATAAAAGTTTGCAATCTAAAGCTAGAGTGGAATTTCTGCCGACAAGCCAGTTGAGTTGGACTACTTTTAACTTCATTTGTGTTAACTTTGATTCTATGTGGCGTTTCCAAGTAAGGCGCCGGTCAAGATGTATGCCGAGATATTTTACGTCTGCAAGCTGCGGTATTGTTTGGTTATTTATGCGAATAGGGGGACACGATTCTCTACGCAGTGTGAAAGTTATGTGTCTACATTTTTGTTCATTCACCTTAATTCTCCATTTCTTCAACCACTTTTCTAGAATTAATATGTGCTCTTGTAAATATCGTGATGCTACTTCGGGACTTTCGTGAATGCTTAAAAAAGCTGTGTCGTCAGCAAGTGTCGATGTGTGGATTCGGACACTAGTTGGCATATCTGAAGTATACAACAAGTATAAAATAGGCCCCAATATACTACCCTGGGGAACTCCAGCTTCAATTGGCTCAGGTGAGCTTAAAAAATTGCCTTCTTTAACAATGAATTTCCGATCAGTTAAATAACTGTCTAACAGCTTATATAAGTTTGCAGGCAAATTCAGTTTTAACTTATATTTTAGGCCATCTTAATTACGTTAGCTAACCTGTGAGTTTGTTCAATTGTACTATGTTTTTTTCTGAAGCCAAATTGATGGTTTGGAATACATCCTTTGTCGCTTAGAATGGGGTTCAGCTTATTTATTAACATCCTCTCAAACAGCTTTGACATATTTGATAAAAGACTTATAGGCCTGTATGATTCAACTTTTGTGTGGTCTTTTCCTGGTTTAGGAATCATAGTTATTAGGGAAACCTTCCAATCTGGAGGAAAGTACTCAAGACGTAAAATGGCGTTAAAAATAAAAAGAATAATTTTGCGAGCTATATGGGGTAACTCAAATAACATCTTGTTACTGGTTTTATCAAAGCCAGGGGCTTTCTTGGTGTTTAAATCAATTATTGCCCTTTCTACTTCACTAAAATGAAATCTTAAATGTACTGCATCACTAGCTTCGACAATTGGCAGCTCAACTGCATCAGTCAATACATTTGGAGTAAATACCTTTTTCAAATGTTCACCAAATAATTTGCCCTTTTCTGTATCATTCCTTGCCCAGCCTCCAGACAAAGTTCGCAAGGGAGGCTTTTGTACACTTGGTCTTTTGAGGTTTCTACACGCGCGCCATAATGAATAATCTGATTGAGAAGTTTGGTCAAGATTTTGTAAATAGTTTTTCAGGGATGCTACTCTTCGGGATTCTAGTAACTCTCTTAGCCGTTTCGTGCATTCTTTAAGTCTGCTTTTAAGTTGAGGAGATCTGTGCGATTGCCACTCTCTGCGAATTTTTCTTCTCTCAGCCAAGAGCCTCCCGATGTCAGCAGAATGATATTGATTGTGTCTTATTAGTTGCCGGGTTACTGTTGCATGTTGGGCAGCTAATTTAAGGTTTTGATCGAAATTAGTAAGACTTTGCTCTACGTCTTCTGGAGTTCTTAGCGGGATATATTCTGAACAATGAGTACTAAGATATTTTTTATATTTCAACCAATTTATGCTTGTACTGGTTCTTGGTGACACGATATTTTGCTGGTTGAATATATAGACAATTGTCGGTGAATGGTCTGAGGATAATTCAAGTGACGCTTCGACTTCGATTATTTCTCTTGAAATACCTTTAGTTACGCCAAAATCAATAACATCTGGTATTTTTTGCTGATCAGTAGGCCAATAGGTGGGTTGTCCACTCGATATCACGTTCAGACTCATTTTTGAAATTGTGTCAAACAAAACTCGACCTTTTGGAGTAATTAGTCTTGATCCCCAAAACGTATGTTTAGCGTTGTAGTCGCCTGATGCTATGAAACAGGGACCTAGTGATTTGAAGAAATCGCTATATTGACTTTCTGATATTTGAAATCTAGGAGGTGAGTATATCGAGGAAGTAACGAAGTTTTGATGAAATTCTTCAATGCAGATGTTTGTAGCTTGAAGGTAGTCTTCACAAAAGTCACACGGTAAATGATGTTTAATTCGAGCCTTTATTAGTATTGCTGAACCACCACATGCTCTGCCACGCGGGTCTTTGGTGTCATATAAAATATAGCCATTTATTTTAAAAAAGCTATTTGTTGTTAAGTGAGTCTCTGCAACCAGCATGACATCAATTTGTTCCTTCTTTAGGAAGTACTCGAGTTCGTTTTTGTGTTGGCGCAAGCCGTTTGCGTTCCAGAAACATATTTTTAAACAGTTCATGGTTTGTTGAGTAACGCCTGCAACATAGTAGATTGCATGCGTACCATTTCTTGCATCATGCTGCTCATAGAGCTCATAAAACTGTTTAACGAGTGCACTAATGTCTCGATGCTTGCTTCGAGACGATTAAAATTACCTGATGGTGTTTGTTGTTTAGGTTCTGGTTGCAAATTTGGAATAGAACTAGCTGTCAGTGTCGCTTTGTTCGCTGAAATATTATTGTATTTTAACATATCCGCATATGAGACATGTTGGGTTGTTGGTTGAGCCAAGTGAGGGAAATGCGCATTTGCTCGATATTGTGGTTGCTTAGCAGGAGTATTTAATTTTTGGGATGTCTTCCTTACTATGGAAAAAACTGGACAGCCTCTGTAGTTAGCAGTGTGGTTTCCACCGCAATTGCTACATTTTTTAACAGTGGTGTTATTCCTAGGTTTATCACATTGGGCGGAACAATGTAACTCGCCACACACTACGCAAACTGGTGGCAACTTACAATATGCCCTGGTATGGCCATATTCTTGACAATTTAAGCACTGGACGGGACCTGAGCGTTTATGAGGTTCCTCCACTGTTATTTTGCGGTGTAATAGGTACTTCAAATTGTATATGGGGTGCGTTTCATTTTTCTTTAATTTCATGTCGCCTGGTTCCAGTTCAACTCGGAAAAGTGGTTGGGGCACACGTTCTCTATTTCTAAGGTTATCTACATGTTTAACCTTAAATCCCGCTTTTTGGAGGCCAGCTAATATCTCCTTTGGATCCACATATGAATCTACCCCTTTAATGACTACCTGTAGACCTTTGCTGCTCTTAAATTGGTAGGTATAAAAATTTTTTTTCATTTTTCAAATTCATCTACTATTTTACGGTAGCTGGTTTCATCATTTGCTTGAATTTTAGTCTCGTTGATGTTACCACGTTTGACAGAAACCACATAGAATGAATTCTCCCCAATAACTGAAATTAATTTCTTGATAAGTTCGTTCGAGTTTTTCTCCATTAAAAAAATTGGAGGAGGCTACGACGATTTGTGTGCCGTTTTTGATTCGGTTGTTTCACTATCTAGAATAGCAAAACGATTGTGGGAATTTATTCCGTGTAAGTGGGTATAAATTTTAGGTTATTTCATATAATTATTAAAGATAAGTAAAATTCACGTTTATTTAAAGATGTATGAAAGGTAAGTTTTTATATGTAATTTTTAGGTAAATTAATTATGGTAAGTTACACGTTGATTTAAAATGGGCTTAAGGCAAGTGACTAATTATAATATCTTACCTTAATAGGAAACTTCGGTTTTTGTGTTTTAGTGCTGACAAAGTTCATTCATGAGGCAACATTTTGTGGCATTGCAGTGCCTTAACTTACATTAATTATGTTAAGCCATAAAAATAAATATTAATTTATACAAGTTTAAAATGATTTATAACTAAGTGTCCATAAACATGGACAATTATTATTAATATTAATTTATTTTTTACTTAGAATAGATATTAAACATTTTGCGTTGTACGTATTTTTGGCCAAGTTGAGTTTTAATTTTTGATTATTATTCTTAAGCTAATGAGGCCTAACTTCTTTTATGTTAATAAAAATGCAAAATTATTATTACATATTTTCCCCGCGTTTCGTGAATTGTATGTTCACTTTATAAAGGGATTCATCTATTTACATAAAATATAAAAACAACATTATAGTTACAAATAAATAAGAAATAGCTTAGCAGTATTTACCTACAGTAATAAAATATTTTTGCTTATAACATTAAGTAAAAAGTATAAAACAAAAACCAAAAAAGCATAACTACACAAATGTATATAAAAAACCACAAACATAAAGAAAAAACAAAATATTATTTTAAATGGCTATTTTCTACTATAATTCTGTAACTGGCGCTTAAGTTGTTAACGTCTTTTTTTTGTTGACTGTTTTGTTTGTTTGTTTTTTTTTTTTTTTGAATTCTTAAGCTTTCTGTTATTAATCGCTTTCTCTCATTGTTTTCTTCATCTAGTATTTTTATGTTGTGAAAGTCAGGTGTATGATTTGTTTGTATTATGTGTTGTGAGAATGCAGTACTCTCTTTTCTTTTGTTGATATCAGCTTTTTGTTCGTTCACTCTTGTTTCCAAATTTCTTTTGGTCGTACCAATATAAACTTAGTTACAGATGTTGTCTTCGTTACCTTTGTTTGTTGTTTGTTTGTTGTTTTGTTCTACTTTGGATATTGATCTTTTTTGTGTTTGAGAATATTTTACTTAATGTTTTGTTGGCTTCGTAAGCAAATCTGATGTCATCTTTGTTTATTGTTGTTCTTATGTTCTTTGTATCAGTGAGATAAGGTATGTATTTTACATCGAAAAAATGTTTTACGTTTTTGCCTGTGCTTTCACCGTTAATATTTCTTCTTGTTTCGTATGATGTAATTAACGATTTTATTAATTTTCGTGGAAAACTGTTAGTTATTAATATTTTAGTGATTTTCTGAACGTTGTGCTTGTGGAATTGTTTGTCGCTTATGTTTTAAAACTCTCGTGTTGAAATTCTTGGCTGTGTTTATTATTTGGCTCTTTGGTTGAGTAGCATTGAAATTGATAATTCTACCTGACGAGGTATTTTTAGCGTACCAATCGAATGTTATTTTCTTGGCTTCTCTATACAATTTGGTATCCAGGTATGATATTTCTCTTTCTTTTTCAACTTCCACTGTAAATTTGATTTTAGGATGATAATCGTTTAAAATTTTCAAAATCTGATCTTTGTCGTCCTTGTGAATCACAGCTAAAAAATCATCTACGTATTTGGCTACGTATTTTATGTGAATGTTTTTATTGTTAATTCAGTCAATGCTACGTCAAGTAAATTATCAAGTACGATGTCGGCGATTGTAGGAGATATCGGGTTCCCCATTGGCATGCCAAAGATTTGATTGTAAACTTTATCGTTGTGGACGAAGTAGTTGTATACAAACAGAATTTTAATATATCTAAAAATTTAGATTTTGGGATTGTTTGTGCAAAACATTTTTGTTGTTTTCATGTCTAAAAAATTTATTTTAAATTTAATACTAAATTATTTCTGCGACGTAAATTAGCGCAGCTACAACAATTTAGTTTTTTGCATTTTAAGCAAAATTTCATTATTTCTTTTTTTTTTAAGTCGTTTTAGCTTCATGGTTACACATGTTTAAATATATGTAAAGAGTGAAACGTAAGACATTTAAAATTTGTCGTATGCCAGTGACACAAATATAATTATAAAAAATATACTGAAAATTAATACAATAAAATTGTTTAAAGTTTTTAAGTTGTATTGTTTTTAAATATTCATACCTGGTTAAGTTCTGGATGGATATATATAAAGAATCAGGAAAATTTAGTATTCCTACAACAATTTTATGATCGGCCTACTTTTAACCTGTAGGTTTTTTTTAACCTATTTCTACCTCTTTTTTTATTCCATTTTCCCCTTTCCAATTTGCCCTCATGTCTATCAAAATTTTTGTGGCTATTTCTACTTCTCTTTCGGAAGAACCCTGGTTACTCCTTCGTTTCGACCAACGTTCCAAAACTTTGGTCAGAAGTTGCCGAGTAATATGACATTGGTTCATAGCTAATTTTTCGGGTGGCAATACAGTCTACTGTATTGTTTTGTTGGGGACATTTTGCATAGATTATAGCGACTACCTCTAGCGGGTAATTTGAACAACATTTGTATAGAAACCGCAGGTTTCTCCAAATTGTGAGGCATGAGGGAGTCGAAAAATATGATTATTTTCTCCGATACTCGACAAATTTGCCCTATTTGTCGCTCTCTGGATCCTGCGGATATTTCTCTCATTCAAGGGGTCAAGTTTCCAGAGTTTAAGTGCTGTATAAAACTTTAGTGCAACATGTACCTGTTCTTCCTGGTAAGGTGTGAGGGTTGTGTTGAGTACCCATTTCATGAAGATGTCAATGTGGTGGTCGCTTATACACTCATTATTTTTTATTTTCCTGTAATCAGAATATGTAAGTTCCAGGGTCCTAGTCTTGTTTTGATAACTGCAAAACACTTCATTCATCGTGTTGAAAGAATGACTACTGATATATGTATGAATGTATAGTTATTTTTTATTTGGTCAATTCTTTTACCTATTGGCTTCTGATTATAAGAATTATTTATTTTATATTTTAAATGTCTTTAGTTCTATAAACGTAGTTGAAATCTTCTATAAGCATATTCTTTTCCGTGTATCTTAAGAGATTTGAATGGATTCTTTATTGGGATAACAAACTCAAATGTTAGTGATCTGAAATAGAATTAAACGACATACAGATGTAGTTAACAGTGACTTACTCTATGTATTACTAATTTCCTCCTCTAAGTAAGAAAATTAGGAAAAAACCCCATGCTAAAAGAATCAACGTAGAAACACACAAGATAGCAAAACAAATAAGGGAGAGAAAAAATTTAGGATTGTAGGAGTGGCGGTGGTGGTATGTTAGAAAAGTTTTGTTAGCTAGTGCAATTGGCTTCTTGTCTCTCAAAATTGCGCCTTATTACGGAACTTCTAGCTGTGTCTCTGGTTATTTTGTTCTCTGTTATTTTTACCTTAAACTTCGCTTGTTTTTTGCATAGTATTATTACGGTAATCACTAAACCCACTAGCAGTATAATGGTTGATATGCTCATGGCTATCCTTACAATCTTGTGGTAATGGCGTTCTTCTATCTTTCTATTATTTTTTTCTTAATTTAAAACTATGTCCTCGAATATTAGGGGGTTTTCCGTACAAAATTGGTTTCCATGGGAGGTATTGCAAAACTTCGCTCAAACCTTTTGAGTCTGTTTCTAAATGTTGTATTGCCCAATTGGATGGTACAATTATTGAAGTGAAGGTAGTAGTGTCTTTGGACACTGAAGACTCGACTGTCGCAAGTGCTCTTTATGATCACCTTACCGCTATCTATTTGTACTACGTCATAGCCCGTTTTCCTGGCCATTCGGCATGGCTGTGTGACTTTACATTTTATTGTCTCTGTAAGGTCGTAAATTCCTACCCGAAAGTGTATGTTTTGTTCCCCATTCATATCACTGTTTCCGCATTTTCCTCTATTTGTAAATTATCTTTATTTGAATGGGGATGATAAGTGACTTTTCCACAGAAACCTCTTCCGCTGGTATTTTTATTAGTAAGCTAATTGTTCGTGCATCACTTGGCACTATTCATATTGTGATGTTTTTTAGTTTTTCCATGTCTATCTTGAATATCTCTATCTCTTCTTTAGTTAGAAGTGACGGCGAGAAAATGCTTAGCCTTGCAGATGCTATAGTCTGTTGTAAATTTTGTACCTTTTTTTTGAGTATACTAATTTTAAAGAGTTGAGATATGGCTGAGTTCTCCTTGATCAAGCGTTTTTCCAGGTCACTCACTTCATTCATTTTTTTCTCTATTTTCTGTCTGTCTGCCAATATGGCAGTTTGAAGCGACTTGTTAAAGTTGTCGTTAATGACTATTTGCTGTTTTAGCCCTTGTAATAATTGATGGTTATTTTATCCTAAAATTTTTTTGGTGCTCCTCAATATATTATCGGTCCTCCTCGTTCACTGTTCCAAAAACAAACTTCATGAGAGAACTTCCCGCGTTTATTAAGCTTCCTGCCTTTCTTATTGGAAACAGAGTGTGTAGTTCATTTTCCATTTCATTAAGTTGGTCTTTGGCTATTTTTTGGTGTGGAGATTCTCCACACCCTCCCTCGACGTCCTTCGAATTGATTAGGTGGATTATGTAATCATACCTTGTCGTTAACTTGGTGGTGCCAGTATGAATTTCTGTGAACCCATCGTTTGACCTTAGATTGTCAATATACGGCTCAGAGCGTGACTCATGAAATATCAGTAACCAGGTTAGTCCTAGAAACAGAGATTAGACAGGTATTTTAATTAAGCTGGTTTTTTAAATTTCGGCTTTAAACAGTACTGTGTATAACGGTTGGTGGTTGTCTATATAATATTACTTGTAGGCAAATTTCTATGTTACTGAATGTTTAATGTTGGCTGTAAAGCTTGACCAAATTACGATGCAGTTTTAGGTTTCCCTTTCGCTAGTATCTGAATATTAACTGGGGAGGGGAGACCTGTCACTTTGTAAGGCCCCTCCCATAAGGGTGACAGCTTGCTTTTCCGTGTTTGATTTTTCAGCAGCACTTGATTACTTATGTGAATTATGCTAGTTTTCAAGTTTCTTCGCTTGTGATTTGGCCTTGATTTGATGTTTGCGCACCATTTCGTATGCACGCTGAATTTGGTACTTGAGGACTTTTGGATAGTCATAGGGATTATATAAGTGAGTCCTAACCTTAAGGTTTCACAGTAGGTGTGTGAAAACCATAGAGCACTGTAAACGGGGTCTGGTTGCACAAATACAAAAATGTATCCTAAAATGTGAGAATGTATTTATTGCCTACAGTGGTTGCTGGCAAAGCGCCCACCATGTCCACATAAACCTTTTCAAGTGGTCTTTACAGTGTGTCGGTTAACACCATTTGTTCTTTGCCGACTGTCCCGCACTTATTTTTCTGGCAATTCTTTATATTGTAACGACACGTTTTTGCTAGTTACAGGGTCGTTGCTCACTCTGGTTAAAATGCAATGGTGAATAAAAGACCTCTCTTTCTCTTCACGTTATAACTCGTATCTCTTTATTTTCTTTCACGGGTGTTGAACAACAGTTTGGTCCAGTGGAGAGCGGCTCTTAGTAGTACCGCGCTCAGAAAATCAGCAAGAGACTGCCTCACACGTTAAGCTAATGCTGAGCACTGTTACTCACAGCAGTTGTCTACAAGCAGCTCTTGACCGAGAGCATGAGCAACCGGTTGGAGTTATTATTCTGGGCTGAGTGTACTCGACTCGCACGCAGAAGCCTCACTAAAACTAACTCTTGTCAGAGAGAACGGCACCAATTGGAGGTATAAACTCGTGTCGGATTGACGTGTCGCTTTTACAGTAGTCACTTTTCGCCAGAGAGCAAACATCCCCATCAATTGCTAATTGTTCACAAAATAAGATTTTTCAATTGGGGACGTAAAAACCTCCGCATCAATTGCAAGATCTTACCTCTGCAAAATCAGCAAGACAACTGTCTGCCGACTAACGAACAACTCGCCTTTTATACCAATCAGAAGCAAACACATACAAAAACTGCATTGTGTGTGCACAGTTGTTTTCTTTTATGTAAAATTTTTATTCCGACAAACAGGTGGCGCTACTTCATAACAGGCCGTTAATTTTGAACACATCATACAAAGTAGCTTAAAACTAATAAATAAATAATAAAATATTGCATTTTCAAATGTATGAAAATATAATGTAATGATAAATTTAATAATGTAAGTATTATTCAGAATAAACAAAACGTATTTAGTGGTGCCAAAAACTAGGGCACCGACTTTTGGCGTTACACTTCCTCCCCTCTCTACAAGTCCACGCCTACTTCGTTACTCAGATGATTCGTACCATTCTCAATCTCGAGATAGTGATACGAAATCTCTGTACATCAACCTCTCGCATTAGCCGCACCTGCTGGTGAGCCCTTCTCGTAACTGCGGCGTGTGAGATTATCCCCTGTAGTTTTACCGGAGCTTGCGCGATAGCAATTTCCCTTGAGCTGGAAGGTATCGGAGGCGTCACCGGGTCACGTGTAGCCTTGATGATAGAAGGTGCCGGGCTGACTCATAATGGAGACGACATGGGTGATACTGAATGCAATAAAAATTATTAAAGTACAACAAGATTTTATTTTTAGCTTAGGTAGGGTTTTATCTCTTCAAGGTGAGCTGTACGTGTTTTACTACTTCCCACATCACAAATTTCTATAATGACGGGTGCGAGTTTGGCAGCGAGGTTATCGACTGCCTTGGACAATAGTTGAAGTTTAACTAGGATATGGTCTCCTACAGATGGTTTCCAGCTACGCCTCCGTAAATTGTAGTAGCGTTGCTGTCTTTTGAGAGGCTTTCAGTAAATTCCTTTTTACTATTACAAATATTTCTCTTAACTCCTTGGCTCGTTGATCTGGATTGGTTAATCGTTCTCCCGTTCCGATCGTTACCTCATCGTATAGCGCTTTTGATAATCTGGGCTCTCTACCCTGCGTCAAGAAGCAGGTGAATAACCTGTTGTCTCTGATGTCCCAGTGTTAATGGCCAGCATGATTTCTGGCCAAAATTCATCCCAGGAGTTGTGCTGATTTTCCAATAAATAGGCTATCATGGTTTTGATTGTTCGATTTACTCGCTCAGTCGGGTTTTCCTGTGGGGTGTATGGGGCCGTAAATTGTTGGCCAACGCCTAGTTCGTGGAAAGATTTTTTGCAGCACTCGTGACGTAAATTAGGTGCCATTATCGGTAATGAGCACCTTTGGTACCCCATATCGAGACACTATACATTCTCGAAAAGTCTTAGCGACTCCTTCTGCCGTTGCTTTCCTCATTGGTACGAGTTCGCACCACTTTGAGAAATTATCAAAGAAGACCAAAAGCATTGTATTACCGTGTCTTGATCGAGGCAGTGGCCCTACGAGGTCGGCCGATACTAATGACCAAGGTTCTTCAGATATTCGTGTCAACATTTTCCCCGCCGGCAGTTGCTGTGTAGCTTTGTACCGTTGACAAGTTTTCCATTTACGGACGTATTGCACTATATCCTTCACCATCCCTGGCCAGTAATATCGACTCGTTACCTTGTATATGGTTTTCCTTATAACAAGGTGCCCAGCCGCTGTCTGGTCGTGACATTCCTCCAAGACTTACATTCTTTTGCTGGCATCAATACATAGTTTCCAAGCGGTATTGTCCTCATCATTGGTTTCTCTCGCCATGTGTCGATAAAGTTGATTGTTGACGATAGCGTAATCAGCGAAATCTTATGGATGGTTTAGTACTTTTGTCAGTTGGGACTGGAACCATGAGTTTGCTACTGGCGCTGTTGTCTGTGCTAAATGTACCTCTTCCACTGGCTGCCGAGAAAGTGCGTCAGCCGCTACGTTTTGTTTCCCCTTTCGATATTGAATAGAGAATTTATATTGTTGTAGTTCAAGTGCCCATCTTGCCAGCCGTTCTGTTGGATTGTCAATAAAATTTAACCACTTTAGTGGCAGGTGGTCGGTTACAACCACAAATTCGTAGCCGTCAAGATAGGGTCGCATTTTCCGTATGCCCCAAACTACCGCTAAGCATTCCTTTTCAGTCGTGGAGTAATTTCTTTCTGCACTATTAAGGTGTCGACTGGCAAACGCAATGACGTGTTCGTTTCCGTATATTTTCTGTAATAAAACCACACCTAGTCCGCACTCGCGTGCATCGGTTTGTAAAATAAATGGCTGGGTGTAGTCTGGACAAGTCAACACTGGTGCTTCTCTTAACTTTTTCTTTAGGTGCTCGAACGCGTCCTGTTGTTCTTTGCTCCATGTCCAATGTTTCCCCTTTTTTAGCAATCGCGTCAAGGGTTGCGCAATTTCCGCAAAATTTTCCACAAAACAACGGTACCACGATGTGACCCCGAGGAAACGGCGAACTTTTCTTACGGATGTTGGTGGTGGCATCTGTGCTATTGCTGCAACTTTATCGGGATCTGTTTTTATTCCGCTTTGAGTCACAAAATGACCTAAATATTTGGTGTCGGACTTGAAGAATTCACATTTGTCGATGTTCATTTTTAAGTTTGCGGCCCGTAAGCGTCGGAATACATCTCTACGGTTATTCATGTGCTCTTCTAGGGTGATCCCGATAACAATTATATCATCCAAATAAGCAAAATCATACGGTTCCATCTCTGGGCCAATTACACTGTCTAGGATCCGCTGAAGCGTCGCTGGTGCCGAGTGGAGGCCAAAGGGCATTACGCGCCACTGGTATAGTCCCCGTCCAGAGACTGCGAACGCAGTGTATTGCTTACTGTTTTCCTCCATTGGAACCTGCCATTATCCGTCTTTCAGACCCAGGGTACTGATAAACTTGGCATTATGTAAGACGTCAATCCGTGGTAGAGGGTAGGCATCGGGTACTGATCTGGCATTTAGTTGTTGAAAATCCATACAAGTGCGCCAGGCACCGTTCTTCTTTTTTACTAAAGTTATAGGAAAACTGTATGGACTGTGGGATGGCTCAATACAGCCGCGCTCAATTTGGTTATTTAACTCTTCATCAATAATAAATTGCATAGCCGGATTGCGTTCTGCATAGCGTATTTTGATCGGTCGTTCATCTTTCATCACTCTTTTATATTTTGCTACTGTACATGAGCCGCTGATGCGTTGGGATTTTAATAATTCCTGCTCCAAAAACTCCCGTATCCTATTTTGCTGGTCGGTGGGGGTCTGGAAGTTCCCCTCTTTCTGATGTGCTGTAATGACTAGGTTTTTAAGTGCTCTTATGATTTTGCTTATCTTTCCATTTTTCGACTCCTGTACGAAGTGGTTGACCTTGGCGCTAATCAGCTCTACTGTAAGACCTGCACAAGTAATGGTGGTTTTAAAGATCTGGAGAAAATCTAGTCCCACAATGATGTTTTAAAAACAAGGGCACCGACCTTTTGCGCTACAATAAAATCTTTGATGTCTCGTTGCATACCTTTCCATCTGTATTTTTTCCCGATTCACCTTATGGTCTTCCAAATTCCCTGGTGTCCGCCTAGAGGTGGTTCATGGAAGCTTCTTAGAACTTCTTCGATGTCCTTTCTGTTAGATAAAATTTCAACAGCATCTCTCTGTTCGATACTGAAATTCTCCTCTGCGCGCTTCCCCTCTGAGGAATCTTCCTTGCTTGGGACTTCAACACCGAGTTTTTTATCCAATTCCTTTTGCTGAGCTCTGGTAACAACCTATATTTTCTAGTCTTCTAATGGAAGTCGTCTAAGTGGATCAGCATTTAAATAAGTTTTTCCCGGCTTGTAACGATGTCGAATTCATACTCCGACAATTTGTGCCTAAACCGGGCAAGCCTCGAAGTTTGGTCCTTTAGGTTTGTAATACCCTTTAAGGGTTGATGGTCCGTGAATACAGTGAAACCCCGACCGTATAAATAGGGACGAAAGGTTCGTGTCGCCAATAATATGCCTAACATTTGCTTTTCAATTGTTGATTTACACGGAAAGGTTCAGTGAAATCCGGACAAATTAGAACAAGAGGATTATTGATACTTTCCTTTATCCTGCTATGAGCTTCTTGGCACTCCTTTGTCCAGACGAATTTGCAGTTTTTCCTGAGTAGGCGGGTTATGGGTGACGCTACCTCTTTCATTCCCTTTACAAATTTTCGGTAGTAGTTGACAAACCCTAGCAGAGCTTGGATTTCTTTAATACCTTTCGGAGGTCTTAGATTCTTCACACTTTCCACTTTATCAGGATCGGGGAGTACTCCCTTTCTGAGCACTTATGCCTTAAGTAAACAATTTCTCTCCTTAGAAACTGGCATTTTCTCGTACTTAATTTAAGGCTGCTTTATCGCAGACGAGATAAAACATTAGATACTTTCCTTTCATGATCTGCCACATTTCTTCCGTAAACGACTATGTCATCAAAGTAGACTAAGCAATCCAAACTTTGGAGGCCCGTCAATATTGTATTCATGACCCTTTGAAACGTTGCTGGAGCGTCTGTCAAAACAAACGGCATTCTATTGAACTCAAAATGACCTTTGTCTGTGCTGAAAGCCGTTTTTTCTTTATCACCCTCATCCAGTAGTACTTGATGATACCCACTTGCCAGATCTAGAGTAGTGAAATATCTGCTGTTCTCCAATTGAACAAATATTTCATCGATTCGAGGGATAGGGAAGATCTGCTTAAAAGTGACGTCATTTAGTTTCCGAAAATCCACCACCATTCTAAACTTTTTCTTCCCATCCTGCTATTTCTTAGGTACCAGCAGCAAGGTTGAATTCCATGGTGATGTGCTCAGAGCTATAATATCCTCTCTTAAGAGCTCAGATACTTGTTTATTAATCTCGTCTTTATGTACATGGGGTTGATTGGCGGTTGATCCAATTTCGTGGGTATTTAATGTTTAATCAACGTTGTGAAGGGCAGCTTATCCCCAAGTAGCATAAATACGTCGTGATATTTTTCGCAGATCGTATTCATTGACGCTCTTTCTTCCGCATTCCAGTATTTAACCTTCAATAATATTTCTTTCAGTTTCCTTATCCTTTCTGTACTGTCCACAGTTGGTGTCATCAAGGTTTCGGTTCCTTTATGGACCGTTTAATGATTTAATCTCGAAAACTCTATTTTCGTGTTTTCACCTACCAACATGTTCTTTTCTGTCGCGTTCAATATGGGTACTACTGCATTTCCGTTACGAACGTTGACTATAGTGTTCCCAACATAGACTCCTGACGCCGTTGTTGCTTGTGAACCACCACAGTGTTTTTCCTTCCTTAACTGGCACCATCGTAATCGACTTTTCTTAACCAGGAAATTTTTACTGTTTGTTAAACCTATGCTCGCTCCTTCATTTCGTAGCGAGAATATTCCTACTAACTTATTGCTCTTGAAAACTTTTAAGATTCGGGTCAAGGAATTTATTATACCTATTCCCTAAATATTGTCTCGTCCGAGAAGTCCGTCGCCTGAAACTCCGCTTCCTTGGGCGACTACACGAAAGGTCCATGAAGCGTTCCTTCCAACCGCATCTATCTTCAATACGCCCAACGTTGAAGCACTGCCTCCAAAAGCTCTAGCAAATTTTCTTACTTCTCGCTTAATTTCATTATGGAGACATTTATCACCTCTTCTTTCACTATGCAGGAATTTGCCCCAGTGTCCACAAGTAAGACCAGTTTTCCTTCCTTCGCCTCTTGGCACGAAAGTGAGATGAAAACTGTATCCACATTGCCTGACGACTCTATTCCACTGCTACTTATATTAATTTGGCTGTCTGCGAATGTGTTTCCCTTATGGACAGTATCCGTGATTTGTTTTCCTGTCATACTGAAATCGGTCCCATTGTCAAGAAGTTCGATCTGTTTTCCTTCCTTGGCATCTTGACAAGAGCGCGTGGTGGGAACTGTGTTTATATTGCTTGCTGAATTTTTAACCTCTCTAGGGTTTTGTATTACTTCGCCTTTCCGTTTCGTATCAGATGTATGTTCTGTAATATTCTTGTTTACTGTAGACTTTTGCCTTCTTTGTAAGTTTCCATGTTTTTCTGTATGCATTGTTGCCTTGCGTACTATTTCCGTTAGTTCTTCTGCCTCCGAGTCATCCTGTGGCTTTTTCTCAGGTTCTTCATTTACTCCACCTCTAGATTTATTATTTGATATGTACTGTCTGCTTTTAAGTTGTCGTAATCCATTAATTTTTCATGAACCTGCTCCTTTTGCTGTTTCTGCAAATTATTCTGCTATTTATTTAGTTATTGTCCGTAACTGGGTCGATTGTCATTTCCCGAGTTACTTATGGGTATATTTTTAACCTGGCTCTTCTTTGTCCGGAAGTAATTTGTATTTTGAGGGGTAGAGATATTTTGACATTCTCCAGCAAAGTGGCCTGATTGACCCCATCTGTAACATTGTCGTGTTTTACTAAAGTTTCCGTTCTTTTCCATTGCACTGTCGTCGCTTCTATCAAAATTCCAGTCTGGGGGTATCCTGTTGTTGATTGGTCTATTGTTTCGCGGCTGGTTTTGATCATTTTGCTGTCGCTGATGGCAAAATTGATTTTCCTTATGGCCAGTTGTCCGACACATTTTGCAATATAATGGTGGTAATCTTAGTCTGCATGATTCTACTGTGTGACCCTTTTTCCCACCGTGCTCACAAGTCAGCTTGCTACTGATTTTGTTTTCGCACTTCGGGCCAGCCTCATGTCCATATACACCACACTTTACGCAATATGGCGCGTTTAACCACCGGTCGCAGTTTGTTCTATTGTAGCCTTTCTGATTACAGGAACTTCACGGCATTGTCGTGGTTACAGTATTTATACCAATCTTACTATTTCCAAAAAGCTGTTCAGCATCTTCTACCGCTTGCACTGATAACTGCAAATCTTTGTTCTCATCACCTACGAACCTTGTCGTTAATGCCTGATCCCTCAGACCTTTAATAAAACTTTTCACCGTCAGTCTCCTAAAATCTTTTAGTATGGTTTGCCTGCTGTCCACTTGCTCCATTGATTCGCTGCAATGCCGCTTGCTTGATTAAGTGAAGCTTCTATACGGCTACCTAAGTGACTAGCGGGTTCTTTGACCCCCTGCCTACATGATATAACAAGTTTCCTTATTTGTTCTACATTTTTTGCCTTTAGACACAGCTTCTTTATTGCGTTACACAGGAAATCCACTGTACAAAAAGACTGGGGTGATATCTGTAAGATTTATTGTTATTAATTTCACTAACTATATCTAAAACGTATTGCAGCTCCTCTAATTTTGTCAGTTTGTTACTATTTATTGTCTCCTTATGGTTTTCAATAAATTTCTTACTTGAATTTAATTTACGTAGTTCTGTCTAAGCATGAACTTGTAAACTGCCAACATTATAATTATAGTCCCTTACTTTGTCAGTTAGTTCGTCTGTTCTCTTCTGCGTATTCTTCATTAAGAAAGTTATTGATACTCACCAATTTTCCTGCTACGGATGGGGTTAATGATGGTGTTTAGACGGGTTAGAGGTAAACGATACTTTTTCGATTCTTGTAGAACAGATGGAGAATCCTACCTGAGCTAGATTCGTATTCCGATTTATAATCTAATACATTCTTTACGCGGTTAAATCCTGTGGAAATTACTTGTAGCTCCACCACCCTATATTTTGACAAAGATACTTAAGGCGTACCGGAATGCGGCTGCTTTAGACCTTCAGAACTTCGTTTCTATATTCAGTGGTTTCCTTAACTTTTCGTTTCCACTTTGTTCTTCCACTTTTGGAAAGCAATAAAAAAATCAAGAAGTTTTCTATATTATCCTGAAGGGTCCCGTGGAATTCGCAGGAAAATATTAGGAAACTAGTTTAACTATATCAACTGCGCCAAAAATGTTGCGGTTTTTTGTTATTAAAAAGAAAAACTAAATTTTACTTCCGAAATTGTTTATGTCTTTTTATTGTGAGAGACTCAATTACAATTCCCATCTGAACAAAAACTTATCAGCTATTTATATTAAATTATTAACAAATAAAACGCTGACTTAATACAGTCAGCATTAACCAATTCAATAAACTTATAACCTATTTAGTTTGACCAAAGCAATTATGCTGACTCAAATGTGACAATTTCTTCACATTAATGTTTATAGCAAATTACAATTTATAAATAAATTATATTACTGTAACTAAAATAAATATAATCTACGAGGGTTGGTCACAACACAACAAAAGCAATTAATTTACAACCAACAGGTGAAATGTCGACAGAAACGTTCCTTGCACCCTTCACCCGCTTCTTCTTTCGTCGTGGCTGTCCTGCCCATTAATTCTCAGATAACGGTAATGCATTTATTGAAGCGTCTAATTTATTAAAGGTTGATCAGAAACAGTTTTTATCTGATCGTAGAATAACAATTCGTATACGGAATAGTGTTTAGCTAATTGAATGGCATTTTATACATTTGAGCAACTGGCGACAATGTTAACCAGTACAGAAGCATGCTCTCTCTCTCTCTCTCTCTCCAATAGATGGCAAAAGCTCAAAGTTCTTCACCAATATTTCGCACAGATGTGGAAAGAGGAATATCTTAAAGAGACTTTGAAGTAGGAGATTTAGTAGCTAGGTCGAATAGAAAAAAAACTTATTTAGGACATGACTTGATTTATCGCGGACGTGAGAACAGCTTCCGGCATTTTACCTGGTCTATTGTGAAGCTCGTTCTCTTACCCATTTCTGGAACCTCCTAATTCTCTCTCTTTCTACACTAGCAAAATTTCAGCAGCATCATATCGCCTTAAAGTATACTGCAAACCGGTTGAAGGCCCATCTTTAGAGAATAAGCCTCCATGCGACGAGGTTCTGCGGAACTGCCTTATTTGTATAAGTGAACATGCGTTAAGGAAATATCTGAAGTGTCGCAAAATGCCTGTGGGGGATCGATGGGAAACAGTGAAGAAGTTTCGCTACTGCTTTAACTGTCTCGCGCATTCGCAATGAAGGACAAGTGTACGGGTCGTGAGCGGCATTTGGAGTGCAAAGCGGAGCACCACTCTCCTTCACAGGCATAAAAAACAAGCTCACCCTCAAAAGAACAGGACCTCAATGCAGAACAGCGATAGCTCTGCCCATAAAGCGGCAAAAGCGAAGCGTAGGCATAGAAGGCTTGCACCCAAAGTAAAAGTGCAACACACCTAACAATGTTGTCACTAACAACAACAACTATCCCAACAACCTCAACAGCAGCAACAATACCCGCAATACTCTGGGACTACATTAATTATAAACACAAATGAGTTGTAATTTTTGATAAAAGATCTGCCTTGTGCTTTTTATTTACTCTGTTTTTAGGTGGTAACCTAACGTGGTCTATCCTTAGCCACCGTTATTGCAGTACTGCAAGGAGGGCGGGATGTTTACGCGAGTAGTGTGAAAATCTCTGATTTTTGTTGAACTGAAGTTTCTACATATTAGTCGTTAAGTTATGGGCGCGTAATTGTTACGTCTTTTATTTATATATACTCACTTCTGTAAACACTAAACGAAAACAAATTAATAAATAAAATTTATTAAACCTCAAAATAATCCCCGTTTTTATTTTTCCAATATTTTCGAGAAAATATTTTTAGAGAAACATGCCTGCTATCTTTTATACCTTAAGAAAAATTAGAATTTTAAATTAATTTTATCAATTTTTTATCTTGACATTTTCTGTTTTTTTTTACACATAAAAAAGATTTATAAGGCTATTACTATAAGAAATAATGTTACAAACCCAGTTAGGACGAACGACGAATCTCGCGTAGTATAACGAATTCCTTATTAAACCATCTTTGTGCATATTCTTCGACTGAAACTCAATTCGAACGACAAAATTATTAATAAATTTATTTTTGTTTACATGCGCCATTTGCGGGAGTGAAAATATACTTAAAAAAGAAGCAATAAATTTTATATTGTCTTTTATTTGAATTTTTTTTATAAATGAATGAAAAAGTAATAATACTGCTTTTAAGATAGATAACAACTCTGCAGAGAAATAAGCGATCCTTTTCTGAAAGATCTCTTCAAAAGCTTTTAAATTATACCCATATTGACATCTTAAAAAATGTGGTACACAATCGCACTTTTTTATAAAAAAGTACAGAGGCCACAGTTCGGAAATTATAGGTGAGGGCCGATTTTTTTACTTAATGTTTTTTTTTTATTTTTTTTTTAATTCTCTCTTGTTAAACATATATGTTTTTTTTGTTTGGAGTTACTTTATTGTTCCAAATAATATAGAAAAATTAGAAGCAGGCGTGGTATTTAGCGCACTGCCTCGAGGGACCGATCTTGCTGCTTTGCAATAGCAACATTTTCGAAACTATGTATGACCGATTGAAGTACTTGAGTTTTTTCTAGCTTTGTTGTTAATGTAGATACTACCCACTAGGTAGTTATTGATATGGAATACAAAACACTCATTTTTATATTGCAAAATTTCTGTATTTTAATTTAATAACTATTATTGTTAACTAAACAATTAATTTTATGACCCAATTTTACATTACCCAATTTTATATTAAGTTCATTAACAATTGTTGTTGACAAAACAGAAATTAATATGTTGTAATAATAAAAAAAATAGGTTTAATAATTTTGCAAAAAATTTATTCTTCTTACTGAAGAAAATACAGAAAGTAAATAATCATTATTTTTAAACCATTTAACGGGTTTTATTCTTTTGATTAGCGTTCTTCAGGTTCAAGTACCTGTAAGAACAAAAGGGAAATAAAAAATAGTTTTAGTTCTGATGAAACGTCTGAACTAAGTTGCACTAGATTTTTTTGTCTAAACATTATGATGACCCTAGTTTTTTGTTAGGTATTCTTAGCTTCCCCTCATCTGTCGTAAGGGATTTTTAATAACCATAACAAAACAAAAAGCATACCCATCCTTCAGATTTTGGAGGCATAATCCAAGGCATCAGAACACCTTGAAGTAATCCAGCTTAACCCACGCAATCAACACGTTAACAGAATTTCCCGATTGTGCCTGTGAGAACAAATACAGTGCTAACTGCTTGAAAACTATCAGTTCCGACAATAGTAATTTAAACTCCTGTTTTAAAAACCCTCACAAGTGATGCAGATCTTCACAAATCAAAAGGAGTAGTCACAAGCGGATAAAAGAAAATCAACACAAATTCACGCAAATAGCTCGTAACAGCAACCATTCAGGATCTTGTGGCACAAAAGGAAATAAGGGCTAGTAATATTGAAAAAATTATTTCAATTATTAAAAAAGTTCTACTCTACAGAAGAATTGAAGAATTTTATCACAGCAAACGGAATGAACTCTTGTCCACACGGCAGGCATTTAAAAAAACAGAGAACAGAATTCTTAAAGGATTCTTATATTGTAAAAGATTTTAACAAATCAACTAATGCAAAATATAGTTCTACAATTGAATACATTGAGTCAGAAATAAAGAAACTGACGCCTTTGAACACCAAGACAGTATCAACCATAAGAGAGAAGATATTAGAAAACTTTTAATCTTTCCAGTGTGATGAAGAGGAATTATTTTATGGACTACCTAGAAGAATAACTGCTCGTATTACTGCGCTTACCCGTTCGCTTCATGGCTTGGACTCAGTAGACGCGGATCAGCGAAAACAGTTTTATCAATTCAAATTAGACACTGTAAAAAATTTATAACCTCAAGTTCAATATTAATATGAAAATATGTGGCAACAGACTGGAAATCCATCAAAGTTGGGATTACATCAATGTAAAAACGATGACCTGGAAGACTTGGTTCGATATTATCTAGTTAAACTTGCAGTATTAACAGACAAATGCGTCAAAACTGGGAAATGACATGACAGTACACAGTTCACTGCCCATTTAAAAGGTAACGATTCCTCAATTTAATGGTGACTGTTTAAAGTAGCGTCAGTTCTATGAACTTTTCTTAGATATGGTAGACAACCAGTCTCTCCCAAATGTCCAAAAAATGTAGTATCTGAAAACAAATTTATCGGGGGAGGCTAGCAAACTTATAAGCTACCTAACTCTGACGGGAGAAAACCACAAAACGGCATGGACCCTTCTTCAGGAGCGTTACAGCAATAAACGAGTTCTTGTAGCCACGCTATTAGAAAGCATCATCAATCATCCAAAGGGAACATTAACAACTTGAATATCGACACATCCGCTTGGAATGCCATACTGATTCAAATAATGATGAAAAATTAGATCACAGTCTGTATATTCGGTTTATGCAATCATTATCGAAACCGAAGGAAGTGCCCACTATTAGAGAATTATTTCCATATTTGCAAATGCAATTTAAGCCAATGAAGTCGATTGGTAAAACATTAATTACCCATCAAGGTGCAAGCAGCTTTAGCTGTGTGTTAAGTCTGATCATTTAGCCAAGACTCGTACTTATCGCAACTGTAAAAAAAGTAATAACATGCACAACACGTTTCAACATTTACCAAAAAAATTTCAAGTCACATCAATAGCCTCAAAGCAAACGCCAACCACAAGACATGATTTTGCACCAGCTGATGCAGATGCAGTCTCCTTGGCATCAACAGAAGACAAGAAAAACGTAATTTTAGCCACAGCAAGAGTTATAATGAAGGCGGAATGGCATGTCAAAACAATTTAGGGCTGTACTGGATTCAGGTTTAAAAGTGAATATAGTTTCTGAAAGGCTTGTAAGAAAGTTATCGCTTAAAACAACAGAGACCGCTTTGTCCATTAAAGAAATTGGAAGAATTCAAAAAAAGGTATGTCACCGCGTAAATATGAAAATCTTGAATTTTCATCTAACTTGGAAGCCTTTGTGTTACCAACAATTATACCACCACAGCCAAATCATAATTTGGATGTTTCTAATTAGAAAATTCCACAACACATTCATTTAGCAGATCCCAATTTTAATACACAAGGAAAAATTGATACTCTTCTCTATGCGGAGTTTTATTTTAGTCTAATACAACCTGGTACAATATAGCTTTCGACTTATCATCCTATACTTCATACTTAAGCAACCTACAATAGATTTCCCATCTGCAACATTAACATGTGCAGTTTTTGGCAGTGAAACCTCATTAGAATAAGCAATCAAACAACTATGGAAACTCGAAGAGGTAGAGTCAAATGAGAAATTATGTCTCCAGCAGAAAACCTGTGTGAATATTACTTTAATCAGCACGTTCAGATGGACTTAAATAGTCGCTTTATTGTCAACCTTCCGTTTAGCGAAAATCCAACCGCATTGGGGCATTCTCATCAAATGGCATACAATAGATTTATTAGTCTAGAGCAACGGCTAAATGAAAATACAAATCTTCACGGTCAGTACATTGAATTCATGAGCGAATATGAAAATTTAGGACACATGGAAAATATCAACTTGGATAACATGTTAAATACAAAATGCTTTATTGCACATCATTGTGTTTTAAAACCTAACAGCACAACGACTTTTTAACTTTACTACTTTACAAATACGTTTAGATTTTTTATTATTTAATTTATTTACTTGCAATTCAAATCGTTCGGTTTTACATCATAGTATTAATTGTAAATAAAAAATCTAATATAATATTTAATATACTTATTGTGTATTTAATTTACTTTCAATGTATAAAGAAATGCAATTTCAGTTTTAATTGTGTATCTTCTCAATTACTTATTAATTTGCTTTCCTCTTTTAATTATCATAGTCATCATCTTCAGTGCCTTGAGACTGCTATTGTATAACATGTTTACTTTAATTTAAGAGGAAAAAAAAGAAGCCGGGCATACATACATTTTAAATAAAGAAGAAACGTAATAATAAGAGATATATAATCTTTGGTTTCTAACGAGAGTTAATTAGAACACTTGTGTGTTTGAATTTTTCTAAGGAAAAAACAGAATTTTAAATGAAATACTTGTTGTAATAATTGCAATATTACTGACTAAACTAATATATTTTGTTTTTAATTTAAATTTTAAACTTATAAATTAAAAATGTGACAAAAATTCTTAAAAATCCTTTAATATTATTAAATTTGTGTTTGTTGGCTCTTTATGGTTGTTGATGCGCATTAAGCTGTTTTTAATTTAATTGTTTGTTTATTTAATTATTCATAATTTTTTGTAACTAATTAGGATCTTGATAATGTGAAGATATAACTAAAGGATGTCGAGGTGGCGGAAAATATCTGACATGTTCAACATTTGAGCCGTCCACATCACTGCCTTTTAAATATTTATTTAGAATAGCAACCATTTGTGCTTAAGTTCAATTCCTTTAACATCTTCATTCTAGCCTTCAACTCTTTGCACTCCTAAGATGTGGTAGCAAAAATCGAATGCCTCAAAACGTCCCTGTTGACCTCATAAAACAATCAAAGCACATCCCGCCCAGTTAAGACCTTCACCAAATAATTCTTCGATAATATATTCAGCGCCACGAACCGGTATACAGTACACAAATTAGGGCCGCCCATAAACGATGAAATACGGAATATTCATCGATATGTATTATGCTATTAGCTGGTGCTGGTCCAGTCCATATCGGTTCATCTAAATAGCTTTTAATACGATTCAGAATGACTTCGAAAATGCTTAGACCACAGCAAAGACGTTCGCGTATTAACAGATCTCCCTCACGTGCAATCATGGCTTGCTAACCTGTTCCCAATTTCTCTACATACGACACAATTTCTATGCTGGCAAATTCAGATTCCAAACGTTTTTGTTTCGCTCTTGGTTTTTCTTTTTCCTTACAAGATGAATATGGAAATATATTTTTAAATAATGCAGCATGCAATAAATCATAAACTTCTTCCTGCGAATGAGCCTGTTCAATCAACAAACAGAAAATAATACAATTTCCAAATTCTCGAAACTATTGAAAGAGTTCCGTTTTGGTATCTAGATATTTGACAATATCGGTTAAGTGGGCCTGATAATAACTCAACACACCAGGTGAACCATATACAACAAACAGAAAATAATACAATTTCCAAATTCTCGAAACTGGTATCTGGATATTGAATAATATTGGTTAAGTGGGCCTGATAATAACCTAACACAAGGTGAACCATATTCACATTTTGATAATTTGCACGATTTTGGCATAGCGCTTATTAAGGTTTAGGTAACTTGCAAAGGAGAGCTCCGTATTAAGAGTTTAACAATATCCTTTAATATTATATCCATAACAACAGCAATTCCTTGATATCCTAACAGACGACCCATAGCACCTACGAAGCCATATTTTGTAGAATAGGCAGCGTTTAACCGTTTAGAACCCCGAAGGTAATAGTGGGACATTTGGGATCGCTTTTCTCGTTGCACTGGTTGCGACGACGCCAAATGAACTTTGCTGCGTACAAATCTATAGTTAGCTGCGTTATAGCAATAATTAACTGAGAAATCATAATTTAGTTCCAGAAAAACATGCAATGTTACACGACCATAAGGAGCTAAAACTTTATGATTGGCCTCCTTAATCATTGACTCGAAATTATCCAAAGCCAAATAATTTTCTAGTAGTTTATGACAAATTCTATTGCACTCCAAAAGTCCTTCCAATTCCACTATGTCTGTAATATCGTTACTTTCAAAGCGGCTAATAGCCAATTCAATACTCTTATGCATATGCGCATTTATACGTTGCGTTGTTAATTTATTTAAATCAATCGATCGCCCCAGAAGTTGAACATGTTTTTGTTTTAGTAGAGTCTCAAAACGGTTATTTCTTGGGTATGATTGAAAATTAAATCCTAATATTTCACACTCTAAGCGAAAACGTTTGTCTAAGAAAATACTCCCAGTTAACTTCTTATAATGAGCAAATATCTGCTTGCTTAATTTATAAACAAATTGATCGAAACACAAATTAACCTCAGCCTCTACTTTATGGTATTAACTCTGTTTGCAAAATATGGTCTATGCATAGTGAGCCGATTCGTTGTATAAGTCCAAAAAATATAAAACAAATTCCATCATGGAAGGTTCCTTAGTGTATAATATATGATCTTTTAAAATCCAAGGCAAATACATTTCAAAAGCGAATTGTATGCGTTTCTTCATAGTTATCAAATTCTAATATTCTTCATTACCTTGCGACCCATTGTACTCTCTAAATATAATTCACGATACCAAATACATTTCTGTAATGTATCACTAAAATTCAATAAATAACTCCAATAGAAATATGTCTTGTGAAAAGTGTCGATTTGCATTAAGCAATTGCCCTCAATGTCTGCGCAAAGTTCGTTTTACTCCTGTTTATCGGCAACGAGCGATTCCAGCATAGTGCGAACCATATACATTGAGTCGTGGTACATTAATACGAAAACGTCCATCAGGATCTTGTCCTTGAGGATCAAATCATCTACAGGTTTGTAGCCATTTTGCCAATCGGCGGCTGTTTCGCGTACTGACATAATAATACTGCGAGTGAGATCCTTTTGTTTTTAACAGCTTTTCATAGAGGTTCACGTAAAGTAAGCTGTACAAAATCTTTTAGTTCTGAATAAATATTACGACGTTTTGCTCACAAGGAACTATCTCAATGCAGGCCATTAAAACCACTTCAATAATTGCAGTATAATTATAACGGGTAGCCCTCTCATATTCCTCTGCTTCTACGGGACATTCTTTATTTTGACGGTGATCGCTTGGATGCAAAATTTTCAAAAATACAGTTTTGTTACAACACTTGTCTATAGTGACAATAACTGCAAACCTCTCAAAGCTAATTCGCAAGTAGCTCTATTTTCGGCATCTGAAGGGTTTTCTTTGACAGTCGTTTTAAACTTTTTTATGTATCGTGCAAGTTCTGAAATATATTTAACATCATCCTCGCGCATTTGTGGCAAATATACCACAAAATCAGCCTGAGGGCTGATCGCATTTGAACTGGACAGTGGCCATTTGCTGGGATCATAATGTTTGCTCCTTTTTATGTATTTAAATGCGGTCAAAACGGATTTTCCTTTTCTGGTCCAATTTATTAATGTTACAAGCATCACTGTCTATAAGAAAAAGGCCGAAGCCAATCACCTTAACAAGCATATGCTTTTCTTCGGAAGTAAAGTAGATTTTTGTCTCAAATATATGAACGCAAATGTTTACTACCTCCGATAACAAATCTTCATAACCAATAATTTTTTCCAAAGTATCTTTCAGCGTGTTTTATTCTAAGTAGCCAAAAACATGGATAAATTTTGCGAATCTGACATACTTTGAGAAACTGAGCAGCACGGCGATAGTTAATGCACTCGTTTTTAACACTAGATTTCATATTTTTAATACATCTAATACTGCAAACATGTTAATAAATTTTCCCAAAGTCTGTATGAGAAAGACTTTTGATTCCACAGAAAAAGCCTCAATGGCTTTTCTTTGGAAGTAAATGAAGTTTAAAAGTTTATTAACTACCGGATCTAAAACTTCAACCATTTTTTCGTAAATCTCAACGCGATTTGGTTGTTCGTTAGGTTTAGGTTGCGGTATAGCGCGAGAATAACAGCGCCATGTATACAACATCACGGTATGTTTTTGACCCTCATCCAGTAAAACCTTCAAATTGGCATGAGCTATGCCTGTAACAAAACCATTACGACCCTCAAAGTTGATGTCGAAATTTGCGTTGTAAGGCAGTAACAACTCATCCAATACTTCAACATTTAAATTTTTTTCCGTCATTTTTAAATTAATGTATACAATAAATCATAGTATATTACCTTCGTAGTAAATGCTTGAACAAAAACTGCAACTTGAGGGTGCTCCGCTAATCACCGTTTTTATTGTAAATAAAACTAGAGCTGTGTGGTGCAGTCATAGTAGCTCAAATTGCTAACAGGGTAAAAATCGAAATTAGACTATGTTCCTATGGACCAATTCTGAAATAGTGCTTTCCTAGATTAAATCACAATTATCTTTATATAAAACATTTTCCGCCAACAGAGTATCAACAATTCAGTCACCAACTCTAGCTGAACAATGGCGCCACGTACGATCAAAACACAGACCAGCCGATATACTATCCAGAGGACTTAAAGCAGAAGATCTGCCAGCATGTATTTTGTGGCTATATGGACCATTTTTTCTTCATGGAAGAGAGAAATCATGGCCATCGGAGTTCTTACATCAAGAAATTTCCAATTATATTGAGAAAAAGCCTAGCCTTTTATACGGAATTCACCACAAAAATTCCTTTATAACTTTACAGAAGGTTTTGGGCTACGTACTAAGATTCGTTAAAAATTCAAAAACGCAAAACATATTTTAACTAAAACACATTTCGCTGAGTTCTAGAGAACTGGATGATTTGTAGTATGTAATTATTCGAGCAGTTCAGACCTCCGCCATCATGAAGGAGATACCTGAATTTAAAAAAAAACAAGTGAACAAGTGCAGCACAATAACAGCTTATCTCCATTCCTTGATGCAAATAATATTTTACGGGCCGGAAAAAGATTGGAAGTATCTAATCTATCATATGACGCAAAACATCCCATACTTCTACCCTATGTTACATTAAAAAACTATCATTGTGGCTCACAATCATTATTGGCCATATCCAGACAACAATATTGGATCATCAAGAGTAAATCAATGGCAAGAAATATAGTCTAAAATTGTGTGCGATGTACAAGAGCAAAACCGAAACTTTTTTCATAAATAATGGGAGATCTGCCAGCAAACAGGATCACCCCATCACGCCCATTTATCACATCTGGTGTTGACAACAATATTGGTTTTGACAACAATCATCAAGAGCAAATCAATGGAAAGAAATATAGTCCAAAATTGTGTGCGATGTTCAAAAGGAAAACCTAAACTTTTTTCACAAATAATGGGAGATCTGTAAGCAAACAGGGTGAGCCCATCACGCCCATTTATCACATCTGGTGTTGAATACTACGGACCGTTTTGGGTTCATTTTAAGATAAGCGGTAAAAAACCGCATAAAGTTTACATAGGCTGTACACCTGAAAGTTGTAATGGCACTGACAATAGATGCATTTATTGGAGCACTGAAAAGATTCTTATCATGCCGAGGGCAGTGCCAGACCATATATACCGACAATGCTACAAACTTCATAGGTACGCGGAATCAGCTAGAAGAACTAAATCAAGCGATATTTGATAATAACTCCAAAGAAATAATCTTAAAGGCTTGCAGTAAAGTAAGCATTGAATTGAAATTTATTCCACCTCGGGCCTTTCACTTTGGAGGCTAATGGGAGGCAGAAGTAAAGTCCACTAAGCAATTTTAACGCACGTAGAGCTTGAGTCAGTGATCATAAAGATAGAATCCATATTGAAATCCCGTCCGCTAACTCCGATGTCATCTAATCCAAATGATCTAACTGCACTGACTCTCGGTCACAGCCCAAGTAGATAGTAGATCAGTGCAACCAAATATTTCTCTCGCCACAAGATAGAAACTCGTCTCCCAACTCAAACGTGAGTTCTTGAAACGTTGGTCTGCCAAGTATTTACACCTACTGCAGGAAAGACAGAAGTGGAAATCATCTGAATATGTGAAAGAATTACAGATTTTTACCATAAAAGAAGACAATTTACCGCTAATGAGCTGGCTACTTGAAAGAATCCTTCAAAAAACACGAGGGAAATGATGGAAGAGTTCGGGTAGCAGATCTGCAAACAACCTTAGGAATTAAAAGAAGACCTATTCACAGACTAGCTCCGCTACTTCACGAAGACGAATAACCTGAAACTGGTTTGTCCAACCCTATTTACCCAGTACCTGTTGACGAAGCAGATACTCCACCCACCAAAAAATCAAAGACTATTACTAACTCAATCATACTCACTATGATCGTAGCCATACTTATTATTCCAGCTGTTATGGACAGTCCCGAAGAGATAAGGAACTTTCAATTTGATTTAGGGATATATTTTGAAGGTATCGGTACCATAAAACTGGCAATAGCTGAAGAGAAATTCATGGTATACTATAATCTAGCACCTTTCTTGTCCGAGTTAAAAATTTTTCAGTCTGGATCAGTCACGTTTCAACACTTATGTTCAATCAAGTGAAAGAAGAATTGCTTGAAGAAAAGGGACTATTCGCAGCTAGAAAAGTTAAAAGAGGTGCTTTTAGCATTGTTGGAAATGTAGCAGTGTCATTGTTTGGAGTACTGGACTCAGACTATGCCAATGAAATGTCAGACGAAATTAAAAGAGCAAAGGTCGAAACTGACTACATTTTTAAATTACTTTAAAACCAAACATAAATTTTTGATTCCACTATTAGTATAATTAAGGAAGAAGAAGTTAGTACACAGAAACAAAAATCAGAGATTGTTGCAAGAATTAACAATGAAACAAATGTAATTGCTAAGGAATTTTCAGAAGTCAGCCAAACACAACTATTGTCACTTCTATCGAATAACTAACATTACCAGCACTGAACTTGCAAGGGTAGAAAAGGAGATTATCGACGTAATTAAGAATGCTCACGATGACAAAATCACTTTTATTATCGCCTCATCAGCTAAGGAATGCATTAGCTGAAATGAAGGCACATATACCAGTACAACGTAGGCTTCCAATCGAAGCAGACAATTTGGTTTAACTACACAAGCTTATGAAGGCAAATGGAGCAGTGACAAAAGGCGAAGTTCTCTTCGATCGATCAACAATTCCTTGAACTCTTAAAGATAACTCCAGTCTCAACAATACGAAATAACTATCTAATATCCATCAAACCAGATGTACCTTTTTTAGCAGTAAATCCACACAGAGATGAAATTGTTTCTGTAACAACCGATGATTTGTCAAGCTGCGCTACAGCAACAAGGGATACATATATATACATATATATATATATATATATATATATATATATATATATATATATATATATATATATATATATATATATGCCACAATAAGCAGCTTCGATTCAAAAAGGATATAAATTCCTGTGAAATTAATATCCTCAAAAGCGTTAACACAGCCAGTTGTAATTCAGCAGTTTGCGGCACTGAAACCTCTGAATTTAGGATCGTCAAGAAAAAAATATAATATGGGCGTCAAAAAAAGGTGGGGAACCCTTTACCAATTATTTGAGAAAAAGTTAGAAGTTTTGCCTTCTTCCGTACTAGTGGATAAAAAGTGCTACTGTTGCTTTGTCGGAACTTCTTCAAAATACAGCATCAAAAATTATTGCAAATTTTGATAAGGAAGATTTATGTGGATATATGCAGTGATTGCGAGTTGACATTGTGTGGATGTGAGGGATCACCCGAATTGCCAGATATAAGCAAGCTTCTGAAAACGATACTATTTTTTCAACAGTCCTTATCGTACCGTTAGTGCCATTAAGATTGCGATTATATAATTAAATGGTATCAACATATCAAAAGTCAGTGGGTTAATTATACACCAGCCTCAAAACTGTTATGTTGTCCAATACGTTTCCAGTACATTAGAGAAAACAGAAAAACAACTTAAAATCGCGTTGATAGTATTTAACGGCAAATTTACAATACGGAGCCTGTTGATGTTATTATATCTGATAAGGTAATTACAGTATCCTAATTAACCAACGGTAGACGAAATATGCAATAACCGACATAAGATTCAATTTGAATTTTAACATATTTAGTAAAACGATATCTGTTACAAAACTGCCAGAAATAAGTAACACTAAATCTTAGTGTTCAACCAAGTTTAACTAGTTGTAGTGTGTGTAGCAGGCGACTTATATGTACCTTCTTAGAGAGTTACCACGAACATGCAGATTCTCTTTCTCTTTATTTTTTTGTCATTTTAAGTAATATTTCATTATGTTACATTTTTTGTATTACGACACGTTTCTTGAAGTCAGTCGACATTAGACATTGAAGCCATTGAAGGCAAAACTTTAAATAAAACAGCCTTGGAGGCAAATTTCATTAGAAAAAATAAATTTTGTATTTTTCTTAAGCAGTGGCTTTGGAAGCCAAAATCTGTTCATCATTTGGTCCTTCGACACCTCCTGGAATAGACTAGGAGTGGAATGAATTAGTGGAAGAGGGTCCACTAGAACCACCGGCGTCATTCAAAGAGACATCTTCTGTGGCAGAAGTAAGCTTATTCGGCAGTATAGCTTGGAAAGAAAGTGATCACTAAATAGAGGGTCAAGCAAAACACCGAGGGGCAGTACCAACAGAGCAATAGATTAAGAGGAAATTTAAGGGTATGTATGGTGATTTTGGCATTTTTTGTGTTTTTTTTAAATTAAAAAAGGCATCGAAGAACTTAAAAAAAATTGCATAGCCAACAATTTTTTTTACACACCATAAAACGGTGAATCTCGTCAATATACATAGACCTGTATATGAATAAAAGTATATACATAAATACCGCAAGAACTTGCAAGCGAAGAAGCAACAAGAAAAATTCTCCTTTAAAAGTACATACTTATGTAAATATCGTAAAATCATCGCACACATAATTTGTAAGACGTGGAACTGAAACAAGTTACAACAGATAAGCTTTTCTTCTTGTTAGTTATACAGTAAGATTATTAAAATCACCTCAAAACTAAAAAAAAAAAGCTTTTATATTCTCATCTACACGATTTTTAAAATTTCGATCCAATTCAACATTGTTTCAAAATAATCATGAATTATACCTTGTACAAATAAATCAAATTTTTAATTACACAGACACATTCTCTTAAAATTAAATCTTAATTTTAAATTTACAAAGAGTAAAAAAGTGATGATCAAGTATAAAATAAACGCAATAATACGAACAATATAATAATCTCTGCATCATCTTTTATTTCTATATATGTATATGTGTGCAAATAAATTACAACTTTTTACATTATTCGAGTGTACATGTATGTATGTAGACGAGGCAGCATATCACTTGGCAAATACACATCAAAAATATAAAATATTATGAAAAATAAAGGGATTTTTATTCACTGCAAATATATGTGCATAAATCTTTGTTATTTATTGCAAGTTATTTTCTTGGGAATATTTTTTTTAATCCAACGTTTAAGCACTAACGCGAATAGAAAAAACTCAATTAATTTTTGATTTGTACTAAAATTTTCTAATCTGTTAACGTCAATAAGATTGATTCGGCAGAAAAAGCAGCAACATGACTGCAGTAAGGAAATGTAAATTTGATATCAACCAGTTGAATAGTTTTACCGCTAAACTTCATACGTTAAAAGAAAACATTTTAACCGGGGCTATGATTGACGTTAAGCTATGTGAATTAGAAAGTAGATGGGTTAAGCTGAAAGAAAGCTACGAGGAATATTAATATCAAGGGATGCAGAAGAAGATATTAAGGACGATATTACAATTAAATATGAGGATTCAGGTGAAAAGTATGAAGTAGCAAAGACAAAGTTATTAGGGATTATGAAAAAGGAAATAAATCTTAAAGAAGAAAAAGCGACAACGTCACAAGAGGCGGCGAGCCCCTCAACGCAACATTCAACACCCGCGTTGAAGTTACCCGCATGTGAAATCCCAGTTTTTGAAGGAGGCTACTTCAAGTGGCCAGCCTTTCGTGACTTGTTTCAAGCGGTAATAGGTAAACATCCACATCTAGCACCAGCACAAAAGCTGTATCATTTGCATAGCAAGACAAAGGGGAAGCCGTATCATATCGTAACGCCGTTTGATTTGGTAGACGAAAACTTTTCGCTAGCATGGGAAGCATTATCGAATAGGTATGAAAATCCGAGAATCCTAGCTAACCAGCAAATGAAGTTAATGTTTGGTATGCCGTTAGCCCAGAATGAAAATCCAAAGTCTATTCGACAAATACAGAGCATCCTAGATGAAAGTCTTAAAATATTCAACTCACTTAACCTAACTAAGTCATGGGATGCAATTCTCATATATTAATGAGCCTCCCGCCTTCCAGAAGAAACAATGAGATCTTGGGAAAATGCATTACAAGATCATAAAGTGTGGCCTACCTGGAAAGAAATGAGTGACTACCTGTCAAAAAGAATTGAAATTTTGGAGACCATAAACTATCTACGTAAATCTTCAGCACGAGAACACCAAGGCTCAAAAAATCAATCTTTTCACATTCGAAATGACAAAGCGAAATTTACTTGCAAAAGGTGCAAGCAAAATCATCTTTTAAGAATTTGCAAATACTTTAAGTCATTTTCCATTCGTCATGAAAGCTTAAAAATTAATTTTTTATGCAATCTAGGCTTAGGTAATACAATTTGTTAATTATTGACACTATTTTTCATATAATATGCTATATAAACGCCCACAAAAAGGGGGCGGGGTTCAAAAATAAATTTTTATGATTTTCTGGCTCCAGGGTAAAGACCTTGAACCTTCTTTGACATAAAAATTTTTCATTTGCTTTACAAATTTACAAAAAACTTGTAAAAATGTGTAGTTTTTCAGGGGTTGGTTTAGTTCTTCTTAGGGGAATTTTTTTTCCCCTGGTCCGACTTGGCCCATTTACGAACTTAGCCTGCCCTATCCTTCAAGATATATATGTACCAAATTTCAAGGGTCTACCTCTTTTCGTTTAGACTGAATCGTGTTCATACAGACAGGCAAATGGACGGACGGCCGGATGGACGGACGGACGTATGGACAGACGGACATAGCTATGTCGTCTTAGATTTCATCACTGATCAAGAATATATATACCTTTTTGGATCTTAGAGGGATATTTTACTATGTTACACACAGAATAGACCCATATTTCACTCTGAAAGTTAAAAAAATTAAAATGTTCAACTTTGACCTCGAATTCCTTAAAAAGTCCTCAATCAATTTTAATGTAATTGAAACTGAATCAAGCTGAACTAAATATCTATCCATTAAGACAAAAGTTATTTCAATATTTTGATCGGTTCAAAAGTTACAGAATTTTGGCCAACGAAAAACGATTTTCAGCCACTGTGGGGCGTAGATAATCATTTCAGGTTTCACTAATAATTGACTGCTATTGGCCACTTAGCAGTGCTGTCATAAAGTCTTCTCTTGGTGGTTGCGCAGCATAAGATCTGTTTTTGTTGATAACAGGAAAAAGTTGATGAACACGATAGTACTTGCAAAAAGAAAAAAAAAAAAAAAGAAATATGTAAAGTGATACTGGCATTTAATATGTTGACGTAGCTGTATTCTGGCATTTTATCTTTGAACTATTTTTTTTATGGAATCGAATTTTGTAGATTATTTGGGTCTGGCAGAAGGCAGAGTTTCACAATTGGTCGCACGATGGTGCCGTTTTGGGTTTTTAATTCAGCGACTCTTACCTTACTGTCCCTTACATATATAACTCGTGTAATGCGCCCAAGTCGCCACTCTGTGGGCGGTAATGAATCATCCTTGATAATAACAAGGTCACCGTTTTTTATATTTTGTTGCTCGGTTCTCCATTTGTATTTACGTTGTAACTCAATTATGTATTCGTTTTTCCATCTGCGAGCGAACATATGTTGAAGAGCCTTCAGGCGTTTCCACCTCTTTAACAAATTTAAATTTTTTAGATGAGTTTCATCTTGAATTTCCGGGCATGCCATGAGTGGTGCGCCGCGGAGAAAATGTCCGGGTGTCAGAGGCAGAAGTAACAGAGGGCTTTCAGTCATTGGAGACATCGGACGTGAATTTAGGATAGCTTCAATTCTGATTAGTAATGTCGCGAATTCCTCGAAAGTAAATTTGAAATTTTTTGCTACTTTTTTTAGGTGAGTTTTCATACTTTTGACGGCAGCCTCCCAGAGGCCACCCATATGAGGTGCGTATGGAGGTATAAATGACCAGCTGAAACCATTATTGTTATATTTTTCAACTAGCGATTTTTCCGCAGTTTTTAGAAAAGCATTGTGATTTTTCAGTAGGATGTAACTGGCACCCAGAAAGTTTCGACCATTATCCGAAAACATCGTTTTAGGGAGATCCCTGCGTCCGACGAATTGGTCAAAGCAGGCCATAAAAGCATCTGTTGATAGTTCAGAGCAAACTTCCAAGTGTACTGCTTTGGTTGAGAAGCAGACGAAGATTGCTGCATAACCTTTCAGCAGTTTGGAATTCTTCAGCTTTGACGATTTAATGGAAAAAGGCCCAGCAAAGTCGACTCCCATATAGGTAAAAGGCAGTGAAAAGTTAACCCTTTCAGGAGGAAGTGCTGCCATTATCTGATGCTGAAATTTTCGCTTAAAGGTAACACATGTCTTACACCCACGAATACATTTTCTGATAAGATTTGTGACTCTAGGTATGTAGAATCCTTGTCTTGTAGCACGTAACATTATTTGGTGTTCTGAGTGAAGTAAAATTCGATGGGTATATTCAACAAAAAGTACAGCAAAACGTGATTTTTCCGGAATTATAATTGGATGACGTTCATCGTAGATCAACCCTGAATTGTTGAGCCGGCCGCCTACTCGAAGTAGACCATTTTTGTCCAAAAACGGAGAAAGCGAAAGGAGTCGGCTTTTTTGATTAAGTGGCCTTTGATTTTGTAGACAGTTATATTCCTTGTAAAAGAACATTTTTTGGGCAAGTAGAATTAGTCAGTTTTTTACAAAACGACATTCTTCTAAAGTTATAAACTTTTCTGTGCAAAATGGTCGTTTGAGAAACCGATTTATAATTCGAAAGCGGTAAAAAATAACTCTAAGTGCTCGGTCGAACGATGAAAATTCTTCTAAAACGTCAACAGCTTCTTTTAATTTTGTGTAAATTTTAGAGTTCTCCTGAATTGAATTCATCTGGAGACTTGAACAGTGACTGGTTTCACAGCATACCAACTTTGTATTTATCATATTATTTCTTTTAGCTTCTAAATTGGTGGGGTCAAATGTACGTGGTTCAGGCCAACAATCTTCAGGCTGATAAAGCCAGATTCATTAAAAGCATTTGTCGCAAATCGTGTCAAAACGGTACTCCGCACTGCCAGCCAAAAATATTGGAAACACGTTCAAACTTTTGACAGTCCTGCTGACCTGGGCACCCGTGGTTGTTACCCGCAAGAACTAATCGAGAGTAGATTGTGGTGGCATGGACCACCTTGGCTTTATCAGCCTGAAGATTGTTGGCCTGAACCACGTACATTTGACCCCACCAATTTAGAAGCTAAAAGAAATAATATGATAAATACGAAGTTGGTATGCTGTCAAACCAGTCACTGTTCAAGTCTCCAGATGAATTCAATTCAGGAGAACTCTAAAATTTACACAAAATTAAAAAAAGCTGTTGACGTTTTAGAAGAATTTTCATCGTTCGACCGAGCACTTAGAGTTATTTTTTACCGCTTTCGAATTATAAATCGGTTTCTCAAACGACCATTTTGCACAGAAAAGTTTATAACTTTAGAAGAATGTCGTTTCGTAAAAAACTGACTAATTCTACTTGCCCAAAAAATGTTCTTTTACAAGGAATATAACTGTCTACAAAATCACAGGCCACATAATCAAAAAAGCCGACTCCTTTCGCTTTCTCCGTTTTTGGACAAAAATGGTCTACTTCGAGTAGGCGGCCGGCTCAACAATTCAGGGTTGAGCTACGATGAACGTCATCCAATTATAATTCCGGAAAAATCACGTTTTGCTGTACTTTTTGTTGAATATACCCATCGAATTTTACTTCACTCAGAACACCAAATAATGTTACGTGCTATAAGACAATGATTCTACATACCTAGAGTCACAAATCTTATCAGAAAATGTATTCGTGGGTGTAAGACATGTGTTACCTTTAAGCGAAAATTTCAGCATCAGATAATGGCAGCACTTCCTCCTGAAAGGGTTAACTTTTCACTGCCTTTTACCTATATGGGAGTCGACTTTGCTGGGCCTTTTTCCATTAAATCGTCAAAGCTGAAGAATGCCAAACTGCTGAAAGGTTATGCAGCAATCTTCGTCTGCTTCTCAACCAAAGCAGTACACTTGGAAGTTTGCTCTGAACTATCAACAGATGCTTTTATGGCCTGCTTTGACCGATTCGTCGGACGCAGGGATCTCCCTAAAACGATGTTTTCGGATAATGGTCGAAACTTTCTGGGTGCCAGTTACATCCTACTGAAAAATCACAATGCTTTTCTAAAACTGCGGAAAAATCGCTAGTTGAAAAATATAACAATAATGGTTTCAGCTGGTCATTTATACCTCCATACGCACCTCATATGGGTGGGCTCTGGGAGGCTGCCGTCAAAAGTATGAAAACTCACCTAAAAAAAGTAGCAAAAAATTTCAAATTTACTTTCGAGGAATTCGCGACATTACTAATCAGAATTGAAGCTATCCTAAATTCACGTCCGATGTCTCCAATGACTGAAAGCCCTCTGTTACTTCTGCCTTTGACACCCGGATATTTTCTCCGCGGCGCACCACTCATGGCATGCCCGGAAACTCAAGATGAAACTCATCTAAAAAATTTAAATTTGTTAAAGAGGTGGAAACGCCTGAAGGCTCTTCAACATATGTTCGCTCGCAGATGGAAAAACGAATACATAATTGAGTTACAACGTAAATACAAATGGAGAACCGAGCAACAAAATACAAAAAACGGTGACCTTGTTATTGTCAAGGATGATTCATTACCGCCCACAGAGTGGCGACTTGGGCGCATTACACGAGTTATATATGTAAGGGACAGTAAGGTAAGAGTCGCTGAATTAAAAACCCAAAACGGCACCATCGTGCGACCAATTGTGAAACTCTGCCAAATAATCTACAAAATTCGATTCCATAAAAAAATAGTTCAAAGATAAAATGCCAGAATACAGCTACGTCAACATATTAAATGCCAGTATCACTTTACATATTTCTTTCTTTTTTTTTCTTTTTGCAAGTACTATCGTGTTCATCAACCTTTTCCTGTTATCAACAAAAACAGATCTTATGCTGCGCAACCACCAAGAGAAGACTTTATGACAGCACTGCTAAGTGGCCAATAGCAGTCAATTATTAGTGAAACCTGAAATGATTATCTACGCACCACACTGAAAATCGTTTTTCGTTGGCCAAAATTCTATAACTTTTGAACCGATCAAAATATTGGAATAACTTTTTTTTAATGGATAGATATTTAGTTCAGCTTGACTCAGTTTCAATTACATTAAAATTGATTGAGGACTTTTTAAGGAATTCGAGGTCAAAGTTGAACATTTTAATTTTTTTAACTTTCAGAGTGAAATATGGGTTTATTCTGTGTGTAACATAGTAAAATATCCCTCTAAGATCCAAAAAAGTATATATATTCTTGATCAGTGATGAAATCTAAGACGATATAGCTATGTCCGTCTGTCCATACGTCCGTCCGTTCATCCGGCCGTCCGTCCATTCGCCTGTCTGTATGAACACGATTCAGTCTAAACGAAAAGAGGTAGACCCTTGAAATTTGGTACATATATATCTTGAAGGATAGGGCAGGTTAAGTTCGTAAATGGGCCAAGTCGGGCCAGGGGAAAAAAAATTCCCCTAAGAAGAACTAAACCAACCCCTGAAAAACTACACATTTTTACAAGTTTTTTGTAAATTTGTTAAGCAAATGAAACATTTTTATGTCAAACAAGGTTCAAGGTCTTTACCCTGGAGTCAGAAAATCATAAAAATTTATTTTTGGACCCCGCCCCCTTTTTGTGGGCGTTTATATAGCATATTATATGAAAAATAGTGTCAATAATTAACAAATTGTATTACCTAAGCCTAGATTGCATAAAAAATTAATTTTTAAGCTTTCACGACGAATGGAAAATGTACTCGGATCTTCTGCGCTACCTTCACCTCACCAACCCCCCCCCCCCCCCCACCCCAAAAAAAAAATTTTTTTTTGGTTAAGCAACAAGAAAATATAATTTGATCTTCTCTGCTACCTTAACCTCACCACCCCCTTACCCCTCCATCATCCTATATAGTTGGAAGGTATTTAAGATTCGACTCGGTCGAATATAACGTTTTAACTTATTTTTTACTAATACAATGTTTTCCATACTTAAAGAATAATGAAAGGCAATTATAATTTTTATTCGTTTGACTTAAATATTAATTGCAAATATTCCATATTTTGTTCTATGCTATTTCTGTTCTTTAGCAGTTTTTTGGCTTCTTCATCTAAATGCCGATGGTCCACTTTCCATTGATTTCGAATACTGGATATGAACGGATCTGACGTTGCCAAAAATATATTTAGTAGATCTTCATTTGTTGAATTCCGTCAAATTTTCCTAGTATTGTGCTCTCTATAAAATATGTAATCCTTGTTTCTTTTTTCCTGAGCCTCCTCTGATAGATCTCCAAGTGGCACCAAATGATATTTAATGACATCTTCACCATGATAAAGGATTTTGTGAACTGTTGCAGGCATATTTCTCCATGGTTAGTTAGTTGTATATATTTTTGCAGTTTCCTTAGCATAATCTCCAAATTTTCTACAGTCAATTTCTTCATTGCACGCAAGTACTTCTAGTATTATTTTAAATCTGAAAATAAGGTTAAAATCCACTCCTGTTATTTCAGATGCTGTTTCTGGATCTGAAAAGAATCTTCTTGCGGTATTGCCATCATTTGTATTGCCTGACCCTTGTTTTGGCTGATCTATAATCAGTCCACGTTTGCGATATTCATCTTGAACATGTTTATTTTTTGAACTTCTTAACTCTTTGTTGGTCTCGTTGTTTCTTATTGATCCTGAAGACCCGAAATCCAAATCATAACTGATTTTTAGTATGTGTTGTACCTCTGCCAAATTTGTGTGATTGTAATAGTGTCCTTTGATGGCAAACAGTCCATTTTAGCAGCGGTTATGTGATGATATGCTGGATATATATATGAGCCTTTTTCAATCGCACGCTGTCTGAGTTTAATATATTGCTGTTTTGTTAATTTCAAATCCAGAAATAATGCTAATGCCTCCTCATTTGTATACTGTATTGCATCATTCGGAGTGGGTATACTTTTAAGAATCCGTTTTGTTCTCGGTGGACTAGCTTTAACAACTTTTTCAATGATATCCACTTTTGTAAATTGGTTCTGTGATCGTAATTGATGTAGGAAAGATTCTTTTATATTTATAGAACCAAAGGCATTGTTAGTATCTTTAAGCTTCCGCCTCTTAGATCTATCGCTGCAGTTGTCCACTAATGATTTGCGTGGTCTTCCAGCCTTATCTTGCTTTGCTGTTTCTGCAGCGACAGTAAGTTGACCTTCTAAACACTTTGCACTTTTTATATAAAATTTTTGTTTACTGTACATAACTTCTTTGTAGCGTTTTTTTAGTGCTTTGACGAAATTATATAATTGCTCTTGCATTTCGGTGCTACACGAATTTAAGTTTAATTTTATTTTAGCTGCTGTAGTCTAAGTGGTAAACACGTTGGCTATAAACCTGGTTGACCAGGGTTCAACCCCTGCGGCAACCAAAAATAAAAAATGTTTTTTTCTGTTTAATGGTATAAATACATATTTAGAATTAACATTAAACATGCAGCCTCCTTCGTCGGTACTTCTTAATAGCATATTCGCCGGCGAAGTAAAATAACTAATAAATTGGCTATATCTATCTTTCTCTTTTCACCACCTGTCTTATCTCTCATCTATCCCTTTCCTAAAGAATGTAGCACGGTTACAAAAATAACTAAATAGGCATTATTGCCTGAAGTGCTACTTCTCTTTTTAAAAAAAAAAAAAAAAAAAAAAAAAAAAAAAAAACTAAGAACATCTTTCTGATTTTTGTTTTTAAAATACACTTCGGCCAGTTCTTTATAACTGAAGCTCTCCATTCTCTTCTGAATATTTTTATTTGCGTTTGTTATGTTTTTTCCGTACACTTAAAGGATTAAGTTATTACTGAGTAATCCCTTAACGAATCCGTACCTTTATAAATTTTTAGATACATGTTCTATACACACTGATCTTTAATTTCATAGCAGGTAGCGCTTAAATTGAACAAAACTGCACTCATGCGTCAATATGGGGTTGTTTTTTAATTTTAGTGGTTTAATGTCGCAATTATTGTTATAAAATTGTTTATGACTGGTTGACCCTAACATTTGATAACAGGTAAGTTTAGAAAAAAATCATATGCTCTGTAGAGCCCATTGTGATAATTTTATAACTTATTTTTTGCTGATCAAAACAAAGCCATTAAACCCTTTCGAAGGTATTATATTTATTTTTTTTAGTTATACGTAGCCTAAACTAAAAAAAAATAAACTTTTAGGCAAAAAAATGAAAATTTAATACACCATTGTATATGAATTTTTTTCGAGTAATTTCATTACAATGAAAAAAGTGTTCTACCGGCGGCTTGTGGCGGGTGCAAAAGTATATATAGCCTTAAAGAGGACACTTTCACCTTTCTCGTGGTTGTATACGTTTCTTGTTCCCTTTTGTTCCCTAGAAGTTCTATTCCACTAAAATTTAAATTTGAGAAAAATATAGTAGTTTCATAAATATTTCATAACGCCCCTAATATTAAACGCTAGAGCTATGCCTACTTACAACAACTAAAGACAATAATCCTACCAACATTATAAAAAAACCGCAGACCATTATCGATGATAGCTTGCGAGTAGTAACCATTTAATTTTGGTAAAAAACCAAAGAAAAACACCTTTTTCTGAAATTAAAAAAAAAAGTTGAGTTTGACAGCATGCCACGCCCACAATTATCAATATTTTAACATAATTTTTTGGCTACCTTAATTTGGATATATTAACTACAAAATGACGTAAAAATTTTAAAAATCGGTGACAAAAAAAAATTTACTTTTGGCCAACGAAAAACGATTTTCAGCCACTGTGCGACGTAAGCTTCACTAGAATCTGGCTTTTCAGTTGGAAAAAGTGCAGTTGGTGAACTTTGGTTAACTTAAAAAAAATGT
This sequence comes from Cistogaster globosa, assembly GCA_937654795.1. Lineage (NCBI taxonomy): Eukaryota > Metazoa > Arthropoda > Insecta > Diptera > Tachinidae > Cistogaster > Cistogaster globosa. The sequence goes on along the minus strand of OW569403.1, from coordinate 99,066,941 downwards.
ACATATTCAGGTATGTGATGGAAATCGATAACGAAAGAAAATCGATTCAAAATCGAAAAAAGTTGTGATGGGTACTCAAGTAGCGTTTTTATATCGATTTGTTTTAAAATCGTGTTCGATTTCATTTCCCATTTCGTTCTATGAAATTCTTAACTAGAACATGTTTGATAGAAAACGAAATTTGAATGTTTTAAACGTTTTCAAATCGTGAAGATAATTATTTGTGGAATGAAAACGTCGACATTTTGAAGCACTTTTTCAAGAAAATTTCTTTAAAATGTAAGTAAATGTTAAAAATATGTACAAAAATCTTAATTTTTATATTCAAGGGCAAGCATTCAAATATTCATCAAATACATGTTGAGTAAAGCAGAACAAATATTTGTTATCTTAACAACCTTTGTCGGTTTATACCATAAAGTTCTAAATAAGCACCTGAATCTTGCTTTTAGAACTCCTATTGTTCTCTCTATGATATTCCTTCCTTCTGTATGGGCTTTGTTAAACATGTGTAGTAGCCAAGAACTTCTTACCCCAGATTCATAATTTAAGCGATAAAAGTCTTTTTGGACGCTCAGGTTCCACACAAATGAATCATAGCTTGATCCCGGACGTGTTGCATCTACTGCCATAATATTAGTTTTATAATCACGGATCTAAAATCAGTTAAAAAATATTTTTAATGTGTAAAATAGCAATTTTATTACATACAATCATGGCGTTAATGCTGTAATACCCCTTTCTGTTAAAAAACAAATGGTCCTGCGTACCTGGCTTGACAAATTCAATGTGGGTACCATATATGCAACTCACGACGCCGGGAATTCCACATTTATAAAAAAAAAATTTTTGAATTCAAGATTTCATGTGGATCAGTTGGAAGTTTTATGTAGTGGTTATACAATGCTTGCCCTAGATTAACCAGCATACGACTTAATGATTTTGAAAATGTTGTGCGATGTAGAGCGATGAGAGTCTTTGCTCACTGCTCGCTGATATCTCCGTTCAGCAAAAAATCTTAGTGTTGCTGTCAAGTGAATAGCTGTAGCGATCGATGTAGATAGGTCAATATTCTCAAGAATCCATGAAAAACCCTCTTTGTTAATGCAAAACCATTCTAAAAATCTAATTTTTTCATTACTAAAACTCTGTACATATTTAAGTGCTTAAATTTCAAACTTACATTTTTTCTGGCAAACCTAATGGATTCGATGAGTCCCGCAACCTTTTCCGTCTAATATTTTCGTTACTGTTTTCCTCATTAATGGAAATTAAATATGCATTTAAAACAAAAGCCATTTTAATTTTATTTTCAAGCTTACAATTTATAGAAAAAATATAAATAGCAATTGTAAACAAAATTCCTGAGTTGCATTTCTAAGGAAATTTCGTGGAAGGGAAACAAATATGGAAAATGAAATAGATACGATTTACATCACACATCCAATAAGTTCTTTCGTTTTCAAACTTCGATTTAATTTTAAAACGAATCGGTTTCCATCACATACCTGATTATGAATTGCGCTGCAGCCGTTTATAATCTTAACAACTTATTGGGGCTTATACCATAAAGTACGTTGTAGGCACCGAAATCTACTTTTTAAAATTCTAATCGTTCTTTCTATTACGTTGCGTGCAGACGAATGCACTTTTTTAAATTTATGTTTGACTGGCCCTGGAGTTGGGTCTCTGTATAGTGTTAGCAAAATTGGTTCAAGTTCATACCCAGAATCGCCAAGAAGCCAAAAGCCTTGTTCTCCATTTGAATAACTTGTTTGATGAAAATCTCTATGAAGATTTAAGTTCCAAATAAAGGAATCGTGGCTTGCTCCTGGTCTAATCGCATCAATACCCATGATTTTCATGTTGTAATCACAAATCTTAAAGAAATAACATACAAATCTGTTACGGCCTGTTTTTTGTACCACAAGAATGGCATATGTAAAGGTACGATCACATTTAACAAACATTTGCCTAAAATTTGTTTGCTCTTGTTTGCCCTAAATTTTTTGAAAACAATAAAACATTTATTTTGTGGTCACACTACGCACATTTATTTGCCTATTTTTGTTTGTTCAAATAGTTATAAAATAATGACAAATAATATATGGGCAAACATGTTGGATGTGCGGTCACACTTAAAGAAATATTTGCCTTAAAAATATATTTGATCAAACTGTAAAAAAACATAAATTTATTTGTCCTAAAACTATTGCAGATGGGATACCTTCTTTGGCATTTAATTTCTTCAGCACTATTACGTAATAATTGCAAATAAAATATTTAAAATATTATTGAATTGTTAAAATACTGATAACAAATGGTAAAAAATTATTGCTCCTATTAAGTTTTAATTTGCAGTAAAATATAAGTTAAAAGCAAACAAACAATAACTATTTGAGATTGGAACAAAAATAAACAAGTGAAGGAATGTCTGTCTTATCTAGGCAGACTCTATGCGCTTCCTTTTAAAAGTCCCAATCAAGTTTTAATTCCTTTTCTATACGTTGTACGAGAAGTAAAATTTCAGATATAAAAAGAAAATATCCACCACTGATGGCAATAAATTATAAAAGTTGGTCAAGTAACGGAGGCTGGTATTATATTTATATACACACATTTATAATGTATACAGATTAATAATCGAAATAATTATTGTGCATAAGGGCAAAGTGAGAAGAAAATTTATAATGAATAACTCCCACGTATGAAAGTCACAAGTAAACAAAGCCATGCAAAAATGTGAAATTTTTCTTTCCATGCTATGAAGAAGCACTAATAGTTGTTCTCAAGGAAGAGAACAATAAAAGGAAAAACCTAAATAGGAATTAGATTCCACTGTCATATGCATTCACTACATTTTTTAGTTAAAATTTCTACAAATTTTCATTTAATTGAATATAATTTTCAATCTACAGCTGTTGATTTGTTTATTTTATATGTTTTAAGTCGTTTAACTATGTAATAAACTCAAAAGGCAAAGTTTATTTGGTTTAAGTATAATGTATTTTATTGCTTCGTGAAACGTCTTACTTATTTGGTAGTTGCTTAGGGAGTAAGAAGGTATTTGCTCATCAATAATATGTATATATATAAATATTACATGATCATTACAAAAGCAGTCTTATTAATAACGGTCAGTGTATACTCATTATAATCTTAATGTATTGTTGTATTATTGTAATATGCAATTGCATGTAGGTATGTATATCAATAAATGAATTTAAATTTAAGAATAAACAAGTAATAAGAAGAACACAAAAATCTGTAACAACTACTTTAAAAGAATGTTAACTTATTATGATTACATATGTTACAATACCCCCTTCATTATTTTTTTCTTCTTTTATCATGGACAATATTCTTATTTATGCTATTTATTAAAAAACTCAGTTTAAAAAAATGTTTGTGGATTAGGAAAGAAGAAAAAAGTAATCTTACTTAAAAATTCAATTCAATATACATATGTACATATATATGAACATATATACTGTTTGTTTTTGCAATATTTAACTTATATTTAATTTATTTGTGGTTAGTTATTTTCTTTGTCTTAAGTTATATTTACGAACAACTTGATTTTCTTCACTTTGATCATCAATACCATTTTTTGAAACATATTTTTCGTTTTGATCATTTGTAGCTAAAATACCGTTTTCTGGGTTTTTATTCATTTCATTTGCAACATTTATTTTGGAGTCTATACTAGTTTGGTAAAATTTCTGAAATGGATCTGATACTGTTGTCGGAATGTTTGATTCACGAGATTTCTTACAAGCAATTATCTGATTTGCCTGTCTTTTCCATATTTTATTGGATACCGCTTTGACCAAATACGTTTGTTTGCCTAAAACTTTAAATATTAAGCCTTGTGTCCACGAGACTTTACCTGGAATGGAATAGTCTTTTACTATAACATTCTCATTGACAATAAATTTTGTTTTTTTAAAACCCTTATAATATTTCTTTTGATTGTGTTGCTTATTTTTTACAAATTCTTGAACGTTTTTATTTTTTTTTATTTTCAACTTCGCGTTTGGGGTTAATAAGATCAAATCTCGATCTAATTTTTCTGTTGTTGAACATTAAAGCAGCTGGAGAAGCTCCAGTGCTTGAATGTATTGTGTTTCTATAATCGAGCAAAAATCGACATACCGCACTGTTGAAATCTAATAATGGCGCATTTTTTAAACTGCGTTTTAATGCATTCTTTATCGTTTTTACAGCATTTTCCGATTGACCATTAGTCGCTGGACGCCCTACTGGTGTTGTTATTTGCTCAATTTCATTCATTTTCAAAAATGTCTTGAATTTATTTGAAACAAAAGACGTACGATTGTCCGAAACTACACATTTAGGAAGTCCAAAACGCGCGAAATTATTGCATCACTTGCGTTAAACTGAAATTATTGCATCACTTGTTGTATTTGAACCCATATCAATGCATTCTACCCATTAACTAGTGCTATCCACCACTACCAAGCACCAGCGTTTCATAAATGGACCAAAAAAATCCATATGAATTCTAGACCAAATTTCATTAATTCTGGGCCAGGGCATCAATTCTTATTTAGGCGGGTTTGCCCGCGTCATTAGACAAGCTTCACAGGACTTAGCAATTTCTTCTAATGCCTTTCCCTGTCCCGGCCACCAACAGCATTCACGGGCCATTAACTTCATTTTTATTACTCCCATATGAGAAGCTTGTAAAAAATTTACTACGTCCCTTCTCAATTGCTCCGGTATAATTACCCGATATCCCCAAAACAGACATTTTTCTTCTTCCGATAATTCATTTCGCTTTAAAAAATAAGGCATCAGTTTTGAATCAGAACATTTTTCAGGCCAGCCATACTTGATAAACTTTTTAACTTTTTGTAACAACATATCCTTTGCTGTTTCATTAATGATTACGTTAAGATCTAAAAATTTTTTCTTACCTGGAAGATTTTGCAAATAGTTCACGTAAACGTTGTTAGGAAATTCTTCTACGTAGAAGTTTAATTTTTTTGCATATCTAGCAAAGTAATCTGCAACGTTATTATTTGACTTTATGTGGCAAATATTAAATTGATATCCAGATAAGTTTAAAGCAATGCGCTGTAAACGACTGGAAGCCATCAATGGTATTCCTTTTTTGGGATTAAAAATATGGTGTAGTGGCTTGTTGTCAGTCACTAGAGTGAAATGACGACCATAAATATAATGATGAAATTTCTTCACTCCAAACAAAATTGCTACAGCTTCACGGTCCAATTGTGAATATCGCATCTCAGTGTCCGTTAAAGATCTAGATGCGAACTCTATAGGCCTTTCTACGCCCTGCTCATCTAGTTGTGACAAAACCGCCCCCACGCCAACTGGGCTGGCATCTACCGTCAACCTTGTACTAAACTTGGCATTGAAATGGGCTAAACAATGATCAGCTATCAAGAAAGATTTTAGCTGATCCACTGCCGAGGAACAATTATCATTCCAATTAAATTTCGAATCTGCCCGTAGCAAATTGTGTAGTGGATGTAACAAGGTTGACACATCTGGCAAAAATCTTCGATAAAAATTTACAACACCTAAAAAGGATTGAAGTTCCTTAATATTTGAAGGATACGGTATACTAGTTATTTCGCTAATTTTTTCTGGATTCATACATATGTAAACCACTTTTGTCAATTATATGGCCTAAACACTGTATTTTCTTTGAAAAAAACTCACACTTTTCTGCTGATAACTTAAACCCAGCATCATTTAAAATTCTAAGAACTCGATCGAGTCTTTCAATATGTAATTTTCTGTTCGATGCGCTAATTAAAATGTCATCTAAGAATACAACAACACCCTCTAACCCTGCTAAAAGGGAATCCATAATCCTTTGAAAAATGGCGGGTGCTGATGCTAACCCATAAATAAGTCTAGTGTACTGAAAAAGTCCCTTAGATGTTGAAATAGTGGTATATTTTCTTGATTCTTTGTCTAATTGAATTTGCTGATAAGCCATACTCAAATCTAATTTGGTAAACTCTTCGCCACCGTGTAATTTTGAAAAAATATCCTCAATGCGGGGCAGTGAATACTTTTCAACATTTAAGTGTGGATTTAGGGTTACCTTAAAATCCCCACAAATTCTAATATTTCCATTTTTCTTTACTATGGGAACAATAGGAGTACCCCATTCACTGTAATTTACTGGCTGCAGCACGTTAATTTTAACTAAGTTTTCTATCTCCGTTTCTACCTTGCTTTTAATAGCTAAAGGTAAGGGCCTTGGCCTAAAAAATTTCGGTTGTGTTCCCCCTTTAACTTTTAAAACTGCTTCACCTCCTCTAAACAATCCTAAACTTCCATCAAAAAGGCTATTAAATTTTCTAATAATTTTTTGCGCGGTTTCATTTGCTACGCAGTAGTTTAGCGAACCAATCTTTATTTCAAATATTTTAAGAAAATTTCTTCCTAGCAATGGTGGGCCACCGTTTTCAATAACAATGAATGAATCAATGAATCACAAGCACCAATAGCAGTTATATTTGCACCATTATACGATTTTAGCAACACGTCGACTTTCTTTAGTTTATGGTTTTCAAAAAACGATTCATAAAAATTCTCTGAAATCACATTATTTTCCGATCCCGTATCTAATTCCATTTCAAACATTTTTTCGTTAACAAAAATTTTAATTTTAATAGGACCATCTTTACCACTACTAATATTATATAAACTTAGATCACTATTGTCAATAAAATGTAATTTTTTTGACTTACTCATTTTCTTTAAATGACCTTTTTGATTACAATTATTACATTTATAGTTTTTAAATTTACAGTTTTCACTCTTATGATTGTTGTACCCACAAACATTACATTGTTCCGATGCAAAATTACGGTGTTGCTTTTGTTGCTTTCTTAATTGTTTTCCTCCTTTTGTCCTTTTAATGAAATGTAGATCTTCTTCTTTAACATCTTGTTCTAAATTATATTGGTTTTTGGTATATTCCACATTATTGGCAATTTCAACAACTTTTTCAAAAGAGGTATCAACGGATTCAAGAAAAATTTTATCTCGGGCCGGACCCTTTTCCAACCCAAAATGTCTATTCACTGCTGACAAACAAATATCATATGTCGTTCCTACATCTTCCACTTTTGCTGGACTCACCAAATTCTGCAATAGAGGATAGCTTTTCTCTTGGCTGCATCAATTATTTCGTTTGCAATTAAAAACTGCTGTAATTGATTTTGAAACACAGACCAATTATTTTGGGTATGATCAAAATATGGTACTTTTCTAAAAATTGGTTTGGCCATTACTTTAAATTTCTTTTATTTATAACAAAACATTAAGCAATTAATTAACTTTAAAAAAAATCACTTTTTCCTCGTCGCCACTGTAATAAACTCAAAAGGCAAAGTTTATTTGGTTTAAGTATAATGTATTTTATTGCTACGTGAAACGTCTTACTTATTTGGTAGTTGCTTAGGGAGTAAGAAGGTATTTGGTCATCAATAATATGTATATATATAAATATTACATGATCATTACAAAAGCAGTCTTATTAATAACGGTCAGTGTATACTCATTATAATCTTTATGTATTGTTGTATTATTGTAATATGCAATTGCATGTAGATGGTATGTATATCATTAAATGAATTTAAATTTAAGAATAAACAATTAATAAGAAGAACACAAAAATCTGTAACAACTACTTTAAAAGAATGTTAACTTATTATGATTACATATGTTACAAACTAAAAAGCCAATTTGATGAAGAATCAAAGTATAACTGCCGTGTTCATAAAATACTAAAGTAGTTTTAAAATGTGTTTTATGACAAATTTTCAATGTTTTTTTATGAATATAGCAGTATATATACAACATTTTAATTGGGAAAGTTTCCAATTTCGGAAGATAGAAGAAAAACACGTGAATTTCATCGGGGTTTTTAAAAACTGTTGCGTAATTACTTACAATAAAACGCATTTATATGTATTAATGAAAAATTCAGTTCACAATCCGATGTAAAACAAGTGTTTAGCTTAGGACTTATAGAACACATCACTTTTTATTTCAAATCGAAAGTTTTGGAAGAATAATTTAGGTATTTAAAATGGATTATCATTAAAGTTATTAAGCACTGTTAAGATTGTCGTGGACTAGGCTACGGATTTTTAGCTTTGTTCTCACACTTCGGGTGATGCTTGTTTTTCTTCTGCATACAGCCGACTTTTTTCGGCTGTTTATGCAGTTTAAATTATTTGTAAATTTAATTTAAAGTTGAATTATTGGAATGTATAATTTAGCTTAGTTAAATTTAAGCGTGTTAAATTCTAGGTTATGTAATGTAAGCTAATCGATACTGATTATTAATGTCAAAGCAAGTAGCTGGTCTTATTAAATCTCATTAATAAGAATTTGAAACAACATAAATACATTTCACTATAATCAGAGCTTTGTGTTCAGAAATATAACAACCTATATTTTATAACTACAAATCTCTATAATTTCCGAACTAATAGCTTGTAACAGGATTACTAGTCATCGGTAGAAGTAAGGAAAATTTTGTTTAAGCCTAGGCTAGCATAGCATTTCGAAATAAAAACAAGAGTTACTTTTGGAACTCTTATTTTCGAGTAATATATCCCCAAAATTTTATATATTATATATAATAAAGGATATTATACCAAGCGCAATATGTATTTCGAAAAAAGGTATCTATTGTCGACCAGGAAATTTTTGTTGTAAAAAAAAATTTTTTTTAAAATCTTAATATCATTTGCAGGGACTCTATTGAAAACCCATAGTTATAAAAAAACTTTAAAAGAAAATTTGTTACAAAACACATTTTAAAATTATTTAATTTTTTATGAATATGGCAGTAAATATGCGAAATTTTAATTGGGACATAAAGTCCTTAAGTTTTAAAAAACGTATTTTTTTAATATTTCCGATTTCCGAAGATACAAAAAAAAGACTGCTTGTATCTCATCTGGGTTTTTAAAAACTGTTACATGGAATGGAACAATTTTTTTACGTAAAATTTTGAAACTATGTTTTATTCTAAAGCGAAACTCTCAAAATATACCAAATATTATATATAAACTTTGATAATAAATAACTAGAAAAATATACATTGCATTTAAGTTTTCATTAAATTTTTCTGTTAAAAATTGCATTTCATTATAACTATTATTTGTAATTTTCCGCGATTATTTCCGAAACTTAATTATTTTGTTTAAATACTAAGTAACATTGATAATACATCTGTTGTTCGCCTCTGTTTTATCTTACAAAAATTTTGTAAGAACAAATATTTATTTGCCTAAAAATGTGTCAAATATTTTCCGTCGAGCGGCCACACTATGTTCACATTAGAAGCATTTTTGTTTATTTGAAATTAATTTTATTTGCCCAAATTAGCTGTGGTGTTGTTTGCTTCTATATTGTGGTCAGAACACGGCAAACAAATATTTGACGATTTCAAGCAAATGTTTGTCAAGTGTGACCGTACCTTAAGTTAATAACCCCGTACTGGGGTTTTTACAAACTGTTGCGTAATTACTTACAATAAAACGCATTTATATGTATTAATGAAAAATTTAGTTCACATTCAGATGTAAAACAAGTGTTTAGCTTAGGACTTATGGAACACATCTCTTTTTATTGCAAATCGAAAGTTTTGGAAGAATAATTTAGGTATTTAAAATCGACTATCACTAAAATTATTAAGCACTGTTAAGAGTGTCGTGGACTAGGCAACGGATTGTTAGCTTTGTTCTCACGCTTCGGCTGATGCTTGTTTTTGTTCTCCATACAGCCGACTTTTTTCGGCTCTTTATGCAGTTTAAATGATTTGTAAATTTAATTTAAAGTTGAACTATTGGAATATTAAATTTAATTTAGTTAAATTTAATCATGTTAAATTCTAGGTTATGTAATGTAAACTAATCTATATTTATTATTAATATCAAAGCACGTGGCTGGTCTTATATAATCTCATTAATAAGAATTTTAAGACAACATAAATACATTTCACTATAATCAGAGCTTTGTGTTCAGAAATATTACAACATATAGTTTATAACTACAAATCTCTATAATTTCCGAACTAATAGCTTCTAACAGGATAACTTGTTATCGGTAGAAGTAAGAAAACTTTTAATTAAGTCTAGTCTAGCATAGCATTTCAAAATAAAAACCAGAGTTACTTTTGGAACTCTTATTTTCGAGTAATATATCCCCAAAATTTTATATATTATATATTATACAGGATATTAAACCAATCGTAATATATGTTTCGAAAAAAAGTTATCTATTGTCTACCAGGAAATTTTTGTTGTAAAACAAAAAAATTTTTTTTTAAAATGTTAATGTAATTTGCAGGGACTCTATTTAAAACCAATATTTATCAACAAAATTTATAAAAGAAAATTTGTTACAAAACACATTTCAAAGTTATTTTAATTTTTTTATGAATATGCCGAAATTCAAATTGGGACATAAAGTCCTCCAGTTTTTAAATAACAATTTTTTTTTTAATATTATATTTCCGATTCCGGAAAGTAAAAAATAAACTGTTTGTATCTCACCGGGGTTTTTAAGAACTATAACGTGGAATGGAACAATTTTTTTTTACGAAAAATTTTGAAACCGTAATCCATTCAAAAGCGAAAATGTCCAAATATACCAAATTATATATAAAAACTTTAATTATATATAACTAGAAAAATATGCATTTCCTTTAAATTTTCATTTACCTTTTCTTTTAAAAATTGCATTTCATAATTACTATTATTTGTAATTTTATGCGATTTTTCCCGAAACTTAATTATTTAGCTTAAATACTTAGCAATATAGATGATACAGCTGTTGTTCGCCTGTGTTTTTACTTACAAATATTGTGTAAGAACAAATATTTTTTGCCTAAATTTGAATCAAATATTTGCCGTCGAGCGGTCACACCATGTTCACATTAGAAGCATTTTTGTTTGCTGTAAAATAATTTTATTTGCCCAAAATCTGCTGTGGTGTTGTTTGCTCCTAATAAATATTTTCTGGTCAGACTACGGCAAGCAAATATTTTACGATTTCGGGCAAATGTTTGATTTCGGGTAAGTGAAGTGCGGTAAAATAAAATATTGGAAAATAATAATTATTTTACAATTCAATAGAACTTAATAATATTCTTGCGGAAAATTTAAGAGAATGAACACAAAGTGATGGCAAAGATCGCAGCCGTGAGGCTGATATGTGATTTTATAATAAACACTTGCACTGTGATAATTAACTTTTGTTTATTTTTAATGTTAATTAGCTGAACAATAAGCAATTATTTATGTCACTAATTTTGTGTGTTTCAGTACTAGGCCGAACGAATAATTTTTGTGTGGAATAAAACTTTAGTCAGAAGAAATTTTATAATAAAATTCAGAGAAGAAATTGCAAAGTCTCACACAATTATAAGTTCTTTAATACGTGACGTCGGGCACATTTATTTTGGCAATTGCAATTTGGCATTTGAAATTTTTTGACGATGTTGTATTCTGCAATCTTGAGGGATAGTTTCAGATGACGGTTGATACTCGAAGTTACGTTTATTGCAAAACTATTGTCGTAACAGCGAAAACTTAGTAGTTTTTTGTTTTTTTTAAGAACTTTTTTTTTTAAACACAGTCTCTGCTCGGGCGCCAAAATTTTTTCCTTAATATTTTTTTCAGGCTTAATACCTTTCTTCTTCTTATTATTTTATTAACAAAAATTTTACAAAACTGGACCATGCTTAATTTTTATTTGAAATTTTTTAAAAACTCTAAGTATTGGCAAAAGTTGTAAAGATTTTCAAACAAATTCTCTTCAAACATATTTTATAGTGTACCTACTTCATGCAAAATTTGTTTTGCATTAGAAATTTCAAATATGTGCTCATATCCAGCAAAAAATTATACATTCCCTTAAAAAGTACCTGCCATATAATTAGTTCGCAAATAAGAGAAGTAGTAATTGATCTAGTTCTTTATGTTGAAAAATAATACCTTAAAATACGTACCAATGATTATTATTATTTCCTGCAATAATCAATGTTATCAATTCTCAGTATTTGATTATAAAACTCTCATGCCTTGTTAACATTATTAGGTTGGTAATCTAGTAGGAAACCTTTCGCCAAATATGCTTAATTCCACACTAGATTACCTTTTCTGAAATTTTTTGTTCTAATAGCTTTAGTTCTTTCATAAACGCCTCTGTTACGTATATTACATAGCTAAACTCCAAAACGAGATCAAAAAAGGTATGTCTTTATGAGTGCGTTCAGCTTTCTATCCTTAATGTAAATTCTTGAAAATATTTCGCCACACATTTTTTGATAAAAATTTATTTTTTGCTTTTAATATCAATTATAAAAATATAAAAAGGTATAAGCATGGCTGGACTAACGGGGGATAGCAGGTATTTTGTGGTTGGTGAAGCTGCTTAGAAATAAATGAATCTAAATTAGCGCTAACTTGGAAGTTTGATGCTCGACGGGTCCAGAAAGAACAGCGAAGAAATACTGTTTTTTTAGAAAACATTTTTCTAAATTTTTTTAGAAATATAAAAATGTACTTAACCCGAAAATTCATTTAATTCACGCAAATGACTTGGTGCTGTTCTGCAAATCACGCGATTTTCGATTGTTCAGCGTGGCTTAAAATATTCAAAAAGAAAAAGAAAACGCCTTAAATTCGATTCACATTTTGTACTTAACCTTTTCTAAATTTGCTATAAAACCACACAACTATTGACTGTTGTTAATATTAAATAATTACTTTTAGTAATTAAATTTTGTACTATGTTTTTTGAATTTGTTCCGCCAGTAAATAAAATTTATAACATCGAAAGCGCTCTACGAATATACAGCCTGTTTTGACGGTCTTTTCCGAAACGTATGAACACATTATTTAATTTTATCCTTAACTAGCTTATTGTAACCAGCACTGCATAATATTTTATAGCTCTATTTGCTATGGGTTTCTACTCGAATACGTGAGAAAAATATCAAATCAGTTTGGATTTTAACGGTCATTGACACTTACGTATTTGTTGTTTTATTTATATGGACAAAATCATATATCATGAAAAATTATAACTCACAAGCTCGTCGACCGAATCGATTTAACTTCTAGGGTTTATACGTATGGTCGTGTTGATGGTTTATCTGAAGTTTGCACGAAACCGGTCGACGCGCTTGTAAGTTATAATTTTTCATGATACGTGATTTTGTCCATATAAACAAAACAACAAAAAATACTTAAGCTCCTATGACAGTTAAGATCCAAACTGATTTGATATATTTCTCACGTATTCGAGTAGAGCCCCATAGCAAATAGAGCTATAAAAAATTATGCAGTGCTGGGTACAATAGATTAGTTTAAGATAAAATTTAATACTGTGTTAATACGTTTCGGAAAAGACCGTCAGAACTGGCTGTATATTCGTCGAGCGCATTCGGTGTTATAAATTTTATTTACTGGCGAAACAAATTCAAAAAAACATAATAAAAAATTTAATTACTAAATGTAATTATTTAATATTTGCAACAGTCAATAGTTGTGTGATTTTATAGCAAATTTAGAAAAGATTAATTGCAAATGTGAGTCGAATTTTAGGCGTTTTCTTTTTCTTTTTGAACATTTTAAGCCACGCTAAACAATCGAAAGTCACTTGATTTACAGAACAGCACCAAGTCATTTGCGTGAATTAATTGAATTTTCGTCTTAAGTACATTTTTACATTTCTAAAAGATTATATAAAAATGTTTTCCAAAGAAAACAGGTAATGTACATTCTAAACATCATCTATTTGACCAGCTGACTTTGTAAATTAGACTACGAGGAGTATTCATATTTAATCAATACTAATTTGGTTAGACGAAGTCCACACACAACCTAAAGCATTTCTTCGCTGTTCTCTCTGGACCCGTCGAGTGTCAAACTGCCAAGTTACCTCTAATTTAGATTCATATATTTCTAAGCAGTCCCACCAACCACAAAATACCTGCTATCCCCCGTTAGTCCAGCCAACCAGTCACCAAATTTCTTACGCTATTTTAAAATCGAATCATGGCTGTTAGTTGTAATCTTATTAGTGCATATTGTAATCAGTTTGACCGTTGTTACTACTAAAGAAGTAAGTTTCAACTTTTTCGAATGTTTTCCCCTTTTAGTGCCCCTTTTTAAGAAGAGCTAATTCTGCTACTTTTTTAAACTTCTTATCCTTTTTTTATCATATGGTACTATTTATTTTATTTAAAATTTAAAAAAAAACATACTGCTTGTATATTCCCTGTTCATATTTATAATTTAAGTTTTATTCATCACCACCTTTATTGAAGCTGACGATTTGTTTGAGAAATAGTTTCAAGAATTTACATTAAGGATAGAAAGCTGAACGTACTCATTAAGACATACCTTTTTTGATCTCGTTTTAGAGTTTAGCTATGTAATATCAGTTACAGCGGCGTTTATAAAAGAACTCAAGCTCTTAGAACAAAAAAAGAAAATGTAATCTAGTGTGGAATTTACCATTTTTGGCGAAAGGCTTCCTTCTAGATTACCAACCTAATAATGTTAAAAAGGCATGAGAGTTTTATAATCAAATACTGAGAATTAATTACATTGTTTATTGCAGGAAATAATAATAATAATAATAATTTAACATAAAGAACTAGATCAATTACTACTTCTCTTATTTGGCAGGTACTTGTTAAGGTAATGTCTAATTTTTTGCTGGATATGAGCACATATTTGAAATAGGAAGTTTATAAAATATGTTTAAAGAGAATTTATTATAAAATCTATATAACTTTTGCCCATACATTTCCACTTTACCACAAAGTAGTGCCAACTGATTTTTAACCACAGTCCAGTTTTGTAAATTCCTTGTTAAAAAAAAAAAAAAAAAAAAAAACTAAAAGGAAAAGTATTAAGCCTGAAAAGAAAATATTAAGGAAAAACATTTTGGCGCCTGAGCAGGGACTGGGTTTTAAAAAAAAAGTTTTCAAAAACAAAAAACTACTAAGTTTTCGCTGTTACGACGATCGTTTTGCAATAAACGTTACTTCGAGTATCAACCATCATCAGAAATTATCCCCCAAGAGTGCAGAATACAACGTCGTCAAGAAATTCCAGATGCCTAATTGCAATTGTATTCTTTGCCAAAAGAAACGTGCCCAACGTCACGCATTAAAGAACTAATAATTGTGTGAGACTTTGCAATTTCTTCTCTGAATTTAATTATAAAATTTCTTCTGACTAAAGTTTTATTCCACACAAAAATTATTCGTTCTTATAAAAATTATTTATTATACCCTTACCGCCCTAGTAGTGAAACACACAAAAATAGTGACATAAATAAGTGTTAATTGTTCAACTAATAAACATTAAAAATAAAGAAAACGTAATTATCACAGTACAAGTGTTTATTATAAAACCACATACCAGCCTCCTCGCTACAATCTTTGCCATCAGTTTGTGTTCGTTCTCTTAAATTTTCCAGAAAAAAATAATTTAAATTTTATTAAATTATAAATTAAATAAAATTTTCCAATATTTTATTTTACCGCACTTTACTTACTCATTTGTTTAATTATTATTAGGTTTGCTTTGATTAATTTTCTTGTAGTTCGATGCAAGTCAATAGTTTTGTTAAACAACACTATTACAGAATAAATAAACTTATAAAACTTTAAGTTTGATTAATAAAATATATGAAGGAAGTGAAAAGTAAAATAATAAATAAGGTAAATATAATTGAGAAGTTGAAATATTCATATACAGTGAAAACTCCCAATAGCGGACACTCTTTTAAGCGTACACCTCCCATATGCGGACAATTTTCGAATAACATTGCACCAAATTGATTTTTCAGAGCAAATTTCCCTCCCAAGAAGGGATCCTCCCTTGAACGGACGCGGACAGCAAAATTGTGCATTACTTGGTGAAAAAACCTCTGAAAAGAGGACAAAAATAACTCAACATAAAACAAAATATTAATAATTACACTTTTTTACAATAGAACACGACGCGCTATAAAAAGCCTTTGTTTAAATAAAGACTTTTCTCACTTAAAAATATGCATGTGGCAACTACATTCTCAGCTGATTATATTGCGAAGCAAAGTAAAAAAAATATTGTTTTGATTTTGTTGCAATGCCATCAAAAAAGAAAAAAAATGTTTAACGCTTAGAGAAAAGATTGAAATTATAGAAACCTCACCAAAAGATAAATTACCGTATCGAGCAATAGCATCAAAGTAAGTGTACAATAATTATAATAAAATGAAATTGCAATTTCATTACATTTTTGTTTAAGGTTTGATATCGGCAAAACACAAGCAGCAAACATTTTAAAAAATAAAAAAAATTTGCTTTCCCAATGGCAGTTTGGCAGTAATTCCAATCAAAAAATTTTTAGACTCCATTCGAACAACCTGAAACTTGACAAAATGTGTCTTGAATGGTTTTCGAAAGGTCGTGCGCAAAATATCCCTCTATCTGGACCTGTTATTCAAGAGAAGGCAAAAAATGCGCAATAAAATTGGGCGTAACAAACCTTGAAGCATCGAATGGGTGGCTTCAAAAGTGGCGAAAGAGGCATAATATAAGTTTTAAATTCATTTGTAGAGAAGCAGCAGCGGTGTCAGAAGAAGACGTCAACCAGTTCAACGAAAGATTGAAACTGATCCTTCGAGACTACGAACCAAAAAATGTGTACAATGCGGATGAAAGCAGTCTTTTTTTCGAGCTCTACCAAACAACACGCTCACTTTCAAAAATCAGAAATGTACCGGTGGTAAGCTTTCTAAAGAAAAGTTTTTGTGCGAATATGGTAGGAGAAAAGGAATTCCTATTGGTTATAGGAAAAGCCGTTCGACCAAGAGCGTTCAAAGTTATGTATCTAATTTACCAGTCATTTGGAAATCAAATAAAAACGCATGGATGATGAATCACGAGATTATGACAGAACGGCTACTTCAATTGGATCATTATATGGGGAAAGAAAAACGAAAAATAGCTCTGTTTTTGGATAATGCTGCTTCTCTTCCCCGATATGTTGAGCTCGAAAACATTAAAGTTATCTGGTTATCTCAAAACACAACATCAATTTGCGAGCCCCTGGACCAAGGCATTATTCGTAGTTTCAAATTCTACTACCGAAATTTTATAGTAAAGGATATGATAACAGCTTTTGATAAAAATACAGATGTAGCAAAAATAAGCAATATCCTTAAATCTATATTTTTCATCTCATCTGCGTGAAATAAGGTGACCACCGAAACAAATTAAAACTGCTTCCGTAAGGCCGGATTCGATGAAAATGCATACAGTTTACGCGATTTTGATGACAGAAAATGAATAGTGAAAGCGAAGTGGAGCCAGAAGAACTTTTAAATCAAGAAAATTGGATTGCAGTTCCAAATAAAGTTATGAATTGTACCGATGCCTTGAAATATCTTTACAACATCAAGGAATTTGTAAAAACTGATTATGCAGCTTTTACATTTGTAAAAAATTTAGAAAATCAACTTCAAACTCGTTTAGCGACAGAAAAGCAAGCATATATAAAACAATAAACTATAGAAGACTTTTTTGTTGCAAAATAAGTACAAATGCGTATAATTTATGTTCCTTTTGGTGCCTTTAAGCAACTTTTACCATGAATTTATTTAATAAGTAAAATATTATTATTTTAACTAATAATTTAGTGTTAATGCTCTAAAGAAACAATAAAAATTATTTGTTTGTCCTTTTTTTCAAACTCCCGTATGCGGACACTTCACAACAACGGACAAATTTTGGTCGACGGTGGCTGTCCGCTTATGGGAGTTTTCACTGTATGTATATAACTAGAATATTTCTTCATTAGTTGGTGCAAAAATAAAGAGAAAAACAATGAGTTCAAAGTAAATCAGATTAATCCCGAGTATATTTTATTAATAAAAAAGTAAGAAGCTGTGATTTTATTTTGAACAATAAAGAGAAATAGTAAAAATAAATGTAATTTATGAAACTTATTAATATACATAGTTATTGTAAAAAAATATTTTGTTTTCTCTCTTTACGATTTTGGTGGTTGTTCGTAGTATAACCCAGCAAACATTTTAGTCGCAAGTTGGTCGCAACAAGTAAAAATAATTTCTTTGTGTATAAATGAATGCCTGATCACGCTAACGTTTAAAGCGACAATTACAAAGTTTACCCAGCGGACAATTTTTGTGCTCTATTCCTGGTTTCAAATTAAAAATGTGCTACATATTATATATAAAAAAAATTAAATAGTTTACAATTGTTAATAAAAGTGCTAAAACTAAAATAGCAGAAATATAAGTTTTCCGTACTTATTAAGTGGTATATTAATTTACATGTAAACCGTAAGCTGAAGAAAGAAATCTCAGTCTTATTGGAATTTGTAGAAATAATTCTATCGCCAAGTACAAACTCCAACCAACAGTAAAATATCGTATTAATTCCCATGAATTTTCGTCAGAGTTCTGGTTCTACGATCGATTTCTAATTATTATCCAGATCGTGTAATTTCTACCTCTGGTTTGAACTTACCTGGTAACACAGAGTTAGCTGATCCATATTTTAATAAGCCGTAGAAAATAGTTATGTATGTTGATCGGAGCAGAAAATTATTATGCGTTGGCCAAATTAAACAAAATCCTTACATTCTAACACTGCAGAAGTCTTTACTAGGTTGGATTGTTCCAGGAAGGAACTTAAAAATAAGCAAAAATTCTAAGACAAGTTTATACCATCTAAGACATATGTCTATTGCAGACAATAAAATTCCAAAAAGACCTCAATATTTCATACCACATCAATGTGTACTGCGCCCTCAAAGTTCTACTCCAAACCTTCGACTGGTTTTCAACGCCTCTTGTAAGACGTCTACTCAGAATGCATTAATACGCGATTATGGCTGACATTGAAAAAATGTACCGTCAAGTTTTAATTGATGAAGCCGATAGAAACTTTCAATTAATATTATGGCGCGAAAATACGTCACAAAATATTGATATATATATATATATATATATATATATATATATAAATTAAAAAGCGTGACTAATGGCACTTCATCGGCACCTTTTCTGCAAATAAGATGCCTAAATTATTTAGACCCTGTTGGATCTAAAATTATCAAAAAAAGTATTTATTTGGATGATCTTTTGACTGGTGCCGATTCGATTAAAGAACTCAATGCCATTCGGTCTCAAGTAACAGAAATATTGAAATCTGCAATCTTCAACCCTACTAAATGGTTTTCCAATGGCATGGACAGTCTGAATGTTCTATATTAGAAAAGGCTGTGCAGATAGATCCCGATCTCATGAAAACTTTAGGCACTTTCTAGCGTCCGAAGAGTGACTTATTTAAGTGTTACGATTCCTTTTGCAATCTCAAGGCAACGAAACGTAATATATTATCCGTTTCGAAAAGACTTTTCAATCCGCTCGGACTGTTGCACCGATTAGTAATTAAGGCAAAGGTTCTTCTTTAAGAACTTTAGCTAATGAAGTTGAATTAAGATGAGTCAATTGCAAATCGTCTTATTATTGCCTAAAAAATTTCAAGGATAATTTATTAAAAATTGGCAGAATAGAAACCCCCACGTATCTTTAAACAATATCAAAAAAAAAATTTATTTCATTTTTCTGATGTTGCTATGCGAGTTTACGGTCGCTGCATTTTTATCAGGAGTAGAGCTTCTGGCAAGATTGACAGCGGCAAAATCCAAAGTGGCTCCTCTGAAGACCAAGTCCTTGCCAAGGCTTGAATTATGTGCATGAAGAAATTGTCACATTTAAGGCAGCATAATTGTTTTTGGTCAAATTAAATAGATCCTAAGTTTATTGTTCTCAGTAAATCTGACTGCATTCAATTAGCATTTTTATTTATTAATAGTTTAGTATTATATTGTCCCCCGAGGTTTTCTGTGACAAAAGGTCAATATAGTGATTTTTATAAATCACTTGGTCCCCGTTTCATAGCGGCTGGCGATTATAATGCCAAACACACATTCTGGGGCTCACGGCTTATTAGTCCCAGAGGTCGTATTTTGTATGATACAATTTCTGAGATGGGCTCAGACTTTATTTCAGCTGGACAACCGACTTACTGGCCATCTGATTTGCAAAAAATTCCAGATGTTATTGATTTCGGCGTGGCAAAAGGCATAAGCTCGGAACACATTGAGGTTGAACCATCGCTGGATCTATCCTCAGATCACACACCCACTATAATCACCATCAGGAACTCCCTGCAAATCTTAAATGGTAATACATTTTTAACCTCACGCATAAACTGGTTGAAATACAAAAAATATATCAGCACCCATTGTTCGGAAAATCTAGTACTAAGAACTCCACAAGATATTGATGCCTGCATTAGTAATATTAATGAACATATGGTGAACGCCGCTGAACAAGCATCGTCTACCTATTATCAGACTAGATTCAACCAAGTTTTCTCTGTAGATGTTGAAGAGCTATTGGCCGAGAAAAGAAGAGTCAGAAGAGAGTGGCAACAGCGCAGATCGCCTCAACTCAAAACGAAGTTAAAGGTATGCACAAAACAGCTCAGAGAATTGTTGGAGTCACAAAGAACAGCATCGTTTAACCAATATCTTCAAGGACTAGATGCTACCCCCCAGTCTAATTACTCGATATGGCGACCTGCCGGGAAAATTAAAAGACCAGTACTTGCTAAGCCTCCGCTGCGTAGTTCAAACGGTCGTTGGGCAAGAAATGACGAGGAAAAATGTAATCTCTTCATGTGTCATTTGAAAAATGTTTTCACTCCCAATAGTACGTTTCCTGACATGAGTGAATTACCCCCTGTAGTTCCTAGACCACCTATAGAATTGCGATTCCAGTTACAAGAGGTCGTAAAGTTTACTGAAAATTTAAATACTAAAAAAGCTCCTGGTTTTGACAAAATCAGCAACAAGACGCTATTAGAGCTGCCACTCACCGGGAAGAGAACAATTCTCCTTCTCTTTAATGCTATTTTACGTCTCGAATACTACCCGCCAGCATGAAAAGTTGCCCTTATAAAGATGATACCTAAGCCGGGAAGGGCTCCGTCAAAAGTGGAGTCATATAGATCTATAAGTCTATTACCAACCTTGTCTAAATTGTTCGAAAAACTCTTAATGGTGAAGTTGACACCAATTTTGAATGAGAATAACTGTATTCCAAATCACAACACAGTACCATTGAACAAACTCACAGACTAGTACAAGTCATAAGAAATGCCTTTGAGGAAAAGAAATATTGTTCGGCGCTCTTTATTGACGTTTCTCAAGCTTTTGACAAAGTATGGCATCAAGGCCTTTTACACAAACTTAAGCAAAACCTGCCGGTGAATATTCATAACTTATTACAAACTTATGTAATAGACCGACAGTTTATAAGTAAAGAAGGGGATTATGTAGGTTGCCCCCAACAAACCTTAGCTGGTGTACCTCAGGGTAGTATTTTGGGTCCAATTTTATATTTAATTTATACAGCGGACATGCCAACAGCTAGTCAAGTTCACACCTCCACGTTTGCAGATGACACCGCTTTTCTCAGTACTAATAGTTCTCCTAAGGATGCATCTAGTCAACTACAGGACCACATGTTTGAAGTAGAGAAATGGGCCAAACAATGGGGAATAAAAATTAATGAACAAAAATGTGTTCACATAACATTTACTTTACGTACAGAATCGTGTCCCTCCATCCGCATTAATAACCAAGTGGTACCACAGCAAGTTCATGTTAAATATCTAGGTATTCATTTGGACCGGCGACTCACATGGAAGTCTCACATAGCTGCAAAATTGACCCAAATGAAACTAAAAAGCGCCCAAATTCATTGGCTTATTGGCAGAAACTCTGTAGTCGGGCTTGATTGCAAACTTTTATTATACAACTCTATCTTGAAACCAATATGGTGCTACGGGATCCAATTATGGGGCACTGCCTCTGCCTCCAACATTGAGAAAATTCAACGCTACCAAAACAAAATTTTACGGATGATAACTGACGCCCCTTGGTATATCAAAAATTCCAACCTACACATAGACCTTGGAGTCCCACTAGTCAAAAGTGAAATCTCAAAGTATGTAGCTAAATACTTAAATAAGTTAGAAACACATCCAAATCCGCTTGCTCGAAATATCCTTCAATATCGCGGACATATTACATATGAGAAAAAAAAAATAGTTTAGTATAAATGTTTGTTAAGTTGTTGTTAAGAAACAATTGTAATTGAGTCTCTTAAAATGGAAGCACCTCGACAAACGTAAAAGTGGTAGTTTAGTTTTTTAATAAAAAAAACACCTGAACAATTTTAACACAGCCGGTATGATTCGAAACTGCACTCCACAAGGGAATCTGATTTCGAATCGCAGCAACTTTTCGATTTTCTTAAATTACCTTCCGAAAGTAGAAGAAAAAGTGGTAACGAAAAGTTAAGGAAACTTCTGAATATTGAAACGAAACTCTGAAGGTCTAAAGCAGCCGCATTCCGGTACGCCTTCAGTATATTTGTCGAAATATAAGATGGTAGAGTTAAAAGTAATTTCCACAGTATTCGGGATACGTATTTAGCTCAGGCGTGAGTCTTTACCATTAACTTCATCCGTAGAAGAAAATATACCGAAAGAGAGAGACAAACTGATACACAAAGTAAGGGACTATAACTGATAGGTCATGCCTGTAGAGAACTGAACTTGAAGTGCGCGTCAGACTCAAAAAGAGCCAGCACCTCTATACAATATGGACAAATACAGTAAAATATTGAAATACCAAATTCAAAGAAGTTACGAAATAGTGAAACAAAACCAAGACAGGACTAAGGCAAACTGAAAGCAGTATTAAAACAAGGGCACAAAGACAAGGCTTTTCGGGGTAGGAAAAATAGTATGGCTCAAAAATTAGGCAAGAAAAAACAAATTCTTGCTATATAGCAAGGACCCTATAAAGTTACAGGAATACCGACACCTGTAAACATTAGGATAAAAAACAAAAATTCTGAGAAATTTTACCACAACAATTTGGTAAAACGGGCCGTTTTAGAAGTTAGCGGAAATAAACGAAAAAATTATAACTGAGTTGCAATGGGGAGAAAGTAGATATTTTTAAAACGAGAAAATAGTGTTCTCGAACACTATAGCAAAAATTATGGCGTTAAACTAATAGATCAAATAGGTGCAAATAGAGAAAAGTTAAGTACGAAAAAATAGTAAAAGAGCCCAAATCCAATAAAATTAGCGAAAAAGCAAACAAGCTTGCAAAATAAATAAGAAAGAGAGGATAAACTAAGCTGGAGAATGTTTAGAAAAGTTGAAAAAAAACATATTTATCCGTTTTCAACTCCTAGTCACTTTGGTACGAAACTAAAAGTACAGGATGAAGCGGAAGTGCAGGGGTATATCTATTATTTTCCCAGGAGAATGATGTTTATATAAAAAACAAATAAATTGGAGGGATAAAGATTTCATCCATTTATTAAAGATTTATAAACGCAGAGATTAAAATGAAGTTAGAGTACATACCGTACACATGATTTAATAAGCTATCCCAAGGTAAAAAAAAACAATCTATAAACGACGCAATCTGTAAAAAATAAATATAATAATAACTATGACAATAAAAGTATTAATAGTAAACATAAAGATTTTCCTGCGAAATCACAGTGCTCTCAAGAAATACTATATAGACAACACCTAAACATAATACGCAGTACTTTTTAAAGCGTAATTCCAACAGCCGGCCTAATTAGAACACCTGCCTAGTCTTTGTTTCTATGACTTATCTTTTTGACATTGATATTCCATAAATCAAGCTCAGAACTGTACATTGACAATCTAAGGCCAAACAAACAAAATAAGTCAAAAAGCCTACCGCTTTACAGTAGGTCGATCAGGAAAACTCTGAAAAAAATACTAGATTGGCCTGTTTCTTAATGTTAGAAACTAACTTTCAGAATTTACCCAGTACAAAGTATAAATATTTAAAAACTTAATACAATTTTTAAACTTAAAACAATCAATTGTGTTAAGTTGCAGTTTATTTAAAAGTTCATATTTTTGTTACTGGCATAAGACAATTTTTAAATGTCTCACGTTTCATTTTTAATATATGTAAACATATGTAACCATGTCGTTTTAACGCCATGTAACAAATTACCTATAAAACTAAGGGAAAATTATTTTTTGCTTGGCTTGCACAGAAAATTTTGCTGTTCTCACGTAAAAAATTAATTTTAAATTATATATTGAATTACTTCTGCGGCGTAACTAAACGCAGCTATGAACAATTTTGTGTTTTGCATTTTAAGCAATATATCAATTTTACTTTTAAAGAACTTAAAAAGAAAATGGTATAGGTCAGCTACATATAAATTAAAAAAAATCATCGTTTAACACAATTACTGAAAAATGAGTTCTTGATAAAAAAATGATATTAATATAAAAAAATAATGATAATATAAAACATGTAAAAAAAACATTGCAAATATAAAAATTTACAAATTAAATAGTTAATACCTTAAAATTATTCACCAATTATTTTTTTCTTTATTTACAATCTATCCATTTAATGATGTACAATTATTAAAATAAAAATGTACAATTATTAAAATAAAAAAACAAAATAAATATTTAATACTTAAAGATTATTAACAAAATAATAATAACATTGCAAAAAAAAGTTAAATAAAGTAAATATATAATACTAAAGAATTGATAAAGAACAATATTTAAAAATTTGACAAAAAATTTTAAATTGAAAATATTGATAATAGTTGTTGCTTACATCAATAAATATACATAGATATAAACATATTTTAAAGAAAACAATTGTCGTTATCCACCCTCGTAGATTAAATTTTTTAATTACATTAAAATAGCTTATTTATAAATTGTAATTTGCTAAAAACATTAATGCTGACGAGTGAAGAAATTGTCACATTTAAGTCAGCATAATTGTTTTTGGTCAAACCAAATAGGTCATAAGTTTATTGTACTTATTAAAGCTGACTGCATTCAATCAGAATTTTTATTTATAAATAGTGGATAATTTTTTGTTAGGAATGAACTGTAATTGAGTCTCTTAAAATAAGAGCACCTCGACAAACTTAAAAGTGGTAGTTTAGTTTATTTTAAAATAAAGAGAAGAAGAGTTTGAAAACGACTGTATTGTACAGTTTATCGAAAGATTTTCGACATATACCAAAATGATTCGAGTATTTACATATGTTTTTCGTTTCGTCGATATTGCTCAAGGTATGAATTGGACTTTTCTTTTCTTCATGTGCTTGTTGTTAGTGTTTTTTGAAATTCGTAAACAAAAGTAGCAAAATAAAAACAACTTTTGACATATCGAATTACAAGCCAGCTGGTCGGACGACACTACCTACTAAAATAAATGTACTTTGGTTCAGTTATTATAAAAATCAAAATTTTATGTTAAGGCTTTGTAGTAGTATTTTTTAATACATTTGCCTTTACTAAGGATATTTATAAAAACTATTTCGATAAATTGCAAAATATTTGAATAGCCTGTTCTTCGATTTATCACATATGAACTTCGGCTGGAAAAAGTAAAACCTGTAATAAAAAATGTAAACAATACAAAACTCCCGTGAGGTATTGGACTCTTTATAGATATTTTATAATATTAGAATGCAAACGATTAATCTTAAACAAAATTTGGGTGGGATTTAGTAACACAAAGTACAAATTTCTAACATCCTTCGTTTTATAAAAACAAAAAAAAAAAAATTGTAATTTGTAATAATAATAAATTGTTTTAATTAAACTACTTCGCACAACATAATTATTACTTCTCAGGACGAATTAACTTCGGTATTATTTCTTGTAGCATATAAATATCTGTCTTCATTAAAATTATTTTAATAAACCCTTCACTACAAAAAGGAATTTTTACAACATCCATTTCCGATACCATAATGTGTATATATTCGGAGTCCCTATGCAAACCAAAGTCGATTGAGCGATGTCCGTGCGTGTAAGTGTGGAAATAAAAACTAGATGGGCTAGAGAAAAAATTTAAATTAAAACTTAAATCATTGGAACAAAACTAGTTGAGTGAAGTAACTCCCAATAAAAAAAAAAAAAAAAAAACAAATATATGGGGCGATAGAGTATTAAAAATATAAAAACATCAATTGAAGAAACTGGCTCTCGCCCATATTTTGCGAGTATGGGTCTCTGAAATTTTTATAGCAAAATATAATTGTGCATCATAGTTTTTAAGATATCAGTACGGGTATCATTTAAAAGCTTTTGATGAGATCTTTAAGGAAATGCTAAATTTTTTTTAATTTTTATGTAAAATAAGATAAAGTTCTTATTTTTTTTTCTTATTTTTTATTTCACTGTCACACCAATATTTTTTTTTTAATTGGAGTTACTTTGCTAAACCAAATTTTCGTATATAAAGGGTATATAAGAATCGGCATACCCGAATATAGCACTCCTGCTTGTTTATTTATTATCATTTTTTATATTTATTTGTAAATTTAAATTTCCATCTTGATTAAAATATCTGCCATCGTGAAATAAAGAGGAGCAATTCATTTTTGCATATTTAATAAATTATAATGATTTTTTTAAAAGTTTAATTAAGTTTTTAGAAATGAAGGATTGTAAGAATTTATATCAAAAAGCCATCGAAGAACACAAGTTGGATGACAAATTATATGTATGCAAAAAGAATTGAAAATCCCACTTCGCAAATAAATAAATACACTATGAAAAAATCCACAAATTAGATTTTATAAATAAAATGGATACAAATATAGCAGCATAAAAAAACGAATTATTATTGAAACATTAAAACGCTTCATATTTATGTATATTTGGGATCTTTAATGATGACAAATTTCTGAAACGTTCTGCGTATAAAATTTAATTAAAAATCGATGTGACCATTAAATTTTAACAATATCGCAAAAGTATTTCGCTCCCGTTTAGCAAGATAATATTTTTACTTTGAATTGCTTCAATAATATTTGTACTTTCGTGGCATTAAAAAAAACTCATTCCTTTTCAAGATAACTATAAGTACAAAAAAATCTAATCATTTTACTGCTTCTTATATATGTATATTGTATAATCATTAATTTTACTTCACATAACTAATTTTAACTATTATTTTTAAACCTAGATTTTTCTGATCCGATGGAAAAAACAATTCTCAATTTTTTTGATAAATATCAGAACCATTTGTCTTTTATAAGAAGAGTATGAAATAGCCTTTACCATAAGAATTGTGTTATTATTTTCTTAAAATATAGGTTTTTTGCGCGATATATCTATGATATAATGTAAATTTCTTAGATAATTGGGCGGGTTATTTGTCACCTCTGGGTCTGCTCACTTTAAAAGCTTTTAAATGATACCCATGTTGACCATATTGAAAACCGAAATTTTTTATTTTTTATTTCAGAGGCCTATTAGTCGGAAAATATGGGCGTGCGCTAATATTTTCACGTAGTGTTTTCTTATTTTTTAATTGTCTATCGCTCCATGTAGTTGTTTTTTGTTTATTGGAGTTACTTCATTGTTCTAAATGATATGGAAAAATTGGAAACAGGCCATGCCTTGAAGGACATGGACCAATCTTGCTGATTTTCAACCGCAAAATTTTAGTGATAATAAAAACGGATAAAACGGTGAAAGTAAAAAAAGAAAAAATTGCACCTCTGAAAGTCAGAGACTTGTCATATAAAAACACAAGACACTAAGTGTGAATTAGTCATTCTGTTTTTACACATGCATGTGGAAAGCATATACAGGCATGTTTTGAACTCTACGAAATTTTCACTTGCGAATTTTTGAAGGCATTTTTTGAAGCAATAATGGTTTAAAAAAATTGAAGTGAAAATTTCGTGTTCAATTCAGAACATTCTTGATTGTCTAAAAGTATATATAAGTATATATATATATATATATATATATATATATATGTACTGTTCTTTTTAAATACCGATTTTTAAGCCTAACTTAAGAATAATATTGTAGCTATATACCTGCCTTTCTTAAAAAAATAGTTTCTTACCACTTCTGTTTGTTAAAAAACATTAAAAAAAAAGTTTTTAATTTTTTAGGCAAATCAATCGTTTTTATTTTATTCAGTAAGAAAAATAATATTTGCTCTATTTAAACACAAAAGTTTACAATCTCAATTTTTAAATTGTAACATGTGCAGTTTTGAGAAATATGTGTTGAAAAAACATCAAATATAAATTAAATTAGTTCGCAAAATGAAGTAAGATAAACGCGGGCCTAAATATATGTATGTATAGTAAGACGCATGTGTATGTATATATGTATGTTAACCTTTTTAATATTAACTTCCATTGAAAAATGCATGTCTATTCGTATTAAACTAAAAATGCGAATAATTTAATTTTTCATTGTTTTTTTTTTAAGGTAATTAAAGTTCTACATCGACACGAAAAATAATTATTTAATTGGTATTGCATAGCTCTGGTTTAATTTTCACACTTTTGAATTTCACTGCATAATTTTTTTTATTTTTTTTTCTTTCGAAAAGTTTATGACAAAAATCTACGTTGCCGAATTATAATTGTGAAATACCTAAAAAAAGCACAACTATTTGCTAAATTGTGAAAAGTTAGAGTAAATTACGGACTAATTTATAATAAACCGCATAAGTATACACACATATTTTTTACTTTAGTGTTTAACCATTACTTTGCAGAGAAGAACACGAGCCATTACTTTTGGAAGGACTTTCAGAACAGCTACGAGCTGAACTAGAGATTTTTAAAGTAGCAGCAGATCGAACCGATAAATCCTCTGGTTCGCTGTCAAAGTAGCTGTCATTAGATACGTCGCTATTAATAAAAAATGGAGAATTATTGCCTGATTCTAATAAATTAGCAGTATTGGTCTGTTCTCTGTAGAAAATGTTGTTCTCCTTAGTAATATGGTTAGTTGCCGATAAACTGCTGTTAGGTTGTAAGGCGGTGGCAGCTGCAGCCAAGGCCAAGAAGTTAAGACTGGCATTAAAAACTTTGTACCATTCTAACAAAACAGTATTATTCTTACATTCGAAACCGAATTTACTATTTATTTTAGGATTTTGTAGCAGTCCAAGTGGGAGGACGGGAGAAAAACTTTGAATATCTGAATAATTTTTAATAAATGAATTATGTTTGTCCTTAACATTATTAGTTTTCGAATCATTAAGGCTATGATTAGCTTCAATATTATTTTTATTCGTTTCTATACTGGTATTTTGATTTGTTAAGTATAACCATTTTTTCCCACCAGTTTCCGTGGCAAAGTTTTTCACAGCAAAAGGGACGGTATTGTTTTTACTATAGTTTTGGTTGTTGCTGCCGTTACTGTCTCTGTTGTTGGTGCTGATATTGCAAGGAGTTATATCCTTGCCTTCATCTGTGATCTCATGTGATATTTTATACTTTGCGAAATCTAAGGAGTCGTTTTCACTTGCCTTAAAATTTGATGTCGCTGATAAGTTTGGGCTTAGCAGAGATAGCAAATTTAAATTCTGCATCATACGCAGTTGCGAATTATAGTCTCCGCCCATTATGCTAGGCATTTGTGGAGATATGTTATCAAATCGCTGTGTGGCAGCACTATCTTCTAATAACATGTGTTTTCTCATGATCTCATTTAACTCTATTTTTTCTAGAATGGCATTACCAGTACTTGAAGGAAAACTTAAACCATTCAACGACATATGGTTATATTTAAGTTCATCGAAAATGGAGGTAGCCGGATTTTTTGTAGTTTGGATACGACTATCGAAGCGGGAACGCTTCTCAGGAGGATTGTCTATACTTGGTATTTGATCTGTAGCTGCCAACTGGCGACACATGAACCTTAACTTTTGTTCATTCTTACACCAACCTCTAAGAGTAGACTCTGGTACTCCAATATCACGTGAAACGGATGCTTTGGTTTCTCCATTGTGAATACGTTGTATTGCCCTTAATTTATCGGATGGGTTTAAATTACGAAGTGGGCGTTTGCCTCGTGTACTCATACGAATGTTTATGTGTTGGTACGCCGAAGTATCCATTTTGCAATCAACTTGACGGCTGACTTAATAATCTCTAAAAATATAAGGACAACAAATTAGTAAATAAGTATGAGCTACATAGATATTTACTCTGTGTATAAGCGTATATACACACGTAAGTGTTTACCTACATACATATACATAAGTATGCATATATTCATATATATATACATATGTTAATTTATACATATCCATATGTATGTGTGCCCTGAATGTCAAAAAACTTTTATTTTTATTTTAAAAAGAAGTTTTAATCAAATACACACCTTTTTGTTATAAATATTTTCACGTTGATCTAATGCCGAATCTTCGCTTCTTGGATAAAACAAAAATAAATGTACATATGTAATCAATTATGTATAATTTTTTGTTAATCCATACAATGAAATTGACAATCACCAATTTTATTTAAAATAAATTTTTGTTATTCACGATTTCGCGTTCAGTATGCGTTGACGTAGACAAAGTGTTTTCCGTTCTTAATATTCGTAAAAGTTGCTCATTGACTGTTTATGTGAGACTGTTTTTAACATTAACTTCTTGTTGTTCATTCGGTGCAATAACAAAGGATATAGTTTTTGTAACGCAACAACGCTATCTTCATCAAAATGGTAGGTATGCTACAGTTTCTAGGCAATGCAGCGCAGAATATAAAATACTGTATTAGTAAACACAGCAAAAGTGGTTGAGCGGCATCATAAATCCCTATCCGTGTTCCTTGATGTATAGGATATATTCCCAAACACAAAAGCAACAATACAGATTTTCGTAAAATTGTGTACTGAAACAGTAATAGGACAACAACTTGTTACTCATTATCATCATACTTAACCATCGAAATCTACAGTGCTGCAGAACATCAATGCGCAATTGCAAACAGTGTTTGTCAGATGCTTTTGCATCATACTAATACTGGACACTATTTAGTGCCGAAAGGTTCCACAACGTTTTGTTCTTAATACAAGCTTGTAGCAACATGCTCGTTCAAACGTGTCTGAATTGTTTGAAGCAACATATGTACGTTTGAGTTCAATGTTGTTTTAGGACAAAATTGTTCTAGGCTTTTTTTCAAATGTGTATATGCATATGTATATATGTGTATATGCATATGTATATATGTGTATATTTTGCTTTTTCTTTCATGCATACACAATGTCCGGCGGACACATTAAAAATACTTCCAGCAAATTTTTTTTAGCAACAAACATGCTAATAGAGCACATTTTACCAGTTAAAAATAATTAAAGGACATACACACAAAATATGTATATCAGGTAAATTTGTGTAGGTTTAAACAGTAAAAAAGGTTAATGAATATCTACTGCTGTTATGTTTTTCTTAAATTAAGCGCGCCAAATAAGCGAAACTAACCCAACCTCCTTTGTTATAATATAAAAAAGAATAAGCCGGACATGTAAATCCGTTTTGAGATGCAGTAAATGAATATGACAAATGCGAAATTATTTATTTGTATTTATTTTTAAGCCGTAATGTTAGTTGCTTCTTAATATGCAAACAGGTGGTTAAACAAAGTACATACAGAATATATTGATATATACCGTCTTAGTATTTAAAACTTTCAGTAACTAGAACGTATCTATACATATCTATATATGGGATTTGCAAACAATATATTTCTACCTCCAGCTTACTTTCGGCTGTCTAAGAATTTAAAATTACGTGGGCATAAAAATTTTGCTTCTAAGCTGTAACCCGGCCAGGTTCATATCAATTTAGTTATCAAAAGAGCACTTAAAAACTGTATAACAGATGCGTGGATTTTTTATTATGTATGATCTTATTTTCGTTCAAAATTACAAGCATTTTCTTCATACAAATTTTTAAACTACGAAAAACCGTTAGTAACGGCCCGAATTAAAGACTTTCTTAAAAATGAAATTCGAGTGCCTTCCTTTTAAATTTGAAAGCTTTAAAATATGTAAGCTTTTTATCATGAATAATAATTTTGTAAATATACATATGTATTTCTTCAATATTTTTTCAATTTTATAACTAAAGACAAACAAGACCCATAATCATAATCCTAAATAAAGTATACTTTTCGACTTTTAAAATACAGTTTTCTTCGAAGTGCACTTCTTGTGTACTATAGATACGTAAAAGTATATTTTATAGCTGAAAATCGATTGTAAATTTAAAACCACCTGAAGTTGTTTTTAAAAAATTTAGTACCGACTTTATCAAAAGAAATTCAATGACTTAAACTTAATTTTAAATTTTATATGTTATAATTATTTTACGATTTTTATAACATAACGCACAAATTTAATTAACTTTTGTATATTTTCAAATTAACAAATTTACTTTTATATATTTTTTTATTTTTAACAAAAAATACTAGCAGCTGATCAGAGATGGATAGTCTACTTAACTGTATTTTTATGCAAATCGTGGGCAAACATTTTCTTTGTTTGATGTGTCACCTACTGAAAGCCGGTTCAACTTTAAATATACTTTATTTTTTACTATTGTATCAAAAAAGTTAACAGCAAGTTTTAAAATTAAAGTACTTTTTAAAAGAAATAGACTTTAGTTTGTTTCTATGATTATAGGCCCAAATTTTTAATAATTAAGAAGAAAGTACAGAATTCGATTATTTTTTATCTGTAAGTGGCAGCGAGCCGTTAGTATAGGATAGTAACTAAGGATTATATTTTGCCAAGTAATTGAATAACTTTAAAATGTTGTATAATTAAATCATGATAACCTTTTTTCTTAAGAGTTATTAAGAAATAAAGACAGACAGATTTTTAACAGCCTTTACGGACGATTTTTACCATTAAGCCATATCGTCCCAGATATTTTTTTTTCGAATAAACGTTTAAACCAAAAAGAACAAATTTAAAGTCCATTTTTTTCAGATTTTTTGTTTTTGAGAAAAATGAAGTTCGGTTAATCGAGCACTGGGCACTATTAGGTATATTGTTTCCATTATTCATAATATTTGTAAATAATATATATATATATATATACGATTTACTTTAAAGTTGTATTTTATCCTCTAAAACTGTTTAGGCTTTCCTAATTTTTTGTTTTATTTTTAAATTTTAATAACTTAAGTTAATTTTTTTATAAGCAAGCAGTAAAAAACCAATTAGCTTAAAACTTCTCCAAATACTTGCGTTGGCGCTTTCTGGAGGTGGGCCTAATGCAACTCACCAGTGTTTTTTTTTTTTTTGTCTTGCCAATTGCCTGATTTTTTGTTTATTTTTTAAAATTTTAGTTAGTGTACATATTCATTCATATATATATGTATATAATTTTTAAATTTATTGCTTTAACAATCAAATATGTATCTATACCGATATCTACAAATATGGATGTTGCATGCAAAAAACTTTGAATTTTAGGAATAAATAAATTCTGAATCTTTTATATACATCAGCCTGAGTAAAATTTATTGTTATTAAGTTCACACAGTTTTGCTACTTTATCTCGAAGGAGAAACATCTGTGTGCGAGCAGATTTTTCTTCTTTAAAAAAGTAAGGTTATAATTAAAGACGCAACGCGCACGTGTTTTTTTCAACTGGAACTTAGTAGTGTCTACCGTTCTAACAAATTAAAATAATTGTCTATACAAATATCCTGTTCAGGATTCCTCACTTCCTATACGAAGGTATAGGTCGATGTGCAGTTCCTGGAGAGAAGTTACATATAACTAAAAACTTGTGGGATACCCTGGCGCTGTGCTTTTGTACTCCTGCCATTAAAATTCATATTTCAAACAAAAAAAAGAAGGTTCATAGCAAAATGCAATATTCCAATAGAAACATCTTTTGAATAAATTAATAAAAATAATTGAAGTCTGTAGTATATAGTTATCTAAATTAAGGTTAATGTGGTAAAAAACTTTTTTGAAGCAATACATATCATAATTTAATTATTTGGATTAACATAGAATTTCAAAATTATTTAAAAAATAAAATTGGAAATGTTGTATTAATTTTGTTTTAAAGTAACTGATACATTTTCCCTTGCCTTTTATTTTCTATATTCAAAAGTTTTGACTAAATATTGCTAGGGGCTATTTCTGGAGCGTTTAAAATAAATTAATTGTGTAAATCTGCTGGTAACTTTTTTTAATAAAAATTGCCTTTACTTTCGGCAAATTTGTCAACACGTTAAAAAACTTTATTATATGCGAAAAAAATTAAGTTACTGCATGTCGAAACACAAACTCCTAGATCTAGTGTGCCTAGTTCTTGCAATTACACTAAAAGAGTTGGCTTTTTCTTGTGGTATCAGCTGCTGTTTTGAGCCAAAATTTTTCTCGCTTTCGATTTTTTTCTTAGTACGCACGGAGCATACACAACTGTCACACAGTGGGGTGAATGGTGGAGAAATTGAAGATTAATTCGAAGAAGTCGTAATTTCAAAATGTTGTTATGTTTGTTTTTGATAAATATTAATAAATACAAAAGACAAACCAGCTTAAAAGAATTCTGAATAAAATGTTAACCTTTTTTTTAGAAAATGGTCTTAGGTGGCTACAGCTGTAATTTTGGAATGAAAAACGATAAATTAGTAAATTAAATCGTAAATTAAATCATACTTTATGTGCCTTTAGAAAATAGGTTTAAATAAAAAAATAAATATTAATTACGTAAAAATATTAACTTGAAATCCAGTTTTCAAGAAATTTTACTCACAAAAGTCACATTGGAAAATATTGTAAATTTTAATTTATATATGTAAATATTCATAAGCAGATAGCAAACATTTCATCAACATTAAAAAACTGATAACGCTTTTTTATTTACTTCATTTTATTAACTTCAAGATCAGTATTCAGTTCACAATCATCATTATCGTCATAATCATCACTAAAATAGTATTTATCATCGACGTAATTATCGTTCGATCAAAAGTTAAAAAAACCTTTTAAACGCGTCTTGTGTGGTATTATTCCTACTACATTTACGAGAAAAGTGCTCCCTATAACTTTTAGAATCCTTATTTCTAGGTCCTTGAGATTCTTAATTTAGTTGTCCAATAGGCAATAGTGAAAGCGATGTAATTTCTTGCCCTTGAATAAATATTAATGTAGAGTAGGAGAAATATAATAAAGTGGATAATTTTTAACAAATATCCTGGCAGTATCATTAGCGACATTAGAAAATCTTTCGATATAACGGCAAGGTCACTGGAAATAACTATTAGTATTGTGTACAAATTTTTTAATTTTTGCAGATACTTGAGAATACTTAAAAAACCCCTTGCAGTATTCCAATCATTTCAGGAATCAACCTAGTTTTCTCTCTGAATTCCCTTCGAATGCGTATCAGCAACAAGTTTTTTCATCATCACAAAGGAAGGACAAATAAACTAAGCTGCATTTTATCGATACTAACATCTTTTTAAGTTATTTTATCAGTATTGTTGAACTCTTTACTTGTGGCGCCACATATATAGCATTTTTGTGTGGACTTTGTTTCTGTAATAGCGTAACAAACTTTACCGTCTATCATTAGTAGAATAAGTTCTTGATTACTTTCACTAATCTCTCTCCAACAAATACTATGGAATCGACAAGTCGTTTTTAGTCTTAACTCCTTCTTTTTCGATTTTAATATAGTCAGTCAGTTCTTTCAAAAATTAAATTTTCAGGGGCCTTCAAAACCTAGTGGAAGACGTTCGAGGAGTTTACCAAATATTTTTTTTTTCACAAATTAGTTTTATCATTAAATTATGTAAGTCATGAAGAGAGATGCAATTTGTTTGGGACTTGTCCTTAAATTAATTAAATTTTAAATCATTTGAATTTTACAAAATACTTTTTATTTTCCCTTGTACGGAATAGTAAACATATCGTTACCTTAATATAGAAAGGCCCCAATTCGTTTCTTGTAAAATTCAGATTTTACATTTCAAAAAAAGATCCTTTAATGCACCGCTGATAAAAAATTGATGCGCTGCGACGAAAAGAAACATTCAAACTGTTTTGGGAGATATCCTGAAAACTAAAGCGTTTGTATGTTACCAGCCTTGTAAGCTTCACAGATTAAAAAATCGTCAGAAAGTGCGATATGTTCCAAAACAATATTGTATTTTTTGAGAACTAATTTAAACCGATTGCAATTATTTCGCAACATGTTTCTTTCTGCATTGGGATTGAACAAGTAAATAGTTCGTAATTGGTTTAATATAAGCGAAAATCACGGCACAAAAATTAATCCCGAAAAGCTTCAAACATGCGAAATAAAGATTAATGTTATTTACATAAAGAAAACAGAGACATAAACTATCATATCCCATTTTTTTAAGGACTTCAAAGACTCGAAGACTATGAACGGCACAAAGAATAAATAGAGAAAATAAGAGAAGAAAAGTAAATGATATAAAAAGTGCCGAGTTCTTGTTATGCAGTCTTTCTTATTGATATGCAAGCGGTTAAACTAGTGCCCGAACTAAACGCCAGTGCCGCATCTTATAAAATGAAAGTTCAGGAACATAACTCTGTAATGATGTAACACATGCATTACACAATTATGTATGGGACGAAACAGATGGAAATCTCGTGGCTTAAGTTTTTGAAATGTGCATTACTAACCATTATAAGATTTCCTTGCTGGTTCACTAGACATTCACCATGTAATCCTTAACTCAGATGATGTTTTTATCAAAAAAGAAAGGTTACTTTATCCAACGCATTACTGGCCTTCTGCAAAAAAAATTGATAAGCGGAAATAAACAAACGGAATGTGATGTAACTCATTCTCTTATAGAGTAAAAAATACATAAAAATCAAATTAATATTCCTTCACAATGTGTACAGCTCATTAAAGAGACCCAACAGGTTCTATTTCCCCTTCCAGCTAAACAATCAAGTTATGATTATTTTCTGGTTAACGAATATATTAAAAAACGTTACTCATATATTTGACCAGGTATTAAATTTGCAACGTTAGATTATGCACGTATACACATAGTAGGAAGAAGCAGTGATGATCTAACTGTAAGTAGCGTTAGGATATCACTCATTTGTCTTATTGTTTTACAAACCGAATATAAATGCAGAATGTGACATTGATCCGCGGTGCTTATATAAAGAAAGAACTGCAATGAATAAAAAGAAATGCGAGCACCTACGACACCTAAAAAAGTTTATCCCTTCCGATTGCCATAATTTTTATCATAATTTACCTCACATGTTGTAATACTTCTTTTTCTTTCAATATATACTTTTCATTTATACTTATTTGTATCATTTTCAGTTATAAAAGATGTTAAAAATGTTTTAGTTATAATAAAAGCCCTAACTTACAATAACTTTAAAAATATTAACTCACAAGATTGTTACATTTTCTTTTCTAATTTACTAGGCACTAGGTCAGATTCTAAAATAAAAATATTGGCCCATATTCATAGTTAAAAGAAAGTACACTTTAAGGGAACTAAAGTCGGTTTTACTTTTGAGTCGATTCTACCTAATTCATAGACAATTTAAAATATACTTTTGGCGTTAAAGTTAACTCTAAATTTAAAACTATGTAAAGCTGTTTTTAACTAATTTTTTCATAATTATTTTATTTGGTTGAAAAACACTATATTCTTTATCTGATTATTATACCAAAGTAAACACAATAAAAACAAGGTTACTTTTTTCTAATGTTTATTTAGAAATTGTATAAAAATCAGGGACCGTAACTGTTATAACTTTTATCGTAAAAGTCAGAAAATAAAAGTTATTTTTTTACTTTTATTTTTTCGAGCAGAAATAACAGTTAGTTTTTGATTTTCATTTTTGTGAGCAAAAATAACACTTATTTTTTGACTTTTATTTTTTTGAGCAGAAATAAAAGTTATTTTGTGATTTATTAAAAAACTTTTTCAAACAAAGATAAATTTTCAGTAAAATAATTTGCATATGCTCAAAATCTCCTCCAAATTTTCTTCCGATAAATTGTATCTTAAGTTTCCCAAAATCAGCTTTAATGCCGAAAACGATCTTTCTACACTAACATGCGTAGCTGGCACCGAGTGCAAAATTAAGGCAAGTTTCCGCAGACAAACTTTTTGTTCCTCCAGTACTCCATTAAGTCATCGTCAATATCTATTCTTTTTTTTTATAATCGTCAATTCCGTAAAAAGCTTTGCGGGTATTTTCAGAAAATTCATACCCAACATCGTCATCATCAGAAGACGATTTTAAAATTTCCAATTCACGAAATCCACTTCTCAGTAATGATGATGAAGAACTCTGCATACTGGATTCATCGACTAAAACTTCATCCGCAGTATTAGTGTTATGACCACATTTATAAGTCATTTTTGTTCGACGTCAATTTTGGCGCGTTTGCAATAGTGAATCGTTAAATTTAATTATTTAGAAAAGAATATTTGGAATATTACATAATATTCCAAAGGGGTGAAAACACAAAAATAACTTTTATTTCTGCTCAAAAAAATAAAAGTCAAAAAATAACTTTTATTTCTACTCGGAAAAATAAAAGTCAAAAATAACTTTTATTTCTGCTCGAAAAAATAAAAGTTAAAAAATAACTTTTATTCATGCTCGAAATAATAAAAGTCAAAAATAACTGTTATTTTTGCTAGAAAAAATAAAAGTTAAAAAATAACTTTTATTTTTGCTAAAAAAATTAAAGTTAAAAAATAACTGTTATTTTTGCTCAAAAAAATTAAAATCAAATAATTACTGTTATTTTTGCCTGAAAAAATAAAAATCAGATTTTTAAAAAGCATCGCATTTTCTGACAATTTGGTCCAAGACTTTCAAAGTGTCATACTTGGTTTCATTCTCCGACATTTCCTTGAGGTTGCTTTTTTTCATCAAAAATTCAAAAATAACAGTTATTTTCGGTCTCTGATAAAAATATTTATCAAATTACGGTTCAGTCTCAAATAAAATTTCTGAGTAAGCAGACTGTTTTTATTGTGTCGTTCAAAAATAATAAAAAAAAAAAAAAAAAAAAAAAAAAAAATAAAAATAATTTGAATAATATAAAACAATTTGAATTTAAAAACAATACTATAACTAGTTTGTGATTGAAACAATAAACAATAACATGACTACTTTAAGTGAAGAAGAAAGTGATGAAAGTGATGATATTTGGCAGCAAGTATCAACAAAAATGAGCCGAAAACGGCGGTCGGGGAATTCTCCAAATATGTATCATCATAAAAAATTAAATATTTCTGATAACCCAAGTACATCAAAACAAAATCAATTTCAGTTACTTGATAATCAAGATGTAGATGATGATAATGATTGTAGTGCTAAAGAAAACTATTCCCCAAAACCACCACCTATGTACATACCAAATGTAACAAATATTAACAGTATGTTAAAAAACATAAGTAGCGTAATATCCAAAAATGATTTTAATTATAAAGCTATGAGAGATAATAAAATAAGACTCATGATAAAAACTGTCGAATCTTATAGAAAAGTTGTTAAGTATTTTGAAACAAAACAAATCAATTATCATACTTATCAATTGAAACAAGAACGCGCTTATCGTGCTGTTATAAAAGGTTTACATCATTCAACACCGATCACTGACATTAAATCTGAGCTGTTAATTGCTGGTCATCAAGTTAGATCTATTGTTAACGTGAAAAGTCGTGTCACAAAACTTCCTCTTCCAATGTTTTTTGTTGATCTAAATCCAGATCAAAATAATAAAGAAATTTTTAATATAAAAAATATAAATAATGCTATAGTTACAGTAGAACCACCAAAAAAGATTACAGAGTTAGTTCAATGCTATCGATGTCAGGAGTTTGGGCACACAAAATCATACTGCAAACTGCCTGTTAGGTGCGTCAAATGTGGACTTAATCATCAAACCGTAGAATGTACTAAAGATCGTAATGCTCCCGCGAAATGCGCTAATTGCCTAAAAGATCATACAGCAAATTATAAGGGGAGTCAAGTTTATCAAGAACTTCAACTGAAAAGAACCACAAATCATCGAAATGGATTAATAAGACCAACTTTGCCAAACCACCAACAATCACAAGTAAGTTACTCTCATGTTAATCAAACCGACAAAAATAACAGTGGCACACAGTCGTATGCTGAAGTAGTTAGAACTAGCGCAACTAGTATAGAAAGTCGTTTCATGGAGAGGCTAGAACGGATGATGGACAAAATGTTTGAAATGATGTCACAAATCATGCTAAAATTATGCAAATAAATTTAAGATTCGCAGCATGGAACGCCAATGGAGCTTCCAATCATAAAAGAGAAATAGAAATTTTTCTTAAAACTAACTATCTTGACATATTACTAATATCCGAAACACATTTTACGAGTAAAACCTATTTTAAAATAAAAAACTATGATCTAGTGCAAGCCAATCATCCTGATGGTAAAGCACATGCTGGTTCAGCAATTTTAGTACGGTCAAACATTAAATATGAAGCTTTATCTTCAGTCATTAAACCATTCGTACAAGCTTGTGGTATAAAAATCAAATGTAATAACGTGGACTTATGTATTTATTCAGTTTATTTTCCACCCAGGCATATTTTAACTCATACTCACTATGATAATTTTTTTAAACAATTAGGCACAAAGTTTATCGTTGGCGGAGATTTTAATGCAAAGCACCCATGGTGGGGATCAAGACTTGTGAATCCAAAAGGAAGAGAATTATATAAAAGCATTCTAAAAAACAAATACAATACGCTTTCCACTGGAAGACCAACATATTGGCCCAGTGACCCAAATAAATTGCCTGACCTACTGGACTTTTTCATTTATTCCGGATTACCTACCCAACTTTTAAGCATTCAGGACAATGACGATCTTAGTTCCGACCACACTCCTATTATTGCTTGTTACAATACTACTCTGCATACAATTTCTCAAAGCATTAAAATAATTTCTCCCAAAACAGACATTAATGTCTTTAAAAGTTGGCTGCATGATAAAGTACAGCTTAATGCTAGTATTCAAACATCTGATGAACTAGAAGATTGTGTGGAATCTTTTAATAATCTTATTTATGAAGCCGCCTTTTTGTCAACTCCACATACACAATCCCAGAGAAATATATTCGTTATTTCTGCAGAAATAAGAGAACTAATTAGGAACAAAAGAAGGCTTAGAAGAATTTGGCAACGTAGCCGGAACGTAGACGACAAAACAAACTACAATTTCGCAACAAAACACTTAAAAATACGCATTGCCGAAATAAAAAATGAAGAGCTCTCGCATTACTTAAGAAATTTGGGAATTACAAACAATAGTGAACATAGCTTATGGAATGCTACAAAGTATTTAAAGAAACCAATTTCAAGAAATGTGCCAATAAAAGATCAGAATGGTGGTTGGTGTAGAAACAGTAAGGATAAAGCCGATGCATTTTCCAGGTATCTAGAAGAAACATTTAATCCATCTCCAACACCATCTTCTGAGGATGATCAAATTTATAAATTTTTGGATGTTGCGTGCCCAATGGACTTTCCAATCAAGTGTTTTACACCTTCTGAAGTCCAAAAGGAAGTTAAAAAACTAAATAACACGAAGTCACCAGGTTATGATAAAATTGGGCCTAATGTTGTTAAGTCTCTGCCAAAAAAATGCATTATATTCCTTACTCTGCTATTTAACTCTGTAATCAGGCTTTCACATTTCCCAATCCAGTGGAAATGTGCAGAAGTAATAATGATTCAAAAACAATATAAACCGGAAAGCGAAATATCTTCATACAGACCTATAAGCCTTCTGCCAATTTTTTCAAAAATTTTCGAAAGACTTTTTAAAAACAGGTTACAACCTATTCTGGAGAATCTTAATATAATTCCAGATCATCAATTTGGATTTCGGCATAAACATGGAACTCCGGAGCAATGCCATCGTATAGTAAAAACTATATCCGACGCACTAGAGAGAAAGTCTTACTGCTGTGCGGTATTTTTAGATGTAAAACAGGCTTTTGATAGAGTTTGGCATGAAGGGTTACTATTTAAACTTAAAAGGATTTTACCAACTCCATTTTATTTGCTTTTAAAGTCGTACTTAGTAGATAGAACGTTCTATGTCAAAATAAGTGATGAAAAGTCAAAAATGTGTTACATCAATGCAGGTGTACCTCAAGGAAGTGTTCTTGGTCCTGTTCTATACACAGTTTTCACTTCGGATATACCTGTAAACGATAATATTTTGTTAGCCACTTACGCAGATGACACTGCCATTTTATCAACAAGTCTTTCACCACTTGAGGCTGCATCTGCTATTCAAGCAGAACTAGATGCTCTCCAAGAATGGTTGTCAAAATGGAAAATTAGTATAAATACAGAAAAATCCACTCAGATAACATTTACACTAAGAAAGAAAGAATGTCCAGCTGTGTTATTGAATGGGTCCGCAATACCGAAATCAGATACAGTCAAATATCTAGGAATGCACCTTGACAAAAGGTTAACATGGAAAAATCACATAAAATCAAAAAGGCAACACCTAAATGTCAAAACTAAGAAAATGTATTGGTTGCTTGGAGATAAGTCAGAGCTTAGTTTAGAAAATAAAGTCAAAATTTACAAGGCAATACTAAAACCAGTATGGAGCTACGGTATCCAACTATGGGGTACTTCAAGCAATTCAAATATAGAAATTTTACAAAGGTACCAATCTAAAACATTAAGAACCATAACTAACGCGCCTTGGTATGTTACAAACAAACAAATCCACAAAGATCTAAAAATTCCTTATGTCCTTGATGAAATAAACAGATTTAGCCACAGATACTTGGATCGTCTAAGTAACCACAGTAACATCTTGGCAATTAATTTACTAGATGAATCAGAGGAAGTTAGAAGGCTTAAAAGATTCCATGTACTAGACCTACCATACAGAAAATAGAATATTCTTTATCAAACTAATAATTGAACATAATATTAGTTGTATTATTAGGCTTGCTGAAGCTTATTAACCTGTGTTAAGTTTCCTTATATCCTTGTTTAATTTTTATAATCAAATTTACTTATTATTGTTAAAATAGATTGTAAATAAATAAAATTAGAAAAAAAAAAAAAAAAAAAAATTACGGTTGACACCCAGAGGAAGTCAATAATAAGAGCCTTTTATTTTAGAGTATACTTTAGCAAGAGTCGACTTTAGTCTATAACTATGAATATGGGCCATTGTT
Source organism: Cistogaster globosa (assembly GCA_937654795.1). Classification (NCBI taxonomy): domain Eukaryota; kingdom Metazoa; phylum Arthropoda; class Insecta; order Diptera; family Tachinidae; genus Cistogaster; species Cistogaster globosa. Next base: position 99,023,676 of record OW569403.1, on the reverse strand, counting down.
TTTTTTTATTTTTTTTTAATATTTCAACACACCGTTGGATGGCGTCTTCAGGAAACAGGAAGCAAAATTATTTAAATAATGTTATTTCAAATACAAATTATAAAGTCAATTGATAAATTTTTTCAAACTATGTAACTCAAAAATTTTCCAAAAAACAATGACAATAATTCAAACATTTTTACATAAACATACGTTTAAAATTTCAATACTCTAAATACATTCAAATTTCTAAATTTCAGAAAATTTAAAATATACAAAAAACATCATACATACATATACAAACACATAAATGTTACTTGATAAAAATGTTACAAGCAACTAAGTTAGATACATTGTAATGTTTACTATTTTTTATGCACTAAAGTTTATTCTTTTTGTTGTTGGAACTTTAATTATTTGTAACATCTCTAACAAGGCGAATTCACATAAGGTGGCAGCGCGGCTACAACAATAAAGAGAAAAAAGGCACTTAAGTGTATGATAAACTTTAGAACACAAATAATTACTACACTTTTTTCTTGCCCTTTTCAATAACGTTTTTACTAAGATTCGTTTTTTTAATTGATTTAAAACTCTTCTTATAATTCTTTTTTAAAGAATAATAAAAAAAAAGAAATATTTTACACATTACAAAATTAAACAAAAAATTGTCAGCTGCCGCAACGACGCCACCTGGTAAAATTAATTCGCCTTGATCTCTAACATATACTGACGTTTATAATTATTTTTTATATTTAAAACTGATGCATTAAATTTTTCAGAGAATCTAATCATTATTTTATTTGTTGTTACAGTTAACACTAAATAAAATAAAAAAATACAACAAAAAATAATAAAAACAACTTGTATTTTTGTTTGTTTTTTCACATTGATTTTTAGCAACTGGAATTCTCTCACAAAAACCTTCATGACTCAAAAACCGCACAAATGCGCCAATAGGTATTCTGGAATTTGATATTTTAGGAGCATAAAAGCATTTTTTCCTGCATTCATCCGCAAAATTGTTAAATGTCAATGTATATATCAAAAATACCACTTTTTTAGGGCAATTTTGTTTATTTTCTTTAAAATATTTCTAAAACATTTATCTAGCCAAGAAATTATTTTTTAAATGCTCATATACCTATAGTTGACGGTTCTGTTATAAAACTTTTACTTTAGAAGTCTTAACATAAGCTATAATTACTTAAACATAAAAATTTTCTCTTTTTATTAATGCCCACAAAAATAACAAACATTATTGAACTTTAAACACACACTACGCGTAAAGTAAACTACCAGAAACTTTTCTTTTTCAGTTATTGATGTAGAACTTTATCTGCTTTTATATGATACCAAATACGGTTGTAAAAGTTAAAGTTTAGCTTTTGAGTTAATCGCTACTTGTGAAGGCTTTCACACCACAGTGCGTCGCGGGAGTATTGTTGATATTCCTACATTATTCATGAATTTCCTACAATTTTTTTCTGCTTCCGTATGTAATTCGCTCAGTAATATTATTTAAATATCGTTTCATACCCTTCACTACAGGTGGAAAAAGGGTATATCCAAGTTTGTCATTCAGTTTCAATACCAATAAACGGGCAAAACACCACGCCTGCCTCTAATTTTCAATATCATTTAAAGAAGCTATAATAAAAAAACAAATGTATGGGGCGATAGAGAATTAACAAATAAGAAAAAGTCATCAAGTGTTATGCTATGTTATTCCTGTAATTTGTTTTGTAAATAAAATTAACGTATAAAAATTAAAAAATCGATCAGACACAATAATATTTTATATCGACTACCGAAGCGTTGTTTAAAATATTTGCGACTACCATATACACTCAGTCTTAACAATGGAATTCCAAATAATATGATTATCGCAGATCGATTGGCCAGATATCCGGTTGTCTAAACGAATTTTTGTGTATTAATTATTTTTTGATCCTTAAGTTTGAAAACAAATGGCTTAGGTTGATGAATAATTATTATATTGTTTACTTCACAACTGATAAACTTCTCCTTGCATTAAATTATATTGGGTGGTAAACTGATAATGAACGCGGATTCATCCCATGCTGGGAGTTTTAATTTTTAATGAAGTCATAAACATATTTTCGTCTATTATATCTGAGATATAAGTAAACATTTTATGTATATAAACGCTTTCTTGGACGATCCATCACATTCCCATTAACAATTTATACTTTAAGGATAGAATACCATTTTTTCCTTTGAGATTCCCAAGTACACTGATAATGTTAAGGCTACTTTTCAAAGCATGATCTATAACCGTTTTGCTACATTATTTTATTTCTCTTACCAACACTAATGTTAACCTCTTAATTTATAAAAAATGTTTTTAACAATGAATTCAAATATTGCAAATTGTCTTATATCAAAAAAGTATTATAAAAAGTAACTAATTTCAATTTTTCATTTTCAATAAGGAAGTAAACGATTGAAGTATTTAAATGTTTTCATCCTTACATTTCCTTCCCTCTTGTCAACTATCTGTGGGTTCACTGTTTACTAATTTCATACCAGCTAATTTTGAAACCAAGTCAATGAGTCAACCCGTTAAAAATTTTAATATCGGCAAAGCGAACTTAGCCATCTTTTGATGGATTTATTTTAATTATTTGACCTTCAAGCCAATTGTGTCTCGGTCTATTTAAATCGATAATTAAAACAATATCGTCCATTTGAATAGTTCTTACATCTCTCCATTTCGGTCCATTTGGAAGAAATTCAATGACCCTTAAGATTTTGAGCGATCCCCCAATTTTTTCTTTAGGCATAGGTTTTTTTCCGAACTACTTAGAGTTTGCGTAGTATTAACGCAACCAAGAAGAAAGTGGTTACGTGTTATTGTGTTCTCCTATTCAAATGAAATATGTATGTCTGTTAGCGGACGAGAGTTAATGTTATGTTCAATTCCAATAAAAACGCTTCCTAGTGTCTCAAGACAAGGTGTAAATTCTTTTAAAGTTATAAATATTAACCGCTTCACAATCCTTATAAGCCTTTCCCAACATCCACCTGAACTTGGGTACGCCGGGCAATTAAAAATCCAATCAATGTTGTGTTTAACTGCTTTTTGTGTAATTTCTTCAATTAATTTCATTAAAATAGAGATACAAAGTTATTTAAAAAACAAGTAAGAGTGCTATATTCGGCTACGCCGAATCTTATATACCCTTCACCGTCTATGTAAATCTATTTTAGTGAAGTAGTTCCTTTCAAAAAAACAATTATTGCGGTGACAGAGAATTAAAAATAAGAAAAAAATTAAGTAGTTTATATAATTTTACATAAAAATGCAATCGGCTCTTAAGGGGTTAAGCATTTTTAACAAAATTTTCTTAAAGATCTTTTCACAACCTTTAAAATGGTACCCATATTGACATTTAAAAAAAAATTGAAAATTTCAGAGCCCCATAATTCGGAAAATATGGGCAAGCGCCAATTTTTTCACTTGATGTGTTTTTTCTTATTTCTTATTTCTCTAACGCCCCATATATTTATTTTTTTTTGATAGAAGCTACTTTATTGTTCCAAATGACATGATAATATTAGAGATAGGTGTGGTGTTTTACATGCTGCCTCGAATTACATGGATCAATCGTGCCGATTTCCAATAGCACATCTAGTACCATGGCTAACTTGATTTCCACACTAACACGGACGGACAGACAGACATCGCTCAATCGACTTCGCTATGCATAAGAAGTCAGAATATATACACTTATGGGGTCGGAAATGGATATTGTAAAAATTACTCACTTTTTTCTACTTTTTGTGGTGAAGGGTGCAAAAATGAGTCAATAGTATAACTGTGTTTTTTTTTCTGAATATGGGGTTTTTTAGAAAACTTTTAAATGTTTGATAGTTGTTAGTTATTTTTTGTGCATTTTCGGTTTTAAATGAAATTTTAAATTTTTTATTGCAAGTACAGTGTTGTGCAAAAGTTAACATTTTTGGTGAAAAATGACTCAATGGGGTTTTCAGATAACTTTTAAATTCTTGATGGTGGGTAATTAATTTTTGTGCCTTATCGGTTTTAAATGAAATTTCAAACTTTTTATTGCAAATAAAAAATATTATGGAAAATTTTAAATTTTTGGTTAAATTCATACAATGTAATCGGATCTTAATGGCTTACGCAATTTTTAAGAATTTAGCAATTCCTCAAAGATCTCTTCCAAAGCTTTAAAATGATACACATATTAATATTAAAAAAAATTCTACCAGAAACTTTTCTTTTTCAGTTATTAATGTAGAACTTTATCTGCTTTTATATGATACCAAATACGGTTGTAAAAGTTAAAGTTTAGCTTTTGAGTTAATCGCTACTTGTGAAGGCTTTCACACCACAGTGCGTCGCGGGAGTATTGTTGATATTCCTACATTATTCATGAATTTCCTACAATTTTTTTCTGCTTCCGTATGTAATTCGCTCAGTAATATTATTTAAATATCGTTTCATACCCTTCACCACAGGTGGAAAAAGGGTATATCCAAGTTTGTCATTCAGTTTCAATACCAATAAACGGGCAAAACACCACGCCTGCCTCTAATTTTCAATATCATTTAAAGAAGCTATAATAAAAAAACAAATGTATGGGGCGATAGAGAATTAACAAATAAGAAAAAGTCATCAAGTGTTATGCTATGTTATTCCTGTAATTTGTTTTGTAAATAAAATTAACGTATAAAAATTAAAAAATCGATCAGACACAATAATATTTTATATCGACTACCGAAGCGTTGTTTAAAATATTTGCGACTACCATATACACTCAGTCTTAACAATGGAATTCCAAATAATATGATTATCGCAGATCGATTGGCCAGATATCCGGTTGTCTAAACGAATTTTTGTGTATTAATTATTTTTTGATCCTTAAGTTTGAAAACAAATGGCTTAGGTTGATGAATAATTATTATATTGTTTACTTCACAACTGATAAACTTCTCCTTGCATTAAATTATATTGGGTGGTAAACTGATAATGAACGCGGATTCATCCCATGCTGGGAGTTTTAATTTTTAATGAAGTCATAAACATATTTTCGTCTATTATATCTGAGATATAAGTAAACATTTTATGTATATAAACGCTTTCTTGGACGATCCATCACATTCCCATTAACAATTTATACTTTAAGGATAGAATACCATTTTTTCCTTTGAGATTCCCAAGTACACTGATAATGTTAAGGCTACTTTTCAAAGCATGATCTATAACCGTTTTGCTACATTATTTTATTTCTCTTACCAACACTAATGTTAACGTCTTAATTTATAAAAAATGTTTTTAACAATGAATTCAAATATTGCAAATTGTCTTATATCAAAAAAGTATTATAAAAAGTAACTAATTTCAATTTTTCATTTTCAATAAGGAAGTAAACGATTGAAGTATTTAAATGTTTTCATCCTTACATTTCCTTCCCTCTTGTCAACTATCTGTGGGTTCACTGTTTACTAATTTCATACCAGCTAATTTTGAAACCAAGTCAATGAGTCAACCCGTTAAAAATTTTAATATCGGCAAAGCGAACTTAGCCATCTTTTGATGGATTTATTTTAATTATTTGACCTTCAAGCCAATTGTGTCTCGGTCTATTTGAATCGATAATTAAAACAATATCGTCCATTTGAATAGTTCTTACATCTCTCCATTTCGGTCCATTTGGAAGAAATTCAATGACCCTTAAGATTTTGAGCGATCCCCCAATTTTTTCTTTAGGCATAGGTTTTTTTCCGAACTACTTAGAGTTTGCGTAGTATTAACGCAACCAAGAAGAAAGTGGTTACGTGTTATTGGGTTCTCCTATTCAAATGAAATATGTATGTCTGTTAGCGGACGAGAGTTAATGTTATGTTCAATTCCAATAAAAACGCTTCCTAGTGTCTCAAGACAAGGTGTAAATTCTTTTAAAGTTATAAATATTAACCGCTTCACAATCCTTATAAGCCTTTCCCAACATCCACCTGAACTTGGGTACGCCGGGCAATTAAAAATCCAATCAATGTTGTGTTTAACTGCTTTTTGTGTAATTTCTTCAATTAATTTCATTAAAATAGAGATACAAAGTTATTTAAAAAACAAGTAAGAGTGCTATATTCGGCTACGCCGAATCTTATATACCCTTCACCGTCTATGTAAATCTATTTTAGTGAAGTAGTTCCTTTCAAAAAAACAATTATTGCGGTGACAGAGAATTAAAAATAAGAAAAAAATTAAGTAGTTTATATAATTTTACATAAAAATGCAATCGGCTCTTAAGGGGTTAAGCATTTTTAAAAAATTTTCTTAAAGATCTTTTCACAACCTTTAAAAAGGTACCCATATTGACATTTAAAAAAAAAATTGAAAATTTCAGAGCCCCATAATTCGGAAAATATGGGCAAGCGCCAATTTTTTCACTTGATGTTTTTTTTCTTATTTCTTATTTCTCTAACGCCCCATATATTTATTTTTTTTGATAGAAGCTACTTTATTGTTCCAAATGACATGATAATATTAGAGATAGGTGTGGTGTTTTACATGCTGCCTCGAATTACATGGATCAATCGTGCCGATTTCCAATAGCACATCTAGTGCCATGGCTAACTTGATTTCCACACTAACACGGACGGACAGACAGACATCGCTCAATCGACTTCGCTATGCATAAGAAGTCAGAATATATACACTTATGGGGTCGGAAATAGATATTGTAAAAATTACTCACGGAATGACAAACTTATCTGTCCCCTTTTTCTACTTTTTGTGGTGAAGGATGCAAAAATGAGTCAATAGTGTAACTGTGTTTTTTTCTGAATATGGGGTTTTTTAGAAAACTTTTAAATGTTTGATAGTTGTTAGTTATTTTTTGTGCATTTTCGGTTTTAAATGAAATTTTAAATTTTTTATTGCAAGTACATTTTTGTGCAAAAAAAAAATGACTCAATGGTGTAAATTTGCGTTTTTTTTTGTTGCGCATATGGGGTTTTCAGATAACTTTTAAATTCTTGATGGTGGTTAATTAATTTTTGTGCATTATCGGTTTTAAATGAAATTTCAAACTTTTTATTGCAAATAAAAAATATTATGGAAAATTTTAAATTTTTGGTTAAATTCATACAATGTAATCGGATCTTATTTCTTATTTTTTAATTCTCTATCGCTCTATATATTATTATTTTTTTTTTTTGATTGGAGTTACTTTATTGTTTCAAATGACATGAAAATATTAGAGGTAGGCGTGGTTTTTTGCTTGCTGCCTCGAATGACATGGACCCATCGTGCTGATTTCCAATAGTACCTCTTTCGACACTACGTCTTATTTTTTTTTTCTAGCACATCTAGTGCCTTCGCAAACTTGATTTCATCGCTCAATCGACTTCGCTATGCATAAGAAGTCAGAATATATATATTTTATGGGGTCGGAAATAGATATTGTAGAAGTTACACACGGAATGACAAATTTATATATACAATTTTTCCACTTTTTGTGGTGAAGGGTACAATAAAACTGGAAATGTTAAAATAATTGTGGTTTGTTTTATAGTAACTGATACATTTTTCCTTACCTTTTTTTCTATGTTAAAAAGTTTTGACTAAATATTGCTAGGAGCTATTTCTGTAGCGTTTAAAATAAATTAATTGTGTAAATCTGCTGGCAACTTTTTTGAATAAAAATTGCTGTTACTTTCTGCAAATCTTTTTTAACACATTAAAAAATTTCAATATATGCGAAAAAATTGACTTCTATTTAACATCCAATGTGTCAATGATTAAATGGTATGTATATTTTTATTTCTCCACCACAGCCATCGCAAAGGCGCCGTAAGGTATCACATTCAAATAATTTATTTTTCTAAAGAAAGCATTTTGAATAGGGGTGATTGGTAACGGTTAAAGTTACTGCATGTCTAAACTAGTGTGCCTAGCTCTTGCTCTTTCTTGTGGTATCAGCTGCTGTTTTGAGTTTAAATTTTTTTCCTTTCGATTGTTTTCTTAGTACGCACTGAGCAAATACAACTGTCGCACAGTGGGGTGAATGGTAGAGAGTTAAACGATTAACTCAAAGAAGTCGTAATTTCAAAATGTTGTTATTTTTGTTTTTGATGAATATAAATAAATAAAAAAACAACATTAACAAAATTGTGAAAAATTGGTAACCTTATTGGGAAAATGATCTTAGTTGACTATTTTTGCTGTAATTTTGGAATTAAAAACGATAAATTAATAAATTAAATCGTTAATCGAAGCAAACTTTATGTGCCTTTAGAAAAAAAGTTTAAATAAAAAAATATTAATTATGTATTTATTTTAGCAAAATTTTTACATAAAATCCATTTTTTTTCGAAAAATCTATACCTCAAGAAATTTTACTCACAAAAGTCACATTGGAAATTATTGTTAATTTTTATTTATAAATATTCATAAGCAGATAACAATCATTTTAGAAAATAAATATTAAAAAAACTGATAAGGTTTTTATTACTTCATTTTATTAACTTGAAAAGCGGTATTCACTTCATAATCATCATTATCTTCATAATCAGCATTGAAAAAATATTCGTCATCGACATAATTATCGTTCTGACTGTGGGGAAGAATAACCCAGCAAAAAAGTTAAGGAAAGGTAACTGAGTGTAGAATTAAGCATTTTTGGCGGAAGGACTTTCAACTAGATTACCAACCTAATGATTTTAACAAGGCATGAAACTTTTATAATTAATTACAAAGAATTGATTACATTGATTATTGCAGGAAATAATAAAAATTATTAGTATGTATTTTAAGGTATTTTTTTTAATTAACAAGAATTTGTTCGATTACTACTTCCTTTATTTGCGAACTAATGTAATGTGTTTTGTAAGCAAGTGACAAAATTTGGCAATCAAAAAAGTAAGTCATTATATGGAAAGTACTTTTTAAGGTTTTTTGCTGGGAAGTAACACTTTGACATTTACTCCATTTTCTTTTTACAACAATTTACCATGCTTGAAATAAATAGATCAGAAGTTAAACAAAATCTATTGAACACGTCTTGTATGGTATTTTTTCTACTTCATTTCCGAGAAAAGTGCTCCCTATAAGTTTTAAAGTCCTTATTTCTAGCTCCATGAGATTTTTAAGTTAGTAGTCCAATAGGCAATAGTGAAAGCGGTGTAATTTCTTGCCCTTGAATAAAATATTTATGTAGAGTAGGAGGAATATAATACAATAAATAATTTTTCACAAATATCCTGGCAGTATCATAAGCGACATTAGAAAATCTTTCGATATTTACCGCAAGGCCACTGGAAACAACTATTAGTATTGTGTGCATATTTTTTATCAACTGCAAATAAGTTTTTGTAATTTTCGCAGATACTTCAGCATTTAAAAAAAAACCCTGCAGTATTCCAATCATTTCAGTTTTCAAAGCCTGGTTTTGGTTGGTCAACGATCAATTCAGTTTTCTCTCTTATATCCCTTTGAATGCGTCTTCTTGTATCAGCAACAAGTTTTTTCATCATCACATCTAGTTTACCAATTTTGTATCGGGAGTTAATATGACAAGTAAATATTATACTCAAAAAATCTTATCCAGCCATGAAGAACAAATAAACCAAACTGTATGTTATCTATACTAACATCTAGATATTGAAATTATTTTATCAATATTATTAAACTCTTTACTTGTGGCGCCACATATATAGCATTTTTGTGTGGACTTTGTATCCGTAATAGCGTAACAAACTTTACCGTCTATTACTACTAGAATTAGTTCGTGATTAACTTTCACTAATCTCTCTCCAACAAATACTACGGAATCGACAAGATCCTTCTTTCAGTCTCTACTCCTTCCTTTTCGAGTTTAATATGGTCAGTCGCTTCTTTCAAAAATTAAATTTTCAGGGGCCTTCAAAACCTAATTGAAGACGGTCGAGGATTTTACCAAATATTTTTGTTTTCACAAATTAGTTTTAATGGTACAATCGATGTTATAAATACTCAAGAGTCTGAGGTGATAATGTCATGAAAGACTTGTCTATATAAGCTTTGTCCTGAACTTCCGTCAAAACCCCACTGCAAGTATAAGGTCAGTTTAGACAGTTCTTCATTGCCTTACAAATTGAAATCAACTTTTTGTATTGAAAACATAAGCTTAGTGGTATGCTTTAATAGTGCTTGTAGATTTACTTGGGCTGACGTTTCAGTGATTTTTATTTCGTCTTGCTCTGGATAACATTTTTTTTTTGCTTTTTGGATTTGTTTGTTGCAAACTTTTTTGGTATATTTTTTTTTGCTCTTGTGGTAGCTGATATTATTTATTTAACTATTTTAAACGCATCTGTTTTTCCAGCAGCTCTCAAGATCATTTGAAGAGCGTAAGCCAAAACAGGCAATAGAGTATTATCTCTTATATCTTTACATTTCTTTACTTTAGTTTTTTCTTTACATTCATTAAATGAGAGATCATGCCCTGTTTTTTTAATTGGTGCTGTTGGTGGAATATAGTAGATCAAAGCATCAAGCCAATTCTTGTTATTTAAAAAAAAATATCATCCTTTTGTTTAATGTTTATCCAGCGTGGCTTACAGTCTTTGCAAAAAGAATTAAATCTGAAGGGTCGACGCGACTGATTACTTTCAATCTCAGAAGTTTGAATTTACCTTGAAGTTATTTAATGTTTAAGTTCTTTATAAAATTATGGAACTCATGAAGAGAGATAAAAATTGTTTTGGGACTTGTCCCAAAATGCTTTTTATTTTCCCTTGTACCGAATAATATACATATCGTTACCTCAATATAGAAAGGCCCTAACTCGTTTCTTGTAAAATTCAGGTTTTATACACATTTCAATAAAAGAACCTCTAATGTACCGCTAATAAAAAAATTGATGCGCTACGACGGACAATAACAGAAATATTAGCAGTTGAAAAGATTGCTTAATCATTTTTGTCATTTTAGTAATTTTTTAAAGTCCTATCTAACACATTATTATTATTAAAACTATATATAGCAAAGTATATGCATGTCACAGGCGTTTATTTATTTTACTTTAAAATTATACTTTTACATTACGCAGCTCATTTTGTGTTTGTTTTTATAAGAAAAATACAAATTTTAATTAAATCTTATGATTTGCAAAAATTTTATTAACATCATTATTATGGCTGAAATGCCTGATGATTGGGCTTTGAAAATAAAAAATAAAGCAAAAAAATCTCAGTGGTAGCAAAATATTAATAAAAGAAACCATATGAAAAGTAAAGTATATGCTAATTCATCGAAAAAATGAGTTTTCCAGAAGCCTGCAAGACAAATAGGTGAACCTTGCCTGTCATGCTCAGCATCTAGAGAGTGCGTACAAAAAGAAACATTCAAATTATTTTAGCAGATATCCTGAGAACTAAAGCGTTTGTATGTTACCAGCCTTGTAAGTTTCACAGATAAAAAAATCGTCAGAAGATGCGATATGTTTCAAAACAATATTGTATTTTTTGAGAATTAATTCAAACCGATTACAAATATTTCGCAACATGTTTCTTTCTGCATTGGGATTCAACAAGTAAATGAACAAGTAAATGGTTAAGCGAAAATCACGGCACACAAATCAATCCCGAAAAGCCTCAAACATGCGCACCCAAGCCGAACGAAACATAGTAATTGGTGGGCGAAACAAAGAAAGACGTGACTTTCTTCCTAAATGGCTAGAGGAGCTCCTAAAAATGGATTCGCTCTATTGTAGAACGAGGACTAATAAGTTGTATCTGGAACGAGTTTTTCCTCCTATAAGGAGGCTTACAGGCTTTATTCAGATAAATGTTATTTACATAAAGAAAATGGAGACATAAACTATCATATCCCATTTTTTAAGTTCTTCAAAGACTCAAAGACTATGAACGGCACAAAGAACATATAGAGAAAATAAGGGAAGAAATGTAAATGATATAAAAATTGCCGAGTTCTTGTTATGCAGTGTTTTTTATGGATATGCAAGCGGTTAGACTAGTGTCCGGACTTAACGCCAGTGCCTCATATTATAAAATAAAAGTTCAGGAACATAACTCTGTAATGCTGTAACACATGCATTACACAATTATGTATGGGACGAAACAGATGGAATCTCGTGGCTTAAGTTTTTGAAATGTGCATTACTAACCATTATAAGATTTCCTTGCTGGTTCACTAGACATTCACCATGCAATCCTTAACTCAGACAATGTTTTTATCAAAAAAGAAACGTTACTTTATCCAACGCACTATTGGCCTTCGGCAATAAACAAACGGAACGTGTTGTAACTCATTCTCTTGTAGAGCAAAAAATACATAAAAATCAAATTAATTTGCCTTCACAATATAAACAGCTTATTAGAGAGACCCAACAGGTCTCATTTCCCCTTCCAGCTAAACAATCAAGTTATGATTATTTTCTGGTTAACGTATATATTAAAAAACGATACCCATCGATTCGACCAGGTACTAAATTTGCTAAGATATGCAACGTAAGATTATAAACGTATACACATAATTAAAGTTTGTTATCTTTAAATGTAGAAAAAAGTAGTGGAGATCTAACTGTAAGTATGTTACGAGCGTTAGAACATCACTCATTTGGCTTATTGTATTACAAACCGAATATAAATGCAGAATATGAACTTCTTACACAAGGTTCAAGAAAGGTACTGAAGAGATGGATCCGCGGCGCTTATATAAAGAAAGAACTGCAATGAATAAGAAGAAATGCGAGCACCTACAATACCTAAAATAGTTTATCCCTTCCAATTGCCATAATTTTTGTGATAATTTACCTTACATGTTGTAATACTTCTTTTTATTCCACTATATACTTTTCATTTATACTTATTTGCATCATTTTTAGTTATAAAAGATGTGTAAAATGTTTTAGTTATAATAAAAAGCCATAACTTACAATAACTTTAAAAATATTAACTAACAAGATTGTTACATTTTCGTTTCTAATTTACTAGGCACTAAGTCAGATTTTAAAATAAAAATATTGTTTTTTATTTTTTTAATATTTCGCCACACCGTTGGATGGCATCTTCAGGAAACAGCAAACAAAATTATTTAAATAATGTTTTTTCAAATACAAATTATGAACTCATATGAAAAAATTTTTCAAACTAACTCATAAAACTTTCCAAGAAACAAAGACAAAAAATTCAAACATTTTAACATAAACATACATTAAAAATTTCAATACTTAAAATACATTCAAGTTTATAAATTTCAAAAAATTTTAAATATACAAAAACATCATACATATACAAACACATAAATTTTGCTTGATAAAAATGTTACAAACAATTATTACTGCGCAACATTATCAGTATCAGCCTTAAAGTTAATTCTTTTTATTGTTGGAACTTTAATTATTTGTAACATCTCTAACATATACCGACGTTTATAATTATTTTCTATATTTAAAACTGATGCATTAAGTTTCTCAGAGAATCTAATCATTGTTTTATTTATTGTTACAGTTAACAATTTTATTTATTGTTACAGTTAACAATAAATAAAATAAAAAAAATACAATAAAAAATTGTAACGACAAGTTTTCGCTGGTTGCTAGGGTAGCTCCAGCTGAGTCCAAGGTCGTTAATAACTCTGTTTAAATCTGAGCGGTGAATAAAAAAACTTTAAAAAAACTTAAACTTTATTTAGTGAAAGGGTACTGGTATTAACGCCAACAGTTTGGTCCGGTGCCTAGCGGCTCTAGATCTTAATTATTTAATTATTTTTTATATTTAAAACTGATGCCGACTACAGAACAACTCGCCTTGTATAGTCATCAGCCTTACACACACACGCATACTCCGTTGTGTGTGAACAGCTGTGTTCGGTAAGTTGTTTTCTTTTATGCATGACTAATACTTCGACAAACAGGTGGCGCTACTTTCGAACAGGCAATTAATTTTGAAAACGGATATAATTTAAAATTAAGAAAGGCGTCTTAAAACTAATTAAGCAAAAAATAATACAATATTTAATATTAAAGAAATTAATTAAATTAAATAAAAAGTAATAAAATGAAAGGATAGTTAAGTATCCGGTGGAGCCAAAAACGAGGGCAACGACTTTTGACGTTACACTGGCTCCCGTCTCTCCCGGTTCCCGCTCAATGCGTAATCCAGACGACTCGCACCGTTCGCAACCTTGAAATTTCTCGCCTTGTCCGAACTTGTTGGTGAGCCCTCTCTGAATTCGCAATTACGACGGAGCTTGTGCAACTGAAATTTCATTTGGGTTGAAAAGTATCAATGGAGTCACAGGCTCAAGTTTAATACTGACGATAGAAGGTGCCGGGCTGACCCCTGATACGACAGACGATGGGAATGACATTGTTATAGATAATGATGGTGATGACAGTATTTTGGGTAAAAAGGATAAGGTTTCGGTCTGACAAATTTGGCTTTGGAAAACCATTGTTAGCTGTGTTGTTATTTCCTCAGATGCTGTCTTTTGCGAATATGATGACGAGGGTATTATACAAATGGGTGATGAAGAACGCCTTTGTTGTTCAGGCAGAACACCTTTATGTAATGGTGGTGTTTTTACATTCCCCCGAGGCTTAGACTGTGCCAACATCCTGAAAAAGGCCTTATTTCTTCGTTCAGCGAAGAGAAGTTTTCGCTGGTTGCTAGGGTAGCTCCAGCTAAGTCCAAGGTCGTTAATAACTCTGTTTAAATCTGAGCGGTGAATAAAAAAACCTCTCTTTCTCTTTATTTAGTGAAAGGGTACTGGTGATAACGCCAAGAGTTTAGTCCGGTGCCTAGCGGCTCTAGATCTTAATTATTTAATTATTTTTTATATTTAAAACTGATGCCGACTACAGAACAACTCGCCTTATATAGTCATCAGCCTCACACACACACGCATAATCCGTTGTGTGTGAACAGCTGTGTTCGGTAAGTTGTTTACTTTTATGCATGACTAATACTTCGAAAAACAGGTGGCGCTACTTTCGAACAGGCAATTAATTTTGAAAACGGATATAATTTAAAATTAAGAAAGGCGTCTTAAAACTAATTAAGCAAAAAATAATACGATATTTAATATTAAAGAAATTAATTAAATTAAATAAAAAGTAATAAAATGAAAGGATAGTTAAGTATCCGGTGGAGGCAAAAACGAGGGCAACGACTTTTGACGTTACACTGGCTCCCGTCTCTCCCGGTTCCCGCTCAATGCGTAATCCAGACGACTCGTACCGTTCGCAACCTTGAAATTTCTCGCCTTGTCCGAACTTGTTGGTGAGCCCTCTTTGAATTCGCAGTTGCGACGGAGCTTGTGCAACTGAAATTTTATTTGGGTTGAAAAGTATCAATGGAGTCACAGGCTCAAGTTTAATACTGACGATAGAAGGTGCCGGGCTGACCCCTGATACGACAGACGATGGGAATGACATTGTTGTAGATAATGATGGTGATGACAGTATTTTGGGTAAAAAGGATAAGGTTTCGGTCTGACAAATTCGGCTTTGGAAAACCATTGTTAGCTGTGTTGTTATTTCCTCAGATGCTGTCTTTTGCGAATATGATGACGAGGGTATTATACAAATGGGTGATGAAGAACGCCTTTGTTGTTCAGGCAGAACACCTTTACGTAATGGTGGTGTTTTTACATTCCCCCGAGGCTTAGACTGTGCCAACATCCTGAAAAAGGCCTTATTTCTTCGTTCAGCGGGGTAAGGTAGGGAAACCTCCTTTTCTTGTTGTTTTCTTATGCCGAACCGAAGGCGATGTCCTTGGATAGTGCTAGACACATCAGCATTATGGGATTTTTCGAACTTCCGATTTGCTTCATTCATGTCTTTCTTCTCGTATGTACGCGAAATCTTCTCTATTTTTAACTCTCGTTCAGAGTGGTTAACTTTGAAACTTTCTGACTTCACCGTTAGGCCTGCACAAGTGATTGTGATATGGAAAATCTAGAGAAAATCTAGACCCAAATTAATGTTTTCAATAGCGTTCGGCATAATCAGGAAATCGCACTTAGCCGTAATATAACCCAAGGCCACTAGACATTGGACAATCTTGGAAATAATTTTCTTTTACCCGACGTCTAGTATAACCTCACTGTTCTACGAGATGTAATTCGGTTTGTTTGTTATCTGCTTCACTAGTGAAGAGGTAATAAGACTTTTCGTCGTTTCGGTGTCGATATTTGTGGTGACTACTTGGTTCTCGATCAATACAGTTGCTTTAAGTTTATCATCTTCCCGTATAATTTTAGTTCGGTGTTTGTTCGGCTTGGTTTTATTGAGTTTTCTTCTTCTTGATCTTTTTACCCATTGCACAGTGTTCTGTGCACTAACCATTCAGTGATGTTTATACCGAGCTAGGTTTGATATAGGTATGCTTTCTAATTTTGGGCGTAAGTGCACAAGCTCTGCCAATGTTGAAAAATCTCGCCGCCGTATAAACCATTGGTAATCGGTTGTCATACCTTTCGGCGAAGACCGTCGTCACTGGCTGTTTATTTGCCACGATTGGCGAGCGCTTTCGATGTAAAGACATCATTTCCAAGCCGTTTAAAGAGTCAATTCCTCATGTTATTGTTATGTCTAGATAATATAAAGTTCGGTCTTGCTCTTTTTCCATTGCGTATCGGATTTTGTTATGTATTGTGTTTAAATCTGTTAGAATTTCTTCTGCGTTGTCCTTTTCTAGGATGCATATTATGTCGACTACGTATCTGTAATAATGAGTTATTTTATGTTTTTCCATTAGGATTTTAACGTGTAGTTGTTCTAAATGTTGCATAAAAATCTCTGTAAAAGCTACGGATGTCGGGTTTCCCATGCCGAGTCCATCAGGTAATTTATAAAAGTTATTGCTTAATTTAAAGTAGTTTTGTTTTAGTATCGTTTTAGCAATATCCATTATTTCGTTAATATATTGATTGTCGTATAAGTTGGAACGTTTGTTACCTAGAATTGTTAACGTTTCTTGCGTTGGTATTGATGTATATAAATCCTTAATGGAAGGAAACAAGTCTCGTATTTTCGGTAATTTTGATGTCCTTAAGCTTATTGATAAGGTCTTCTGTATTCTGCAACATGTATATATTCTGCAAATTTATTTTCTCTTTTAATAATGTGGTGAGGTGCTTAGCCAAGTTATATGCAGGTTTGTAATTTACTATAGGTCTGATCGGTATATTTTTCTTATGAATTTTGTGCTCTGTGGTGGTGCTCTAAGTGTAGGGGGTTCTGGATTCATGTTCACGTCAGTAAACGTTTTACAGCGTTTAAGTAGGCTGCGTATTTCCTTCTGGAATGAATCGGTTGAGTAATTTTTAAATTTCGTACATTTTTCCTGTTGAATGAACTGTTGTGTTTTGTCTATATAATCTTTTTTGTACATTATTAGAGTTGTGTTACCTTTGTCCGGCTTAGTAATTTATAGATCATTATTTCGAAGCTTTGTCTTCTTCTGTTTAGTAATTTTCTGTTCGCTAGGATTTGTTTTTGATGTAGTGTGTTCTTTTATTGTTTTTTCGAGTACATCGGCTATCTTGTGTCTCATGTGTTCTTGTCGATCAGTTGGTAAGTGTGTTATAGTATCTTCGGCGTCTACAATTTGGGTTTCAATTTTTCTTTGTATTTTTTCAAAAGGTAGATTATGTTTTAGTCCCTTCACTATTAGCTTTGTTTCATTGTCGCTAATTCGTACGGTTGTAAGGTTTTTCACACGTGGGTAAAATTCTGTGTTTGTCCGTTTATCGGTCTGTCTTGTAAGTTTTGTAAACTTTCTTTCCATTCGCTTGTATTTGTCAGTCATCTGATTTTGTATCCTTTCATCTAAGTAGTGTAAAAATGTGGGAACTAAATGGTAAAGATTTTTTATTGTTAATAGGTCTGTTACTTCTAGATGAATGTCGTGAATTTCTTTGTAAGTTTGTCTTTTTTAATGTAAAGAGAGCGTATCGCAATCTTTATCCATGTCATTTGGCCTACACGCTTTGCCTGTTGGGAACCGTATGTTTGGGTCGTAATGTTAATTGTTGTGTAACGTGGTGTAATGTTGTTGTTAAGGCATTGTTTGTTACCGTATTTTTGCTATTGTCTTGTGCAGTTATAGTGTCTTGTTATTAAGTCTAGTTAATAGTACCTTAGCTTGACTAGCTGTGTTTGGTATAAAATTAATTGGATTTATTCCGCCAGTAATAATACTGTTGTCATACTTTTCGGTGAAGACCATCGTCATTGGCTGTTTATTTGGTACGATTGGCGAGCGTTTTCGATGTAAAGACATCATTTTCAAGCCGCGTTTTGATTAGTACTGGTTAGATAATGTAAGGTGTTTGTTGCATAGATGGTGGTGGATTCAGGTAGTTTTGTCCGTTAGGATGGTGTCTATTTAAATGGTATTATCCAGGTAGATTGCCTGATATTTGTCATGTTTATTGAAGGTATATAATTTTAATATTTCAGTCTCTTATTATTGGGTAGGCAAGTGTGACCATCTGTGGGTGTTTGGCGTTTGTAAGTTTGTTTTAATAGTTTTAGTGGTGTAAAAATTGTGTTGGAAGTTGTATTTACTTGTTCGTTAATAATATCTCCGTTAAACGTTCGTGTTTTGTAAATTTCTATGTTTTCAAGAATGTCCAGTCTTCGTACTTTTTTACTAGGATGTATTAACGTCATACATTCATCTATTTCCCTTGGATCGTGTTCATGTTTGCTAAGGTGTATTGCGAAGTTAGAGTTTTCTCTTTTTCGTTTATATGATCGTATGTGTTCTGTGAATCTTGTTTTTAACGTTCGTCCAGTTTGTCCTATGTGCAAGTAAGTCTGTATACTCCTCTGGTGTTAAATTTATCGGTTATTTCTGTTAATGTCTTGAGATTGTTTCGTACAGTGTTGCTCGTCTTTAGTGCTATCTGTAAACCTTCTTTCTGAAAAAGGTTAGTTGATCTATATATTTCTGGTCCTGTGTAATTAAAAATGTGTCGTCGTGTTGTATTGATTGTCTCCTTGTTTTTTTCTTCTTGTTTTTAGTGTTGTATTGCCTAAATAGTTTGTCGATAGTAATGCAGTTGTAACCGTTATTTTTAGCTATAGTGTAAATTTTGTCGAGTTGTTTGTTATATTTGTCTGGAGAAAGTGGGACTGCTTTAAGTCTGTGAATCATATGTCTAAATGCTGCGAGTTTATGTTGGATCTGATGGTTTGAGGAACTGTGGATAGTTATGTCTCTTGTGGTTGGTTTTCTGTATATGTCAAAGCTTAAAGAGTCAATTTCTCGTGTTACTGTTATGTCAAAATAATGTTAAGTTCCGTCTTGCTCTTTTTCCTTTGTGTATGTGAATTTCTTATGTATTGTGCTTAAGCCCCTTAGAATTTCTTCTGCGTTGTCCTTTTCTAGGATGCATATTATGTCGT
This sequence comes from Cistogaster globosa, assembly GCA_937654795.1. Classification (NCBI taxonomy): domain Eukaryota; kingdom Metazoa; phylum Arthropoda; class Insecta; order Diptera; family Tachinidae; genus Cistogaster; species Cistogaster globosa. The sequence continues at coordinate 99,004,282 of OW569403.1, read as the reverse complement.
CTATGTATCTGTAATAATGAGTTATTTTATGTTTTTCCATTAGGGTTTTAACGTGTAGTTGTTTCAAATGTTGCATAAAAATCTCTGTAATAATTGCGGATGTCGGGTTTCCCATGCCGAGTCCATCAGGTAATTTATAAAAGTTATTGTTAAAACTTAAGTATTTTTGTTTTAGCATCGTATTGGCAATATCCATTATTTCGTTAATATATTGATTGTCGTAAAAGTTGGAAAGTATGTTACGTAGAATTGTTAACGTTTCTTACGTGGGTATTGAATTATAAAAATCCTTAATCAGGTTGAGCACTGCGAAAGATTCGTTCTAATTTTTCCTCTTCGGTTAGGTCTGTATTACGCACTAATTCCTGTAATGTAAGAATATCAAAATAACGCGGAGTCAGAAAAAGTCTTAAAAATCTGATTTAAACTTTTCCTATTGCTCCCAATGTTGATTGTTGTTCTTAAACCAGATCAACGCCTTATCACGCAAAAATTCTGCTACGATTCAAAGCACATCGCGCAGATTTACTTCGTACATGTCTGCGAGCTCTTCCATACGTTCGATGAATTCTAGCCGACATTTACCACCGTCGTATTTCAGACCCCACTTACGAACCAACTTGATCGTACATAAACGGCTCTTTTGTGCTGACTGCGTTGATTCCACACTGACAATTGGCTTACCCATAAAATTGCGATATTCAGGTTTTAGAGATTTTGCTGGTAAGCTCTCTGCTCCTATTGGTGGCAATTCTAATATTGTGATGGGTATTCTAGTGTATTCTAGAAGTGTCTTCTTAACCGCTTCACCATCGTCTGTTGTAATGAATTTTTTCAAACGTTTCCTCAATTCCTCAAAATTTCCCGTAAAGGGCTGCTTAAATTGGTTTAGATAGGTTACCAACTCATCCCTCTTTAGGGAGTACACCCACGTTAACAACATGTTAAGTTGTGTTAACTGTTGTTGTTGTTATGCGTACTGTTGCTGTTATGTTTACTATTGTTGTTGTTTTGTTATTGGACCAATTCGAAGGTCCCTGCTCGGGTGCAAATGTAACGACACGCTTTCGCTGCTAAGATGTTTTCTTTTATGCATGACTAATACTTCGACAAACAGGTGGCGCTACTTTCGAAACTGATATAATTTAAAATTAACAATGCTGGCTTAAATCTAATAAAGCAAAAAAAATAATACGATACATTGTATTAAAGAAAATAATTAATTAGGTCCCTGCTCGGGTGCAAATGTAACGACACGCTTTCGCTGCTAAGATGTTTTCTTTTATGCATGACTAATACTTCGACAAACAGGTGGCGCTACTTTCGAAACTGATATAATTTAAAATTAACAATGCTGGCTTAAATCTAATAAAGCAAAAAAATAATACGATACATTGTATTAAAGAAAATAATTAAATTAAGTAAAAACTAAAAAAATGAAAGGACAGTTAAGTAGAGGCAAAAACGAGGGCAACGACTTTTGGCGTTACAAAATAATAAAAGCAAATGGTTTTTTTGTTTGTTTTATCACATTGATTGGGATGTAGCACAGATCGCTTACACGCAGTGCATCCTGGGTAACGCTAAATGATCTATACCCCCCGGCACGACCTTTTCTGTCCGATTTTTCGGCACGTTTCTGTTTGACTTGGGCTGGAGGTTATGGCTTCTGGACCTAGTATCACTGGGATGAAACCTTGTGGAAACGGCTCCAGTTTTAGGTCATAACTACCTCCGTCCCATTAAAACCCTGGCAGGCCTCATAGTACGTTCGATACCCGTCACCGTTAACTCGGTGGTTTAGGCTTGGTTGAGACTTATTCCCAATTAGCAACGGTCTGGTTCTGATCACCTGTCCCCATGAAGGCTAATGCCAACCCTCGCATGGCCTCCCTGCTTGCATAGATAACCATGGGACTATTAAGTTGACTACACATACGGGTGGAGATAGCGGCTATGAATGGGGATCCAATTCGCATGGAGAAAACTGTAAACTTAAAAATTACAAAAAAGACCACAAAGGCCAACTCAACTGGTTTGAAACGGCAAAAGCCGGGAATCCAAAAGCAACCTTTGTCTGAGACCTCTACCTCCAGACCACATTTGGGTGCAACGACTTTATCGTCTGCCTCAACACTCCGCACACAATCCCCAAAGGTTGCGTAGTGCCCACTTCGAGCACCTCAATCTCCCCTGCTACAAAACAGAGTGAAAGAGGGGCTCCCCCGCATATCTGTCCAACTAATGCTGGGGCATCGGTTAAGCCAGCCAAAGCAACAGGTAGTCTGGGCCCTAGCACGTCCTCCTCTTCTCATGCACATATTAACGCATCGACGCGGGCATATAGGACCAGAAGAACTGCCTTTCGGATCCTGCAAAAGTTCGGTGGGCTAGATCCGAACACTTTGTCTAAAAGGGACCAGTCAAAACTTAAATGGGCCAAAAGGAACTTGGAGACTCGTCCCCCCCCCTAACTTGGCATCCCAGAAACGACAAAGGTCGGCTGAGGAAACCGCCACGACAGACCCTCAGTTTCCTAAGCGGCCTAAGACTTCTACGTTTAAGCCGATGTCCTCACGTCCTCTTTGCGAGATGGTTAGGGGTAGCCTCGTTTTGGCTTACATAGACACTGGTAAAAGTGACGGAACTATATTTCCAGATAACTGGAGGTTAGTCCAAGCGGCTCTTCGCAGTGTCTATAAGGACATAATTCCGGCCAATCCTGGCCCCTCTCCAGCACTTATCTCTATCTCGAAGCACGAAAGGGAAACCTGTGGAAACGGTGCTGCACGTGTTAATATCCGATGATGAAAATTCCCTTTCAAATAAGGAGTTTACGCTTGCAGTATTTCTTGACATAGAAGGAGCTTTCAATAACGTCTGCCCCGATGCCGTTATAAGGGCCCTCTTGAATCTTAAGCTTGATTCAAATCTGGTGGGATTTATTGAGCTACTACTTGTTAAGTAGTTCAGCAAAAAGTAAAGTTTTATTTTATATTCGTAGTTACATACAATAATGAATTATGAATATCTTAAAGTTATAAATATAATAAGGTGGGTAATATATGTACTTAAATATAGAGTCTGTAAATAAAGTTTATTAATATAAATAATATAAATATAAAATCTTATTTACACAACATCTTTCCTTTCAAGTAAAGTTTGATTTATTAATTTAATATAATTAAGTACAATATTTTAATATATATTATTATATTTCAATACAAATAAACATATAAAAGTATTAAAGGGATTTTTAAGAAAATTATCATTATTTTTTAGTTGCTGTAAATCTATTGGGTGGTAAAACTTTTCTTCCTCGTCTGGTCACATAGGTACCATCAGAATCATTTTCATTTCTAACATTTTCAGAATCAGAACTAGTTGGAGTTTCTGGTTTTTTAAGTATATGTTCTTCAACTCTCCTGTACATAGAACCTTCTTTATCCTTTATGATAAATGATCTTGGTTCTGGACATTTTTCTACTATTTCTCCTGGGAACCAAAAAGAAGTGGTGTTTCGTTTGAACATTACTTTTTCGCCAGAATTAAGAGGTTCGTATTTTTGAGTACGTGAGTTATAATAATCTGATGACGTTGTAACTTTACTATTAATTTGTTTTTGATATTGGTTAATGTCAACTAAATTTGGTTGTAAATTCAATGAATAAGTTGGCAGCTTTGTATTCAGTTTTCGGGCCATTAATAATTCAGAGGGAGAAGGTAAATTTCCTTTTGGCGTAGTTCGATAATAAAGTAAAGCAATGGAGGGATCGGTGCCACTTTCAAGGCATTTATATAAAAGTTTTTTATTTGTTTGTATAGAACGTTCTTCAAGACCATTTGATCTTGCCAAATAGGGGCTTGAAGTTTTGTGTTCTACACCCCAAATATTTAGGAATTCTTTAAATTCATTTGAGTTAAACGGCGGACCGTTATCAGATACAAAAATGCTTGAGATGCCATGTCTGGCAAAAATTGATTTTAATTTTAAAATCACATGGCGACTTGAGTAGCCAGAATTCAACAACTCAATCTTAATAAATTTTGAGAAATAATCGACTACCAATAAGTAATATTTTTTATTAACCTCGAAAAGATCACAACCAATTTTAAACCATGGAATACTATAAGTATCATGAGGCAAAATTTTTTGTTTAGATTTTGAGTTTCTATGTTTAAGACAGATATTACAACTTGAAATCTTATTAAAAATATAATTATACATGTTTGGCCAATACACTGATTGTCTAGCAAGGCTTTGACACCTCTGTACGCCCATATGACTTTCATGAATTTTGTTTTGTACGGTATTCTGAAGACTTTTAGGAATTAAAATTTGGTTGTTTTTAAGCAAAATATCATCTATTACGTGAATTTCGTCTCTTATTTTAAAGTATAACATGACTTCCTTATCAATAAGTTTCTTATGTTTAGGCCAACCGTTTTCTATATAGCTTCTAAGTTTTTTAAAACTTTATCAGTTTTACCATGCTCTTTAATATCATTGATATTTGAAAAGGGAATTTCAAGGTAAGTTTTAAGGAAATTACAATGGAGGTTGACGATTTCATGCAAATCCTCTAAAGAACTTTCATTTAGGGGTCACCTGGACAATGTATCGGCTATATACAAATATTTGCCAGGCTAATAGGTGACTGTCAAATCATATGATTGCAGACGTAACATAAAACGCTGAAGTCTCGCTGGTATTTTATGTAAAGGTTTATTAAATAAAGAAACTAACGGCTTATGGTCCGTTTCTACCAATACTTTGTTGCCGTAAGTATACTGGTGAAATCTAACGCAGCCAAAAACTATGGCGAACAGCTCTTTTTCAATTTTCGCGTAGTTCTCTTGGGCACTTGTGAGTGAGGCAGAAGCATATGCTATTGGTTGCTTATTGTGCACAATTGCTGCATATTTCAAAGCATCTACACTCAAAACTAAAACTTTGCTTGGATCGAAATAAGTTAAAACCGGACTTTTTGTGATTTCGGTTTTTTATTTTGAAACTCATCATCTTGGGCTTTATCCCAGTGCCATTGTATGTCTTTTCTTAGCAATTCTCTAAGATTTTTGTTTTTAGACGATAAATTTGAAATAAAATTTCCTAAATAATTAATCATTCCGAGAAATCTTTGTAATTCGGAAACATTTTGAGGTATGGGCATTTCCAAAATTGCCTTTATTTTATCTTCATCGGGTTTAACACCTAATTCATTAAAAATGTGTCCTATGAAATTAATTTCCTTATGCAAAAACCTGCATTTATCTTTATTAAATTTAAAACCAATTTGTTCTGCTCTTTGCAATACTTTTTCTAATATTTTATTATGTTCTTCTATACTTTTAGCATAAATTAAAAAGTCATCAATATATGTATATTATAAACCCTTCAATATCACCAAAAAACTTGACTATTTCAGAATGAAAGAGTTCAGGGGCGGCATTTATACCAAAAGGCAACCGCAAGAATCTGTACCTTCCAAAAGGTGTATTGAATGAGTATTTATCTAACGGAATCATCCAGAATCCGCTATTGGCGTCTAATGTACTAAAAAACTTTGAGTCACTGAGTTTGGCTTTATAGTCATCTATATTTGGGAAGGGATAATGCGGACGAAGTATTGACTTATTTAAATTTCGAGGATCTAAGCAAATTCTCAACTGACCATTTGGTTTAGTGACTAACACGATGGAACTGACCCATTCTGTAGGTTCACTAACTGGCTCTATAACATTAAGTTTAATCATTCTGTCTAACTTTTGTATTAACTTGTCGTGAAGACTGAAAGGTTTTTTTTCTTGGTGCATCTACAATAGGATTTACATTAGGTTTGATCTCTAAATGACATTCTGTTTTTAAATGACATAAACCATCAAATACGTGTGAATAATTTTCTATAATTTTATCAGAAGTTACCACATTAACATTTTTGATTAATTTCATTTGTTTTGCTAAATCTAATCCAATTAAGTTTTTGCAATTTAAATCTAATATAAAAAATGTACTTTTATAAACATGACTGTTAAAAGAAAATGTTAAATCAATTTTACCTAACAGAGGCAGCTTTTCGCCACTGAATGTTAAAATATTTGTGTTAGTAGATTTTAAAAGCTTACATAAATTTAACATTTTTGAAGTTTCTTTAGAAAGTATATTTGCTTGCGCTCCAGTATCAATTTGTAGAGTGATTTTCGCCTTATTTATAATTACCTCTATATTCCATTCGCTATTCGCTTCAACAGCTGAATGAGAGTTGGTTACAGTGCCGATAAATAGATCTTAAAAGCTTCCTTCATTGTCATCATCTTCACGTTGTATCCGTTTGATGAGCTTTTTTGTTTGTTGTTGCGGCGACTTCGAAAAACACATTTTTGCATAATGGCCTCTTTTACCGCACAGATGACAATTAACATTTTCAGCAGGGCATTTTTTCCTATGCTGTTGACCGCAGCGACCGCACTGTTGCTGTTGCTGATGAGTGTTGGATGGTGTGTATTTTATTTGGGTTTGATGCTGCTTTGGCCAATATGATTTTTGACGTTGATTTTACGAATTTTGTCTATACTTGTTATTTTTATTTAAAACATCAACAAAATTTGTTTCTTGTTGTAGCTGGCTTGTATTTTCTTTGGCAGAATTTATATTTTTAGCTATTTTCAGTGCCTTTTTAAGGGTAACCTTATTTTCACTTAATAACCTCTTTTTAATTTGACAATAAATTGGAAGCAAACCACAGACGAAAATATCTTTGACCAAATCCTGACGCAAATCTTCAAATTCACAAAGCAAACTTTGATTTTTTAGCACTGTAACATAATCCTCAATAGACTCATTTTTGAGAGTCTGTAAATAAAGTTTATTAATGTAAATAATATAAATGTAAAATCTTATTTACACAACACTACTAAAGACACGTATCATCACGTCCACTCTGGGAAATGATCACGTGGAAAGGGTATTGAAAAGAGGCACTCCACAAGCTGGTGTGTTGTCTCCCCTCGTCTGGAATCTGGCAGTCAATACGCTGCTATGGCGACTGGACTAAACGGGTGATAGGGTGATAGCTTATGCTGATGACATTGCTATCGCGGTCTCGGGAAAATACCTAACAACACTTAGAAAACGTGTGAATTATTCGCCCAAAGTTTTGTCTCAATGGTGCCGTGAATTTGATTTCGATGTTAACCCCAGAAAAACGAAGGTTATGCTCTTCATACGGAGATACAAAGTTTCGATTTTTACTGCACCAAAGCCAAACGGCACTGTGCTCAGAGTAAGTAGAAATGTAAAATACCTTGGGGTGATACTTGACCCCAAACTTCATTGGACGGCAAACATTACCGAAAGAGCTCGGAAGGTGACCTGCGCGCTCTACCTCGGCCAGAGAGCTGTAGTACCAATAAGGCAGTAATCGAGCCTAATAGACACTATGCTGTTATTTTTGCTGGCCCGCTTTCGAGAAACCGGTTAAGCAAAAGCCTCTTGATAAAGTCAGGAGAACAGCCGCCATTTTGATTACTGGGGCTCTCCGATGTATGTCAGGCGGCGATCAGGTCGCTTGCTGGTGCATACTGTACATCTAAGCTAGTCGTAAAATGTCGATCATTACTAAACACACTATCGGAGCGATCCCAAATTAACCTGTTTGGGTCCCTGTTTACAGGAATATCCTGGGAAACTGTGAGGCCACTGATCTCGCCAAACGGGGAACATTGTTTCCTAGCGTCACATCGCTACCCGACGTTGGAATTCCTCTGGCAACGGTTTAAATGGCCATAAGGAATCACTTCCTCAGTTTGGATCGCAAATGATGGGTGGAGGAAAGTTCCTGTTGTATCTCCAGAACACTGTGGACTACACTGGACCGCAAGCGGACCAGGCAGCTGCTCGGACTGGACAGGAAATCCATAAGCATCATGGTCTCGGCACTTACTGGTCACTGTTTAATCAGCAGGTATGCTTAAAGACTACGTATGCCCTCTAATGATTTCTGTCGCAGCTGTGGCTCGGAGGATGAGGAAAAGACCGTACTGCACCTCCTGTGCCGCTGCTCATCCCTGGCTCGAAGAATATTTTGAATTCTGGGCTCTCCTTTCTTTGGGACTCTTACGGAGCTATCATTTCATTCTATAGGGGACATAGCGAGGTTCATCCGGATAAGGGGAGTCGCGCCGTCTTCCTTGTGGTATAATAACGGGCCATTCGACTGTGCTCAAGTGAGCTTCGTCGTGAGAGGCTGCCACTCCTAACTAACTAACTAACTATCACATTGATTTCTAGTAACTGGAATTCTCTTACAAAAACCTTCATAACTCAAAAATCGTACAAATTCGTTAGTAAGGAGCATAAAAGTATTTTTTCCTGCATTGATCCGCAAAATTATTAAACTTTAATGTATTTACATATAGTTTTACCGGGTTTAAAACAGCGGGGATTTTGATATTTACCGATTGCAAAAACCTTTTTGTATGTTCCCACAGAATTGCATACAAACAGTAAATTAATACGCTGTTTTTGAGATTTATGACCTTTGACTTTTTCTCCTTTACGAGACAGAGTTCCACTTGGTAAAACCTTATAAAAAAGGCCACTCTCATTAGCATTAAATATAGTTTCGAAGAAGTGATACAAAATTACTGCCTTCTATATAATTTCGAGCGCCTTCCCCGTCATTCTCAATACTTTCACTATGTATCTTAGTAAACTTTAAGCTTTCTCTTCTCTGCCATCTCCACAACCTACCGCTGTTTGGTCCAAAATCTGAGTTCATTTTTACAGCATACACCTTTGCTTTATTCATTACCATTAGACTGGAAATAATAGCATTTTCTTGACGCATTTGGTTAAACCATATTAAAAGAACGTTTTCAACATCTTCATAGTTGGATTTTCGGAAGCGTTTTAAGTCCACATTTTTATTAGAATCTGCAATAGCACAAGCTTATGATTCATTTCTTATTATTCTATTGATCGTTGAAATATCGAAATGAAATTGTGCAGCCAGTTGGTGTTTTGTTTTTTCTTTCTTTTTATGGACAAAGAAGTTTTTTTAGGTGGCATATCACTAAGTTTAAAAAACAAGCTTGAAGTTAACAGCTGCTTTAATAAAGTTCTTACAAAAACATCATACATATACAAACACATTAATTTTACTTGATAAAAATGTTACAAACAATTAATACTGCGCAATATTATCAGTATCAGCCTTAAAGTTAATTCTTTTTGTTGTTGTATCTTTAATTAAACAAATATACCAACGTTTATAATTATTTTCTATATTTAAAACTGATGCATTAAATTGCTCAGAGAATCTAACCATTATTTTATTTATTGTTACAGTTAACAATTTTATTTATTGTTACAGTTAACAATAAATAAAATAAAAAAAATACAATAAAAAATTGTAACGACAAGTTTTCGCTGGTTGCTTGGGTAGCTTCAAGGTCGTTAATAACTCTGTTAAAATCTGAGCGGTGAATAAAAAAACCTCTCTTTCTCTTTATTTAGTGAACGGGTACTGGTGATAACGCCAACAGTTTGGTCCGGTGCCTAGCGGCTCTAGATCTTACCTCTGTGAAATCAGCAAGATTATTTAATTATTTTCTATATTTAAAACTGATGCCGACTAAAGAACAACTCGCCTCTTATAGTCATCTGCCTCACACACACATGCATACTCCGTTGTGTGTGAACAGCTGTGTTCGGTAAGTTGTTTTCTTTTATGCATGCCTAATACTTCGACAAACAGGTGGCGCTACTTTCGAACAGGCAATTAATTTTGAAAACTGATATAATCTAAAATTAAGAAAGGCGTCTTAAAACTAATTAAGCAAAAAAAAAAAATAATACAATATTTAATATTAAAGAAATTAATTAAATTAAATAAAAAGTAATAAAATGAAAGGATAGTTAAGTATCCGGTGGAGGCAAAAACGAGGGCAACGACTTTTGGCGTTACACTGGCTCCCGTCTCTCCTGGTTTCCGCTCAATGCGTCATCCAGACGACTCGCACCGTTCCCAACGTTGAAATTTCTCGCCTTATCCGAACTTGTTGGTGAGCCTTCTTTGAATTCGCAGCATGAAATATTACTTTCGGCAGTTGCGTCGGAGCTTCTGCAACTGAAATTTAATTTGGGTTGAAAAGTATCAATGGAGTCACAGGCTCAAGTTTAGTACTGACTATAGAAGGTGCCGGGCTGACCCATGATACGACAGACGATGGGAATGACATTGTTGAAGATAATGATCTTGATGACAGAATTGTGGGTGAAAAGGATAAGGTTTCGGTCATATAGGCTGACAAATTTGGCTTTGGAAAACCATTGTTAGCTGTGTTGGTATTTCGTCAGATGCTGTCTTTTGCGAACATGATGACGAGGGTATTATACAAATGGATGATGAAGATCGCCTTTGTTGTTCAAGCAGAACAACCTTATGTTATGGTGGTGTTTTTACATTCCCCCGAGGCTTAGACTGTGCCAACATCCTGAAAAAGGCCTTATTTCTTCGTTTAGCGGGGTATGGTAGGGAAACCTCCTTTTCTTGTTGTTTTCTTATGCCGAACCGAAGGCGATGTCCTTGGATGGTGCTAGACATATCATCATTATGGGATTTTTCGAACTTCCGATTTGCTTCACTCATGTCTTTCTTCTGGTATGTACGCGAATTGTTCTCTATGTTTAACTCGCGTTCGGAGTGGTTAACTTTGAAACTGTCTGACTTCATCGTTAGGCCTGCACAAGTGATTGTGATATGGAAAATCTGGAGAAAATGTAGACCCAAATTAATGTTTTCTGTAGCGTTCGGCATAATCAGGAAATCGCACTTAGCCGTAATATTACCCAAGGCGACTAGAAATTGGACAACCTTGGAAATAATTTTCTTTTACCCAATGTCTAGTATAACCTCACTGTTCAACGAAATGTAATTTGGTTTGTTTGTTATGTGGTTCAGTAGTGAAAAGGTAATAAGACTTTTCTTCGCTTCGGTGTCGATATTTGTGGTGACTACTTGGTTCTCGATCAATACAGTTGCTTTAAGTTTATTATTTTCCCATATAACTTCAGTTTGGTGTTTGTTCGGCTTGGTTTTTTAGAGTTTTCTTCTTCTTGATCTCTTTACCCATTGCACAGGGTTCTGTGCATTAACCATTCAGTGATATTTCCACCCCGAGCTAGGGTTGATGTAGGTATGCTTTCTAATTTAGGGGGTAAGTGCACGAGCTCTGCCAATGTTGAAAAATCTCGGCGCCATATAAACCATTAGTAATCGGTTGTCATACCTTTCGGTGAAGACCGTCGTCACTGGCTGTTTATTTGGTACAATTGGCTAGCACTTTCGATGTAAAGACATCATTTTCAAGCCGTTTAAAGAGTCAATTCCTCGTGTTATTGTTATGTATTTATAATGTAATGTTCCGTCTTGCTCTTTTTCCATTCAGTATGTGATTTTGTTATGTACTGTGTTTAAATCCGTTAGAATTTCTGCTGCGTTGTCCTTTACTAGGATGCATATTATGTCGTCTATGTATCTGTAATAATGAGTTATTTTATGTTTTTCCATAAAAATCTCTGTAAAAACTACGGATGTCGGGTTTCCCATGCCGAGTCCTTCAGGTAATTTATAAAAGTTATTGTTTAATTTAAAGTAGTTTTGTTTTGGTATCGTTTTGGCAATATCCATTATTTCGTTAATATATTGATTGTCGTAAAAGTTGGAATGTATGTTACGTAGAATTGTTAACGTTTCTTACGTGGGTATTGATGTATAAAATCCTTAATCGGGTTGAGCACTGCGAAAGATTCGTTCTAATTTTTCCTCTTCGGTTAGGTTTGTATGACGCACTAATTCCTGTAATGTAAGAATATCATGCTTGAAGCGCTCCCGTGCACGTTGGGTTCTTTTGCGAACTTCATCATTTTATTTTCCAAAATAACGCGAAGTAAGAAAAAGTCTTAAAAATCTGATTTAAACTTTTCCCATTGCTCCCAATGATGATTGTTGTTCTTGAACCAGATCAACGCCTTAACACGCAAAAATTCTGCCACGATTCAAAGCACATCGCGCAGATTCACTTCGTACATGTCTGCGAGCTCTTCCATACGTTTGATAAATTCTAGCCGACATTTACCACCGTCGTATTTCAGACCCCACTTACGAACCAACTTGATCGTACTTTAACGGCTCCCATTGTCGGCAATTCGAATCTTGTGATGGGTGATGCTGCAGTCGTTTCTTCATGTTTAGACTGGTATTCTAGAAGTGTCTTCTTGACCGCTTCACCATCGTCTGTTGTAATGAATTTTATCAAACGTTTCCTCAATTCCTCAACATTTCCTGTAAAGGGCTGCTTAAATTGGTTTAGATAGGTTACCAACTCATCCCACTTTAGGGAGTACACCCACGTTATTTTTAACATGTTGTTGTTGTTGTGTTAACTGCTGTTGTTGTTGTGCTTACTGTTGCTTACTGTTATTGGACCAATTCGAAGGTCCCTGTTCGGGTGCAAATGTAACGACACGCTTTCGCTGCTAAGATGTTTTCTTTTATGCATGACTAATACTTCGACAAACAGGTGGCGCTACTTTCAAAACTGATATAATTTAAAATTAACAATGCTGGCTTAAATCTAATAAAGCAAAAAAAATAACACGATATATTATATTAAAGAAATAAATTAAATTAAGTAAAAACTTATAAAATGAAAGGACAGTTAAGTATCTGGTAGAGGCAAAAACGAGGGCACCGGCTTTTGGCGTTGCAAAATAATAAAAAAAACTTGTTTTTTGTTTGTTTTATCACATTGATTGGGATGTAGCACAGATCGCTTCCACGCAGTGCATCCTAGGTAACGCTAAATGATCTATACCCCCCGGCACGACCTTTTACTGTCCGATTTTTCGGCACGTTTTTGTTTGACTTGGGCTGGTGGTTATGGCTTCTGGACCTAGTATCACTGGGATGAAACCTTGTGGGAACGGCTCCAGTTTAAGGTCATAACTATCTCCGTCCCATTAAAACCCTGGCAGGCCTCATAGTACGTTCGATACCCGTCACCGTTAAGTAGGTGGTGTAGGTTTGGTTGAGACTTATTCCCAATTAGCAACGGTCTGGTTCTGATCACCTGTCCCCATGAAGGCTAGTGCCAACCCTCGCATGGCCTCCCTGCTTGCATAGATAACCATGGGACCTTTAAGTTGACTACACATACGGGTGGAGATAGCGGCTATGAGTGGGGATCCAATTCGCATGGAGAAAACTGTAAACTTAAAAATTACAAAAAAGACCAACCCAACTGGTTTGAATAGGCAAAAGCCGGGAATCCAAAAGCAACCTTTGTCTGAGACCTCTACCTCCAGACCACAGTTGGGTGCAACGACTTTATCGTCTGCCTCAACATTCCGCACACAATCCCCAAAGGTTGCGTAGTGCCCACTTCAAGCACCTCAATCTCCCCTGCTACAAAACAGAGTGAAAGAGGGGCTCCCCCGCATATCTGTCCAACTAATGGCGGGGGCATCGGTTAAGCCAGCCCAAGCAACAGGTAGTCTGGGCCCTAGCATGTCCTCCTCTTTTCATGCACATATTAACGCATCGACGCGGGCATATAGGACCAGAAGAACTGCCTTTCGGATCCTGCAAAAGTTCGGTGGGCTAGATCCGAACACTTTGTTTAAAAGGGACCAGACAAAACTTAAATGGGCCAAAAGGAACTTGGAGACTCGTCCCCCCCCCCCCTAACTTGGCATCCCAGAAACGACAAAGGTCGGCTGAGGAAACCGCCACGACAGACCCTCAGTTTCCTAAGCGGCCTAAGACTTCTACGTTTAAGCCGATGTCCTCACGTCCTCTTAGCGAGATGGTTAGGGGTAGCCTCGTTTTGGCTTTCATAGACACTAGTAAAAATGACGGAAATATAATTCCAGATAACTGGGTATAGTCCAAGAGGCTCTTCGCAGTGTCTATAAGGACATAATTCCGGCCAATCCTGGCCCCACTCCAGCGCTTATCTCTATCTCGAAGCACGAAAGGGAAACCTGTGGAAACGGTGCTGCACGTGTTAATATCCGATGATGAAAATTCCCTTTCAAATAAGGAGTTTACGCTTGCAGTGTTTCTTGACATAGAAGGAGCTTTCAATAACGTCTGCCCCGATGCCGTTATAAGGGCCCTCTTGAATCTTGAGCTTGATTCAAATCTGGTGGGATTTATTGAGCTACTACTTGTTAAGTAGTTCAGCAAAAAGTAAAGTTTTATTTTATATTCGTAGTTACATACAATAATGAATTATGAATATCTTAAAGATATAAATATGATAAGGTGGGTAATATATGTACTTAAATACAGAGTCTGTAAATAAAGTTTATTAATATAAATAATATAAATGTAAAATCTTATTTACACAACATCTTTCCTTTCAAGTAAAGTTTGATTTATTAATTTAATATAATTAAGTACAATATTTTAATATATATTATTATATTTCAATACAAAAATACATATAAAAGTATTAAAGGGATTTTTAAGAAAATTATCATTATTTTTTAGTTGCTGTAAATCTATTGGGTGGTAAAACTTTTCTTCCTCGTCTGGTCACATAGGTACCATCAGAATCATTTTCATTTCTAACATTTTCAGAATCAGAACTAGTTGGAGTTTCTGGTTTTTTAAGTATATGTTCTTCAACTCTCCTGTACATAGAACCTTCTTTATCCTTTATGATAAATGATCTTGGTTCTGGACATTTTTCTACTATTTCTCCTGGGAACCAAAAAGAAGTGGTGTTTCGTTTGAACATTACTTTTTCGCCAGAATTAAGAGGTTCGTATTTTTGAGTACGTGAGTTATAATTATCTGATGACGTTGTAACTTTACTATTAATTTGTTTTTGATATTGGTTAATGTCAACTAAATTTGGTTGTAAATTCAATGAATAAGTTGGCAGCTTTGTATTCAGTTTTCGGGCCATTAATAATTCAGAGGGAGAAGGTAAATTTCCTTTTGGCGTAGTTCGATAATGAAGTAAAGCAATGTAGGGATCGGTGCCACTTTCAAGGCATTTATATAAAAGTTTTTTATTTGTTTGTATAGAACGTTCTTCAAGACCATTTGATCTTGCCAAATAGGGGCTTGAAGTTTTGCGTTCTACACCCCAAATATTTAGGAATTCTTTAAATTCATTTGAGTTAAACGGCGGACCGTTATCAGATACAAAAATGCTTGAGATGCCATGTCTGGCAAAAATTGATTTTAATTTTAAAATCACATGGCGACTTGAGTAGCCAGAATTCAACAACTCAATCTTAATAAATTTTGAGAAATAATCGACTACCAATAAGTAATATTTTTTATTAACCTCGAAAAGATCACAACCAATTTTAAACCATGGAATACTATAAGTATCATGAGGCCAAATTTTTTGTTAAGATTTTGAGTTTCTATGTTTAAGACAGATATTACAACTTGAAATCTTATTAAAAATATAATTATACATGTTTGGCCAATACACTGATTGTCTAGCAAGGCCTTGACACCTCTGTACGCCCATATGACTTTCATGAATTTTGTTTTGTACGGTATTCTGAAGACTTTTAGGAATTAAAATTTGGTTGTTTTTAAGCATAATATCATCTATTACGTGAATTTCGTCTCTTATTTTAAAGTATAACATGACTTCCTTATCAATAAGTTTCTTATGTTTAGGCCAACCGTTTTCTATATAGCTTCTAAGTTTTTTAAAACTTTATCAGTTTTACCATGCTCTTTAATATCATTGATATTTGAAAAGGGAATTTCAAGGTAAGTTTTAAGGAAATTACAATGGAGGTTGACGATTTCATGCAAATCCTCTAAAGAACTTTCATTTAGGGGTCACCTGGACAATGTGTCGGCTATATACAAATATTTGCCAGGCTAATAGGTGACTGTCAAATCATATGATTGCAGACGTAACATAAAACGCTGAAGTCTCGCTGGTATTTTATGTAAAGGTTTATTAAATAAAGAAACTAACGGCTTATGGTCCGTTTCTACCAATACTTTGTTGCCGTAAGTATACTGGTGAAATCTAACGCAGCCAAAAACTATGGCGAACAGCTCTTTTTCAATTTTCGCGTAGTTCTCTTGGGCACTTGTGAGTGAGGCAGAAGCATATGCTATTGGTTGCTTATTGTGCACAATTGCTGCATATTCCGAAGCATCTACACTCAAAACTAAAACTTTGCTTGGATCGAAATAAGTTAAAACCGGACTTTTTGTGATTTCGGTTTTTTATTTTGAAACTCATCATCTTGGGCTTTATCCCAGTGCCATTGTATGTCTTTTCTTAGCAATTCTCTAAGATTTTTGTTTTTAGACGATAAATTTGAAATAAAATTTCCTAAATAATTAATCATTCCGAGAAATCTTTGTAATTCGGAAACATTTTGAGGTATGGGCATTTCCAAAATTGCCTTTATTTTATCTTCATCGGGTTTAACACCTAATTCATTAAAAATGTGTCCTATGAAATTAATTTCCTTATGCAAAAACCTGCATTTATCTTTATTAAATTTAAAACCAATTTGTTCTGCTCTTTGCAATACTTTTTCTAATATTTTATTATGTTCTTCTATACTTTTAGCATAAATTAAAAAGTCATCAATATATGTATATTATAAACCCTTCAATATCAAAAAAAAACTTGACTATTTCAGAATGAAAGAGTTCAGGGGCGGCATTTATACCAAAAGGCAACCGCAAGAATCTGTACCTTCCAAAAGGTGTATTGAATGTACACAATTTGAATGAGTAGTTATCTAACGGAATCAGCCAGAATCCGCTATTGGCGTCTAATGTACTAAAAAACTTTGAGTCACTGAGTTTGGCTTTATAGTCATCTATATTTGGGAAGGGATAATGCGGACGAAGTATTGACTTATTTAAATTTCGAGGATCTAAGCAAATTCTCAACTGACCATTTGGTTTAGTGACTAACACGATGGAACTGACCCATTCTGTAGGTTCACTAACTGGCTCTATAACATTAAGTTTAATCATTCTGTCTAACTTTTGTATTAACTTGTCGTGAAGACTGAAAGGTTTTTTTTCTTGGTGCATCTACAATAGGATTTACATTAGGTTTGATCTCTAAATGACATTCTGTTTTTAAATGACATAAACCATCAAATACGTGTGAATAATTTTCTATAATTTTATCAGAAGTTACCACATTAACATTTTTGATTAATTTCATTTGTTTTGCTAAATCTAATCCAATTAAGTTTTTGCAATTTAAATCTAATATAAAAAATGTACTTTTATAAACATGACTGTTAAAAGAAAATGTTAAATCAATTTTACCTAACAGAGGCAGCTTTTCGCCAC
This sequence comes from Cistogaster globosa, assembly GCA_937654795.1. Classification (NCBI taxonomy): domain Eukaryota; kingdom Metazoa; phylum Arthropoda; class Insecta; order Diptera; family Tachinidae; genus Cistogaster; species Cistogaster globosa. The sequence continues at coordinate 98,986,907 of OW569403.1, read as the reverse complement.
TGAATGTTAAAATATTTGTGTTAGTAGATTTTAAAAGCTTACATAAATTTAACATTTTTGAAGTTTCTTTAGAAAGTATATTTGCTTGCGCTCCAGTATCAATTTGTAGAGTGATTTTCGCCTTATTTATAATTACCTCTATATTCCATTCGCTATTCGCTTCAACAGCTGAATGAGAGTTGGTTACAGTGCCGATAAATAGATCTTAAAAGCTTCCTTCATTGTCATCATCTTCACGTTGTATCCGTTTGATGAGCTTTTTTGTTTGTTGTTGCGGCGACTTCGAAAAACACATTTTTGCATAGTGGCCTCTTTTACCGCACAGATGACAATTAACATTTTCAGCAGGGCATTTTTTCCTATGCTGTTGACCGCAGCGACCGCACTGTTGCTGTAGCTGATGAGTGTTGGATGGTGTGTATTTTATTTGGGTTTGATGCTGCTTTGGCCAATATGATTTTTGACGCTGATTTTACGAATTTTGTCTATACTTGTTATTTTTATTTAAAACATCAACAAAATTTGTTTCTTGTTGTAGCTGGCTTGTATTTTCTTTGGCAGAATTTATATTTTTAGCTATTTTCAGTGCCTTTTTACGGGTAACCTTATTTTCACTTAATAACCTCTTTTTAATTTGACAATAAATTGGAAGCAAACCACAGACGAAAATATCTTTGACCAAATCCTGACGCAAATCTTCAAATTCACAAAGCAAACTTTGATTTTTTAGGACTGTAACAAAATCCTCAATAGACTCATTTTGGAGAGTCTGTAAATAAAGTTTATTAATGTAAATAATATAAATGTAAGATCTTATTTACACAACACTACTAAAGACACGTATCATCACGTCCACTCTGGGAAATGATCACGTGAAAAGGGTATTGAAAAGAGGCACTCCACAAGCTGGTGTGTTGTCTCCCCTCGTCTGGAATCTGGCAGTCAATACGCTGCTATGGCGACTGGACTAAACGGGTGATAGGGTGATAGCTTATGCTGATGACATTGCTATCGCGGTCTCGGGAAAATACCTAACAACACTTAGAAAACGTGTGAATTATTCGCCCAAAATTCTGTCTCAATGGTGCCGTGAATTTGATTTCGATGTTAACCCCAGAAAAACGAAGGTTATGCTCTTCACACGGAGATACAAAGTTTCGATTTTTACTGCACCTAAGCCAAACGGCACTGTGCTCAGAGTAAGTAGAAATGTAAAATACCTTGGGGTGATACTTGACCCCAAACTTCATTGGACGGCAAACATTACCGAAAGAGCTCGGAAGGTGACCTGCGCGCTCTACCTCGGCTAGAGAGCTGTAGTACCAATAAGGCAGTAATCGAGCCTAATAGACAGTATGGTGTTATTTTTGCTGGCCCGCTTTCGAGAAACCGGTTAAGCAAAAGCCTCTTGATAAAGTCAGGAGAACAGCCGCCATTTTGATTACTGGGGCTCTCCGATGTATGTCAGGCGGCGATCAGGTCGCTTGCTGGTGCATACTGTATATCTAAGCTAGTCCTAAAATGTCGATCATTACTAAACACACTATCGGAGCGATCCCAAATTAACCTGTTTGGGTCCCTGTTTACAGAGATATCCTGGGAAACTGTGAGGCCACTGATCTAGCCAAACGGAGAACATTGCTTCCTAGCGTCTCCTCGCTACCCGACGTTGGAATTCCTCTGGCAACGGTTAAAATGGCCATAAGGAATCACTTCCTCAGTTTGGGTCGCAAATGATGGGTGGAGGAAAGTTCCTGTTGTATCTCCAGAACACTGTGAACTACACTGGACCGCAAGCGGACCAGACAGCTGCTCGGACTAGACAGGAAATCCATAAGCATCACGGTCTCGGTACTTACTGGTCACTGTTTAATCGGCAGGTATGCTTAAAGACTACGTATGCCCTCTAATGATTTCTGTCGCAGCTGTGGCTCGGAGGATGAGGAAAAGACCGTTTTGCACCTCCTGTGCCACTGCTCATCCCTGGCTCGAAGAATATTTTGAATTCTGGGCTCTCCTTTCTTTGGGACTCTTACGGAGCTATCATTTCATTCTATAGGGGACATAGCGAAGTTCATCCGGATAAGGGGAGTCGCGCCGTCTTCCTTGTGGCATAATAACGGGCCATTCGACTGTGCTCAAGTGAGCTTCGTCGTGAGAGGCTGCCACTCCTAACTAACTAACTAACTATCACATTGATTTCTAGCAACTGGAATTCTCTTACAAAAACCTTCATAACTCAAAAATCGTACAAATTCGTTAGTAAGGAGCATAAAAGTATTTTTTCCTGCATTGATCCGCAAAATTATTAAACTTCAATGTATTTACATATAGTTTTACCGGGTTTAAAACAGCGGGGATTTTGATATTTACCGATTGCAAAAACCTTTTTGTATGTTCCCACAGAATTGCATACAAACAGTAAATTAATACGCTGTTTTTGAGATTTATGACCTTTGACTTTTTCTCCTTTACGAGACAGAGTTCCACTTGGTAAAACCTTATAAAAAAGGCCACTCTCATTAGCATTAAATATAGTTTCGAAGAAGTGATACAAAATTACTGCCTTCTATATAATTTCGAGCGCCTTCCCCGTCATTGTCAATACTTTCACTATGTATCTTAGTAAACTTTAAGCTTTCTCTTCTCTGCCATCTCCACAACCTACCGCTGTTTGGTCCAAAATCTGAGTTCATTTTTACAGCATACACCTTTGCTTTATTCATTACCATTAGACTGGAAATAATAGCATTTTCTTGACGCATTTGGTTAAACCATATTAAAAGAACGTTTTCAACATCTTCATGGTTGGATTTTCGGAAGCGTTTTAAGTCCACATTTTTATTAGAATCTGCAATAGCACAAGCTTATGATTCATTTCTTATTATTCTATTGATCGTTGAAATATCGAAATGAAATTGTGCAGCCAGTTGGTGTTTTGTTTTTTCTTTCTTTTTACCATAAAGATCAACAAAAGTTTTTGCTTTATGGACAAAGAAGTTTTTTTAGGAGGCATATCACTAAGATCTATTTAAAATTTTATTTATTTGACCATAAAATTTATATTTTTACTTATATTTAAAAACTAAGAAATTATTAATTTTACACCAACAATGAGTGACAACAAAAAACAAGCGTAAAGTTAACGGGTGCTTTAATAAAGTTCTTACACAGTTGTCAAAAAGTTCTTTGGGTAAATAAACAAATTTAAATCAATAAATATGCCAGTGTTGAGAATGTTTTTTGAGGTAATTACTCTATTTAAGCGAAATTTATTGGAACGTGGAATTTTGTTTGAAAATGTATAATACATATTCGGGGATTTACGGCGCAAGGTAAATAAACAAAAAAAGTAATTATGCGTGGGGTATTTAACCGTGGTATACTGTATCAAAAATATCACTTCTTAGACCAATTTTATTTATTTTCTTTAAAATATTTCTAAAACATTTATCAAGCCAAGAAATTATTTCTTATATGCTCATATTCCTGAAGTTGACGGTTCTATTATAAAACTTTTACTTTAGAAAACTTAACATAAACTATAATTACTTGAAACATCAAAATTTTCTCTTTTTATTAATGCGCACAGAAATAACAACAATTGTTGTACTTTGAATAAACACTACACATAAAGTAAACTACCAAGAAGTTTTTTTTTTCAGTTATTGATTTAAAACTTTATCTGCTTTCATATGATATCAAATACGGTTGTGAAAGTTAAAGTTCAGCTTTTGAATTAATCGCCTCTTGTAAAGGCTTTCACACCACAGTGCGTCGCGGGAGTATTGTTGATATTCCTACATTATTCATGAATTTCCTACAATTTTTTTCTGCTTCCGTATGTAATTCGCTCAGTAATATTATTTAAATATCTTTTCATACCCTTCACTACAGGTGGAAAAAGGGTATATCCAAGTCTGTCATTCAGTTTCAGTACCAGTAAACGGGCAAAACACAACGCCTGCCTCTAATTTTCAATATCATTTAAAGAAGCTATAATAAAAAAACAAATGTATGGGGCGATAGAGAGTTAACAAATAAGAAAAAGACATTAAGTGTTATGCTATGTTATTCCTGTAATTTATTTTGTAAATAAAATTAACGTATAAAAATTAAAAAATCGATCAGACACAATAATATTTTATATCGACTACCGAAGCGTTGTTTAAACTATTTGCGGCTACCATATACACTCAGTCTTTACAATGGAATTCTAAATAATATCATTATCGCAGATCGATTGGCCAGATATCCAGTTGTCTAAGCGAATTTTTGTGTATTAATTATTTTTTGATCTTTTAGTTTGAAAACAAATGGCTTAGGTTGATGAATAATTATTATATAGGTTTACTTCGCAACTGATAAACTTCTCCTTGCATTAAATGATATTGGGTGGTAAACTGATATTGAACGCGGATTCATCCCATGCTGGGAGTTTTAATTTTTAATGAAGTCATAAACATATTTTCCTCTATTATATTTGAGATATGAGTAAACATTTTATGTTTACAATCGCTTTCTTGGACGATCCATCACATTCCCATTAACAATTTATACTTTAAGGGTAGAATACCATTTTTTCTTTTAAGATTCCCAAGTACACTAACAATGTTAAGGCTACTTTTCAAAGTATGATTTGTAACCTTTTTGCTACATTATTTTATTTCTCTTACCAACACTAATGTTAACGTTTTTAATTTTTTTTTAATGGCAGGGGTACAAAACCGCAGCGCCAGGGTATCCCGAAAGTTTTCAGATATATGTAACTTCTCTCCAGGAACTACACATCAATGTGAGGAATCCTGAACAGGATTTTCGTATAGAAAATTATTCTAATTTGTCAGAACGGTAGACACTTTAAGTGCCAGTTAAAAAATCACGTGCCCGTTGCTCGCACGCAGTTGTTCCTCCTTTGAGATAAGGTAGCAAACTGAACGTCTTTATTTATAAAAAATATTTTTAGCAATGAATTCAAATATTATAAATTGTTTTATATCAAAAAAGTATTATTAAAAGTGACTACGTTCAATTTTTTATTTTCAATTAGGTAGTAAACGATTGAAGTAGTTAAATGTTTTCATCCTAACATGTCCTCCCCTCTTGTGAACTATTTGTGGGTTCACTATTAGCTAATTTCATAACAGCTAATTATCGAAACCTGTCGACGAGTGACCCCCGTTAAAAATTTTAATACCGGCAAAGCGTACTCAGCCATTTTTTGATGGATTTATTTTAATCACTCGACCTTTTAGCCAATTGTGTCTCGATTGTTTTGAATCGAAAATTAAAACAACAACATGTCCTCCCCTCTTGTGAACTATCTGCGGGTTCACTATTAGCTAATTTCATAACAGCTAATTTCGAAACCGGTCGACGAGTGACCCCGTTAAAAATTTTAATATCGGCAAAGCGTACTTAGCCATATTTTGATGGATTTATTTTAATCACTCGACCTTTTAGCCAATTGTGTCTCGGCTGATTTGAATCGAAAATTAAAACAGTATCGTCCACTTGAATAGGTCTTACAACATCTCTCCATTTTAGTTTAGGTAGTAACTGAGGAAGAAATTCAGTGACCCATCTTTTCCAAATTCGATCCTTAAGATTTTGAGCAATCCCCCATTTTTTCCTTAGGTATGTAGTGTATTTTCAGCTTCAATACGAACACTTCGTAGTGTCTCTAGACGAGGTGTAAATTTTTTCAAAGTTATAAAAAGTAACCTTTTCACAATCCTTAAAAGCCTTTCCCAACAACCACCTGAACTGGGTACGCTGGGCATTTAAAAATCCAATCAATTTTGCGTTTAACTGTTTCTTGTGTAATCTCTTCAATATTTAGAATTTTTTTTTTCTTTCTTCAAAAGTTTTTTAAACGCAATAAAATTTGTGCCATTACCGCATCGCATTCTTACTGGTGTTCCTCGACTATTTGTAAAGTTAAGAAAGCACAAAATAAATGCATCTGCGGATAGATTTTCTGCCAACTTAATATGTGCAGCCCTAACTGTCAAGCACGTGAAAATTACTGGCCACCGTTTTTCTCTGTGTCGTCTAATTGTAACATTATAAGGAACCAAACAAATCAACTTCTGTGTAAGAGAATGGTCATATAAGTGGAGTAAAATGGTCAGACGGTAGCGTTCCCATTTATGGCTGCTTGGGTTAAGTATTGTAATATTTACAGACTAAGAACTTCTGTGCAACATTCTTTAGCACAAATTTAATGCGCAGTATCCAGTTTTTTCACGTAGCTCGATAATAGCTATTGACACATTTTGAGGATGTTTTCCCTATGATAGTATTCCATTATAAGTTAGGTCACATAATGTTTTTGAGGTAAAATTATTGGCCTTGTTGCATCTTAATGCAAATATAGTGCTTCATTTAACCGTCCAATAACTCTTAATAAGCCATACTCATCCAGACATGGAACTAAATAGCAAATTGTAATTGATTTAAGCACAGCTTCATTATTTTCAAGGCACATAATTTCATTCTAAAAGCACTCTCTTTGTACTAATCCTATATCCTCTACTCTTAGTTGATCTGATGAACCACATCTATAAACAAAGAAAAGAAACCCAAGCCACAGTTCTCTTTAACCTTGTATATGATGAAAATCGAGAAAATTTCACAATTTCATCGTAATTAACTGTGAATAAAAACGATTTCATTTCATCTTGTAGCAAATCTAAATTTTCGACAGATACATAAGGCCAAAAGCCTCTTCTTCTTTTAGAAACTCAGGTCCTCTTATCCATAAACTGTTTTTAATAAACTTTGGAGGGTATGTTGGACGCGTGCCCGCATCTCCAGGACTAAGATTTGTATAAAACCATTTCCACTATGTTTAACAAAGATTAACAAATGCTTTAAAGCGGCGTCCCATATAACAGTCTGAGCATCTGAATAATAATAAACAGATGAAATTTTGATTTCTTGCCCCTTTACTACGACCTTGCTAAAACTTACTCCAAGCATGGCGGCTTGCAATTATAAACGATGACAAAGGAAATATTTATTTGTTTTTTCACTAACGATTCTTAGATAGCACACAGCTGCGATGGCATATTGGCTAACATCAACGAAAGTATGAAGTTTAATGTTTGATGCTTAGTTAAGTATTGTCTTCACAATTATTTCAAAACGTTCCTAAAATTTTATCACTAGTGAATAGGTTTTTTATATCTGCTGAACCTCTTAAATCACATATGGTTGGATTCATTGCTGTTTCTAAAGTCTTGCAGTTAGACACAAAACCATGTAATTCAAAACCAGATCTGGAGTGGATCAAAACGATGTCTTCACATACACGTATTGCCTCATCTTTTTTATAATAACTGCCTACAAAATCATTTACATAGTGTTTGTTAATAATGGCTTCTGCTGATTCAGGGTATATAGGGGCAAATTCTTTAGCGTTTTGATTTTTTACAAACTCAGCACAACAACGAGAACAAACAGCACCAAAAGCTATTGATACTATAACATATTGCTAAATTGGTTTGTTAACCTCCAATTTCTGCAAAAAAAACCTTGGAGCATGCCGGTCTTCCTAACGAATTTTTAGTTGCGAAAACATCTCTCTTATGTCCAGCGATGCAAGAATGAAGATTTTACCTTAATTTTAAAGATTTTTTAATCAAAATAAGATTTGAAGATATTTTTCCCAAAACTAAAATTTTTTGTTAATTTAGTTTTTTGACATCTAATATTGCATCTTCTGGTAAAATTTATTAAACATAATTACCTATGTGAAACAAATTTATTTTAATTTAAAACCTTAAACAAAAAATTGTACGCTAATGGATAAATATGCAAATTATTATGACGTTTGCCAGGTACAAACATATTTGTAAAACGAATATTTGTAAAAACGAATATTTCAGATAAAAAGTTAAGTGCTATTAAATTAAATGAGTTTATTGATAATTGTATTGCCTTTTCCATTCAGGTGCGTAAACAAATAACGAAACCATTTGAATTTAACGACGCAACCTTAAAAAATCTTAAATTAAACCACGGAATTGTTAAATTAAATTAATTAATTTTAAAAAAATTGTGCTATTTTTTATCCCGATTAAGTTAATAAATCATCGATATTGATAATTGAGGGTGAAAGCACGTCTCGATGGCCATTTCGCTACCGCTTACTTAGCTCTTCAGGAAACTTCTCACAAATATTTTAAATAAACTAAAGATTTTTGTCCAAACAATAAAATAAAGACAAAAATCAAAGCTTAAGCAAAAAATAATAATAATCAACAATCCTGTAACAAGTACGGAATTCAGAAACGTATCAAATGTTATTGCAGCGGCGTCAAACACAACCCGAATTTGTTCAGGTTTGTGGGAATAAACTACACCAAAGTGAGGCAAGTACCAAAGAAGATATGGCTTCTGATTAAATTCATCAGGAGTAAAATGTCGAGCATAACCTTTTTGAAGGTATTTTTCAATTTCTGCAACATACTGCCTGGCAAACTTTCCGTCTTGTTGTATTTTCTTCTCAATAGAAAATAACTTTTCTGCATCATTAGTAACTTGGTGGAAGTTCAGGTGGGTACTTCCCTTTATCGGACATAAAAAGTTTGTTACTATATATTATGCCCAAATTCTCTATTTCAAAAAAATCTCCAATAATATTATGGATTTCTTGCATCTCCTGCGTCTCTTTAAGATGTAAAGTATGAAGCCAAATGACGCTCTTGTAGGCCCATACACTACCCATCCTAATTTTGTTTAAACGGCAACGGCAATAAAATCGTACTGACGTTTACATAATCTTTGATTGGAATTTCATTTAAATAAGAATACAGACTTTTCCTAAAAGACTGCATCAGAAACTTCAGTTTACCAGCAGTACACAAATTCTCCACACACAAGCGAATTTTAGGCTCAGCAAAGCCTTCTATTCACAACAAATTTTATACGACTTTTGGATACAACTTTACTTCCATACCACTGAAGACTTAGTGTAGATGGTTCACCTTTGAGTCCCAGCTGTGTCGAAATGCTCTCATTCATTAGAGATATTGACGAACCTTTGTCAAATATGGCATAACCCTTAAAATAAGCGACAGGACCAAATATCTTTATGGGAGTTATCTTAAAAAGTTTACTTGCCTTAATATTGTGGCTTCTGCAGTTAAGAAAGGGCTGATTCTTTTTAACTGTAGAATATTGAATTTGTGCATCTTCATGTAGGGTTGGATAATGAAGGCGTTTAAAGTTATTGATTCCACACGATCTTTTTAAACAAGTTAGATGAACAATAAATGTCCCTTTTTCAAACAGCAAAAACATAACTTGAGTTATTTAACCTTTTCCCAACGAATGCTAACTGGTAAGGTTTCACAAAAATTTTGGCAGTGTGTTAGCCATTGCAGACATAGCATTTTGAAGTTGGTTTCTTGTCCTGATTTTTATCCGCAATAGTGGGGTACGGCTTAATCGATATACTTGACCTAGCCCACTCATATGTATTTTCAAGAGGTAATTTTGATACTAATTCCTCCAACAAGGTAGTGTTAAGAAGATGATAGGAACAGATGGCTGACTCAAGAAATGCTACTACATTTCTTACTTTAGTAGCAAAAGTTGTAACTAGCACTAACCGCAGCAAATTGTTGGATAATTTGCAATTAGAGCGAATTAAAAATCCGGTCGACCGAAACGGAATTCTACTTCTATTGCTTTTGGTGCATCATTTAGAAAAAATAAGCATTGAAGAAAAAGCTTCCTTGGCGTCACCAACTAGACATTTCTGTAGACGCATTAAATTTTGACGGCTAGTGTAATTAAATTAATTTGTGATGTCTTGGAAATTTGGATGAAACAATGGCCACTCTTCAGGCTTCTCAGAAAATATAGGCAAATCATATATTTTAGACGGTGGGCGAAATTCCATTTGCTGGTATCATTTCTGGATGGCTGTTGCAGCAGTATATTTTGTTCGGATTGATTTTCAAATCTTAGCGGCTTTTGCTGCGTTATTAATCTATGATCTCTCAGTAGATCAATTTCCTGGCGGCTCTCGGTAACAGCTCTTGTAAGGTCATTAGGACCAGCCACTATCGCACACAATTGATCATTTTCGTATTATTTATAGTAAAAAAGGAAACTTATTTCCCATCTGTTATTTTGGCCAATGTTACTTTATTCTTGTATTTTCCTTATATGCTAATTGGGCCTCTCTTCTTTAATGTAAATAAAACCAATATTTTAATTACATTTTTCCCGACATTTCGTCAATTTTTGTTGACTTTTTCAAGGGAAATCTATTTAATTCATTTAACAAAAAACATTATATGAAAAATCACTTTTTACATTAAATATAACAAACTTACATTGAATTACAGTAATAATATCTACTGAAACAAAGTTATTATAAAAGTAATATTAAGTGGTCACGAAATCCATTTGTAGGAGTTTACAGAATGACGCATTGTTGCCTATTGGGCTGTTGTCAGAAGAAGCGGCCTCAGATTTGAAAGAGGTCTTTGAAGAAGCAGGAGAAGAATTACAATACCACCCGCAGTTATCGTAGTTTTTTACAATTATAAATCACTTATTATAAATAAATCTAGTATTATTATTCGTAAGAAATTAAAAAGAAAATTTAAATTATTAATTCTTGGCTGGTAGGATTGATTAGTAACTGGGAAGATACCTTAACTACGACATAAAAGCTTTAAATAAATACGTTTCAAAGATTACCAAACAAAAGTAAAAAAAATTATAAGGACATTTTAATAGTATGATGAGATGTGTATTAAAGTTCTTTTATTACTTAAATTATTTTAAAATTAATATATTAATATTAATATAATCATCGCTCACAAAAGAATGTGGAGCGAAAATGTAATTTAAGAGTTTTCTTTTTCCTAGTTAAGGTTTGCGGAACTTCGCTGACCTTAAAACTGGCTTTTCCTAAAAAAGTATAGGAAAGCTTAGAGACGGTATTAGCTCTTCTAAAAGGAACTTTTTTCTCCTTGGTATAATTTTTTTATTTTTAAGATTTAAGAATATGACCATAAAATATGTCTCTCCTAAGTTTCATTGACTTGAATGAGTTCAATTATTTTAAAGCTAATATAAGCAAAAAACCAAACTTATGTCCGGCTTGATTTCGACGAATGCAGTCATTCATACGGTACACCCAAATAAATTCTTTTTTAAAATTTACAGTTTTTATATATTTAAGAAAAAACCGGTAGTTACAAACAATTGTTATGTCACATACTGAAGATTTCCCATTCTTTCTACCGCAAAGTTTTTCTTCAAGTTAAAGAGCTTGAGGCCATTTTATTTCATAAAATATTTTATTACTATTATTTTATTTTTTCCAATATTTCGATATCCATCGGATATCATTATCAAGGACTATAAAAATACAAAAGAAGATACATTTCGTGTTTAACATATTTGTCATCACTGTGTAACAAATAACAGTCCACCCTAAATACGGGCGTTAGGCACGACGTAATTTAGCGTCTAGTTTTTACGCTGTAATGAGTAACTTAAATACGAGCGCCAACGTCGTGAAACGAACAGTATTGTTTACTTATCTTATTTGCGAAAAACCACAAAATTAAAATAATTAAGAGAGATAAAATCGCGAAATTGACCTTAAAGTAGCTGTAATGTCATTACTGTTTTGTATATATCACAAAAAAAAAAAACAATAACAACACATCTTTTGCAGCCAACTTCACTTTTTACGCGCGTCAAAATTGGATTTTTCAATTGTTCAACGTTAGCGTCGCGCTATTTGGGTTGGTCTCATACATTTTGTATGGGCATGAGAATTTTTGACAGTTAAATAACGTCTTACTCTCGTATTTAGGGTGGACTGTAAACAATACAAATACAATAAACTAAAGACTTACATCGAGTAACAATTGAACATAAAAAAATATACTTCACACCGTTTTCACATTAAACATTGCACTGATTAACTTATTTAATTTTCTTATTAATTACGTGTCCATAACTTATAGCAGAATTTTCTATGTCTGTTTTAAAATTAATTCTCTTCTCTTTAGGTATGTTAGTTATGTGTAGCATTTCCAGTTTATACCGTTTATTATATTTATTCTCTGTTTGTAATATTTCAACATTGTCTAAGTTTGGCTTATGCGCTTTTTTTTAGAATATTGCAATTACTTAGGGTTGGTGTAGTAACTTAGTAAATGAAAAGGATGCTGTAACAGGTGAAAGCTCATCAGTTTCTCAACATAAACAAGAAGCACCTGCAGGAATGCAACCGAAAGTAAAAAAAGATTAAGCTTATCTAATTACGAAAGTTATTCTAATCAAAAACAAACAAAAAATATTAATAAAAACAAATATTGGGGTGACAGATCATAAAAAAATAAAACGAAAATTAAGTGATTTTTTGTGACCAATCTTATTTAAATATTTTGACAGTTAAGACAATAGCCATTTGGGCTAATTATGGTCATTAGAAATTAAATGTAAATAAAACAATTTACTTCATCTTTCACTCAACTTTTCGTCGATAAGGTTGTCGACTTCTTCAGGAGTAGTTTAGATTTTATTAAATTCTGTTGAAGAAAGTTTTTCTTATACATATGTTCATATTTAAGAAAATATAATTAAAGCTTGACTTACGATTTAGTTTACATCAGAATCATGTATTTAGTTATCATTATTAAAATTAATGATACGACACAAAACTAAAAATAATAAATAAAATAAATAATTAAAGTAAACAAATCACAACATCAACCTAAAACTATATCACAGAACTATTACTTTTGGTGTATTGAAGGAGAATATTGCAGTTTTGTTTGGTCCTTATCTTCTTTTGTATTTAGAGCTTTTGATAAACGTTGTTGTATTCTTAAGCTCTCTAATGTATATCTCTTATTCTCTGATCTTTCTTTGTCCAGTATTTTGACGCTCTTAAAATCTTTCGTGTGTTTGCTTTCTTTTATATGTTGTGACAAAGCCGTCGTCTCTTTTCCCTTCCTAATATCTGCTTTATGTTCGGCCAATCTTGTACCAAGCGTTCTTTTTGTTGTTCCAACATACACTTTATTACACCGATCCCTTTCATTGCCTCGGCACGTTATTTCGTAAACTACATTATCTGTCTTTAATTTTTCGAGGCAATGAAAGGGATCAGTGTAATAAAGTGTATGTTGGAACAACAAAAAGAACGCTTGGTACAAGATCCATATTCATTTGACCGCATGTGTTTTGGGCACACAACCCCGTTAGCAAGCATCGCGCTTAGCTCGATTTGGAGCAACAATAGACCGGCATACGACTTTTAAAAGTGTAAATTTATCAATCCGTCAAAAATTCAAAATTTAATAAATTCATATGTTTAATATTCAATAACCTAAACCGAATCCGAAAGCAAAATCTTTAGTACCCATTTATCTATCGGATTTTGAATTCAAAACCATTTTACCTGAAATATAGAGCAATCGAGAAGTCCATACCTAAAGAAAAGCTAGATAGTATAATATACTTACCTGAAACAAATTTGCAAAATTATACTTACCTGAAATAAATTTTTAAAATTATACTTACCTGAAATAAATTTTTATATTTTGCTTACCTTCATCTGGGATTTAACTTACCAGAAACTAAACTTTTAAAGTTTTATTACGTTTAACGAGAATTTTACTTATTGAAAACTAAATTTCCAAATTCACTCTCTTGAAAATAAATTTTCAAAATTTTACTCAAGTTAAGATTTACAATTTTCATTGTCGGAAGTGTTTTTGGATTTTTTTTTTGAATTTGAAGTGAAACCCAATCGGAAATTCTCGGCAGATTCTATCTCCATTCAATGAAAATTGATAATCATAGAGTTCATTAATTTCACAACCTGAAAAGAATCGAATCATCAAAATTTTGATAACCTAAACAAAGTTCGCATACTTCAAAATTTAAAGTTTTACAGCCTACTTACAGAACACAATTTGCTGTTTAGACGCAGAAAAACGTTACCGTTTTTCATTTTTGGGTTTTTGAAACACGAATGTCATATTTTTTTATAAAAACGTAACAAATGAAAATTTTTTCTAGTTTATGTATCCCGCAATGTAATGTCAGAAACGTCAAAGCTGTGCGAAGAAAAAATACCATTCGTTTAAAAAATTTAACTTATATTTTTTGGAGTTCCCAATTTTTTTTTAATAATAAAAAAATATATATAAATTACAATCAGTGATTAAGGAGTTGGCATTGTAGGACATCATAACACTTTCATGAATGAACACATCTGTGTATACATCAACTATATTTGAATTATACATACATATAAAATTTACACTCACACTTTAATAATTTTTAAGAGAATATTGTTTAAATTTGTTATTTGTACCAATTTTTATTCAACAGATACAATTTTATACTCTGCTCGTATACAATTTTCAAGGCGGATTAATTTTATCAAGTGGTATCGAGACGAATAAATATACAGCGGGAGCGATGGCAAATTCATTGATTTTCGCCGCTGGTGTAAAAAATCGGGTTACTATTTTTTTAAATGTAGTTTGACATTCCGGCTAACAGCGAAAATTAACGAATTCGTCATCGCTCCCACCGTATATTTATTCGCCTTGGGTGGTATCGTTGCGGCAGCTACTATTTTTGCTAAGTGTAGAGTAGCTGTCAAAAGTGTGTTAATTAATATTACAAAAGTTCTTTCTTGAATATTCCTTAAAATATATTACAACAAGAGTTTTAAATCAATTACAAAAACAAAGCTTACTAAAAACATTAATTAAAAGGGTGAGAAAAAATTGCAGTTATTAAAAGTTTTGAAGTTTATCTATACTTAAGTGCCAGTTGTTTTTCTTATTGTTGTATCAGCGCTCCCATCTTATATGAATTCGTCTTGACAATTTTGTTTTGTTTATTAATCTCAGCTGTTACCTTTAAGGCGCCAAAGCAGGAGTTCCACTAAATATTGCAAAAACAAAAAATGTATATGAAAAAAGTAAATAAAAGTTATTAATTAATACATTGGTAACACTTCGATTTGAAACAACAAAAATTCATACGAAGCACAACGTAATTTAAACAAAAAAAAAAAAAACTG
This sequence comes from Cistogaster globosa, assembly GCA_937654795.1. Lineage (NCBI taxonomy): Eukaryota > Metazoa > Arthropoda > Insecta > Diptera > Tachinidae > Cistogaster > Cistogaster globosa. Next base: position 98,971,819 of record OW569403.1, on the reverse strand, counting down.
GAACGTGTTACACAGACACTAATCATTACGTATTCTTCCATATATCATCCGGTTTCGTTTCGCTCTTGACGTGTTCTATAAACAGGCTGTTAATTAATCGAAATCTGAATCCTTGGATGCAAATTTACCATTTCTCCCAATTGTAAACTTTAGAAATTTATTTGCTTAAAAGAATTAACTTTGGATTTCTTGAATCCAAGTTTAGAAGTTTTAAATTTGGAAATAGAATTGGCACTGAAAGCAAAATTCGAATTACCTAAAGGAAAATTCAACCATTTTACAAAAAAAAATTAACAAATTTAAAGAATTTAAAGTTAAATACAAAATTCGTGTTACCACTAAAATCAAAAACCAAAAACTAAAGTTTATTCGTTTGGAATCAGAAGTTTATTTTCCCATAAGATTATACAGTGATAGTAAAATCAACGTTTATATAGTTCCTAAATAATACTTAAGGTTACTATAAACATAAATGCCTCGGTAAGGCTATAAGATGTGAATATAAACACAAATTAAAATAAGAAAACTAACGAAACCAATGTAAACAAATGAAACCAAAATAAAATAAATAGTAATAGACCCAATCAACAAAAAGAAACAATGAATACAGTCTTAAGCATTAAAATAAGTACTCCAAAGCTCAGTTTATTTGGAGCAGGGCCAGTCGTATACTGTTGAAAAGTTAATTATCATGTAGTAATGTATAAAGTTTACAGAGTCCCAATCCAGTTAAGCCGACCTTAGTGAAGCTAAAACATAAGCAATATTTATATAAGTATATTTTAAGAAAACATATGTTCTAAGCCTTTGTATAGTAGAATATAAAACCTAGTGTGAACCGAACTGAAATCCTTTAAATATTTAAAACAAATACAAAAGATCTTATATATATATATTTTTTTAATCAATAATGATTTTCAATTGAACAGATTAAATCAAAAGAGGTAAGTGAAAGGTGGTGATGTGTGTTTAGGGCTATTTCGAATAATTCACGCAGAAAATACCGCGGTAGGGGTGGGAATCGTGAGGGCCATTCCAGCTGGGCCCCGGTGACTACTTGAGCTACCAACACTGGCACAACCCTGCTTGCACCTCGGATATCTACACTGCAACGGACCACTGCCCATGCCCGCGAGCCTTAGCCATGCCCAAATTGACAGGTTGCCAGTGTGAGGAGTAGATTGAAGGGTGGGTTTTTGAGGAAGACGTGAGAGGTGACATGTTCGGGTTTTTCTTCTCGATTCGGTCATCGTTTCATTTTCCGTTTGGTCTCTTTTTTGTTTTCAAGGTAATAATTATTGACATCTACAAAAACTTTCATATATTTCTACTATTTATACAAGATATATGTATAAAGAGTAAAGATATATGAACAAATAGACTTGTGTAGTTCATAAACGAACTAGTTTATTTAAACGATTCCATCGATTGAACTAAGTAAGCTAGTTCATACTTTTAAGTAAACCTAGTTCATTTTTGAACTATACTTTGTTTTTGAACTACCAGACAAGATAAACTAGAATCCAATCTTTTTTTTCTTATTGACTATTTCCGGGATGAAGTTAGTGCTGCCGCGCATTCAATTTAACATTCGTTATGGCAATGCTACAGTATTGTTGCCATCATAGTTTAAAAGGAACATTTGAACTAAAAGAGCGTTGAACTAAAGAAAGCGTTTGAACTAGAAGTTGAACTAAGACATTTGAACTAAAGATAGCCTTTGAACTAAATTTTGAAATACTTCATTTTCAAACCTTGAACTAAAAAGAGCGATCACTAAATTGAACTATATGGCACAAGTCTATGAACAAATATTACAAATAATGGCGCCCAACGTGGGGCACGAAAACACAATCATCGATTTGGTAGATTTCGATGAATGTAAGGTCGTGAAGCATGCTCGGCCTAGGCCAAGCATATTTCACCAACAACATTAAAACAGTTTTGCAAAGAAGCAACGTTGAGTAGGAAAATTTTCGGTATAGTAGAAATTAGTAAAAGTAGTCTAGTTCAAAGTGTAGTATGTCACAGAAAGAAACGGAAAAGGTTTCGTCTGTTTGCGACTAGCTTTGCACAGATGAGCTGTCCTAACAACTCAGTGCAAGTCTTGATGACTTAGGGAATAAGTACACTAATTGCGACACGGAAGGGTTGGAACAGCGCAGCATAAAATGACTCAGTGAGTCCAGACAGGGTTCGGTGAATACTGCTGTTGCCACTGGTCAAGAGATGCGTAATATAGAAGGCGTTCAGATTAGCTAACGTTTTGGCGAATCTTTTCAATTTTGACTCATGTAGTGGACAAGTAGTCACGTCGTTATATCATCACCACTTATCACACCTCAATTTTTTATTTTATTGATTTCATTTTTATTATTAACGATACTTTATCCACAGATTTTGACGGGTAACGTTATTAAATAATTTGTTTAAATAATAAATGGTCTTGAGTAAAACTATACCACAACCATTTCTACAGTTTCTCAGGTTCTTCATTTAAACTTTGTTTCAGGAGGAGAAAATGTTTATATGTTTTGGTAAGTGATACAGTTTTTTTGATTACAGTGAAAATTTTCTAGAACCTACGTAGTCGTGGTAATAGTAGTCGCGCGTATCCTAGGGTTGGGAGAATTTGTCTGGATAGGTTCGGTTTTAGAGTAAAGGTCATTAGGTAAAATAATTTGATTTGGAAATGTTTGGGACAAGGTCTAAAAGCAGGATGGGAGGGGAAGTACCGGTAACTACCGCAACAACAGCAGTAACCACAATAATACCTACAACTACAACGGCAACAACAGATACCATAACAAACACAGCCAGTAGTACCGGAGCAGTGTCAAAGCAAGCTCACACAAACGCAGGAACATTACACAGGAATACGAGTCCTGAGGCGACCTTGGTAGGCGCACAAGTCCAAAATGACCTGGAGGTTAGTTGAAGCAGTGTTTCAGGCAGGCAAAGGTTCCTTCGAGAAGACATAACACAAAGAACACAATCGGAGAGTTACAGAGCTGTAACTCAGGAGGACCTAAAGAAGTTTGAGGACCGGATTTTAAACTTGATGCCGCGAATGATACAAGAAAGTTTAAATGGACGATCGCAACATCAAGATAACAATACCGCTCGTTCTGGGTTGCGCTATAACCTTCTAGATTTATCCCAACCGCCACCCTTACGTCCAAACGAGAACGGTAACACACTACAATTGCAGAGATGGCCGAATACAACGAACCAGAATTTTAACGCGAGAAGCAATGCATATGACAGAGCGGGTTTTAACGACAATGCATACTACAAAAATAATCAACCAGATTTAGCATTCCCTCCAGGAGTTAGGTTTCCAATCCAGGCTACTAAAGCCCGACGTAATTCGTCTCACCAACCAGCCAAGCGGATAGACAAGTAGGGAATTATGTTCGATGGCACTAATAAAACAACAAGCATAGAGGATTTTGTGTTTAGAGTAGAGACGCTACAAGGGGATTACAGATGTGATTGGAGAGAAGTACTGCGTTCATTTCACCATCTGTTAAGTGGACCAGCTCGTGATTGGTTTTGGGATCACCGAAGATTTAATGTCGTAAATCGATGGAAGGATCTTAAGGCAGCGTTAATTAGTCAATTTCACCAATACGATAGCGACTTCGACATACAGAGAAAAATTTTAGGTCGAAGGCAACAGGGTATGGAATCGTTTGATGACTTTTACAATGCGGTGATTAAATTAAGGAACAATTGAGAAGTCCTATATGAGAAAGAGATTTGGTTAGCATTATGCGTAGTAATCTTAGAGCACCAATGGCCCAACTTTTGTTCTCAGTTTCGGTGAGTAGTTTAGCACAATTTGTCAGAGAATGTCGTAGAGCAGAAAACTTGTTAAATTCACATCGGCATTTTAGTGGTAGAATTCCTCCTAGGACGTTTAATGGATTAGAATATCTTTCAGCAGGGACTGATGAGGTACCCGAAGTGGACGAGTATGCGCACAATGAGAAAATAATTTGCTGGAACTGCAAAGCGCAAGGACACACATTCTTCACCTGTCTGGAGGAGAAGCGGTTATTGTTTTGTTACAAGTGTGGGTTAGAGAATACGGTAACGCCACGTTATCCAACATGTCAGGGAAACCGGAAACCGGACGTGTCTCGGAACGGGATAGAGGCGTGTTTCAAATTCCCAGGAGCCATCAATAAATAAACTGAAGAATTACTACCAGAAAAACAATTGAAAGCTATTTTGAGGAATGGTAATACGAACAGAGAGAAACACAGGGAGCTTCACCAAATACCAGTCAGTATCCGAGAGCAAAACTATAAGGAAGCACGAGAGAGGATATTTGGTGTGTCGGAGAAAATAGTGAAAGCACGAAAACGCAATGAAAAACGGAAACAAACCAGGTTTGAACTTTCGCAGGCCAGTATATACGAGGGACCAGACACCAGGATTTACACGACGATAGAAGTTATTGGACATCCAATACAAGGCTTGCTTGACAGTGGAGCATCAATGACCTGTCTAGGGAGACATGGTTTAAAGTTTGTGGAAAAAGCACGAATCATAGTACACCCATTTTATTCAGACATAAGGACGGCAGATGGTCGACTCAATCCGATAGTTGGACTCATACGTGCTAATATCACCTTTAACAAAATTTCTAAGCAAGTCAAATTTTTTCTCGTTCCGTCGCTACAGTTACCTATATTTCTCGGGATAGATTTTATGAAAAGCTTCAACTTACTTAGATTCGAGATAAACGCATTACCCGCCCAAGGTGTACTTGCGGATGAACCAGGGGACAATTTTTTTCCAAGGATGCATATTCTCGAAGCCAGTCAACAACAACGTTTGGAAGAAGTGATCGAATTGCTTCCATGCTACACGCGCAAAGGTTTAGGCAGTACGACTCTAGAGATACACCAGATAGACACAGGCAATGCAGTGCCTGTTAAGGAAAAACATTACCCAGAGTCGCCAGCGGTACAAAAACTAATGTACGGGAAACTGGATAGGATGCTGTCTTTGGGAGTCATTGCGCCTAGCGAAAGTCCGTGGAACACTCGGGTCACATTTGTGCAGAAAGGGAAGAAAGTTCGGATTTGTCTATGCGCGCGTCGGCTCAATTAGCTGACCGCTAAAGATGCCCATCCACTTCCTCATATTGAAGGACTTATACGATACTCATTACATATCCAGCATAGATCTGAAGGACGCGTTCTGGCAGATACCACTGGAAGAACAGAGCTTAAAGAAAACTGCCTTTACTGTGCCTGGAAGACCCTTGTACCAGTTTACGGTCATGCCTTTTGAGTTGTGTAATGCGGCCCAAAGGTTATGCCGTTTAATGGACAAGGTAATCCCAGCACGCTTAAGGGAAAAGGTTTTTATCTATTTGGATGATTTGCTGGTGGTATCGCCAGAATTCAAAGAACATCTTAGAACACTGAGGGAAGTTGCGAATTGTTTAGAGCACGCAGGCCTTACTATCAATGTCAGTAAGTCTAAGTTCGGGTGCGAGAATTGAAATATTTAGGTTATATTGTTGGGGAAGAAAAGCTGAAACCTGATCCTGAAAAAATGCAAGCCATTAAACAGCTCTAATATCCAACGACACCGAAGCAAGTTAGAAGTTTTATGGGAACTACAGGGTGGCACCGAAGATTTATTATAGTTTACGCAACAATTACAGCACCTATTTGCGAAACCCTTAAGAAGATCGAGAAATTTTAATTCACCGAAGAAGCTAAGGAAGCTTTCGACCAACTTAAAGAAAAATTAACAGCAAGCCCAGTTTTAGCTCACCCTGACTTCAACAAAATATTTTTCATTCAGCGTGATGTATCGAACGTAGGTATAGGGCAGTATTATTTCAAGAAGATGCAGAAGGAGGAGAACACCCAATTTCGTGTTTCTCGAAAAAGTTGTCTACGGCTCGAAAAAATTATTCCGTAACGGAAAAAGAATGGCTAGCAGTAGTAGCAGCTGTCAAACGTTTTCGTCCATACATAGAGTTGATGGAGTTTATAATCATCACGGATCATTCCAGCTTAAAGTGGCTGATGTCTCAGCGGGATTTAGGAGGAAGATTGGCTAGGTGGAGTTTGCAGTTACAAGCATACAACTTTAAGATAAAGCACCGTAAAGGATCGCAAAATATTGTACCGGATACATTATCAAGATATGACATGGATGCCATGGAGTTTCAAAAGGAGGAATATCAAGAGTTAATAAAAAACGTAAAAGAAAATCCAGAAAGTTTACCCGATATCAAGATAGTAGATGGATTATGGTACAAACGAACACATTGCGAGGACAACGACATAGTACGAGAAGAACACACCTGGAAGCTATGGGTACCAACTGGTCTCACTAGTGGCATCATGGCACTAGCCCATAGTCCACCAGCAGCAGCGCATGGAGGAGTCGGAAAGACTATACGGCGAATACGCGAATGGTTCTACTGGCCGCATATGAACGTGCAGATTCGAAATTTTGTCAGCAACTGTGACACGTGCAAAGAATGCAAACCAGCAAATACAGTTTTAAAACCACCGATGGGCCATGAACCCAATGCAAGTAGAGCTTTTCAGCGAATTTATATAGACTTTTTAGGATCTTATGTGTGATCAAAGAAGGGGAACATCTATATTTTTATCGTATTGGATTATTTTTCAAAATATGTATGTCTAAAAGCGATGTCGAAGGCCAACACGAAAAATGTGGTGAATTTCTTAATACAGGAAATATTTTACAAATTTGGATGCCCGGAGACTTCAGTGTCCGATAACGGTCAACAGTTCACAAGTAAAGAGTTCGCGGAGATGATAAAGACGTTTGGAATCCAGCATATGCGAACGGCCAACTATGCGCCGCAGGCAAACGCGTCCGAACGCGTAAACCAATCGGTACTGACAGCGATCAGATCGTATCTGCAGGATAACCACCACGTATGGGACGTACACTTATGCGAAATTGAGGTGGCGCTAAGATCAGCCGTACATACAGCAACGGGCGTGACACCATATATTTGTTTATTTGGCACTAACATGATTACACATGCGTCAGCCTATAAGCTGATCAAACAATTAGATTTGTTGGAGGACTCTGAAAATCGAATTGAGAACAGAAGTGAATTTCCAGAGCTTGTTAGGGACAACGTTAAGAAGAAGCTTCGCAAGAGTTATGAATCAAACGCCAAGCGATATAACGTACGATGCAGGCAAACAAGGTTTAAGGTCGGACAAGAAGTGTTTCGCAGGAACTTCCCACTGTCTGACTTCACGAAGCAACTGTCAGCGAAATTGTGTAAGAGGTTCATCAAAGGAAGAACCGTTCGGTGTGTTGGTAAAAATCTATATGAAATCGAGAACTTACAAGGGAAAAGCCAAGGTGTATTTCGTGCGAAGGATTTAAAGGCCTAGTTGAAAAAAAGAAAAGGGAGTTCACATGGTTGAACTTTATCAGATTAGCAAATTGTGTTTGCTGATATGATAAAGAAATCACCCCCACTAAAGGAGGCGTGTGCTGTTTCGCTCGTGTAGACACCAGCTTAACAGTGATAGGAAAAAGGTAATATGGCAACATTTAACTACCTTATAAATACAACGCTGCGAGCACACTCAAAATGGAAAATGTCAAAGTTGATGTGCGATTGACAATGCTTATTTCCGGTCTTTTATAATGGTGATCTCGAAGCGGTAAGAACAAGTACGAAAAAAAAAGAAGATTAAATAATATAGTTTATTGTGAAAAATACTTTTGAGTGTTTCAAAACTGTGAAAAGTTGCATATAAATAATTTAAACAAAATTAAGTCTTGCTGAACTACACCCATACATTTATTAAGTGTGATATAAAGAAGACAAAGTGTCGTCGTGGGCTATGGGCGTTAATTGGAAATCACTCTCTGCAGTGAAGAAGGGTAGATTATGAGTGTGGTCAGCAATTAAGTCGAGCCAAACAGAGAGAAAGGACACACCCAACAACAGCACTATAAGCAACAACAGTGTCTGCAGCAACATCGAAAATACCCTCAGATAAGTACATCAATATAAGTTTGGCGAGAATTTTACTGCAAACGCAACTATAACCAATAAGTCACGTATCGTAGGCCATTAAAAACAACTACCTCCACCGTTCCATTCCACTGCCATATCCAGAAAAACGCAGCAGCAATAACTATAACCAGCATTTAATTTATAGCAACAAATTTCACAAAAACAACCACCGCTAGCATCGCCATTAAATTTTCGTCCACCGTTAAGGCGACAACAACATTACATGGCATCGCCATGTAATTTTGTTCAACAGTTGGCGCAAAAAAATATACGACTAACCATCATTATTGGCGAAGACAGCAACATCTAGAGTCACCGTTTAAAATTCCATCAGTAGTTAGCAGCACAACAACCATTGCTCTCCCCACCTTTTAGGCATTTACCGTTTCGACAGCAGCAACAACAACAGTTAATATCAACAGTTGCCTTAAAGGCTTCACAACAACAATAGCTGGTACCAACGGCAACAACATCATCGGAACATCATGGACACCAACAACAACATCTAGCATCACCGTTGATTTGCAATAACGATATTAGTAACAACTACAGCTGGCACCGCCATTTAATCAACAGCCTTAGCAACAGCTCAATAAACCACTACGATTTACCAACTAGTGCAGCAACAACAGTAATAGTTAACATCATCACGCTAGACAGATTGAAACAACAATAGCCTCATGTGACAGCCATTTTGAGTACGCATTGGCCGCAACTCAAAATCATTTTACCTGAAATATAGAGCAATCGAAAAGTCCATACCTAAAGAAAAGCTTACTTACCTAGATAGTATAATGTACTTACCTGAAACAAATTTGCAATAAATTTTTAAAATTATACTTACCTGAAATAAATTTTTATATTTTGCTTACCTTCATCTGGGATTTAACTTACCAGAAACTAAAATTTTAAAGTTTTATTACGTTTATCGAAATTTTTACTTATTGAAAACTAAATTTCCAAATTCACTCTCCTGAAAATAAAATTTCAAAATTTTACTTAACTTAGTTAAGATTTACAATTTTCATTGTCGGAAGTTTGTGTTTATAGATTTTTTTTTTGAATCTGAAGTGAAACCCAATCGGAAATTCTCGGCAGATGCTATCTCCATTCAATGAAAATTGATAATCATAATGTTCATAAATTTCACAACCTGAAAATAATTAAATCATCAAAATTTTGATAACCTAAACAAAGTTCGCATACTTCACAATTTAAAGTTTTAATTATTCGAAACCTGAATTCTTGGATGCAGGTTTATCAATTCTCCCAATTGTAAACTTTGAAAATTTATTTGCTTAAAAGAATTAACTTTGGATTTCTTGAATCCAAGTTTAGAAGTTTTAAATTTGGAAATAGAATTGTCACTGAAAGCAAAATTCGAATTACCAAAAGGAAAATTCAACCATTTTACAAGAAAAGATAAAAATTTTAAAGAATTTAAAGTTAAATACAAAATTCGTTTCACCACTAAAATCAAAAACCAAAAATAAAAGTTTAATCGTTTGGAATTAGAAGCTTATTTTCCCATAAGATTATGCAGTGATAGTAAAATCAACGTTTAGTAATATAGTTCCTAAATAATACTTAAGATTACTATAAACATAAACACCTCGGTAAGGCTATAAGATATGAATATAAAAACAAATTAAAATAAGAAAACTAACGAAAGCAATGTAAACAAATGAAACCAAAATAAAATAAATAGTAATAGACCCAATCAACAGAAACAAACAACGAATACAATCTTAAGTATTAAAATAAGCACACCAAAGCTCAGTTTATTTGGAGCAGGGCCAGTCGTAAACGCTTGAAAAGATAATTATCTTGTAGTAATGTATAAAGTTTACAGAGTCTCACTCTAGTTAAGCCGACCTTAGTGAAGCTAAAACATAAGCAACATTTATATAAGTATATTTAAAGAAAACATATGTACTAAGCCTTTGTATAGTAGAATATACACCTAGTGTGAACCGAACTGAAATTCTTTACATATTTAAAACAAATACAAAAGATCTTATATATATATTTTTTCAATCAATAATGATTTTCAATTGAACAGATTAAATCAAAAAAGGTAAGTGAAAGGTGGTGATGTGTGTTTAGGGCTATTTCGAATAATTCACGCAGAAAATACCGCGGTAGGGGAGGGAATCGTGAGGGCCATTCCAGCTGGGCCCCGGTGTCTACTTAAGCTACCAACACTGGCACAACGCTACTTGCACCTCGGATATCTACACTGCAACGGACCACCGCCCATGCCCGCGAGCCTTAGCCATGCCCAAATTGACAAGTTGCCAGTGTGCAGAGTAGATTGAAGGGTGGGTTTTTGAGGAAGACGTGAGTGGTGACATGTTCGGGTTTTTCTTCTCGATGCGGTCGTCGTTTCATTTTCCGTTTGGTCTCTTTATCATTTTCAAATTAATAATTATTGACATCTACAAAAACTTTCATATATTTCTACTATTTATACAAGATGTATGTATATAGAGTAGAGATATATGAACAAATATTACAAATTTAGCTTTAGTAGATCAGCAAGAACGGCAGCGGCCAAAACACCATGCCTACTTCATCTAAGTCATACGATTTGTCATACGATTTGTAATTTTAACAGTATTCGATGCCGGACTCATAAAGTATATATATTCTTAGTTCTTATGCACAGCGAAGTAGATTAAGTGGCCGAATAATATCAAGTGAAAAAATTAGCGCTTACCCATATTTTCCGAGCTATGAACCTCTGAGCTTTTCAAATAAAAGTACGATTGTGTATCATATTTTAAATTGTATCAGATCAATATCAACTCAGAATATAAGACATTTGGTAAATCAGAAATTTTTTTATTTTGCTTTTGTTTAAAAATTTTTTATATGACAAAATATTTTTTTTTTTTGCATTTACATTATACCGAAATCTAGTACTAATGAGCTTTTAAGCAAAATCAAGTTAATTTTAAATTGATATTTAATGCAAAACAAAATCTATTTCTCCACTAGATTTTGACAAAATCTACTCAGAATTTGGTAGTACTTAGTAACGCAACTATTTTTCATTTGTATCAGAAAATACTAAGTTTCATGAGCAAAAATTACAGTTTTATTAAAAACAAGTAAAATTACTATATATTCGGCTGTGCCAAATTTTCTATACCCTTCACCGCGTATGTAAATCTACTTTAGTGAAAAAACTATAATGAAAAATGAAAAATATTTGGGTTACAGAGAACAAAAAAATTAAAAAAACGTTTACAAAAAATGTCATCGGCCTTTAATGTGTTAAGCATAATTTAGTATTTCTTCAAAGATCTTTTCAAAAGAATTTCAATTATACCCATATTGACCATGAAATTTCGAGGCCAATAACTCGGAAAAAATGGGCGAGCGCCAGTTTTTTCTACAAAAAGTAGAAAAAAGGTATATATAAGTTTGTCATTCTGTGTATAATTTCTACAATATCCATTTTCGACCCATAAAGTTCATATATTCCGAATCCTTATGCATAGCGAAGTCGATTGAGCGATGTCCGCCTATCCGTCCGTGTTAGTATTGAAATCAAGTTAGCCGAGGAACTAGATCAGCTAGAAAATAAAATAAGTATGTCAATCGATTAGACATAGTGTCGAAAGAGGTGCTTTTGGAAATCAGCATGATCGAGGCAGTAGGCAAAACACCACGCCTACCTAGAATTTTTTGAAACACTAAAGTAAATCCAATTAAAAGAAATTACCATGTGGGGCGATAGAGAATTAAAATATAAAAAAAAACACCAAATGAAAAAATTGGCGCTCGCCCATATTTGCTGAGTTTCGAGGCTCTGAAATTTTAAAATATTAATATGGGTATTATTTGTAAGCTTCTGAAGAGATGTTTAAGGAAATACTCAAATTATTTCAAAATACTTACCCACTAAGTGCCGATTGCATTTTTATGTAAAATTATATATGAGTAGTACTAATTTTTATACCTTTCACCACAAAAAGTGGAAAAAAGGTATAACTAAGTTTGTCATTCCGTTTGTAATTTCTACAATATCTATTTTTGACCCCATATTTTGCAAATTAATGGCCCCTGAAATTTTCAAATTTGTTTAATTATCAATATGGATAACACTTTAAAGGTTTGGAAGATATCTTTCAGAAAATACTTAAACTTTTTAAAAATGTGTAGCCCATTAAGAGCAGATAACATTTTTATGTAAATTTTTATATAGAAAATTTCAACAAAAATATAATTAACTTTGTTGAAAAAATTTTTTTTAAATGGAAAATTTGAATTTTCACTAAATACTGAAAATTTAACATAAAAAGCTTTAGATTACCAATAAAATTGGAATTTCACTAAACGATTATAATTTTACCAAAATATTAATTTTTATTTAAATTTTAGGTGAAACTCTTTACTTGCATTAAAAAATTTGAAATTTCATTTAAAGCCGAAAATGCACAAGAAACTAACCACTATCAACAATTTAAAAGTTTTCGAAAAACACCATATTCGCAAAAAAAAAACACATTTACACTATTGAGTCATTTTTTATATTATAACTCTACAAGTGAAGCTGACAACCAAATATCTGACATCTTCAGAATATATTATGCTTTTTTGATTGGAATTTCGTCACTAAACTAGATTTCTATAGATTGTGAATGGTATATAAGATTCGGCATAGCCGTAGGGAGCACACTTACTTGTTTTCTTATTTTTTAATTCTCTATAGCTCCATACATACATACATATATATATATATATATATATATATATATATATATATATATATATATATATATATATATATATATATATATATATATATATATATATACATATATATATATATATATATATATACATATATATATATATATATATATATTAAAAAAATTGATTGATTGAAAAAATTGGAGACAGGCGTGGTGTATTGCCTGCTGTCTCGAAGGACATGGGCCGATTTTTTGATATCCAATAGCAAAATTTTTGAACTCAGGTCTGACTTATTGGCGTAGTTTTCTGTAGCTCATCTAGCACCTTGGCAAAGTTGATTCCAACACTAACACGGACAGACAGTCGGACATTGCTCGATCGGCTTCGCTATGCATAAGGACGCAGTATACATACATACATACATATGCATATGGATATTGCGGAAATTACAAAGGGAATAAAAAATATAGATATACTCCTTTTCAAATTTTTTTAGTGAAGGGTATAGAAATTTATAAAAAAATGTTAATATATTAATGTAAACAAAAGTAAAATATGAATGGTGCATAAATAATAAATAAAATGGAATACAATTTTTTAAATACCCATATTTTTTTGTTTTTTTTTTTGCAAACGGAATACATTTAAAAAAATTTTAAATCAAATCAAGTAGATTCTGTGTAATTAAAATGCTGTTGTTTTATTTTATGTTTTAATAAAGACTTGATTTTCCTGATGATGCTACACAAAGGAGTAGCAAAATATTGGAAAATATAAAATTAAAAAAAACCAATAGCCTCAAAAATTAAATAAAATATAAGTACTACTAGCTTATTTTACCCAGCTTTGCCTGGATCGAATTCTAGCCGCTTTCCAAGCATTTTTTAACATTAACGTTGTTTACTATATTTTCTAATCGAAAAGTAATTTCGGAAATAACATAAAATATCTCAGAAAAGGTCTCATTCATCAGAATCAATCTATCAATACTGTGTGCTGAAACTTACTTTTAAAACCTTAAACCTAGCTAAGTAAAAAACGTGTTGCCTTTACAAGTGCACAAAAGAAAAGGATAATTTTACTTAAAAATGATGAAGCGTTGCTATATATTACACATAAGTTTATGCTTTATTACAAAAACACAGTAACCATTGAGTAACTATTTTTATTTTTTCTTTCATTATAATAAATATTTCATGAGAATATCATGAAATATTTATATTTGAAGGAATCAAGCACAATTAAAGTAAATTAATATAATAAAGATTCCAAATAATAAATTTTCTTGTTAAATTCATTGCGTTTGTTAAAAAAATTTCTTTTTTCTACATTTTCTATATATTAAAAACTTAAAATTAAAATTGTGAAGGTCATCATTGCAAGTTTTCTTTATGACATTGATAACACAAAGCAAGCAAGTAGTTGTTTCCGAACGGAGAGTTCGGTTAATTTCGCACCTGGCTTAGCAACTGTGCCATTTCATATAACGAAACGTGTACAACAATGAAGCGGACCGTACTTTACTTAAGAAAATATGTCTATCACTTATTTAAAAAATTAAAAAAAAAGTTGTTACAATAAATCCTGGCAACGAGTTTTTAGAAAATTTGATTGAAAATGTAAAAAAAAGCATAACTACGGCAAAAGAAATGGTTTTATTATAACCGAAATGTTTAAGAAAGGGTATGGCAAGAAATATCTGATAAATGCCGCAAAAGAGGTTCGTGTGAAATTATTTTAATTGCAGAATTTTGTTTATTAAACTTTTTGCATTTCTATTATTTTAAAATTGTCGATTGCAAGCAAAGATCAAACATTTAATGCAATCTTATTCAGTTATGATTTTATGTTCTTTCTTTTTATTTTATACCACATTAATAATAACTTTTCACAGTGTTGCATTTTTAAGTACCTTTAACTTATGTTATTATTTCATTTATTGTTAGCAATATAGTATTTAATTGTAGATATTTAATAATATTCGATACATTGGAAAAGTATAAGAAGACAAAAGTTTCTTTTAAAGAACAAGCTCAGAGAGAGCAATTAGCTACCAAAAAGTCTTAAGTAAGTTTTTTACGTGTTTGAAAGCTATTTGTTGACATTTGACAGAAGCTTAAGTTAGTTTCAGCATAGTATAGCTAGCCCTTAAAGAAATAAAATTTGACGAAACTTGACAAAAAGTTTTCTTAAGTACATTATAGTTTGCCACATTTAATTTAATATATTTTTACAATTGCTGAAGTTATATTATGCACATTGTAGTTGGGCCTTTTTTTGCCGTCTAAGTTATATAAAGGCTCAACTATAACGTGCATAAGCTACTTTCACCGTATGTGAAAACCCATCGAAAAGCTTGTCAAATGGTTATCTGCCCACACCTATCTATATAATTTTTTTCTCAAACATTTTTTCTACCCAAATTTAGGTTTTAATGTAAAAAAACGGACCACGCCTTTTTTCAAATTTCTTAAAATTTTAGTAGAGTACAAACGCCTGTACCGATCTTGATAATTCTTTTTCCCAAATATTTGTTATGTTTATTAGGTTTTTATGTAAAAAAAATTGACTACTCCAACTTACATATACGAATACTTTTTTTAATTTTCTTAAAATTTTTGTAGAGTAAAAACTGCTGCACAGATTTTTCAATGATCTTAAAATCGCGCCGATCTTGATTGTTTTTTTTTCATAAATTTTTACTTTTAATACCCAAACTTAAAATTTTATAAATACAAAAATTGAACGGGCCTTCTTTTACGCCCACTGTCTTATTTTTTTATATTCGGAAAAAAGTAAAAACGTCTGCACCTTAAATCTCTATAATTATTTTTCTTTAACCAAGGCCACTTCTCCGACCATCTTTTTTACCCTTGGCTTACGTAATGTACTACCTCTATTTACAAAAGAAAAAAAATATGAAAGCGACACTTCAATATTAGTTGCTTGCGCTCATATCATAACCATTTATATTGCGAATCTTGTGACGAATTCACTTTGTGTTTATTAATTTTACTTTATTATTTTAAACTAATCTAGTTAACATACATTCATTACTTTTTCCAATTTATGATTTCTGAAAATAATTATGTCAGAGGAGAAGATCTAACAGTGAGTGAGAAAAATGAAATTCAAAAATTATTGAGTGGTTATAGTGAATGTTTTGGAGAAAATTTAAGAGAACTTGGGAAATGTAGAAGAGTAGGGATGGATATTCATTTAACATCGATGAAGCCAGTGACGAAGAAGCCTTACCCAATTCCATATCCAAAACAACAAATTGTGGACAACATTATAAGTGAGTTTTTGGATTTAGATATTATACGCCGATCAGAGTCGTTATATGCTTCTCCGATAGTAGTGTTGCGTAAGCCAAATGGAGAACATCGTTTGTGCGTTGACTATCGACTGAAGATGGCCAATGCCAACTGTTGAAGGAGTGCTATCGTCTCTGAAAGGTAAGAAGTACATTTCTACCCTTGATCTCATGTCGGGTTATTATCAAATTGAAATAAATGAGGAGCCAATGCAATATACGGTCATTATGAATTTAATCGTATGCCTTTCGGTTTAAAAAATGCTCCATGTGCGTTTCAAAAGATGATGACCAAAATCGTTGAACCAATCAGGGATAAGGTTGTTAATTATGTTGATAAAGTTATTGCTTCAGATACTTTCGAACAAGGTCTATGCAATCTGGAAAATTTTCTTAAGGTTATTAAATCGAAAGGATTAACTTTACGAATGTCGAAGTGTACGTTTATGAGAAAAACTTGGTCATGAACTTGATGCTAGTGGTTTTAAACCTGGAAAAATAAGAACAAAGGCGGTGGAAGATTTTCAGATTCCAAAAATCTCTGCTGATGTAAGACGATTCCTAGATCTTACTGGGTTTTTCCGTAAATTCATTGAAAAGTATGCCCTGGTTGCCGCTCCTTTAACCAGACTTACGAGAAAGAATGTAGAGTTCACTTGGTGTAAGGAATGTGAGGAGGCTTACCGGCAACTCATTTATCTACTTGCTAATGAACCAGTTTAAGCTGTTTATGATATGAATAAGGATCATCAGGTTGACACTGACGCAAGCAGTGTGGGTATTGCAGGAATACTGCTTCAATGTGAAACAAATAGTTGGAAGCCGATTCCATATTTTAGCCGTATTTGTACCGATGTACAAAGTTAATATCATGCATATGAACTTGAAGTAATAGCTGTGGTTGAGTCCTGTGAACGTTCTTGGAAAGAAGTTTACAATTTTTACAGATTGTTCAGCAATAACAAGTTTAAAATCGTCAAAGCCGTTACTTCCATGGATAGCAAGATGGTTCATGAAACTGTTGGAGTAAAACTATGATACTATACATCGACCTGGATTGTACATGAAACATGTAGATGCTATGAGCCGAGCTCCCGTAGAGCAACCAATTAAACCAAATGATGTCAGTTCGTGTATAATGAGTAAAAGACACCCTAAAATTCAAGAAATTGCTAAAATATTAACTGTACATTCAACATCTGATCAGAAGAAGAAACTTGAACCTGAATTTTTAGTTAAATATAATCGCGTATATAAGAAAAATGGTGGTGACAATATTTTATTGCTGGTACCAAAGGGTATTAGATGGCGCGTTGCGAAATTATGCCATGATGATTCTGGTCATTTGGGAGTTGATGGAGCTGTAAAGCGCATTTTCCAGCATTTCTGGTTTCCAAGATGTCGTAATTTCATCAAGGGGCACATGAAATCCTGCATTGATTGCTGCTACAGTCGTGAGCCAAGAATAAAAAAATGTCAGTTATATGGAATGGATATACCCACAGTACCAATCATGGAAACGAATATATATTGGTTTTTGTTGATGCTTTAACTAGATACACAGTTATTTGTGCTGCCAAATCAACTTAAGCCTTTCATTGGTGCATTTAATCACTTAGCGGCATTCTTTGGAATGCCTAGAAGAGTTGTCACAGACAGAGGAACTGCATTCACATCAAGTGCATTTGCTGAATACTGCCATCAAAACAACATCCAGCATATTAGAGTAGCTGTCCGTACACCTCGGGCCAATAGGTAAGCAGAACGAGTTAATTCATTAATTCTTTGCTTCCTTAAAGCAAACAATGCAAAACTTTGAGATGCCGAGCTTCGAAATTTGCAATGGACCATTAACGCTACTGTAAATACTATAACGAAATACAAACCAATAGAATTAATTTTTGATTTTCCTATCAAAGATATAAGTGGTGATAAAATTATCGCCGCTCTTCATGATGATAACGTCGACTTTGAAAGAAAGTTTATAACAACTAAACGAGAAGAAGCAATTAAGAATATTGAAGCGGTATGGGAACTATGGAAAGCATGTTTTGATGCTAAACATAAAACACACAAACATTATAGCGAGGGTGATCTTGTTTTACTTGAAAATGCTTTACCAAGTACTGGTGAGTTACGAAAACTAGATGCCAAGTATTGTGGCCCATATATCGTGAAAAAAGTTTTGCGTTATGACCGTTATGTTATTGAAAATGTTAGTGGGTTAAAGTTGAAGCAACGCCTTTATCAAATAGTGGCAAGTAGCGACAAGTTGAAGCCATGGTGTGCGCTTTTCCTGAAGTCGATAACGATTATGGTGATGAGGAAGAAGAATGAGCAGAATTTAAATAAAATTGAGTTAGGAAGGGCCGAGTTGTCATAACAATTTATATTGCGAATCTTGTGGCGAATCCACTTTGTGTTTATTAACTTCACTTTATTATTTTAAGATAATCTATTATTATTATTAAATTCATTACTTTTTCCAATTTATGATTTCTGAAAATTATTATGTCTACTTTCATGGTTATTATAACACCATAACATGCAATAATAATGTTTTTTCCAAATAATAATTAAGTTTTAGATTCAAGGCTAAATACTATATCATCGGTCGGGTTCAATTTTACCTCTTCCGGGTGCTGATTACAAATTTTTGCAAATTTACTTCATAGGTAATATACCATCAGATCAGGGTTGTGGGCTTAACAATTCAGTTAAGAGAGTAGTTATTGAACAGTTCCAAACTTTTTTCCAACAACATAATCAAATAATTGCATTGTTCAAAACTGCACTCAACCGCATGCCTTCTAGTAATAATAAAATTGTTATCAGAGCCAATAGGAGAACACGCAAGGCGTTTCAATACACCAACAATTATTGATGTCGTCATAATTGTTGTTTGTTAAAATTTGCAATCCCATGATACCGTTATTCATCGGCGAAATAATCAGCTGCAACGTGTGCGTGAAGCGCGCCGATCATATGACGCATTACAATATCCCATCATATTTTGGCAAGGCGAAGACGGATACCATTTCTCGATTAAAATGATAAATTCACTAACAAGTAAGCAACAAGCCTACCTACATATTTACAAACATATATTTACTTGTAGCATTAATTCAATGGATTGACACTACATTAAATTTTTAGGCCATGAAACTAACAAAAAAGTTAGTTGGATGAACCACTATTCATACAGATTTATGGTTCATGAAAATGAGAACAATCACATCTTAAAATGTCGTCGCCTTTTTCATCAGTACGCTGTCGATATGTATGTGAAAATTGAAACGGAACAATTGACATTCATTAGAATGAACCAAAAAAACTCCGTTCTGAAGATTGTATTTACCTTTGGGTTGCCATAAATGCAGACGGGAATGCGCAGAATGTCGTGAAGATGACCATTCTGCCAGCTACGTACGTTAAAAATTCACGGCACATGCATGAATATGCCCAAGACGCCATGCCGCTTCTTAGTCAATACGGAACAGCAGATTAATTCATTACTTTTCCCTGTGACCCGCAGTTGATATTTATTTATTGGTCAATCACCTATTAAACGCCATGATATCCGAGCTATGTTCTTCAAATAAAAGATAAAGTCATTTCGAAAACTTTTAAAGCACATATTAACTTCGAATCTTTTAATTCTGTAAAATTAATTAAATACATATGCAGATATCTAAATAATGGAAACGATATTGCTATAATTGAAATTAGTGCGGAGAATTCTAACGATGAAGTTACGCAATTCCAAATGGGTCGCTTAGTAAGCAGCATCGAAGCAATATGGCGCATTATTGCATTCGTCATTCCTGAAAGATATCCAAGTGTTTTTCATTTAGCCGTACAGCTCGAATAGTGGACTTTACTGCAAAATCAGATTAGAAAGAGTGTCTCAACCATCACATACAACATTGACCAGCTTTTTTGAAATGTACCAGGATGATGAATTTGCCTGTACACTGCTATATTCAAAAGTGCAAATATATTATACTTGGAATACATCCTTAAACAAATTTAAGCGTTGAAAACAAGGAAATCCAGTTCTAGGTTTCCCTGGTGTATTTGCTACCGATACATTAGGTCGTATCTACTCAGTTCGTCCTAGAAACGACGATTGTTTTTATTTGCGTTTACTGTTATTTAATGTTCGGGGCCCTACATCATTCCAAAATTTGCGAACCACAAAAGACGAGTATTATGCCACGTATAGGGATGCGTGTCTATGTTAGGGTTTGCTAGAAAATCAAACTCAATGGAATTTCATCCTCGGAGGTGATGTACTTTCGTCAAGTGCTCACTAACTACGTACATAATTATCAATTATTGTCTCGACATGCTTCCCATATAATCCAACTGATTTGTGGACCAAATACGAAGCTGCAATGTGCGATAATATTTGACATCATATGCATAGTACAATATTAAATCCAAATTTGGAACTAAATGAAGAAATTTTGAACGCGGCTTTGTTTGATGTTTGTTTTATGGTGTCAAATAAGGTGTTAAGTGATTTAGGCATGACAGCTCCAAATCGTCCGACGCACGATACATTTAATCATGGGTTGCGACGGGAAAAGCAATATGACTGCAACGTTTTGAAAGAATCAGTTCAAACGAAAATTCAACTATTAAATAGAAAATAGAAATATGCGTACGACACTATTATGAAAGTTGTTAATGAGGGAACTGGTGGGATGTTTTTTTTGGGCTCTCCCGCTGATACTGGGAAAACTTTTTTGATCACTCTGATTTTTGCTAAGGTTCGTTTTCAAAATAATATTGCGCTTGCGTCATCTGGGATTGCAGCAACATTGTTGAAAAGCGGTGTAACTGCTCATTCAGCACTTAAGCTAATATAAATATGCAACTTATTGAAAATCCAGCGTCCAATATTTCTGTAAACAATGCAATGGCTAAGATTTTGCAGCTAAACGAACTGATCGTTTGGGATGAGTGTACAATGGCACATAAAATGCCGTTGTAGGCATTAGACAAAACGATTCAATACTTACGAAACATCCAAAGACAGTTCGGTGGTGTGATACTTCTGCTGGCCGGTGATTTTCGACAAACATTACCAGTAATTCTACGGTAACGCCTGCCGAAGAAATAAATGCATGTTTAGGTCATCCGTTTTATGGAAGAACTTCAAGATACTCAAACTTACTACGAACATGCGTATAGAGTTGCACCGCGGACAATCAGAAAAAGTATTTTCAAAACAATTACTGGACAATGGAAACGACAATATCTCCGTTGATATTTCCACTGCCTGTATTCAGATTCGCACCGCTCTCTGTCAATTCACGGAATTAAAATTTGAGCTAATCGGAAAAGTGTTTCCAAACATTAGACAAAATTACAAAAATAATGATTGCTTAAGCGAACGTGCTATGCGAAAAATGTTGATGCTGACGAACTAAATTTCCATATTCAAAGTCAAATTTTTGGTAAAATAGTGAATTACAAATTATTGTATCATTTTGGAAGTCGACAGGTCAACTACCCAGGAATTACCAGGACTACCAACTCAAAAACTGCAACTGAAAGTTGTATCAGTTATGTTGAGAAATATAAACCAACTACGCTTTTGCAATAGGAGTCGGCTAGCGGTTAAAAAAGTGACGAACAACGTTATTGAAGCAACAATACTTAATAAAAACTATAAAGGAGAATTCGTCTTAATACCCTGAATTCCAATGATTCCAACTGATATGATATTTAGTTTCAAACGCTTGCAGATTCCCGTACGGCTGGCTTTTGACAATAAACTACAGGGACAGTCGTTGCGCGATTGCGGCATTAAGCCTTCTGCATTCCTTGGATCTTTGCCCTTCCTATTATCTTTTGGGTCAATATGACCCAACAATAAAATGTAAACAATATTTCATATTAACATAGGTGTTCAATTCTATTGAACACATAAATTATAAAAGGTCTTCTATAATTATATATTTAACTTGAAAATTTGTTAATATTGAACTTATTGAATTTTATTAAATTTGAATATTGAATTTATATAAATTGCCCTATCAATTGTAAAAATGGCACATTTATAATGTATCGGTAAGTTTATTAAGTACTTGCTGAACTGCAATTTTCGTGCTACAAAACTTCTGTTTTCCTTAAATCTGTTGTTTTTTAACCATAAGAAAATTTTGATGGAAGCACTTACTTGCGAACATTCAACCTCATCACAACTTACAACATAAGCCCATTATTGAAACCCTTTACTAAACCAAACTTGGAACTTAAATAAATTGTATACTGTGAATTGAAAAAAGGGTCTATTTACCTATGCCAATCAAGTCTAAAAGGTGAGCATCAACGTCTAACTCTTAGCGTTTAAATGAAAGATTACACCAATAAATTACTCATTTTATGTTTTCTCCCCAAAGCTACCAACGCATAATTATAATTATTAATGAGGATAATTATAATTAATATCTCTACTAAAGATATTAATAAATATCGGTAGAGAAAATATAAATAAATTCAATTTATTTCATGGTCCAGTCGAGCCGTCAAGTTATTTCATAGTCGTCGTCAAATTGCTTATCAGTCTATTTATTTGATTCAGCCTTTGATAATTAGTAAAAGAAATCTCATTATTCAGCCAGCTAAGAAATTCTCATTATTCAGCTTAAGAAGAGGAATCTCACCACTACTTAGTAATATGAGGCAAATCAACCAACAATAGAAAAAGTTCAACAGTCAAAGATCGTTCGCCTAAGTAAGTACACAAAATTATAATTAAAAGTTCAAGCACACACATACACACAGTATAACCGTTCTATATAAAATTATCAAATGTATATTCTTACTTGCAATTGAAGTTACACAAGCAGACAGTGTTAAAAAAGTTAAAAAAACCAAAGTAATTATAAATAAAAACTTTTAGAATTTACATATGTAGGTATGTATGTATATTGTACGTGGAAAAACCTAAAATAGATAAAAATAAAACTAAGAAAAATCTAATATGTATGTACATAAAACAGCATTAAAACAATATTATAAACAATGTATGTATGTACGTAAAAAAATCAGAGACAAAAACAAAATAACTTCGAATTTATGTAAAAACAAAATAGTAAGTAAAAAAACAAAAAACGGTGTGAAAAAGAATAACGGAATATTAACAGAATCAATTAATTTCAAAAAAGAAGAGTTTACAGTGCTGCAAAAATGCATTATTCTTATGTTACACAAAGTGTTAAAGAATTCTATAAATGCAACATATAAAAATCATGTATGTAAGAAAAGTGCGAAAAGCGTAATAATCCGTAAAGTGTAGACAAGTACATATGTATGTAGCATATTTCAAATCCTGTTTTGCAAAAAAAAAAATATTAATTATAAATAAAAATCTACTTATGTATATTACTTCAAAAGTAAAAAATTAACATAAATTTACACAAGTAAAAAAAAAACCGTTACAAGAAGTGCTACATATATATACTGGGGTATGTTATATATGCTGGGTTATATTGACCCAAAGGATATGTAGTGTCTCTAAATCGGGTTTTGAAATGTGGAGGGAGAGTGAGAGGGAAAAACTAAACTTTATTATTTTCTTTTAAAAGCAAAATTTTCGTCCCTTCAATGAATAAATTCAAGTTTATGATTTATATCTTTTCATAAAAGAGACAAATTTCGCCTCTGAAAACCAAAGTTGGGTCAAATTGACACAAGGAGTGCAGAAGGATTAATCTTGAAAACCCCTGATTTTCCCATGGTCAATTGTATGTTGCATGTTCCCGAGTCGGAATGCTTTCGCACCAGACAAAAAAAAAATGTCGTGTATTATGCAGAAATGAATTGAAAATAATATGAAATCATAGAATTTGTCAAACTAAGCCTTACCAGAAATAACGGTCGAACGAACTTTTGGAAATTTCTCTCATTAGCTTTTAAAATTTTCCCAACTGGGATTTGAACCGTGGATAGAATTTTACTTTTTTGGCTTTAGATTAATTTTAAATTTAATTTCTGACATACTTTAGAAAAACTATTTACAAATATATGCAGACGTATCCCAAAGAAAACAAGAAAAATTAGACGCTGGCAGAATGTAGTGCCGCATTTTCAGGACCGCCAAATCCATCATCAGCATTCTTCGCGTCTATCTACCGTAGTTTGTATACATTGTAAACATCATCTATTTAACAAACTAATTTTATAAATAAGAAAACGTGGAGTATTCATATCAATATTAATTTGGTTAGACGAAGTTGTATCAGCCATCGGATGATCACAAATGCAATTTTTATTTTAATTTTTCTTTATTCTTACTTGCTTACTTCACAACGTTCTAGATGCTGTTTCAGCATCATATTGACTGTTGTTACGTTAAGTATGAATGTATAAGCGCCGTGCTTTGCGTATTTTATAATTTTTAATTTTTTCCCAACTGGGATTTGAACCGTGGATATTATAAATGAAATAGAATTTTACTTTTTTGGATTTAGGTTAGTTTTTAATTTAATTACTAAACATACTGTAGAAAGAAAAATTATTTACAAATTTATGTGTCGACTTCGTCTAACCAAATTAATATTGACATGAATACTCCTCGTATTCTTAATAATAAATTCAAGCTCGTTTTGTTTGGTTTACCTCAACTAAGCACTGCCACATTGAAGGACGATTTTAAACACAATTTTAACGACTACTAGATATCTACTTCGAAGCCATTGATGCTTTGGAAAAATGCAAGTCAAAATACGACAAATTAAGAGTACTGGGAAACATGTTTAGGCATGTTATATAAATACCTGTTGACACAATGGACTTTTTACATCTAATGCATTGGAACGCTCAAGGTCTAACAACCTCCACTGCTTCTATAGAATTGGAGCAAGTTTTACAACAAAAACAAATAGATTTGGTTTTTATAAATGTAACATTTCTTAAACCGCATCATGTAGTCAGAAATAATATTCCCCACAAAAGTGTTTCAAAACTCCCAACATCCTCGATGGAAAACATATCCATAATAATTAAAATGCACAATAGTCCAATAAGATTTACGTCTATTTATTGTCCAAAATACACAAATTATTTTATGACTGATATGGACACAATAACTAGATCCACTTCAGATTTCTTCATCTTCGGGGATTTCAACGCCCAGCATACGAGCTGGAACTGTCATCGCAATAATACAGGTGGTAACAGACTTTATAACCACCAACTAAATGACCAATATTACATTTTTTCGCCCAACACTTTTACTAGATTTAGCCAAACGGCTGTTCCAAGTCAATCGTCTTGCATAGATCTTCTATTATCAAACTCCAGCTTACAATTTTCGCCACTTAAAACTCATCCAACATTACTTAATTCAGACCACACGCAGATCACTTGTAAAATAGAGTGCTAATTATATGAGAATAGGCAAACTGGAAAGAAATAGGAAAATGGGTTGAATCTGAGTTGAGAATTAATATTTTACAATCTATAGTTTTGACGCATGCAAACATTGAAGAAGTTTTGTCTAGTATTACTCACATTGTGCAAGAAGCTTCGAGGCAAATACCTGTAGCAACAAAACATTGTTGGCAAAGAAAACTGTCACGACAAACCTTATTATTAATTGGCCAAAGAAATAAATACAGACGTAAATTACAAAGAAGCAATAATATTACAGAAAGAAACTTTATATTGAACTTGCTGAATCAGCTGACATTACCAATAAATAAAAACATAAGCATCGACAAAAATAACAGCTGGCATGAGTTTAGAAAGAAGTTGCCAGTAGGTAGCAAAAAATTCTGGAAGCTGACGAAAGCATTGAAGGGAAAAAAGAACACATTGAGCTACCTAACAGTAGATGGCATGCATGCGTACAATACTAAAGAAAAGGCAAACATAATCGCGAACAGTTTTGAAAATTATCACAAAACAACACATAATATGCCATCTAAAAAAAATAAAGATGTAAGAAAACATGTTCAGTGGTTAATAAACCTTACAATACCTGAAAATACAGAGCATCATCCAACAACAAATACTGAAGTCATAATGCTTATTAAAACGTTGAAGAACTCCAAAGCACCTGGTTTGGACGGCATAAATGCCATTATATTAAAAAATATGACAGATAAGTTTTACACCGTAATTACTAAAGTTTTTAACTGGTGTTTAAAAAATGGTTATTTTCCAAAGCAATTTAAAAAAGCAAAAGTAGTGCCGATACTAAAGCCAAAAAAAGATGCCAGACTGCCAAATAATTACCGGCCTATAAGTATGCTAAGTTGTCTTCATAAAGTATTTGAAAAAATCATACTGAACAGACTGAACGGGTTCACTGAGGTTAATATAGTATAGTACAAGATGAACAATTTGGTTTTAGAAAACAGCATTCGACAGTACACCAAGTAGAACGTATCGTAAAACTTATATCAAGTAATAAAAGCCAGCGCAGTACAGGAATTGTTCTTCTGGATATAGAAAAAGCTTTTGATTCGATATGGCACGATGGGCTAGTATAAAAACTTAATATGTTTGGATACCCAGTCTATTTACAAAAGATTATACAAAGCTTTTTGAACGAAAGAACATTCGTTGTAAGTGCGGAAAATGAATTTTCTTCCCCGAAGCTCATTCCTGCAGGACTACCACAAGGGTCATTTCTGTCGCCTACACTATACTCAATCTTCATCTCGGACTACAAAATATTAAGAGAACAGTCCACTGCATTATACGCAGATGCTACAGCAATAATAACAACGGGTAAAGTCTCCAATGCTATAATCAAGAAAATGAAAAATGGGCTGTTACACGCTGAAAAATATTTCTCTCTGGAAAATGAAGACTAACCAATCAAAGACACAAGCTATTATTTTTCCGTTTAACAAATCCCCTAAAAGAACACCTACTCTTGCTTTGTCTCGTGGTGCAACAGAAATACCTCCAAAGAAACTATAAAATATTTGGGAATAGAGCTCGATAAAAAGTTAACATTTAAACATCATATTCTCCAAACGTGTGAAAAAGCTAAACGATGTGGAAGAGCCCTGTTTCCTTTACTTACCCGAAGGTCAGGTCTAAATAGCAAGAACAAAATATTGCTCTACAGGCTGTGTATACGGCCAACGATGACATATGGATCTTTAGTGTGGTCAAAAAGATATGCCAAAACATATTTGAAAAAGCTCCAGGTCATACCAAACAAGAACCTGAAGTTTAAATTTAACCTGGCGAGACGATACTCAACATATGGATTATATAGAGTATACCAACAGCAAATGTTTGCAGCAGTGATCAGGATTTCTAATTCTGAGGACATGGACCGGTCTTACTGATTTTAAACAGCAAAATTTCGAAACTATGGCTGATCGTTTGGCGAATTTTCTCTTGTTCATGCTCCTGTTCCTTTTTATACCAAATACATATAAAGTGATGTTATTAAACGTTGCCTCTCACCTGCTTACAACATCGCGAATGAAAAACAGCATACTAATTAAGGTTACGTTTTGGATACTAGTATTTGAATATAAATTGGTGTATTATACCGTGACATCCGTAAGTTTCTTAACATAGAGAAGGTTTTCTATAGTTTATTTTGTCATGATCTGACCAATTAAGTTATCTGTTAAAAACTACACCAAGATTTTTTGATGTGTCAACTTAGAGCAAACACAATAAATTTATAAACATGTTGCACTACCAATATTTAAAAACTCAGAAACTACGAACTGATTTCAGTCACATGATTGATCCATTGTGTACAAATTGTTTAAATAACGCAAAATGGCAAAAAACAATTTGGCAGTAGTTGGCGCAGCTTAGTCACACGATTGTGAATTGTTATAATGAGAATCAGCTTTTGAGCGAGCTTTAAAAACTTATGCCTTAAATGATTTGATCGTTAAAACAAAAAAAGTTGCTTCAGCTTTGTATATTATATGTAAATAATAAACAAAAAAATAACAAAAGAAAAAAGGAAATGTGCAAAAGCGAAGTATATTAGTTAAAGGCTTGCGAGAACTAGATAACCAGGAGTTTTTTTAATTTTCTTTTCTTATTTTTGAAGCACAATGGATATAGTAAACCTGACACTGCCTTGTAAAAAAATCGGAAATTTGTTTCTTTAATTTAAATAGCTTTTTGTTATTTGTCTTATTTTATGTTTTCCACTGGTTTTCAATGCAAAGAATAACCAAATTGTAAGAAAATATACAACAGTAGATTAGATTATTAAAACCAGTGTTGGGGAAAATTAATAAAAATTAATTAAAACATTTTATAAATTGTATAAATTTCTTTACTTAAAAATATGAGAAAGAGGGAGAGAGAGAGAGAGTTATTCGGAAAGCTTGAGAATAATATATGTATAAAATAATACCTTATTTTAAAAAAAGTTATACTACGTATGTTTCCAAATAAATTATAATATATATAGTAATACGAGGGCTGCTCTATATATTTCTGGCCTAATAGTGAAAATACGAATATTTATAATCAAAAATGGTTTTATTGTTTTTCAAAGTATTCTCCAGCATGATTTATACACTTTTGCATGCGCTTAAACTAGTTGTCGAAGCACTTTTTCCACTCCGATTGAGACACCTCTAAAACATGGTTTTTTAACACTTCAACAGCTTCTTCTGGCGACGATAATCGTTGACCACGCATGTTTTTCTTGATGTGCGGAAACAAGAAGAAGTCACTAGGTGTCAAGTCAGGGCTGTACGGCGGATGACCCATTATTTCGACGTTTTGGCCGGTCAAAAACGCTCTGGTTTGAGCCGATGTGTGAGAGCTCGCATTGTCATGGTGAACAATGATTCGTCTTCTCTTGTTGGTTTTTCGAATTTCTCCGATGACTTCAGGCAAACAAATTGTAGTGTACCACTCAGAAGTGACCATCCTACGTTGCTCAAGCGGAACAGTCGCCACATGACCAGTTTTGCCGAAGAAACAGGCGACCATTTGCTTCGAAGTGCTCGTCTTTGAAGACCAACCCGGTCGATTGTTGTTTCGTTTCGGGCTCATACGCATAGATCCATGATTCGTCACCTGTGACGATCTTATAAACGTCTTTTGAAGCACCGCAATCGTATTTTTGCAACATTTCTTTGCAAAAATCGACAAGAGCCTTTTTTTGAGCGACTTTCAAATTGTGCGGGATTCAACGAGAACAAACTGCTGTTCATGCAGTATCGAATGTATGCTGGTGGAAGAAATGTGGAAGGATTTCTCTATCTCTCGGGTTGTCGCATGTCGATCTTGCATTATGAGTTCACGCACGGCATCAATGTTCTCTGGCACAACAGCCGTTTTTGGACGACCTTCACGGAATTCGTCTTTGAGCGAGCTTCGGCCATGATTAAATTCATTATACCAATTTTTCACAGTGCTATAGGATGGTGCTTCATCGCTATACAAAGATTTAAGTTCATCAATGCACTCTTGTCGTGATAATCCACGTCGAAAGTTGTAAAAAATGATGGCACGAAATTGTTCACGAGTTAATTCCATTTTTTTCTATATTAATTTTTTGAAGTCACTGTAAACAACACAAATAATGGTCGTACGTCAAAACGTTTTGAGTACGATTATGCTTAAAAATGACAAACTTTCCAATGCAAATGTCAGATTGCACTTGACAGCACTCAGTGTTGCCAGGCCAGAAATATTTATAGCAGCCCTCGTATAGTTGAAAAAAGCGTAAATACCCGGTAAATGGTTGAATTTGGGTAATATTTCGATATAATGATGGGTATAAACCATTTTTATGTTTATCTAATTTAGTTAAAGGCTATGAAAATACAATTCTTATAGATACCTTAATCGTGTAATGTATTTTCAATAAAATAAAAGGCGCAATAACGAATTCAATTATAATTCTTCTCTATTTAAAATTTAAAAAAAAAATTCTTCTATATTTAAAATTTTAAAATGCTTATATACTATTATTGAGAAGAAAAAGTAAGAAGCTTGTCTCACGGTTTTACAATAGGTTAAAAACGGTTTTAGAAATATTTCATTATTGTTTACATTTTATAACTTATACAAATATTTAGTTTTGTGGCTCC
The DNA here is from genome assembly GCA_937654795.1 of Cistogaster globosa. Taxonomy (NCBI): domain Eukaryota; kingdom Metazoa; phylum Arthropoda; class Insecta; order Diptera; family Tachinidae; genus Cistogaster; species Cistogaster globosa. The sequence goes on along the minus strand of OW569403.1, from coordinate 98,941,686 downwards.
TCAAGTGCATAGGTAGCAAAAGTGTAATATGAATATTTCATAAACAATTTTAATTTGTCATACGAATGCATTTATGTGGAAAGTAAAATAATGTAATCATGTTACATATAGGTGAGGTAAAATAATGCGATCATAAAATGATGTAATCATGCTACACCTCCCTTTTTCAGAAGAATGTTAATATAACATGTTTTATGGACATTCTTTTACAATGCAAAGAATGCTGAAGATGGATTTGGCGGTCCTGAAATTGCAGCATTACATTCTGCCAGCGTCTAATTTTTCTTGTTTTCTTTGGAAAACGTCCACGTAAATTTGAAAAATAATTTTTCTTAATAAAAGTTAAATTAAAAATGAACCAAAGCCGAAAAACTAAGATTTTAATTGATTTATAAAGATCACTGGTTCAACCCCTGGCTGGGACTAAAATTAAAAAAATAATTTTGATTATTATAAAATTAAAAACATTCTCTTATAACTATGGTTGTTATTATGAAATGTTTTCTTTCATATGTTTTGTATTAGATATATTAAATTTTTTTTTGTCTTTTTTTATGTACTAATTGTTCTCTTTTTGTTTTCTTATCTTCTATTGTTACATTATTTCTTATGTCTATTTTCTTAACTTTATAAGGACCTTTGTTTTGTGTGTCCAGCTTATGTCCTGATTCATTCCTAAGTATAACTAAATCTCCTATATTAAGTTTGTAGTGTAGTATTTTCTTATCATAGCTTAATTTCTGCTTCTATCTAATATATCTAATCTATCTATATATCTATCTCTTATATGCTACTTTTAACCTGAATTTTGCATCCTTGGCATAGTCATCTACATTGTATAGCGGTGATAATCACGAAGTTAAATTTTAACGAATTAAATTCCTGCAATGTTGGTTTAGATTTCTTTAATAAACACGATACGAACTTATATTATGCATTTTTCTTATTTTCTGCAAGAACTTGTTTTCCCCCTTCATATTTTTAATTACTTTGCAATAATTTAAATGTATGAATAATTATTTAATTTTATATAAAATTTTGATTATTCCAAAAATTAAAACTTTAAAAAATTTTTGTTTTTGGTTTCATTTTTTTATTTTTTTTATTTTTACGATTTTTATATTAACTTCTACTGTCCTTTCTACAGTTTTTTTTGTTTTTATTTTTTTTTTTTTTTTTTTTTGAAAATTTTAGGTTTATTTTTTGGTGGAAATATGTATGACTATGCATTATTTTATATTTTTGCATATAAGAAGCTAATTATTGCATACAGTACAATAAATGTATTTTTTTTAACATAATATGTAGGAAATAATGTCCCTTTTGAAATTATTTCTTTTATTTTGTCAGATTAAAGTATCGTTTTTTGTAGCATATGCAAATAAAGTTTACCTTCTTTACGTCCTTAAATTTAAAAAGTATAAGATGAATGCACATTTTAATATCAGATCCTACATACATACATGTACATACAATCATATGTACATAAGGCACATTAAGTAAAGAACATTAATTTTATAACCCTTTTGAATATAACGCACATATTTTTATTGCCTTAAAATAATTTGCTACGCACACAATTGAACGAAGCATTTTTTTAGCTTTCTTTCATATAGGCTTCACACTTCATGAGAATGAAGAAAAAAGAAGCAAAATATGAATTTCTTTTTGAGCAATGAATTTTGCCCAGTAAGAAGAAACAAACATTCTTAGAGATGAAAAATATAATGCATATTTGTACGAAGTGAAAAACCAAGAAGCAAAACAAAATTTCATTAATGGGCAATGAAAAAACAAAAAGCGGAACAAAACCTATTTCATGGACAATGTAAAAAGAAAAAAAAAAAACAAAGCAACAGTATTTTCACGAACAGTGACAATGAAAATAAAAATAGCTCCAAATACGCACTCTGTATATAATTTTGAAAACTTTTAGAGAATATAAAATGATTTTACATTTGTGTGGATAACATCACGAGGTGGTGAAGCCTTGTTTTCCTGTGACGCAGCGTGTGAGTTTCGTTTAAATTTTATTTGATTTATTTCTTTAATTATTTTACTTTGTGTTTTATAAAAATAATATTGCAAGTTTTGTTTATACTTTATTTTAGTAATATCTTCAATAAAGCTTCTGCTAGTTTTTATTCAAATTTTATTTTAGTAATATCTTTAATAAAGCTTCCGTTGATACATCCAACGGGTTTGAGGTTTTGTACAAATCTGTTCTTTCATTTTCTGTCACCTTAAAATCTTACTTAAAAGTATGTATGTATTTGTTAATTAAAATCTGATAACTTAAATATAAACAAATGATGTATGCGTTCAAGTTATTTGTGCAGGGATTCATTTAGGATAAATCCACAAAAAAAAACGGTTTCGGTTACTTTTGAAGTTATTTAAATTTTTTTGATAAATTTTGTTCACTGCCACAAACTAATCTTGTTGTGTGGTCAAAAATACCGATTCAAGCATAAAATCAAGTAGACGGCCACATATTTACATTATTGCCGGTTTCTTCTGTCGTCAGTTGATTATTACATACGGGCATATCACAGTCATATATGACTCGCCCCTCCTTATGATTCGAGTCTCTTCGAAACAAAACCTTTTTGCACTTCAAAGTCACCAAAACACAAGCAACATTTAAAATTAATGAGTAAAGTATGTAAGTATGATACATTTTATGATCTTCGTTTATAGTTGCTTTAATTTCTTCTAAGTTTTTAAATTTAGGAATTTCTATTAATTCAGTGACATTATTATCTAACTTTTATTGATTAGGGATAATTATATTTATTTTGCTTTCAAATCTTTTGATTTTATATTCATCTATTTCTATTTCACAATTTAGAAAATTTATTAAGTATTTTCCAGTAAGTTTATATTTATATTCATTACAAGTATTTTTAAAGTGGAATTAATGTTTATCAACAAAACGTTTTCAAGATCTAATTCTTGTATCAATTCTTGAGTAAATTTTCTTCTTGTACATTCATCATACGAATTATTTATAATATTCTTAATACATTTATTTGTTTTTTTTTTTCAAATTGCTTATGTCTTTTTCGTCATTTACATAGTATGTTTCCTTTTTTATGCTTACAACTCTAGAAATGTTTAAATTAACCTGCATATAATTTACATTTGGTATTGGTGCAACAAGTATTGGATTTTCACCATTTTTCAAAAATATTGGAATTGATACTACAAACAATATAATGTTCTTTGACATTTTTCCCAATGAAGATATATTTAATTTATCACTATCAATTTGGTAAAAAGCAATTTCTTTATTGGTTAAAAGGAGTCTATTCATTAGTTCGTGCTTAGAACTCATTATATTATCTTGTATTCTTTCAATTTTGTCCTTTATTTTGATTATTAACAAAGTTAATGGTTATATTTTATAAGTTCTAAAATCAGTTTAACATTCAACATATACTTTTGCATATCATTATTTATTGTTATTTGTTTATTTAGATTATTTATTATATTATTTTGGTTTATATCTATCGTTTTAAAGTGATCATCAATGTCTTGTTTATCTTGATCGTCTACGTTTCTAAATACACATTTAATCAGTTTTTCTCCCACGTCAATTAATGCTCTCTTTTCTCTACTATCATGTTTTTTTATTGTCAACAACGAATGTTCCAACTCTTCAATATCTCTTTGTAAATTCAACATCAGCCATCCTCGCTTTACCCTCATATTACCTGAAATGCTTGCTCTGATTTTACTGACTGTATCTTCTATCTCCTTTAGATCAATTATGTGTACAAGCTTTGAATAACCTTGGATCAAAGTTATGGGCTGACTCCTCACTATCATATATCCTGTCTCAGTTTATATTTTATTTATTATTATCTCGGCTCTGCAAACCGTCAGAATGAACAAAACAAAATTGTCTGAAACTAGGTAAAACATTTTAATAGTCGCTTTACTCGTGCAACATCAATCTTGTTAGGATCACTTCGATTATATTTTGTTTATCTTTTGACAGTTTTCGGTCTTTCTGCTCCCGGATTTTTTATAAATGTATTGTCTTTATCTATGTCGGGTACTGGTTGTCTTCTTTTATTTATCTTTTTGATCAAATGTCTTTTCTTTTTATCCATCCTATGGGAAACCTTTTCAAAGTTTAAATCTAACCTATTGACTAAATCTATTGGCTTTTGCTTAGTTGTTGAATGAATTGTGTTGTTATAATAACCTATTGCTCTAACTACAAGCTCTTCTGTATCGAATTTCTCTTCTGTACATTTCATTATTCTTATATGTTTAAGAATTCAATATCCGAATTTCCCGTGTGAGAATGGGGAGTAGTGCAATGAGTCTGAATATTGTTCTCACCACAGAACAAGCTAACCAAATGATTATCAAATTCGTTGCCTATAATTAAGAGTTCCGGTTTACCTAACCAAGCTATTCTTTCTAGTATCTTCGTCTTAATAGTAATCATGTTTTTGTCTGAAAGCTTGTGAACACTTCCCAACTTTGTGAATCTGTCTATCGTTGTCAAAAAAATATCACTTCTCCGCATGGAAAATGTACATATGAACTATTTGATACGGTTTTTTTGGTGTTTCTGTTACGATCGTATTTTGCTTCACTAAAAATTCTACAACTATTTATATATTTATTGATATGTTTTATTAAATTAGGCTGAAAGAAATTTCTCTTTATTTCCTCAAAATTTTTCAAAACTCCTCTGTGATTTGTTTCTTCGTGTTTCTCTTTATAATGTCGTAAAGACGTTTCGATTCTTCCACATCAACTGCAATCGTACTGCATTTGGTAAACTTTAATTTCCTATCATTCCCAAACATCTGGATTAATTTCTGTTGAACAATACTATATTTTGTATCTTCCAATTCGCAATATATTCCTACAGAACCTCTAAGTATATTTTCTCTAAAAAGATTCTTCCAGACGATCTTCATTCAACAAGTCGGATTCATCTACATACAAAATCAGGTACATAACTTTTCTACAGTTTTTTTCTTTCGTTTTCATAATGCGCACCTGCGTCCTATATTTATTAACTATTCCTTCACTTATCTTAAAGTGATCATTTAAATCTTCCTCACCACTATGTACCGTTCTTACCTCCTCGTTACTCAATTGATAGACCTGTTCTTCTTTCAAATTTTCGTTCTGTTCAATTCGGCTCAAAAAATCTGCCACTCTATTATTTTTTCCTTTTATGTAATCAATATCAAAACCATATTCACTTAACTGAAATCTCCATCTTGACATTTTTGAGTTTGGCTCCTTCATCGAATAAAGCCATTTTAACGGTTGGTGGTCGGTCTGGACCAAAAACTTCCTACCGTATACATATCTTCTAAAATATTTCAATGCCCATACAATATATAAAAGCTCCTTTTCAATATTAGAATAATTCCTTTCATGAATATTTAATGTACGACTTGCGTAGCAAATCGGTCTACCCTCTTGGATAAGTACTGCACCCAACGCATTATTACTAGCATAAATTTATTTTCAAAATCAGGATATGCCAAAATAGGATAAGACGTTATTAGGCTTTTGAGTTTCTCAAATGCTTCAACATATTTTTGATGACTTTGATCAATTTTTTTATCTTTTTTAAATAGTTTATTATAGGTGATGCTATAGATGAATAATTTTCTATAAATTTCCGGTAATAACCGGTTGATCCCAGAAGTGACATAATTTGTTTCAGTGTCCTGGGTAGAGTCACCTCATTGATTGCCCTTATTTTATCGGGGTTTGGCATAATGCCGTCAACAGCTATGATATGGCCCAAAAATTCCGCTTGCTGAGACATGAACTTGCACTTATCAAACTGTACTTTTAGACCGTACTCGTTCAACTTGCAAAATATCTTATTCATTAACTGAAGTTGAAAACAGTAGTATGTCATCCATGTAGATAACACATACTTTGTTCATGTATTCTCTCAAAACAAAGTTCATCATCCTCTAAAACGTGGATTGTGCATTTTTCAACCCAAATGGCATTCTAATATACTCATAATGACCAAGAGGTGTTGAGAAAGCGGTTTTCTCTATATCTCTTTCATCCATTAAAATTTGGTGAAAGCTCTTTGCCAGGTCGATAACAGAAAAATATTGAGCACGTCCCAACTTATCAAATATCGAACTTATATCGGGTATTGGGAATTTATCGTCTATTTTAACGCTATTCAATCCACTATAGTCATACGCCATATATATAGTAATACGCTATAGTAATACGCCATTTTTTCCCGATTAGAATCGTCAGATTTTTTCTTGACAATCCACAAAGGCGTATTATAAGGTGATTTACTCTCTCTTATAATTCCCTGCTCTAGCATCTCATTGATTTGTTTCTCGATCTCTCTCTCTCTCATATACCTGGGGCTATTTATGTATTTTTGAGTAAATTGGTTTATTGGTATTTGTACGAACACTATATTTTATCACGGGAGTAGCACACAAAATCTGACCATCTTGGTAAAATGTATTTTTATGTTTATAATAAAACTTTCTAAGCTGCTTAGCTTCAGATGAATTCAAGACATTGGATTGCACATCCTTAAAACTCATCTCGCATTTCTCCAAACTATATACGTCCTCATATTTAACTTTAAATTCATTCTCAATTTCTTTTTTATAAAAAGGTATAGAAACATTTTTTATAAATTATTTTTCAGTTTCGTAATTAATACACGCTTTACGTGGCATCAAAATATTATTTCCTATTATACAATTCTGTAAGGTCTATTAATTTTATAGACATTGTTTTATTTGAGATACTGAGCTCAACTGGAAGAGTGGAAACAACCTCTTTGGTAATTATAGAAGAACCTACCAGAGTGTTCAACTAAATTGGTTTTATAAGATTTTCTGTTTTGAATAAATTCGAAAATGTATGGTAGTCACCTAAAGTTGTTCCAGCTCCAGTATCAACCAGAAATTTTATTTGTTTCTTATTAGAAGTTAAAAGTACTAGGGGTAATCGTTTCTCTGAGCGTCCTGTTGAAAATTTTGACATTATCTATTTTCATTGCCTCTTCACCAAAATTATTTCGTAAATTTCCTTATCTTCTATTATCGTTTCCATTGCGGTATACGTTTTCAAAATGACCTCTATTATTTCCCTGCAAATTCCAATTATCACCACGTCTAAAATTTCCATAATTATTTCTGTGCTCTGACCATAATTATTTCTAAAATTTCCATAATTGTTTCTGTAATTTCCCGAGAAATTCATATAAATATTTCTATAAGGCCTAAGATTTCCTGAAACTTGTTTCTTGTTATTATTATTGTTTTGTTTAAACTGATTTTGTTTATTAAAATAATTTTTAAAATTTTTATTTTCATATCTATTTTTTAATGAGATATCAGTTATCAAATTATTTTGAATAAAATAGTTATAAGCACTATTAATATCACTCATATTATTCTGAATCAACAAAGTTTTAATTTTTAGAGGCAAAAAATTCATATAAATATTAAAAATCATTTTTTCGTTTTTATCTGGAATTTCTAAATTAAATTTTGTATTCATCATATTTAAAATTTTTTCCAACTTGTAGCTAAGTTCTTTAATGTTACAAACCTTAACATCCATTGCCTGTTGTCTCAACGTTAAATAATCTTTCTTAACTGAAAATTCTGACCTCAACTTGAAAAGGATTTAGTCCTACGTAGGGTTGTTTAATCTCTCGATTCTTCTTAGAGCCTTCCCCTATAATTTGAACTGCCCTGACGATTTTTTGGCTTTCTGCTGGTGTAAACGATAATATATTCGTCACATCCCTCAAGTAATTTCCAGGTGTGTAGCCACCTTCTCCGGTAAACGGAGGAAGACTTCGCGCTTCCCTCAAGCATTCTGCAATTTCAAGTGTTGTCATCTTCAACAGCAGTTATTAATTTTTTCCTTGCACTATTTTTGTTAACTGACAATAAGTCTTTTTTATTTTATTTCTATTTTATTTTAAAACTTTTCGACCTTTATTTAGAAAATATATTTCACTTTATTTTCTTTTTCTGTTGTGTTTCGTTAATCATTGAATGCTGCTTTTTTACTTAGCATCCTACCGACTGCGCCAGTTTTGTTTAAATTTTATTTTATTTATTTCTTTAATTATTTTACTTTGTGTTTTATTAAAATAGTATTACAAGTTTTGTTTATACTTTATTTTAGTAATATCTTCAGTAAAGCTTCTGCTAGTTTTTATTCAAACTTTATTTTAATAATATCTTTAATAAAGCTTCCGTTGGTACATCCAACGGGTTTGAGGTTTTGTACAAATCTGTTCTTTCATTTTCTGTCATCTTAAAATATAACTTAAAGGTATGTATACATATATTTGTAATTTAAAATCTTATAACTTTAATATAAACAAATGATGCATGCGTTCAAGTTCTTTGTGCAGGGATTCATTTATGATGAATCCACAAAAAAACGGGGTAGGTTATTTTGAAGTTATTTAAATTCTTTTGATAAATTTTGTTCATTGCCACAAACTGATCTCGTTGTGTGGTCAAAAATAGCGATTCAAGCATTATTGCCGGTTTCTTCTGTCGTCAGTTGATTATTACGTACGGGCATATCACAGTCATATATGACTTGTGTGTTTGGTAATGTACATACCGCTGTTTCTTCAGAGGTTTTTCTTAAAATATTAATTTTAGTTATTTGTTGTTTTTAACCATAAAATTTAATTTCATAAATCTTATATTTTTAATTGCAAACCGTAAAATGTATTTTCTTAATTCATTAAATCTATTTTATTTTTTTTTTTAATGAATTCTTTTAATGATTACAAGTAATGATTAAATTTCAAATACCTAATAAATTTTAATCGATACTGGGTAGTGGTTATTAATAATTAATATATTATCAGCAGGAAATAAATTATATACGAATTATCGTCGTTTATAATAATATTAAAGAAAATGTAATTACTTTCATTCGTGTTGCTGCTTAAATATACCATAAAAATTAATATAGAGAAATAAAATAAATAAATAAAAATGTCAACTTCACTATTATGAAGAGTAAGTTTGTGTTTTTATGACTAAGGGCTTAATAAGACGTGCCATAACCATAATCATAGAAATGTATGTAGATATTAGAACTAGTGTCGAGGCGGTTATAAAAAAATTTAGATATGCTTATAACACATAAATTATATAAGAAACCTTTAAAGGATAAATTAAAGTTAATAAATTTTATGCTACCTCGTGGACATAATATGCCGAATACTTTGTACCATTTTTTAAATATCTACAAAATAAAGCACCCCCAGCACGGTTCAACACTTTTTTTGAAAAAATTGTCTATAATACATATTAAAAGAAGAGAATATCATTTTTTATTTATTAAAGAAGTTCCTTTACCTTACAGGGACAGAGAACTAAGCTACAATGTCCATGTACTACAATATTTATGCTTGTCAGTTCGACGTTAGGGCTACCTCAGCAGTTGTCTCATATACAAACCCATATATCAATAATTTTGTCATATATGAATTAATATATGTATTCAGATATTAGCTTTTCAATGCATATAGAATTTATTTCCATATATTAGGGCATATACACTCAGATATGATCATATATTGCTCCTTTATTAAAATAGATGATAATTTTAACTGGGAAATATAATATTGTACTAAACACTTTTTTGGAAAATTTCCTATTGTTATTGGGATATATTTAAGAGTTACGTTAGTTTGTAGTTCCATAAAGTGCATTATTTTCAGCACATAATCTTCTGTTACAAAAAAAAAAAAAAAAAAAAAAAAAAAAAAAAAAAACAACGGGGTTCGTTACTTAGCTAATGAGCAGAGGGCTATTTACAGAATCTAGCTAGACATTTAGAGCAGCTCAACAGACACTAAAATTCTACATTGTTTAATGATTTTTTTAATTCTTTGCTTGTGATTTGTCATTTTGAAACACAGCTAAACTCAGGAAAGTTGAATAAATTTAATGTGTGTTTATTGACAACATATTTTTTGCTATCTAAACTGTAAGGGTTTCTTAAGCTTTTATAATAAAAGGGAAAAGTGTTTTAAAAGTAAAGGTGGTTTAGCAGTTTATTTATTTACTATCAATACAATACAATAAGAACAATTCTTATACTACAGTATTAAATGGTTTTTTGCAACTAAAAGTATTCTGTTCAAAAGAGCTTGTATTAGGTAAAAGCTCACAAAATTTACAATATAAACAACAATCTGCAGGAATACAAACGAAAGTTAAACAAGTAAGAGTGCTATCGATGTTATATAATAAAAAAGATAAAAATTAAAAATAAGAAAAATTTTTTTTTACATAAAAACACCATTGTCTTTTAATCTGTTAAGCATTTAGAAAAAATTTAGTATTTACTTACAGATCTCTCTCTTCAAAAGCTTTTCAATGATATGTGTTGCCCGCTGCGTCAAAAAAAACATGGACCGTTCTTGCTGATTTCCAATAGCAAGTCTTTTGACACCATGCCTGGTTGATTGGCATATTTAAATTTTTTCTAGCTGATCTGGTGCCTCAGCAAAGTTGATTTCAATAGATATTGTAGACATTGCAAATGAAATGACAAACTTAGTTATACCAATTTTCCATTTTTCTTGGTGAAGAGTATTAAGAGATAGTCTTCAATCTAGTATTGCGATGACAGATAATTAAGAAATAAATTAAGTACTACTACTTTTACATCAAAAATTGTAATCGGCGCATAATGGGTTAAGTATTTTAAAAAATTTTAGTATTTCTGGAGGACCTTTTTAAAACCTGTTAAATGATACCCATATTAATATGGTGCACAATCCTACTTTTCAATAGAAAAGTCCAGAGGCCCATAACTTCTTCTTCTTCTACTTTATAATTCTTTATCACCCCTTATATTTTTTTTTAATGGAGTTACTTCATTTAACTAGGTTTGACCCAAATGATATCGAAAAATTATAGGCAGTTATGGTGTTTTGCCAACTCCCTTTGAGGACATGGACCGGTTTTGCTGATTTTAAACTATGGCTGATCGGTTGGCGAATTTTCTCTTGTTCATGCTCCTGTCCCTTTTTGTACCAAATACATATATAGTGATGTTATTAAACGTTACCTCTCCCCTGCTTACAGCATCGCGAATGGAAAACAGCTCACAGCCATACTAATTAAGGTTACGTTTTGGATACTAGTATTCGGATATAAATTGGTGTAAAATACTGTGACATCCGTAAATTTCTTAACATAAAGAAGGTCTTCTATAGTTTATTTTGTCATGATCTGACCAATTAGGCTGCTGTAGTCAAAGTGGTAAGCACGTTGACTACAAACCTGGTTGTTTCAGGGTTCAAATCCTGCGGCAATCAAAATACAAAAAAATGTTTTTTTCTGTTTAATGGTAAAAATACATATTCAGAATGAACAAAAAAAAACGTGCAGTCACCTTCGTCGGTACTTTCTCATAGCAGATTCACCGGTGAAGTAAAATAAATAACTCTCTCTCTCTCTCTCTCTTCTTTCACCACCTGTCTTATCTCTCATCTATCCCTTTCCTAAAGAATGTAGTACGGTTACGAAAAAATAACTAAATAGGTTTTAATGCCTGAAGTGCTACTTCTCTTTTATAAAAAAAAAAAATTAACAGCTGTAATAAAAGCGCTTGCTTTTATTATTTATAATTAAACACTTGTGGTTTTGTATAAAAAGGAAATCTTTATTTTCTTAAAAATACCTCTTAACTAATTCTTGTAGCTTCTTTTTAATATGGCCGTTCTTTTTGGTAACTACGTAACGATCTAACTTAACTAACTACTTTTGTTAATTACCTAGATGTTAATGATTACTTTAGTAATGGTGTAGGCAATGTAGCGATTATACATTATACACGATTATATCTAACTCTTATATAGTGTTCCCATTATAACAGGGTATAATTATTACACGCTTTTTTTTTTTTTTTTAATATATATATATATAATGACAATGGACTTAATTAATTTAACTTAAAATTTAAGTAACTAGTAACAATATATGATCTGTTATTGTAAGCCGATACTATACTGCCATAGTTCCATTCTCTTCCATTTTTTTTAAATAAAACTAGTTCATCGTCCTGTAACTTTGACAGAGGTCTAGCATTCCTATCGTAATAATATTTTTGTTTTTTTTCTTTTGTTCTCAATTCTATGTCGAATTTCTTGTTGATTAATATTGTTCGGTTTAAGAAGCAAACCAGATACTGGTAATTTTGTTTTGACTAGCCTACCAAAAAATAGTTCAGATGGAGTAACATGCATATCTGCTAGCGGGGTCGTGTTGTATTCTAGGAGTCGATACTGAAGTTGTTTTTCATCACCTGTCTTTACACAACGCTTAATGATATTTTTCGCAATTGACACGCCTTTTTCCGCTAGTCCGTTACTTTGTGGATATCTTGGGCTTGAAAATCTAAATTGTACATTATAATCTGCGGAAAATTTCGAGAATTCCCTAGATCCAAATGGACTGTTATCACACCTTATTATTTTCGGGTACCCCAAAATATTAAATATTTGGCAAATAGTATTTATAATATGTGTAGACGTTTTGTTCCGAACAAGGACAGAAATGAGAAAGTTTGAATACGCGTCAAAAATTGCTATATACGTGCGACCAGCATAATCGAATAGATCCATTGCTACTCTATGAAATGGGTAATTTGGAATCTCATCCTGACGCAATGGTTCCTTTTGATTATTTCTTTTAAATCCTTCACAGACTTTACAGGCTGACACTAACTCCCTGATTTGTTCATTCATACCAGGCCAATAATAAAGTTTTCTTGCTCTGGCAAACATTTTTTCTATACCTAGATGCGGTGAATGGAGCCAAACTGCCATTCTGCGCTGCATTTCAGTCGGTACAACCAATCTGTGATTTAAAAATAGTAAACCGTCTTCTACATGTAATTCTGATTTGAACTTGTAAAATTTCTGACTAAGTTTGTCAAGTTTATGGAATCCAGGCCATCCATTCTCGACATAATTACAAATCCGCGAATACACGTCATCACCTCTTAACATTTCCTGATAGTACACATAATTCTCTGGCGTTAAACAAACCGATTTGGTTACTGAGTGAATAACCCCAGAAAGTTCTTCCACTTCCGTAACATCTGGCAATTGCGCTCTCGACAAACAATCAGCCATTAATAATTCTTTGCCTGGTTTATACACGACTTTCATTAATGGATATTTCAACAAAAACATGAACATGCGCTGAAGTCGCATCGTCACGTCATCTATGTCGCGTTTTACCAAGGCCTCTAATGGCTTGTGGTCTGACTCCACAATAAATTCTCGTCCATATAAGAAAAAGTGAAAGCGTTGACATGCAAATACAATTGCCAGAAGTTCTTTTTCAATCTGAGCCCATTTCTGTTCGCTTTTACTCAGGGTCCTAGAAGCAAAAATTACAGGATGACCCTTCTGAAGAATGACACACCCTAGACCATCCTTGGATGCATCCGTCTGGACTATCACGGGTGCCTTCGGATCAAATATAGCCAATACTGGCTCTGACGCAACTATCCCCAATAATTGTTTAAACTCCATTTCATGTTTCTCCGTCCATTGAAATTCCACATTATTATGCGTTAATTTCCTCAATTCAGCAGATTGCCTTGAAAGATTTGGAATGAACCTTGCTAAATATTTTAAAATACCTAAAAACCGTAAAACATCTGCTCTATTCTCAGGTCTTTTCATTTTTAATATAGCATCCCGATATTTTAAATCAGCCTTAATTCTTCCTGCAGATATAATATTTCCCATGAATTTTATTTCTTTTTGCCTATATTGAATTTTGTCTGGGTTAAATCTTATGTTGTTCTCTCTAGCCCTACTCATAACCAGTTCCATCACACTATCATGTTCCTTCTCATCAACTGCGCAAATGGCAACATCATCAAAATATATCAGAACTTCTTTTATGTCCCCAAAGATGCGCACCATTTCTTGTTGGAACATTTCTGGCGCGCAGTTTAGACCGAATGGCACTCGTATAAATCTGAACCTTCCAAAAGGAGTGAGGAATGTTGTAAAATCTGAACTCCTCTTGTCTAGTTCCATGTGCCAAAACCCACTTTTTAAATCTAGCACGGTAAAAACACTTTTATGTACTAATTTTGAAGTTAGGTCATCTATTGTAGGGATCAAAAAATACTCCCGCTTAATACAACTGTTTAATGCCTTTGGGTCCAAACAGATACGGAGTTCTCCGTTGGGCTTTTCGACTATTTGTAAATTACTTACCCAATCCGTTGGGTAATCAACAGGAGCAATTATACCCTTATCTACCATGCTCTCTAATTCATCCCTTAGTTTGTCTAACAAAGAATTTGGTACCCTTTTTCTATAGTGTAGTACCGGTTGAGAATTTTCTTTTAATGAAATTGAAAAAGTTTTTGGAAATTTTCCCACACCCTGAAAAACATCCGCGTATCTATCCATGAATACTTCCTTTGACCCCGTATGTTTGCTACTATTAGCATCTACACGTTTTATCAATCCAAACCTTTGACAAGCCTCCAACCCCAGTATTGGTTCACAACTCCGATCAACCACAACAAATTCTGCAATATATTCAGTCCCAGAAATAGTTTCTACACACTTAAGAATACAAAAGCCAAAAATCTTTATTCTATTATTACTGTAATCCACAACCGAAATTTTACTATTATTTTGATATATTTCGATCCCCAAGTCCGTGACAATGTCAACTGGTATACAATTTATATCGGCTCCCGTATCCAATTTAAATGTGACCACTCTGTTTCCTACCCTATAATTCTTGATCCACTGACTAGTCACGGCTGCTATTGTATTTAACCTAAGAGCATTTTTCTTACTTAATATACTATTTTCTAAACTAATTTTATTACTATTACCTACTACATCGCTCCAGTTGAGTTCAGCTACTCTCGGTCTGGCATTGCTGGCATCATTCCCATTTGATGGTTTTTTTGGCTTACGGCACATTCGTTGGAAGTGACCTTTCTTTTGGCAGGCATAGCATGTGGCCTCTTTTGCTCGACATTCCTTTACGTGACTTGCAGTCCAAGGACCCCCACAATTAAAGCAAATTCTAGTGACTGGTTTACCACGGTCATCGGCCTTCAGAGCGCTAACTGCCGGCTGTTTGGCATCTAGTAGATTTTTGTTAGAGGTGGCAGCTTCGTGTGTTTTGCATGTCTCGATGACTCGACTTAATTGCTCATCTCGGCCGTCCAAAAGTTTTAGTTGCAACTTTTTATCATGCACTCCCACAATAATACGATCTCGTAACATTCGATCCTCATATAGTTTACCACACTCACATTTGTATTCGTAATAGTGTAATTGAGTCCGCAATTCGGTCTCAAATTCCATAAATGTTTGGCCCTCTTTTTGGGAAATGACGTTAAATTTGTACGACTCCATTGCAATATTTCGCTGTGGCAAACAATGTTGATCGAACTTCGCAAGAACCTCATCAAGAGTACGCTGAGTAACAGCTGTACCAACAGTAGTGGTACCTAGCAACGATTTTTTTGTTCCATCGTTTGGAAACAATGTGTTGTACAAATTAGCACCATCAGTCCCAATTAACCAAATGAAATTAGCAATTTTGGTGTCTTCAGGTTCTTCGTCCTTTCCACTGGCAACCATATATACCAAAAAATTCCGCTTCCAATCAGGCCAATCGTTGGCTAAGTTTGAACAATCCAGCTCGAAAGGCAGACGATAATTCGATGCCATCTTTCACGTGGTGGTCTTTCCGATAAAAACGATAGAATACTTGTTGCGCCTTGAATCCCACTTCTGACACCATGTAATAAAAGCGCTTGCTTTTATTATTTATAATTAAACACTTGTGGTTTTGTATAGAAAGGAAATCTTTATTTTCTTAAAAATACCTCTTAACTAATTCTTGTAGCTTCTTTTTAATATGGCCGTTCTTTTTGGTAACTACGTAACGATCTAACTTAACTAACTACTTTTGTTAATTACCTAGATGTTAATGATTACTTTAGTAATGGTGTAGGCAATGTAGCGATTATACATTATACACGATTATATCTAACTCTTATATAGTGTTCCCATTATAACAGGGTATAATTATTACCCACAATATCGAACGCAAATTCAAGCGAAAGAGAAGCAGTCACTCACTTTCGCTTGAAAAAGCGTCCCACTATCTTTCGACATGTCGTTCGCTTGGGTTTACGTTCACAACGTAAGTCATTTATCCATTGTTAAATTGCTATATTACCATACCAACAAAACCCTAAATTAATCGCAATATTGAAAGAAAAAAACGCGAAAATGCATAATATGTACCATAAAAATTACAACCCTGTGCTAATTACAAATGACAGAATAAAAAGGTAAACAAACAAAAAACCAAAATGTCGCACAATAAATAGTTTTTTTTTAAGTGGAAAATTTGTTAAAGTGGAAAAAATGAATAACATATCAGTAGCAGTGTACTTTTTAGTGGAGGTCAAGGAGGGAGAGATGATTTCTCGCAGGAAATTGCGTGATTCCTGCAATGTTTTCAAATGGCAACAAACGAGTAAGTACATCATAGACTTACATATGTGCATTTACATACCATCAGCTTTGTTTCAGATTTGTGGCCAATTTTCGTGTTTCAAAGGATGTCTTTGCAATGCTGTTGGCTACCTTGGAAGATGCATGGATACCAGGACGTCGAAGCACACAAATTCGGCCAGATATTAAATTGGCAACATTTTTGCGATTTTTGGCTACTTGAAGCTAACAAAAAACTGTGGGCAATGGAAATGTATCTTCTACAGCAAAGTCATCTGTAAATAGAATAATAGGCGAATGCCTAGAGCTGTTTGAAGAGATTTGCCCACAGTGGATACAAATGGCACGGCCCGAAGAAGAATTAGATATAAAAGGAAATTTTTTTGAACGCACGGGTCTTCCGGGTGTAATAGGATGCGTGGACGGAACTCACATCCGTATAAAGTCGCCTGGCGATAACATTAAGCGTTTATACTATAACAGGAGGGGATATTATAGTATTAACGCAATGGTGGTATGAAAATAATTTTAATTATACTGTAATCCGATTTTACATCCTTAAAAAATTTTATTATTTTTAGATTTATGACCATAGCATGAAAATCATGTTTGTTGACGCAAGACATCCCGGCTCCAATCATGATGCATTTATATGGGAGGATAGTGTAGTCAACGAGAGATTACAAAATGAGTTTGATGATGGAAAACGAAACACTTGGATTCTAGGTAATGTATTAGTATATACCTATTTAAACTGTTACGTGGTCATTTCTGTACATATACATACATGTACTCTACAACATATATGTATGTATGTATTTAAAAACACATTTTCCCAAATTTGAATTTCTAGAAAATTAGAAATGACACGCGGGCGAACTCGTGGGCACTGCTAGTATAACAATAAAGCCATCAAAAACTAACATTTCAATATTCAAAACTATACACATTTATTTTTTGTTGCAGGTGATGGCGGTTATAAATTAAAGGCGTTTTTGATGACGCCATTTAGGAATCCAAGAGACGACCATGAACGCCGTTTTAATAGGAAACACACCAGTACACGTAATGTGGTGGAACGTTGCTTTGGTGTTTTAAAAAATCGATTTCGCTGCATCCTCGGCTCGCGTGGGCTGCATTACAGTCCCGAACAAGCAACAAAAATTATAAATGCTTGTTGTGCCATGCACAATATATGCATAAAATACAAATGTATTAATGAACAACTTGATGAATGAATCAGTTGGTGACAATACTACGTCAAATGATGATGAAGAAAGTGAGGAAGACGAGAGTACTGCAGTTGCAATACGTAGAAATATTGCAATTAATTTATAAAATGTTTATTTATTGTTTATATAATCAAAAGTCCATATTAAAATATTTTAATTTAAATTTTAAATTTAAAGTATGTTTTTATTTCGTAAAAATTTATGTATGTTTTTGATTTGTTTTACATCTAATGTAAATACATACTGCTATTTATTTATTAAATACTTCGTTAATGCCTCAATCGATCTCAAAATTTGTGTTTGAGTTTCTGCGTTTTGCCTAAAAGTTTCGGCTTGGGCTTCCACGGCATCTGCCATTCTTGTAATGACTGCAACAAGACTTTTAATAGCTTTAGCCAATGTTTCGGTCGCATTAGCCTGCTCTTTGGCAATAGCAGCTGACTGCTCATTCACTCTTAGTTGTCTACGAATAAGTGATATCTGGTCATCAGTTGTCGTTGTTCTTTTTTTTGCAGAAGAGCATGTAGGAATATCATTTTCAATATCAATAAAGTTTTGTTGTCGTTTATGTTGTTGCTGTTGTAACAGCTCTGCTGTTGTCGGGAGTTTTTCCCTCGGTTCGTTCCGGAGCGAAGATCCAATTGTTGTGGGAACGTGTCGTTGTTGTTGTTGTTGTTGTTGTTGTTGCGGCTGACTTTCTTTATGTGAATAATTTGTTTGTTATGGAATGGACTGCTCCCGTTGCAGACTATTTGGTGCTGCCGGGAAGGTGTTATTACCGCTACAGCTTTGGTACCTCTTGGTTGTGTGTCAATTAAAGCTTGAAAACAATCATCAATAGAATTTACAGCTTTTGAACGATTTCTGTCTACAAAAACGAACACCTTGCCACTAGGTGCTGCGGCTTTAGACAGAAACAGTGTTCGGTCTATAGTTTGTTCTAATTCAGTCAAATGATTCACGCGTTATAGCCCACCACCTGTGTCGCACATACTCTTCTGGTTCTCCTCAATTTTTTTCTTTGTGCGGCATTTTAAATCCGCCCAGGACTACAAAAAAAAAAAAATAATAATAATTCTAAAATAATCAAAACAGAAATATTATGCACCTTTTTCCACTCAACAACGGAACGTATTGGAGGCCCAATCGAGTTTAATTTTTTAACGAGCGTTTTCCACTGCTCTTCTACAGACATTTTCGAGCTCCCAAACGTTACACATCCTCTAGCAAACTGCGGGTATTCTTCTATGTAATCAACTAGCGCCTGTAGTTGGTTCAAATTTGATTTTTTTATGCTGGAATATGTAAGTACATATGTATTTATGTATTTAGTTACATATGTATGTATATAAATAAAATTTCATTATTATATTACCTCTTATTTTTCATTTTTAAGTTTAATTTATCAATTTTTTCTTTGTGGTATATACTAAACGACAATATAAACATAAGTGAGTGATTTTGACATTTCTGTTCGCACAGATGACAGTAAAAATATTTAGTGGGACGCAAATTTGTATTAAAACGATTACGTTATCGTTCGCATTGGTTTTCGTTCGAATTGTCGCGCTGAAGGTTACTAGTGGGATGCAAACCAGCTGATTGTCGTTTAAAAAGCGTGCGATCGACAACGTTCGATATTGTGGGACTGGCTGTAAGTTATCTGTTAAAAATTACACCAAGATTTTTTGATGTGTCAACTTAGAGCAAATAGAATAAATTTATAAACATGTTGCACTATCAACATTTAAAAACTCAGAAACTACGAACTGATTTCAGTCACATGATTGATCCATTGTGAACAAATTTTTTAAATTACGCAAAATGGCAAAAAACAAGTTGGCAGTAGTCAGCTCAGGTTAGTCACACGATTGTGAATTGTTATAATGAAAAAATGATTTGATCTTTAAAACAAAAAAAAGTTGTTTCAGCTTTGTATATTATATGTAAATAATAAATAAAAAATAACAAATAACAAAAGAAAAAAGGAAATGTACAAAAGCGAAGTATATTAGTTAAAGGCTTGCGAGAACTAGATAACCAGGAGTTTTTTAATTTTCTTTTCTTATTTTTGAAGCACAATGGATAAAGTAAACCTGACACTGCCTTATAAAAATATCGGAATTTGTTTCTTTAATTTGCAAACTTTTTGTTATTTGTATTATTTTATGTTTTCCACTGGTTTTCAACGCAAATAGTAACCAAATTGTAAGAAAATATACAACAGTAGATTAGATTATTAAAACCAGTGTTGGGGAAAATTAATTAAAATTAATCAAAACATTTTATAAATTGTATAAATTTCTTCACTTAAAAATATGAGAGAGAGAGGAAGAGAGAGAGTTATTCTTCAAGCTTGAGAATAATATGTGTATAAAATAATACCTTATTTTAAAAAAAGTTATACTACGTATGTTTTCAAATAAATTATAATATATATAGTAATACGAGGGCTGCTCTATATATTTCTGGCCTAATAGTGAAAATACGAATATTTATAATCAAAAATGGTTTTATTGTTTTTCAAAGTATTCTCCAGCATGATTTATACACTTTTGCATGCGCTAAAACCAGTTGTCGAAGCACTTTTTCCACTCCGATTGAGACACCTCTAAAACATGGTTTTTGAACACTTCAACAGCTTCTTCTGGCGACGATAATCGTTAACCACGCATGTTTTTCTTGATGTGCGGAAGCAAGAAGAAGTCATTAGGTGCCAAGTCAGGGCTGTACGGCGGATGACCCATTAATTCGACGTTTTAGCCGGTCAAAAACGCTCTGGTTTGAGCCGATGTGTGAGAGCTCGCATTGTCATGGTGAACAATGATTCGTCTTCTCTTGTTGGTTTTTCGAATTTCTCCGATGACTTCAGGCAAACAAATTGTAGTGTACCACTCAGAAGTGACCATCCTACGTTGCTCAAGCGGAACAGTCGCCACATGACCAGTTTTGCCGAAGAAACAGGCGACCATTTGCTTCGAAGTGCTCGTCACTGAAGACCCACGCGGTCGATTGTTGTTTCGTTTCGGGCTCATACGCAAGGATTCATGATTCGTCACCTGTGACGATCTTATAAACGTCTTTTGAAGCACCGCAATCGTATTTTTGCAACATTTCTTTGCAAAAATCGACACGAGCCTTTTTTTGAGCGACTTTCAAATTGTGCGGGATCCAACGAGAACAAACCTTTTTTACGGCCAGCTGTTCATGCAGTATCGAATGTATGCTGGTGGAAGAAATGTGCAAGGATTTCTCTATCTCTCGGTATGTAGCATATCGATCTTGCATTATGAGTTCACGCACGGCATCAATGTTCTCTGGCACAACAGCCGTTTTTGGACGACCTTCACGGAATTCGTCTTTGAGCGAGCTTCGGCCATGATTAAATTCATTATACCAATTTTTCACAGTGCTATAGGATGGTGCTTCATCTTTATACAAAGATTTAAGTTCATCAATGCACTCTTGTCGTGATAATCCACGTCGAAAGTTGTAAAAAATAATGGCACGAAAATGTTCACGAGTTAATTCCATTTTTTTTATATTAATTTTTTCAAGTCACTGTAAACAACACAAATAATGGTCGTACGTCAAAACGTTTTGAGCACGATTATGCGTAATAGTGACAAACTTTCCAATGCAAATGTCAGATTGCACTTGACAGCACTCAGTGTTGCCAGGCCAGAAATATATATATAGCAGCCCTCGTATAGTTGAAAAAAGCGTAAATACCCGGTAAATGGGTGAATTTGGGTAATATTTCGGTATAATGATGGGTATAAACCATTTTTATGTTTATCTAATTTAGCTAAAGGCTATGAAAATACAATTCTTATAGATACTTTAATAGTATAATGTATTTTCAATAAAATAAAAGGCGCAATAATGAATTCAATTATAATTCTTCCATATTTAAAATTTTAAAATGCTTATATACTATTAATGAGAAGAAAAAGTAAGAAGCTTGTCTCACGGTTTTACAATCGGTTACAAACGGTTTTAGAAATATTTCATTATTGTTTACATTTTATAGCTTATACAAATATTTAGTTTTTTGGCTCCTCAAGTGCATAGGTAGCAAATAAACAATATAAAATAAATAATATTTCATAAACAATTTTAATTTGTCATACGAATGCATTTATGTGGAAAGTAAAATAATGTAATCATGTTACATATAGGTGAAGTAAAAAAATGCAATCATAAAATGATGCAATCATGCTACACCTCCCTTTTCAGAAGAATGTTCATATAACATGTTTTATGGACATTCTTTTACAATTTTGATTATTATAAAACCAAAAACATTCTCTTATAGCTATGGTTGTTATTATAAAATGTTTTCTTTAATATGTTTTTGTATTAAATATATTAAAAAAGTTTTTTTGCTTATTTTTATGTACTAATTGTTCTTTTTTTGGTTTTCTTATCTTCTAAGTTACATTATTTCTTATGTCTATTTTCTTAACTTTATAAAGACCTTTGTATTGTGTGTCCAGCTTATGTCCTGATTTATTCCTAAGTCTAACTAAATCTCCTATATTAAGTTTGTAGTTTAGTATTTTCTTATCATAGCTTAATTTCTGCTTAAGTTTACTTCTATCTAATATTTGTTGAGCTCTGTTATATGCTACTTGTAACCTAAATTTTGCCTCCTTGGCATAGTCATCTACATTGCACAACGGTGTTATTCTGTCTACTTCATTAAATTGATGAAAACTATTTGAAAATTTTGAGAAAACTAATTCATATGGACGATATGTGAAATATTTAAGCCATTCATCCCAGTCGGTTTTGTCAACTGTTATGTTAGAACGCACGTACTCATTAAAAGTTCTATGGCTTCTTTCTATTGCACCTAATGTCTGGTGTTGATGTGCTGTTGATATAAGTTTTTCAATTTTTAGTAGATTACATAATTCCGTAAGTATAGAACCCCTATATTCCTTACCCATGTCCAAAATGAAAGTCCTCATAGATAAGTATAAAATTCCGAAATATGGCCTTAGCAATAGTTTTAGCGTTTTTGTCCTGAATTGGTATTGTTACCAAATATTTTGTAAAGTCACACATTATTGTGACTTCATATCCATTGCCAAAATGGATTTTGGAAATGGTCCAATCGTGTCTACGTAAACTGTATCGAACGCTTTAGCCGGCGTTTCAGTAGCGGTTATTGGACAGTTTGTGTGTATTGTTGTCTTTGGCGGTTGACGTTTATGACATGTTTTTACATATCTAACTAAGAAAAGATGTTTTAAATCAAATTTGTATATTGGTTACTATAGACTTTGCTTTTTGATGTAAATTTTTCCGGGTGAAAGTTTCAGTTTATAGTATTTTCAAATATTTTGGGCTCATTATTTTTGTGCTGATCCTTTTCTAATACATTACTACTTTTATTATTTTTATTGGTCATCGATCTAGTCGTGACTCTTAAAATAGAACAATTTTCTTTATTCATGTCTTTAAAATCGTTTATTATTATGCGTGACAAGGCGTCCGCAACAGAATTATCTTTTCCCCTAAGGTATTCAACCGTAAAATCATAATCTTTCAAATCTAATCTTATTCGAATTAATTTAGAGGTTCATTGAAAACAAATAAGAAAGTGGTCTATGATCGGTGCGAACCAAAAATTGCTTTCCATATATGTATGGTATGTATGTATGTGTTATTGCCCAGTGTATGGCCGTTAACTCTTGTTCAATGGTTGATTTATTGCTTTTAACTTTAGTGAAAGTCTTTGATGCGTATGCTATTGGTAACAGTTTTCCTTCAAATTCCTGCGTTAAGACTGCACCACAAGCTTATTTGCTTGCGTCTATGGTTATGCAAAATTCTTTTGTGACGCCCTTTTCAGGTATTTAAACGCACATTCACAATCTTTTGTCTATTCGAATTTCGTATTCTTTTTAAATAATTTAGTTAGATGTCTGGAATACTCCGAAAAATTTTTTATAAATCTGCGATAATAATTACAAAAACCTGCGAATCTTTTTGCACTGTCCGCATCTTTTGGCGTTGGATAATTTTCTTCAATCGAATATTTAGTGTCGTCAGGTAGTATTCCTTTGTCGGTACATATTTGACCAAGGTTGGTTACTTCTTTCATAAAGAATGAAAATTTTTCGGAATGCAAACTTAAATTGTATCTTCTGCATAAACCAAAAACAATTTGCAAATTCGAAAGCTAATGTTTCATAAAACATCCCAGAACAACCAAATCATCCATATTTAGTCATCATTCGTTGGAATCAATTTGGTGCTATCTTTAAACCGTATGGTAATCTTGTGAATCTATATGCTTCGCTGTTTGTCGAAAATTACATTTTTCTCTAAGTCAATTTGGTAAAATGCTGAGATGAGATCCAAACATGAAAACTATTTTTCTCTACCTAGTTGATCTAAAATATCATCTATTCTATTTTCTTATTTATTTGTCTGTAATCAATTCTAGAATTGGACTATTGTATTCTAATTGTGTTGGCTCTATTATTTTGTCATCTATTAGCTTTTGTACTTGTTTATTGATTTCATCTGTATGTGTTTGTGGTATTTTGTAGTTTTTAATGTATACTGGTTGTTGATTTTTAATCCTTAACTTTTGTTAATAGAAATTATTAGTTGTTATTGTTTTAGATTCTAAACCAAAACCATCTGTGTATGTAGAACAGAGCTTAGTTAATGTGCTTTTAAATTGATCTAGAAATTTTTTCTTTAAAATTTCCAATACTTTTGATTTTCTTTTTGAATTAGGTATATTACGATTTTGTAATATTTCATAATCTGAGATGTTTTCGGCTTTTATTGTGTTATTTTTAATTGTGATGATAGTGTTTTTAGTAATTAAGACACGAACAAAAGCTTTGTTAGTTTGCACCAATGTGCAATAAAAACAACGGGTTCTATTTCCTGATTTGGAATAAGTAATTCTTCATCTACGTTTGTTAGTTGTATTTGACGTACTACTTCTGATCTAGTAGGCAAAATTATATTACTATTGTAGTTATTGATAGGAATTGGTACTTAATATGATACATTGTTAGGGCGTAGGACAAGGTAATCAACGTTGTCATTAAAATCTAATAAACAGTTATACTCTAATAGAGTCCATCCCTATATTTATTTTTTGAATTTCTCCTAGGGAAATGTTTTAGTTTTCCGAATCATTTTGATTTGATTCGATTGCTCGTAGATTGTTGTAATTCCTGGAGTGTCTACCCGATTTTTGTCGTGGTATGTTGTTGTAGTTATTGTTATAATTGTGTTTATTAGAATTCTAACTCCTTTGGTAATTGTTCGTTCCTCGAAACCTTTTAAAGTTCCCACGATAATTATTCGATCTATGTTTATAAAAGTGTATTGCGTTTTGTTGTCCAGTTGCTTCAGTGTAGCTGTTGTCAAATTTGCTGATAGCTGCATTAATGCTGCTAAATTTCCCTGCCTTCATGATACGTTTAACTTTATCAAGGGTGCCGTTTTTCGTAAGTGCTTTTATGGCAACTTGTGTTGATTATTGGTTTTTAATTCACATTATAGTTCATCTGAAATATATGCGTTTTCTAGTGATTTTGTAAGGATTTTTATCTCGTTGCAATACGTATTAGCTGTTTTATTGTTTTGTTTGATAATCATAATTTTTGCAGTTAATTCCTCGATGGATTCATCTTTAACGCTATTGCTTACTTTGTTTATTATATCTGTGATTGTTGATTCACTGCTAATCAGATTGCGAGTGTTTCCGTTAAGTTTTTTTTAAATTAGGGATGTCGCTGGGCCCTTATCATGTGTGCCCTTAATTGAATCTACAAACTTTAATGAATCAATTAACGAATGTAGATTTTCCGATTTGCCATCAAAGTCTATAAGAAGTTTTGAGGCTGTTTTTAGAAAATCTACTAAAGTTTGCGTCATTGTAGTGTTCTGTTTTGTTAATTGTGTATGTTTGGTGGTTATATTGTAAGGAGTATTTTCGTCTATTGAGTTCGGTAATTTTATTAGTATTGCCTTTTTATTAGCGATTTTAAAAATTCTGTTTTTCAGATCTAAATAAAATGCATCAGCTGCAGTTTTATGTGCTGCAGTTAGTCGATGATAATTTACATTAAGTAGGACCCGTATTTTCTCGAGATTCACAAAAAGATTTTGGAAATGATATTTTAAAGTTTCATCTTTTATTGGTCTATCGATATTTAAACACTTATACGACTTTTCGAATTCTTCTTTTATAATTAGATTAGAAAACACCTTACTATTAAGAATAACAAATGTTTTTCTATTTTTATTGACAATTTACATCCAGTATTTATACAAAAATCTTTAGTCATAATTCTACATTACAATTGCTTAAATGATTGATAATATTACAGTTTGGTTATTGATAATTTCTATTTCAGTTGCTTAAGTGGTTCAATGTGTTTTTGTGTCAAGTATTTTGTTACTTTTGTGTGGTCTGTTTCTTTTAACTGTTTGTCTGCTTTTTGTTGTGTGAATTATGTTTCGTCATATTTGTGTGGTCTGTTTCTTCTAGCTGTTTGACCGTTCAGGGTTTTAAATATCAAAGAAGTAAAGTTATTAATTGCTGTGACAAGTATAGTGTGTTCCCTTATAATAAGTACACTACACCATCGCCCTCAAGATTAAATTTATGAATGTAATGAAATAAATTGAATCTTAAAATATGTACTAATATTAATTAATTATTCTAGAGTAAATATAGGTATTTAATATTATGTGGTAATACGTATAGTTATGTGTATATTTGTAGATTATTCGCAATTCTTATTATAGAATATTCATATTATTCATTAGTAGGGCTGAGATTTTCATGCACTAAAAAATCGAAAATATGCGCTTAAAATATGCACAAAAAAATCGAAAATATGCACTCAAAAAATAAAAAATATGCAGTCAATGAAAAAATCCTTTTCTTTTAATTTTATTAAAAACAAAACAAAAAAATAAAATATTCAATCTATTGTTATTCAAAACATACATACATACATATGGATTTTAAAACCTTAAATACTAAC
This sequence comes from Cistogaster globosa, assembly GCA_937654795.1. Lineage (NCBI taxonomy): Eukaryota > Metazoa > Arthropoda > Insecta > Diptera > Tachinidae > Cistogaster > Cistogaster globosa. The sequence goes on along the minus strand of OW569403.1, from coordinate 98,914,861 downwards.
TAATTTAAATTTTTGTTTGTATAAACAAATAAATACTTTCTTATATTATCAAAAGTAAAACTTTTTCTGTTCGGACGTAAAAAACTTTTGTACATAGAAAATGATCTCTCAACGTCAACCGAAGTTATAGGAGCATACTTGAAGGAAGCCAATTCATTTGGAGAATATTCACTTTCTAATTCAGATCCCACATTTGATTCTAGATCAAAAATACTTGAAATTTGTCTTATTTTTTAAATCCTTCATTTTTTTGCAAAACGCTTTGGATTTTTTTTTAATTTGTTGGGCTGTTCTTCCTTCCACATTGTTAATTTTACTTTCTGCATTATCAACTAATTTAACTTGAATATTAAGTGAACTAAATCCCTCCAATTTAGTTATTGTCTCACCAATATAACCGTAGTTGGAAGATACAAATGCTAATTGACTTTTAATGTTATTCAAATTTAATATTTCTTTTACTTTTATAATTGCATATGCATCAGTATCAGCAAGCTCTCCAATAACATTCTTAAATTGCTCAAAGTTTTTTAAATAGTATTCTACAGCATCTAGCCATGTTCCCCATCTTGTTAATACTGGCTGCGGTGGAAGAGGAACCAAGGGATACATTTCTTTAAAAATTGCAACTCGTGAAGAAGCCTTTAAAAATATTTTTTTTCCCGTATGAAACCAATAAATCAATATTATCGAATGTGCTTCTAATTTCCTCTGCAACGCGGTGTAATCCATGTGCCAAGCAAGTAACATGTAACAGTTTTGGGTAAAATATTTTAAGGCTATTGGCAGCCTTAACCATGTAAGGTGCCGCATCGGTTAAAAACAGAAGGATCTGCTTTTTGTCAAAATCTTGATCCAATAAATTTATTGAGTCATGAAAAGCTCGAGCTATCTTAGCATGGTTGGCTTTTTCCAATTCCACAACGTTAAGCAAGAATTTATTTTTGGAAACTTCTTCATCTTTATCCAAAACTCCGATAATAAAATTTGCAACGTAACGCCCTTCTATATCAATTGTTTCGTCCATCGACACCCATAAATATTTGCTTTTCAAGAACGAACAGATTTTTTCTAGTTCGGAGCCATATGTTTTGTCTAAATAATTTTTTCTAGGAGTAGACTGACAAGGGATTATCTCATTTATGTATGTTTTAAAGAAGTTTCTTAAATTTTCGTTACTTAATTTGTTTAAGGGTATGTCAGCGGAAATAAATGCTTCACATAAGTCCATACAAAACTTATTTGTTGTCTCTGTATATTTAAGCAGCGATTGGGAAGGCTTTTCTTTAACACGCTCGAGCAGCTCCCTGTGTTTTTGACTTTTTAAGTGTTGAACAAGCAAAAACTTTCTTTCGTGATTCACGGATTTATTGCAAACTTTGCAATAAAGTATTCGACCGTCAGATATAAAGACATTGTTAAATTCGTTAACGTATTTCATTAGGATGGAAGACTTTGAAGGCTTAATCTTCGGCATATTTCCTAGAAAAAGAAATCTCGTAAAACAAAAGATACTTTATGAACTGTAAAATGTACTCACAATTAAATATCTAACAACTAATGAACAAATTTCATTTAAATTATTGTTTTCAATGTTAAAATTTTATTAATTCACGTTAAAATAAAGAAGAATCTAGTTTTTCTCAAAAATACGTTGCAAAACAAGTGAAAAATACATATATATATGTGTGTGTGTTTGAAAATTGAATGTCAATTAATGTGACATCAAGTTATGTAGTATATGTGTCTTTTTCTAATGTAAAGTTGTATTTTAAGCAGAGCACCAAAAGAATTTATTGATTTTTTTGTGTATTTGGATATTTTTTGAAAAATCACTTAAAATTTTCAAAACATGCAAAAATATGTATTAATAAATTTAAAATATGCAAAAAAATATGCCTTTTCATTAAAATATGCAAAAATATGCATTTTCACCAAAATATGCAAAAATATGTAAAAATAAATCGATGCCATTTCAACGTAAATTTATTGATTCGGAAAGATAATTGGTCGATATCGTTCATAGACTATCGACAAAAGACATGCATTTGCATGGAAATCGCAGCCCTATTCATTAGGTTTATATAATTTAAGTATATTATTATGATACATTTTTTCTAGATTATCTACTTTTAATACAGAATTTACTCCTAGTCTTTTTATTATTTTATAAGGTCCCTTATATGGGCTTTGATTCTTTTTTCTGGATTCTCCTTTTATTAATACTAGATCTCCTATCCTAAAATTACTAGTATTTGTATTTCTGTCATAAACTTGTTTTGATTTCTGTTTAGCTAAATCTACTAATTTCTTAGCGTTTTCTAATGATCTCTGAAGTCTTATTTTAATTTCATTAGCGTAATTTTCTATATCATAACATATATTTGTGTTTTGTATATTGTGTGTTGGTAATGTTGCTAATTTCCCATATATAAGTTCGTAGGGTGAGTAGTCAGTGTCAACATTTGGTACTGTATTGTATGCAAATGCGTAATATGGAATCCATTTGTCCCATTCATAATCATCCACAAAATTTAACAAATATTCATTTAAAACGCGATGATTACGTTCAACAGAACCTATTGACTGATGGTGATAGGGTGCTGAAAATTTCTGTTCTATATTAAGTAAATTGCAAACTTCTTTTATTAATTCATTGTTAAATTCAGTGCCTCTATCTGATTTTAATGTTTTAAAGAATCCGTATTTTAAAATAAATTGTTCAACTAATGTCTTAGCGATATTTTTGGCATCTTTTGTTTCGATTGGATGTGCTACAACATACTTAGTTAGTTCGCATTGCATCGTTAGAATATATCTGTAACCATTTGACATTCGCAAAGGCCCTACTGTATCTATTTCTATTGTCTCAAAACTACTTTTAGGAGTTTCAGTTATAACCATTCTTTCCTTAATATGTTTCGTTATTTTGTTCCTCGTACATTTGTCGCATTTGTTAATATAATCTCTAACCATTTTTCGCATGTTCTTCCATACATACCGTTGTTTCAATTTAAGTACTGTCTTTCTAATACCAAAGTGTCCTGAAATTGGAGAATTGTGGAACTCTTTTATAATGTTCATTTGCAGTTTTCTATCTCTAATATGTTGTAATGGTTTATACAATATAATATTCAATTCGTAATTCTTATATTTATTTGTTTTCAATATTTTCCGGTGAACGTCATTGTAAGTTTTATTTAAATATTCAATTGATATGAGCTCAAAAATTTTATCTTCGCATGATAGAGCGAGATTCTTTATATTCTGCTTTTGCATATAAATTATTAATTTCTCTAGAGACAAAACGTATTTTGCTAGATGTTCATCAACATTTATTACAAAGCTATTATCTGTATTTTCTATGGAACCACATTTATATCCATTTTTTCTATTCATACCGGTTTTAATAATATTAAATTTTAATTCGTAAATATTTTTTATATCTCTTAAAGATGTACATTCCTACATATGAGTATCTATATGTTGGCCTTGGGATATGTCACTTTCGTTATTTTCCATTACTTTATTGCTTATTTTATTTGCCGTCATTCCACGTGTTGTTACTAAGATTTTAGATGGTTCCGTATTGTCATCTTCTATTTGTATCATATTTTTTAAAGTGTCAGAATCTAGTTTTATCCTCGATAAAGCGTCAGCGTTAGTGTTTATCTTCCCTTTTTTATAAATAATTTCAAAGTCATAGTCTGATAAGTCTATTCGTATTCTAGTTAATTTTGACGAAGGATTTCTGTGAGTAAAAAGTGAAACGAGTGGTCTATGATCAGTTACAACAATAAATTTTCTACCGAACAAATAAGGTCTAAAAAATTCTATTCCCCAGTGTATCGCTAGTAGCTCTTTTTCTATTACTGGCTTGTTCAAATCATGTTTTCCTACAGTTTTGCTTGCATAAGAAATTGGTAAATCCTGTCCTATCTCTCCTTGTGATAGCACAGCTCCCAATGCATAATTTGATGCATCTGTGGTTAATATGAATGGTTTTCCAAAATCTGGGTATTTTAATATTGGTGCGGTAATTAGTTTTCTCCTTAGCGTATCAAAAGCTTGTTGACATTCATGCGTCCACTGGAATTCCTTTCCTTTTTTCGTTTGGTCGTTTAGACATTTTGTGATTTTCGCAAAGTTTTTTATAAAACGTCTGTAGTAATTGCAGAATGCAACGAATCTCTTAACTTCATTTTTGTCCTTTGGAATCGGATATTGTTCGATGGTCTTATTTTTTGAAGGGTCCGTACGTATTCCGTCTTTTGTTATCTGGTGCCCTAAGTAAATTACTTCCGATTTAAGAAATACACATTTTGAAGCATTTAGTTTCAAATTATATTTTGACAAACGTTCAAATACTCTTATCAGATTATCATTATGGTGTTTCAAGCTACATCCAAACACAATAATATCATCTACATACAAGAAAGCTTTAGAGTCTAGTCCACTTAGTGCTATTGTTAACATTCTTTGGAAACTATTTGATGAAATCTTTAAACCAAATGGCAATCTTTTAAACTGATAATGTCCATTACTAGTTGAAAAAGCTGTTAAATGTCTTGAATTTTTCTCTAAGTTAATTTGATGGAATGAGCTAGTCATATCTAAGGTTGAAAAATACTTAGCTCTTCCAAGACGATCTAAAACATCTTCCAGTCTTGTCAACGGGAATTTGTCGTTTACTATCTTCTTGTTTAACTGTCGAAAGTCAACTACTAATCTCCATTTTTCTTTTCCCTTTTCACTCTTTTTTGGAACCACTAATAATGGTGAATTATATGCACTGTCTGATGGTTCTATTATGTCATCATCTAGTAATTGTTTTACTTGACTGTTTATTTCATCATACTGTGTATGAGGTAGTCTATAATTTTTTATATATACTGGTGTATTATCAGAAACTTTTAATGTCTGTGTATAAAAATTATTTGTAGTCAACGTCTCTCCTTCTAAATGAAAAATGTCGATAATTTTTAAAAATTTCTGTCAATTCCTTTCTACCTCTAATATCTTCAGTGTCAATTCTAAGGATGTCAAGAAGTCTTCTTAATCTGTCCGGATCATGTTTTTTTATAGGTTTATATGACTGTTTTATCAATGTGTAATTCTTCAATGGTTCTATTTCAAAGTTTATATTTTTCAATGTTACGTCATCATCTGTTGTGTTCAATATTTTGACGTGACAGTTACCATTTCCTGGTACTATTGTGTTGCTAATAAATACGCCCGGTTGAATCTCCTTATTAAGAACGATACTATCTTCTCAAATATCCAGATTTATATGATGAATAGTCTCTGATCGTTTTTCTACTTTTATACAATAGTCTTTGTTTATACGTGATTTCATAGGTATGATTATATCCTCATCTTTCAAGGTAAGTGCTAGTGTGAATGTTTCATAATCAATTTTGCATAGAAATTTCGAAAAGAAATCTCGTCCTAAAATTCCGTCTGTTGGTATGGGAAATTTCTTGTTAACTATATGAAATTTATGTTTTTCTTTTATATTATTAATGTTAAAACCTAATTCTGATGTTCCCAGAGAGTTAATCTTTTCTGTAGTTATGCCTGTAAAACTAAGTGATCCTTCCTTGTCAATATGTATAGCATTCTCGTTTAATTTATCTACTTTGCATAAAGAGATATCAGCTCCTGTGTCTATTAAAAATGTAAGTGTTAAATCCTTCTCCAAAATTAAATCTATGAAATTTGATTTGTTAATTAAAATCTGAATAATATTATCTAGTCTTACTGTTGTTTCTCCGGAAAATGAGTTTATATATTTCCTTGACCCATATCCGGATTTTGGCAGTTTTCCTGAACGCAGTGTATATTCCGTTGGTCTTGAAAATATCTATTCCGATCATTTCCGTTATGATTGCGGTTGTTATGACTATTACCATATCTATTATTAGTCGTATAGTTCCTTCGATTGTTGTTATAATTATTGCCTTGATTACCTAAATAGTTGTTGGTATGACGTGGTGGTCTGCTATTATTATTATTGTTGATATTACCATTGCCACTCCTCTTTTTATTATGACTATTACTATTATTTGACCAATTGTTGCTACCGAAGTTTTTATTATTATTTGGGTAATAATTATTTTGTCTATTATAATTGTTGCCAAAGTTCCCTGACTTGTTTTTTCTGTAGTTATTGTTCGAGAAATATAAAATTCTTTCTGAGCTACTAGAAAATTCTTTCTCTAATTCCAAAGCTAACTGAAGTGCTTCGTTAAGTTCTTTCGGTCTGGAAGCGAAAACTGTCGGTTTGAGTTCTCCTTTCAAACCATTCTTAAATACGTTTAAAGCATAGCTATTGTTCAATTGTTTTATGGTGTCAGCTTGTGTTGTACTACAATTCTGTATTTCCTTAATTTGTAGCTCATTTAATTCTGTTACTAGATCTAGAATTTTTTTATGGTAAGTGTTTATACTCATGCTTTTCTGTGAAATAGTACTAAGAGTAGCCTGAATTTGTGAAGCTGTTTTTGTTGATTTATACCTATTAGATAAAATATTTTTTAATTCTGTGAATGTCTTGGGTACTGATATTCCTACCGATGCTCTTACTAAAGTACTTAATTTTGTGTTGTATACAAAAGATATTAAAATCTTCTTCTGTTCTGTTTCCAACGTATTGTTGACTAGTTCAACGATAGTAAGAAAAGAATTCAATTCTTTGTAGTTTCCTGTGAATTCAGGGATAACTTTTATGGCTGTTTCTAAATTGAAGTTTGCCATATTTACTAGATGTTGTTTTTTAGATACTAGTGCTTGCTCAAACAATGATTTTGCTGTATCGTAATATTTATTAAATTTTTCTACGGCTTTCTGATTGTCCTCTGTCTCTAGTTTTGTGTTATATTCTGAAAATTCTTGTTTTAGTAATTGTATATCTTTTAATTTAGATATCAATGTCTCTTCTGTGTATCCCCTAATTCCTGTTTTCTTAAAATTTTTGATTAAAGTTTCTATTTTACTTATAATTGTGTCCATTTAGATACATATGTACATTTTGTATATTTATTTATTTTTTGTTTGTTTTCAAACCTGTACTACAGCTTTTTTCTGAATATAGTTTTTAAAGTACTTATTAACTTCAATTATTATAAATACAATTACAATCATACAAAAAATAAAAAATGCGTCTAGTTTAATTGTTGTGCCAAAGTCCATATGTATGGTTTCTTGTTGTTTTGATTTTGATTTTTGGTTCCCCATTTAACTGTTGTAGTTTTATATACAGGTGTCTTTTCTCTTGCCCGTATGTTAATCCAATTAGACGTAGAAGTTCCTTCCTTTGCTTCTTAATTTGGAGTTTCTTACCACCCCTTCTGGACTTCTTCTTCACCACCGGTTGTTTTACTTCTTTTTGTTTTTGTTGCCTTTCTTTGTACTCTTGAATTGTTATCGGCTTTGGTCCACAGTTTTTTGGTGCGGGTATATATCTAGGACAGTTTATGACTTTTCCCTCTGGCTCATATTCTTCTAGAGACTGCTCGTATTTGGAAAAAATTTTGTCAATATCTTCCCTTGTGGGAGGATTGTCTTGCAAGGACATTAAATCAAAGATTAAAAAATAAAATTGTTGGCTCGAAATTGCAGGATCGCCATATTAAGTATGTAAAATGTTTATATTATCAGACTTAATCTTATTATTTTATTTGAGGAATTGCTAAGCTTATTTAAAATGCTGCACTTAGCTGCAGACACTTTTTAATTCACTCCTGCACTGTTTAAGGTGCTGGATTAGAATATAGAGAAAACACCTTACTATTAAGAATAACAAATGTTTTTCTATTTTTATTGACAATTTACATCCAGTATTTATACAAAAATCTTTAGTCATAATTCTACATTACAATTGCTTAAATGATTGATAATATTACAGTTTGGTTATTGATAATTTCTATTTCAGTTGCTTAAGTGGTTCAATGTGTTTTTGTGTCAAGTATTTTGTTACTTTTGTGTGGTCTGTTTCTTTTAACTGTTTGTCTGCTTTTTGTTGTGTGAATTATGTTTCGTCATATTTGTGTGGTCTGTTTCTTCTAGCTGTTTGACCGTTCAGGGTTTTAAATATTAAAGAAGTAAAGTTATTAATTGCTGTGACAAGTATAGTGTGTTCCCTTATAATAAGTACACTACATCTGACTTTATTTAATATTTCCTGCCATTCCATTGAAATGAATGGCTTAAACTTTATCTAGGTCAGTGGCTTTATTTACATATTTTTCTTTAAATATCTGTGATGTGTTTTGTGTTCCTCTTCAGTTAGTTCTTTTGGTTTCTTTTCGTCCCAGTTAATAGAATTTTTTTGTTAATTTTTTCTTTTATACATAATAATATAATAAATAAATATATAATATAATTATATAAAAATATATTTTGATTTGTTTTGATGGTGTTTATTATTGAATATTCCTTACTACATATTCATTATTATAATATTTATTATTATTACTATTTTTTTAAAATAAATTAATATTTAAATAATAAGTTCTTTTATTTGTTTTGTAAAAAATAAGAATAAAAGTAATTTGTTAAACAATTATTATTTTGGAGTTGCCAATTTTTCGGCTTTTTCTCTTTTTCGTCATTTGCTTGAGAGTTTCTAAAGTTCGTTTATTCTTCTTTAATTTTTGGGATTTCTTCTTCTTTGGCGTGATTTAATTCGTGCCCCAAAATTTTTAGGGCCTTTTTTAGTCCTATTGAATTTTCCACCTCTCGATTTTTTTAAATTTGAAAGGGAAATAATTTCGAAATTCGGTTCTTCTGGTTTCTTTTTGGTCAAAAATATTGGCCTTGGGCCAATGCTTAGAATAGCTGATTTATCTTCTTTTTCAGCTGCCAGTAGTTTAGCCCATCGTTCTTCGGCTTCCTTTAGCTCCTGCATTATTTCTTCCAAGGATTTTGCCATATGTTTTGTAATAACAAAAAGATATAGAAGAAATTTGTCCAACTACGTATAAGTAATATGGGTTTTTTCCAGCTAAAGCTGGCAGGATCACCATGTAATATATTTTCAATCAAATGAAAGACACAGGCGCATTTATGAATTCAATTTTAATTCTTCTTTATTTAAAATTTTAAAATGCTTATATACTAGTACTGAGAATAAATGTAGGGAGCTTGTCTCACGGTTTTGCAATCGGTTACAAACGATTATACAAATATTTAGTTTTGTGGCTCCTCAACTGCATAGGTAGCAAAAATGTAATATGAATATTTTATAAACAATTTTAATTTGTCATACGAATGCATTTATGTGGGATGTAAAATAATGTAATCATGATACATACAGGTGAGGTAAAATAATTCAATCATAAAATGATGTAATCATGCTACAATATTACTAATTGAAAAATCTGAGTCTAACTTTTAAATGGAAATTACTTAGACCGCAACGAATTTCGTTTATAAAATTGGAGATGTAACTCTATTCTGCTCGACACAAAATGTTAAGGACAAAAATCTAGTACTTCTTCGAACTTAGATTTACAATTAAATGCACACATTTTTAGTTCCGTATACAGTTAGCAAATTGCTCATCGTTAAGAAAGCGACTAAAATTTTAACGTTTAAATTTGTCGACAAAACGAACGACGCACAGTGGCTGAAAATCGTTTTTCGTTGGCCAAAATTCTGTAACTTTTGAACCGATCAAAATATTGAAATAATTTTTTTTAATGGATAGATATTTAGTTCAGCTTGATTCAGTTTCAATTACATTAAAATTGATTGAGGACTTTTTAAGGAATTCGAGGTCAAAGTTGAACATTTTAATTTTTTTAACTTTCAGAGTGAAATATGGGTTTATTCTGTGTGTAACATAGTAAAATATCCCTCTAAGATCCAAAAAAGTATATATATTCTTGATCAGTGATGAAATCTAAGACGATATAGCTATGTCCGTCTGTCCATACGTCCGTCCGTCCATCCGGCCGTCCGTCCATTCGCCTGTCTGTATGAACACGATTCAGTCTAAACGAAAAGAGCTAGACCCTTGAAATTTGGTACATATATATCTTGAAGGATAGGGCATGCTAAGTTCGTAAATGGGCCAAGTCGGACCAGGGGGAAAAAATTCCCCTAAGAAGAACTAAACCAACCCCTGAAAAACTACACATTTTTACAAGTTTTTTTGTAAATTTGTTAAGCAAATGAAACATTTTTATGTCAAAGAAGGTTCAAGGTCTTTACCCTGGAGCCAGAAAATCATAAAAATTTATTTTTGGACCCTGCCCCCTTTTTGTGGGCGTTTATATAGCATATTATATGAAAAATATTGTCAATAATTAACAAATTGTATTACCTAAGCCTAGATTGCATAAAAAATTAATTTTTAAGCTTTCATGACGAATGGAAAATGTACTCAGATCTTCTGCGCTACCTTCACCTCACCCCCCCCCAAAAAAAAAATTTTTTTTTTGGTTAAGCAACAAGAAAATATAATTTGATCTTCTACGCTACCTTAACCTCACCACCCCCTTACCCCTCCATCATCCTATATAGTTGGAAGGTATTTAAGATTCGACTCGGTCGAATATAACGTTTTAACTTATTTTTTACTAATACAATGTTTTCCATACTTAAAGAATAATGAAAGGCAATTATAATTTTTATTCGTTTGACTTAAATATTAATTGCAAATATTCGATATTTTGTTCTATGCTATTTCTGTTCTTTAGCAGTTTTTTGGCTTCTTCATCTAAATGCCGATGGTCCACTTTCCATTGATTTCGAATACTGGATATGAACGGATCTGGCGTTGCCAATAATATATTAAGTAGATCTTAATTTGTTGAATTCCGTCAAATTTTCCTAGTATTGTGCTCTCTATAAAATATGTAATCCTTGTTCCTTTTTTCCTGAGCCTTCTCTGATAGATCTCCAAGTTGCACCAAATGATATTTAATGACATCTTCACCATGATAAAGGATTTTGTGAACTGTTGCAGGCATATTTCTCCATGGGTAGTTAGTTGTATATATTTTTGCAGTTTCCTTAGCATAATCTCCAAATTTTCTACAGTCAATTTCTTCATTGCACGCAAGTACTTCTAGTATTATTTTAAGTCTGAAAATAAGGTTAAAATCCACTCCTGTTATTTCAGATGCTGTTTCTGGATCTGAAAAGAATCTTCTTGCGGTATTTTTTTTTTTTTTTTTTTTTTTTTATTAAAAGAGAAGTAGCACTTCAGGCAATAATGCCTATTTAGTTATTTTTGTAACCGTGCTACATTCTTTAGGAAAGGGAGAGATGAGAGATAAGACAGGTGGTGAAAAGAGAAAGATAGATATAGCCAATTTATTAGTTATTTTACTTCGCCGGCGAATATGCTATTAAGAAGTACCGACGAAGGAGGCTGCATGTTTAATGTTAATTCTGAATATGTATTTATACCATTAAACAGAAAAAAACATTTTTTATTTTTGGTTGCCGCAGGGGTTGAACCCTGGTCAACCAGGTTTGTAGCCAACGTGTTTACCACTTAGACTACAGCAGCCTCAATTTGTATTGCCTGACCCTTGTTTTGGCTGATCTATAATCAGTCCACGTTTGCGATATTCATCTTGAACATGTTTCTTTTTCGAACTTCTTAACCCTTTGTTGGTCTCGTTGTTTCTTATTGATCCTGAAGACCCGAAATCCAAATCATAACTGATTTTTAGTATGTGTTCCATAAGTCGTATTCTTGCGTGTAGTGGTGATAATCCAAATTCATATGCATCGGTATTATCTAATGATTTTCTGGGACTTGGTTTAATTGGGTTGATGTTGCTTAGCATATAATGCAGCTGGATGCAGCCTTCGTGTTAGTCAAAGCCTGACCCACTTTTCCATCTATCATTGTCAGGACTAACTGGTAGCTTACTTCAATTTGCTGCCCATCTAACTGTAATTGTAATGGCTGTAGTGTTGTAATTTGGGCCTTGATATCACTAATTTCTTTATTAATAACAGCATTTGTTTCTTTTTTGAATTGAAATTTGATTGGCCTGCAGTATTTCGTAGAAGATGGTGTCTCATTTTTCCAAATATCCATTGTTTGCGTTGTACTAGTCGAAGGCTCTGAATTTTCCAAAATCTTTTTCAATCGCAATGGTACAAATGATACCATGAACATATCTGAGTCAGAAATATTTTCACATACAGCTTGCTTATATTGTTTTTGTCCCGAAGAACCATCACATCCCCATTTACAAAAAAGAATTAACTTTGTGTTTCCGTATTTCTTCAACTCATTTCCTGTTATTGATTGCAGCAAGCGTTCGGCTGTGTGATCAAGTAGAGATTGTAGTTGTACCTCTGCCGAAATTTGTGTGATTGTAATAGTGTCCTTTGATGGCAAACAGTCCATTTTAGGTGCGGTTATGTGATGATATGCTGGACATATATTTGAGCCTTTTTCAATCGCACGCTGTCTGAGTTTAATATATTGCTGTTTTGTTAATTTCAAATCCAGAAATAATGCTAATGCCTCCTCATTTGTGTACTGTATTGCATCATTCGGAGTTGGTATACTTTTTAGAATCCGTTTTGTTCTCGGTGGACTAGCTTTAACAACTTTTTCAATGATATACACTCTTGTAAATTGGTTCTGTGATCGTAATTGATGTAGGAAAGATTCTTTTATATTTGTAGAACCAAAGGCATCGTTAATATCTTTAAGCTTCCGCCTCTTAGATCTATCGCTGCAGTTGTCCACTAATGATTTGCGTGGTCTTCCAGCCTTATCTTGCTTTGCTGTTTCTGCAGCGACAGAAAGTTGACCTTCTAACCACTTTGCACTTTTTATATAAAATTTTTGTTTACTGTACATAACTTCTTTGTAGCGTTTTTTTAGTGCTTTGACGAAATTATATAATTGCTCTTGCATTTCGGTGCTACACGAATTTAAGTTTAATTTTATTTTAACGTTACTAAGAACATCTTCCTGATTTTTGTTTTTAAAATACACTTCGGCCAGTTCTTTATAACTGAAGCTCTCCATTTTCTTCTGAATATTTTTATTTGCGTTTGTTATGTTTTATCCGTACACTTAAAGGATTAAGTTATTACTGAGTAATCCCTTAACGAATCCGTACCTTTATAAATTTTTAGATACATGTTCTTCACACACTGATCTTTAATTTCATAGCAGGTAGCGCTTAAATTGAACAAAACTGCACTCATGCGTCAATATGGGGTTGTTTTTTAACTTTAGTGGTTTAATGTCGCAATTATTGTTATAAAATTGTTTATGACTGGTTTACCTTAACATTTGATAACAGGTAAATTTAGAAAGAGATCATATGCTCTGTAGAGCCCATTGTGATAATTTTATTACTTATTTTTTGCCATTAAACCCTTTCGAAGGTATTATATTTATTTTTTTTTAGTTATACGTAGCCTAAACTAAAAAAAAAATTAACTTTAAGGCAAAAAAATGAAAATTTAATACACCATTGTATATAAATTTTTTTCGAGTAATTTCATTACAATGAAAAAAGTGTTCTACAGGCGGCTCGTGGCGGGTGCAAAAGTATATATAGCCTTAAAGAGGACACTTTCACCTTTCTCGTGGTTGTATACGTTTCTTGTTCCCTTTTGTTCCCTAGAAGTTCTATTCCACTAAATTTAAATTTGAGGAAAATATAGTAGTTTCATAAATATTTCATAACGCCCCTAATATTAAACGCTAGAGCTGTGCCTACTTACAACAACTAAAGACAATAATCCTACCAACATTATAAAAAAACCGCAGACCATTATCGATGATAGCTTGCGAGTAGTAACCATTTAATTTTGATAAAAAACCAAAGAAAAACACCTTTTTCTGAAATTAAAAAAAGTTGAGTTTGACAGCATGCCACGCCCACAATTATCAATATTTTAACATAATTTTTTGGCTACCCTAATTTGGATATATTAACTACAAAATGACGTAAACATTTTAAAAATCGGTGACAAAAAAAATTTACTTTTGGCCAACGAAAAACGATTTTTTTTCGCACAGTGGCACATTTGGCGAGAAGGCGTTCAAAAATCCATAACTTTTGAGTGGATTGGAATTTTCATATGCGGTTTTTTCTGTTTGGTTGGTGCGATTTTAACCTTTAAGTTTTGATGAAAAACATAAAAGTCGACCGACAAAAAAAAAAAAATAATATTCGTTACCATTATTAATTGAAGTTAAGTATAAAAGACAAGTGTTCAAAATTAAAATTTTTTTTCATTGTTGCAAATTATAATTATTAATAGTTTTGTATACTGAATCTTGTCAGAAAATGCCAAATTTTGACCCCCGTTATATTTTTAGGCTTAAAAACAAGAAGGGACAAAGGTTGGCTTTTTTTAACATCCTTTTGAAAAAAAAATTTTTAATTTTTAAATAGTTAAAAATTTCTAAATAACGAAAAGTTTTAATGAAAAAATATTATTTTAGCAAAAGTTTTATTTTATTTTTGAATATTTCTATAACAATTTATAAAATAAATATTAATTATTTTACATAAATACGTATACTTTCAAATCAAAGAGCCACTATACATTAAGTAATTTTAGTAAAAAATTTCTTCTAAATAGCATTGATTTTCATCTTCTAATAGTTGTTTAGTCTCCTCTTCTAACTCGACTGGAGTTGTTTTCCATTTTTGTCGAACGTTGGGTATGTATGGATCTGAAGTACACAACAAAATGGTGATGAGGTCTTCATCTTCAAGAGTATTTTTCATTGTAAAGTGCAGTTCTTTTATTAGCGTAACCACCAAGAAGATATCTGAAGATATTTATCTTGAATTTATTCTTTTTTCTTTCGTTTTTCTGCAAAAATAAACAGGTACTAAGAATAATCAAGTAGATATCATCCAATGCAGTGTGTCCCACATCTTTTGTGTTATTCAATTAAGCAAGGAATTAGCTTACATTTCCTTACATATGTGATAATAAAACTTACATTCGAAAGAGTGCCTTAATAAAAATGTGCATTCACGAATTTTATTTAAGACTTCCTTTTTAATTATTTCATTTTTCTGGATTCATAATTCTTTATGATCTTATTGTTTTATGATATATTTGCCATTATCAACTCTAACGGTTAAACAAAATTTCATTGAATATTTAGATTTTGCAATGTGATAGATACAATATAGTGCATTTGTATATAACTAGATTCCATCGCAAAAGTTATAAACGCTATCTGTCAAGCAGATTTGAAAAAAATTGGCTTTTAACTCTGTGCTAAAAAGCTGAAATAATTAAAAGATAACTTTGAAGAAAATGTTTCTTTTTTTAATTTCGTATGTATTCATAATTTTGTACAAAATACCTGACCTTTGGTCAGAAAAAATTCTTTGGCGCAATCTGGCGCACATATAATGGGGTATGGGTATGTAGGGGAGAGAAATATTTTTTGACGTGGTTTGGCGGGAGGGAGCTGTGCTCTATTGAGCGCGAGATTTTTGAAGAATTTTGTCCTTTTTTAAAACAAAAAATGTAACAACTTCTTAAAAAACGTAATCACATTATTTTGCTAGCACTCATAGCTCACAAACTGCATAGTTAAAAAAAATTATTTTGATTTGATATTTTTTAAAACAAAAAAATTATAGTAATTTGAAAATTGGAATTTACTAAAAAAATTTCATTTTAACAAAATATTCGGAAAGTCTATTTTGATCCTGTTCAGTATGTTATGGTGGAACAGAGTTCTAAATTTTTGCCTCTCGAAGTTTACTGGTATTTACTTTCAAATGATTAGGAAATTACTAAGGTCGGTAACCAAAAAAAAATTTTTTTTGGCCGCCTTCGCAAAATATGTGCCACTGTGCGACGTACAACATGTGTATGTATATTAGGTGGGGTTTTGTATGAATCAATAATCTGCGACAAATTCTAAATTAGCTTACCCAAGAAACCATGTGTCTAAAATCCAAAACGAGCTTCCGATTTTTAACGAGAAAGTTTTATTTATTTATTTTTTTTATAAGCTTAAGTAACGTAAAGAAGTAAGAGTGGTATATTCAGCTGTACCAATTGTACTATACCCTTCACCAAAGTGAGATTAAATTGAAAATTAAAAAAATTGCCGGCATGTGAGAAGATATTTTTCCCCTCAAGAACAATTCAAATTTCTCCAATATTTTGTTTATGTTTTTAAAGAAAGCCTTATATTTAAAGTGATGTTTCCTGTTTCCTCATTAAAATTAAGACATCATATTTTTTGTTTCAACATTACTTATTTTTAAGGTCCTTCTAGCTATCAATCCTAGGTATTACGTTTTGACTTTTAACTGTGACTTCCATAACACCATCGCGATTTTTTTTAAATAGTACGAGGTGGGACTCCAGTCAGTAGTTGCACAAACCGCTCAGTTCCTTAAATGTGTAGAGGAATTAATGGATCCGTAAGGGGTGGATCGCCAAATTCTATGTAATTGAGCAAGTGTTCATAGGGTATGCATGCGATGTATAGGGCCTCCGATAAAATGTCATTGTTATCTAAGTTTATCATGTCGAAGTAATTAGTGCAGTTAAAATTTATAGTGGATTTTTCGTAAACTTTTAATTTTATTGGGTCGTAAAGATTTTAACGATAGCATAAATTTTTTATAGCCATTTCACGAGTGGGCAACAACATTATTTACAATTTCACGAAAATTTTGTGGCAAATATTGCGTTAAACAAATAAATTTATATAAGAGTGCACTTCCATGTATGAATCGTAATACTTTACATTAAAGTACTTTGTACGTAAACTTTCATGACACACGTTGCTAAAATTTTTAAATTTTCAGATGGTGATTTTGTAGTTACATTCAATCGCAAAAGTCTACCAGCTTTGGTTAACCAACGGGAATGAACTCTAGGCCCAAGTTTTATGTTGCCTAAACCTTCTGGACAGCAACCATTCTGAATCGCAAAAACAATCAGATATAAGTACGTAACATCCGTTGAAAGTTTTTTTCCCTGTTCTGTTCTGTTTTAATACAAAAATTTCATAAATATTTAAATTATTTTTAAAAATGTTAACGATCTCTAATTTTTTCGTGTACCATTTAATAATTAAAAGCTTTTTAAAAATTAATCTAAATATCTAAATTTTGAAGTTATATAACCAGCTTTCAAAATCTCATGAAATCTCCTTTCGAAAAAGCCTAAGCATAATTACTTTTTGCTAATTTTTAGAAGACTTGATAAAAATTTAACATATTAAGAACGAAATAAGTATATAAAAACAAAACTTTTTCCTTAAAAATCAGAAGCACGACTTTGAATTTAGACACATCGTTTCTTTAGAAATTTTTTTTAGAATTCGTCGTAGATTACGATTTTGACAACTGCTTTCTCGAGAAAAAAATTGTCTCTAGCTATATAAATTCATACATACATATATGCATAAAAACAGAAAATATATATTCGAACACAAAATAAATATGTAAATAAAATAAATACAAGTTGCTTTCAATTTAATTAAAAAATGTTGTTTTACTCATATTAACCAAGAACATTTAAAATTTATTTAAAAAACAAATTTCTTGTTAAAAAAAATTCCTATACGCATATGTTTTGCCGGTATTTAAGAAGAGGTACCGCAACTCTTTAACCAAAACAATTATAATGCTTTTCTTCAGGGTTTCGAAAAACTGCTATTAGCAGTCAAATTTTACTAACCAGTTAATTTTTTTTCAGTTACATGCTAAAAATAAACAACTGAACTCAGTTTTCTGTTTTATACCAATTGAAAGTATTTTAACTGAGCGCACACAGAACTGAAAAAAACTGAATTCAGTTTACTATTTTCAGCAGCAAAACGAACACACAGTGACTGTCTTTTCAGTTTGCAAATTAAGTGTACCCAACTGAAAATCCAGTTCGAGTGCGTTTAGCAGACGTAGTTGTTTTTTTTTAGTAACGCAACACAACTGAAAATGTGACTAGATAATGTGAATGGGGTGGTTTAACAAAGTGGAAACTGAGCGTTCGTATACAAAATTTTGTTGAACAAGTTAAAGACAAATATGTATATGAATTGATGCTTAGTTGTCTCCATCGAAGATGCTTCAATTTACATATATATTTTTTTTAATATGTCAGCTCTAAAATGTACATGTATTTTTATTAAAAAAAAATTGTATGAAAATTATATTATATAAAAAAATACAAACAGTATTTGAAAATATATACATATTTGTAGAGCAGGGTTTTAATAAGAATAAGTTGAGTTATTAGTACACGCTATATATTGTTCAGTAATATTTTTTATGCTTTTAATTGCTATGTTTTTGCAAAACAGTTTTTCGAAGACTTTTATGAGAATCATTAATAATGAAGTGTAAACGGCAACACAGTTTCACTTTTTTCAATTTAAATATGCACATATGTAATTGAAAACTGTAGTGGAAATTGTTTTAATGCTAGTACAATTCTAAGAATTTTCTAGGGTTTTTGCTATTTGAAAAAAATACTCTTTTGCTATTGTATGTACAAATTGTCCTGTCTCCGCAGTGTTTAAAAAATAATTTATATATAACAACAACAATACAAAATTAATCTACCTGTTTTAACAAAATCTCAATGTTAAAAT